>CM060942.1:188880284-190367784 GCA_030765085.1 Allium cepa
GATGCAAATTGATAGTGAAATTCTATTGAAGGATGGTCGGGAAGGGGATGGTAGTGGGGGTTGCAAACCGTTGATAAAATTTCATTGATAGGTTGCAAGGTATTTTCTGAATTTCAAAAGGACATGTTGAAAATCTTATTCGTTGAATTCTCGTTATTCATAGTAGAGATGATGAAAACACACTATAATTAAAGAACATGAATGGTCTCATAGTATTAGTAATAATGCTGGAAACCCAATGCAAACCTCTCCATGCTATTCTTCTTTTTTATTCTTGTTTTTGTCTTTTTTTCTTATAGCATCAGTAACTGTTTTTTTGGTTGTTAAAAGGAACAATAATGTCAGCAAGGGCAGCCCCAAAGTCAGAAAAGCAATGTATCAGGTAAATCCCATGCATTTCCTTACCAATTGAGTTACTTGGACACTGATCTAAGTGCATGATCAATGATTAACACTTCATCTTTACTTCTAATAATAATAATTTCATGAACAAATTTCAACCGTGTCTTTTTGAATTACCCAAAATACCCTTTCAAACCACTTGAGAAACCCTAACTAGAAGCTATTCGCTTATCAAACCCAAACTCCGTCATCCCTCTGCCCTCTTCAAAATCAGAAATCCTAGATCGATCAAAATCAGAAGCTATTCGCTTATCAAATCCAAACTCCATCATCCTTTTGCCCTCACTTCGAATTAGAAACCCTAGATCAATCAGAGATTAGAAGCTATTCATTACCAAATCCATACTTCTTCGAACCCGCACCTCCCCTACCCCTAAAATCGATCAAAAATCTTATCGTTATTGTCCTCCTACCCGATCGCAACGCACGGTCACCATAACGTTGTCATCGTCGACAATCCACTATCCACACCAAGCATCTGCCGTCTCTTGATCACTAACGCTATCAATTATTGGAAGTTTCAGCTAATGCACCGTGTCTCTGTTTACAAAAGGACGAGCATCGCGGTTGGCAATCGACCATTTTGTATACTAGATTAACTAACTGTGCTCTAATTCCTCCACTTAACTAACTTATTCTGCTCCGACTCCTCAAGTACTGCTCCTTAGATACCAAGCTTCGACCACTTTTAGGTATTTTTTAATCTTCTATATTTTGTTGTTATTCATGTTCCTTTTAAACTATTCGAACTGAGCCATATTGATAATTGCTTTGCTGTTCATACATTTCCACTCAGTAGACTGTTATTGATTATCTCATATGATTAAGGTAGGTGATCACTTGATTGATTTTGTTTACAATTCGTGGATTATGCGGGGCATTTTCAATTCTTTTGGTTTACAAAAATCCCTTTTTCTCCTCATCCCTCGCTCTCAAATTTTTCTTTCAAATTCATGTGTTTTGATTTCGTTATTTCCGTTTTTATTGAAAAATGAGGATCCGCTCGCTAAATCGTTGAATATTAATTTTACTTTTGTAGTGTTGTTCCATTTATCAGATGCATCGCATGAATTTGATTTTGGTTGTAGTGTTGGCTATTTCATCAATATCTCGGCTGAAAGCATTCTCTTTCCTTGCTCTTCTATCCCATCAAATAAAAAAATCCACCTTTGTCCTCAAATAACAAGTCCTGTTCGAGACGTAACTAACAAGGAGAATTACATGCCATTGAACGGGTGCCCTGACAAGTTAGATCGTTGTTGGCCAGATATATTATGTGCAGAATTAGCTAAGGATAGAACTACCTTGTATAATAGATTTAGGACATCATAACATAGGTATATTTTGAGTGCTCGTTTGTAGCTTCTTGTATTTTCACTTTTTGACATTGGTTGTTGGGAACTTGCATTGTGTTTCAACCAAATGAAACCTGTACGAGAAGACTTCAAAATTCATATATGGAAATGAAATAATTAGACGTACGTGAAGGTAAAAATATATAGTTAATGAAGATGTGATATATATAGAAAAATAAAATATGGTTCCTCAGTAAGACAAGGCTCAAGTCTCAAAAGATAGTAGAACGACTTAGAGATGACCATAAAGGAACAACCTTGCTTACTACGCCTGAACATAAAAGCATTGTTGTAGTAGGGTCAAGCCCGCTTCATATATTAATTTAGGAAGAATAATTCCAATCAAAAACCTCCCATTAACTCCATTACCCGCTCTACGGCCTACAGATCATAACCACTATCTTCATTATGGAGGTGATAATAATCGTTAATCGTGGGTCTAAGCCATTTTTAGCTTTCCTTATTAGCTAACTTTGCTTTTAATATTTCACACCAATCATGTGACGCCCCACCTTTATACCCACGCTAGCCAAGGACACTACGGGGTAATGCCGTCAACTAGCGCGGAGAATAAGGCTGTTGGGGAGCGACCATCCGCGTAAATGCTTTGTGCGAGCACCCATATGTCACATAGTACAAGAAGTCTGACACATCGATTCAAACTCAAAGCTACTACACAGTGGCTATATAAAGTCTTTGGATACAAACATAGAAATAAACATAACACAAATCAGTCACAGACATCCATATCACAAAGGCGGAAATAGATACGAATATATAACACATGATAGTGTACATCAGAGTAGTGGTCAAACAAGATCCACAATGCCACAAAAGAATGGTTACAAGTGTTAGACAAAAGAATACGTATACATCAAGGAGTCTATATCTCAAAGGTATACAACAAAAACTACTAATCTAAGTAGTTAGCCAAAAGTCAGGATGATTATCCCAGAAGTGAAGTCAAGCAGAAGCACCTGCAACAACTCGGTCTGACCCGAGTATTATTTGATAAGAAAATAATAAACGGATCAGTCTAGCTATAAATATCAGATAAAAAGGTATAGAATAAGAGATATGATATAAACATATGATAACCATAAAGCCATACTGTGATAGGTATGTAATTGAAAATCAACTAGGGATTAATCAATATCACAAGAATCTTCTCAAAGATCAAAAGGAATGTCATACTCTATATCTTCATTCACCAAAACCATGAATATTGACAATAATATCAATGCCAATCACAAAACTTAATGACACACAAATTCACCAATGCAAAAATATTGATAACACATATCAATGTAGATCACGAAAATCGGTGAAACACAAATTCTAGAAATCATCAATGAAAATCCAGAAATCACAAAAGGAGGGGAGGCCTATCAAAAAACGGGAGCATGAAACTCACCAACGCGTGTATCACGAAATGGAACGCTATTCCATGGTAGCTAACCATTAATTTTGAGCCGAAGCTCCACAAAATGACCCTAAGACCATGGGTCGCTACCCCACCAAATTGAGCCGAAGCTCCACAGAAACAGGGTTTAGTCTCCCTCGTAGACAAAGTGACATCGCACATTTGCTAGCCTAAATCACAAAAATGATCATTAAGAAGTGTCAATTACAGTAAGCTAGTAAATATATAAGCTTAGCTTCATGTCCCATAACCACTAGCTTAACTTAAATATTTACGAACAAATTGTAGATCTCCACTCGAAAACTGTCACAAGAGGTTCAATCGAACAAGTCCAAGAATTAACCGACGAAGTAAATGCAAACGTTTCATACCACTTGTTTTACTAAGTCGTTTAATTAGATTTCTCGTACGAGTGAGGTAAAGGTATGTATATACTACTAGATTGGAAAACGGTCTTATAAATAAGCTTGATATTTGAAATAGAGTTGAAATTGTTTTGATAAAAGTGTTTTGATATTTACTACTAGTATTGAAACCTTCATATTTCTGAAATGACAAATCACAAAAATGATCGTAGAAACAATCAATCACAAAAATTCACATACGAAGACGTGAATAAAATCCAAAGAATTTGATTCCAACTTCATCAAAGTTGAAACACCCCTACGGCTCAACATGGCACGACCAAACTGCCGAGCGACCAAACGAGATGTGCGACCTAACATTGCCGCGCGACCTAACAGCAAGGTTGTAACATCCCGCCTTTTCGCATGATTTAAACAGACACACATGCCAATTCAAACCATACGGAAGGGCGGATTGTTATGGGGTAAATAAGAAAACAGAGAAGAAATAAAACAAAATAGAATCTCACAGTGGAAGGATAAAATATAATAATAAAATATACAGTTTATAAAACTGTTTACAAAACAATTGATTCTTCTTTATACAATTAAATATCAGAGTTCACATACCAATAATATCAATGCAGCGGAATACAGTGTGAGTGTACTGCAATACTATAAATAATAATAATACAAATCTTCGTCTTCGTCTTCGTCCTACAGAGCTAAATCTTCAAATCCTGAAACGCTCGGACTGACCCGAGCGAATTTGAAAAGACAAAAACACTCAAGTCAGAACTAAAAGATCTTATGTAAGTTAAATTTACAGAAATAAATATGAGTGCAGTAACTCAAGAGATGCTCGGGATTTACATCTTCTAAGGATTCGTTAAACTATTTACTATATAGTATATTGCGCTATTATAATAGTGTCTAATTATAAAATAAACTTACTTTTAAATAGCGTTAAGGGGTTACCCATATAGCCCTTAACACAGAATATATTCCCATAGTCTATACAGTACCGTAATCTCCCCCGTACTGGGCGTCGTCAGAGGGCACTCCATAGGTATGGTACAAAACAAAACTCGTAGTAAGGGCTCGGTATGGTAGGTGACATGGCACAACTAGGCAATGCCAGGGTAGATATACCAATTACGCTTCCGGGCCGATGGTAACGCATAGCCGCAGCTACCGCCCACCTCGAACAAACTCCCCAAAATCAAAATAAGAGTGGCCACTGAATCAATCCAAAGTCAAGGTATAATTTCGAAGAGGAGTGTCCTATCAGAGGAATGACCTCATTAACCCGTCAATCGCTCCTGTTTTCGCCACCTTATGCCAACTCACGGGAGTTGGGTCCACGTATTCACCTTACAAGAAACGTCGCCACCATCCTACTTCATTCTGGAATCTCCACCGCGTACACGGTTAGTCAAAGTGGTTTTCGGTATCGACAGAGAGTATGTCCATATCCGATCCCGGTCTCTTTGCCAACCAATCGTTATTATAACACCGCGGTCATTTAAAAATAGTTAATATTTTAAAACCAGAATAAACCTTTCCATTTCAAAACTATGAATACGATATCATTTTAAAACCCAAAACAATATGATATCATTTTATCCAAATATAATTCTTTTCCAAAATCATACTGCTTTAAAATTTATAATATCTGTAAACCAAATATTTGAATTATACTTTCAAAGCATAATATTTCGAAATTCATAATTTAAAACCATAACTTCTAAAATTTAAATGGTCTGGATATTCAACGGTAAATAGAATAAATGGTTTAACTTTAAGGTTACTCTGTAAAGAAAATAATTTCCATGGCTTTACAAATATATTTCCTTATTTAAAGTCTACACCAAAATTTAAATATCCCTTTCAAGTTCCAAAACCACTTCAATTTCTATATATATAAATCCATTTGGAGTATTAATATTTCAAAACTAAAATTGGAATTTATTCTTTCCACGAATCCAATGTTCTATGTAACAACCCGCATATTTATCGATTTTATATTTAAATATTTTATTTAAATATTTCATCGTTGGTCGAATTTTAGTCCGAAAAGCTACTTTTTGCATACGGTCGAATTAGGACTCGGGACCACTCCCATTGAGTTTAAAATGCCGTTTGCGACCTTTTTGAGTATAACCTTCGATATGTTTGGAGAGAGTTGATTTTTTTGCTACTTTTCACTTTGGGTTTGGTTTGGGCTCAGCCCTATGTTAACTTATGCTCAAATCTGAGCCACTCTTTCCCACTCACCCTCATTCTCTTCTCTTTTCAGTGTTTTGAGTATTAATGGTGGGAGAGACTGGAAATTAAAACTCCAAAACCCTAGTTCCTCTTGCGAATCAAATTCCTAGCTCCAAACTCAAGAAGAACCCATTGGTAAGCATTCTCTTCTTCTTCTCCAACTTATTCTCTTACCAATTTCAGAAATTCCTAAAACCTAATTTTGGGAATGTTCTTGTTTTGAGCATAGACTCAAGCTCATTTGGGTTGTGTTGAAGAGAGGTTGATTCTCCATTGGCTTTCAAGCTTCTTCTTGCTTGATTTTGTGAAAAGGTGAGATTTTTATCTCACATCTACGTCTATAACTATCTTTGAATGTTAGGTATGAATTCCTAACACATATTCATGTGCATTTTATTTTGGTTTGAATTGATTTGGTGTATATTCCAAATTTTAGTGTTTTGAAATCAAAATCTATGAAAATCCTTTTATGGACATCTTAACATGTTTTGGTGACGCATCGAAAAGCCTAAAGGGTCGGGCAGTCATTTGGCATAAACCCCTAGCGCCATGGCTCGAATTCGGTTGCGAATTGGTTGGGTTTGCACATCTTGTGCAAAGGCAGAAAACTGCCTTAGCTCCAGTCAGTCGACTGGACCTCTTGGTCAGTCGACTGGCTGAAGCTATTAAGTAGGGTGAAGGCTCCCTGTAGAGCCATGGGGGTTCCGTTTACTGCAGTCAGTCGACTGACTCACTGAGTTCAGTCGACTGACCTACATCCCGAGAGTTTTTTGGGACTGTGATCAGTCGACTGAACTAAGTGAGTCAGTCGACTGACCTGCTTCTATTTGTCCACAATGCCTATTTGAGCCTAGTTTTGCTTGGTTTTCAAATTCCATCGATTCGTGTTATTTCCCACTTGTTGTTGCTACGACTTTAATGACTTCTATTCTTGGAATTTTTGGGAATACCCATTTTGATGGATTCGGATCGATTTCTTTGGATTTTTATTCACGTCTTCGAATGTGAATTTTGGTGGTTGATTGTTCTACAATCATTTTTGTGCTTTGTCACTTTAAAAATATAAAGGCTTCAATACTAGTAGTAAATATCAAAACTCTTTCCTCAAACGATTTCAATTCTATTTTAATACCAAATTCGTTTATAAAACCGTTTTCCAATCTATTAGTATATACAAACCTTTACCTCACTCGTATGAGAAATCTAATTAAACGGCTTAGTAAAACAAGTTGTATGAAACGCTTGCGTTTACTTCGTCGGTAATTCTTGGACTTGTTCGATTGAATCTCTTGTGACAATTTTCTAGTGGAAATCTACAATTTGTTCGTAAATATTTAAGTTAAGCTAGTGGTTATGGGACATGAAGCTAAGCTCATATATTTACTAGCTTACTGTAATTGACACTTCTTGATGATCCGGACGATCATTTTTGTGATTTAGACTAGCAATTGTGCGATGTCTCTTTGTTCACGTGGAGGACAGTAACTCATTTTATTAAGCTTCGTCTCATTTCTTTTTGGGGTAGCTCCCCATGGCCTTCGGGCCGTTCGTGTGTCAAAAAATTAATGGCTAGCTACCATGAGATAGGTTCTCGTTCGTGTGTCAAAAATTAATGGCTAGCTACCATGAGATAGCTTCTCGTTCGTGTGTCAAAAATTAATGGCTAGCTACCATGAGATAGCTTCTCGTTCGTGTGTCAAAAATTAATGGCTAGCTACCATGAGATAGCTTCTCGTTCGTGTGATAGGCCTTCCCCCCTTTTTGTGTGATTTCTGGATTTCGTGTGTTGAATTCTAGAATTTATGCTTCACCTATTTTTGTGATTTCTATTGATATACTTTATCAATTTTTGTGCATTGGTGAATTCGTGTGTCATTGACTTGTTGTGAATTCAAGTTTTGGGTATGAAACCCTTTTTGGATCTTTGTGAAGATTTTTGTGATATTGATTAATCTCTTATTGATTTTCAATTACTTATATATATCACAGCTTGGCATTGTGATTATTATGTGTTTAGTCATATCTCTCATTTTATATCGTTTCATCTGATATTTATAGCTAGACTGATCCGTTTATTATTTTCTTATTAAATAATACTCGGGTCAGACCGAGATGTTATAGGTTTTTCTGCTTGACTTCTCATCCAGGATCATTACTCTGACTTTTGGCTAACTACTTAGATTAGTAGTTTATTTTGTTGTATACACTTGAGATATAGACTCATAGTTGTATTCTTTTGTATAGCACTTGTTGCTATTCTTTTGTATTATTGTGCATCTTTTTGACCACTACTCTGATATACACTTCCATGTGTTAATTTTGTATTCATATCTTCTTCTGTCTTTGTGATATGAATTATCTGTGACTGATTCATGTTATGTTTATTTCTGTATTTGTTTCCGAAGATATTATAGCCACTGAGTAGTAGCTTTGAGTTTGTGTCGGTATGTCGGATTTCTTCTTGATAAAGTTTTGTATGTTATTCTATCTGACATACCGATGCTCGCACAAAGCAATTACACGGATGGTCGCTCCTCAACAGCCTTATTCTCCGTGCTAGTTGACGGCATTCACCGTAATGTTCTTGGCTAGCGTGGGTATAGAGGTGGGGCGTCACAGCTTGGTATCAGAGCCAAACTTCGGAACAATATGGAATGTTATAACAAGGATCATCGTCCTAAGTCCATCTTAGGAGTCGTGCTTTAGGATTTAATTCGAGTCTTCGTACCGATTCATCCTATTTTCCTTATGATTCCTTGTTTACCTATCAAGATTGCTTGATATTCAATTTGGTGAATAGCCTTTTCTTCTTCTTCTTTCTTTGTAAAGGGAGAAAAATGTCTAGACCAGGCCGCCCCAGAGCCGTACCGTCTAGCACTCCACCCCAAGATGGATTTTTTATGACTGCTCAACAGCTTCTTGATTTGGTAACGAATGCTCAAGCAGCT
Source organism: Allium cepa (assembly GCA_030765085.1). NCBI lineage: Eukaryota > Viridiplantae > Streptophyta > Magnoliopsida > Asparagales > Amaryllidaceae > Allium > Allium cepa. Next base: position 188,889,025 of record CM060942.1, read on the forward strand.
GGAGCTAACCCGGAACCTACTCACCCGAAGTCGGGATTTGCACGCTTGTGCAGCGATTACGCTAATTTGGGCGGGGAGCCATTCAAAGGTTCTGAAACTGTTATTGAAGTACAGGCTTGGCTAAGGTCATGCGATCGAATCTTTTCTCGCATGAATCTTATTGACCTTCACCGAGTTCAGGTGGCCTCTAGTACGCTCCGAAAAAGAGCATTGGACTGGTACGAGCTTCTTATTTATGAGATTAATGAAGCGGATCTCACCTGGGAGAAATTACGGGAACGCTTCGAGTCGAAATTTGTACCGGAAGCAGAGAAAGTGACATTGGCTCGACGATTTATAGACCTTGATCAAGGTGAGTCCTCCGTGACTGATTACGTCGCCTCCTTCGAGTCGCTTTCTAAATACGGGGTTGAATACATCAACACCCCTTTAAAGAAGAACCAGAGATTCGTCTATGGCTTAAACAAAAGTCTCAAGAAGCCATTACTTCTAAAATTAGAAGTTTCTTTCGACCAACTCGTTGATATCGCTCTTCGTCTTGAAGAGGCGGATAGGGAGAATGAAGTTGAAGTGGTGGGTTCCAAACCAAACTTCAACAACAAGAAGAGGCCAAGCAAATTCAAAGGCCCTTATCCCAATAAGAAAGGGAGGCAAGCAACTCCTGCTGAAAAGACATTTTCCTCTACTCAAGGGAAATGCTATAATTGTGGTTCGAAAGACCATTTTGCGAACATGTGTTCAAAGCCTCGTACTTGTCGCTATTGCAAAAGCCCGGATCATTTTATGCACGTGTGTCCCAAACTTCAAAATAGGATGGAGGGAAAGCTTAATGTTGCTCAAGCCCCTGGCAACACAACTCGTGGCCAAGGTATTTCTCATTCTATTCTGGATGGAATTATTTTATTTCGTGATCATCCTATTCGAGTTCTTTTTGATACGGGTGCGTCCCATTCTTTTATATCAAAAGAGCTTGTTGATACATTTTCCTTGGATGTTTTGTGTTTAATGACTTCTTTGAGAATTGCGAATCCGGTTGGTGGATCCGCAACGATCAGTCTATTGTGTAAAGATGTCGAGATTATTTTGTGTGATTTTTCTTTCCTTGCCGACTTGCATGTCATGCGTTATTTAGGCTTTGGAATGATTTTGGGAATGGATTGGCTTAACCGTTATGAAGCCCATATCCTATGTCCTGAGCGGACTATTCATCTTCGACATCCTCAATCTGTTAAGCAGATTTCCATTAATCTTAAAGATTCAGATTCCAGCTTGGTTGCATCTTTGTATTCTTTAAATCCTCGTGATGACGACGATGATGATGAGGGTGATATTATTTCTCTTATTCACGTCGTTTGTGAATTTTCCGACATATTTGAGCCCGTTTTAGGATTACCACCTAAGCGAGCAATTGAGTTCAGAATTAATCTCGTTCCTGGTGCTCAACCTATCACTCGCCCTCCGTATCGTATGTCCAATAAAGAAAACGAGGAGATGCGTAAACAATTATCTGAATTGGAGACGAAGGATTTATTCGCTCTAGTTCCTCGCCTTGGGGAGCTTCGGCTATTTTCGTGAAGAAATCCGATGGAACACTTAGGCTTTGCGTTGACTACCGCAAGCTTAACGATCTTACTATCAAAAATAAATATCCTTTACCTCGGATTGATGATCTATTCGATCAACTTAGTGGTGCTAGAGTCTTTTCACAATTAGACTTAGCTACTGGATTTCATCAGCTTCGTATTGCAGAGGATAGTATTCCTTTGACATCGTTCTGTACTCGGTATGGATCTTATGAATGGCTTGTTATGCCATTTGGTCTAACGAATGCTCCGGCGTATTTCGTTGACCTTATGAATAGAGTTTTCCAAGACTTCCTCGACCGGTTTGTTCTCATCTTTATCGATGATATTCTTGTGTATTCTAAAACCGAGGAGGAGCATGAAAAACATCTTCGGATTGTGTTGGAAACTCTTAGGAGTAGTCAATTAAAGGCAAAATTTTCTAAATGCCACTTTTGGCAATCTCGTGTGAAGTTTCTCGGTCATATTATTTCCGAATCCGGAATTTCCGTGGATCCTTCAAAGATTGAAGCGATTCAAGGTTGGAAGAGACCGGAGAGTGTGACGGAGATTCATGGTTTTCTCGGTTTGGCGGGCTATTACCGTCGTTTTATCAAAGACTTTTCTAAGATTGTCGTGCCTCTCACTAGCTTGACGAAGAAAGGTGTTAAATACACTTGGTCGGACAAATGTGAAGCTTCTTTGCAAAAATTAAAAGAACTCCTATCTAATGCTCCTATTCTTGTTATTCCCGTGGGGAATCAAAATTTCGTTGTTTATACAGATGCTAGTCGCGTTGGTTTGGGTGCCGTTCTTATGCAAAAAGAACGTGTTATTGCTTATGCTTCTAGGCAATTGAAGCCAGCTGAGACTAGATATGCCACTCATGATTTAGAGCTCGCGACTATTGTTTTTGCTCTCCGGATTTGGCGTCATTATCTTTTAGGAGAGAAATTTGTTCTTTATACTAATCATAAGTCATTGAAATATTTATTTTCTAAAAAGGAACTTAATTTGCGTCAACAACGTTGGCTCGAGTTCCTTGCTCCTTATGATCTTGATATTCTTTATACGCCCGGTAAGGGTAATCGTGTCGCCGATGCTCTTAGCCGTAAACAACAAGCTGTTGTTTCTATGATGATATCCGAATGGAACGATCTCGAGATCTTATCCACTTGTGAGATTCGAGACCGCGTATCCGATTTATGCTTATCATTTGTTTTATGTAGCCTTGAGGCCCATCCTTCTCTTTTAGACCGCATTCTTGAAGCTCAAAGGCAAGACCCCGAATTGGCTCTTCTTGGCCAAAATATTAAGGATAAGATTGATATTGAAGGTTTGAAAGACTTTGATACCGATTCTCGTGGCGGCATTCGGAAATTTGGTAGACTTATCGTGCCAAATATTGGGGATCTTCGTAAAGATATTTTAGAAGATTCTCATCACTCTAAATTTACCATTCATCCCGGTAGTAGTAAAATGTACGCGGATATGAAGCGACTTTATTATTGGGAGGGAATGAAACTTGACATCGCTAACTTCGTTAAGCGTTGCATGACTTGCCAACTCGTTAAGGCTGAACATCAAAGGCCCGGTGGGTTATTGCAGCCTTTAGAAATTCCAACTTGGAAGTGGGACAGTATTTCCATGGACTTTATAGATGGCCTTCCCCGTTCTCGTTCGGGTCATGATAGCTTATGGGTGATCGTTGATAGACTTACTAAATCCGCCCATTTTATTCCCGTTCGGTCTAACCGAACCGTTCCTCTATTGGCCAAACTCTTTGTTAAAGAGATTGTTAAATTACATGGTGTTCCTACTTCTATTGTTAGTGATCGTGATCCATTGTTTACTAGTGGATTTTGGAAGATTCTTCAAAAAGCTTTGGGAACGAAGCTTAAATTTAGCACCGCTTATCATCCCTAGTCCGATGGACAAACTGAGCGTGTGAATCAAACTCTTGAAGATCTTCTTCGTTCTTGTGTGCTTGATTTTGGTGGAAGTTGGGAAGATCATATTTCACTTGTTGAATTTTCCTATAATAATAGCTTCCAATCTAGTATTGGTATGGCACCTTTCGAGGCACTCTATGGAAGGCCATGCCGATCTCCTTCTTGTTGGCTTGAGGCCGGTGAGAAGCTGGTTTTAGGTCCAGATTTTATTCGTGATTCCATAGAAAAGATTGATCTTATTCGTCATAGGATGAAAGAAGCCCAGAGTAGACAATAATCCTATGCCGATAACTGGAGAAGGAAGTTAGAATTTTCTGTGAGAGATCTTGTGTTTATTCGTGTTTCACCTATGAAATGTGTTGTACGTTTCAGTCGATCGGGAAAATTAGCGCCTCGATATATTGGGCTATTTCCTATCACCGAACGTATTGGTTCCATGGATTATCGCCTTTTATTACCAGCTCAATTTTCTGCTATTCATGACATGTTTCACGTTTCTCAATTACGGAAGTGCCTTCGAGATTCCGATTCTGTTCTTGAGCCCGGTGTTGTGGAAGAGATTGAAGTTTCGCCTAATTTGACTTATGAGCAACATCCTATTCGTATCATTGCTTCGGAGGTCAAACGACTTCGGAATAAAGAAGTTCCGCTTGTTAAAGTTCAATGGTCTTCAAATCCAAAGGATTGTTCTTGGGAATCTAGAGAGTACATCGAGCGAACACATCCGGACGTACTTTCTCGTGCTCTTTGAGGTGAACTTCTTATTTCAAACTTCTTTTGTGTTGAATATGCTTTTGTGATTGTTACTATCTATATCTTCTTCTTAAAATATTACGAGGACGCAATTTCTTTAAGGAGGGGAGTCTGTAACAACCCACATATTTATCGATTTTATATTTAAATATTTTATTTAAATATTTCATCGTTGGTCGGATTTTAGTCCGAAAAGCTACTTTTTGCATACGGTCGAATTACGACTCGGGACCACTCCCATTGAGTTTAAAATGCCGTTTGTGACCATTTTGAGTATAAGCTTCGATATGTTTGGAGAGAGTTGATTTTTTTGCTACTTTTCACTTTGGGTTTGGTTTGGGCTCAGCCCTATGTTAACTTATGCTCAAATCTGAGCCACTCTTCCCCACTCACCCTCATTCTCTTCTCTTTTCAGTTTTTTGAGTATTAATGGTGGGAGAGATTGGAAATTAAAACTCCAAAACCCTAGTTCCTCTTGCAAATCAAATTCCTAGCTCCAAACTCAAGAAGAACCCATTGGTAAGCATTCTCTTCTTCTTCTCCAACTTATTCTCTTACCAATTTCAGAAATTCCTAAAACCTAATTTTGGGAATGTTCTTGTTTTGAGCATAGATTCAAGCTCATTTGGGTTGTGTTGAAGAGAGGTTGATTCTCCATTGGCTTTCAAGCTTCTTCTTGCTTGATTTTGTGAAAAGGTGAGATTTTTATCTCACATCTAGGTCTATAACTATCTTTGAATGTTAGGTATGAATTCCTAACACATATTCATGTGCATTTGATTTTGTTTTGAATTGATTTGGTGTATATTCCAAATTTTAGTGTTTTGAAATCAAAATCCATGAAAATCCTTTTATGGACATCTTAACAGGTTTTGGTGACGCATCGAAGAGCCTAAAGGGTCGGGCAGTCATTTGGCATAAACCCCTAGCGCCATGGCTCGAATTCGGTTGCGAATTGGTTGGGTTTGCACATCTTGTGCAAAGGCAGAAAACTGCCTTAGCTCCAGTCAATCGACTGGACCTCTTGGTCAGTCGACTGGCTGAAGCTATTAAGCAGGGTGAAGGCTCCCTGCAGAGCCTTGGGGGCTCTGTTTACTGCAGTCAGTCGACTGACTCACTGAGTTCAGTTGACTGACCTACATCCCGAGAGTTTTTTGGGACTGTGATCAGTCGACTGAACACAGTGAGTCAGTCGACTGACCTGCTTCTATTTGTCCACAATGCCTATTTGAGCCTAGTTTTGCTTGGTTTCCAAATTCCATCGATTCGTGTTATTTCCCACTTGTTGTTGCTACGACTTTAATGACTTCTATTCTTGGAATTTTTGGGAATACCCATTTTGATCGATTCGGATCGATTTCTTTGGATTTTTATTCACGTCTTCGAATGTGAATTTTGGTGGTTTATTGTTCTACAATCATTTTCGTGCTTTGTCACTTTAAAAATATAAAGGTTTCAATACTAGTAGTAAATATCAAAACTCTTTCCTCAAACGATTCAATTCTATTTTAATACCAAATTCGTTTATAAAACCGTTTTCCAATCTATTAGTATATACAAACCTTTACCTCACTCGTATGAGAAATCTAATTAAACGGCTTAGTAAAACAAGTGGTATGAAACGCTTGCGTTTACTTCGTCGGTTAATTCTTGGACTTGTTCGATTGAATCTCTTGTGACAATTTTCTAGTGGAAATCTACAATTTGTTCGTAAATATTTAAGTTAAGCTAGTGGTTATGGGACATGAAGCTAAGCTCATATATTTACTAGCTTACTGTAATTGACACTTCTTGATGATCATGACGATCATTTTTGTGATTTAGACTAGCAATTGTGCGATGTCTCTTTGTCCACGTGGAGGACAGTAACTCATTTTAGTAAGCTTCATCTCATTTCTTTTTGGGGTAGCTCCCCATGGCCTTCGGGCCGTTCGTGTGTCAAAAAATTAATGGCTGGCTACCATGAGATAGCTTCTCGTTCGTGTGTCAAAAATTAATGGCTAGCTACCATGAGATAGCTTCTCGTTCGTGTGTCAAAAATTAATGGCTAGCTACCATGAGATAACTTCTCGTTCGTGTGTCAAAAATTAATGGCTAGCTACCATGAGATAGCTTCTCGTTCGTGTGATAGGCCTTCCCCCCTTTTTGTGTGATTTCTGGATTTCGTATGTTGAATTCTGGAATTTATGCTTCACCTATTTTTGTGATTTCTATTGATATGCTTTATCAATTTTTGTGCATTGGTGAATTCGTGTGTCATTGACTTGTTGTGAGTTCAAGTTTTGGGTATGAAACCCTTTTTGGATCTTTGTGAAGATTTTTGTGATATTGATTAATCTCTTGTTGATTTTCAATTACTTATATATATCACAGCTTGGCATTGTGATTATTATGTGTTTAGTCATATCTCTCTTTTTATATCGTTTCATCTGATATTTATAGCTAGACTGATCCGTTTATTATTTTCTTATTAAATAATACTCGGGTCAGACCGAGATGTTACAGGTGTTTCTGCTTGACTTCTCATCCAGGATCATTACTCTGACTTTTGGCTAACTACTTAGATTAGTAGTTTATTTTGTTGTATACACTTGAGATATAGACTCATAGTTGTATTCTTTTGTATAGCACGTGTTGCTATTCTTTTGTATTATTGTGCATCATTTTGACCACTACTCTGATATACACTTCCATGTGTTAATTATGTATTCTTCCGTCTTTGTGATATGAATTATCTATGACTGATTCATGTTATGTTTATTTCTGTATTTGTTTTCGAAGATATTATAGCCACTGAGTAGTAGCTTTGAGTTTGTGTCGGTATGTCGGATTTCCTCTTGATAAAGTTTTGTATGTTATTCTATCTGACATACCGATGCTCGCACAAAGCAATTACACGGAGGGTCGCTCCTCAACAGCCTTATTCTCCGTGCTAGTTGACAGCATTCACCGTAATGTTCTTGGCTAGCGTGGGTACAGAGGTAGGGCGTCACATTCTATTATTTAATCTTGAATATTCACCTAAAATAAATAAATAAAACTCTAATTTCTAGAGATTAAATATTTTCTTCAATTTAATTTATACTACAATATTCATCTTAAATTATCTTGAAATCCGGTTATAAATATCATATCTTAAAATTTCCAAACTTAAACATTTAACATATGATATAAATTATCAAACTTCATTTTCTCAATTTTTCCATTTTTATTTAAGAGATTTATACACAGTTTAAATTCAAAATTTCTAACTTCAAATGTGTAAATATATATATAGAAGAAAAATATAAAAATAAAATTTATTATAAACCGTATTCCTTCCAAACCATAGAAATCACTTTAAAATAATTTATATATAGACCACAGTGCCTGTATATAATTTTCTATCCTATGGTCAAGTGATACGGGTATTTATCATTTCAATCCGCAATTTAAAAATAAAATTTTGCGGTTGTATATCATTTCAAACCACAATCACGAATGAAACGAAAAATGCATGATGACTTGCAGTTTATACAATATAATTATAGCATTCATTCGTCCAAATATCAATCATCAATTGCAATCATCATCCAATTTTAAACAATCATCGATACAGAGCATATGAGTTATACCGGAATCAATAACAGATATTAACTATCAGTTTATATTCCATAATAAATTTAATGACTGTAACCTAGCAGTTTATATGCAAAATAAATTCTAACTGTCAAATTTTATGCAATAAATAAAATAAATTAACAGTTAAATTAAATAATGCGATTTAACAGATATGATGAATAAAACATGCCAAACAGTCATAAATAAATCTCTACTCATATCTAAAATAAATTTAACAAACATAAAAATTTTTAGAAGTTGTGAGTGGGTCAAAACACTCACCTTTGGAATTTAAATCGAATTTAAATCCGATTTAAACCCAAAAATTCGACGGTCTCCAAATCAGTCCAAACAAGTGTCAACGGATCCGAAATTTAATTATGATCCTAACAAAAGAAATCGTGCGTCAATCGGATCGTGTATGCAAAAGTTATGGTTGTAAGAAGATTAAACGATTAACTAGAATAAATTAAAATAAATGAGACCATTACCACAAACTCACTGCCACGTAATCGCTTTTTTTTTTCTCACGCGAACAGTACCCAGACCCTCCAACAGAACGCGACCCCCTTCCTAAAGCCGCCTTACCACCGTAACCCTAGCCAATTTTCGCCACCTCCACAAGCCAAACCGCCGCGATCAGAAGGTTCCACTGGACTCCCCTAGCCACGCCGCCTCCCTAGACCCCACGACCAAACCTCCGGTCAACCCAAACGTCCCCAGGCCGAGGCGACTTTAGTGCGTTCTAGTCCATTTTTCTGGCGATCCAGACCCCTTTAGCACATACGAACCGTAGAGATGTGCCTCACTCGACCGCATCTACCCCACGCCACCCTCCGATTGACCTTTCGTCCTAAATCCACCGTTAGATCAAGCTTTTGGCAAATGAACGGCCTAGGTTCATTCTGGAATTCTGGGAAAACGATAAATTGAATTGGAAAACGAATACCACCAGGAGATTAGTATCTCGAGAACTATGACATATATTTTTATGGAATTTTTCTGGAGAGTTTGAATTTTCATTGAAATTTTGAATTGTGGATAGATCTAGGTTTTGCAACCATTGAGGAAGAGAAAGAGATGAAGAAAATGAACGTACAGACAAATGATAGAAGATGAAGGCTAGGGTTTATAATCATCTATTTATAAGTAGGGTTGGATTAGAGTAGATAGACCGAATAGATGAACGTGCGGAACAAACTAAGGCCCAAAAAGCCCGTTCTAACCCCGGAACGAAATTTATTAAACCCATATATCCAAACAGGTATTTTAAAATATTCTGAACGCGATGGAAAAAGTTTCACGTCAAAATTCGATTGTATGAAGAAGTTATGCTGAAAACAAAATTTTCAAATTGATTTCAAATTGATTTTTAATTAAATCGATTTCAAGGCGTTTCGCGTCCGTACGATCAAACGAAAAGTCCGATCGATACGAAACTTGAAACCCTACAATAATTCACTGATACGGATCCGATGAAACTGGTTTCGTCGAAATCCGAGTTCGTGACAAAAATGGCTATTTTTATATTAATTAAATAAATTAAAATTTAGTCAATTAAATCAAATTTCCCATTTCTTTTTGATAATTGATGATTCTTGTTATTATAATTTTTCAATCACCTATACTAATTTAAACAAAATTTAACTTGTCGAATTTAAAATTTTAGAAATCCCCAAATTTCATTAATTTCACCAAATTATAAATTAAATTTCCAAAAATTCTAATTAAATTTACTTTCCATTATTATTGTCAAATAGAAGAATCTATCATTGGATTCATATTTCAATATGTAAATATTTCCAATTTCATCTGAACTTATATTTGCATAATTCCTAAATATTAAATTTCAAATATGACTTCAATTAACGTTAACGTAATAATTATTTATTATTTATTGCAGTTGAATATCAGTTACAATTAATATACTAAATAGATGGTAAATCTTGAATACTGGTTATCCTTAACGTTTTATTTCCCGTTTAATTGCAACAACGCAATTTCAAAATTTTAACTCAATTAAATAGACAACGCTTTATATTCTAAATCAATTGCAATGGTTTAAAAATTGCTAAATTTTGATTTCAGTAATCCCTTTAATTCGATTCAAAATCAGCAATTACCTATTAAATGACCCAAAATTCCTATTAAATAAATCTAACAAATCTTTATTATCAGTTAGATGAATTAAATATTGCAATCAAACTATTGCGTTAATAATTTCCGTTTCACTTTAAAGTATCTAAATTAGCCAATTACAATACTTATTACCCAAATAATTTCAATTTCTTCCAAATAATATTTACATAATTATTTTAAATATTGAATCCATTTAATTGCAATAAATTCAATTGATTGCAAATCAATTCCAAATAAATTTGATTTTTATCCAGTTACAACTTAATATTAAATCAGTTTTCACTCAACTAACAAAGTCATTATTATTTAGAATTTCATTACATTTTATATTTTCACATTTTTCATTTTGGTTTCATTTCTTTTCCCACATAGTTTATTGAAAATGGGATTTTCCTTGGTTACAACTTATTTGGATCCAACATTCTTCAATTACCAATTTATTCCACTTTAACTGCAGTAATTTTGGGGATAAATTGAATTTGATTCCAGATTAACATTGACAACTAATAAAATAAGTAACGTACAATAATTATAGTCATTAACTCTGTTTCACACGTCTACATTCAGTTACTATTAGAAAATCTTATAGCATTGGTTTTATACAATCGCCATTTACTTTACATTTCATTACTATTTAATATATATATTTGTTCATAAATCAATTCGATATTCATTCTTCTTTCCTCCTATTTGATAAATAACCTAGTATACATTTTACATATATTTATTTCATTTCATTCATTTATGGGCATTGCATTGAAATTTATTTATTAGCTAATATCAACGTTATCATCATTAATTTAAATTGGATTCCCAATTTTATTCAATACCCTGAACAAATAACATATATATTAATCAAATCCCTACATTTGTATTTCTCATATTCCATAAAAATCATAACATTTAAATGATTTTATTAAATTGGAATCTCATTCAAGTCGAAATCTATTAACTGGAACTAATATGATTCCTTAATTTATTCCCATTTACCATTTAAAATCTTTCATTGCATTAAACCATTTAACCTTTTCATAAATTTCTCATATTAAATTCCACATCCAGGTGAGAATCCTTTTTCTACTTAATTCATCTGGATTTCATTCTAAATTAAATTAGAAATCTTATTTAATTATCACATTTAAAATCATCGAATTTAACGGGTCGTTACACTCTCCCCCACTCAAAACTTTTCGTCCCTGAAAAGGAAAAAGAAAGGAGAAGGAAGAATTTAATAAACAGTACATCTTTAAACAATAATTTACTAAATTTATTACCTTATATAAAATATACCCGTTTTATAATCATTATATCCTTATGTACTAAAATAAATAAGGATTGGAAAACATTTTCAAATAATCTCTAAGTGGTTTCAATCACTAACAACAAATCAATCCAACAACCATCCATTTCAACAAACAGCATACACAACAAATATAAACAACCATATAATCAACAAACAATTAGTTGTTCGGGTTCAAAACTCGAGATGGTACGGAATGAAAAATAACTATCAGTGCATCATTTACTCAACAGTCTTAGATGGGACAAATATAGATTATCTATTCATCCGGCAACTTCAAATTTCCTTACCCAACCAACCATAGACCAACAATATATATTCAAACCACCAAATCAATTTAACTTGTATAAATTAATCTCATACTTTAGTTGTAAGTAAAAGATTTTATTAATTTATTGCTATGGTTTGCAGTCATCTATTTATATTTCCGACTTTCCATTATATTAAACTGGCAGTATTTAAATCATGCTTAAGTTTATACCCTACACATCAATCCTTATTTATTAAAGAATTTCATTTTATTTACTTAAGTTTAAATCACCTATTAATAATACTTACCTTTAATTTTAGTAAATTTCAATTATACTTAAGTTTATACCATTAAATTCTTATTTATAATAGCAATTCATTTAATACTTTATTATTTCCAAAACTTCTACTTGTATAATATTCTATTCCAATCCCTAATTTAACATTTTAACTTTTCATATTTGGTAAGTTATATATGTTAAATAAAATGCAAAAGAACTTATACGAGTTTTATCTCATCTTTTAATTAAATTTAATGTTAATCAATATTACTTTTTGTCTCATATGTTAAAATTTTCAAATTCCTCTTTATAACTTTGCATTAATTCTCTTACCTAAATTAGAGGTTTCAATTCGTTAATTACTTACCTTTTATTTCACTAAAATAATTTAAACAATTAATTAATGAAAATTTAAGAACTAAATACCGGGTCAAATTTTAATAGATAAATATATTCTTATAACTTATATACCTCTAATTGTATTTAAAACAATTAAATATTTAGAAAATTTCAAAATAAATCTGTAGTAGAATTCACTACAGGGGCCTTTCCTTTTTGAAACTCGAAAATGAAAGTCGATGATGCGGCCGCCATCACCGAAATTATTTTCCAGCGACAAAGAGGAAAGTACAAAATTTATTTTTTTCACAATCTTCTTTAAAACAATTCTTCCGAATTATACTAAATATTTATATAAGAAAATACTTATAAACCAAATCATTATATTTCATAAATCCTTTGAAATCAGATTTTCAAAATCCCGGACTTAAGTTCTAAAATCTCTAATTTGATTTATTATAATTTCAACTTAGCTTCAATTTATAAATATTTTTATTACCTAACACCCAATCTATAACAACCAAATATATATATATCTTTATAAAATATTTTTATATATAGAAAATATAATAGTCAAAGTTATTTCATTCGCCTATATTAAAACAGATATTATGTCGGTCTGTCCTATTAAGTGTTTAGAAATCCCTATTGATGACATAGCATCCCATGCATCAACCAGAATTTATAAATACAAAACGGAACAGATTAACACAATATTAAAATCTTTTTATAACACTAACAAATACGCTCTCTCTTATATATATGCTCAGCGACTCCCATAGGGTATTACTACCCTATTAACAAAGAGTCAAACCCCCACAAAGCTAAGGTTTATCGCTAAACCAAAGCTCTGATACCAATTGTAACATCCCGCCTTTTCGCACGATTTAAACAGACACACGTGCCAATTCAAACCATATGGAAGGGCGGATTGTTATGGGGTAAATAAGAAAACAGAGAAGAAATAAAGCAAAATAGAATCTCACAGCGGAAGGATAAAATATAATAATAAAATATACCGTTTACAAAACTGTTTACAAAACAATTGATTCTTCTTTGTACAATTAAATATCAGAGTTCACATACCAATAGTATCAATGCAGCGGAATACAGCGTGAGTGTAGTGCAATACTATAAATAATAATAATACAAATCTTCGTCTTCGTCCTCCAGAGCTAAATCTTTAAATCCTGAAACACTCGAGTCAGAACTAAAAGATCTTATGTAAGTTAAATTTACAGAAATAAATATGAGTGCAGTAACTCAAGAGATGCTCGGGATTTACATCTCCTAAGGATCCGTTAAACTATTTACTATATAGTATATTGCGCTATTATAATAGTGTCTAATTATAAAATAAACTTACTTTTAAATAGCGTTAAGGGGTTACCCATATAGCCCTTAACACAGAATATATTCCCATAGTCTATACAGTACCGTAATCTCCCCCGTACTGGGCGTCCTCAGAGGGCACTCCATAGGTATGGTACAAAACAAAACTCGTAGTAAGGGCTCGGTATGGTAGGTGACATGGCACAACTAGGCAATGCCAGGGTAGATATACCAATCACGCTTCCGGGCCGATGGTAACGCATAGCCGCAGCTACAGCCCACCTCGAACAAACTCCCCAAAATCAAAATAAGGGTGGCTACTGAATCAATCCAAAGTCAAAGTATAATATCGAAGAGGAGTGTCCGATCAGAGGAATGACCTCATTAACCCGTCAATCGCTCCTGTTTTAGCCACCTTATGCCAACTCACGGGAGTTGGGTCCACGTATTTACCTTACAAGAAACGTCGCCACCATCCTACTTCATTCTGGAATCTCCACCGCGTACACGGTTAGTCAAAGTGGTTTTCGGTATCGACAGAGAGTATGTCCATATCCGATCCCGGTCTCTTTGCCAACCAATCGTTATTATAACACCGCGGTCATTTAAAAATAGTTAATATTTTAAAACCAGAATAAACCTTTCCATTTCAAAACTATGAATACGATATCATTTTAAAACCCAAAACAATATGATATCATTTTATCCAAATATAATTCGTTTCCAAAATCATACTGCTTTAAAATTTATAATATCTGTAAACCAAATATTTGAATTATACTTTCAAAGCATAATATTTCGAAATTCATAATTTAAAACCATAACTTCTAAAATTTAAATGGTCTGGATATTCAACGGTAAATAGAATAAATGGTTTAACTTTAAGGTTACTCTGTAAAGAAAATAATTTCCATGGCTTTACAAATATATTTCCTTATTTAAAGTCTACACCAAAATTTAAATATCCCTTTCAAGTTCCAAAACCACTTCAATTTCTATATATATAAATCCATTTGGAGTATTAATATTTCAAAACTAAAATTGGAATTTATTCTTTCCACGAATCCAATGTTCTATTATTTAATCTTGAGTATTCACCTAAAATAAATAAATAAAACTCCAATTTCTAGAGATTAAATATTTTCTTCAATTTAATTTATACTACAATATTCATCTTAAATTATCTTGGAAAAATCCGGTTATAAATATCATATCTTAAAATTTCCAAACTTAAACATTTAACATATGATATAAATTATCAAACTTCATTTTCTCAATTTTTCCATTTTTATTTAAGAGATTTATACACAGTTTAAATTCAAAATTTCTAACTTCAAATGTGTGTATATATATAGAAGAAAAATATCAAAATAAAATTTATTATAAACCGTATTCCTTCCAAACCATAGAAATCACTTTAAAATAATTTATATATAGACCACGGTGTCTGTATATAATTTTCTATCCTATGGTCAAGTGATACAGATATTTATCATTTCAATCCGCAATTTAAAAATAAAATTTTGCGGTTGTATATCATTTCAAACCACAATCCCGAATGAAACGAAAAATGCATGATGACTTGTAGTTTATACAATATAATTATAGCATTCATTCATCCAAATATCAATCATCAATTGCAATCATCATCCAATTTTAAACAATCATCGATACAGAGCATATGAGTTACACTGGAATCAATAACAGATATTAACTATCAGTTTATATTCCATAATAAATTTAATGAATGTAACCTAGCAGTTTACATGCAAAATAAATTCTAACTGTCAAATTTTATGCAATAAATAAAATAAATTAACAGTTAAATTAAATAATGCGATTTAACAGATATGATGAATAAAACATGCCAAACAGTCATAAATAAATCTCTACTCATATCTAAAATAAATTTAACAAACATAAAAACTTTTAGAAGTTGTGAGTGGGTCAAAACACTCACCTTTGGAATTTAAATCGAATTTAAATCCGATTTAAACCCAAAAATTCGACGGTCTCCAAATCAGTCCAAACCAGTGTCAACGGATCCGAAATTTAATTACGATCCTAACAAAAGAAATCGTGCGTCAATCGGATCGTGTATGCAAAAGTTATGGTTGTAAGAAGATTAAACGATTAACTAGAATAAATTAAAATAAATGAGACCATTACCACAAACTCACTGCCACGTAATCGCTTTTTTTTTTCTCACGCGAACAGTACCCAGACCCTCCAACAGAACGCGACCCCCTTCCTGAAGCCGCCTTACCACCGTAACCTTGGCCAATTTTCGCCGCCTCCACAAGCCAAACCGCCGCGATCAGAAGGTTCCACTGGACTCCCCTAGCCACGCCGCCTCCCTGGACCCTACGACCAAACCTCCGGTCAACCCAAACGTCCCCAGGCCGAGGCGACTTTAGTGCGTTCTAGTCCATTTTTCTGGCGATCCAGCCCCCTTTAGCACATACGAACCGTAGAGATGTGCCTCACTCGACCGCATCTACCCCACGCCACCCTCCGATTGACCTTTCGTCCTAAATCCACCGATAGATCGAGCTTTTGGCAAATGAACGGCCTAGGTTCATTCTGGAATTCTGGGAAAACGATAAATTGAATTGGAAAACGAATACCACCAGGAGATTATGTATCTCGAGAACTATGACATATATTTTTATGGATTTTTTTTGGAGAGTTTGAATTTTCATTGAAATTTTGAATTGTGGATAGATCTAGGTTTTGCAACCATTGAGGAAGTGAAAGAGATGAAGAAAATGAACGTACAGACAAATGATAGAAGATGGAGGCTAGGGTTTATAATCGTCTATTTATAAGTAGGGTTGGATTAGAGTAGATAGACCGAATAGATGAACATGCGAAACAAACTAAGGCCCAAAAAGCCCGTTCTAACCCCGGAACGAAATTTATTAAACCCATATAACCAAATAGGTATTTTAAAATATTCCGAACGCGATGGAAAAAGTTTCACGTCCAAATTCGATTGTATGAAGAAGTTATGCTGAAAACAAAATTTCCAAATTGATTTCAAATTGATTTTTAATTAAATCGATTTCAAGGCGTTTCGCGTTCGTACGATCAAACGAAAAGTCCGATCGATACGAAACTTGAAACCCTACAATAATTCACTGATACGGATCCGATGAAACTGGTTTCGTCGAAATCCGAGTTCGTGACAAAAATGGCTATTTTTATATTAATTAAATAAATTAAAATTTAGTCAATTAAATCAAATTTCCCATTTCTTCTTGATAATTGTCGATTCTTATTATTATAAATTTTTCAATCACCTATACTAATTTAAACAAAATTTAACTTGTCGAATTTAAAATTTTAGAATCCCCCAAATTTCATTAATTTCACCAAATTATAAATTAAATTTCCAAAAATTCTAATTAAATTTACTTTCCATTATTATTGTCAAATAGAAGAATCTATCATTGGATTCATATTTCAATATGTAAATATTTCCAATTTCATCTGAAATTATATTTACATAATTCCTAAATATTAAATTTCAAATATCACTTCAATTAACGTTAACGTAATAATTATTCATTATTTATTGCAGTTGATTATCAGTTACAATTAATATACTAAATAGATGGTAAATCTTGAATACTGGTTATCCTTAACGTTTTATTTCCCATTTAATTGCAACAACGCAATTTCAAAATTTTAACTCAATTAAATAGACAACTCTTTATATTCTAAATCAATTGCAATGGTTTAAAAGTTGCTAAATTTTGATTTCAGTAATCCCTTTAATTCGATTCAAAATCAGCAATTACCTATTAAATGCCCCAAAATTCCTGTTAAATAAATCTAACAAATCTTTATTATCAATTAGATGAATTAAATATTACAATCAAACTATTGCGTTAATAATTTCCGTTTCACTTTAAAGTATCTAAATTAGCCAATTACAATACTTATTACCCAAATAATTTCAATTTCTTCCAAATAATATTTACATAATTATTTTAAATATTGAAACAATTTGATTGCAATAAATTCAATTGATCGCAAATCAATTCCAAATAAATTTGATTTTTATCCAGTTACAACTTAATATTAAATCAGTTTTCACTTAACTAACAAAGTCATTATTACTTAGAATTTCATTACATTTTATATTTCACATTTTCCATTTTGGTTTCATTTCTTTTCCCACATAGTTTATTAAAAATGGGATTTTCCTTGGTTACAACTTATTTGGATCCAACATTCTTCAATTACCAATTTATTCCACTTTAACTGCAGTAATTTTGGGGATAAATTGAATTTGATTCCAGATTAACATTGACAACTAATAAAATAAGTAACGTACAATAATTATAGTCATTAACTCTATTTCACACGTCTACATTCAGTTACTATTAGAAAATCTTATTGCATTGGTTTTATACGATCGCCATTTACTTTACATTTCATTACTATTTAATATATATATTTATTCATAAATCAATTCGATATTCATTCTTCTTTCCTCCTATTTGATAAATAACCTAGTATACATTTTACATATATTCATTTCGTTTCATTTATTTATGGGCATTGCATTGAAATTTATTTATTAACTAATATCAACGTTATCATCATTAATTTAAATTGGATTCCCAATTTTATTCAATACCCTGAACAAATAACATATATATTAATCAAATCCCTACATTTGTATTTCTCATATTCCATAAAAATAAAATCATAACATTTAAATGATTTTATTAAATTGGAATCTCATTCAAGTCGAAATCTATTAACTGGAACTAATATGATTCGTTAATTTATTCCCATTTACCATTTAAAATCTTTCATTGCATTAAAACCATTTAACCTTTTCATAAATTTCTCATATTAAATTCCATATCCAGGTGAGAATCCTTTTTCTACTTAATTCATTTGGATTTCATTCTAAATTAAATTATAAATCCTATTTAATTATCACATTTAAAATCATCGAATTTAACGGGTCGTTACAAAGGTGGAACAAAAAGCATGGCGCGACCTATGGAGCGCGACCTAAATAAGGCGCGACCTAGAAGTTGCGAGCTAACACGGAGCGACCTAGGGAGGTAAGCGACCCATAGGCATGCACGACCAAAGGAGGTAAGGATAGGCCGAGCGACCTAAGGGGTAAGGCCGAGCGACCTAACGACCTAAGGCGTGTGAGAGGGTCGAGCGACCTAGGGAGTACAAGGCCGAGCAACGACCTAACGACCTATAGGGGCGACATAAATGCAAGCCGACCTAACGACCTAAGGAGTAAGAGAAGGTCAGCGATCGAAGACAAGCCGACCTAAGTGTGCCGAGTGACTAAACACGTGGAACGGCCTAACATGGCGCGACCTAGCATGGCGCGACCTAAAGCGCGTACGACCTAAGCACGACCAAACTGCCGACCGAGCTAACTGCAGGCCGAAAATGCCTCATGTGCAGGAAGTGCGGCCTAAGGGTTTTGGAGTGCAAAACTCACCCAATTTGCAATTGATCGAGCACGGACGCTAAGGGATTATGTCCATAGGCTACCCGGTCGTATTGGCTCCTCGGTGCATCACCAAAAACGTGTTCAAACATCGAAGTTAGGATTTTTTAAAGATTTGAACCCAAAACGCTAAAAATTGGAATTTTCATCAATTCAATCCAAATCAATGACAAATGCATATGTAAAAGTGTTAGGATTTCATTCCCAACAATCAAAGATAGTTATAGACAAAGATGTGAGATAAAAATCTCACCTTTTCACAAAATCAATGAAAGAGAGGCTTGAAAGCAAAGGAGAATCAACCCAAGAAGCTTGAATCAATGTCTTCCCTTTGAATTTGGAGTTAGATGTAGGATTTGCAAATGAACTTGAGCTTGGAGTTTTAATTTCCCATTCCTTCCTCCATTTTTGATGAAGCTTGAGTGTTAGGAAATGAAAGTGAAGTTATGAAAGGGAAGGGGGTTGAGTTAGAATTAATAGCTTAGGCTAATGGGCTAAACCAAACCCAAAGTTCAAAGTGAAAACGTGGCAATATTCCACTAACTCCAAAAATATCAAAGTTTGTACTAAAAAAGATCGCAAACGGCGTTTTGGACCCAGTGGAAGTAGTTTCGAGTCCTAATACGACCGTATGCAAAAAAGTAAATTTTCGGACTAAATTCCGACTAACGATAAAATATTAAAATAAAATATTTAAATATTCAATCGTAAAATTTGCCGGTTGTTACAGACTCCCCTCCTTAAAGAAATTGCGTCCTCCCAATATTTAAGAAGAAAATATATAGTAACAACCATGAAAGCATATTCAACACAAAAGAAATTTGAAGTAAGAAGTTCACATCAAAGAGCACGGGAAAGTAAGTCCGGATGTGTTCGCTCGATGAACTCTTTAGATTCCCAAGAGCAATCCTTAGTATTTGAGGACCACTGGACATTAACAAGCGGAACATCTTTTTTTCGAAGGCGCTTGACCTCCGAAGCAATAATGCGAATAGGATGTTGCTCATAAGTTAAATTAGGTGAAACTTCAATTTCTTCCACAACACGGGGCTCAAGAATAGAATCGGAATCTCGAAGACATATCCGCAATTGAGAAACGTGAAACACGTCATGAATAGCAGAAAACTGAGCCGGTAATAAAAGGCGATAAGCCACGGAACCATTACGTTCGGTGATGGGAAATGGACCGATATATCGAGGTGCTAACTTTCCCGATCGAATGAAACGTACAACACCCTTCATAGGTGAAACACGAATAAACACAAGATCTCCCACAGAAAATTCTAATTTCCTTCTCCGGTTATCGGCATAGGATTTTTGTCTACTCTAGGCTCCTTTCATCCTATGACGAATAAGGTCAATTTTCTCTGTTGAATCATGAATAAAATCTGGACTTAAAACCAGCTTCTCACCGGCCTTAAGCCAACAAGAAGGAATCGGCATGGCCTTTCATAGAGTGCCTCGAAAGGTGCCATACCAATACTAGATTGGAAGCTATTATTATAGGAAAACTCAACAAGGGAGATATGATCTTCCCAACTTCCACCAAAATCAAGAACACATGCACGAAGAAGATCTTCAAGAGTTTGATTCACACGCTCAGTTTGTCCATCGGACTGAGGATGATAAGCGGTACTAAAATTAAGCTTCGTTCCCAAACTTTTTTGAAGACTCTTCCAAAATCCACTAGTAAACAATGGATCACGATCACCAACAATAGAAGAAGGAACTCCATGCAGTTTAACAATTTCATTGATAAAGATTTTGACGAAGAGAGGAACGGTTCGATTAGACTGAACGGGAATAAAATGGGCGAATTTAGTAAGTCTATCGACTATCACCCATAAACTATCATGACCCGAACGAGAACGGGGAAGGCCGTCTATAAAATCCATGGAAATTTGATCCCACTTCCAAATTGGAATTTCTAAAGGTTGCAATAACCCACCGGGCCTTTGGTGTTCGGCCTTGACAAGTTGGCAAGTCATGCAACATTTAACAAAGTTAGCAATATCAGATTTCATTCCCTCCCAATAATAAAGACGCTTCATGTCCGCATACATTTTACTACTACCGGGATGAATGGTAAATTTAGAACGATGAGAATCTTCTAAAATGTCTTTACGAATATTACTAATATTTGGCATGATAAGTCTACCAAATTTTCGAATACCGCCACGAGAATCAATATCAAAGTCTTTCAAACCTTCAATATTAATATTATCTCTATGAGCCAATTCGGGATCTAGCTTTTGAGCTTCAAGAATGCGGTCTAAAAGAGAAGGATGAGCCTCAAGACTGCATAAAATAAGAGATGAACATAAATCGAAAACACGATCTCGAATCTCACAAGTGGATAGAATTCCGAGATCATTCCATTAGGATATTAGCATAGAAACAACCACTTGTTGCTTACGACTAAGTGTGTCCGCGACACGATTTCCCTTTCCGGGGGTATAGAGAATATCAAGATCATAAGCCGTAAGAAATTCGAGCCAACGTTGTTGACGCAAATTTAGCTCCTTTTGAGAAAATAGATACTTCAAAGATTTATGATCGGTGTAAAGGACAAATTTTTCTCCTAAAAGATAATGATGCCAAATATGAAGGGCGAAAACAATAGCCGCGAGCTCTAAATCTTGAGTGGCATATCTAGTCTCGGTTGGCTTCAGTTGCCTAGAAGCATAAGCAATAACACGTTCCCTTTGCATAAGAACGACACCCAAACCAACGCGACTAGCATCGGTATAAACAGTGAAATCTTGATTTCCTTTGGGAATCACAAGAACAGGAGCATCAGAAAGGAGTTCTTTTAATTTCTGAAAAGAAGCTTCACATTTGTCCGACCAAATGTATTTAACTCCCTTCTTTGTCAAATTAGTAAGAGGCACGGAAATTTTTGAAAAGTCCTTTATGAAACGGCGGTAATAACCTGCCAATCCAAGAAAACTACGGATCTCCGTCACACTCTCCGGTCTCTTCCAATTTTGAATGGCTTCAATCATTGAAGGATCCACAGAAATTCTAGATTCGAAAATAATATGACCGAGAAACTTCACACGAGATTGCCAAAAATGGCATTTAGAAAATTTTGCTTTCAATTGATTGCTCCTAAGAGTTTCCAACACAATTTGAAGATGCTTTTCATGCTCCTCCTTGGTTTTTGAATACACAAGAATATCATCAATAAAGATGAGAACAAACCGATCGAGGAAGTCTTTGAAACCTCTATTCATAAGGTCAACGAAATAAGCCGGGGCATACGTTAAACCAAATGGCATAACAAGCCATTCATAAGATCCATAACGAGTACGGAACGATGTCAAAGGAATACTATCCTCTGCAATACGAAGCTGATGAAAACCGGTAGCTAAGTCTGATTGTGAAATGACTCTAGCACTACTAAGTTGATCGAACAAATCATCAATCCGAGGAAAAGGATACTTATTCTTGATAGTAAGATAATTAAGCTTGCGGTAGTCAACGCAAAGCCTAAGTGTACCATCAGATTTCTTCACAAAAACAGCCGAAGCTCCCCAAGGAGAGGAACTAGAGCGAATAAATTGCTTCGTCTCCAATTCGGATAATTGTTTGCGCATCTCCTCATTTTCCTTATTGGACATACGATAAGGAGGACGAGTAATAGGTTGAGCTCCAGGGATGAGATTAATTCTGAACTCAATTGCTCGCTTAGGTGGTAATCCTAAAATGGGCTCAAAGATGTTGGAGAATTCACGAACAACGTGAATAAGAGAAATAATATCCTCCTCATCATCATTATCGCCATCATGAAGATTTAGTGAATATAAAGAAGCAACCAAGCTGGAATCCGAATCTTTAAGATCAATGGAAATCTTCTTAACAGATTGAGGATGTCAAAGATAAATAGTCCGCTCAGGACATAGGATTTGGGCTTCATAGCGGTTAAGCCAATCCATTCCCAAAATCATTCCAAAGCCTAAGTAGCGCATAATATGCAAGTCGGCTCGGAAAGAAAAATCAAACAAAATAATCTCGACATCTTTACACAATAAAATGATTATTGCGGATCCACCAACCGGATTCGCAATTCTCAAAGAAGTCATTAAACATAAAGCATCCAAAGAAAAAGTATCAACAAGTTCTTTTGAAATAAATGAATGGGATGCACCCGTATCAAAAAGAACTCGAATAGGATGATCACAAAATAAAATAATGCCATCAAGGATAGAATAAGAAAAACCTTTACCACGAGAGGTGTTGCCAGGGGCTTTGTGATGACCGCCCATGACTCCTGCACTGAATAAGGAATTAGTGCGCTGTAAAGTGTGCCAGGCCTCCATGGACGATCATCAGAGTAAGGTAAAATAGCAAACCCTATCGTATTACTCACAGCGCAGGGATAAAATACAAAAGAAAAGTATACATAGTGAAGCTCATTGAATAGAATCTTATCACAAAAACTCATGGTAGTTTTATACAAACATCTGAATAGTTAAAACATCTAGCCTCACTACATAACACTCAGAGTATCAAACAAACAACGGAACATCCAGTACATATAGTAAGAAAACAATATGCAAAAGCCTCCAGCTCGTCTTCGTCATCAACAGCGTTAGTCACTAAGAACAGCACCTGTGACCTGCTACCTAGTCTGCCCATCCCATCATGGATGAACAGCCCAAGGTAATAAGAGTAAACATAAAACCTTGAGTCAGACAAAAGTCTTAGTGAGCAGTAAATTAACTATCAAACATACCAAAAGAGCATAAAGGGTAAAAAGGAATAGGAACTCCACCATCCCACTCCACCACTTTCTACAGTGATAGCCCCCCAGACACACTAAGCAGAAACAAACATAGCAAAGCAGATAATTAAAGTAAAGCCATTATCACTCGAGTCAAGGTCGATGTTTTCCAAGTACAAACCCCCAAGGCCTAAACCAAGATCAGGTAAGCACCCCGAAAACATCGCTCTTGGCCCAAGTGACGATACAACCAAAACATCCAAACCTCCATGACTCTGGCTATCACTGTTATCATTGCCTTGATTTCACCGTTAATTGAATGAACGGCTCATTCTTTCATCCGTCCGTCAAGGGCTAACGGTAACCCCGGTTCTAGACTTAACTCCGCACGTCATCGTGACCCGTGCCTAGGACTATCAAATCTGCCCAGAGTACTCGACCACCTACCTGTAGTCTTTTGGGTGTCCCGACCACCTGTAGTCGTTTGGGCGCCCCATGTACTCTTGCTTTGAGTTTGCTAGAACCTTCAATAACGATGAAATCCAAGCCTTCTAGTCATCCTCCTCGATGACTATTCTCAAACTTGCCCAAGCTACTTCTCGAGCCCACCATTATCCACAAACTCGAACCATATCACCGAGTTATCAACATGCTTGGGATGATGCCGTCTGGATTAAACCAAGGCTATCTCACATCATGCTTTGCTTCCTTGTATTATAGCAAAGTTCCATCTCAACATCATCATCAAATCTATCCATATGAGCTTTCTCATCCGCTTCATATGCCACAAGCAGCTTTCCTTATTCAAGAGCCTTTCCACTTAGCTTTTAAATCATCTTCGACCAACTTGTCCATCTCAAATCCATAAATCAACTAACTTCTATCAATCAATCAAATCAATCATTAATCCAAACAATCAACCATTCAAACAAGATCTAAATAAACAATTATAACAATAATGGCAATTTCGTAAATAAAGAGTCTAAATCTAACAAACATGAATTCTAAGTAATATCTTGTTGAATGAACTAGCATAGGTTAACATATAATAAAATGGATATCAAAACTTTATTAACGATAGATCTACATGCAGACTTAAGGAAAATGCATGAAATTACTATCTTTAACGCACAAACAAGCCACCGATCCAATATACTCCTTTGGGTCCGTGTGAGAGATAACTACCACTTACCGAATCACCTAAACACCTCAAAAGCAACTAACTTCAGATCTGGACAGCAAAGGATCTAGCTCGATCCGACAAGATTCCGCTTCAAACGATGAAATCTCTCTTCAATGGATGGAGATCTTCAACTTTGGCTCTTGGATCTTCGATTTGATCTTCAATCTTTGATGGATGGAAGCACTAGATTAGAGTAGAGAAAAGAAGTGAAGAAGTGTTGTAGTCGAGCTCTCAAAATGGCAGCACTTCATCGCTTCAAAATCTGGTGCCAAAAGTGAACCAAACCCTTCTATTTGTAGGCAGAAAATCCCTTAAGTCGGCCACCCCATAAGTCGTTGCCGACCTAACGACTTGCGACCTAAAACCCAGGCCGACCTACGACCTAAAGCACTGCCGACCTAATAATGAATACCACAGTGCAACCAAGCAACTTAACAAACGTGGCCGACCTAACGACCTAACGCTATGGCCTCAACGACCTACGACCCAAGCCCAATGCCGACCCAGCGACTCAACTAAGATGCCGACCTATCAACTCAACACATGCAGCCGACCTAACTACCTAACGACTTAGGACCAACCACTCACAAACCCATACGCGACTTAACACATAACCACTGGGTACGACCTAACCCTTGCCGACCTAACCCTTGCCGACCTAAACCTTGCCGACCTAACCCTTGCCGACCTAACCCTAAGCCGGTACACCGACCTAACTTCAACACAGGCGTTCCTTGGGTCGGTCAATCCCTATAGGTTGTTAACTTCTCTAGGTCGGTCCAACTAGTTAACCCCTAAGTCGTTAACTCCCCTAAACCATTAGCTCTTAGGTCGGTGACCTTTCTAGGTCGGCAACACTTAAGCCGGCCAACCACTAGGTCGGATATCTTCTTAACCTGGCCACACTTCCCTAAGTCACCCTTCCCCCTTAACTCGGTCCACCCCTTAGGTCGCTAGCTTCTCTAATTCGCTCACAAACCTTTAGGTCGTTCCATCCTATAAGTCGCTCAATCCACTAACTTGCTCACCATCTTAGGTCGGCCAATACCTTAAGTCGGTCACTCTCTTAACTCGCTCCACCGACCCAAACCACAACTCGACCTAAGCTCCCACACGAGCTAACTCTGGTTGACTTAAACAATGCAAACGACCTAATGGCAACTATTTTACGATTTGTCGACACGTAAAATACGGGTCGTTACATTCTCTACCCCTTAGGAATTTCGCCCCCGAAATTCCAAACAAACAAGAGCAATCAAAAACTATTCTGCATGCCTACCATCCATAGCAATCAACAAACCATGCATCCAATTACTAACCTAGCATGCAGAATTCTAAGACTAGAACAAGTTACAAATTCATGAGATGTCACGACACCTTAGGGCCATACCTCGAAGAGTTCAGGATGAGCTGCCTTCATCCTCTCTTCCTCCTCCCATGTACAGTCGTTAACATCATCACTCCATTGTAGCTTGAGCAACTTGACTACTCTCCTCCTAAGTTGTTTCGTGTCAGTTTCCACAACACGAAGCAGCTTACAAGGTCTTCTAACAACTGGATCAACTTCCAAATCTTCACAGATATTAGCAGAAACCACTGTACTTGGGTTGTGCACATATTTCCGTAGATACGATACATGAAAAACATTGTGCACACCCGACATCTTTTTTGGTAACTCCAATCTATAAGGGAGTTTTACAATTTGCTCGATAATCGGGAATGGTCCAACAAACCTCGGAGTCAATTTCCCTTTCTTCCCGAATCGAATAACATTCTTCAGAGGAGAAATCTTTACAAAAACCATATCACCTATGTCGAATTCCAAATCCTTACGATGCTTATCGGCATAACTTTTCTGACGGTCTTGGGCTGCCATCATTCGTCGTCGAATGATCTTTATGCAATCCGAAGTCTGTCGAATCATTTCGGGCCCAAGTATCAGCTTTTCTCCAGTTTCCAACCAACATGTCGGAGAGTTACACGGTCTTCTGTTGAGTCACAAGTTTTATGAAGGTTTTGATTTCTGACAAATAACTAAAGGCGATCGACAAAACAAGGTCATTATGGCTATAAAGAGCTACATATGGCACTCTAGATTGTAGGTTGATTATTTGATATTATATTAGTGATAAACTTGTTAAAATCTATCCTCAAATAATCATGCATTTTCAAGAAAATCAATATATATACGATTAGAATGTAGTTGCACATTCAGTGTGCAACTTTACAGGGACCGGTCGACCGGTCACAATATATGCGGTCGACCGTTCCTGCATAATTTGCACACTGAACGTGCACACATGCACATAACGTATATATATTTGAATTCCTGTCTACTGGTCACTTTTTAACCTGTCGACCGTTTTTAAACAGAAAGCAATTTTTTCAAAAGACACTTCTCTTCTCCAAAGGTTGCATCTCTTACCTTTCATCAAAGATCATATCTCTTAATGGCAACTTCTCACAAAGAGTTACAACCATTCTTATCTATATAAACTCATCTAAATCGTTGATTAAAACAACATGATTTTATATGCTTTTTACTCTAATCTCTGATCTTACTTTATATACTCCTGCATTCTAAAAGCTCTCGATTATTTATTGAATCATTGAAACTATTTCATATCTTTTGATTCAATAAGTAATATGCTTTCCTTAATCTTTTCAAAACATCATTCGCATACTTTGAGGATAAGATTATAGGAAGGGTGTACTACTAGTGACAAATCCGTGTTTTCAAGAGCACAAGTTGTCAACAACAATTGTATTTGTTCTTTTGTTGAAGTCCTCTGTGTTGTAAGAGGCAAGTGTTGAAGTCCTCAGTGTATTAGAGGCGTGAAATCCCGTTCGGTTGCTCGGGTGTTGTAAACCTGTTCCTCCGGGTGAAGCGAGGTTGTTAATAGTGAAAATCCAGATAGAAGTCTGGGACTGGACGTAGGACGGTGCTCCGAACCAGTATAAAAATCTCTGGTGTGATTTTTCTATTTTTATTTACTATGCCATTATCATCTATTTCCGCATTTATATTATAGTCCATATTACACGATCCGTGTGTACTATATTAGCACATATAATTGTATACACACCGCATTTTCGTTTGGTATCAGAGCACGGTCATCATATAACCGTAACACAGTTATTTGATATATTATAGTAATATGGAAAATAACGTATGTACTAGCACTCAAAACACCACTTACACGGAGGGTCAATCGATACAAAGACCTCCATTTTTCAATGGTCTTAACTATAGTTATGGGGCAACACGTATGTCATTCTTTATGCAATCAAATAGCTATGATGCTTGGAATGCCACTCAAAGAGAAATAATGAATCCAACAACTGATTATTCAGAATGGACTGCAGCTGAGAAAACGGCAGCAGCCGTAAATGCAAGAGCAATAAATATGTTGTTCTGTGCATTAGACCAAAATGAATATAACCGTGTTAGTATCTGCACTACTGCATATCAAATTTGGCAAACACTAAAAATCACTCATGAAGGTACTAACAAGGTTAAACAAGCCAAAATAGCCATGCTGAAAAGTCAATTTCAAAATTTCAAAATGAAACCAAATGAGACAATCAATGACATGTATTCACGGTTTCAAACTATTCACCATGCACTTATTGGCTTAGGACAAAAGTATTCTGATTTCGATGTTGTTTCAACAGTCCTACATTCTCTGACTAGTGAATGGGAAGGAAAAGTATTAGCAATTGAAGAAGCTAATGACCTTTCCGTCATGAAGCCAGATGAATTGATAGGAAATTTAATGTCCTATGAAGCAAATTTGCAGGCTAGAAAAGAACAAAAAGAAGAAAAGAAAAATGTAGCATTTCATGTTGAGAAAGATGAAAATGAATCAGATTCTGAAGACGAAGATTTGGCATTCATTGCGAAAGGATTCAAAAAATTCCTAAAATATCGAAAAGCCAGTCGTTACAATAAAAGGAAATCTGGATCAAATAAACCATCTTCATCTGCTATAGAATGTTTCAACTGCCACAAAAAGGGACACATGCAGAAGGATTGTCCAGAACAAAAGAAGAAGTCAGAAAATGACAAATTCAAATATAAGAAGGACAAATCTAAGAAACGGGCCTTCTCAGTAACATGGGATGATTCAGAGTCATCTTCATCAGAAAGTGAAAGTGATTCAGAGAATGAACAAGCTAATGTTTGTTTTATGGCAACGGAAGATGAGGTACAAATTCCTACATTTGATGAATTACTTGATATTAATGCTGAATTAATAATCAAATATAAAGACATAAAACGTCAATTAAAAGTAGTCAAAGCAGATTTAAGTAGAGCAGAGTTTGAACGAGATATGTTAAAAGATGAGAAGAAAATATTAGAAGAGGAACTTGAAAATATTCAAGAATCATCGTCTAATATTGACTCTCAAATATCTCTTTTGAGTCAAGAAATAGAAGCTCAAAAAGAGAAAAATAATGCTCTCACTACTGAAAATCATGAGCTTAAAGCAAAAGTCAAAATTCTAGACCTAGAAAAAGCTAGCTTACAAACAAAGTTTGATGACATTACTCAAAATATTTCTAACTTTAACAAAGGTCGAGAAAATTTGACAAAAATCATTGAAAGTTCACAATCTATTTCAGACAAACAAGGATTGGGATATGACAAACAAGAAATCAAGAAACATCTTGGAAATAAAAGGAAGAAGAAAGTACAAAAAACTGAAGCTAAGAAAAATCTTAGTTTATTATATTCCAAACCAAAACCAGTTGTGAAATTTCAAAAGAAAAATGTCAAGACTATCAAAATATGGGTTCCTAAAACAAATAACAATTTGATTAGGAACAAATACATTCAGCAATTCATGAATACTGTGCATTTTAATAATAATTATATATATAAAGGGGATACCGGACCCATATGGGTTTGGACTCCTAAGACCTAACTCTTAGGACCCTATAAAAAGTGGGTACCACGGACTTAATTCTATTTTTTGCAGGTCCCACTTAAGAAAAGAGGAAAGTGGATATTGGACAGTGGTTGCTCAAAGCACATGACGGGAGACAAGAGCTTATTAACAAATATTACATACTCAGATGGTGGCTCCGTCACTTTTGGAGACAATTCAAAAGGCTATATCATCGGCAAAGGCGATGTGAGCAATTGCGGTACATCTAACTTACCTCTTATTACTAATGTCATGCTAGTTAGAAATTTAAAACACAATTTGCTTAGTATTAGTCAGTTATGTGACAAGGGATTTATAATTTCATTTTCGAATAATAAGTGTAGTATTTTAGATAAAGACCATAATTTGGTTTTTGAAGGTTATAGAGACAGAAATATATATATTCTGAATATGAATATTAATCATAATTCAGATATGTGTCTTGTGGCTAATGACAATGATCCATGGCTATGGCACAAACGCTTCTGTCATATAAACTTCAGAACTATTGACAAGCTAGCCAAAAACAATCTAGTTAGAGGACTACCCAAAATGAGTTTTAAAGTTAACAACATTTGTGATACATGTCAATTAGGAAAATTGACCAGATCATCTTTTAAATCCAAGAAAGTCATATCAACATTACAACCACTTGAGTTACTACACATGGATTTATTTGGACCTACTAGGGTTCAATCAATAAATCACAGTCAATATGTGCTTGTAATTGTTGATGATTTCTCTCGTTATACATGGACAATTTTCTTAAAAAATAAAAGTGACACTTTCAATCATTTCAAATCTTTCGTCAAAAGAATTCAAAAATCAAAAGGGATTAAAGTTAAAAATATAAGAAGTGATCATGGCAGAGAGTTTGAAAATAATGAATTTGAACATTTTTGTACAAAGAAAGGTATATATCATAATTTTTCGTTTCCCAGAACTCCAAAACAGAACGGAGTTGTAGAACGGAAGAACCGAACTTTACAAGAATGTGCAAGAACATTATTGAATGGAACTACCTTACCAAAACATTTTTGGGCGGAAGCTGTGGCAACTGCCTGTTATGTTTTAAATCGTGTGTCCATAAGACCTCTTACCAAGAATACTCCTTATGAATTATTTAACAAAAGGAAGCCTAAAATCTCATACTTCAAAGTTTTTGGTTCCAAGTGCTTTATTTTAAATACGAAAGACCAGCTTGGCAAATTCGATCCAAAAGCCGATGAAGGAATATTTGTCGGTTATTCGGAATGAAGTAAGGCCTATCGGATGTTTAATAAACGAACCAAAACTATTGAAGAATCACTTCATGTCTCTTTTGATGAAATCTATCAGAATCCTCACACTATATCAGATGATGATGAATCAATAGTCACTGACAATCCAATCATCACAAATATTGATTCTGACTCGGAAATAATTATTGAGAATATTCCTCAAATATGTGAGTTACAATCACCACCAAGAATATTAAGAGACCATCCGGCTCAAAATATAATCGGTGAAATAACATCACATGTCAGAACAAGGAGTCAACTCAATCAAATGGGTCATGTCGCTTTTCTCTCAAATATCGAACCTAAGAATCCAAAAGAAGCTGCTACAGATGATTACTGGATCATTGCCATGCAGGAAGAACTAAATCAGTTTGAGCGCAATGACGTTTGGGAACTTGTTCCAAGACCAACTGATCAGTCAGTAATTGGTACTAAATGGGTCTATAAAAATAAGGCTGACGAACAAGGAAATATCACCAAAAATAAAGCAAGATTAGTAGCACAAGGATATAATCAGGAAGAAGGTATCGATTATGAAGAAACTTTTGCACCAGTTGCTCGACTAGAAGCTATTAGAATCCTATTATCTTTTGCTTGTCACCATAATTTCAAACTTTATCAGATGGATGTCAAAAGTGCTTTTCTCAATGGATTTATCAAAGAGAATGTCTATGTCGAACAACCTCCTTTGTTCGTACATGAAAAATATCCTGACCATGTGTTCAAACTTAAGAAAGCTCTGTATGGTTTAAAACAAGCACCTCGTGCTTGGTATGAACGACTACGTAGCTATCTTATTAACTCAGGATTTCAAATAGGCAAAGTCGATCAAACTTTGTTTATTAAACATTCTCGAAAAGATATTCTAGTTATCCAGATATATGTAGACGATATCATCTTTGGTTCAACAAACGATAAACTCTGCAAGGAATTTGCAAGTATTATGACCAAAGAATTCGAAATGTCTCATATGGGAGAACTATCTTATTTTCTTGGACTTCAAATAAAGCAACTTTCAAACGGCATTTTTATCAATCAAGAAAAATACTGTGAAAACCTTATCAAACGCTTCGGATTAGAAAATACATCTGGTAAACCAACTCCTATGAGTACAACTACACATCTTGAAAAAGATGAAAGTGGTAAGAATGTTGACCAGAAATTATATCGAAGCATGATTGGTTCTCTTCTTTATCTTACAGCTAGTCATCCAGATATAATAATGAGTGTTTGTTTATGTGCTCGTTTTCAAGCCGATCCAAAGGAATCACATCTACGAGTAGTGAAACGCATAATTCGTTATCTTAATAATACCAAAGATTTCGGTCTTTTTTATCCAAAAGAATGTCCATTTGAATTAGTATCATATAGTGATGCTGATTTCGGTGGCTCACGAACGGATAGAAAAAGTACAAGTGGTACGTTCCATTTTATTGGAAAATCACTTGTCTCTTGGTTCAGTAAGAAACAGAATTGTGTTTCACTATCAACATGTGAAGCTGAATATATATCAGCAGCTATCGCTTGTACTCAAGTACTATATATGCAACAAACACTTCAAGATTTTGATATTCATTTATCAAATTCTATTATATACTGTGATAATACCAGTGCTATAAATCTCTCTAAAAATCCAGTAAATCACTCTAGAACCAAACACATTGATATCCGTCATCATTTCCTTCGAGATAATATTGACAAAGGAAATATATGTCTTGAATATGTCCATACTGACAATCAATTAGCGGACATTTTTACTAAGCCTCTGCTCAAATCTAATTTTATTAGATTACGAAGAGAGCTTGGTTTAATTTCAAGAAAAAATCTTGACTAAGTAATTTCTAAAGAACGTCTTCTTTTTAGTTATTCTTTAACCATAACTTTTGCATAAACTATTTTTTTACATTAAATATAAGCCACTGCTTGATTTAATGGTTAATTCTCTTTACTCATTTTTTCATTCTTTTTTTTGTGATCGTCCTTTCCTTTCTTATTTTATAATTTCAGTTTTAAAAGGAGAGCTATTTTTAGAGTTAACATAAAATTTCTGCTTATGTTTTCTTGGTCAAAATTTTCAATTAACTCACATCCATAGGTTTATACATAAGAAACTTGTATATAAGCTTGCAAAAATTTCATATTTTGTTCATCTTTTTTTTTTATCTAACCATAATATTCTATACAACATTCCCTATGGCTCACATTTGTGATAAATGTGCTCAAGAATCATACATTTCTATTACGAGTTCTGAGTCGGAGGAATATTATTCTCCTACAACACCAAAACAAAAACCAAGTTGTCATCATCAATGCTCTTGTATGTCTGATAATACTCCAAATTCAAAACGAGTGAAGAGGACACTGTTCTGTTCTCGTTGTACCAAAGCACAAATCGATGAGATACACCACTATCAGAAACATCAGATAGACCTTCAGAGACAGCTCCATTATGGGCAAAGTCAACTTTATCATGAGCAACAACGGACATCGGCACGATTATCCGTTTTAGAAAAGTTGGCAACATTTTTCTACGGTTCCAACAAGCATGACGTGCATGAACCAATGCCGTCTAGGCCATCAACATCTAAAAGTCCTAAATCGTGGGATCGGAACTATGAGAAGAATGAAGGAGCTCAGAAACACTGGAGTCCATGGTCAAAACGTATTGAAGGAAACAACGATAATTCTAATGACGAACCTTCCACTTCTCATTAGATTTATATATAAATATTATATCTTTATCTATCACTTGTGTAATAACGGTTATATTTTGTATTAAGAATGAAATATAATATATATAGGTTGATATATTATAAAAACTTGCAAAATAAAATGTTATTGCACAGCATGCAAAACCGGTCGACCGCCCCGGTTATAGCCGGTCGACCGTTTGCTCCCTGGTTGAAAACGGTCGACCGGCCATATTTCTTTGGTCGACCGGTTGACGTATTTTCATTTTTTTATATATATCTATGCGTCATTTTTCCTTCTACCCTCTTTCTCTTTTGACTCAAGCTGTTTTTTTTCCCAAAATCACAAACCCTAGTTTCCTATTTTCAAT
The DNA here is from genome assembly GCA_030765085.1 of Allium cepa. Taxonomy (NCBI): domain Eukaryota; kingdom Viridiplantae; phylum Streptophyta; class Magnoliopsida; order Asparagales; family Amaryllidaceae; genus Allium; species Allium cepa. The sequence goes on from CM060942.1 coordinate 188,923,210, forward strand.
TCCCAAATCTCAAATCTTCCAACAATGGCTCCTCCTCAAAAGAAATCCAAGAAAGGAACAACCTCTGAAACTTCATCTCTGAGCATCTCCGCCAAAAAATGGCTTCAAAGTCCAATTGCTGTAACAAGATGGAATCAGATGACAAATTACAAGTTTCATCTAGGCTCTTTCATCAAATTTGATGATTTCACGGCTTATGGAGTTCGGAGGTTAGCTAATAATTCCAACATTACTCCATTGATAGATTTTTCAGAAAATAATGTGGAGATAAATCATTTGATGATCAAATTGTTTTACGCCAACATGAATCTCGATGAGTATCAACCTGATAATCCAAACGGAGTCATCTGGTCTGTGGTCTGTGGCAAGCAAATTTTTCTTACTCATGCTAGAATTGCCTCTATACTTGGTATACCAAATCGAGGCGATGAGTTTTCATCTACCTTCTGCGACGTCTTCACTCGAAATAGTACCAGTCATCAGTTCATAGAAGACAATAGTGATGGCACAAAGTCTATTGGACTTCGACCGACAGCCAGACTACTTCATCGTGTTTTGATGCATTCTCTTTTTCCTGGACTTGGAAATTATGATGCAGTATATAAAGAAAACTTCAAAGCTCTCTATGCTATTTATGGTGAAATCCAAATCAATTGGGTACACATGCTTTTTGATGAAATTCTCAAGGTAAATGACTCTACACGACCTCATTTCTTCTACAATGAATATATCATGCGACTTTTGTTAGCTTGTGGGGTAAATCCTCCTGATTCTGCAACCTCAAAACCAAAATGCATTGATTCCATAACCATCAAACGAATGAAGCTTTCTTCACCTTATCTTGAGATTATGCCATTTGAAGAATGGCAACAAAGAGGACCAAGAAAACAAAAAGCAACTTCCTCTCGTCCTCGTTCCGATGAAGTAAAACTATTAAAATCAAAATCGTCCACAAAAGAATCACTTGAAACAATTGCGCGTAACCAATTTTTGCTTGAATCACGTCTCAAGCGCATGGACTCTAAAATTGATAAGCGTTTCAATAAGGTCAAGTCATTCTTTGGTATGCTATGGGATGCTATATCATGTTCCACATCCACCTCTGTTCAAGCACAAGACCCAGGAAAACGTCCTGCTGCTCCTGTTTTCACCTGGACATCATCTGACGAGTCTACTGGTATGAGTGGTCATGGACATGGAGAATCATCTAGAGGGAACAATGATGAGGAAGAAGAAGAAGAAGAAGATGATGACGACGACGATGATGATGATGAAGAGGAGATACGATCTGCTTCATCTTAGATTCTATTATGGTTTAGCACTTTAAAAACATTCATCGACACTTGTACTAAATAGTGTCGTTATTCTTATTTTTGGTTTGACATTATGGTCTGTATTATACTCTGTTATGTTTTGGATGTGTTAATGTTTTATTTTGCTATGCATATCGTATTCATTCTACTATTCTAGTATCTGTTACTCCTTTTTGTCGATGACAAAGGGGGAGAAAGGGCTAACAATAGTTTGCAGGAAGGTACATATATCAGAATTCAAAGAGAGAGATCACATACTCAGGGGGAGATTCAGATTTGCAGATATATATTGTCATCAATCAAAAAGGGGGAGAATGTTGAGTCACAATTTTTATGAAGGTTTTGATTTCTGACAAATAACTAAAGGCGATCGACAAAACAAGGTCATTATGGCTTTAAAGAGCTACATATGGTACTCTAGATTGTAGGTTGATTATTTGATATTATATTAGTGATAAACTTGTTAAATTCTATCCTCAAATAATCATGCATTTTCAAGAAAATCAATATATATACGATTAGAATGTAGTTGCACATTCAGTGTGCAACTTTACAGGGACCGGTCGACCGGTCACAATATATGCGGTCGACCGTTCCTGCATAATTTGCACACTGAACGTGCACACATGCACATAACGTATATATATTTGAATTCCTGTCTACTGGTCACTTTTTAACCTGTCGACCGTTTTTAACAGAAAGCAATTTTTCCAAAAGACACTTCTCTTCTCCAAAGGTTGCATCTCTTACCTTTCATCAAAGATCATATCTCTTAATGGCAACTGCTCACAAAGAGTTACAACCATTCTTATCTATATAAACTCATCTAAATCGTTGATTAAAACATCATGATTTTATATGCTTTTTACTCTAATCTCTGATCTTACTTTATATACTCCTGCATTCTAAAAGCTCTCGATTATTTATTGAATTATTGAAACTATTTCATATCTTTTGATTCAATAAGTAATATGCTTTCCTTAATCTTTTCAAAACATCATTCGCATATTTTGAGGATAAGATTATAGGAAGGGTGTACTACTAGTGACAAATCCGTGTTTTCAAGAGCACAAGTTGTCAACAACAATTGTGTTTGTTCTTTTGTTGAAGTCCTCTGTGTTGTAAGAGGCAAGTGTTGAAGTCCTCAGTGTATTAGAGGCGTGAAATCCCGTTCGGTTGCTCGGGTGTTGTAAACCTGTTCCTCTGGGTGAAGCGAGGTTGTTAATAGTGAAAATCCAGATAGAAGTCTGGGACTGGACGTAGGACGGTGCTCCGAACCAGTATAAAAATCTCTGGTGTGATTTTTCTATTTTTATTTACTATGCTATTATCATCTATTTCCGCATTTATATTATAGTCCATATTACACGATCCGTGTGTACTATATTAGCACATATAATTGTATACACACCGCACTTTCATCTTCCATACAATGCTTCATACGGTGCCATACCAATACTTGACTGGTAACTGTAATTATATGAAAATTCCACCAAATGAAGATGATCTTCCCATGATCCTCCGAAATCTAAAACACATGCTCTAAGGAGATCTTCCAAAACTCTGTTGACTCTCTCGGTCTGACCATTTGTTTGGGGGTGATAAGCTGTGCTCAAACACAACTCGGTTCCCAAAACTTTCTGGAAGCTCTTCCAAAATCCACTAGTGAACAATGGGTCTCGATCGCTCACTATACTCTTCGGAATATCATGGAATCGAACTATCCACTTAACATACAACTCATCCAATTTCGATGCAGTCCTAGTTGATCGAACAGGAATGAATCTTGCACTCTTAGTCAAACGATCTATGATTACCCAAATCCCTTCATTTCCTGCTCTGGTCCTAGGTAACCCATCAATAAAATCCATCGATATTTGCTCCCACTTCCATGTAGGAACTTCTAATGGATGAAGCAATCCACTTGGCTTCTTCTGTTCGGCTTTTACCAACTGGCAATTCATACATTTGGAAATGAAATTTCCAACATCCTTCTTCATACCTTCCCAGTAATAGGTTCTCTTCATATCCCGGTACATCTTATTCCCTCCTAGATGAATTGTCAGCTTCGAGTGATGACTTTCCTTCAGAACTTCATCTCTCAATTCATCTATATCGGGAACAACTAGTCATCCTTGCTTCCGAAGCCAACCCTCTCGATCGACCTCGAATCCTTTATCCTTCTCTGGATCAAATCCAGATTCCAAATCACGGATAATCATGAAAAGCTTATCATCTCGCTTTTGGCTCTCGCCAATTCTTTCCACTAGAGTAGGTCTTATCGATAAGTTTGCCAACATCTCAGGTTCTAATTCACATCTAGGCCTGAAGTCAAATCCAGCTAAATACTCGAGACTCTTCCATTCTGAAAACATGGCTCCCAATCCTGCATGTCTTCGACTTAACGCATCTACCACTGCGTTACCTTTTCCCGGAGTATAGGCTATACCAAAATCATATGATGCTAAAAACTCTAGCCATCGTTGCTGCCGGAGATTCAAATCCTTTTGGGAGAAAAGATACTTCAATGACTTATGATCTGTAAATAACTCGAACCAAACTCCCAATAGGTAATGTCTCCACATCTTTAAAGCAAAAACAATCGCCGCTGACGCCAAATCATGAGTCGGATAATTCCTTTCATGCGGCTTCAGTTGTCGACTTGCATATGCAACAACTTTATCCTTCTGCATTAGCACTGCTCCAAGTCTAGTACCACATGCATCGGTGTAAACCACCATCTCCTCATTCCCACTTGGAATAGCCAAAACAGGAGCGCTTGTCAATCGCTCCTTCGGGATTTCGAAAGCTTGCTCACACTTAGCATCCCATCTGAACACTTGGTTCTTTTTCGTCAATCCTGTTAATGGTGCAGCTATCTTGGAAAAGTCTTTGATAAACCGACGATAATATCCTGCTAATCCAAGAAAACTTCTCACATCAGATGCATTCTTAGGTCTAACCCAATCCTGGATCGCTGCCACCTTGGCGGGATCAACCGCTATTCCATTTCCAGAGATAACATGGCCTAAGAACCTCACTTCACTCTTCCAGAAGTGACACTTCGAAAACTTAGCCCTCAGCTGATGTTTCCGCAAGATTTCCAAAACAACATGTAAGTGCGTCTTGTGCTCTTCTCCGGTTCTGGAATAAATCAAAATATCATCAACGAACACAAGTACGAACTTGTTCAACTGATCCCTGAACACTCTATTCATAAGATCCATAAAATATGCTGGTGCATTGGTCAATCCAAACGGCATTACCAACCACTCATAGAAACTGGATGGTGTCCTGAAAGCAGTCTTTGGCACACTATCCCTAGCCACTCTTAACTGGTGAAATCCCGTTGCCAAATCCATCTGAGAAAACACCTTAGCTTCGTGAAGCTGATCAAACAAGTCATCTATTCTCGGCAATGGATACTTGTTCTTCTTTGTCACTTTATTCAGCCCACGATAATCCACACACAACCTCAACGATCCATCCGCTTTGGTTGCAAACACAACTGGTGCACCCCATTTGGACACACTACGCCGAATGAATCCTTTCCGAAAAAGGTCATCAACTTGCACCTTCAACTCTTGCTGTTCCCTAGGCGCCATCCTCCTAAGAGGCATCACAATGGGTCTGGCTCCTTTAACTAGATCGATACGAAACTCGATCTCCCTATGCGGCGGTAACCCTTTGACCTCGTCAAAGACATCCTCAAATCCATTCACAATAGGCACCGATGACAGTCCATCCCGTGGAACAACCAGCGAATACATGAAGCTCATGAAGACGCCTTCCTCATGCTTACATCGTATCACAACCTTTCGCCCTTCCACATTCTCGACTGTCACCTCCAGCCTCTTACAATCAACCCTTGCCGCATACTTCCTAAGCCAGTCCATTCCCAAAATAATTCCGAACCCCGCAAAGTTCAGAACAAAACAATCACAAACAAAAGAGCAATCATGACTCGACACAACTAGACCACGACATAACATGCACAAACAAGACGAACCCCCAACTGGATTAGTCACAACCAATGGTCTATCATCAATTTCCGGTTCCAAACCCAACCGGCCTACAAGGTCATTACAAACAAACGAATGTGACGCCCCAGTATCAAACAACACTCTAACTGGAATACCACATATAGAAAGAGTACCTTGAACCACCACTCTCTTTCCTTTCTCTTCCACAGTAGGAGGTTTCGAAGACGATGGCATAGCCCCCAAAGCATAAGCTTGCACAATCTGCTTGTCCTTTCGAGGTTCTGGACAATTCTTCTTGATATGCCCCGGCTTATCACAATTGTAGCACTTCCCTGGGACCTTAGAATTCTTGCAATCTTTGGAGAGACGACCCTTCTGCTGACAATTATAGCAGGTCACTTCACCCTTCAGCTTCTTGTGGCCATCCTTACCCTTCTGTTGCTTCTGCTTCCTTTTCTTGTATCCACCCTGCTGTGGTTTAGGCCCTTCCTTGGTTACAGCAACAACAGATCCTTCCTTAGGAAACATATTCTCATGCCTGAGAGCTTTCTCCACAAGCTTCTCAAATGGATCGTCCAAATGATCCACCAACTGCCTCCTAAGATAAGTGTCCAAACCTGTCACAAACTTCTCATTCTTCTGATAAGGGGATTCAATCTACGACCGAGCATACTTGGACAAAGCTTCAAACTCAGAAACATACTCAAGAACTGGCCTTCCACCTTGCTTGAGTTCCACAAATTTCTTGAACAGAACAGATTTCTGAGCTGTAGAAATGAACTTAGCCTCAAATCTAGCTTGAAATTGCTCCCAAGTGATCTCTTCTTCTGGAGTATCAATGGTGACAGAGTTCCACCAATCAGAACCTCTTCCTTGAAGCTGTCTTGATGCAAGCTTCCTCTTAGTTGCATCCTCAATTCCCAAATCACCAAAGATCCTTCTACATGCATCAATCCACCTCTGAACTTCAATGGTTGATTCTGTCCCCAAGAAAACCTTTCCCCCAAGAGCAGTATAGTCCTTACACAACTTAGCAAAATCCACTAGTCTTGGGGCTTGAACTTGAACTCCAACATCTACTGATGGCCCCGGAGCTGGCATCCTTCTCATGATCGAAGTCATCATAGCCTCGGACATAGAAGCATAATCAGCAGCCCCCTCAACAGCATGGCCTCCCCTAGCAGCTGGTCTCCCTCTTCGACTCATTCCTAATATCTAAAAGAAATGATTAATATACCCTGAGAAACAACTGCATAAGAAGTTCAAATCCGTCTAAGCTACTATATTATTTATAGTAATCATCCATCAAAATTACAATTACGTCTCTCATACGTAGTTACGCCAGCGAGCGTTGGCTAAAATCGATTAACCAAGGCTCTAATACCAAATGTGACGACCGCCCATGACTCCTGCACTGAACAAGGAATTAGTGCGCTGTAAAGTGTGCCAGGCCACCATGGACGATCATCAGAGTAAGGTAAAACAGCAAACCCTATCGTATTACTCACTGCGCAGGGATAAAATACAATAGAAAAGTATACATAGTGAAGCTCATTGAACAGAATCTTATCATATAAACTCATAGTAGTTTTATACAAACATCCGAATAGTTAAAACATCAAGCCTCACTACATAACACTCAGAATATCAAACAAACAGCGGAACATCCAGTACATATAGTAAGAAAACAATACGCGAAAGCCTCCAGCCCGTCTTCGTCATCAACAGCGTTAGTCACTAAGAACAGCACCTGTCACCTGCTACCTAGTCTGCCCATCCCAACATGGATGAACAGCCCAAGGTAATAAGAGTTAAACATAAAACCTTGAGTCAGACAAAAGTCTTAGTGAGCAGTAAATTAACTATCAAACAAACCAAAAGAGCATAAAGGGTAAAAAGGAATAGGAACTCAACCATCACACTCCACCTCTTTCTACAGTGACAGCCCCCAGACATACTAAGCAGAAACAAACATAGCAAAGCAGATAATTAAAGTAAAGCCATTATCACTCGAGTCAAGGTCGATGTTTTCCAAGTACAAACCCCCAAGGCCTAAACCAAGATCAGGTAAGCACCCCGAAAACATCGCTCTTGGCCCAAGTGACGATACAACCAAAACATCCAAACCTCCATGACTCTGGCTATCACTGTTATCATTGCCTTGATTTCACCGTTAATTGAATGACCGGCTCATTCTTTCATCCGTCCGTCAAGGGCTAATGGTAACTTCGGTTCTAGACATAACTCCGCACGTCATCGTGACCCATGCCTAGGACTATCGAATCTGCCCAGAGTACTCGACCACCTACCTGTAGTCTTTTGGGTGTCCCGACCACCTACCAGTAGTCGTTTGGGTGCCCCATGAACTCTTGCTTTGAGTTTGCTAGAACCTTCAATAACGATGAAATCCAAGCCTTCTAGTCATCCTCCTCGATGACTATTCTCAAACTTGCCCAAGCTACTTCTCGAGCCTACCATTATCCACAAACTCGAACCATATCACCCAGTTATCAACATGCTTAGGATGATCCCGTCTGGATTAAACCAAGCCTATCTCACATCATGCTTTGCTTCCTTGTATTATAGCAAAGTCCCATCTCAACATCATCATCAAATCTATCCATATGAGCTTTCTCATCCGCTTCATATGCCACTAGCAGCTTTCCTTATTCAAGAGCCTTTCCACTTAGCTTTTAAATCACCTTCGACCAACTTGTCCATCTCAAATCCATAAATCAACTAACTTCGATCAATCAATCAAATCAATCATTAATCCAAACAATCAACCATTCAAACAAGATCTAAATAAACAATTATAACAATAATGGCAATTTCGTAAATAAAGAGTCCAAATCTAACAAACATGAATTCTATCTTGTTGAATGAACTAGCATAGGTTAACATATAATAAAATGGATATCAAAACTTTATTAACGATAGATCTACATGCAGACTTAAGGAAAATGCATGAAATTACTATCTTTAACACACAAACAAGCCACCGATCGAATATACTCCTTTGGGTCCGTGTGAGAGATAACTACCACTCACCGAATCACCTAAACACATCAAAAGCAACTAACTTCAGATCTGGACCGCAAAGGATCTAGCTCGATCCGACAAGATTCCGCTTCAAACGATGAAATCTCTCTTCAATGGATGGAGACTTCAACTTTGGCTCTTGGATCTTCGATTTGATCTTCAATCTTGGATGGATGGAAGCACTAGATTAGAGTAGAGAAAAGAAGTGAAGAAGTGTTGTAGTCGAGCTCTCAAAATGGCAGCACTTCGTCGCTTCAAAATCCGGTGCCAAAAGTGAACCAAACCCTTTTATTTATAGGCAGAAAATCCCTTAAGTCGGTCGCCCCATAAGTCGTTGCCGACCTAACGACTTGCGACCTAACACCCAGGCCGACCTACGACCTAAAGCACTGCCGACCTAATAATGAATACCACAGTGCAACCAAGCAACTTAACAAATGTGGCCGACCTAACGACCTAACGCTATGGCATCAACGACCTACGACCCAAGCCCAATGCCGACCCAGCGACTCAACTGAGATGCCGACCTATCAACTCAACACATGCAGCCGACCTAACTACCTAACGACTTAGGACCAACCACTCACAAACCCATATGCGACTTAACACATAACCACTGGGTACGACCTAACCCTTGCCGACCTAACCCTTGTCGACCTAACCCTTAGCCGCTACACCGACCTAACTCCAACATAGGTGTTCCTTGGGTCGGTCAATCCTTATAGGTTGTTAACTTCTCTAGGTCGGTCCAACTAGTTAACCCCTAAGTCGTTAACTCCCCTAAACCATTAGCTCTTAGGTCGGTGACCTTTCTAGGTCGGCAACACTTAAGCCGGCCAACCACTAGGTCGGCTATCTTCTTAACCCGGCCACACTTCCCTAAGTCTCCCTTCCTCCTTAACTCGGTCCACCCCTTAGGTCGCTAGCTTCTCTAATTCGCTCACAAACCCTTAGGTCGTTCCATCCTATAAGTCGCTCAATCCACTAACTTGCTCACCATCTTAGGTCGGCCAATACCTTAAGTCGGTCACTCTCTTAACTCGCTCCACCGACCTAAACCACAACTCGACCTAAGCTCCCACACGAGCTAACTCTGGTTGACTTAAACAATGCAAACGACCTAATGGCAACTATTTTACGATTTGTCGACACGTAAAATACGGGTCGTTACAGGCTTGAGCAACATTAAGCTTTCCCTCCTTCCTATTTTGAAGTTTGGGACAAGAAGATAAATAATGATCCGGGCTTTTGCAATAGTGACAACTACGAGGCTTTGAACACTTGTTCGCATAATGGTCCTTAGAACCACAGTTGTAGCATTGCCCATTACTAGAGGTAGAAGTCTTAGTTACTGGAGGGGCTTGCTTCCCTTTCTTATTATTGGGATAAGGACCTTTAAACTTATTAGGCCTTTTCTTGTTGTTGAAGTTTGGTTTAGCACTCACAACTTCAACATCACTCTCTTTATCTGCCTCTTCAAGACGAAGAGCGATATCAACGAGTTGATCAATAGAAACTTCTAACTTTAGAAGTAAGGGCTTCTTGAGATTTTTATTCAGGCCATAGACAAATCTTTGGTTTTTCTTCAATGGGGTGTTTATGTACTCAACCCCGTACTTAGAAAATGACTCGAATGATGCGACTTAATCTGCCACGGAGGATTCACCTTGCACAAGGTCAATGAAACGACGAGCCAAAGTCACCTTCTCAGCTTTTGGCACAAATTTTAATTCGAAGCATTCTCGGAATTTCTCCCAAGTAAGATCCTCTTCATTTATTTCAGAAATCAAAAGCTCATACCAATCTAATGCTCTTTCTTGGAGCATACTAGAAGCCACCTGAACACGGTGAAGATCAACAAGATTCATGCGAGAAAAGATTCGATCGCACGTTCTCAGCCAAGCCTGGACTTCAATAATAGTTTCAGAACCTTTGAACGGCTTCCCACCCAAAATGGTATAATCGCTGCACAAAGGTGCAAATCTAGACCTAGGGTGAGTAGACTACGGATTAGATCCGGCTGCCTGAGCATTCCATACTAGATCAAGAAGTTGCTGAGCAGACATAAATACTCCATCCTGGGGAGTAGCACGAGATTGACCAGCACTGGGACAGCTAGGTCTAACCATTTCTCTTCCATTAGAAAGAAAGAAAGAAAAAGGATAAGGTTATTCACCAAATGAACATCAAGCAATCTTGATAGATAAACAAGGAATCATAAAGAAAATAGGATGAAGCGGTACGAAGTCTCGAATTAAATCCTAAAGCATGACTCCTAAGATGGACATAGGACGATGATCCTTAATAGATTATTCTACATTGTTCTGAAGATTCGCTCTGATACCAAGCTGTGATGCCCCACCTCTATACCCACGCTAGCCAAGGACACTACGGTGTAATGCCGTCAACTAGCGCGGAGAATAAGGCTGTTGGGGAGCGACCATCCGCGTAAATGCTTTGTGCGAGCACCAATATGTCAGATAGTACAAGAAGTCCGACACATCGATTCAAACTCAAAGCTACTACACAATGGCTATATAAAGTCTTCAGATACAAACACAGAAATAAACGTAACACAAATCAGTCACAGACATCCATATCACAAAGGCGGAAATAGATATGAATATATAACACATGATAGTGTACATCAGAGTAGTGGTCAAACAAGATCCACAATGTCACAAAAGAATGGTTACAAGTGCTAGAAAAAAGAATATGTATACATCAAGGAGTTTATATCTCAAAGGTATACAACAAAAACTACTAATCTAAGTAGTTAGCCAAAAGTCAGGATGATAATCCTAGAAGTGAAGTCAAGCAGAAGCACCTGCAACATCTCGGTCTGACCCGAGTATTATTTAATAAGAAAATAATAAACGGATCAGTCTAGCTATAAATATCAGATAAAAAGGTGTAGAATAAGAGATATGACATAAACATATGATAACCACAAAGCCATACTGTGATAGATATGTAATTGAAAATCAACTAGGGATTAATCAATATCACAAGAATCTTCTCAAAGATCAAAAGGAATGTCATACTCTATATCTTCATTCACCAAAACCATGAATATTGACAATAATATCAATGCCAATCACAAAAGTTAATGACACAAAAATTCACCAATGCACAAATATTGATAACATATATCAATGTAGATCACGAAAATCGGTGAAACTCAAATTCTAGAAATCATCAATGAAAATCCAGAAATCACAAAAAGGGGGAGGCCTATCTCAAAACGGGAGCATGAAACTCACCAACATGTGTATCACGAAATGGAACGCTATTCCATGGTAGCTAACCATTAATTTTGAGCCGAAGCTCCACAAAACGGCCCAAAGACCATGGGTCGCTACCCCACCAAATTGAGCCGAAGCTCCACAGAAATGGGGTTTAGTCTCCCTCGTAGACAAAGAGACATCGCACATTTGCTAGTCTAAATCATAAAAATGATCATCAAGAAGTGTCAGTTACAGTAAGCTAGTAAATATATAAGCTTAGCTTCATGTCCCATAACTACTAGCTTAACTTAAATATTTACGAACAAATTGTAGATCTCCACTCGAAAACTATCACAAGAGGTTCAATCGAACAAGTCCAAGAATTAACCGACGAAGTAAATGCAAACGTTTCATACCACTTGTTTTACTAAGTCGTTTAATTAGATTTCTCGTATGAGTGAGGTAAAGGTATGTATATACTACTAGATTAGAAAACGGTCTTATAAATAAGCTTGATATTTGAAATAGAGTTGAAATTGTTTTGATAAAAGTGTTTTGATATTTACTACTAGTATTGAAACCTTCATATTTCTGAAATGACAAATCACAAAAATGATCGTAGAAACAATCAATCACAAAAATTCACATACGAAGACGTGAATAAAATCCAAAGAATTCGATTCCAACTTCATCAAAGTTGAAACACCCCTACGGCTCAACATGGCACGACCAAACTACTGAGCGACCTAAGGAGATGTGCGACCTAACATGGCCGAGCGACCTAACAGTAAGGTGGGACAAAAAGCATGGCGTGACCTATGGAGCGCGACCTAAAAGGGAACGACCTAAACAAGGCGCGACCTAGCAGTTGCGAGCTAACACGGAGCAACCTATAGGCATGCCCGACCAAAGGAGGTAAGGATAGGCCGAGTGACCTAAGGGGTAAGGCTGAACGACCTAACGATCTAAGGGGTGTGAGTGGGTCGAGCGACCTAGCGACCTAGGGAGTACAAGGCCGAGCAACGACCAAGCGACCCATTGGGGGTGACCTAAATGCAAGCCGACCTAACGACCTAAGGAGTAAGAGAAGGTCAGCGATCCAAGACAAGCCGACCTAAGTGTGCCGAGTGACTAAACACATGGAACGACCTAACACGGCACGTCCTAGCATGGCGCGACCTAAAGCGCGTACGACCTAAGCACGACCAAACTGCCGACCGAGCTAACTGCAGGCGGAAAATGCCTCATGTGCAGGCAGAGCGACCTAAAGGTTTTGGAGTGCAAAATTCACCCAATTTGCCATCGATCGAGCGCGAACGCTAGGGATTATGCCTATAGGCTACCCGGTCGTATTGGCTCCTCGGTGCATCACCAAAAACGTGTTCAAACATCAAAGTTAGGATTTTTTTAAAGATTAGAACCCAAAACACTAAAAATTGGGATTTTCACCAATTCAATCCAAATCAATGACAAATGCATATGTAAAAGTGTTAGGATTTCATTCCCAACAATCAAAGATAGTTATAGACAAAGATGTGAGATAAAAATCTCACCTTTTCACAAAATCAATGAAAGAGAGGCTTGAAAGCAAAGGAGAATTAACCCAAAAAGCTTGAATCAATGTCTTCCCTTTGAATTTGGAGTTAGATGTAGGATTTGCAAATGAACTTGAGCTTGGAGTTTTAATTTCCCATTCCTTCCTCCATTTTTGATGAAACTTGAGTGTTAGGAAATGAAAGTGAAGTTATGAAAGGGAAGGGGGTTGAGTTAGAATTAATAGCTTAGGCTAATGGGCTAAACCAAACCCAAAGTCCAAAGTGAAAAAGTGGCAATATTCCACTAACTCCAAACATATCAAAGTTTATACTCAAAAAGATCACAAACGGCATTTTGGACCCAATGGAAGTAGTTCCGAGTCCTAATTCGACCGTATGCAAAAAAAAGTAACTTTTCGGAATAAAATCCGACTAACGATAAAAAATTAAAATAAAATATTTAAATATTCAATCGTAAAATATGCGGGTTGTTGCAAATCAACTAAATTCATGAATTGACATAACATTAAAAGCTCATCTTTGAAAATATCCAACAACATATTAAATTTTCTTATGATTCTACGAACGTTATAATGGGTTTAAGAGACTAAAGGCCCTATGCTTTAGCAATTTTTTATCTCAACCTATAAATGGATATAACCCTTTTGGTATGAATAGTTTATCGGTATGGGCGTGGATGTTTTTATTTGGACATCTTGTTTGGGCTATTGGATTTATGTTCTTAATTTCCTGGCGGGGATATTGGCAGGAATTAATTGAAACTTTAGCATGGGCTCATGAACGTACACCTTTGGCCAATTTGATTCGATGGAGAGATAAGCCAGTGGCTCTTTCCATCGTGCAAATCTTAAATCAACATTAAAATATCATATTCACTTAAAAACGAATTAATATGACACTGAAAACATTTTGGATGAAGTGTTACTCACCAAAATGACATGTAGCCTCTCCTTGATGAGGGAAAATATTGCCATCATTCATTCCTTAATTATCCTCTAATGAAATATCATTTTCTCCTTTAGAAGTTTCTATGTTGAAACCATGAAAGTGAAGAATGAATGAGTATTGTAGAGAATAATGTTAGAATGAAGGAACATAAGATGCTTTGGGGTTTCTTGATGGACTTGGGATTAATAGCCCAAACGAGCCTTAATTAAACAATTCCTTTCCTCTATCGCTCTATTCTTATTCTAAATAAGAATGCATAGAAAACTCTTTATTCGTATTATTCACTTACTACCAAAATTAAATAACTTTTCCACAAAATTGCTAACTATGTTTTCTAAGTGTTTCATATGCCTAGTTAATTAATTTCCCTCAAGTGTTTTCCTACGCTTCATTAATTAACTAACTATTTATCCAATTTATTGGCACTCTAAGTTGCACACTACAATTTTCAGTTAAATTAATTCATGCATAATTTTTGACATAATCCTCCATAAAATTCTTTCCATAAATAATTAGTAAAAAATAATTAACTAGTTAATATTTAAGTGCATTCACTGCAGCTAGCTAGTAATTATTTATGTAGTTTGCAAATATATTATTTTAACCACATCACTATTCAATCATCATATCATGTCATCGAATATGATGCTAATGATATATATGAAAACAGGATGTTACAAAACTACTCTTAGCCCGATAGAAATATTAATGTCTTTCAATATAATTTGTAAATGATTTTCACTTAAATTACATTTTGCTTTAACAATTTGTAAATGATGTCAGATTATAATGTAGGTCTAACAAAATGAACAATAGTACTTAATTTTGATAGTTTAATCAGCATTGTGAGTAATGCCAAATACTGTTTAAACACATTTTCAATTTTGGCATGTATAATCCTTTGCTGTTAACGTTGGTGTCAAGATAGGGAAAAGGAGAAAAAAATTGATCAAATTCAACGTGTCAAACCACCATTTATGCATAAATTAAAATCCTTTACATATTTTACATATATTGAATAGATGTTGTTATGTCAGCAATTGACATTTCAACTTTCCATTTTCAAATTATAACATTTTATTTTTCATGCCTAAAACATGTGTGATTTGTACTAATTATTATGCATCAACGTGTGGCACTGCGGAGTGTGTCATTTGTACTATTTAATATAATTGTGTTGTGCGGAACATCTATCATATCTGCTAATTACTTCGCTTTGCACATGCTCCACTTGTGCCATTTAATCTCGTAAATTATAGTCGCAACAGAATTATAATATTTTAATCCAACCGCATACTTCACATGATGCCCTTATATGCAGGGCTGGGCCAAAACTTTTGTTGCCCAAGTCAATATACGCATTTTTGAAAGAAATTTAAAAGGCAAAAACAAACTATTTCCTGCTACCAGCTTTCAACCTACGTCAGTAGCCTAATGTATTGTACACATTTAAATATTTTTTCTCTCTTAATAAACAACAATATTTTCAGCGCACAAACAACACCACATGCAATAACAAAACGGTGAAGAAGAAGAAAAACATTCAAGATTACAATGATAAAAACAAAATTATTGATGCATAACTTAAATCTAATTCTTTCACTCTAATCAAAGTAAAAAATACTTATTTCAAATTTAGGGAAAGCATCATAAATAAAAAAAAGCACAAATGGAGATGTGGGGTATCTATCCCCATGCCTCTTGCATGCTAAGCAAGCCTCTATCATCTGAGCTACATCCCCTTGACGCAAATTTTGATCCATGATAGTCTTCTCTGTGTTTTTCCAGTTTTATCACATGCCCTTACGGGATATACAGGAAGTTATCACGACTTCAATTCAAGCGCTATGGCAATTATACCTCTACAACGTAGAAGTCAATGGCTTTTTCTTCTTTTTCAAATATTAAAAAAAAAGATTGCTGGTCAACGCCAAGGGACTTTAATTTCAAGACTTTTACATCCATAATTTAAAGCCATACGATTGTAATGGTGGTCCATAATAATGTTCTAATGTTTTTGAAGTAACTGATGCATAACACTCAGACCGTGCTCTTCAACAAAATACTATGTGAATATGAATACGTTTCTAGTAAAGAAAATATATGAATATTGTGCGATGCAACGAAAATATCATATGTCCATGATTCAATACGTACACACACAAAACAAAAGATTTATGCTACACCCCTCTCCATTACACCACATCTACATCCCTACAATTTAGAGCCACATGTCGAAATGCCATGCAAAGTTCTAGATATGTCCTTACGTGACTTAAAATCATCTTTAAATTATTTTGTTTGATTCGGAAATTTTAACATATTAAAAATAATATTTCAAATTGATAGTCAAAATAAATGTTCTAAATGATTGATATTGCTTTAACATTTCAAACATGCCAAAAATTTCAAAATGATCATATTTTTTGTGGTCGTGATATTTATAGTGTAGATTGAACATACCTCAGATTTAATTCGAATTTGAACTGTGTATCTCTGAAAACTATAGTGGTATAGTGAAAGCGATCTGTAGTGGACTCTTACACCCACAATACACACACATATGTATGTGTCCGTGTGTATGTGCATGTATGTGTGTGTCGTGTTACATTCGTGAACTTTTTAATCAATTTGTTTTAATTTTTCGATGCAATGAGAAAATGCAAACATTTCTCATGAAAATCAAAACGATTTTGACACCAAATGTTAAAACTTAAGAGGACCGCGACTTAATGATATAACTATATAGAAAATTATACTTTGCTCTATTCATCATCGGTCTTTTTCTCCAATGGATGAAAAGCTTCTTCAATGTGCATCACTTCTATAACTTAATGTGTCTTTCTAAAGGAGGGAAAGATAACCAGATATTGTGATGCAACTTTGGAGAACCTCATTATCATTTATATAGAGATTATAAGACTCTTAGCATTTTTACATTATCAAGAACTAATATGAATCGCACATACATGCATCTAATAGCTAGATAAATTTACTTTTTATTTAATAAAAATTTAATAGACAAAGTGTACTATAAATGCAAAAGCTTTGATCGTCACACCACGTTTATTTCAAGCAGTTTTGTTGGTGGTGTCCGATGCAAATTGATAGTGAAATTCTATTGATGGATGGTCGGGAAGGGGATGGTGGTGGTGGTCGCAAACCGTTGATAAAATTTCATTGATAGGTTGCAAGGTATTTTCTGAATTTCAAAAGGACATGCTGAAAATCTAATTCGTTGAATTCTCTTTATTCATAGTAGAGATAATGAAAACATACTATAATTAAAAAACATGAATGGTCCCATAGTATTAGTAATAATGCTGGAAACCCAATGCAGACCTCTCATGCTATTCTTCTTTTTTATTCTTTTTTTGTCTTGTTATCTTATAGCATCAGTAAATTGGTTTTTTGGTTGTTAAAAGGAACAATAATGTTAGCACGAGCAGCCCCACAGTCAGAAAAGCAATGTATCAGGTAAAGCCCATGCATTTCCTTACCAATTAAGTTATTTGGACACTGATCTAAGTGCACGATCAATGATTAACACTTCTTCTTTACTTCTAATAATAATGATTTCATGAACTAATTTCAACCGTGTATTTTTGAGTTACCCAAAATACCCTTTCAAACCACTAGAAAAACCCTAACCAGAAGCTATTCGCTTATCAAACCCAAACTCCGTCATCCCTCTGCCCTCTTTCAATCAGAAATCCTAGATCGATCAGAAATCAGAAGCTATTCGCTTATCAAATCTAAACTCCATCATCCTTTTTCCCTTACTTCGAATTAGAAACCATAGATCAATCAGAGATTAGACGCTATTCGTTACCAAATCCATACTTCTTCGAGCCTGCACCTCCTGTACCCCTAAAATAGATCAAAAAACTCATCGTTATTGTCCTCCTACACGATCACAACGCACGATCATCATAACGTCGTCATCGTCGACAATCCACTGTCCACACCAAGCATCTGCCGTCTCTTGATCACTAGCGCTATCAATTGCTTGAAGTTTCAGCTAATGCACTGTGTCGCGGTTTACAAAGGGGCGAGCATCGCGGTTTGCAATCAACCATTTAGTACACTACATTAACTAACCGTGCTCTAATTCCTCTACTTAACTAACTTATTCTGCTCCGACTCCTCAAGTACTGCTCCTTAGATACCAAGCTTCGACCACTTTTAGGTATTTTTTAATCTTCTATATTTTTTTGTTATTCATGTTCCATTATATGTTGATTTTTTAAACTATTCGAAATGAACCATATTGATAATTGCTTTGCTGTTCATACATTTTCACTCATTAGACTGTTGTTGATTATCTCATATGATTAAGGTAGGTGATTACTTAATTGATTTTGTTTACAATTCGAGGATTATACAGGGGGTTTTCAATTCTTTTTGTTTACAAAAATCCCTTTTTCTCCTCATCCCTCGATCTCATATTTTTCTTTCAAATTCATGTGTTTAGATTTCTTTATTTCCATTTTTATTGAAGAATGAGGACCCACTTGCTAAATCGTTGAATATTAATTTTACTTTTGTAGTGTTGTTCCATTTATCAAATGCACCACATGAATTTGATTTTGGTTGTAATGTTGACTATTTCATCAATATCTCGGCGTCATGTGTGTTTATGATTAATATGCATTAATAGTATAATGCTGAATTTTAGTTATGTTTGGTGCAATTGAGTGTATATCGCAATCTGTTGTGTTAATCCGACTTCTAAGCATGCTAGCTTGGTTATACTGAAAGTTCTTGGACTTGGCGTCTTTTTTTGTGTTTTAACATACATGTTACGACATTTTTGACTTAACAATTTCATTCATTACTATGACTAAGAATATTGACTCTCTTCTTAGATTTTACTTACTTTGGCCACCATGATGATTTGTCAGTATCAAAAACTCCTTGCAAGAACTGTACCTGCATGTATTTAATTTTAAAATATCGGAAGAAGATAATAAGGATAGGGAACTCTATATTCATGTATGTAGCTTTTCAATACTTAAGCTTTTTCTTGCTACCTTTTAAGTTTAACTGTAATAGGTAAGTAAGAAACTCCATCAGCATGTTTATTCCTATATATAGTTAGCGTTATTGATACAATGAAGCTATTTTTGACTAATTTATATTACATGTTAAATTAGATAAATAAACATCGTATTGTAGAACAGGATTTCACTCTGATGTAGTTTGAA
Organism: Allium cepa; assembly: GCA_030765085.1. NCBI lineage: Eukaryota > Viridiplantae > Streptophyta > Magnoliopsida > Asparagales > Amaryllidaceae > Allium > Allium cepa. The sequence goes on from CM060942.1 coordinate 188,942,486, forward strand.
TATGTTTATATTGCAATTCCCTTAGGTGGTACTGAATTACATAGGAAGACATAGGAGCTTTATTGGTATGACAAAATAGGAGAGAGTCAAGTATGTTTTACTCATAAATAGCCATGTTGTGATAAATGATATCATTACTATTATGCGACTCTCTCACCCTTTCTCATAAATCACATTAGCTGCTTATATCCTTGAGAAACACTATATGTTATGTTGTAGAAATATGTGTGATTCCACCGTATTATGCTTTAGGGTATTGATTTAATGATAAAAGAATATCTTTTTTGTGGAAAAAGACAAACCAATCGATCTGAAAGAATCAACTATCTTATTGAGTTGGGTTTCACTAATCTCCCATTTCTTTCAATTTATCATAACCGAGAATTATGTTTGAAAGTTTTAATTCATTAACGCATTAAACGAAAATTTTGAAAGGTTTGATCATTAAGTGTAGTTGTAGAAACTTTATAGTGATCGGTAAATGTATTACCAAACTTTACGGTTTTTCCCTGTATATTTGCACATGCTTATCTATCATCATCTATACTATCATCCATATTGTCATATTGAAACCACTGAAAAGTAATCATTTTGTTTTAATTTTGATTTAGGTATTAATGTGCACTATCTTTTGCGAGCATTGATGTAATCACAACAAGGGTAATATGATATTTGGTTATAAATTATCATTAATGACTATTTTTTATAACAAATACGTATACTTGGATTTGTTTATGTAATTTCAATTCATTAACATTTTGAGTTGTAGATTATGAAATTAGTTTGTTGATTTTCTAATTGGTATAAAGAGAATCATTTGCATATTCAAACTTTCTATTTACTGTCATCTTAATAATGAAATTTCAAAATTATATTATACATACTATATAAGCATTGGTGATGAAAGATTCAAAGGATATATAATTTGATTTTGAATTTGGTTAATCTATATACATATAACTCTAAATGATAAATTTAGTTTGCAATTTGATAAATTAGTGTGTTTTAAGCTAATTATTATGCCTATCCTGGTTATGATCACATTCTAGGTAGAATAATGGTTCTCAATGTGTGTAATCCTCTAATAACTTTATAACAACAGCGGCAATTGAAGTAATGCGAGTAGCATACCTAAAAGTAGAGGAGAAGAAGAAAGAGATTCCATGGATCAAGTAAGAATGTAGTTTTGTTAAAATTTTACATTTTTTCATTAATTGAATACATAATCTAAAATATATTTTTTCTCATCTTTGATTGAAAGGCTGAGAAAATGTTTGAAAAGATCAATTTATTTGTTGAATGGTAGAAGTGTAGTTATGGATATACTATACTTGATAGTTCAGCACATGTATCGCCTAATATTTTATAACAAAAGGAGAAACCATTTCAGTGTCTCATTTTCTTATGTTGAAGTAGACAGTACCCTTCCAACTACAAGAATATAATTAATGCCTTTTATGGTTTGACTCGTGTTGATTTGTTAATATGTGGTAACTTATGCATGCTTTTAGAACTTATTGTTTAATCATAGGTTTTGATTGCTGAAAAGACAAAATAATTCACGAACTAACGACTACGACAACATCCGGACTCAATGACTCAAAGTATGGTTCATAAAGTTATATATTTTTACAAGAGTCGTCAAATATATATGCAGAGGCTAGTTTAGTGCTTTGTTAAAATCTATCCTCAAGAATCATCATTCACATTCAAATAAACTTGCATGCATATTTTTATCAAAATCAAGTTTTCAAAAAATGCATTGAGCGGGGCTCGAACCCAACTCACTAGGAAAGCAAGTACTCTAACCAAATGAGCTACTTCAATTTTTGCTTAATAATAGAATTCAGTCAACTGAATACAGTCAGTCAGTTGACTGAATCGGTGCATTTTAACATATTTATGCACGATATTTTTACATGTCTTCACTGTTCAGTCAACTAACCATTTTCGACCGATCGACTAACCTGAACCCAACTGTCGTATTTTGAAAAGACATTTCCATTCTACGAAAGGTTGCGATCCTTCTCTGAACGGAAATGGTTGCTTCTTTTGGTCAGAACTCTTCACCAATGGCAGCAACCCTATGTCTACTATAAATACATGTTCCCAAACGCTTCATATTCACTGAAATTCATTCTAACATTCTTATATTCTTCTTGTGCTCTCATACTTACATTCAAACAGCAAACAAGCATTTTACTGCATTGAATCTTCAAATAAATTTTCGTAATCATTGATTCTTAGCATTGCCTTCTCTTCCTACCTTCACACACACTTCATATACTTGAGGATTTGATTATAGGAGGTTTGTACTATCAGAGACAAATCAGTGTTATCAACAAGAACACACATTGTCAGATATTCTTTTTTATTAGTAAAGTCCTCTTCTACTGCTGAGGCGAATCCTGTTTTGCTGCATAGACTGTGTATACCTGTTCCTCCGGGTTAATTGAGGATTTTTGTTTTAGTCAAATTTCAAAAGGTGTCCGGGACTGGACGTAGCACGGTGCTCCGAACCAGTATAAAAATCTCTGGTATAATTTTTGTTATACTACTGCTTTTATATTTCGCACTATTTACTACATTACAATACTCTGCATTATTATATCCATATTGCCCGGTCCTAGCACACTTTCATTTGGTATCAGAGCATAGTCACTTTCATTTGGTATCCGAGCATAGTCACTTTCATTTGGTATTAGATCCTGAATTCTATCGATCATCACAACATCATAGAATAATGGCCAGAAAACGATCCAGTCGAAATACAACAGGCAAAATTTCTGTCAAAGCCACTAGTGAGGACTACAAAAAGGTACTTTCTGATTTACAAATTTCAATAAAAGATAATAATGAATTAGTTAGTATAAGCAATAAGATTTCAAAGCTTAATTTTATTATTTTAGAAAAATTAAAATCCGTTGAACATGAAAATGAGAAATTGAAAAATGAAAAGTTATATTTAGAAAATCAACTTGGTGTTTTAAAGAATAATTTTATAACTGTTAAAGATTTTCTAGATGAGAATAACACCATATTTGAAAAAAAAAATTAAAAGAAATTTTTGATTTGAAAAGACAAAATGAGTTATTACAATCTGACATAACTTTAACTAGGCTCGAATAGTTTAGATACCAAACTGTCTCAGCCTATCCAGGATCTTCCTCACGAAATGTTGATTTCGTGTCAAATAAACCGATAGAACGATAAATGCTCAATTCCGTTGATCGTGATGATGCCAGAATCTAGCTATCTCCAACCCGTTGATCTCGCAAGATGCCGTGTTGAAAGATCTACAATTCGATCGTTGATCACTCGTAAGTGATACCGAGAGTTGGCTTCAAATTCGTTTATTCGCGCACAAATAACCCGAAGATGGAAAGAAGAAGGAGATCGCACTCGACTTCCAACAATGGTGGCCAAAGCTCACACACAAATTTATTTTCAAAAAAAATCAACCACTTTACAAATGACAACACACCCCTATTTATGGGAAATTACAACACACACATGCAACTCAACACATGCGACTCATGACCTAACATATACGACATAACATCATACGATTTACAACATCATACGACTTAACAACAATGCGACATAAGAAATCAACATACGACTTAACATCATACGACTTAAGATGATAGCACAGCTTCAGGAACGGCTTAAGCGACATAAAGAATCAGTATACGACTTAACTCAACACATACGACTTAAGAAGATAGCACAGCTTCAGGAACGACTTAAGCGACATAAGGAATCAGTATACGACTTAACTCAACACATATGACTTAAGAAGATAGCACAGGTTCAGGAATGACTTAAGCGACATAAAGAATCAGTATACGACTTAACTCAACACATACGACTTAAGAAGGTAGCATAGCTTCAGGAACGACTTAAGCGACATAAGAAATCAATGCGGCATAACTGAGCGACTTATAGAAATGCGGCATAAGTGAACGACTTATAGAAATGCGGGCTTAATTTCTTGAGTCGTTACTTTATAAGGCAGGCGACTCAAGGCAGGCGACTTAAGGCAGGCGACTTAAGGCAGGTCACTTAAGGCAAGCGACATAAGATGGTTGGCATACGATTGACATAACTCGCTATGTCGAGTTTGTTCCGCCCGCTTATCATGGTGCGCTGCATCATCCTCCCCTGGTTGAAAGGAATTCGACCCCGAATTTACACTTTCCTCTTCTTCGACATACTTATTCTCATGATATGGAATCAAGTGTTTGACGTTGAAAACGTCAACAGTATGAATATTATCCGGCAATCTTAACTGATAAGCATTCTCACTAATCTTTTTCATGATTTCCAAAGGGCCAATATTTCTAGCAGCTAGTTTGTTGTAAGTACCAATAGGAAATTGATCCTTAGTCAATAGTGCATATACAAAATCTCCTTCTTTGAACTCAACATTTCTTCATTTAATATCTGCGGATTGCTTATATTTCTCATTCTCCTTAAGCAATCGTTCCTGCACAACCTTGTGGCACTATTGCAATTTATTCACAAAATCACTAGCTCGTTTGATCACTCATGCAATTCATTAACTGCATGGCTGTGTGCAAACTCAGCTTGACACAGCTTGGAATCCCAACTCTTCAAATTGTCATTCACGCGACATCTCAATAGATTACTTAGGGATCTATTCACAACTTCTGTCTGTCCATTCGTCTATGGATGATAAGCACTACTAGATTTCAGCTTTGTCCCGACCATTCTCCATAGACTCATCCAAAAATGACTCAGAAAACGAGTGTCTCTATCTGATACAATAGATTCAGGCAACCCGTGAAGACGATAGATCTCTATGAAGTATAACTGTGTGACATTAACTGCATCTGCAGTCTTCTTGCATGCGATAAAATGTACCACTTTTGAAAACCGATCAACCACCACGTAGATAGAATCATTGCCATGTTGCGTCCTCGGCAAGCTCAATACAAAGTCCATACTAACATCCACCCATGGTTTAGTAGGTATAGGCAATGGCAAATATAAAGCTGCATTTGTTGCGGTCCACTTTGAAACTTGACAAATATGGCACCTCTGAACGAACTTTTCAACCTCCTTCCTCATTGACGGCCAAAAATAAGACTTTGAGATCAACTACATAGTATGGTCGCAGCCCACGTGTCCTTCTTCATGTAATTCTTTGATGATTTTTATTCATAGACTGCAATCTGAAATACATAACTGATTTCCTTTAAATAGAAAACCTTCAACCAGCATATATTCAGCCATGTTTCCTTGCTTGACTTTGTCTAGGACTTCGGAGAAATATGAATCTGAAGTAAGAAAATCTGGAAGTAAGTCAAAACCCATCACCTCTACCCGCATGGTTGTTAGTAAATTATTCCTATGACTTAATGATCGGCGACGCGATTAGTTACTCCAGACTTGTGCTTTATGACGAATGTAAATTGCTGCAAATAAGCTATCCACGATGCGTGCCTAGCTGCAATTTTATTCTGCCCTTGTAAATGTTTCAATGCTTCATGATTTGTATACAAAACAAATTCTTTGTGGAACAAGTAATGTCTCCAATGCTTCATGGCATGCACAATAGCATAAAACTCCACATCATAAGTACTGTAACTCATTTTCCTCTAGAAAGTTTCACTGAAATAGGCAATTGGATGTCCCGTCTGACTCAACACTCCTCCGATTCCAACTTTGGATGCATCTGTATGTAACTCAAATAGTAACTGAAAATCTGGCAACACTAGAATCGGTGCTGAGGCTAAAAGTTCCTTGATTTGTTCAAAAGTAGATCCTGCCTCTTTCATCCATGAAAACTGCTTTCCATTCATAAAATCAGTAATAGGAGCCATTACACTACTAAAGTGCGGTATAAATCTTCGATAAAATGAAGTTAACCCATGGAAACTTCTGATTTCTGTTATAGTTTTGGGCTGTGGCCAATTTCTGATTGCGGCTACTTTACTCTAGTCCACTTGTATCCCTTCCTTGGACACGACATAACCTAGAAATAAAATACTTGGCGTCATGAACATGCATTTCTTCGTCGCAACATAGAACTGTTCTAGACGAAGAATAGTTAACACCTTTTGCAAGTGTTGAGTGTACTCATCTGTGCTAGCACTATATATTAAGATATCATCAAAGTAGACTACAACAAACTTCCCGATGTAAGGTCTGAAAATTTGATTCATCACCCTCATAAATGTGACCAAATGGCATGACCATCCATTCATATAATCCTTCCTGAATCTTGAATGTTGTCTTCCATTCATCACCTGGTCTTATGCGAATCTGATGATAACCACTCTTAAGGTCGATCTTAGAAAAGATTACAGACCCACTGAGTTGATCCAATAGATCATCAAGTCTTGGCATAGGAAATCTGTATCTGACAGTTATTTTGTTGAGTGCCCTACTGTCTGTACACATTCTTCATGAACCATCTTTCTTTGGTGCCAACAGAGCAGGTACAGCACAAGGACTGAGACTCTCTTGAACACGCCCTTGCTTAAGCAACTCCTCAACCTGTCTCCTCAACTCTTCATGCTCTTTTGGACTCATACGATAATGTGGCCTATGCGGTAAAACAGCACCTGGCACTAGATCAATTTGATGTTGTATATCCCTTAGTGGTGGTAATTCCTTGGGTAATTCTGTAGGAAAGACATCTTTAAATTCATTTAACACCGGTCTAACCTCCGTAGGAATTTCAAGATCTTCACTTTTTTCATACAATCAACATAAACAATTCAGCACTATTTTTCACTTCTTTAACAAATTCCCTCGTAGACAATAGACTAGTTGATTCCACTTTATTCTTTTACTTGCTTTCACTTTGCTCACGCTTCTTAGAAACTAAGGTAACTTGAGTACCTTCGAACATGAAACTGTAGCTGTTAGTGCGACCATTATCTTGTATAGCTCTATCATATTGCCATGGTCTTCCCAATAGAAGAAGACACACATCCATATCGACAACATCACACCATATATCATCTTTGTACTTCTTTCCAATAGAAAATGTAACGAATGCTCATCTTCCCACTGTCACTTCTCCACCTTTCTTTAGCCATGCCAGTTTATAAGGTCTAGGGTGTTTTTCAGTCTTCAACCCTAACTTCTTGACGGCTTCTTCAGAAATAATGTTATCGCAGCTTCCCGCATCAATAAAAAATCGACAAACCTTTCCCAAGATAGTACATGTAGACTGAAAGATATTGCTTCTCAGCCAACTAGAATCATTCGCTTTGGCATTAAACAAGACCTCCTCATCATCAAGTTACACCCTTCGTCTCCTGACACAACTTCTTCATCTTCATCAAACTTCGATGGTTGAGAATAATCAATTTCAGCTTCCACATCCTCATTCTCACATTCCTCTGCAACCAATGCTCTCTTCTTTGCCTTTGTACATTCATTACTTTTATGGCCAAACTCCTGACAATTATAGCACTTGATACTGTTATTGACCATTGCTTTAGCAGCTTCATTGACAATTGGTTTATTGACTGTCTTGAAACATTAGCACTGCTACTAGCACCATTATTCTGGTTGTTAAAACCCGTAAACACACCAATTCCTCGTCTCCCTTGTTTCTCCCAAGCTAGAGCTTTCTGATATGCTTCAGCAACAGACATTGGATTGAACATATTAACCATGTCTTGAATTTGCATTTGTAACCCTCCAATATATCTTGCCGTTAACTATTCCTCGGTATCCATAATATCATTCCTTGTAATCAATTGATAGAATTCATCTGCATAATCATTCACTGTCTTCGTCCCTTGTCTCAAATTCTGCAAACGTTGATACATAAGAGATTGATAATTGTAGGGCAAGAAAGTCGCTTTCATCATCTTTCTCATCTTCTCCCAAGTGACAACTTTTGATTTTTCCCATTCTCTCCCAAGTTAGTTTTATTTGTTGCCACCAAGCCATAGCTCTTCCCCTTAGTTTTGTAGCAACTAATTGGACTCTGCAATTCTCAGGCACATCCTTGAATTTCAAAATTTCTTCAACATTCGACAACCAATCAAGAAATTTTTCTGCATGCATACCACCTTTGAATTCTGGAATTTCCATCCTCATACCTGACTCCCATTTACGATCATTTTCTGAATCCAGATATTGATTTCGCACTCGGCCTCAATTTCGATAATGAATACTACCTCCATCACCATTTTCCTCAAAATCAGATGCATTTCGATATCGATCCTGACCATCAACCACCCTACGACCACGCTTGTCCCTTCTACCCTGTCTTTCAGCATCACGATATGGTTCATTTTCGAACCCGCATTGAGTTCTTCCCTCTTCATTTCGATACCCATGGTGGTCTCTCATCATTGAAACTGATGATTCTCTCCTATCTCGATAAGACCGGGGTGACATCCTCCTTTCTTCCGAAACCGATGGTGAAACCCTGTTTCTACCCTGGTTCGAAACCGGTGACATTCTCCTTTGATTTTGATTCATGTCGTTCATCAATTTCTCTAATTTTTCAATGCCCTCATTGAACTTTTCATTGATGCGTTGCTTCATCTGCTCAGCTTCTTGCCTTCTATACAAATCTTCAACATTATGATAACGATTAGCACGTCTCGGAGGCATGATCATTAAACAATCTCGTTTCCGTCTCTAATTTGGCTTTGATACCAATTGACGCAGCTTTGACTAGACTCGAACAGTTTAGATACCAAACTGTCTCAACCTATCTAGGATCTTCCTCACGAAATGATGATTTCGTGTCAAATAAACCGATAGAATGATAAATGCTCAATTCCGTTGATCGTGATGATGCCGGAATCTAGCTATCTCCAACCCGTTGATCTCGCAAGATGCCATGTTAAAAGATTTACAATTCGATCATTGATCACTCGTAAGTGATACCGAGAATTGGCTTCAAATTCATTTATGCGCTCACGAATAACTCGAAGATGGAAAGAAGAAGGAGATCACACTCAACTTCCAACAATGGTGGCCAAATCTCACACACAAATTTATTTTCAAAAAAAATCAACCACTTTACAAATGACAACACACCCCTATTTATAGGAAATTACAACACACACATGCGACTCAACACATGCGACTCACGACCTAACATATACGACTTAACATCATACGATTTACAACATCATACGACTTAAAAACAATGCGACATAAGAAATTAACATATGAGTTACAACATCATACGACTTAACAATAATGCGACATAAGAAATCAACATATGACTTAACATCATACGACTTAAGAAGATAGCACAGGTTCAGGAACGACTTAAGCGACATAAGGAATCAGTATACGACATAACTCAACACATACGACTTAAGAAGATAGCACAGCTTCAGGAACGACTTAAACGACATAAGGAATCAGTATACGAATTAACTCAACACATACGACTTAAGAAGATAGCACAGCTTCAGGAATGGCATAAGCGACATAAAGAATCAGTATACGACTTAACTCAACACATACGACTTAAGAAGATAGCACAGCTTCAGGAACGACTTAAGCGACATAAGGAATCAATGCGGCATAACTGAGCGACTTATAGAAATGCGGCATAAGTGAACGACTTATAGAAATGCGGGCTTGATTTCTTGAGTCGTTAACTTATAAGGTAGGCGACTCAAGGAAGGCGACTTAAGGCAGGTCACTTAAGGCAGGAGACCTAAGGCAGGCGACATAAGATGGTTGGCATACGATTGACATAACTCGCTATGTCGAGTTTGTTCCGCCCGCTTATCATGGTGCGCTGCATCACAATCCTCTTTAGATAATTAAGAATCTCAAAATTCCCTTCTCAAAAATGAGAACCGTACGTTAAGAAATGAGAATTCCAAATTAAATGAGAAAATTTATATTTTGAATAATAGTAATATTTCTTTTGAAAATAATAACTGTGGCTTTACGGCTAAATTTGATAAACTTAACACCAAAGTCACAAAATTTAATAAAAGTCAAAACGATTTAAAATTTTCATAATCTTTTATTCTTAGCATTACCTTCTCTTCATATCTTCACATACACTTCATATACTTGAGGGTTTGATTAAAGGAGGTTTGTACTATCAGAGACAAATCAGTGTTATTAAGAACACACATTGTCAGATATTCTTTTGTATTAGTAAAGTCCTCTTCTGCCGCTGAGCCGAAAATCATGTTCTGCTGCTCAGACTGTGTACCGGGTTAAGTGAGGATTATTGTTTTAGTGAAATTCCAAAAGGAGTCTGTGACTAGACGTAGGACGGTGCTCCGAACCAGTATAAAAATCTCTAGTGTTATTTTTATTATATTACTGTTTTTTATTTCGACTATTTACTACATTACTATACTCTACATTATTATATCCATATTGCTCAGTCCTAGCACACATTCATTTGGTATCAGAGCATAGTCACTTTCGTTTGGTATCAGAGCATAGTTGCTTTCACTTATTTGTCTGCGCCTTTAATTACTTTTTGTTACATTAGTTTTTATTTATTTTTACTTCAATTTTACATAGCCTTAGATGTCATTGTTGTTAAAAGTAGTCGGTCTTCGTATTATTAAAAAAGTGCAATGGCTATTTTATGTTGATTTATGAAGTAAACACAAAATATTGTTAACAAAAATGAATGATTATATGTTAAATGTGAAATTAGACCACGTATGTTAAGCGACTATTTAATGGGAATCAAGAGCTGCATAATGCTAAGAAAAATTGCAATACAATTATTGCATTTAAGAATTCTGGCTTAAACGTAAACATGTAATTATTTTCACTTCCACCATCAGTTTATTTTACAATACTATGGAGTAATTATACCGAAATATTTTCTAATTTAGATATATAATGTTAACTGATGGATCTTTGATTTAGAAATCAAACTATTTATGGGTTTTTGGGTTTTTTTGATGCTCTTTATCAAATGATCAAATTATTCTGAATTGCCATTTTTTATATTCATTTTTTGTAATGTATTTGAGCAATAGTTTCATATCGTACTAAAGCCTAGACTACTTCTTTATATAAATGAAAACTATAAGTGCACATTACATTAAACAAACTGTTCAACATATAGAAAATATCTCTTCATATTAGAAATTATTGTATAAGTTAGTAATATTCGCATGAAATAACATTTGTCGGTAAATCACAGATATTCTAATACTTACTCTTTAGTTTATATATCCTTACTTTAAGAGATGCTTATTTTTATAGTGTAAGTCCTAATCATTTTCTTTACACTAAAAGATTTCCAAAAAGAGAGAAAAGTCAAATCACTTTCGATCGTAAAAGGGGTGAATTAAAAAGGAGAAACGATAGAAGTTCTTTGGTGACTGTTATGCATGGGAGGCAACTCCACTTTTATAACGAAACATATTTACGTAAATCTGAAATAAAATAGATGACAAAGTTTGATTGTTTCAAATTGGTCTAATACAACAATGTTTGATAAATTTTGATGTCATAAGTGTTTCTTATTCTTGGAAGTATTTTTTTACACAATTGATCCGAAGATTACTTTTGTATGGACATGTTATACAAAATGTAGAACTTATGCTTAAGTTATTGTGAAAAACTTCTAAAATTTTCGAGACAAAACTGGCCCCAAAATCTAGATTTAAGACCTTGAAAAGACCCAACTATCGACAACTAGTATACCGATCATGAGTTAAACTTTCGATCAAGCTAGTAAGTGTTGCTTTCTTTATTTAACTTCTTTCGTTCTTTAATTTAGCAGGCTTTTGGTCTTTAAATTATCTTTTCATTAGCACGTTTTCTTAATCTTCTTGGTGTTAGTGGTAACAGGAAAAATCATGTCGATGTCATTTATTAGATTAATAAAGATATCAAGAGTACCAAGAGCCTTCTAACAAATGAAAATATTTTAATGTATTGGTTGTTCAAAGAATTACATTTTTCAAAGGGAGTTGTTACTCACAAGTCAGATGTTATAAACCTTCTAAGAGGAGAGAAAGGTCACAAACACAATCGACTACGAGTCCACATATAATTCGCCTAATGTAGAGGCTCAAGCCCCGGCCCTCGTAAGGGCAAACAGGCCAACGAACGCCTTTTTTCTAATCCTTATATTAGAGGTATCCTCTCCTTGCTGAAAGCATTCACTTTCTTCCTCTTCTTTCCCATCAAATAAAAAAATTCCACCTTTGTCCTCAAATAACAAGTCCTCATCGAGACATAATTGACAAGGAGAATTACATGCCATTGAGCGAGTGCCCTGACAAGTTAGATCGTTGTTGGCCACATATATTACATGTAGCCAAGGATAGAAAAACCTTGAATAATAGATTTAGGACATCATAACCTAGTATATTTTTAGTGCTCGTTTGTAGCTTCTTGTATTTTCACTTTTTGACATTGATTGTTATGTACTTGGGTTGTGTTTCAACCTAATGAAACCTATACATGAAGACTTCAAAGTTCACATATGAAAATGAAATAATTAGATGTAAGGTAAAAATATATAGTTAATGGAGATGTGATATATAGAAACCAAAAATACGATTTCTTAGTAAGACAGGGCTCAAGTCTAAAAAAATAGTAGAACGACTTAGAGGAGACCATAAAGGAACGACCTTACTTACTATGCCTGAACATAAAAGCATTGTTGTAGTAGAGTCAAACCCGCTCCATATTTATTTTAGGAAGACTAATTCCAATGAAAAACCTCCTATTAACTCCACTACCTGCTCTATCGCCTGTAGATTATAACCACTTTCTTCATTATGGAGGTGATAATAATCCTTAATCGTGGGTCTAAGCCATTTTAACTTTCCTTATTAGCTGACTTTGCTTTTAATAATTCACACCAATCAACTAAATTCATGAATTGACATAACATTGAAAACTCATCTTTGAAAACATCCAACAACATATTAAATTTTCATATGATTCTACGAACGTTATAATGGGTTTGAAAGACTAAAGGCTCTGTGCTTCAGCAAATTTTTATCATTAATTTTTTTAAATAATATATTTAATACGCAAATCTTAAATCATCATTAAAATATCATATTCACTTAAAAACGAATTAATATGACACTGAAAACATTTTGGATAAAGTGTTACTCACAAAAATGACATGTAACCTCTCCTTGATGAGGGAAAATATTGCCATCATTCATTCCTTAATTATCCTCTAATGAAATATTATTTTCTCCTTTAGAAGTTTCTATGTTGAAACCATGAAAGTGAAGAATGAATGAGTATTGCAGAGAACGAAGTTAGAATGAAGGAACATAAGATGCTTTAGGGTTTCTTGATGGACTTGGGATTAATATCCCAAATGAGCCTTAATTAAACAATTCTTTTCCTCTACCACTCTATTCATATTCTAAATAAGAATGCATAAAAAACTCTTTATTCGTATTATTCACTTACTCCCAAAATTAAACAATTTTCCATAAAATTGCTAACTATGTTTTCTAAGTGTGTCATATGCCTAGTTAATTAATTTCCTCGAGTATTATCCTACACTTCACTAATTGACTAATTTTTTATCCAATTTAATTAGCACTCTAAGTGGTGCACTACATTTTTCAGTTAAACTAATTCGTGCATAATTTTTGACATAATCCTCCATAAAATTCTTTCCATAAATAATTAACTAGTTAATATTTAAGTGCATTCACTACAGCTAGCTAGTATTATTTATGTAGTTTGCAAATATATTATTTTAACTACATCATTATTCAATCACCACATCATGTCACCGAATATGATGCTAATAATATATATGAATACAGGATGTTACAAAAGTACTCTTAGCTCGATAGAAATCTTAATGTCTTTCAATATCATTCGTAAACGATTTTCACTTAAATTACATTTTTGCTTTAACAATTTGTAAATGATGTCAAACTATAATGTTGGTCTAACAAAATGAACAATAGTATTTAATTTTGATAGTTTAATCAGCATTATGAGTGATGCCAAATACTGTTTAAACACATTTTCAGTTTTGGCGTATATAATCCTCTTTCTTTTGACGTTGGTGTCAAGATCGGAAAAGATGAAAAAAATTGCTACAATAAAATTCAACGTGTCAAACCACCATTTATGCTTAAATTGAAATCCTTCACATATTTTACATATATTGAATTGATGTTGTTATGTCAGCAATTGACATTTCAACTTTCCATTTTCAAATTATAACATTTTATTTTTCATGCGTAAAAAACGTATGATTTGTACTAATTATGCATCAACGTGTGGCACTGCGGGCAGGGCCGGCTGAAGCATTTGGGTTGCCTTAGGCAGCTGGATATTGGAGGCAAAAATAGTAGAGTGGTTTTATGGATTAGAATAATCTGACCTACCGACCTCAGCATTGGGAAGCCGGTATACTACCACTGCCCCAATATAAGCTTTGTTTATAAAATAAACAATATGAACTTATAAACCTTAAGCTTGAAAAGCCTGTCAACAACCACCTGCCTCCCCCGCCGGTTGCCCTAACCCGGGGGGGTTGCCCTAGACGGCCGCTTGGCTAGCCTAGCCCTGAAATCGGGCCTGACTGTAGGGTGTGTCATTTGTACTATTTAATTATAATTGTGTTGTGCGAAACATCTATCATATCTGCTAATTACTTCGATTTGCACATGCTTCACTTGTGCCATTGATTCTCGTAAATTATAATCGCAATAGAATTATAATATTTTAATCCAACTACATACTTTACATTTGCCTTTATATGCAGGGCGTGCCCAAAAATTTTGTTGCCCAAGTCCATATACGCATTTTTGAAAGAAATTTAAAAAGCAAAAACAAACTATTGCCTGCTACCAGCTTTCAACCTATGTCAGTAGCATTCACTCTAATAATCCTACCACTAAACCACATATTACTTGACAATATTGTTTGGTTTATGTTATATATATAAACAAGTATTAAAAAAATTCGTTGTCCCCAGCCTAGTGGGCTGCCCTAGCCCGAGGGCTTGGTGGGTTGTCCTCTGGACCGCGCCTGCTTATATATATATTTTTTGAATACCCAGGAGGACCCGGCGGACCGGTAAACTCCTGAGGATGGTATAGTAAAGTCGTCCGTTGATCCAAGCTCCCATATCTCCGGGTAAATTTATGTAGGATAGGGAAGTGCATGGTAGGAATAGAACCTGCGTCTTTTTACCAGAACCCAAGCCTCCTTTCCACTGCGCCGCACCCGCTGACCGCGCCTGCTTATATGAAATTGAAGTAAGAACCCATTAAAAGTTAAAAGTTAACAGTTATTTTTAACTGAAAATTCATACATATAGATGCATAAGTTAAAAGTTCAACCTTAATCGGATTATTTGTAAAAAAAATCTTTATCGTTTCAAAAACGTGCTTATTAAAACTATATAAATCAATTGTTATTTATACAAACAAACCATGGTAGGTTATTCAAAGATGATATCAACAAAAATAACATAGTGATATACTCGCATTCATAACTTATCCAAATACATTTCATAAAATGATCCATCCAGTCACCTGAACATCATTTAGTCTCTATATATATCATGACAATGTAAAATGTAGGAATAATAATGCATTCCATATATGAGCCAATGTATTGTACACATTTAAGTAATTTTTTTTCTCTTAATAAAGAGCAATATTTTCAGCGCACAAACAACTCCACATGCAATAACAAAACGGTGAAGAAGAAAAACATTCAAGGTCACAATGATAAAAACAAAATTATTGATCAACAATTTAAATCTAAAAATTATTGATCAACAAACTTAAATCTAATTCTTTCACTCTAGTCAAAGTAAAAAAAATACTTATGTCAAATTTGGGGAAAACATCGTAAATAAAAACAACACAATGGAGATGCAGGGTATCGGTCCCCGTACCTCTCGCATGCTAAGCGAGCGCTCTACCATCTGAGCTACATCCCCTTGATGAAAATTTTGATCCATGATAGTCTTCTTTGTGTTCTTCCAGCTTTATCAAAAGCCCTTAAAGGATATACAGGAAGCTACCACGATTTCAATTCAGACGCTATGGCAATTATATTTCTACAATGTAGAAGTCAATGGCTTTTTCTTCTTTTTCAAATATTAAAAAAAAGATTGCTGGTCGACGCCAAGGGAATTTAATTTCAAGATTTTACATCCATAATTTTAAGCCTTACGATCGTAATGGGGGTCCATAATAATGTTTTTGAAGTAATTGATGCACAACTCTCAGACCGTGCTCTTCAACAAAATACTATGTGAATATGAATACGTTTCTAGTAAAGAAAATATATGAATATTGTATGATGCAATGAAAATATCAAGTGTCCATGATTCAATATTCTACACACATAAACAAAAAATTTATGCTACACCCCTCTCCATTACACCACATCTACATCTACATCCCTACAATTTTAGAGCCACTTGTCGAAATGCCATGCAAAGTTCTAGATATGTCCTTACATGACTCAAAATTATCTTCAAATTATTTTGTTTGATTCGGATAATTTTAACATATTCAAAATAATATTTCAAATTGATAGTCAAAATAAATGTTCTAAATGACTGATATTGCTTTAACATTTCGAACATGCCAAAAATTTCAAAATGATAATATTTTTATGGTCGTGATATTTATAGTGTAGATTGAACATACCTAAGATTTAATTTGATTTTGAACTGTGTATGTCTAAAAACTATAGTGGTATAGTGAAAGCGATCTGTAGTGGACCCTTACACCCACAACACACACACATACGTATGTGTCCGTGTGTATGTGTGCGTATGTGTGTGTCGTCTTACATTCGTGAACTTTTTTAATCAATTTGTTTTGATTTTTCGATGCAATGAGCAAATGCAAACATTTCTCATGCAAATCAAAACCGATTTTGATACAAAATGTTATAACTTAAGAGGACCACGATTTAATGATATAACTATATATAAAATTATACTTTGCTCTATTCGTCATCCGTCTTTTTCTCCAATGGATGAAAAGCTTCTTCAGACGTGCATCACTTCTATAACTTAATGTGTCTTTCTAAAGGAGGGAAAGATAACCATATATTGTGTTGCAACTTTGGAGAACCTCATTATCATTTATATAGAGATTATAAGACTCTTAGCATTTTTACACTATCATGAACTAATATGAATCGCAAGTACGTGCATCTAATAGCTAGATAAACTTAATTTTTATTAATAAAAATTTAATAGACAAAGTGTACTATAAATGCAAAAGCTTTGATCGTCACAGCACCTTTATTTCAAGCCGTTTTGTTGGTGGTGTCCGATGCAAATTGATAGTGAAATTCTATTGATGGATGGTCGGGAAGGGGATGGTGGTGGTGGTTGCAAATCCTTGATAAAATTTCATTGATCGGTTGCAAGGTATTTTCTGAATTTGAAAAGGACATGCTGAAAATCTTATTCGTTGAATTCTCTTTATTCATAGTATAGATAATAAAAACACACTATAATTAAAGAACATGAATGGTCTCATAGAATTAGTAATAATGTTGGAAACCCAATGCAGACCTCTCCATGCTATTTTTCTTTTTTATTCTTATTTTTTTCTTTATTCTTATAGCATCAGTAAACTAGTTTTTTTGTTGTTAAAAGGAACAATAATGTCAGCACGGGCAGCCCCATAGTCAGAAAAGCTATGTATCAGGTAAAGCCCATGCATTTCCTTACCAATTGAGTTACTTGGACACTGACCTAAGTGCATGATCAATGATTAACACTTCATCTTTACTTCTAATAATAATAATTTCATGAACTAATATCAACCGCGTCTTTTAGATACCTAAAATACCCTTTCAAACCACTTGAGAAACCCTAACCAGAAGCTATTCTCTTATTAAACCCAAACTCCATCATCCCGCTGCCCTCTTCTAATTAGAAATCCTAGATCGATCAGAAATCAGAAGCTATTCGCTTATCAAATCCAAACTCCATCATCCTTTTGCCCTCACTTCGAATTAGAAACCCAAGATCAATCAAAGATTAGAAGCTATTCGTTACCAAATCCATACTTCTTCGAACCCGCACCTCCTCTACCCCTAAAATCGATCAAAAATCTCATCGTTATTGTCCTCCTACCCGATCGCAACGCACGGTCATCATAACATCGTCATCGTCGACAATAAACTGTCCACACCAGCATCTGCCATCTCTTGATCACTAACGCTATCAATTTCTGGAAGTTTCAGCTAATGCACCGTGTCGCTGTTTACAAAGGGACGAGCATAGCGGTTTGTAATTGACCATTTTGTACACTAGATTAACTAACTGTGCTCTAATTCCTCCACTTAACTAACTTATTCTGCTCCGGCTCCTCAAGTACTGCTCCTTAGATACCAAGCTTCGACCACTTTTAGGTATTTTTTAACCTTCTATAGCAGTTTGCAATCGACCATTTTGTACACTAGATTAACTAATTGTGCTCTAATTCCTCCACTTAACTAACTTATTCTGCTCCGGCTCCTCAAGTACTGCTCCTTAGATACCAAGCTTCGACCACTTTTAGGTATTTTTTAACCTTCTATATTTTTTTGTTATTCATGTTCCATTATATATCAATTCTTTAAACTATTAGAAATGATCCATATTGGTAATTGCTTTGATGTTCATACATTTTCACTCAGTAGACTGTTATTGATTATCTCATATGATTAAGGTAGGTGATTACTTAATTGATTTTGTTTACAATTCGAGGATTATGCGGGGGATTTTCAATTCTTTTTGTTTACAAAAATCCCTTTTTCTCCTCATCCCTCGATCTCAAATTTTTCTTTCAAATTCATGTGTTTTGATTTCGTTAGTTCCATTTTTATTGAAAAATGAGGATCCATTTGCTAAATCGTTGAATATTAATTTTACTTTTGTAGTGTTGTTCCATTTGTCAAATGTATCACATTTGATTTTGGTTGTTGTGTTGACTATTTCATCAATATCTCGGTGTCATGTGTGTTTACGATTAATATGCATTAATAGTTTAATGCTGAATTTTAGTTCTGTTTGGTGCAATTGAGTATATATCGCAATCTGTTGTGGAAATAAGACTTCTAAGCATGCTAGCTTGCTTATACTGAAAGTTCTTGGACTTGGCATCTTTTTGTGTGTTTTAACATACATGTTACGACTTTTTTGACTTAACAATTTCATTCATTGCTGTGACTAAGAATATTGACTCTCTTCTTAGATTTTACTTACTTTGGCCACCATGATGATTTGTCAGTATCAAAAACTCCTTGCAAGAACTGTACCTGCATGGATTTAATTTTAAAATACTGGAAGAAGATCATAAGGATAGGGAACTCTATATTCATGTACGTAGCTTTTCAATACTTAAGCTTTTTCTTGCCACTTTTTAAGTTTAACTGTAATAGGTAAGTAAGAAACTCCATCAGCATGTTTATTCCTATATATAGCTAGCGTTATTGGTACAACGAAGCTCTTTTTGATTAATTTTTTTGACTAATTTGTATTATAGGTTAAATTAGATAAATAAACATCATATTGTAGAACTGGATTTCACTCTGATATAGTTTGAATATGTTTATATTGTAATTCCCTTAGGTGGCACTGAATTACATAGGAAGACATAGGAGCTTTGTTGGTATGAAAAAATAGGAGGGAGTCAAGTATGTTTTACTCATAGATAGCCATATTGTGATAAATGATAGCATTACTATTGTGCAACTCTTTCACCCTTTCTCATAAATCACATTAACTGCTTATATCCTTGAGAAACACTATAACGTTATGTTGTAGAAATATGTGTGATTCGACTGTATTGTGCTTTAGGGTATTGATTTCGTGATAAAAGAATATATTTTTTGTGGAAAAAGACAAACCAATCGATCTGAAAGAATCAACTATCTTATTGAGTTGGGTTTGACTAATCTCTAGTCTCTTTCATTTTATCATAACCGAGAATTATGTTTGAAAGTTTTAATTCATTAACACATTAAACGAAAATTTTGAAAGGTTTGATCATTAAGTGCAGTTGTAGAAACTTTATAGTGATCGATAAATGTATTACCAAACTTTATGGTTTTTCCCTGTATATTTGCACATGCTTATCTGTCATCATCTATACTATCATACATATTGTCATATTGAAACCACTGAAAAGTAATCATTTTGTTTTAATTTTTATTTAGGTATTAATGTGCACTCTCTTTTACGAGCATTGATGTAATCACAACAAGGGTAACATGATATTTGGTTATAAATTATCATTAATGACTATTTTTTATCACAAATACGTATACTTGGATTTGTTTATATAATTTCAATTCATTAACATTTTGAGTTGTATATTATGAAATTAGTTTGTTGATTTTCTAATTGATAGAAAGAGAATCATTTGTAGATTCAAACTTTCTATTTATTGTCATCTTAATAATGAAATTTCAAAATTATATTATACATACTATATAAGCGGCGGTGATGAAAGATTCAAATGATATATAATTTGATTTTGAAGTTGGTTAATCTATATATATACCTCTAAATGATAAATTTAGTTTGCAATTTGATAAATTTGTGTGTTTTAAGCTTATTATTATGCCTATCCTGGTTATGATCACATTCTAGGTAGAATAATGGTTCTCAATGTGTGTAATCCTCTAATAACTTTATAACAATAGCGGCAACTGAAGTAGTGCGAGTAGCATACATAAAAGTAGAGGAGAAGAAGAAAGAGATTCTGTGGATCAAGTAAGAATGTAGTTTTGTTAAAATTTTACGTTTTTTCATTAATTGAATACACAATTTAAAATTTTGCTTTTCTCATCTTTGATTGAAAGGCTGAGAAAATGTTTGAAAGGATCAAATTATTTGTTGAACGGTAGAAGTGTAGTTATGGATATACTGTACTTGATAGTTCAGTACATGTATCACCTAATATTTTATAACAAATGGAGAAACGACTACGACAACATCTGGACTCAATGACTCAAAGTATGGTTCATACAGTTATATATTTTTACAAGATTCGTCAAATATGTATATAGAGTCTAGTTTAGTGCTTTGTTAAAATCTTTCCTCAAGAATCATCATTCACATTCAAATAAACTTGCATGCATATTTTAATTAAAATCAAGTTTTCCAAAAATGCATGGAGCGAGGATCGAACCCGAGTCACTAGTTTAAAAAGCAAGTACTCTAGCGAAATGAACTACTGCAATTTTCGATTAACAACAGAATTCAGTCAACTGAATACAGTCAGTCAGTCGACTGAATCTGTGCATTTTAACATATTTATGCACGATTTTTTTACATGTCTTCACTATTCAGTCGATCGACCATTTCCGACCAGTCGACTGACCTGAACCCAACTGCTATATTTTGAAAAGACATTTTCATTCTGCGAAAGGTTGCGATACTTCTCTGAACGGAAAGGGTTGCTTCTTTTGGTCAGAACTCTTCACCAATGGCACCAACCCTATAAATACATGTTCCCAAACACTTCATATTCACCGAAATTCATCCTAACTTTCTTATATTCTTCTTGTGCTCTCATACTTACATTCAAACAGCAAACAAGAATTTTACTGCTTTGAATCTTCAAATAAATTTTCATAATCTTTGATTCTTAGCATTACCTTCTCTTCATACTTTCACATACACTTCATATACTTGAAGATTTGATTATAGGAGGTTTGTACTATTAGAGACAAATCAGTGTTATCAAGAACACACATTGTCAGATATTCTTTTGTATTAGTAAATTCCTCTTCTGCTGCTGAGGCGAAAATCCTGTTCTGCTGCTCAGGTGTCTGTTTTGCTGCTCAAACTGTGTATACCCGTTCCTTCAGGTTAAGTGAGGATTATTGTTTTAGTGAAACTTCAGAATGAGTCTGGGACTGGATGTAGGACGGTCCTCTCCGAACCAGCATAAAAATCTCTGGTGTGATTTTTATTATATTACTGCTTTTATATTTCTCACTATTTACTACATACTATACTCTGCGTTACTATATCCATATTGCTCGGTTCTAGCACACTTTCATTTGGTATCAAAGCATGGTCACTTTCATTTGTTATCAGTGCATAGTCACTTTCATTTGGCATCAGAGCCTGGTATTCTATCGATCGTCACAACATCATAGAATATTAGCCTGAAAACGATCCAGTTGAAATACAATAGGCAAAATCTATATCAAAGCCACCACTGAGGACTACAAAAAATACTTTTTGATTTATAAATTTCAGTAAAAGATAATAATGAATTAGTTAGTATAAGCAATAAGATTTCAAAGCTTTAATTTTATTATTTTTGAAAAAATTAAAATCTGTTGAACTTGAAAATGAGAAATTGAAAATGAAAAGTTAAATTTAGAAAATCAACTTGGTGTTTTAAAAAATAATTTTATAACTGTTAAAGATTTTCTAGATGAGTAAACACCATATTTGAAAAACAGAGAAAACTTTTTAAAATAAATTTTTGATTTGAAAAGCAAATAATTTATTACAATCCTCTTTAGATAATTCAGAATCTCAGAATTCCCTTCTCAAAATGAGAACCGTACGTTAAGAAACAAGAATTCCGAATTAAATGAGAAAATTGATATTTTGAATAATAGTAATATTTCTTTTGAAAATAATAATTGTGACTTTAGGGCTAAATTTGATAAACTTAACACCGAAGTCACAAAATTTAATAAAAGTCAAAATGATTTAAACATGATTTTATCTAGTTCTAGACCTTTAAATGATAAAAGTGGTTTAGGATATAATAAAACAGATCATAGAAATAGCACCAGACAAGCTTTCTTGTATAGTAAATATGTTAGTGCTAGTAATAGATTACGAGAAAAGTCTAAATTCAATTTTTATAGACATTCAAATACAGCTATGACCAATAATGTTTATAATTTCTTTAGTAGTACAAAATCATTGACGGGAAATGTGAATAAAAATTATCTAAATACTTAGGTTCCTGTTAATTGGAAAAATAGAGAAAAATACATTGATGATTATTTTGATATGGTTGTTAATAATGAAAATTATATTTATAAAGGTTCAACAACACCCAAATGGGTATGGTTTCCTAAAAATTAGGAAATTATAAGAATCTTAGGTATCGCATGCTTTAAATGTTAATTTTTTCTGATACCTTACATTATAAGTAGTAGTTATTTTGTTTTATATTGTTCTATGTTAACACTTATGTGAAATATAATTTATATCTTCATATAAACTCTCCTTTTTGTTGATGACAAGGGGAGAAAGATATTGCTCTAACACTATTTGCCGGAATAAACGATGCAAGCACCGATTAAGGGGGAGAAAAGATTAATTATTTTCAAGAATATAGCATAGATTCAGGGGGAGAAATCTATAGCGCAATTATAGGAATATTTACAGTGAGAGAGATAAGATCAACAAAACTTGTCAAAAATTTGTTCATAGCAAATGAAGTTGTCATCATCAAAAAATAAGGGAGAATGTTGAATCATAGGTTTTTATTGCTGACAAGGCACAATAATTCACGAACCTACGACTACGACAACATCCGGACTCAACGACTCAAAGTATGGTTCATACAGTTATATATTTTTACAAGAGTTATCAAAAATGTATATAGAGTCTAGTTTAGTGCTTTGTTAAAATCTTTCCTCAAGAATCATCATTCACATTCAAATAACTTGCATGCATATTTTAATCAGAATCAAGTTTTCAAAAAATGCATGGAGCGGGGCTCAAACCCAAGTCACTAGTTTGAAAGGCAAGTACTCTAACCAAATATGCTACAACAATTTTGCTTAACAACAGAATTTAGTCAACTGAATGCAGTTAGTCAGTCGACTGAATCTGTGCATTTTAACATATTTGTTCACGATTTTTTTTCATGTCTTCAATATTCAGTCGACTTGCCATTTTAAACCAGTCGACTGACCTGAACTCAACTATCATATTTTGAAAAGACATTTCCATTCTGTGATAGGTTGTGATCCTTCTCTGAACGAAAATAGTTGCTTCTTTTGGTCAGAACTCTTCCCCAATGGCAGCAACCCTATGTCTACATAAATACATGTTCCCAAACACTTCATATTCACCGAAATTCATTCTAACTTTCTTATATTCTTCTTATGCTCTCATACTTACATTCAAACAACAAACAAGCATTTTACTACTTTGAATCTTCAAATAAATTTTCATAATCTTTGATTCTTAGCATTACCTTCTCTTCATATCTTCACATACACTTCATATACTTGAGGATTTGATTATAGAAGGCTTGTACTATCAGAGACAAACCAGTGTTATCAAGAACACACGTTGTCAGATATTCTTTGGTTTAGTAAAGTCCTCTTCTGCTGCTGAGGCAAAAATCCTGTTCTGTCGCTCAGACTGTGCATACCTGTTCCTCCTGGTTAAGTGAGTATATTGTTTTATTGAAGTTCCAGAAGGAGTCCGGGACTGGACGTAGGACGGTGCTCCAAACCAGTATAAAAATCTTTAGTGTAATTTTTATTATATTACTGCTTTTATATTTCGCACTATTTACTACATTACTATACTCTGCATTATTATAACCATATTGCTCGGTCCTAGCACACTTTCATTTGGTACCAGAGCATAGTCACTTTCATTTAGTATCAGAGCACGGTCACTTTCACTTATTTGTCTATGCCTTCAATTACTTTTTGTTACTTTAGTTTTTATTTATTTTTAGTTCAATTTTACATAGCCTTAGATGTCATTGTTGTTAAAAGTAGTCGGTCTTAGTATTATAAAAAAAGTGCAATGGCTATTTATGTTGATTTATGAAGTATGTTAACAAAAATGAATGATTATCTATTAAATGTGAAATTAGACCACGTATGTTAAGGGACTATTTAATGGGATCAAGAGCAGCAAAATGCTAAGAAAAATTGCAATACAATTATTGCATTTAAGAATTCTGGCTTAAACGTAAACATGTAATTATTTTCACTTCCATTGTCAGTTTATGTTACAATACTATGGAGTAATTATACCGAAATATTTTCTAATTTAGAAATATAATGTTAACGGATGGATCTTTGATTTAGAAATCAAACTATTTATGGCTTTTTGGTTTTTGTTGAAGCTCTTTATCAAATGATCAAATTATTTTGAATTGCCATTTTTTATATTCATTTTTTGTAATGTATTTGAGTAATAGTTTCATATAGTACTAAAGCCTAGACTACATCTTGATATAAATAAAAACTATAAGTGCACATTACATTAAAGAAACTATTCAGCATATAGAAAATATCTCTTCGTATTAGAAACTATTGTATAAGCTAGTAATATTCTCATGAAATAGCATTTTCCAGGTAAATCACAGATATTCTAACACTTACTCTTAAGTTTATATATCCTTACTTTAAGCAATGCTTATTTTTATAGTGTGAATCCTAATCATTTTCTTTGTACTAAAAGATTTCCAAAAAGAGAGAAAAGTCAAATCACTTTCGATCGTGAAAGGGATGAATTAAAAAGGAGAAACGATAGAAGTTCTTTGGTGACTGTTGTGCATGGGATGCAACTCCACTTTTATAACGAAACATATTTATGTAAATCTGAAAGAAAATAGATGACAAAGTTTTATTGTTTCAAATTGGATTAATACAACATTGTTTGATAAATTTTGGTTTCATAACTGTTTCTTATTCTTGGAATTATTTTTTTGCACAATTGATCTGAAGATTA
Organism: Allium cepa; assembly: GCA_030765085.1. NCBI lineage: Eukaryota > Viridiplantae > Streptophyta > Magnoliopsida > Asparagales > Amaryllidaceae > Allium > Allium cepa. Next base: position 188,968,143 of record CM060942.1, read on the forward strand.
TTGTTCTTTAAACATGCTAAACAAAATATAGAACCTTATGTTTTAGTTATTGTGCAAAACTTCTAAAAAAAATCTTGCTCTTGGTTATTAATAGTAATGCTAAATGCACTCTTATCTATGCTCCATTTACAGTAACAAAAGAAAAAAAAACATGTTAAGTAGTTGCATTTTACTCAATCGATGGGCATTGTATTACCAATCAACAATATATTTATCTAGAATATACCAATGATTGAAGAGTGAAGTCTACTTTGATTGTATAAGACCGGAGGTCAATATATTTGACTGGAATCATAATACAAATCAAACAATCTAAGAAAATGTAAAATGAAACACCGATTGTGGTATTGCAAGCAATTGTTGAATCAAAAACTAAATATATCAACAATGACTCATGGGAAGGGGACTCATTATTTGAGGGATAAATCAAAAGCTAAGTTGACTCAGCTGAATGTACATGGTGCTAACCTTATGAATATAAAAGGTTATAACATCATTGGCTAAGGAGGTGGTAGTTTACAAAACCAAGTATGGTGTTATTTTAGGGCTGTTATCAGATAGAGGTAGTGAATCAGTGATATCACCTAATTATAACTAGTATGCTCATCAAGATATCAGTTGCAAGTTTCTTTTGTTTCTACATCTAGAACTGTTAGTACACATGGCTTACATTTATTAGAAGACAAAACAAATAGGGTGACACGAGCACAGGTATGTTAACAAAAAGGTGAGCCATATGGACCTGTGGTGTTAAGTAGCATGTAACTTTCAACAAAATAAACTGGTGCCAATGTATCCATCCAAAGATATGGGAGAAATAAAAATGCACAAACCACAAGTTATATTAACAGAAAGATGCAACTAACCCCACTTTACAAAATCTTTTTACTCCCAGTCGACAAAATGGATTAATATGATTACTTTAAAGAGCTTAGAGAAGGTAACTGATAATTGAACGAGCGTGATCTGCAAAGTTGTACTGGTACATAGGGTTCTTATTCCCACCAGGAAAGGAGTAATAATTGTGTAATATCCCGGAATTTCAAGGGGTTTAAAATGTGATAATCTCTTAATTAAATTATTTAAAATTTGATAAAATTGTTATTTTCAAAAATAAATAACCAAGTAATAATAATATGATGTCTTAATTATGGTTGTAGATTGGTTTTTAAATAAGAATAATTATTTTGTTTGTATAAATAAATTCTAAATTGACTTATTGTTTTCAAAGTTAATAAGTGTGTTTAAATATATATATATATATATATATATATATATATATATATATATATATATATATTTCTATGTATTTAAATTGATTTTAAAATAGAATAAATTATTTATAAATAATAATGAGCTTATTTAAAAATTGATATCTATATTTACTTGAATTGACTTTAAATTTGGATTTTTAACTGAATTTGAATTTGAATATAAAATTTGAATTCAAGGGAATATACATACATTTTAAAATAAAAAAATAATATAGTTTGGATTTAAAATATATAGATAATGTTTTTATTTAAAAATAAGATTTGTTTTATATTTTTCTCTTTAAAGAAATTTATTGATAGGAATATTGGAAAAGTATTTATTTAATAAGAATTAATACAAAGGCTTTTTGAAATAGAATTTAAAAATGAGTTTAAAATATTATATATGATTTTTATTTAAATTATAATTGGTTTTTATTTTATTTTATTTTAAAGATTGTATTTATTTAAAATTAGAAAAGCATTTCTTAATTTATAAATGTATTTGTTTATTAGGAATTTAATTAGAAAACCATTTATAAATTAAGAAAACATATTAGTTAATTAGGAAATTAATTTAAAAAGCCTTGAAAAGCTTTATAAATAATATAGAAATAAATTAGGACAAGTGTTAAGTTATAAATCTCTTAGATAACAATTGTTAACATATAATGTAAGTTAAGGCATGTGTCACTTTTTTTTGAATTTTCTTTTAATTTTAATAAAATCTAAATTAACTTATATACACTCCTAATCTACCTTCTCATTTTCTTTTTATTATATTCTTCTCAAAAGCTAAGAAAACAATGGCAGATCAAATCTGAAACTTTCCTCAAATCATAACCTGAAACCATTTCCAAAAAGAAAGAAAAAATCAAAAGTTCACAAACCTGCAATCAAAATCAAAAGCCAAATTTGTAAACACATTTCAAACCGGAATTTTTTCCAAAACCCTGTAACTCATTTTCAAAACCAGATATTATCAAAGCCTGTAAACATTCTTTCCACATCAATGCTCAAACTTGTAAATCATTTTCTCAAAAACCTGGAACCAAACAGGTTTTCAAAAGTCCTAAATCATCATCATGTCTCAGTTTTTCAAGAAAGGAACATCTTCAGATTTGCAACCTGAAGCAAGCAATCCAGTTTTATAAATCACAGCCATTTCAAAAATTCAATTATTAAAAGTTTTCAAAATGCAAACCTGAAGCATTTCAGTTTAAAGAAAATCAAAGAAATGAAGCATTTATGTTTCAAAAGCTTCCAGTTTTTCTTAAAAAGCTCTGCACCTCTTTATAAGGCGAGTAAACATTCTTAAAAGCTTAAGTAACAAATATATATGATGCATGTGAATACTGTTTTGATGATTGCTTTGCTATCTGTACATAAGTGAGCCTGTGTGTGTTTTTAGTTGATCATCTCTGTGATTAGTATGCCTCTGTATTGTACACTGTGGTATGAAATAATTTAAAATTTGATTCATATGCAAAATATTTAAAGTAAACTCTTGAAGTAAGTGGTAAAATATGAATGCATGTTGTTTTACTCTGAATATATAAATGATTTTAAACCTGGGAACATATGTAATTCATTTGTTTATATCAGTGATTCCCTATTCATTTGTTACAGAGTGAAAGTGACAATTTTAAAAAAAATTCAAAAAACTTTTTGTTTAGTCACTGTTAGGACCTGAATTTAAAACAAAATAGTTTTGTTAAATCATAATCTAAGTACCAAAAATAAATTCAAGTATTTTAAAGGTTTGAATTATGTTTGATTTTGTAAAGTACAGTGGTGATGTTAAAAATCATATTATCAAATGTGTAATTCATTGTTTCCGGATTTATAACTTGAATCTATGTAGCAAATTATGATTTTTAAAACTAAAACCAAAATTTTTAAGATTGCATTGGATATGCATTTTGGGTTTAACTGGAATTGGGTGTTTGGTCCACCGTTGGCGATCAAGAAGGAGAGGGGTCTTTGATTTTCTTCTGGAGATAGAAGAAGCAGTGGGGTGTTCAGGAAAAATGCCCGAAGTTGTTCGCGGTCATCAAAGCGACAAGGGGAAGGGGATTTATGATTTAACCCTAGTTTTGGTCGATCGTGCAAAAGAGGGGACTACGTCATTTCTATTGCATCGAGTCGCTTGGGATTTGGAAGGAGGCTGCATGGATGAGTGACGGAGGTGTGGCCGGAATCTGGGGGTGCTCTAGTGATCGGCGACGTGGATGTGGGTTTGTTTCAGGCGGTGGTTTTGGTTCGAGTTCTCTGGTGATGCTCGATTTTGTTTTGGGTTCTGTGGTGACTAAGGGATGGTCGGGATCGGTTACAGTGTGTATCGCTGACGTGTGAGAGGTGCTGGAGTTGGTCGTAGCGGCGCATAGGCATGTGTGTGTGTCAGTGGGCTGTGTTAGTTTAGGGAAGTGGATTTGTCTCGGGTTGTAACTCGAGATTTTGGCAAGATCGCTCGAATTTGAACTCGAGTAATGCCGAATAATTTTTAATCCTGTAATAGTTTTCTTTTGTTTATAGGTTTTATAATTTAAAATTTTAACTAAAAACTTAAATTAAGTTTTGAAATGGAAGAAGGGGAGAAGAGTAACTCGGGTATTTCTCAGGTTTTGATCAGGTTAGACCCGAAGTTTGATTGAAGAAATTTTTCAAAAATATTTAAAGGATTTATTTTATAAAACGGGTTTAAATTTTAAATAAAGTATGTTTTGTATTTTGGGTATGAATCTTGTTTTTAAATTTATTTTTGATGAAATAAATGTTTTCTTTAACATTGTTTTATGAAGTTGAACTTTATTTAATTTAAATTTTGTTAAATCAAGTTAAAGTATTTTAAAACTTTAATAGAAATGGAATTATAACGATTTTATAAAAAGCAAGTTTATTGATTTAAATCTAAAACTTGATTTAAAACCATTACTTGATGATATTTTGAAGTATTTAAAGGAAGTTGTGATTTGTAAACTTAAATTATTATGTTGAATAAGTATTCTAAACTTAATTAATAATTTAATTAAGTAAAGTTAACTTTTAAAAGTAAATTGTTTTAATAAGCATAATTAAGATAAGGTTTTATCTCAAGATAATTAAGGTTAAATAATTTGAGATTAATTAAGTTAGTTAAGAAATTTAAGTGTAATTAATTAACTTAATTAATTAAATATAAAAGGGTTAATTAAGTAATTATATTAAGGATAATTATTAATTTAATTAACTAATAATTATGATGGATTAATTAATGGTTAGAGATTAATTAATTTGTAATTACTTATTAATTGATTAAGTAATTAAGGGTTAATTAAACTAGTAATTAAGAAATACTTAATAAAGTTTTATTAAGTAATAATTAGGTTTTCTTGATTAATAATTAAGAGGTTATTAATCTATAATGCAAGTTAATTAAGAATTAATTAACTATTATAAAGGTTAAATAATTATAATTAAGAATTGATTAATTGATAATTATGGATTAATTAATTTGTAATTAAGGTTGTTAATTAATAATTAAGTTTTATTAATTAATGATCAAGAGATAATTAATTAGTTATTTAAGGTTAATTAATTAATTATAAAAGTAATTAGAGATTGATTACTTTGTATTAAAGGATTGATTAATAATTAAGGGTTATTAATTAATAGCTGAAGGATAATTAATCTGTAATTAAGGATTAATTTGGTTAAAGAGTAATTATGGAATGAATTACCCGGTTATGATTTATGAGGTGAATGTGATCAAGTTAAGTTAATTAATTTGTTAATTAATTAAAGATAGTCACATGGTAATTGATTAAGTATGCTTACTTTATGAGAGTTGATAAGAGTAATTACTTAAAATAAGTAATTAATGAATAAATTACTGGAGGTAATTGAGATAAGGGAAATTACTTAGTGGGAAGTAATTTTAAATGGATGGTTACTTGGTAAAGTAATTAAGGATTTATTACTTGGTGTAATAAATCAAAGGATTTATAAATGTAATGAAAAGTAATTGAGTGTAATTTATTACGGTTTATAATCGTTAAAGTTGATTTAATTAATTAAGCATGATTACTTAATGTAATTAATTATAGTTAATTAATTAATGGAAGTAAATAATTAAGTTTCATTAATTAATGTGATTAACGAGAATAATTAAGGATTGATTAATTAAGATTAATTAATCCGTAATAAGTTAATATAGGGTAATAAATTATAATTAATTAAGGATTAATGTAATTAATTAATTATAATTAATAAAGTAATTAAGGTTAATTACTTAATGGTTTGAAGATAATTAATTTGTTTAATTAATTTACTTAATGTAATTAAGGATAATTAATCAAGATTGATTAATTAAGATGATGATTAATTAATTGGTTTAATTAATGTTTATGTAAGCAAGATTTGTGGTGATGAAAGTAATTAATTTAATTTATTTTAAATTAATTAGAGATGAAGTAGTTAATTTAATTCATTTTAAATTAATTATAGATGATGTGATTATAGATCATTGCTTATGTATGGATGATACTGGTTGCCTTGTATGGTTTGAAGTCTCAGAAATGAGATAAGTAATGCTGTGTGATATGGATGCTTTGGTTGCATTGAGATGATAGTATGAGTTATCTATTTGTGACGATAACATGAATTATCTGTTGTGATGATAATGTAGATTATCTATTGTGATATTGTGAATTATCTACCTGTATATATATAGATAATAGAATTGAATTGTTTAACCTTAAACAACTTGGATCTAAAAGATGGCGTTTTGGATCTTGATGAGACCGGGATCGGTTTTCCATATTTGGATATCCGAAAACCACATCGATCCTAATTAACGATAGGTCGTGAATCTCAAGTGAAGATGAAGATTCAGAGTGCAAGGGTTATTGTCGTTAACTTTGAGGGTGATTCCAAAATGAGTGTAACGAGGTAATGCCTTCGGTTTCGTTCGAACCCGAAACGAACTTGTGTGGATTGAATGCTTTCAGAACATCGTCAGGCGAACGATGAGCATTCTAAGTGATGTGTTCACTAAAGGTAATCGTAGCCTCAAGCCTCATCAACCGGGAATGATTAAAACAGGGGAGGCGCAGCAAGGTTAAGTGGGTCATGCCCAAGTAGGACGAGAATTTCCCCTGTCTAGAGGTCCCTTTTTATTCGTCTGTGTGGGCGGTTGTTAGCTACAACCGCGGGGTTGTCTTGTTCGGAACTATTCAGTAAGGAATGGTTCCGGCCTTGTGTTGCAGGGGATTGGGAGTGATCCTCGGTACATTGATCTAGGCCACGTACTACGACGGGCGGTACCCCAGTAGCCCTGCCATTATATGGAATCCAAACTCCAATAAGTGCCGTACGTTTTAGATGTGCCCAACTATGTTGGAACGTGAGATGCAAGCATTTTAGCTATTTCTGTATTTTATTTGAAAACCCTAGACCCTATTATAATATCACTGGATTTCCTATCAAATGTTTTGGTTAGCGTAAGGTAAAAGCTTACCCATGTTTATGTGTGGGGAGTCTTACGTGATACCTTTGTTTTCAAAAGGTTTTTAAAGTTAAGCAACTTTAACCCGTTTACTCACACCAGACCCATGTCTGACCCGGAGTTTATTCTGTTTTTCTTAAACTCTTGGGTACTCAAATTTTTACGAGCAGCCAAGGGATTCAGCTTAGCTTTGACGAATTGTAGAGGAGCAATGGAGCAGGAGGCTTCAGCGTGTAGATATATAGTGTTCCGCTGTGTTGGTTTCTCTGAGTAGTTTCCTTGTATTATATTGAGTTGTATAACTAGACAGGTGTTTGTAACTGTCTAGTATGTGATGTGTAATCTGTGTAACTCTGATAATGGTTGTAAATATGTAATATTTATGTTATTAATATAATTTATTCGTTGCGCTATTGAGATTCTGATGTTGTTTCTTCTTTCTCTTCTTTCTTTTCTGTTTTTATCCCTTTCTTCAAGATGATGCGACTTTTTGTGGTGAGAAAGTCGGGTCGTCACATTTGGTATCAGAGCATAGGTTGAGAGAATACCTAGGCTCTGTAGTGGTGTCTTTCTTGAGAGAGCATATTTGTAATTTTTATATATAACTATATATATATATATCTATGTATCTAACTATCCGTTGGGTTACCTGTTCGGGTTTTCCAACATAAGCTATAAAGGTAGATAGGGTAGTGGTATGAAGCACGACTACCAATGGTGGGAATTTGAATGTTTGAGGTTGGAAGTGCATTTGTAGAGACTGTAGACCTAATACTGTCTCGAGTAAGCATTGCAGTTTGGTGTAAAGATTTCATTGATCTCTGAAGGAAACCTGTTAAGGTTCGGAGTTCATCTTTGAAGTGCAAGTTGATCGCGCTCGTGTGAGTGGATTTTTGAGAGTTTGGATCTGTCGGTTAAGTAGAAGCAAGTGATGGTATCTTGGCAACTTCAGGAAGTAGTAGCTGTGTGATGAGACGCGGTGACTATGGATGTCTCCAAAGATGTTTTCTTTTGGAGCAAGTATAAGGAAGTGTGTCTGCTTCGGTGTTGTGGCTGAGTTCAGCAAGATGTATGTGTTTGGTTGGAGGTCCGAATTTCTCAAGGAGCTTTGGATTGAGAAGTCTTTGGCATCTGTGGCAGCGTTGTAGCTCGGGAGTGTTCTGTGTTCCAGCCGGAATCTTTTTGGCTTAGCAGTTCCTAGAGGTGGAATTCAGAAGCGGCAGAGAGGACCCGTTTCTTTGATGGATTAGTTGCTCGAGGATAAACTGTTCTAATTAGTGAAAAGAGAACTATATCTTTTGAATTAGGTTGGTTGATCGCAAAAGTGACTTGCGATAGTTTGGCTGATTATCTTGGATATTTATTTTGCTTGGGTTTGAAGCATCTCTAGAGGAGGTAGGAGTTATAGAGTTGTCAAAAAAATTTCGGATATCTCCAGGGAAGTTAGAGATTTTTCCGCTTTGGGAATTTGGTTCCGTATTGACTTGGTTCATGAAGCTACCGGTAATTCAACTAGGTAGAAGGATGTCTCCTAGGTTGATTGTTTGGTGAAGCAGCTCTGTATTTCTTGGAACTTCTGTTGAACCATATTTTTGGGATGTGTTGTTTAGTCTGTATTCTCATCTGCTCCAGATCAGAGTTGTGCAGCGGAAGCATTGTGGCAGCTATTATGGGGTGGAAGCAACTGGAAGCTGCAGTGTTTTGGATTAGACAGTTTCTACTGGAATTTTTCAGGATCTGAGGCAAGTTGGCGAATGATCATGTTCTGTCTTTTTCGGATAGGAGAAGTTGTTTTCTACTGTTGATAGTAGAGTTTGATTCTGATTTTGGATAAATCTTGAGAGAATCTTTGTGTTGGATTGTTTTTGATCCAGTTTGTTTGTAAAAGCATCAGCGAAGGTTGAGCTGACCGGAAAGGATCTGTAAATGGCCCAGGATCATAAGTAGAGTTTTGAGGTTGAGAAACGGAGGAAATTTGAATTCGAAGTTGAAGACTTCGTTGTTATTGAGGTTTTCCCCGATGAAAGGGAGCAATAAGATTTTGTAAGATTATGAGGTTAGCTCCGAAGGTATATTAGATTCTTCTGAGTTTTATAAGGATAAGTGCTTTAGTCTGGATAGTTGAATTCCCAGTTTGGAAGACTGGAATTCAAGGTATTTCACGTGTCTCTGAGGAAGTACGTGTTTGGTCCATTGCTGGTTTTAGAACCAGTAGTTCTGTGAAGGATTTAGTTGTTGATCAGTTTTGTCTGTGGTCTGATATCTTGTATAGATTATAGATCTAGATGAGTAGGAACTCATTAGCTTAGCAGTATAGCTAGTTTGGATTTAATAGAGCGAGTATCCCTGTGTCTCTACCTGGGAAACTCGAGATAATTTTAGGAAACTTACCCAGATTTGTGTCCAGATAGCTAGAGTTGTTTGATTGGATTGTTTGTTTGGATGAAAATTGTTTGTTTGGTTATGTATGGATGATATGTGTGTTTAAATTGGATGAAATAAAATAAAATTTTGGATTATCTTTGTTTTAAATTTCGAGGGCGAAATTCTTTTAAGGGGGGAGGAATGTAATATCCCGAAATTTCAAGGAGTTTAAAATGTGATAATCTCTTAATTAAATTGTTTAAAATTGATAAAATTGTTATTTTCAAAAATAAATAACCAAGTAATAATAATATGATATCTTAATTATGGTTATAGATTAGTTTTTAAATAAGAATAATTATTTTGTTTGTATAAATAAATTCTAAATTGACTTATTGTTTTCAAAGTTAATAAGTGTGTTTAAATATATGTGTGTGTGTGTGTGTGTGTGTGTGTTTGTGTGTGTGTGTGTGTATTTAAATTGATTTTAAAATAGAATAAATTATTTATAAATAATAATGAGCTTATTTAAAAATTGATATCTATATTTATTTGAATTGACTTTAAATTTGGATTTTTAACTGACTTTGAATTTGAATATAAAATTTGGATTCAAGGGAGTATACATACATCTTAAAATAAAAATAATAATATAGTTTGGATTTAAAATATATAGATAATTTTATTTCAAAATAAGATTTGTTTTATATTTTTCCCTTTAAAGAAATTTATTGATAGGAATATTGGAAACGTATTTATTTAATAAGAATAAATACAAAGGCTTTTTGAAATAGCATTTAAAAATGAGTTTAAAATATTATATATGATTTTTATTTAAATTATAATTGGTTTTTATTTTATTTTCTTTTAAAGATTGTATTTATTTAAAATTAGAAAATCATTTCTTAATTTATAAATGTATTTGTTTATTAAGAATTTAATTAGAAAAGCATTTATAAATTAAGAAAACATATTAGTTAATTAGGAAATTAATTTAAAAAGCGTTGAAAATCATTTATAAATAATATAGAAATAAATTAGGATAAGTGTTAAGTTATAAATCTCTTAGATAACAAGTGTTAACATATTAATGTAAGTTAAGACATGTGTCACTTTTATTTCAATTTTATTTTAATTTTAATAAAATCTAAATTAACTTATATACACTCCTAATCTTCCTTCTCGTTTTCTTTTTATTATCTTCTTCTCAAAAGCTAAGAAAACAATGGCGGATCAAATCTGAAACTTTCCTCAAATCATAACCTGAAACCATTTCCAAAAAGAAAAAAAATTCCAAAGTTCACAAACCTGTAATCAAAATCAAAAGCCAAATTTGTAAACACACTTCAAAGCAGAAATTTTTCCAAAATCCTGTAACACATTTCCAAAACTAGATATTATCAAAGCCTGTAAACATTCTTTCCAGATCAATGCTCAAACTTGTAAATCATTTTCTCAAAAACCTGGAACCAAGCAGGCTTTCAAAAGTCCTAAATCATCATCATGTCTCAGTTTTTTCAAGCAAGGAACATCTTCAGATTTGCAACCTGAAGCAAGCACTCCTGTTTTATAAATCACAGCCATTTCAAAAATTCAAGCATTACAAGTTTTCAAAATGCAAACCTGAAGCATTTCAGTTTTAAGAAAATCAAAGAAATGAAGCATTTCTGTTTCAAAAGCTTCCAGTTTTTTTTAAAAAGCTCTGCACCTCTTTATAAGGTGAGTAAACATTCTTAAAAGCTTAAGTAACAAATATATATGATGCATGTGAATACTGTTTTGATGATTGCTTTGCTATCTGTACATATGTGAGCCTGTGTGTGTTTTTAGTTGATCATCTATGTGATTAGTATGCCTCTGTACTGTATACTGTGGCATGAAATATGTTAAAATTTGATTCATATGCAGAATATTTAAAATAAACTCTTGAAGTAAGTGGGAAAATATGAATGCATTTGTTTTACTCTGAATATATAAATGATTTTAAACCTGGGAACATATGTAATTCATTTGTTTATATCAGTGATTCCCTGTTCATTTGTTACAGAGTGTAAGTGACAATTTTAAAAAAAAATTCAAAAATCTTTTTATTTAGTCACTGTTAGGACCTGAATTTAAAACAAAATAGTTTTGTTAAATCATAATCTAAGTGACAAAATAAATTCAAGTATTTTAAAGGTTTAAATTATGTTTGATTTTGTAAAGTACAGTGGTGATGTTAAAAGTCATATTATCAAATGTTGTAATTCATTGTTTCAGGATTTATAACTTGAATCTAAGTAGCAAATTATGATTTTTAAAACTGAAACCAAAATTTTTAAGATTACATTGGATACGCAATTTGGGTTTAACTGGAATTGGGTGTTTGCTCCACCATTGGCGATCAAGAAGGAGAGGGGTCTTGGATTTTCTTCTGGAGATAGAGAAGTAGTGGGGTGTTCATGAAAAATACCCGAAGTTGTTCACGATCATCAAGGCGACAAAGGGAAAGGGATTTATGATTAAACCCTAGTTTTGGTCGATCGTGCAAAAGAGGGAACTGCATCATTTCTATTGTGTCGAGTCGCTTGGGATTTGGAAGGAGGCTGCGTGGATGAGTGACGGAGGTGTGGCCGGAATCTGGGGGTGCTCTAGTGATCGGCGACGTAGCTGTGGGTTTGTTTTCAGGCAGTGGTTTTGGTTCGAGTTCTCTGGTGATGCTCGATTTTGTTTTGGGTTCTGTGGTGACTAAGGGATGGTCGGGATCGACTGCAATGTGTGTCGCTGACGTGTGAGAGGTGCTGGAGTTGGTCGTAGCGGCGTGGATCGCTGGTGCACTTGCACAGGCAAGTGTGTGTGTCAGTGGGCTGTGTTAGTTTGGGGAAGTGGATTTGTCTCGGGTTGTAACTCGAGATTTTGGCAAGATCGCTCGAGTTTGAACTCGAGTAATGCCGAGTAATTTTTAATCCTGTAACAGTTTTCTTTTGTTTACAGGTTTTATAATTTAAAACTTTAACTAAAAACTTCAATTAAGTTCTGAAATGGAAGAAGGGGAGAAGTGGAACTCGGGTATTTCTCAGGTTTTGATCAGATTAGACCCGAAGTTTGATTAAAGAAAATTTTCAAAAATATTTAAAGGATTTATTTTATAAAACGGGTTTAAATTTTAAATAAAGTATGTTTTGAATTTTGGGTATGAATCTTGTTTTTAAATTTATTTTTGGTGAAATAAATGTTTTCTTTAACATTGTTTTATGAAGTTGAACTTTATTTAATTTAAATTTTGTTAAATCGAGTTAAAGTATTTTAAAACTTTAATAGAAAAGGAATTGTAACGATTTTATAAAAAGCAAGTTTATTGATTTAAATCTAAAACTTGATTTAAAACCATTACTTGATGATATTTTGAAGTATTTAAAGGAAGTTGTGATTTGTAGACTTTAAATTATTATGTTGGATAAGTATTTCAAACTTAATTAATAATTTAATTAAGTAAAGTTAATTTTTAAAAGTAAATTGTTTTAATAAGCATAATTAAGATAAGGTTTTATCTCAAGATAATTGAGGTTAAATAATTTGAGATTAATTAAGTTAGTTAAGAAATTTAAGTGTAATTAATTAACTTAATTAATTAAATATAAAAGGGTTAATTAAGTTTTTTTTTTGGCAAGGCCAGCCGGTTTTATAGTGGACTGTCCACTGTTTATTACGAACGTAATAAAATTTGAAGTACAGAAGCAAGGTTAAAGCACCTTGACTACTAAAAAAATAGAAAATACAGCACAGGTACGTGACAGCTATGTCACGGAACTAAAAGTAACATAAAAAACTAGCACTCCTCCGAGGAGGGAGAATCACCAACAACCCTAGACACGAAAGAAGAGCACAAAGGCGTAGACCCAGAAAAACCAGCAAATGGGCGAAACCGGAGAGCAAGACAAGGGTCATAAACCACATCGTCAGAACAGTAGATAAAGGATCGATCCCAGGATGGATCAGCAAGCATGTCAGAATTCGAAGTCGCGTACAAACCGTCAATATCAAGAACTATAGAATCACCAGATTGTTTGTAGCGTAGGCATCTAAGGTCCAGTTGGTCATCAGAAACAAACCGGAAGTAGGATTCATTTACCGTGTTATACCTCATATCAGAAATGGGATCAATCCAACACCCTTCAGCCACATCCCATGCTACAGGAGGAAGCAGCAAGGTAGTGGCAGAACCAGGGATGTCAGGAGCAGCACAAGGGACCTCTGAACCAGGCTGAGAAACAGGCGAAACAATGGGCAAAGAAGGAACACTCAGATCTGGCAACGAAGCCTCAGGAGCAGGGAAAGAGGGAGGGGCAAAAACGTTGGGGACCCAGATCCTACAACGGGGGTGTGCCAAGGGAATCTTCGGAGCAGCAGCGAACGCTTCACAATGTTGACAATCAATAGTAAGGTGACCAAAGGAGTGACAGCAGGTACAAATATCCGGAACCCAGCTATAGCGAACCCTCACTTCCACAACATGTCCGACAGCAAGCTGAATAGGAATTGAAGTAGGGAGAGGCTTAGAGGGAGAAATCTCAATAAGAGCTTTCGCGTACATCAACTTATCGCGCGCCACCGTATTAGAGTCAAAACATTTCAGCTTACCAACATTACAAACTAACCAATTCAATCCAATAAGAGGCTGTAGAACAGAGGGAATCTGAGAAAAATATACCCAAACAGGGATAGAAAAAACTTGCTCACGAGCACACTCCATAGTAGGAGACCGGGGGTAACAATAAAGGGCCTACCATCAACAAAAGAAGGCTCAGCCTCCAAAACAAGGCGACGATCCTCTGAAGCGGAAAACTTTAAGTAATACATCGAATCAATTAGCTTCATATGAAAATTACCTCGAAGCTTCCAAGCCCTCCGAAGCACCGAGGCCGTAGTTGTAAGACGGTGATGTGGGTCCAGAAAAAAACCAACCAGATATTCCGACCAAAATTCCTTGCCGGCTTGCAAAACACTAGGGGGAGGAATCATCACTCCATTGTCCTCAACCAATTCAAATTCAGTCGGAATGTAGGCACCCGCGTTACGGGCCAAAGACGAGAAAAGAGAAGACCACGATTTAGTGGACTGCAGTGATACATTAGTAACTCGGCATTCATCAACACTCGGGGCAGTGGGAATACTAGCAACGGAGCCAAGTTCAGTAACATATGGAACAGTTTTCTCAGTGGAAATAACACAAACATGTTGCAAGCCTAAACCACCAGAAGGAAAACTAGATGAAACATTCCCTGGATCGAGGTCAGACACACAAACTTCCTCACCAGGAACGTGCTCAACTAAACAAGACGACTTTCCCACATCACAACACAAAGTAGACGACTTACAAGGAACCTGTGCGTTCGCAGTAGAATGTGACAGGGAAACACGCAAGGTTCCAGATGAAACATTAATACGAGGACGATCGGGCGTAGAGAGCAAAGGGGGAAAATCAGTAGGTGACAAGAGCGGGGGGGGGGGGGGGCGCAGTAGCTGGCAACATGGGTTTGAACACTCGTCCAGACCGAGTCGAAGAGGGAGAGAGGGGGACGGATTGGTGAGGGGACTGAGATGAAAAGGGCATAAAGAAACGAAGCGGGGAGGAGGCGAGGCTGGAGCGGCATAAGGGGGGAAAGCGAAGTCAAGGGTTAGAAGCAGAGTTGGAAACGCCAGGAGCCAAATACTTTGCGGCCATTATTTTCAACTAAACGTCTCAAAAAACTTTGGGGACAGGGAGACTATGTCGCCCTGACCTTTGGTTAAGCCGGTTTTAAAGTGGTCGTGCACTATGTCTCATTATTGTGGCCGCTGAGAATCGATCCGGTGCCACTACAACACAATGTAGCAACAACCACTATGTCAAAACCACTGGACCACTAGAACTTGACAAAACTTTGGGGCCAAGGAAACTATGTTTGCCCTGGCCTTTGGTTAAGCCGGTTTTATAAGTGGCCGTGCACTATGTATCATTATTGTGGCCGCTGGGATTCGAACCGGTGCCACTACAACTACATGTAGCAACTCCACTATGTCTTAACCACTGGACCACTAGAACTTGACTGAATAATTATGATTAATTTAATTAAGGATAATTATTAATTTAATTAACTAATAATTATGATGGATTAATTAATGGTTAGAGATTAATTAATTTGTAATTATTTATTAATCAATTACGTAATTAAGGGTTAATTAAACTAGTAATTAAGAAATACTTAATAAAGTTTTATTAAGTAATAATTGGGTTTTCTTGATTAATAATTAAGAGGTTATTAATCTATAATGCAAGTTAATTAAGAATTAATTAATTATTATTAAAGGTTAATTAATTATAATTAAGAATTGATTAATTGATAATTGTGGATTAATTAATTTGTAATTAAGGTTGTTAAATAATAATTAAGTTTTATTAATTAATGATTAAGAGATAATTAATTAGCTAATTAAGGTTAATTAATTAATTATAAAAGTAATTAGAGATTAATTACTTTGTATTAAAGGATTGATTAATAATCAGGGGTTATTAATTAATAGCTAAAGGATAATTAATCTGTAATTAAGGATTAATTTGCTTAAAGAGTAATTAAGGGACGAATTACTCGGTTATGATTTATGAGGTGAATGTGATCAAGTTAAGTTAATTAATTTGTTAATTAATTAAAGATAGTCACATGGTAATTGATTAAGTATGCTTACTTAATGAGAGTTGATAAGAGTAATTACTTAAAATAAGTAATTAATGAATAAATTACTGGAGGTAATTGAGATAAGGGAAATTACTTAGTGGGAAGTAATTTTAAATGGATGATTACTTGGTAAAGTAATTAAGGATTTATTACTTGGTGTAATAAATCAAAGAATTTATAAATGTAATGAAAAGTAATTGAGTATAATTTATTACTGTTTATAATCATTAAAGTTGATTTAATTAATTAAAGCATGATTACTTAATGTAATTAATTAAGAAATAATGTAATTGATTATAGTTAATTAATTAATGGAAGTAATTAATTAAGGTTCATTAATTAATGTGATTAATGAGAATAATTAAGGATTGATTAATTAAGATTAATTAATCTGTAATAAGTTAATATAAGGTAATAAATTGTAATTAATTAAGGATTAATGTAATTAATTAATTATAATTAATAAAGTAATTAAGGTTAATTACTTAATGGTTTGAAGATAATTAATTTGTGTAATTAATTTACTTAATGTAATTAAGGATAATTAATCAAGATTGATTAGTTAAGATGATGATTAATTAATTGGTTTGATTAATGTTTATGTAAGAAAGATTTATGGTGATGAAAGTAATTAATTTAATTTATTTTAAATTAATTAGAGATGAAGTAGTTAATTTAATTCATTTTAAATTAATTATAGATGATGTGATTATAGATCATTGCTTATGTATGGATGATACTGGTTTCCTTGAATGGTTTGAAGTCTTAGAAATGAGATAAGTAATGTTGTGTGATATGGATGCTTTGGTTGCATTGAGATGATAATATGAGTTATCTATTTGTGATGATAACATGAATTATCTGTTGTGATAATAATGTAGATTATCTATTGTGATGTTGTGAATTATCTATCTGTGTATATATAGATAATAGAATTGAATTGTTTAACCTTAAACAACTTGGATCTAAAAGATGGCGTTTTGGATCTCGATAAGACCGAGATCGGGCTTCCATATTTGGATATCCGAAAATAACATCGATCCAAATTAACGATAGGTCGTGAATCTCAAGTGAAGATGAAGATCTAGAGTGCAAGGGTTATTGTCGTTGACTTTGAGGGTGATTCCAAAATGAGTGTAACGA
The DNA here is from genome assembly GCA_030765085.1 of Allium cepa. NCBI lineage: Eukaryota > Viridiplantae > Streptophyta > Magnoliopsida > Asparagales > Amaryllidaceae > Allium > Allium cepa. Next base: position 188,985,083 of record CM060942.1, read on the forward strand.
GATAATGCCTTCGGTTTCGTTCGAACCCAGAACGAACTTGTATGCATTGAATGCTTTCAGAACATCGTCAGGCGGACAATGAGTATTTTAAGTGATGTGTTCAATAAAGGTAATCGTACCCTCAAGCCTCATCAACCGGGAATGAGTAAAACATGGGAGGTGTAGCAAGGTTAAGTTGGTCATGCCCAAGTAGGACGAGAATTTCCCGTGTCTAGAAGTCCCTTTTTATTCGGCTGTGTGGGAGGTTGCTACCTACAACTACGGGGTTGTCATGTTCGGAACTGTTCAGTAAGGAATGGTTCCGTCCTTGTGTTGCAGGGGATTGGGAGTGATCCTCGGTACATTGATCTAGGCCACATACTATGACGGGCGGTACCCCAGTAGCCCTGCCATTATATGGAATCCAAACTCCAATAAGTGTCGTACGTTTTAGATGTGCCCAACTATGTTGGAACGTGAGATGTAAGCATTTCAGCTATTTCTGTATTTTATTTGAAAACCCTAGACCCTATTATAATATCACTGGATTTCCTATCAAATGTTTTGGTTAGTGTAAGGTAAAACTTACCATTGTTTATGTGTGGGGAGTCTTACGTGATACCTTTGTTTTCAAAAGGTTTTTAAAGTTAAGCAAATTTAACCCGTTTACTCACACCAGACCCATGTCTGACCCGGAGGTTATTCTGTTTTTCTTAAACTCTTGGGTACTCAAATTTTTACGAGTAGCCAAGGGATTCATGTTAGCTTTGACGAATTGTGGAGGAGCAATGGAGAAGGAGGCTTCAGCTGGTAGATATATAGTGTTCCGCTGTGTTGGTTTCTTTGAGTAGTTTCCTTGTATTGTATTGAGTTGTATAACTAGACAGGTGTTTATAACTGTCTAGTATGTGATGTGCAATCTGTGTAACTCTGATAATGGTTGTAACTATGTAATATTTATGTTATTAATATAATTTATTCGTTGTGCTGTTGAGATTCTGATGTTGTTTCTTCTTTCTCTTCTTTCTTTTCTCTTTCTATCCCTTTCTTTCTTCAAGATGATGCGACTTTCTATGGTGAGAAAGTCGGATCGTCACAAATTTTCATCGTTGTGCATTTTTATTAAAGATTCAACCAACGCAATTCTATGTATAAACCTGCAGTGTAGAAAAGAAAACAGAGAGATGTAAGGCCATCTTTTAGGGGAATATGTGCAAGTTTGTAGGATCCCCCAACATATGTACTGTGCACATATGGATCCCAAGTGTCTAAAGCTGAAAATTCATGATTCTTGTTTATCCAACTTTCTAAAAGCCGGATAAAACATACACCCTTTTTAGAAAGCCGAATGATTCCAACAGTCATATTGCCAATAGCAATACAATTTTGCACTTTATTCCTCTACATAAAAATATAACCTATTGCAACCATCACCATTTCTTCTCTTCACGCTTCATCTACATTCCACAAATTTTATTATTATTATTTATTATTATTATTACTTTGTTTTTTACATTTTTAATTACAATGGAAAACCAAAATTGAAAACGAAAAAAAAATCCGACTAACCCCATATATCATAATTTTCAAGCACATGCTCCTAATCTCAATGTCGAATACAATTTCGCATAAATTTTCAAATTCAAAATACAGATTTCTGCTCTCAGCTCGGCTCTATTCTCAACAACCATATTAATTGAATCTACCTAACTTGCGCTCGCCAAAGTTTTCCTAACGACCGCAATTTCAACACATGGAAATATATGTAAAGAAGTAACCGGTTAATTGATGATCAATCAAGCTTGAAGCGGCAAATAAATTCAATCCAAGTTCGAAAAACATAGACGATACTAAGATTGAAGATGTTGGTACATGTAGGAACTCCGCGGGATGACATGACGATCACATAGTTATGGTGATAGAGAAAGAGGAAGATAAATTGGATTTGATATGAATGAATCACCCAGTGATGATGGTAAACCCATAGCGTTAGCTGCCTTGTGAGTAGTCAAAAAGTAGTCAATGCAAAGATTTGAGATGGTGGTAAATGTAGGAACTCTACAGGATGGCACGATGGTCAACATGGCTGCGGTGGTAGAGAAAGAGGGAGATCGATCGGATTTAATATGGATGAATCATCCAATGATGATGGTAAGCCCTTAGCTTAGATGCCTGGCGAGTAGTCAAAAAGTAGTCAATGCAAGGGGATGAAGAGTTATGTTCCTGCTCAAATGAATGTTCCGAAGATTCAACCAAAATATCAAACCAAAGTGAGTGTGCCTTTTGGAATTTGATTAAAAAAATGTCATCCACCAAAGTAAACGAAGGAATGGAAAAAAATGAATTTGTTGTAAAAATCATCTAGGTGTTAACTTAGACCTCGCCTAGGCACCAGGCGAGTTTTACAGCCTTGGCATCCACCTAGGATCTGCTTAGGTGATAGACAAGACTTATTGCCTTACCTAATCCCCTAGGTAGAGACTTCTGTAATAATTACATCTTGCAGTTATGTATGAAACATATGCTAAACATTTTGCATTTTTTAGTTGAAAATAGGCATTGTCTCTCTGCCTTCAAAATTAATAATGAAGATCAACGTTGAAAATAGGTATACGTTGTATCATCGTAAAGAAATTTTGCATAAATATTTAAAAAATTTATTGATAATAAATTAATAACAAGTTTCTCAAAAACACCAAGAATTGTTTAATCCCTGCCTAGACGATAAATCACTCCCAAACCCACCACCTAGCCTCCAACTAACGATTTTAACAACATTGAAACCTGAAAGTCATTAGAAGTGCAACGAAAGGAAATAAATACGGTTTTCCAAAAATAAAATCAAACAATATTCAAGTTAGTAAAGTAGCGCCACCAAACTTTGTATGGTAACTATTTAATTATGCATTTAATTTTGCACTGCCATGTGATATTATCCAAGGATGAACTTCAATTCGAATCCTAGAAGTTTTGACATAGATGGAAGTGTACGATTCTACTGTAGTGGAGACACTCAACCATCAAAGAAACATAAAGCAAAGAAAAATATTTTGATGGGCAAAACAATTTGATATAATCATTGAAAAATGTTATCATATCACAAGGTACGCATGATAGACAATTGAAAAATAAAAACATAAAAAGTACCAACTATTGACAACTACTATACCGATCATAAGTTAAGCTTTCGATCAAGTTGTTAAGTGTTGCTTGCTTTAATTAACCTCCTTCGTCCTTTAGTTTTGTAGGCTTTTGGTCTTCAAATTATCTTTTCATTGGCACGTTTTCTTAATCTTCTTGGTGTTAGTGATAACATGGAAAATCATGTCGATGTCATTTATTGGATTAATAAAGATATCAAGAGTACCAAGAGATCTCTAACATATGAAAATCTTTTATTGTGTTAGTTTTTCAAAGAATTACATTTTTCAAAGGGAGTTGTTAGTCATAAGTCAAACGTTATAAGCCTTCTAAGAGGAGAGAAAGGTCGCAAACACAATCGACTATGAGTCCACATATAATTCGCCTAATGCAGAGGCTCAATACCCGGCCCTCGTAAGGGCAAACAAGCTAACGAGTGCCTTTTTTCTACTCCTTATATTAGAGGTATCCTCTCCTTGCTGAAAGCATTCTCTTTCTTCCTCCTCTCCTATTGAATAAAAAAATTCCACCTGTGTCCTCAAATAACAAGTCCTCATCAAGACATAATTGACAAGGAGAATTACATGCCATGGAGTGGGGGCCCTGACAAGTTAGATCGTTGTTGGCCAGATATATTACATGCATAATTAGCCAAGGATAGAAGTACCTTGTATAATAGATTTAGGACATCATAACCTAGGTATATTTTGAGTGCTCATTTGTAGCTTCTTGTATTTTCACTTTTTGACATTGATTTTTAGGTACTTGGGTTGTGTTTCAACTTAATGAAACCCTGTATGAGAAGACTTCAAAATTCACATATGGAAATGAAATAATTAGACGTATGCGAGGGTAAAAATATATAGTTAATGGATATGTGATATATAGAAACCAAAAATATGATTTCTCAGTAAGACAAGGCTCATGTCTCAAAAGATAGTGGAACGACTTAGAGAAGACCATAAAGGAATGACCTTGCTTACTATGCCTGAACATAAAAGCATTGTCGTAGTAAGGTCAAACCCGCTCCATATATTTATGTCAAACAAATTCATTTCTATTTCAAACATGTATTCACTTTCAAAAACCATAATACTTTCAAAGTTATAACTCTTTCGAAACCAAAATACTTGAAATCATTACACTTTGAAAATCATAACTTTGCGAAATCATACATTTGAAATCATAAAACATTCCTTTAATTCTTTACATTTCACAAATTTATTCAATTATACCCAAATATAAAATTTTCAATTTTAATTCAATTCAAACCACCAATTTAATTCAATTTTGTCTTCCAACAAAACCATTTCAAATACTATCAAAGTTCAAATATAGATTTGATTTACAAAATAAACTATTAAATCTTAATTATGTTTCAAGGCTTAAATATACCATATTTCAAAACTAAAATTTATAATTTCATATATCTTAAATTTTACTTCATTATTACTTAGTGTTGAAATATTTATTTCACAAATCCAATATTTTTAAATAAACTCGAATTACAGGCAAACCAAATATCCTTCCATACTAATATAAGCTTCAATTATTCATTTATCAAAATCAATGGTTTTCAAAATCATCTTCTACTTAATCAAAATTTTCAAAAAATAAATTTCCCTGCATGAAAAGCCATATGGGATTGAACATCTTTGCTTACTAAAAGATTTTTAATTAAGAATAGTTTTGTATATAAAATAATTTGTATGAAAAATAGAATAAAATAGTTAGTTTAAGAAGAATTTTTGAAAAATGGTTTTAAATTTGATAGCAGTTTTTCATAAAAGAAAATTTCCAACTAAATTTCAAAGATATCCAACCCAACAACTTTCAATTTCAGCGTCAAGTATACCAATGATATTAGGATACAAGATGTACATATGTCATCATTTCACAACATTACATTCGATCGCTCGCTCGATCACATAAGTTCGCTTTCAAACTAGTATTGTCCATTCGACTTCCCTAATGCGGACTTCGATATGGTATCTCGATTAGGAGCCATCAGTCTCCTTGCATAGCCATATACTATGATAGAGAATTCAAGAATCAAGCCCAAAATCCATATCAAATATTCGCCATCAAGAATCAAATAAAAAATCCTAACACGAAATGGTGTAATTCACCATATTAATTGAATCTACCTAACTTGCATTCGCCAAAGTTTGCCTAACGACCGCAATTTCAACACATGGAAATATATGTAAGGAAGTAACTGGTTAAATTGAGGATCAATCCAGCTTGAAGTGGCGAATAAATTCAATCCAAGTTCGAACAACATAGACGGTACTAAGATTGAAGATGATGGTAAATGTAGGAACTCCACGAGATGACATGACGATCACATAGTTGTGGGGATAGAGAAAGGGGAAGATCAATTGGATTTGATATGAATGAATCACCCAGTGATGATGCTAAACCCATAACGTTAGCTGCATTGTGAGTAGTCAAAAAGTATTCAATGCAAAGAATTGAGATGGTGGTAAATGTAGGAACTCTACAGGATGGCACGATAGTCAACATGGTAGCAGTGGTAGAGAAAGAGGGAGATCGATCGGATTTAATATGGATGAATCATCTAATGATGATGGTAAGCCCTTAGCTTAGCTACCTGGCGAGCAGTCAAAAAGTAGTCAATGCAAGGGGATGAAGAGTTATGTTCCTGCTCAAACGAATGTTCCGAAGATTCAAGCAAAATATCAAACCAAAGTGAGTGTGCCTTTTGGAATTTGATTAAAAAAAAGTCATCCACCAAAGTAAACGAAGGAATGGAAAAAAAATGAAATTGTTGTAAAAATCATCTAGGTCTTAACTTAGACCCCGCCTAGGCACCAAGCGAAGTTTACGGCCTTGGCATCCGCCTAGGATCCGCATAGGTGTTAGACAAGCCTTATTGCATTACCTAATCCCCTAGGTAGAGACTTTTGTAATAATTACATCTTGCAGTTATGTATGAAACATATGCTAAACATTTTGCATTTTTTAGTTGAAAATAGGCATTGTCTCTCTGCCTTCAAAATTAATAATGAAGATCAATATTGAAAATAGGTATACGTTGCATTATCGTAAAGAAATTTTGCATAAATATTTAAAAAAATTATTGATACTAAATTAATAACAAGTTTCTCAAAAACACCTAGCATTGTTTAATCCTTACCTAGACGATAAATCACTCCCAAACCCACCACCTAGCCTCCAACTAACGATTTTAACAACATTGAAACCTGAAAGTCATTGGAAGTGCAACGAAAGGAAATAAATACGGTTTTCCAAAAATAAAATCAAACAATATTCAAGTTAGTAAAGTAGCGCCACCAAACTTTGTATGGTAACTATTTAATTATGCATTTAATTATGCACTGCCATGTGATATTATCCAAGGATGAGCTTCGATTCGAATCCTAGAAGTTTTGACATAGATGGAAGTGTACGATTCTACTGTAGTGGAGACACTCAACCATAAAAGAAACATAAAGCAAAGAAAAATATTTTGATGGGCAAAACGATTTGATGCAATCGTTGAAAAATGTTGTCATATCACAAGGTACTCATGATAGACAATTGAAAAATAAAAACATAAAAAGTACCAACTATTGACAACTAGTATACCGATCATGAGTTAAGCTTTCAATCAAGCTATTAAGTGTTGCTTGCTTTATTTAACTTCCTTCGTCCTTTAATTTTGCAGGCTTTTGGTCTTCAAAATTATCTTTTCATTGGCACATTTTCATAATCTTCTTGGTGTTAGTGATAACATGGAAAATCATGTCAATGTCATTTATTGGATTAATAAAGATATCAAGAGTACCAAGAGATTTCTAACATATGAAAATCTTTTAATGTGTTGGTTGTTCAAAGAATTACATTTTTCAAAGGGAGTTGTTAGTCACAAGACTACTACAAAACAGGCAATTTGCATCGGTTGTTTACCCCCCTTTTTCGTCAGTTCAACAACCGATGCATATGCAACCGATGCAACAGGCTTAACACTTTTGCATCAGTTCTGGAACCGATGCAAAAAGGCTCTTTTTGCATCGGTTGTTACTAACAACTGATGCAAAATATCATGGTTGGTTGCTTGAAAACAGCCCTCATGTTGCATCGGTTGTAATGAAAACCGATGCAACAAACGAACTTGTTGCATAGGTTATTGCTGAAAACCGATGCAAACTAATCCCTCTATTGCATCGGTTTTTTATAACAACCGATGCAAACTAATCCCTCAGAAACCATTATGACAGTACTCAAATAGACTATATATACATATTATATATATATATATATTATTGATAATCCAAACGCCACAAGCCTGACAAAACAACTCGCGAATTAAAACATGAACAATTTCATTATTTGCAAGGAAAAATCTCATTATTACACAACATATTCAACCCAAATGTGCATAGAAATGCATGACAGTAATACACAAACTCAAGTCCAACTTTGCGTTCACTTTCTCCTCACATAAAAACTCTATATATAATTCTCATGAAAACTAAACCTGTGGTGATGTAGCAGCATCAAAAGACTTCCTCCTAACCTGCAAGCAAGTAATCCTTTCAGGCTCCGCCCTCACATCATCAAGCGTGCTAATCACAAAATTAGGCCTATGAAGAGCAAGACCGAGCCTATCCTCCCCCACCACAATCATACTCGCATCCAGCAACACATTCCATGAGTTCCTATGTGCTTCATACACTCAATACATACTCACATCACTTCATTACTTCATTTTTTCATAACCGCACCAGTCACTCAATAGTTACCCCTCTGTCATCATCTCATCGACCTCCAGCAGTACTCCAGAACACCAAACCTCTTCAATTCTCCCATAAAATCAAATTCCCACATTCATTACTACACATCACATTCATTACTGCACCATAGCACTTTCATCCACATACATACTTCAAACCCCATCAACTTCATTACACTGTCAACCTTCAGCCATCAGAGAAACCACTGCATTCATCACAATATCATCACATTTTCCACTCACCTTGCAACTCCTGCATTTCACACCTGACAACAAACTGCTGCTGACAACTTACACAACTCCATACACCACAACTTTCCTTACTCACACCAAACATTCACTTCATATTCCCAACATCAAGTTTTTGCTGCCTCCAACCATAAACTTCTGTGTCAAAATCCACTTCTTCGTTCATCTCTTCATCCTTAAATATAACATTCATCTCAAACCACTCGCTACACAGTTCAGAACATCACCATTATCTGTGCTACCATACCATCCCATACACCCAGCCACCAACACATAACCATTCCACTTCAGTGAACTTCATTCACCACAACAAGTAACAATTACATCTGCACTCAGCAACTTGCTGCCACCAAACCACAAGCTACTGCAACCCACACTTCAACATTCACTCTCTCTGTCCACCACTGTCTACTTCCTTGCAGCCATCATTTGATAATGCTGCCGGACGACCTGCCAATACCAAGTTCACCAAGTTACCACATTCACCATCACACCATACTTGATCATATCAACTGTGCCAAATCACCTTACCACATACAACTGCATATCAACAGTGCATCAATACACTGTACAAACCTCCACCCTGAGCCCTACTGCCTTCTACTGCACATTCCCCCATCTCCGTACACACAATACATACCAACCCCAAACCATCTTCTCTGCATACCTCTACCCATCACCATCTATTCACCTAATTATACCTACCCTATCCCATACTTCACCTGCAAACTTCCCACCTCAGCCATAAACATACAACTCCTGACATCACCATTACTGCTTCAAGTGAACTCAACTTCACCTGAACTACGAATGCAACTGACGGTTTCACCTACAAACCACCTCTCTCGATAACATACACACTCTACAAATCTCTGATCGTTAAACTTTACTTAAATGTGTGTCTGCAGTAGCATTCTGTTACTAAGCATAGAGATTTATAGAATAAATTCAGATAAAAGACCTATGCAATGAAATAAGTGTAATGTATCAATTTCTGAAGTAAAATGGATTTGTTCAGTTTGCAGTAATGAATCAGAAAAATGTGACCTGCTGCATGAAAATTTTGCTTAAGAGATTCGAACCCTACTCTTCCCAGCTGGGGAAAACATTGCTTACCTTATGAACTACACCAGTACCATGATATATATGTAGAACTGAATATTCAAATATCTAATTACTGACACGTAGTTATGTAGGCCCTTGCTAAAAATATGCAATGAGCAGTCGTTCCATCCTGACCCAATGTAAAATGTAATCCTCTAATTGGTTGAGTGATTAATCTCTCTGCTTTTTTACCAAAGTAATTCTAAATAAGGATTGTTAAAATGGACTCCGTATTTGGATACCATCCAAAATAAAATTATTAAAGGGAGGGCATGATGTCGCAGGCTCTAACCTGAACAATTTTCCAATTTACTGTCATTAAACAATTTTCCATTTTTCATATCGATACATTAATCATTCTTATTTAAAATCATTTTGTAATGTATACATTAATCCGCAGATATGGACGAATATTAGATATTTATCCACTCGGCTCATAACTAGTAATGTAAAAAATAGCGGGAAATTTTTGATCTAACATAAACCTTTTTAATAATAATGCTAATAAAGATATAAGAAATAGAAAATTTGACGATGATAATCACTTTGGGCAACAAATATTCATTTACACACACATAATATAACCTATTAACTTGACAAAACATCAAATATCAATCCTTCTACGCAAGAAAATATGCATAATTTTAAAGCAAATACTATCATATTTTCTTATCCATTTATAGGGTTTTTAATTTTTTTTTTTTAATTTTTTCCTCAATACAAACATATTTTGAATCTTTCGGGTATCAATTTACCGCTCTAAGTTTTTTAGTGCTTGCCATCAAAATAGCAAGAAAATAACCTTATCCAAAAACAAAGTACCTTTTAACATTCACCTTTAAAACCTCTTTTTTTCCTGTTGTCTTGTTGTCTGAAATAATATTTGCAAAATATTAAGTTAGGTAGTTAAAAATTTCATCTCTAATCAACAATTTTTTTATACATTGTTTAACTTGGCTATAACATATGACTAAGGGGCCAAACTAGATCTTACCACCATAATCACTTATCATTACCAATCAACAACCTTACAATATGTTTGACATAGACTGACCCTAAATAAATCATTTCTTTGTATATATTGGGTTTCATTTTACAAAATATTGTTTTTTCCTTCAAAATTTATCAGGTAAGTTTCATTGATCCCAGCGCACTGCATCATGTGAAATCCATAGCAGTCAGTCCATGGGAAATCAATCCCATACCCACAACCAAGCGACCCAGATCAGAATTCCTAATACCATTTGATATACAAAAAATCAGATATTAGGATTTGAAAGCTTGCATCCTAATCAGTACTACATATATTTACCTCACATAAGACTGAGAATCGCGCACGAAATGGCATTAGGGACAATCTAGAATGAACTGTTCCTATTTGACTCTAAATAAATAAAATAAAATATTTCATGTTTGATAATGCTGACCTTATTGCTTGGTATCATTTCCAAATTGGAGTTGTTGGTTCGACAATCCAAAGTTACTAGAAGAATTCTTTAGGAGAGTCAACTCTTCCATTTCAGTTCCTGTATGAAGAAAATGTTTAAACCGCATGAGTAATGCATAACAACAATTTATCTAACTGTTACCAACTACAAATGAGTACATGTAAAACATGCTACATTATTCTTTGGTTTTGTTATTAAGACAACAGCAATAAACGAATTTGTCAATAACTGCTCCATTGCACAACTTATACGTTGAGCATTAGTTCGGTGATTGGCTTAACAAATCTTTTGTTTACTTCAAAATCATTTTCTTTGACATATTCAATTTCAAGTGATATAAGCATTGTACATTTAATACTATAATCTTGATAGGGATCGATATACTATGTTTTAGTTGTATATTAAACTTAACTACATGGTGTCCATATATTTGCTGAGATTTAAATTACATTTACTCCAATTTCGGATGGCTGTGTCTGAAAAAAAATAAAAATTGTATTTATTTTTATCCAGCATCCCAAAGTTAAGCAGATTTTTGAATGTTATATTCTAATAAACTAGAATATGCAATAACAAACTTATACCATGGCACAAAAAATCACCTAATAATAATTTCATAGCTCAAAGGAAGCAACCGCATTAAGACATATTGGTAACAAGGAAAACAATAAAACGATGACTTACTCTAAAAATCAATCGAAACTAATTTTCATGTATCATGTATCAAAAATTGAATAATTATACTGAACACATAAGTTTTTGATGGTTTTTAAGATGTTTTCATCGGTACCTGAACAATGAGACTTGTTGGAAACTTTCACAGCTTTTATTGCCTGAATTGGGTTAATCATCCTGAAACTCACTACTGTTTCAAGATTTCCATCAGTGTCTTCAGATTTCCATTGCTGTTTCAAGATTTCCATTGATTTGCAATAGTAGTGCCTGCAATTGAGTTAAATAGCTCATTTTAGATGTATACAGCAAATGTTAGTTTTATACACACTAAAAACGCAAAGATAAGTATGTCATGAACTGAAATTTTATTGTAAATTAAATCTACTTGAACTTGATTGTGCATGCTATCAGGATGCATGGGAAGAGGCCTTTTCCACTGAGGTGGCATCTACATTTGCTATTCTCACAGCAAACTGCCTGCACTTTTACCAAATGTGCACATATCACAACTATCACACCTCTCAACACACCTCCATAGTGCTGCTACTATCTCCATCTACTGCTACTCATCTACCATCAGTGCTTGCAACTACAAACAGACATCTGCCTAATCACCCTACATGAAATATACTAACCAATTGCATAATCACAACCATCATCCCCTGCCACCAACCTTCATTCTTACAGTCCCTGCCACCAATCCACAAACCTCTGCCTCGACTACCCACTTCAAAATCCATCATTTAACGTCAACTCACATTAACCATCCACCTACTTTCATTGCCTTGTACCCACTTTGCCTTCAATACAACTCCATTTGCCCCACTGCCTTGCCTCTACAATACAAGACTCCCACGAAAACTACTACCGCCATTCACATTTACCGAACACTTCTAGACCTGCCACCTCTTCTCCTTTACCCAGTACCAATACTACCCATCAACCTCCAAAACACGTGAACCACCCTGAACCTCCACCACAAACTCGCTAATCTTCGAAATTCGCACTTCAATCTAAACTGCAACTCCAAATCACTTCAATCGCCTCCTTCAAACATCCACTGCCCAGCGTTCATCGACCAAATCCCCTCGACCAACTCAGCAACATCCACCCTCGAGATTTCCTACTACCATCAATCGCGACCGACATTTCCCCCTTTCGAAAATAGAATCGCCTGCTAAAGTTGGGAAATTGAGTCGAATTTTGGTTGCGGATTGATTGTTAATTTCAGATTTTAAGACGTACAAATTGGTTATTGAGGACTATTGTGTTTAGTATAAGACAATTGTAGATTGAAGTAGTTTTTTTATTAGAAAGAAAATGAAACGTGGTCCAACCGAATGACTAAAATACACTCTGTCTTTGTCCAAATTAAACTTTGGAGCCAATTTTTCATTATTTCCCACCTAAGTTTCATATTGCCATCAACATGTAGTTGCATCGGTTGACTTTAAAACCGATGCGACTAAAACTATTTGCATCGGTTGTTGGTGAGAACTGATGCAAATTTGATTTTTTTTATTAGCTATTGCTTTCCACATACCAATTGCATTGGTTATTAAGATAAAACTGATGCAAATAGTTCTATTTGCATCAGTTTTTACTTCAACCGATGCAAATGAGGCGAAGCAATATGCACTTTTTGTACTAGTGAAGTCAGACGTTATAAGCCTTCTAAGAGGAGAGAAAGGTCACAAACACAATCGACTATGAGTCCACATATAATTCGCCTAATGCAGAGGCTCAAGCCCCGGGCCTCGTAAGGGCAAACAAGCTAGCGAGCGCCTTTTTTCTACTCCATATATTAGAGGTATCCTCTCCTTGCTGAAAGCATTCTCTTTCTTCCTCCTTTCCCATCAAATGAAAAAATTCCACCTTTGTCCTCTAATAACAAGCCCTCATCGAGACATAATTGACATAGAGAATTACATGCCATTGAGCGAGTGCCCTGACAAGGTAGATCATTGTTGGCCAGATATATTACATGTAGAATTAGCCAAGGATAGAAGAACCTTGTATAATAGATTAGGACATCATAACCTAGGTATACTTTGAGTGCTCGTTTGCAGCTTCTTGTATTTTCACTTTTTGACATGGATTTTTGGGTGCTTGGGTTGCGTTTCAACCGAATGAAACCCTGTATGAGAAGAATTCAAAATTCACATATGGAAATGAAATAATTAGACGTATGTGAGGGAAAAAATATATAGTTAATGTGACAACCCGGAATTTTGAGCAATATCAATTTAATGATCTTTGATAATAATTAAATTGATTTGATAATTTTATATTATAAATTGACAAGTTAAATTTATTTTAAAGGTTAATGATAATAATTTGTTAATATCTATAAACATTTTCTTAACAATATAAATAAGCAAGATTAAATTCTTTTGAAAGTTTATAATAATTTGATTTGGAAATATTTATTTTGGTAAATAAGAAGTTTTTAATGTAATAAAACTTTATATTCAAATTGTAATATATATGAATGTATATATTGTGATTTGAGATTTGTTTTAAAATTTAATATGGAAATTGACAAATTTAATGTTAGAATGTCTCTATTTGAAATTTGTATATATATTTGTATATATATATTTGAAATAGGAATTCTATTAATTTAAATTTAAAAAGTATTTCCAAACTTTATTATATATATATATATAGTTTTGTAATTTGAAAGGTTAGTTTGATTTATACTTTTGGAAATAGTATTTTGAGATTTTAATAACAAAGTTAATTCCTTATTTATTATAAATATGTACTTTAAGCTTTTGTTTAAATAAGATTTAAATAAAAGTTCATTTGTTTTAATAACCTTTCAATTTTAATTTTAACATAAGATAAATTGTTTTAAATTTTTTTTTTATAAAGAGTTAAAATCAATTTCTCAAGTTTTAATATACAATACCATTACAATTTAATTCAAATGCATAAATAAAGTTACAATTGTTAATATGAATTCACTTTGGTATATGTATTGAAATCCAAAGCTTATTTTTATAAAATAAATACACCTTATAATCATGTAAATATTTCAGAAATATTTATATAAGGCTTAAATAAATTATTAAGAAGAAAATAACATTTAAACATTAAAAAACACATGTAAGAATATTAATGTATGTTAAAAACACTTGTAATCATATATGTATAGGTGTAAGATAATTAGAGTTTCATTGTGACAAATGTCTTCCTCTCTCTAATAATAAAATTTAAAATCTAATTGTAAATAAAAGATGGGTTTTATTCTTCAACTGAAACCTTTTCTTCAACTCAAAAAAAAAATACAAACAAAGTTCAAAAGAAGTAAATACTGAAATCTGTAGAAAATTTGGAAAAAATTGAAACAAAGGAAGAAATCTGGATTTCAAATCTTCAAAGACAATCTACAGGAGGATGTAAAAAAGAAAAAAAAAACTCAATCAAATGCAAGTTCATTTTCAAATGCTCAGCTGCAAGATTTAAAGTTCATAATGCAAAGAATTCTGTTTTCAACATGCAAAGAATATTGCAAGCCTGGAAAGCATAAATCTCTGTCTTCTGCTTTTATAACAAGGTGAGTAAATGAAATCTTTTAAAAATAGTTTAAATCTCGTTTCAATTTGGTATTGTGATGGTTATCATGATGAATTTGGAAGACTTAGATTATGTTGGATGCATGTTTGAATTTAGTGTATTGAAATGCCTGTATAAAAATTACTCTGTGTTTATAAAACAGTTTCAACCTTTATAATAAATTCATTAACTTGTTTTTGATTTTGAATTAGACCACTATTTGTTAAGAGAAGATGATTGTAACCAAGGTATCTTTCATCTAAAAATAGATACAGGTTGTGAAATCAAATAATTGGCTTGAATTTAAAAATTTACAGTAAAATCTTATTATGGGTCAAAAATTAATCGAATCAATTTTGGATTTGAATTATATAATTGAATTCCTAATGCAAAATCATGATTTTTGAGATTAGTATCATGATTTTGAGATTCGAAATTCGAGAGAATTTTGGGATTTACTGATTTGGGGCTTTTGGTCAAATCACGGCAAACGGCGGCAAATTGGCCGACGTGGGTGAACTCGAAGGTGGAGGGGGCTTCTGGGATCATGCGAAAAATACTTCGAGAATTTTTAATTGATTGTGGTGATTGTAGATCGAGGAGTTAGGGTTTTTATTACCTGCTTTTGTCGGTGTGTTCATCGTGGTTTCACGGTGTCGTGGGAATCTCAGAGTTGATCGCACTTGGTGCCAGAGGTATTGGGGAGTGAGGCGAAGCTATGGGGAGGATGGCGCGGCGTCTCGAGTGAGGGGTCGACGGCGTTGATGATTTTTATGGTGGTTGTTGGTTCAGACATTTGGGCGTGATGATTGAATTTTCGATTCTTGAGCGTAATTGTTTTCTGGGTTAAGCGTTGAGATGGAGGGGTTGATCCTGACTTGTCGAGGTCGGAATGATGGTCGTTGGTGACTGGAAGAGCGGTGCACGTTTCACGTGTGCATAAGTGTGTCAGAAGAGGAAAGGAGTTTGTGAGGGAAGTGGATTTGCTCTGGTTTTTGTTCAGGGTGGTTCGAGTTTTACTCGAAGCAGGAAGAGAGGTGGGAAGACTCGGGGTAGATACGGGTTTTAGTGAAGTTTACTCGGGTAAACAACGGGGAATTTCAGTGGTTGCTCGGGTTCTTTTTGTTGTGAAGTTTTGTCGTTCTGGGTTTTAAAAGTTTTGTAAAAAAATTAACAGTAATGTTTTAAAAACTTTAAGCAAAGGGAATTTGAGTTTTGCAGATAATTCAAGTCTTAAAACCAAAAATTAAACAAGTTTTATTTTTAAAACTAAATTTTGTTTCAAGTTAAAAGTTTTAAACAAGTTTATATATTTTGGAATATGCAAGTTTTAAAAATAAAAATAAGTGAATGTTTGAATAAAGTTTGTATTAAATTTTTTATTAAAAAACTTGGAAAGGTTTTAAAGATTTAAAAGTTCAATTTAAAATATTTTTAATTATAATTTATTTCTAAATGTTATATTTAAATAAAGTTTAATGACTTAGAATTTGATAATCAATTGTAATAAAGATTTATCTTATGTAAATTGGAATTTTGATTTAATTAAAAATAACTAAATTTGGAAAGGTAATTAAGATAATTAAATTATTAACCATTGAAAGGTTATTGGTTAATATAAATGTGTTAATTAAGAAAATGGTTTCTTGTTTAAGAATCTTTTTAATATAGTAAATTAAGGAATCATTTAATTTTAAATGATTAAGTTAAATAATTAATTAAGTAATTAATTAGTGATTAATTTAAAAAAATAACTTTGGAATTAATTAAGAGATAATTACTTTATGAAAAGTAATTAAGTAATGTGATTAAGAGTTAATCACTTTAGTTATTAATTAAAGAATTTATTAATAATTAGTTAAGATTTAAATTATTTGATTAATGATTAATTAATAAAAGGATTAAGAGTAATTAATTAAGTGATTAATTACTTGTAAAAGTAATTAATTAAGAAAGGAATTTAATTTATGGAAATAATCATTAATTAATGGAAATAATTAATCAATTGTTAATTAATAATTTAAGGATAATTAATTTATAATTAAGTTGTAATTACTAAATGTAATTAAAGTAATTAATCAAAGGTGATTAATTAAAAGTAATTAATTAAATATGATTAATTAAATGTAATTAATCAATGTGATTAATTAAAAGTGATTAATCCGGTGTAATTAATTAAAAGATAATTAAGGAATAATTATCAGAATAATTAGTGGATAATTACTCAAGGTTGATTGATTTTAAAATATAATTAAGAGGTATACTTAGTATAATTTGGAAGTAATTAATCAGGATGATTAATTAATATGGTAATTAAGTAAGAATTACTTAAAGTAATTAAGTGATAATTAATCAAGGAAGATTAATTAAAATGGATAATTAAGTGATGTTAGTTAATTAATTTTTTAATTAATTAATAAATAAGAAGTTGAATTGAAGATAATCCAAGTGGTTAATGAAGGATTAATTTAATTTAAGGATTAATTAAATTAATCAAGTTTGAATCAAACTTGTTTATGAATGATTAATGATTGGATGATATACATCATTGGATGAGTTAAAAATATTAGTTGTTGTTGGATGACATTGATTGATGGGTGATGATGTGAATATGCTATATCTGAATGTGATATATATGCTGCTTTGTGATATGTATAGATGCATGTGATAATAGATGCTTATCTATCTGTATAATATGAATACATCCATTTATGCTAAGTGATATTTTCTGAAATATCTATTGTTTAAATCCCTTACGTATAACTTGGACATTAAAATGGCGTTTGCTTTCGATGAGACCGGGATCGGGTTTCCATATTTGGATATCCGAAAACCACATCGATTCCAATTAAACGTTAGGTCGTTAATCCAAGTGGAGCAAGTGAAGACTCGAGGTGTAAGGGCTATACGTCAGTATAACTCTGTGGGTGATTCCGTAATGAGTTGACGGAATAGTGCTTATTGATTCGAGATGGAGAATCAGAGTGCAAGGGCTATGGTCGTTCACTCTGAGGGTGATTCCAAAATAAGTGCAACGAGATAGTGCCTTCTGTTTCGTTCGAACCCGGAACGAACTTGTATGGATTGAATGCTTTCAGAACATCGTCAGGTGGACGATGAGCATTCTAAGATAGATGCGTCCTATAAAGGTAATCGCAGCCTCAAGCCTCATCAACCGGGAATGGCTAAAACAGGGGAGGTGCAGCAAGGCTTCGTGGGTCGCTCCCACTGGAGAGCAAGATACATCCCTGTCTAGAAGTCCCTTTTTATTTCGGCTGTGTGGGCAGTTGGTCTGCAGCCAACTGCGGGATGGTCTTGTTCGGGACTGTTTAGTAAGGAATGGTCCCGGCTTTGTGTTGCAGGGGAGTTAGGGTGGCTCCTCGGTATGGTGATCTAGGCCACGTACTGTGACGGGCGGTACCCCAGTAGCCCTGCCATTGATGGAAACCCATTTTCCCTACGAGACCTACGGTTTTGTTTGTATTACCCACTTTTGTGGCTAGTAGCTGGAATTTAATCATGTAACAATTTCGGCTATTTCTTATTTACTTGAAAACCCTAGACACTATTATAATATCACTGGATTTCCTATTAAATGTTTTGGTTAGCGTAAGGTAAAATCTTTTCCATGTTTATGTGTGGGAAGTCTTACGTGATTCCTTTTCTTTCAAAGGATTTTCTAAAGTTAAGCAATCTTAAACCATTTACTCACACCAGACCCCTGTCTGACCCGAGTGTTTATTTTCTGTTTTATTAAACTCTTGGGTACTCATATTCTATATGAGTAGTCAAGTGATTAAGGTTATCCTTGTCGAAATCTGGAGGAGCTTAGGAGCAGGAGGCTTCAGCGTGTAGATATATAGTTAGAGTTTCCGCTGTGTTGTTTCTGTATGATGGTCTTGTATTGTATTAGACAGAAATGTTATAACTGTCTAAATTGAGATGTATAGTTGTGTACTCTGATGTATATGATACTAAATATATGTTATATATTATATTTCAATCGTTCCGCTGTGAGATTCTGATGCGTTGTTTTTCTTTCTTCTCTTTCTTTTCATCTTCTATCCCTTTCTTTCTTAATTACTGATGCGATTTTATGTTGATAGAAAGTCGGGTCGCTACAGTTGGTATCAGAGCATTAGGTTGAGTGAATACCTAGGCTCTGGAGTGGTGTCTATCTTGAGAGAGCGTACTTATAATTTATATATATATATATGTATTTATATATATCTACCTAATCTGTTGGATTATCTGTTTGGATTTTCCAACATAAGCTATAGAGGTAGATAAGGTAGAAGTGTGTGGAACACGACTACCACTAATGGAAGAGGTTTATATGTTGTGGTTGGAGATGTATCTGTCGAGATTTTAGACCTAATGTCGTCTCGAATAAGTTTTGTGGATTGTAGAAGGATTTCTTTGTGTCCAGAGGAAGTCTTTTTCAAGGATTAGAGTATATTCTTGAAGTGCGAGGCTGATTTGCTCTCAAGTAAGCGGGATTTCTAAAGCTGAATCTGTCCGCTGAAGAGAAGCAAGAGATGGTACCTTGGTGACTTCAAGAAGGAAAATCTCTGTGATGAGATGCAGTTTCCATAGATGGTTCTGAAGATGTTCTGTTGGAGCAAGATTTAGATGGTATTGGAAGAACATTGATGTCTACTGCAGTGAAGATTCGGATGTTTAGGAATTTTCTGGATCTCAAGTAAGTGTGTCTTATCTGTATTGAAGTATGAGACTAAGGTCGATGAGTTACCTCATTTCAGACATGGTCTCATTTGTTTTCCCTTAAAAAGATAAGTGGCTGGTGTTGGGTTGGAGCCGAGTTTCTTTGAGAAGATGTCGACTCGTCTCAAGGATTTTTAGTGGAAATTGGGTGATAGTTTTGTGTTTCAAGGAGCTTTTGGTTAAGGAAGATCTTTGGTTTAGGTGTATCTTTGAAGTGAAGTTTGGAAGCAGCAGCTTGACCTATTTCTTCGATGATTCAGAAATCTTTGGGATTCTACTATTGGCAGACCAGGCAGATGGAGAAGGCTTATTCTTTTCTTTAGGAGGCTCAGCAGAGCGTGATATCTGTTGGAAGTGATCTATCAGTTTTTCTGGTAGGTAAGCCATTCTGGAAAGATTTATCTTATTTAGGAAAAGCTGTTCTAGTTGGGAGATAGTTCTTTGGAATCAGAACTGAGTGGAATCGCAAAAGTGATTTGCGATTAGTTTGGGAATCTTTGAGTATTCTTGGTTTAAGATTAAGGCATCTCATATGGGGGTAAAAGCTATGGAAGTAGTCAGAGATTTTCCAGATGTTTTTGGATGAATTAAGAAGTTTACCAGGATCGGAGGTTGAGATTTCTTATCGACTTGGATTTCTAGGAGCAGTATTGATGATTCAACCATATAGTGGGATGAATCTTGGAGCGAGAAGAGTTTGGTGAGGCAGCTCAAGATTCTTTGGAGAGGGATTGATCATCTTATTCTAAGTTAAGATTCTATTGAGATGTTTTGACCAAGAGGAATGGTCACTAAGATTTTTTATGGATTGGATGAATAGTGTATGGAGAAAGATTGTGTTTGTGTTCTTCGATGGCATTCTTATCTGCTCTAGATCAGAGTTGTGCAGCGGAAGCGAGTTGGCAATTATTCTGGTATGGGAGCAATCGGATGTTGCAGTAGAGGATTTCTACTGGAAATTCAAGTATGAAGGAATTTTTTGGATTTGAAGGTAAGGTTGTCAAGTGCAACTGTTTGGCTATTTCAGATAAGAGAGGTAGGTTTGAAGTCCATTGATGTTTGCGAAATAGAGTTGTGTTTTGGATTTCAGCAAATTATTTTTGGGAAAGCAATTTTGTTGAGTAGGATCTGGAGATTTGGTTTGAGTTGGTGTTGTTGTTTCTTGAAGAAATCAGCAAGGGTTAGGCTGATCAGGAATATTGGAGGCGATTCAGGGCATCTGAAGGGTTATGCAGTTAAGAATTGAGAAATTTTGGAATGTGCAGTTAGAGTTTGTATATTGACTTGGTTTTATCTGATCAAAAGAGGTATAAGACTGGGTAAGACTGGAGAGCTAGCTCCGGAGGTATTTTGAGTTTTCTTGTGTTCATTGAAGATTAGATTTTGACCTACAGGATTTAATTGCCAGTTAGGATAGCTGGAATTCATTGTATTTCACATATCTCTGAGGAATATGTGTATGATCCTTCGAGTGATAGAATCAGCAGTTCAGAAGGATCTGGTAGTTGAGCTGGTTTTGAGTTTAATATGATATCTTGTTCCGATTTGTAGAATCAGATGAGGGAGTTCTAGGTTATAGTAGTATTGTAATTAAGATTCTGTAGAGCGAGTATTCCAGTATAGGTATCTGGACACTCTTGATAATATTAGAAAGTTCTATTCAGAATTTTTCTAGATAAATAAAATTGTTTGTTTGAATTGGTTGCTATGATTGATTGTGTGATTGCTAATTTAAAATTAAATTCTTTTGCTGGGTTATTAAATTATCTTTGCTTTTAATTTCGGGGATGAAATTCTTTTAAGAGGGGAGGAATGTGACGACCCGGAATTTTGAGCAATATCAATTTAATGATCTTTGATAATAATTAAATTGATTTGATAATTTTATATTATAAATTGACAAGTTAAATTTATTTTAAAGGTTAATGATAATAATTTGTTAATATCTATAAACATTTTCTTAATAATATAAATAAGCAAGATTAAATTCTTTTGAAAGTTTATAATAATTTTATTTGGAAATATTTATTTTGGTAAATAAGAAGTTTTTAATGTAATAAAACTTTATATCAAATTGTAATATATATGAATTTATATATTGTGATTTGAGATTTGTTTTAAATTTTAATATGGAAATTGGCAAATTTAATGTTAGAATGTTTCTATTTGAAATGTGTATATGTATTTGTATATATATATTTGAAATAGGAATTCTATTAATTTAAATTTAAAAAGTATTTCCAAACTTTATTATATATATATATATATATATATAGTTTTGCAATTTGAAAGGTTAGTTTGATTTATACTTTTGGAAATAATATTTTGAGATTTTAATAACAAAGTTAATTCCTTATTTATTATAAATATGTACTTTAAGCTTTTGTTTAAATAAGATTTAAATAAAAATTCATATGTTTTAATAATCTTTCAATTTTAATTTTAACATAAGATAAATTGCTTTAAATTTATTTTTATATACAGAGTTAAAATCATTTTCTCAAGTTTTAATATATAGTACCATTACAATTTAATTCAAATGCATAAATAAAGTTATAATTGTTAACATGAATTCACTTTTGTATATGTATTGAAATCCAAAGCTTATTTTTATAAAATAAATACACCTTATAATCATGTAAATATTTCATAAATATTTATACAACGCTTAAATAAATTATTAGGAAGAAAATAACATTTAAACATTAAAAACCACATGTAAGAATATTAATGTATGTTAAAAACACTTGTAATCATATATGTATAGGTGTAAGATAATTAGAGTTTCATTGTGACAAATGCCTTCCTCTCTCTAATAATAAAATTTAAAATCTAATTGTAAAAAAAAGATGGGTTTTATTCTTCAGCTGAAACATTTCCTCAACTCAAACAAAAAAATAAAAAAAATAAAAATACAAAACAAAGTTCAAAAGAAGTAAATACTGAAATCTGTAGAAAATCTGGAAAAAATTGAAACAAAGGAAGAAATCTGGATTTCAAATCTTCAAAGACAACCAACAGGAAGATGTAAAAAAAAAACTCAATCAAATGCAAGTTCATTTTCAAATTCTCAGCTGCAAGATTTAAAGTTCATAATGCAAAGAATTCTGTTTTCAACATGCAAAGAATATTGCAAGCCTGGAAAGCATAAATCTCTGTCTTCTGCTTTTATAACAAGGTGAGTAAATGAAATCTTTTAAAAACAGTTTAAATCTTGTTTCAATTTGGTATTGTGATGGTTATCATGATGAATTTGGAAGACTTAGATTACGTTGGATGCATGTTTGAATTTAGTGTATTGAAATGCCCGTATAAAAATTACCGTGTTTATAAAAAGTTTCAACCTTTATAATAAATTCATTAACTTGTTTTTGATTTTGAATTGGACCATGATTTGTTAAGAGAAGATGATTGTAACCAAGGTATCTTTCATCTAAAAATAGATACAGGTTGTTAAATCAAATAATTGGCTTGAATTTAAAAATATACAGGAAAATCTTATTATGGGTCAAAAATTAATCGAATCAATTTTGGATTTGAATTATATAATTGAATTCCTAATGCAAAATCATGATTTTTGAGATTAGTATCATGATTTTTAGATTCGAAATTCGAGAGAATTTTGTGATTTACTGATTTGGGGTTTTTGGTCAAATCACGACAAACGGCGGCAAATTGGCCGACGTGGGTGAACTCGAAGGTGGAGGGGGCTTTTGGGATCATGCGAAAAATACTTCGAGAATTTTTAATTGATTGTGGTGATTGTAGATCGAGGAGTTAGGGTTTTTATTGCCTGTTTTTGCCGGTGTGTTCATCGTGGTTTCACGGTGTCGTGGGAATCTCGGAGTTGATCGCACTTGGTGCCAGAGGTACTAGGGAGTTAGGCGAAGCTATGGGGAGGATGGCGCGGCGTCTCGAGTGAGGGGTCGACGGCGTTGATGATTTTTCTGGTGGTTGTTGGTTCAGACAGTTGGGCGTGATGATCGAATTTTCGATTCTTGAGCGTAATTGTTTTCTGGGTTGAGCGTTGAGATGGAGGGGTTGATCGTGACTTGTCGAGGTCGGAATGATGGTCGTTGGTGACTGGAAGAGCGGTGCACGTTGCACGCGTGCATAAGTGTGTCAGGAGAGGAAAGGAGTTTGTGAGGGATGTGGATTTGCTCGGGTTTTTGCTCAGGGTGGTTCGAGTTTTACTCGAAGCAGGAAGAGAGGTGGGAAGACTCGGGGTAGATACGGGTTTTAGTGAAGTTTACTTGGGTAAACAATGGGGAATTTCAGTGGTTGCTCGGGTTCTTTTTGTTGTGAAGTTTTGTTGTTCTGGGTTTTAAAAGTTTTGTAAAAAAATTAACAGTAATGTTTTAAAAACTTTAAGCAAAGGGAATTTGAGTTTTGCAGATAATTCAAGTCTTAAAACCAAAAATTAAACAAGTTTTATTTTTAAAAATAAATTTTGTTTCAAGTTAAAAGTTTTAAACAAGTTTATATATTTTGGAATATGTAAGTTTTAAAATAAAAATAAGTGAATGTTTGAATAAAGTTTGAATTAAATTTTTTATTAAAAAACTTGGAAAGGTTTTAAAGATTTAAAAGTTCAATTTAAAATATGTTTAATTATAATTTATTTATAAATGTTATATTTAAACAAAGTTTAATGATTTTGAATTTGTAATCAATTGTAATAAAGATTTAACTTATGTAAATTGGAATTTTGATTTAATTAAAAATAATTAAATTTGGAAAGATAATTAAGATAATTAAATTATTAACCATTAAAAGATTATTGGTTAATATAAATGTGTTAATTAAGAAAATGGATTTGTTTAAGAATCCTTTTAATATAGTAAATTAAGGAATCATTTAATTTTAAATGATTAAGTTAAATAATTAATTAAGTAATTAATTAGTGATTAATTTAAAAAAATCACTTTGGAATTAATTAAGAGATAATTACTTTATGAAAAGGAATTAAGTAATGTGATTAAGAGTTAATCACTTTAGTTATTAATTAAAGAATTTATTAATAATTAGTTAAGATTTAAATTATTTGATTAATGATTAATTAATAAAAGGATTAAGAGTAATTAATTAAGTGATTAATTACTTGTAAAAGTAATTAATTAAGAAAGGAATTTAATTTATGGAAATAATCATTAATTAATGGAAATAATTAATCAATTGTTAATTAATAATTTAAGGATAATTAATTTATAATTAAGTTGTAATTACTAAATGTAATTAAAGTAATTAATCAAAGGTGATTAATTAAAGTAATTAATTAAATATTATTAATTAAAAGTAATTAATCAATGTGATTAATTAAAAGTGATTAATCCGGTGTAATTAATTAAAAGATAATTAAGGAATAATTATCAGAATAATTAGTGGATAATTAATCAAGGTTGATTGATTTTAAAATATAATTAAGAGGTAATTACTTAGTATAATTTGGAAGTAATTAATCAGGATGATTAATTAATATGGTAATTAAGTAAAAATTACTTAAAGTAATTAAGTGATAATTAATCAGGGAAGATTAATTGAAATGGATAATTAAGTGATGTTAGTTAATTAATTTTTAATTAATTAATAAATAAGAAGTTGAATTGAAGATAATCCAAGTGATTAATTAAGGATTAATTTAATTTAAGGATTAATTAAATTAATCAAGTTTGAATCAAACTTGTTTATGAATGATTAATGATTGGATGATATACATCATTGGATGAGTTAATGATATTGGTTGTTGTTGGATGACATTGATTGATGGGTGATGATGTGAATATGCTATATCTGAATGTGATATATATGCTGCTTTGTGATATGTATAGATGCATGTGATAATAGATGCTTATCTATCTGTATAATATGAATACATCCATTTATGCTAAGTGATATTTTCTGAAATATCTATTGTTTAAATCCCTTATGTATAACTTGGACATTAAAATGGCGTTTGCTTTCGATGAGACCGGGATCGGGTTTCCATATTTGGATATCCGAAAACCACATCGATTCCAATTAAACGTTAGGTCGTTAATCCAAGTGGAGCAAGTGAAGACTCGAGGTGTAAGGGCTATACGTCAGTATAACTCGGTGGGTGATTCCGTAATGAGTTGACGGAATAGTGCTTATTGATTCGAGATGGAGAATCAGAGTGCAAGGGCTATGGTCGTTAACTCTGAGGGTGATTCCAAAATAAGTGCAACGAGATAGTGCCTTCGGTTTCGTTCGAATCCGGAACGAACTTGTATGGATTGAATGCTTTCAGAACATCGTCAGGTGGACGATGAGCATTCTAAGATAGATGTGTCCTATAAAGATAATCGCAGCCTCAAGCCTCATCAACCGGGAATGGCTAAAACAGAGGAGGTGCAGCAAGGCTTCGTGGGTCGCTCCCACTGGAGAGCAAGATACATCCCTATCTAGAAGTCCCTTTTTATTTCGGCTGTGTGGGCAGTTGGTCTGCAGCCAACTGCGGGATGGTCTTGTTCGGGACTATTTAGTAAGGAATGGTCCCGGCTTTGTGTTGCAGGGGAGTTAGGGTGGCTCCTCGGTATGGTGATCTAGGCCACGTACTGTGACGGGCGGTACCCCAGTAGCCCTGCCATTGATGGAAACCCGTTTTCCCTACGAGACCCTACGGTTTTGTTTGTATTACCCACTTTTGTGGCTAGTAGCTGGAATTTAATCATGTAACAATTTTGGCTATTTCTTATTTACTTGAAAACCCTAGACACTATTATAATATCACTGGATTTCCTATTAAATGTTTTGGTTAGCGTAAAGTAAAAACTTGTACATGTTTATGTGTGGGAAGTCTTACGTGATACCTTTTCTTTCAAAGGATTTTCTAAAGTTAAGAAATCTCAAACCATTTACTCACACCAGACCCCTGTCTGACCTGAGTGTTTATTTTATGTTTTATTAAACTCTTGGGTACTCATATTCTATATGAGTAGTCAAGTGATTCAGGTTATCCTTGTCGAAATCTGGAGGAGCTTAGGAGCAGGAGGCTTCAGCGTTTAGATATATAGTTAGAGTTTCCGTTGTGTTGTTTCTGTATGATGGACTTGTATTGTATTAGACAGAAATGTTATAACTGTCTAAATTGAGATGTATAGTTGTGTACTCTGATGTATATGATACTAAATATATGTTATATATTATATTTCAATCGTTCCGCTGTGAGATTCTGATGCGTTGTTTTTCTTTCTTCTCTTTCTTTTCTTCTTCTATCCTTTCTTTCTTAATTAATGATGCGATTTTCCGGTGATAGAAAGTCGGGTCGCTACAGTTAATGGAGTTGTGATATATAGAAACCAAAAACATGATTTCTCAGTAAGACAAGGCTCAAGTCTCAAAAGATAGTGGAACGACTTAGAGAAGACCATAAAGGAACGACCTTGCTTACTATGCCTGAACATAAAAGCATTGTCGTAGTAAGGCCAAACCCGCTCCATATATTCATTTAGGAAGACTAATTCCAATGAAAAACCTCCCATTAACTTCACTACCTACTCTACCGCCTGCAGATTATAACCACTATCTTCATTATGGAGGTGATAATAATCGTTAATCGTGGGTCTAAGCCATTTTTCGCTTTCTTATTAGCTGACTTTGCTTTTAATAATTCACACCAATCAACTAAATTCATGAATTGACATAACATTAAAACTCATCTTTGAAAACATCCAACAACATATTAAATTTTCATATGATTCTATGAAAGTTGTAATGGGTTTAAGAGACTAAAGGCTCTATGCTTCAGCAATTTTTTATCATTAATTTTTTTTAAATAATAATACATTTAATACGCAAATCTTAAATCATCATTAAAATATCATATTCACTTAAAAACGAATTAATATGACACTGAAAACATTTTGGATGAAGTCTTACTCACCAAAACGACATGTAATCTCTCCTTGACGAGGGAAGATATTGCCATCATTCATTCCTTAATTATCCTCTAATGAAATATCATTTTCTCCTTTAGAAGTTTCTATGTTGAAACCATGAAAGTGAAGAATGAATGAGTATTACAGAGAATGAAGTTAGAATGAAGGAACATAAGATGCTTCGGGGTTTCTTGATGGACTTGGGATTAATAGCCTAAATGTGCCTTAATTAAACAATTCTTTTCCTCTATCGCTCTATTCTTATTCCAAATAAGAATGCATAGAAAACTCTTTATTCGTATTATTCACTTACTCCCAAAATTAAATAACTTTTCCATAAAATTGCTAACTATGTT
The DNA here is from genome assembly GCA_030765085.1 of Allium cepa. Taxonomy (NCBI): domain Eukaryota; kingdom Viridiplantae; phylum Streptophyta; class Magnoliopsida; order Asparagales; family Amaryllidaceae; genus Allium; species Allium cepa. Next base: position 189,012,978 of record CM060942.1, read on the forward strand.
TTCTAAGTGTTTAATATGCCGAGTTAATTAATTTCCCTCAAGTGTTTTCCTACATTTCATTAATTAACTAATTTTTTATCCAATTTAATTAGCACTCTAAGTGGCACTACACTTTTCAGTTAAACTAATTCGTGCATAATTTTTGACATAATCCACCATAAAATTCTTTCCATAAATAATTAGTAAAAAATAATTAACTAGTTAATGCTTAAGTGCATTCACTGTAGCTAGCTAGTAATTATTTATGTGGTTTGCAAATATATTATTTTAACCACATCATTATTCAATCACCACATCATGTCATCGAATATGATGCTAATAATATATATGAATCCAGGATGTAACAAAAGTACTCTTAGCCCGATAGAAATATTAATGTCTTTCAATATCATTCGTAAACGATTTTCACTTAAATTACATTTTGCTTTAACAATTTGTAAATGATGTCAAACTATAATGTAGGTCTAACAAAATGAACAATAGTATTTAATTTTGATAGTTTAATCAACATTGTGAGTAATGCCAAATACTGTTTAAACTTTAAACACATTTTCAATTTTAGCCTGTATAATCCTTTTGCTTTTGACGTTGGTGTCAAGATCGGGAAAAGGAGAAAAAAAATTTATACAATAAAATTCAACGTGTCAAACCACCATTTATGCTTAAATTAAAATCCTTTACATATTTTACATATATCGAATTGATGTTGTTATGTCAGCAACTGACATTTCAACTTTCAATTCTCAAATTATAACATTTTATTTTTCATGCGTAAAACACGTGTGATTTGTACTAATTATTATGCATCAACGTGTGGCGCTGTAGGCCATTAAATCTCGTAAATTATAGTCGCAATAGAATTATAATATTTTAATCCAACCGCATACTTCACATGATCCCTTATATGTAGGGCCTGCTCAAAACTTTTGTTGTGCAAGTCCATATATGCATTTTTGAATGAAATTTAAAAAGAAAAAACAAACTATTGCGTGCTGCCAGCTTTTAACCTACATCAGTGGCATTCACTCTAATAATCCTACCACTAAACCACATATTGCTTGACAATATTGTTTGGTTTACGTTATATATATGAACAAATATTAAAAAAATCGTTGTCCCCAGCCCAGTGGGCTGCCCTAGCCCGAGGGATTGGTGGGCTGCCCTCTGGACCGCTCCTGCTTATATGAAATTGAAGTAACGGGTTCTGGCACCCATTAAAAGTTAAAAGTTAACAATTATTTTCAACTGAAAATTCATACATATAGATGCATAAGTTAAAAGTTCAATGCTAACCAGATTATTTATAAAAAAAATCTTTATCGTTTCAAAAACGTGTTTATTAAAACTATACAAATCAATTGCTATTTATACCAACAACCCATGATAGGTTATTCAAAAATTAAATCAACAAAAATAACATAGTGATATATTTGTATTCATAACTTATCCAAATACATTTCATAAAATGATCCATCCAATCAACTGGACATTATTTAGTCTCTATATATACCATGACAATGTAAAATGTAGGAATAATAACGCATTCCATATATGAACCAATGTATTGTACACATTAAGTATTTTTTTCTCTTAATAAAGTGCAATATTTTCAGCGCATAAACAACTCCACATGCAATAACAAAACGTTGAAGAAGAAAAACATTCAAGGTCACAATGATAAAAATAAAATTATTGATCAGCAACTTAAATCTAAAAATTATTGATCAACAACTTAAATCTAATTCTTTAACTCGAGTCAAAAAATACTTATGTCAAATTTGGGAAAAACAACATAAATAAAAACAGCTGTCACGATCCAAATTTCAGCGTGTGAAAAATCGACATCCGTACTCTACTTGTACCTGAATACCGCAGATTCAACCGTTAAAATTTTACTCGTGCCGGAGCTTATAGCACCATTAAGTAAACAACACAACGGGGAAAAGAGAATACATCAATATGTAACATCTGATACAATATCCAGATACAATGATGATACAATGAATATCAATATACATCAGAGATATGATACAAGAAATAGCAGCGGAAAAGAAAACGATAACACCAGCAGCGGATAATCTCCAAGATAGTCTTCAAAAGAGAACTCCAAGGCACCAATCCGGAATTAGCTCGAACTCCCAATAATGATGCACTAAGATAAGCAAGTGCAGTCCTGATCCAAAGACTGAACTAACTCTAGATAATCTACTAAATCTGACTATCTGAAAAACCCAACTATAGACTGCCATGTGGAAAAAATTGTGGGCACCCAGAGTTTAGGAAAGAAACAATAAACTCCAGGTCAGTCATGAGACTGGTATGAGTAAAAAAAACAGTTTATCTTTTAAAACAACAAAAAAAGGATTTAAAACAAATCCGCAATGCTTTTAGAAAATGAAACTACCATAAGACCTCCCGCCACACACACAATGCAATCACAGAATTGGAGGAGATTTCTTCTTATGATAGTCAAACATGCTTGATACACGAATTTCTTTGATATTATTACTATAAGTGCAAAGTGCAAAAAACTTTTCGAAAGTATAATATAAATCTTAACCAGCATAGGTACCATTATATTATGCCTGCTATAGCTACCATTTTAAATGGAAGGTTCTACAACTAAAACCGTACAAGGCGCGTGCTGTTTTGTTTGGATTTCCAACAAATGGTCAGGCTAAGGAAGTTCCTGGGCCACATGAGTACGCCTCTGGAGGGACGTCCCGAGAACCAAACCGGATCTCTGCCAACACAAGGCTGGGTTACCTCTGAAACTAGGTAACTACTGACACGAGTATGTCATCCCTCGGTTGTTGACAACCTTTATCCGGGGCCCCAACAACAATCACATAGTAATATATATATATATATATATATATATATATATATATATATATATATATGCGGTATCCACATAAGTTAAGTATCTAGGCTCCATACCATGATACCACTTCTATCCAGAAGGAAATGTACATACCCTAAGGGGCGCTACCCCCAATAACCTTGCTGCATCTTTCCTGTTTTGACCATTTCCGAGGTGTGAGGTTCTGATGCAGTCTCGTCCACAAAGCTACGCTTTATACAAAAGCTATTCTTTGATCACAAATGATCAGCGGCACTCAGCATGCCACATTACCAAGTTGGGAATATATTACTGATAACCTTCAACTAATAACCTCTGAGCTTGTACGTCTCAGGGAAGGGTGTTAAGCTAAGAGAATAAATTCTCCGCTACGAACAGAAATGTATTTGAAAGAAATTTGCTTTATATCTCAAAATGTAATGTCAGACATACAATCCATACAAGTATGTTCTGGGTTCGAGCAGAACCAAAGGCACTTCCGAAGAAGTCCTTGAAATCCGAGTATTCACAATCCCGATCGGACTTCCCATCACTTAGGGAATCTCTATACAGGCGCGACTCGGTGCAGAGACAATCAACGGGCTATCCTTTCGTTCTCGAAAATACCCGGTCTTCACCACCGGTCTTCAAATGCTATCCATAATGACGTATCATTATTCGGAATGGGTTATACGACACAAAGGTCCTCTCCCGGCTAAATCGAATAATGAGCGCAATGTTTAAAAACACATGGATAATGGGATTTCAGTCAAGTCACTACTTAAAACCCAAACTTTCTTTCCAAATGGTTTAACGAATTACCATTTTCAAATCTTTAAATAAAAAGATTCACTCCCCAAAGTTCACCCAGATTTTACAAAGATTCATTCACAGTTTTTCAAATCAATTTCCATTTCAATTTGGATTAACTCATTCAATCTTTATAACAAGATTTAATTTGTAGCTTTCAAACCCGTTTTCAAAGATTTATTCATAACTTGGAAGACCATTTTCATTTTAGACTTGAAATCCTTTCAACACAAATTGAAAGTTCATTACTTCTGGGAAAGCTTTTATTATTTGAAAACAAATAGTTTTCGTTTCAGAAAAAATCCAATTATATTTGCATGAGTTAAAGCCCACGAATTAAATTCAAATTCCCAAATCAATACATTTAAAATGATTTAACACATATATAACTAGTATAACATCTTTAATCCCTAGTTTCAAACCATAGAATTCAATTCCAAATTTTGAATTCAAATTTAAATTAAATTATTTAAATTTCAAAATTTTATCGAGTTATTCAAAAATAAATTTTATCTTGAAATTCCATTTCAAAAATGTTTCACTTTTAACCCGATTCTATCTCCAAATCATTTGAATTCCAACTGTCTATTTAAAATTGTTTCAAAAATCTATGATTTAATCGATTTCCTCGTGAAATCCATATTTGTGTGTGTATGGTGTGGTCCAGCGGTTTAACACAATAGTGCAACATCATTCAATCATCAAAGATTCAAATACAACAATATATTTGATAAGCGGTATAAACTATAACGCTTATCTTTCATTCACAGATCACAGATATATATATATATATATATATATATATATATATATATATCAAGATAATAAATTACATCACAGATAATTAATTACATTACAGATCACAACATAAATTGGGATATATCACAAAGCATCACATATCAGGGATATCAAAAGTTCAACACCCAATATAATCCAAACATCCATAAGTAGGATCAATTTAATTATCTAATTAATTTAAATCAGATTAATTTCTATGAATAATTTTGCTAGTCATGATAAATTAATAGTCAATTAATTACAAAACATTTAATAAATTATCCTTTAATTAATCATTAATTAACCCTTAATTAATAATTTAATCCTTAATTAATTATTCTTAATTAATTGCAATAACTAAGTAATTACTCCTTAATTAATAATTACTTCTTAATCACTTTCATTAATTAATTAACCTTTAATAAGTTAATTGTTCTCAAATTAATTACCTTAATTAATTTATCACATTATCCTTGAATTAATTTTTTTTTCTTAATCACTTGATTAATCAACTTTAAATCATAATCAATATCAAATTAATTATCCTTAATTTACAAATTTATTTATTCCATACTTAATTAATCTTTAAACCTTAATTAATTAATTTAAACCTTTAATTACTTATTTAATTAATCCAAATAATTAATTAAATAAATAAATAATTTATCCATTTTAATTGACTTAATAATTACAAATCATTAATGTTCATTTATTTTAAGGATAAAACATTTTTCTTGTTAATGAATCAAGTTATCATTAACAAGTCACTTAAATAATTTACTTTTATATTTTACTTCTAAAATTTCATTTCAAATTTGAAGATTTAAAATGAAAACAAATTAACTTTAACAAAGTTTAAAACAATTTCAAAACCCTCTTGTTTCACAAGTTAAAAATTTATTTATCTTATAATAGAAGTTTAAAAGAATTTAAAACCCAATTTCATTTTAATTTCAAATCAATTTTAAAATACACTATAACAATCAAAATTGTTTCAATCATTTTATATTTAAAATTTCCATTTATTTCAAAACTGAAATGCATATTAAATTTTGATTCCAGATTAAACTTAGATTTTAAAACTTTACTTACATTTAAAGCTTCATTTTTAAATTCAACTATTTGACCATTTTAAAGTATTTAAAATAATTTAAATTTAAATACTTTATTTTATTTTAAAAACTGAGATTCAAACTCAATTTCCAGATTTAAAAATTAGATTACATTTGTTTTAAAACTCTGCTTAACATTTTAAAATTCAGTTTGGAATTTAACATTACAGGTTTGAAAACCTGTAACACAACCTATAACTCGAGCCACTACCATTTTTCTTCGAGCCCAAACTGTCCTATCTTCGAGTCAATTATCAAATTGCTCGAGAACAAAACCCCTGACCAAACCAAACATCGCCTGATAACGAGCAATGCACCATGCACATGCACGGTGACGCCGCACCTCCTAGATCATCGCCGATGATCTCCTCCAGTCATTGATCACCTTCTCACCCACATCTCATCTACAAATTGCAACAAAAATCTCAAAATTGGATTCGAGATTTAAAGTCCAAACCTGGAACAAAAATCTGGAACCACCCTCACCACCTGGAATCGCCTCGACCTCGCGTTTCCGACCATCTGAACTTTTACAACCCCAACCAAGTCTTCGCCACTCGCCATACTACATCACCCAAAGACTCGTGCAACTCGATGCATGAGAAAAAACGCTTCGATCGATTTCCTGACCACCTAAAAAATTAGGTTTACAAACTTAAATTCTCCACCGTCGTCACCTCGTCGAACCGGAACAACTCCAGCCATTTTTCCCAACACCACCGTAGGCTGCTCCACCTCCAGAACAAATCTCGACCACCACGAAGCAGAGAATCACCAGAAATCGACGAAAATATGAAATCAAAGTGAACCCAAACTGCTCTCTCGCCCTTGATCTAAAAATTATGATTTTTACTTTAAAAATCATGTTTTTGTATGAGAATTCAATTTATATTCCTGAATTCGTGAATTAAGAAGTTTAAATTTAAACTCATTTAAAGTTTTTCTCGGATATCTTGTTTTCCAGTAACAATACTAAATTGTTTAAAACTTAAATAAATTTTTAAGCTTAAATGTATACTATAACAACCAATTTTTGTTTTGATTCTAAGTCCAAACAGTAAGTAGATTGAGAAGAAATGATTTTTGAATCAAAAATCTGGAGTTTTTAACATCTCAGAACAGAGAACATGTAGAACAATAACCTATACAAAGCACTTCCAGTTTCCAAATATATTTAGAGGATCCAGATATATATATATATATATATATATATATATACATATATATATATAAACCTACTTATTCACAGGTATATATATATATACAACAGATTCAAGCTTTTAAATTTTAAAACATATGTTACTCACCTTGCTTTTAGAAAAAAAAGAACAGGGTTTTATTTTCTTTGGATCAGCCTGAGAAACTGCTTACTGAAGTCTCCTTCTTGATCTTAGGTTTGAATTGATTAAAATAGTTGTCAAGTTGAAGTGTTGTTTAAAGTTTGTAGAATGATGATGTTTTTTTTTCTTATTTCAGGTTTGCTATATTTTGATGAACGAATGAAATAAAGAGGATGTATAATTATATAGAGAAAAGTTTGCAGGTGATATTATTGTGATGTACAATACAGGTTATACATTTTGTACAACATTTCAGAGATATTTTCTTTTTATTTATTAATATGGTGGCTGCTGAGATGAAAGCATTTAATGAAATGGTCCTTTATGTTTTCAGTCGTGGCTTACATTTGTGCATAGATATTTTATTTTGTTTCTTCTACTTATTCTAGCCTTGCATTATATTTGAGTTTGCATTGTTTTGATATTTGAGCATATATTGCTTTCCTTAGTTACAGCCTACATACTTATCATTTATTTGCTTGTACTTCCTTGTTTTCTTATACAAGTTAATTCATATTTATCTATATACGCTTGTTCAACTTGAATAATAACATTGTCTTCTTTTGCAAGCTTCCTACTAGAATGTTTATGTGTTCTTCTTATAGATATGGTATTAATTATTATTGTCATTTTCTTTTCCAAGTGTTCATACTTGAATATATATATATAATGTTGTTAAAATTTTAACTAATGTGTTTACTTTATATATTTCATAATTTATCTTATACAAATCTGTTTCTATTTCCAACTTAAATATTTATTTTAACTCTAATACTTATTGTCTTGTATTTCTCTATATATATATATTTATTTTATTATTCCTTTATAGTATTTTTTTATTTGTATTAATACATATATTCATTTAAATTTTTGGAGAAAATCATATCAATTAACTAATTAATTTTACAATTTTTATTCAAAAATGAAATTAATTATCAATTTAAAATTAATTAAAATTCAGGATCGTTACAATAGCACAATGGAGATGCAGGGTATCGATCCCCATACCTCTCGCATGCTAAGCGAGCGCTCTACCATCTTAGCTACATCCCCTTGATGAAAATTTGGATCCATGATATTCTTCTTTGTGTTCTTCCAATTTTATCAAATGCCCTTAAGGTATATACAGGAAGCTACCACGACTTCAATTCAGACGCTATGGCAATTATATGTCTATAACGTAGAAGTCAATGGCTTTTTCTTCTTTTTCAAATATTTAAAAAATAAAGATTGCTGCTCGACACCAAGGGAATTTAATTCCAAGACTTTTACATCCACCATTTTAAGCCTTATGATCGTAATGGTGGTCCATAATAATGTTTTCGAAGTAATTGATGCACAACTCTCAGACCGTACTCTTCAACAAAATACGGTGTGAATATGAATATGTTTCTAGTAAAGAAAATATATGAATATTGTGTGATGCAATGAAAATATCATGTGTCCATGATTCAATATGCTACACACACAAACAAAAGATTTATGCTACACCCCTCTCCATTACACCACATCTACATCTACATCCCTACAATTTTAGAGCCACATGTCGAAATGCCATGCAAAGTTCTAGATATGTCCTTACATGACTCAAAACCTTCTTCAAATTATTTTGTTTGATTCGGATAATTTGAACATATTCAAAATAATATTTCAAATTGATAGTCAAAATAAATATTCTAAATGATTGATATTGCTTTAACATTTCGAACATGCCAAAAATTTCAAAATGATCATATTTTTTATGGTCGTGATATTTATAGCATAGATTGAACATACAGGAGGTTTAATTTGATTTTGAATTGTGTATCTCTAAAAACTATGATGGTATAGCAAAAGCGATCTGTAGTGGACCCTTACACCCACAATATACACACACACATACACATATGTATGTGTTTGTCCGTGTGTATGTGCGCGTACGCGTGTGCATGTCTTACATGCATGAACTTTTTTAATCAATTTGTTTTAATTTTTCGATGCAATGAGAAAATGCAAACATTTCTTATGCAAATCAAAACCGATTTTGATACCAAATGTTATAACTTAAGAGGGCCGCGACTTAATGATATAACTATATAGAAAATTATACTTTGCTCTATTCGTCATCGGTCTTTTTCTCCAATGGATGAAAAGCTTCTTCGGATGTGCATCACTTCTATAGCTTAATGTGTGTTTCTAATGGAGGGAAAGATAACCAGATATTGTGATGCAACTTTGGAGAACCTCATTATCATTTGTATAAAGATTATAAGACTCTTAGCATTCTTACACTATCAAGAACTAGTATGAATCGCACGTACGTGCATCTAATAGCTAGAAAATTTTACTTTTTATTTAATAAAAAGTTAATAGACAAAGTGTACTATAAATGCAAAAGCTTTTGCCGCCACAACACCTTTATTTCAATCAGTTTTGTTGGTGGTGTCCAATGCAAATTGATAGTGAAATTCCATTGATGTATGGTCGGGAAGGAAATGGTGGCGGTGGTCGGTGGTGGTCGCAAACCGTTGATAAAATTTCATTGATAGGTTGTAAGGTATTTTCTAAATTTCAAAAGGACATGCTGAAAATCTTATTCGTTGAATTCTCTTTAATCATAGTAGAGATAATGAAAACATACACTATAATTAAAGAACATGAATGATCTCAAAGTATTAGTAATAATGTTGGAAACCCAATGTAGACCTCTCCATGCTATTCTTCTTTTTTATTCTTTTTTTGTCTTTTTTTTTCTTATAGTGTCAGTAAACTGGTTTTTTGGTTGTTAAAACGAACAATAATGTCAGCACGGGCGGCCCCACGGTCAGAAAAGCTATGTATAAGGTAAAGCCCATGCATTTCCTTAACAATTGAGTTACTCGGACACGGAGCTAAGTGCATGATCAATGGTTAACACTTCATCTTTACTGCTAATAATGATAATTTCACGAACTAATTTCAACCGTGTCTTTTTGAATTACCTAAAATACCCTTTCAAACCACTTGAGAAACCTTAACAAGAAGCTATTCTCTTATCAAAGCCAAACTCCGTCATCCCTGTGCCCTCTCTTCCAATCAGAAATCCTAGATCGATCAGAAATCAAAAGCTATTCACTTATAAAATCCAAACTCCACCATTCTTTTGCCCTCACTTAGAATTAGATACCCTAGATAAATCAGAGATCAGAAGCTATTCGTTATCAAATCTATACTCCTTTGATCCCGCACCACCTCTACCCCTGAAATCGATAAAACAAATCTCATTGTCATCGTCCTACTACCCGACCGCAACGCATGGTCATCATAACGTCGTCATCGTCGATAATCACACTGTCCACACCAACATCTTCCCTCTCTTGATCACCAACGCTATCAATTGCTGCAAGTTTCAGCTAATGCATTGTGTCACTGTTTACAAAGGGACGAGCATCGCAGTTTGCAATCGACCATTTTGTAGACTAGATTAACTAACTATGCTCTAATTCTTCCACTTAACTAACTTATTCTGCTCTGACTCCTCAAGTACTGCTCCTTAGATACCGAGCTTCGACCACTTTTAGGTATTTTTTAATCTTCTATATTTTTTTTGTTATTTATGTTCCATTATATATTGATTTTTTAACTATTCGAAATGAGCCATATTGGTAATTGCTTTGCTGCTCATACATTTTCACTCAGTAGACTGTTATTGATTATCTCATATGATCAAGGTAGGTGATTACTTAATTGATTTTGTTTACAATTCGAGGATTATGCATGGGATTTTCAATTCTTTTCGTTTACAAGAATTCCATTTTCTCCTCGGTCCTTGATCTCAGATTTTTCTTTCAAATTCATGTGTTTTGATTTCGTTATTTCTGTTCTTATTGAAAAATGAGGATCCACTTGCTAAACCGCTGAATGTTAATTTTACATTTGTAGTGTTGTTCCACTTATCAAATGCACCACATGAATTTGGTTTTGGTTGTAGTGTTGACTATTTCATCAATATCTCAGTGTCATGTGCATTTATGATTAATATGCATTAATAGTTTAATGCTGAATTTTAGTTCTATTTGGTGCAATTGAGTATGTATCGCAATCTGTTGTGATAATCCGACTTTTAAGCATGCTAGCTTGCTTATACTGAAAGTTCTTAGACTTGGCATCTTTTTTTGTGTTTTAACATATTACAGCATTTTTGACTTAACAATTTCATTCATTACTACGACTTTAAGAATATAGGCTCTTTTCTTAGATTTTACTTACTTCGGCTACCATGATGACTTCTTAGTATCAAAAACTCCTAACAAGAACTGTACCTGCATGGATTTAATTTAAAATATTGGAAGAAGATCATAAGGATAGGGAACTCTATATTCATGTTTGTAGCTTTTCAATACTTAAGCTTTTCCTTGCTACTTTTTAAGTTTAACTGTAATAGGTAAGTAAGAAACTCCATCAGCATGTTATTCCTATATATAGCTAGCGTTAATGATACAACAAAGCTCTTTTTGACTAAATTGTATTGCAGGTTAAATTAGATAAATAAACATCATATTGTAGAACTGGATTTCACTCTGATAAAGTTTGAATATGTTTATATTGCAATTCCCTTAAGTGGCATTGAATTACATAGGAAGACATAGGAGCTCTGTTGGTATTAACAAAATAGGAAAGTATCAAGTATGTTTGACTCATAGATAGCCATGTTGTGATAAATGATAGCATTACTATTGTGCGTCTCTCTCACCTTTTCTCATAAATCACATTAGCTGCTTATATCCTTGAGAAACAGTATAATGTTATGTTGTAGAAATATGTGTGATTCGACTATATTATGCTTTAGGGTATTGATTTAACGATAAAAAAATATCTTTTTTTATTGAAAAAGACAAACCAATCGATCTGAAAGAATCAACTATCTTATTGTGTTGGGTTTTGACTAATCTCCTATTTCTTTCATTTTATCATAACCGAGAATTATGTTTGAAAGTTTTAATTCATTAACGCATTAACCAAAAAATTTGAAAAGTTTCATCATTAAGTGCGGTTGAAGAAACTTTATAGTGATCGATAAATGTTTTACCAAACTTTACGGTTTTTCCCTGTATATTTGCACTTGCTTATCTATCATCATCTATACTATCATACATATTGTCATATTGAAACCACTGAAAAGTAATCATTATGTTTTAGTTTTGATTTAGGTATTAATGTGCACTCTCTTTTATGAGCATTGATGCAATCACAACAAGGGTAATATGATATTTGGTGACTATTTTTTTTATCACAAATACGTATACTTGGATTTGTTTATGTAATTTAAATTCGTTAACATTTTGAGTTGTATATTATGAAATTAGTTTGTTGATTTTATAATTAATAGATAGAGAATCATTTGTAGACTCAAACTTTCATTTACTGTCATATTAGTAATGAAATTTCAAAATTATATTATATATACTATACAAGCGGTGGTGATGAAAGATTCAAAGGATATATAATTTGATTTTGAATTTTGTTACATTTATACATACATATACATATATACATATATATAAATATATATATATATATATGTATGTATGTATGTATGTAAAAATCTAAATGATAAATTTAGTTTAAAATTCGATAAATTAGTGTGTTTTAAGCTTATTATTATTCCTATCCTGATTATGATCACATTCTAAGAAGAATAATGGTTCTCAATGTGTGTAATATTCTAATAACTTTATAACAATAGCGGCAATTGAAGTAGTGGGAGTAGCATACCTAAAAGTAGAGGAGAAGAAGAAAGAGATTCCATGGATCAAGTAAGAATGTAGTTTTGTTAAAATTTTACATTTTTTTCATTAATTGAATACACAACTTAAAATTTTGTTTTACTCATCTTTGATTGAAAGGCTGAGAATTTTTTTTGAAAAGATCAAATTATTTGTTGAATGGTAGAAGTATAGTTATGGATATACTATACTTAATAGTTCAATACATGTATCACCTAATATTTTATAACAAAAGGAGAAACCATTCCAGTTTCTCATTTTCTTAAGTTGAAGCAGACTACTCCCTTTCAACAACAAGAATATACTTAATGCCTTTTATTGTTTGACCCATGTTGATATATTAATATGTGGCAACTTATGCATGCTTTTAGAACTTATTTGCCTGTGCCTTTAATTACTTTTTATTACTTTAGTTTTTATTTATTTTTGGTTCAATTTTACGTAACTTTAGATGTCATTGTCGTTAAAAGTAATCGGTCTTCATATTATAAAAAAGTGCAACGGCTATTTATGTTGATTTATGAAGTAAACACAAAATATTTTTAACAAAAATGAATGATTATCTATTAAATGTGAAATTAGACCATGTATGTTAAGCGACTATTTAATGAGAATCAAGAACTGCATAATGCGAAGAAAAATTGCAATACAATTATTGCATTTAAGAATTCTGGCTTAAACGTAAACATGTAATTTTTTTCGCTTCCACTGTCAGTTTATGTTACAATACTATGGCGTAATCATACCGAAATATTTATAATTTAGAAATATAATGTTAACTGATGAATCTTTGATTTAGAAATCAAACTATTTTTGTCTTTTTGGTTTTTGTTGAAGCTCTTTCTCAAATGATCAAATTATTCTGAATTGCCCTTTTTTTATATTCATTTTTTGTAATGTATTTGAGTAATAGTTTCATATAGTACTAAATCCTAGATTACATCTTTATATAAATGAAAACAATAAGTGCAAATTGCATTAAACAAACTGTTCAGCATATAGAAAATATCTCTTCATATTAGAAATTATTGTATAAGTTAGTAATATTCTCATGAAATAACATTTGCTAGGTAAATCATAGATATTCTAATACTTACTCTTTAGTTGTATGTCCTACTTTAAGAGATGCTTTTTTTATATAGTGTAAATCCTAATCATTTTCTTTGTACTAATAGATCTCCAAAAAGAGAGAAAATTCAAATCACTTCCGATCGTGAAAGGGGCGAATTAAAAAGGAGAAACGATAAAAGTTCTTTGGTGACTGATGTGCATGGGATGCAACTCCACTTTTATAACGAAACATATTTATGTAAATCTGAAAGAAAATAGATGACAAAGTTTGATTGTTTCAAATTGGGTTAATACAACATTGTTTGATAAATTTTGATTTCATAAGTGTTTCTTATTCTTGGAATTATTTTTTTACACGATTGATCTGAAGATTACTGTTCTTTGAACGTGCTAAACAAAATATAGAACCTTACGTTTAAGTTATTATGCAAAACTTTTAAAAACTATTGCTCTTTGTTATTAATAGTAATGCTAAATGCACTCCTATCTGTGCTCAATTTACAGTAACAAAAGAAAAAAAATGTTAAAAGTTGTTGCATTTTACTCAATCGATGGGCATTGTATTACCAATCAACAATAATTTATCTAGAATATACCAACGATTGAAGAGTGAAGTCTACTTTGATTGTATAAGACCAGAGGTCAATATATTTGACTGGAATCATACTACAAATCAAACAATCTAAGAAGTTGTAAAACGAAACACCGATTGTGGTGTTGCACGCAATTATTGAATCAAAAGCTAAATATATCAACAATGACACATGGGAAGGAGACTCGTTTTTGGAGGGATAAATCAAAAGCTAAGTTGATTCAGCTGAATGTACATGGTGCTAAGCTTATGAATATAAAAGGTTATAACATCATTGGCTAAGGAAGTGATAGTTTACAAAACCAAGTATGGTGTTATTTTTGGGTTGTTATCAGTGGTGATCAGTGATATCACCTAATTATAACTAGTATGCTCATCAAGATATCAGCTGCAAGTTTCTTTTGTTTCTACATCAAGAACTGTTGGTACACATGGCTTACATTTATTAGAAGACAAAAAAAAGGGTAACAAGAGCACAGGTATGTTAACAAAAAGGTGAGCCATGTGGACCTGTGGTGTTAAGCAGCATGTAACTTTCAACAAAATATACTGGTACCATTGTATCCATCCAAAGATATGGGAGAAACAAAAATGCACAAACCACAAGTTATATTAACATAAAGATGCAACTAACCCCACTTTACAAAATCTTTGTACCCCTAGTTGACAAAATGGATTGATGTGATTACTTTAAAGAGCTTAGAGAAGGTAACTGATAATTGAACGAGTGTGATCAGCAGAGTTGTACTGGTTCATAGGGTTCTTATTCCCTCCATTGAAGGAGTAATAATTGTCATTGTTATGCATTTTCATTAAAGATTCAACCAACGCAATTCTAAATATAAACCTGCAGTGTAGAAAAGAAAACACAGAGATGTAAGGCCATATTTTAGGGGAATATGTGCAAGTTTGCAGGATCCCCCAACATGAAAATGTACTGTGCACATATGGATCCCAAGCGTCTAAAGATGAAAATTCATGATTCTTGTGATAAAACATACACCCACTTTTAGAAAGCCGGATGATTCCAACAGTCATATTGCCAATAGCAATACATTTTGCACTTTATTCCTCTACTTAAAAATATAATCTATTGCAACCATCACCATTTCTTCTCTTCACGCTTCATCTACATTCCATAAATTTTATTATTTTTATTTATTATTTATTATTATTATTTTATTTTTTACATTTTCAATTACAATGGCAAACCAAAATTGAAAAGGAAAAAAAATCTGACTAACCCCATATATCATAATTTTCAAGCACAAGCTCCTAATCTCAATACCGAATACAATTTCTCATAAATTTTCAAATTCAAAATCGAGATTTCTTCTCTCAGATCAGCTCTATTCTCAACAACCATATTAAATGAATCTACCTAACTTGCATTCGCCAAAGTTTTCCTATTGACCACGATTTCAACACATGGAAATATATGTAAAGAAGTAACTGGTTAAATTGAGGATCAATCAAGCATGAAGTGGCGAATAAATTCAATCCAAGTTCGAATAACATAGACGAAACTAAGATTGAAGATGATGGCAAATGTAGGAACTCCACGGGATGACATGATGATCACATAGTTGTGGTGATAGAGAAAGAGGAAGATCAATTGGATTTGATATGAATGAATCACCCAGTGATGATGGTAAACCCATAGCGTTAGCTGCCTTGTGAGTAGTCAAAAAGTAGTCAAAAGAAAAGATTTGAGATGGTGGTAAATGTAGGAACTCTACGGGATGGCATGATGGTCAACATGGCTGCGGTGGTAGAGGAAGAGGGAGATCGATCGGATTTAATATGAATGAATCATCCAATGATGATGGTAATCCCTTAGCTTAGCTGCCCAGCGAGCAGTCAAAAAGTAGTCAATGCAAGGGGACGAAGAGTTATGTTCCTGCTCAAACGAATGTTCCGAAGATTCAAGCAAAATATCAAACCAAAGTGAGTGTGCCTTTTGGAATTTTATTAAAAAAAATTCATCCACCAAAGTAAATGAAGGAACGGAAAAATATGAAACTATTGTAAAAATCATCTAGGTGTTAACTTAGACCCCGCCTCGGCACCAAGCGAGGTTTACGACCTTGGCATCCACCTAGGATCCACTTAGGTGTTAGACAAGACTTGTTGCCTTACCTAATCCCCTAGGTAGAGACTTTTGTAATAATTACATCTTGCAGTTATGCATGAAACATATGCTAAACATTTTGCATTTTTTAATTGAAAATAGGCATTGTCTCTCTGCCTTCAAAATTAATAATGAAGATCAATATTGAAAATAGGTATACGTTGTATCATCGTAAAGAAATTTTGCATAAATATCTAAAAAAATTATTGATAATAAATTAATAACAAGTTTCTCAAAAACACCTAGCATTGTTTGATCCCTACCTAGACGATAAATCACTCCCAAACCCACCACCTAGCCTCCAACTAACGATTTTAACAACATTGAAACCTGAAAGTCATTGGAAGTGCAACGAAAGGAAATAAATACGGTTTTCCAAAAATGAAATCAAATAATATTCGAGTTAGCAAAGTAGCGCCACCAAACTTTGTATGGTAACTATTTAGTTATGCATTTAATTATGCACTGCCATGTGATATTGTCCAAGGATGAACTTCGATTCGAATCCTAGAAGTTTTGACCTAGATGGAAGTGTACGATTCTACTATAGTGGAGACACTCAACCATCAAAAAAACATAAAGCAGAGAAAAATATTTTGATGGGCAAAACGATTTGATGCAATCGTTGAAAAATGTTGTCATATCACAAGGTACTCACCATAGACAATTGAAAAATAAAAACATAAAAAGTACCAACTACTGACAGCTAGTATACCGTTCATGAGTTAAGCTTTCGATCAAGCTGTTAAGTATTGCTTGATTTATTTAACTTCCTTCGTCCTTTAATTTTGCAGGCTTTTGGTCTTTAAATTATCTTTTCATTGGCACGTTTTCTTAAACTTCTTGGTGTTAGTGATAACATGGAAAATCATGTCGGTGTCATTTATTGGATTAATAAAGATATCAAGAGTACCAAGAGATTTCTAAAAGATGAAAATCTTTTAATGTGTTGGTTGTTCAAAGATTTACATTTTTCAAAGGGAGTTGTTAGTCACAAGTCAGACGTTATAAGCCTTCTAAGAGGAAAGAAAGTTCGCAAACACAATCGACTATGAGTCCACATGTATTCCACCTAATGCAGAGGCTCAAGCCCCAGCCCTCGTAAGGGCAAACAAGCTAGCGAGCGCCTTTTTTCTACTCCATATATTAGAGGTATCCTCTCCTTGCTGTAAGCATTCTCTTTCTTCCTCTTCTCTCCCATCAAATAAAAAAACTCCATCTTTGTCCTCAAATAACAAGTCCTCATTGAGATGTAATTGACAAGGAGAATTACACACCATTGAGCAAGTGCCCTGACAAGGTAGATCGTTGTTGGCCAGATATATTACATGCAGAATTAGCCAAGGATAGAAGAACCTTGTATAATAGATCTAGAACATCATAACCTAGGTATATTTTGAGTGCTCATTTGTAGCTTCTTGTATTTTCATTTTTTGACATTGATTGTTGGGTACTTAGGTTGTGTTTCAACCTAATGAAACCTGTACGAGAAGACTTCAAAATTCACATATGGAAACGAAATAATTAGACGTATGTGAAGGTAAAAATATATAGTTAATGAAGATGTGATATATAGAAACCAAAAATATAATTTCTCAGTAAGACAAGGCTCAAGTCTCAAAAGATAGTAGAACGACTTAAAGAAGACCATAAAGGAACGACCTTGCTTACTACGCCTGAACATAAAAGCATTGTTGTAGTAAGGTCAAACCCGCTCCATATATTTATTTAGGAAGAATAATTCCAATGAAAAACCTCCCATTAACTCCACTACCTGCTCTACCGCCTACAGATTATAACCACTATCTTCATTATGGAGGTGATAATAATTGTTAATCGTGGTTCTAAGCCATTTTTAGCTTTCCTTACTAGCTAACTTTGCTTCTAATAATTCACATCAATCAACTAAATTCATGAATTGACATAACATTGAAAACTCATCTTTGAAAACATCCAACAACATATTAAATTTTCATATGATTCTACGAACGTTATAATGGGTTTAAGAGACTAAAGGCTCTATGCTTCAGCAATTTTTTATCATTAAATTTTTTAATAGTAATATATTTAATACGCAAATCTTAAATGGTCATTAAAATATTATATTCACTTAAAAACGAATTAATATGACACTGAAAACATTTTGGATGAAGTCTTACTCACCAAAATGACATGTAATCTCCCCTTGATGAGGGAAGATATTGCCATCATTCATTCCTTAATTATCCTCTAATGAAATATCATTTTCTCCTTTAGAAGTTTCTATGTTGAAACCATGAAAGTGAAGAATGAATGAGTATTATAGAGAATGAAGTTAGAATGAAGGAACAAAAGATGCTTTGGGGTTTCTTGATGGACTTGGGATTAATAGCCCAAATGAGCCTTAATTAAACAATTCCTTTCCTCTATCGCTCTATTCTTATTCTAAATAAGAATGCATAGAAAACTCTTTATTCGTATCATTCACTTACTCCCAAAATTAAATAACTTTTCCATAAAATTGCTAACTATGTTTTCTAAGTGTTTCATATGCCTAGTTAATTAATTTCCCTCAAGTTTTTTCCTACACTTCATTAATTAACTAACTTTTTATCCCCTTTATTAGCATTCTAAGTGGCGCACTACACTTTTCAGCTAAACTAATTCATGCATAATTTTTGACATAATCCTCCATAAAATTCTTTCCATAAATATTCAGTAAAAAATAATTAACTAGTTAATATTTAAGTGCATTCACTGCAGCTAGCTAGTAATTATTTATGTGGTTTGCAAATATATTATTTTAACCACATCACTATTCAATCACCACATCATGTCATCGAATATGATGCTAATAATATATATGAATCCAGGATGTAACAAAAGTACTCTTAGCTCGATAGAAATATTAATGTCTTTCAATATCATTCGTAAACGATTTTCACTTAAATTACATTTTGCTTTAACAATTTGTAAATGATGTCAAACTATAATGTAGGTCTAACAAAATGAACAATAGTATTTAATTTTGATAGTTTAATCAACATTGTGAGTAATGCCAAATACTGTTTAAACACATTTTCAATTTTGGCATGTATAATCGAATTGACATTTCAATTTTCCATTTTCAAATCATAACATTTTATTTTTTATGCGTAAAACACATGTGATTTGTTCTAATTATTATGCATCAACGTGTGGCACTGCGGGGTGTGTCTTTTGTACTATTTAATTTAATTATGTTGTTCGGAACATCTATCATATCTGCTAATTACTTCGCTATGCACATGCTCCACTTGTGCCATTAAATCTCGTAAATTATAGTCGCAATAGAATTATAATATTTTAATCCAACCGCATACTTCACATGATGCCCTTATACGCAGGGCCGGCCCAAAACTTTTGTTGCCCAGGTCCATATACGCATTTTTGAAAGAAATTTAAAATGCAAAAACAAACTATTGCCTACCGCCAGCTTTCAACCTACGCCAGTAACATTCACTCTGATAATCCTACCACTAAACCACATATTACTTGACAATATTGTTTGGTTTACGTTTTATATATAAACAAGTATTAAAAAAATTCATTCTCCCCAGCCCAATGGGCTGCTCTAGCCCAAGGACTTGGTGGGCTGTCCTCTGGACCGGGCATGCTTATATGAAATTGAAGTAACAGGTTCTGGCACCCATTAAAAGTTAAAAGTTAACAATTATTTTCAACTGAAAATTCATATGTTTAGATGCGTAAGTTAA
This sequence comes from Allium cepa, assembly GCA_030765085.1. Lineage (NCBI taxonomy): Eukaryota > Viridiplantae > Streptophyta > Magnoliopsida > Asparagales > Amaryllidaceae > Allium > Allium cepa. The sequence continues at coordinate 189,033,131 of CM060942.1, forward strand.
AAGTTCAATCTTAATCAGATTATTTATGAAAAATTTCTTTATCATTTCAAAAACGTGTTTATTAAAACTATATAAATCAATTGTTATTTATACAAAGAACCCATAGTAGGTTATTCAAAGATGATATCAACAAAAATAACATAGTGATATACTTGAATTCATAACTTATCAAAATACATTTCATAAAATGATCCATCCAGTCACCTGAACATTATTTAGTCTCTATATATATAATGACAATGTAAAATGTAGAAGAAATAATAACGCATTCCATATATTTATGTACACATTTATGTATTTTTTCACTTAATAAAGAGCAATATTTTTAGCGCATAAACAACTCCACAAGCAATGAAAAAACGGTGAAGAAGAAGAAAATCATTCAAGGTTACAACAATAAAAAAAATTATTGATCAACAACTTAAATCTAATTCTTTCACTATAGTCAAAGTAAAAAAGATACTTATTTCAAATTTGGGGAAAACATCATAAACAAAAGCAGCACAAATGGAGATGCGGGGTATCAATCCCCGTACCTCTCGCATGCTAAGCGAGCGCTCTACCATCTGAACTACATCCCCTTGATGAAAAATTTGATCCATGATAGTCTTCTTTGTGTTCTTCCAGGTTTATCAAATACCCTTAAGATATACAGGAAGCCACCATGATTTCAACTCAGACGCTACGGCAATTATATCTCTACAACGTAGAAGTCAATGGCTTTTTCTTCTTTTTCAAATATTAAAAAAAAAAGATTGTTGGTAGATGCCAAGGGAATTTAATTTCAAGACTTTTACATCCATAATTTAAAGCCTTACAATTGTAATGGTGGTCCATAATAATGTTTTTGAAGTAATTGATGCATAACTCTCAGACCATGCTCTTTAATAAAATACCATGTGAATATGAATACGTTTCTAGCAAAGAAAATATATGAATATTGTGTAATGCAATGAAAATATCATGTGTCCATGATTCAATATGCTACATACACAAACAAAAGATTTATGCTACACCCCTCTCCATTACAATTTTAGAGCCACATGTCGAACTGCCATGCAATGTTCTAGATATGTCCTTACATAACTCAAAATCATCTTCAAATTATTTTGTTTGATTCGAATAATTTTAACATATTCAAAATAATATTTCAAATTGATAGTCAAAATAAATGTTCTAAATGATTGATATTGCTTTAACATTTCAAACATGCAAAAAATTTCAAAATGATCATATTTTTTGCGATCGTGATATTTATAGTGTAGATTGAACATACCTAAGGTTTAATTTGATTTTGAACTGTGTATCTCTAAAAAATATAATGGTATAGCAAGAGCGATCTGTAGTGGACCCTTACACCCACAATACAGACACATATATGTATGTATGTGTCAGTGTGTATGTGCACATACGCATGTGCACGTCTTGCATACGTGAACTTTTTTAATCAATTTGCTTAATTTTTCGATGCAATGAGCAAATGTAAACATTTTTATGCAAATAAAAACCGATTTTGATACTAAATGTTATAACTTAAGAGGACCGTGACTTAATGATATAACTATATAGAAAATTATACTTTGCTCTATTCGTCATCGGTCTTTTTCTCCAATGGATGAAAAGCTTCTTCGGATGTGCATCACTTCTATAACTTAATGCGTCTTTCTAAAGGAGGGAAAGATAACCAGATATTGTGATGCAACTTTGGAGAACCTTATTATCATTTATAGAGAGATTATAAGACTCTTAGCATTCTTACACTATCAAGAACTAGTATGAATCGCACGTACGTGCATCTAGTAGCTAGATAAATTTACTTTTATTTAATAAAAAGTTAATAGACAAAGTGTACCATAAATGCAAAAGCTTTGGTCGTCACAACACCTTTATTTCAAGCAGTTTTTTGGTGGTACCCGATGCAGATTGATAGTGAAATTCCATTGATGGATGGTCGGGAAGGGGATGGTGGTGGTGGTTGCAAACGTTGATAAAATTTCATTGATAGGTTGCAAGGTATTTTCTGAATTTCAAAAGGACATGCTGAAAATCTTATTTGTTGAATTCCCTTTATTCATAGTAGAGATAATGAAAATATACACTATAATTAAAGAACATGAATGGTCTCATGGTATTAGTAATAATGCTGGAAACTCAATGCAGACCTCTCCATGTTATTCTTCTTTTTTATTCTTTTTTTTGTCTTTTTTTCTTATAGTATCAATAAACTGGTTTTTTGGTTGTTAAAAGGAACAATAATGTCATCATGGGTAGCCCCACAGTCAGACTAGTAATGTATCAGGTAAAGCCCATGCATTTCCTTACCAATAGAGTTACTTGGACACTGAGCTAAGTGCATGAATGAAGGTTAACACTTCATTTTTATCTTTACTACTGATAATGATAATTTCATGAACTAATTTCAACCGCGTCTTTTTGAATTATCCAAAATACCCTTTCAAACCACTTGAGAAACCATAACCGAAAGCTATTTGCTTATCAAACCCAAACTTCGTCATCCCTCTGCCCTCTCTTCCAATAAGAAATCCTAGATCGATCAGAAATCAGAAGCTATTCGCTTATCAAATCCAAACTCCATCATCCTTTTGCCCTCACTACGAATCAGAAACCCTAGATCAATCAGAGATCAGAAGCTATTCGTTACCAAATCCATACTCCTTCGAACCCGCACCTTCTCTACCCCTGAAATCGATCAAAAATCTCATCGTCGTTGTCCTCCTACCTGATCGCAACGCACGGTCATCATAACATCGTCATCGTCGACAATCCACTATCCACACCAAGCATCTGCCGTCTCTTGATCATTAACGCTACCAATTGCTGGAAGTTTCAGTTAATGCACCGTGTCGCTGTTTACAAAGGGACGAGCATCGCAGTTTGCAACCATTTTGTAGACTAGATTAACTAACTGTGCTTTAATACCTCCACTTAACTAACTTATTCTGCTCCGACTCCTCAAGTACCGCTCCTTAGATATCGTGCTTTGACCACTTTTAGTATTTTTTAATCTTCTATATTTTTTTTGTTATTTATGTTCCATTATATGTTGATTTTTTAAACTATTAGAAATGAGTGATATTGATAATTGCTTTGCTGCTCATACATTTTCACTCAGTAGACTGTTATTGATTATCTCATATGATTAAGGTAGGTAACTACTTAATTGATTTTGTTTACAATTCGAGAATTATGCAGAGGATTTTCAATTCTTTTCGTTTACAAGAATCTCTTTTTCTCCTTATCCCTCGATCTTAGACTTTTCTTCCAAATTCATGTGTTTTGATTTCGTTATTCCCGTTTTTATTGAAAAATGAGGATCCACTTGCTAAAATGCTGAATATTAATTTTACTTTTGTAATGTTGTTCCATTTACAAATGCATCTCATGATTTTTGTTTTGGTTGCAGTGTTGATTATTTCATCAATATCTTGGTGTCACCTGTGTTTATGATTAATACGCATTAATAGCTTAATGTTGAATTTTAGTTCTGTTTGGTGCAATTGAGTATATATCGCAAGCTTTTGTGGTAATCCGACTTCTAAGCATGCTAGCTTGCTTATACTTAAATTTCTTGGACTTGGCATCTTTTTTTGTGTTTTAACATACATGTTACGACATTTTTGACTTAACAATTTCATTCATTACTACGACTCTAAGAATATTGACTCTCATCTTAGATTTTACCTACTTCGGCCACCATGATGATTTGTCAGTATCAAAAACTCCTTACAAGAATTGTACCTGCATGGATACAATTTTAAAACATTGGAAGAAGATCATAGCGATAGGGAACTCTATATTCATGTACGTAGCTTTTCAATACTTAAAGGATTTTTCTTGCTACTTTTTAAGTTTAACTGTAATAGGTAAGTAAGAAACTCCATCAGTATGTCTATTCCTATATATAGCTAGCGTTATTGATACAACGAAGCTCTTTTTGACTAATTTGTATTATAGGTTAATGTTGATAAATAAACATTATATTGTAGAACTGGATTTCACTCTGATATAGTTTGAATATGTTTATATTGTAATTCCCTTAGGTGGCACTGAATTACATAGGAAGACATAGGAGCTCTGTTGGTATGACAAAATAGGAGAGAATCAAGTATGTTTTACTCATAGATAGCCATGTTGTGATAAATGATAGCATTATTATTGTGCGACTCTCTCACCCTTTCTCATAAATCACATTAGCTGCTTATATCCTTGAGAAACACTATAATGTTATGTTGTAGAAATATGTGTGATTCGACTGTATTATGCTTTAGGGTATTGATTTAACGATTAAAAAAATATCGTTTTGCAGAAAAAGACAAACCAATCGATCTGAAAGAATCAACTATCTTATTGAGTTGGGTTTTGACTATGTTAACCCTGCCTCGGTTACGACTCAGTGGTCCAGTATGTGGAGATGGCGCCGACTCAGGACTTAAAGGGATAGCCGACCTAACTGATTAACAAGGTGGCCGACTTAAATCGATACCGACTTAACTGGTTAAGGAGCATGCCGACCCAATGCCTTCACATAGATGCCGACCTAGTGCTTCAGAAGGAACTGGCCTAACGACTCAAGAAATAACAAAGGATCCGACTTAACATGGTGCCGACCTAACTGCCTAATGGAGTTGCCGACCTAACTGCTTAACAAAGGATCCGACTTAACATGGTGCCGACCTAACTGAGTGGAACAAGTTCACGACTTAAACTTGTGTCGTGACCGACTCATGGTCTGTGCTAGGATGTGCGCGACCTGGGCAAGGGAGTTAGTTCACGTTTAGCTCGTCAATTCATTAAATCGGCAACGACCTATTTGAGCATGCACTTCCCATTTAAGTCGGAGGCCATGCATCAGAGAGAGGGAACGACCTACGACCTGGCTTGACCCGGTGACGACTTTGGACTTGTGCAAATTCAGCGAAGAAAGATCAACTCAGCTAGATCATAGTGGTGCTCCCATAAGTCGGCCACGACTTAGCTGGGTCGGGGGCGATTCAGAACCGGTTACGACTTAGCTTAGGTCCAAGATCTTTGCCTATAAATACCAACCTACCTCCAACATTAGGGGGACTTTTTGGTTCATTCTCGAAGCGCCAAAACTCTGCCATTTTCTCGACTCAAACAACACTTCAAGCACTCCAAACATCGAAGACATTACATCAAATTCACGAGAGAGAATCCACATCATTCATCATGGGTTTGAAAGATAATTCTCCGTAAAAGTTTGTACTAACAGTCTAGAGTGGATTGTAATTTAAGAAAGTTGTATAAGTTGTATTTGTTCAGCAATAAAGAGATCAAAGTGGACGTAGGCTCGATTTTAGGCCGAACCACTATAAAACTGTTGTCTTTTACTGCTTTTCTGCAATTTCTTTACTTGTATCTTGTTCCCGTACCAACGGGTGGTGCTTTCATAACTGCTATCTACTCACTGGGGTGTTAGCGTTCAAATTTTAGCGTTAACATTTTTGGTGCTTTCACTGAGAAATCGAACTCAGGACAGCTGTCATCATTGCTTCGCAGAGATTTGAAGAAAGAATTTCTTTAAAAACCAGAAGTATATCTTAGATTATGGCTCCTGGAAGGAAAAGTAGATCTATCAGATCTGGGAACATTCAAGAGGGAACCTCCGCTTCCCCTGTGCCTAATCTACCCACTCCGTCTGTTGGAGTTACAAAAGCGGAATTGGATGCTGTGATTCTAGGGCTAAACCAGCAGATAAACGCCCAAAATGCACAACTAGAGGCTCAAAGTGCCCAGAATGCTCTGATTCTGAATAAGTTGAACGACTTACTTGGGGCAAACAATCAACCGGCTGGTAATGAAAGGAACTATGCTGGCAACATTCATGATGTTAATGAAAGGAATGCTCCTGAAAGGCCTACTAGTCCCTTTGAGCAGGCAGTACCTGACGCCGGTGGATCTAGAACTCGGCATGATGAAGAATATCTTTCTGGAATGGTCCGGCAGATCATGAAATAAAGTATGCAAAGGGTTGAAGATGAGAAGGAATGGGGTTTCGCTCCAAGCAAAACTCCGTTTACTGAAAGAATCTTAAAGGCGGAATTTCCAAGGAAGTTTGTCCCTCCGACCATCCCAGCTTATAAAGGGACAAGTGATCCAAACGAATTTTTGTATAAATATGATTGGCACATGACAGGTGCCAGAGCTTCTGACGAAATAAAGTGCCGATATTTCCCCGTATACCTTGAAGGGGTGGCTATACTATGGTTTACCAAGCTGCCAGTCCGATCTATAGATCAGTTTTCAGACTGGACCAGAAAATTCAAGGAGCAGTTTAGACTTTATGCTTCAAAGGCCGAGGATATCATGTCATTGTCCAGTTTAGAGCAGAATCCTGGTGAGTCTGTCAGATCTTTCTTGAACCGTTTCAATATAGCACTGGCTGAGGTGGACAATGCTGAACCACGAATGATCTTGACTTATCTAATGAGGGCTATCGATAAGTCAAGCGAATTTGGGAAATGGTTAAACATGAAAGAGCCAACCTCTCTCGAGAAGTTCTACAAAAAAGCAGACGAATTCATTCGCTTGGAAAGTCGTCCTTTGCCAGTAAAGGCAGTGTTGGAAAAAGCTGAAGACAACACTGTCGCTCCACGCAAGAATGAATCGGTGGGGCAAAAAAGGGAGAATAATAATGGAAAGAAACAGGGTAATCTGAAGAAGCCCCGGTCCTTCAAGCCATCAGAATATACTCCATTATCACACACACCGGAGAACATCTACCTGGCCACTAAAGATTCCGTCGCTTTCCCTAAACCTATCCCATTGAGAACCGGGAGAAAAGCCATACAAAGTGGGAAATTCTGCCGCTTCCACAATCAACCAGGTCATGAAACTGATGAATGCCGCCAGCTGAAAAATCTGATTGAAGAGTTGCTAAGAGAAAACAAGTTGCAGCAATTCGTGAAAAAGAATAGCAACGATCCTGCATCGTCGAGTCAGGGGCAGCGGGCTCCTGTTCATCAGCCTGGGGCAGGTGAGAAAGCTACGGGGCATGAATCTGGAAGGCCCGTTATCAATGTCATTTCAGGAGGACCTCACCCAGCTGGCAAGAGTTGGGGTGAGATGGAGAGATATTCCAGGGCTTTGAAATATGCTCCAGCCGAAGAAGACGTCTTTGTTCTAGAAGACACTACGCCCCTTAAACAACAGAAAACTTTCAGCGATGATATTATTTTCAGAGCCAGAGATTCTACAGGTATTGAAGCTCCTACTTTAGATCCCTTGGTCATCTCGGCTGGTATTGGACCAGCCATTGTCAGAAGAGTCCTTATTGACTGCGGAGCATCATGTAATATCCTCTTCAAAAAGACATTTGACCAGATGAAAATCCCTATGATCGATGTGCAAGCCTCATCACAAAAGATCGCTGGCTTCACTGGGGAGCCAAAACAACCAATTGGGACCATCGATCTGCTTGTAGAACTCGGAGAAGCAGAGAGGAAGGTGGTCCGCAAGCAAACATTTGTGATTGTCGATGAGTTTTCTGCTTACAATGCTTTTCTTGGCCGTCCAACACTCGCAGCATTCAAAGTTATCCTAGCCCCGTGGTGCCTCACTATTAAATTCCCTACTGACAATGGAGTAGGAGTTATAAAAGGGGATCAAAATGCTGCGCGAGAATGTTACTTGACAGAGCTGCGAGAGTCAAGAAAAAGAGAAATGGGAAAGGATGCGGCAACCCCAGTCCGCATCAAGGAACCAGCCTTGTAGCAATTACAGAGCGGACCCTGCACTGGCGAGCACAGCGGGGCACGGAAAGAAATGGATCCCAGAAAAGCCAGTGCAGGGGAGAATAGAGTGGTACCGGTGGAAACGACAGTTCCGGTACCTGTTGACCCGAAAGACCCAAATAAGGTGTTGAATGTGGGTTCACAGCTTAATGTGTCAATTCAGAATATCTTGATATCTTTCCTGAAGGCAAATCTGGATGTCTTTGCTTGGACTCATGCCGATATGTGCGGAATATCCCCAGAAGTTGCAGTACACGCTCTGAATATTGACCCAAAGTTTACGCCAGTTAAACAGAAAAGAAGAACCCAAGGTCCAGAAAGGTCAGCAGCATTAAAAGAAGAAGTTGATCGACTCATGGAAAATAACTTCATCAAAGAATCTGCATATCCGAATTGGGTTTCAAACCCTGTGTTGGTCAAGAAAGCTAATGGGAAATGGAGAGTGTGCATCGATTTTTCTGATCTAAACAAGGCTTGCCCCAAAGATTGCTTCCCATTACCCAGGATCGATCAACTGGTAGACGGAACTGCGGGACATGAATTGTTATCCTTCATGGATGCCTACTCCGGTTATAACCAAATCATGATGCATGAGCCGGATCAGGAGGACACAAGCTTTATTACAGATGTTGGACTTTATTGCTACAGAGTTATGCCCTTCGGATTGAAAAACGCAGGGGCAACCTACCAAAGACTTGTTAATGCTATGTTCAAACCGCAATTGGGCAAAACTATGGAAGTCTATGTCGACGACATGTTAGTAAAGTCCAGGAAAGCAGCGGATCACATTGAACACTTAGCAGAAATGTTCGCAGTCCTCCGGAAATACAGAATGAAGCTTAACCCCCTAAAATGTACATTTGGGGTCGAATCCGGAAAGTTCTTAGGTTTTATCGTCAGTGCTAGGGGCATTGAGGCTAGTCCAGCTCAGATTACTGCCTTGAAAGAAGTTAAAGCTCCTAGAACAAAGAAGGAACTGCAGAGTCTCAACGGAAAGATCGCCGCCCTGAGTCGGTTCATTTCCAAAGCTACTGATAAATGCATCCCATTCTTCGATGCCCTAAAAAAAGGAAAGAAGAACTTTGAATGGACTCCCGAATGCCAAAAAGCTTTTGAAGAGTTGATCCATCATATGGAAACGCCTCCGATACTTTCTAGACCAGGCAATGGTGAGGATCTTCTTATATACTTGGCAGTATCATCTCATGCTCTAAGTGCAGCGCTGATACGGGAAGACAAAAGGATTCAACATCCAGTTTACTATATCAGCAAAAGACTCACTGGGGCAGAGCTGAATTACTCCAAGTTGGAAAAACTCGCCTATTGCCTACTAGTTGCATCGAGGAAACTGAGGCAATATTTCCAAGCTCATCCTATCAAAGTGCTCATTGATCAACCTCTAAAGCAAGTCCTATTTCGCCCAGAAACTTCGGGTCGCCTTCTAAAATGGAACATTGAACTCAGTCAATATGACATCGCTTATCATCCCCGAAAAGCAATCAACGGACAAGCTTTAGCTGATTTCATTGCCGAATTCACAGAGAAAGATAATGGTGAGGAAAAAGCGATCAATGATTCTCCAATCCAGTGGAAGATGTATGTTGATGGCGCAAGAAATGACTACTGTTCTGGAGCCGGAGTGGTACTTGAAACTCCTGAAGATCGATCATTATGTTATGCACTAAGACTGGAATTTCCTTCAACAAACAATGAAGCAGAATATGAAGCTCTTATTGCGGGTCTGAAAATCGCTAAAGAACTAAACATTCGAGCATTACAAATTTTCAGTGATTCTCAGCTTATCGTATGCCAAGTCAAGAAGGAATTTCAAGCAAAAGGTGGAAACCTGCCTTCCTACTTGTTAAAGGCTTGGGAACTCCTATGTGAACTCGATCACTATTCAATAAGCCACATTCCTCGGGAAGAGAATATGAAGGCAGATTCCCTCGCAAAGTATTCAAGTTCTGGTTAAGCTCAGCTATTGGGGTTGGTCCCTGTAGAAGTCCTTTCAGCGCCAAGTATAGACGAGATGGATATGGACTGGATTATGAATGTATCTCAAGAACAAGAGTCATGGATGACTCCAATACTGGATTACCTACTCAGAGGTTCTCTGCCAGAAAACTCGATAGAAAGACGAAAGCTACTAAGAAAGGCCTCTCGCTATGTAATTCAGGATGGCCGATTGTACAGACGGGGATTCTCAATGCCATTGCTTCGATGTGTATCCCAGGAAGAGTCCAAAACAATCCTAGCTGAAGTGCATGGAGGAGAATGTGGTGATCATTCAGGTGGTCAAACATTAGCAAAGAAAATTCTCCGATACGGATATTTTTGGCCGGAAATTAATCGAGATGCTGCAGATTACTCCCGAAAATGTGACAAATGCCAAAGATATGCCAAAATTCCTAGAGCACCTTCTACCGAACTCACACAGATGGTCAGTCCATGGCCATTTGCAATTTGGGGAATGGATCTCATTGGGCCGCTACCAACTGCTAAATCAGGGATTAAATATGCTATTGTTGCAGTTGATTATTTTACTAAGTGGGCTGAAGCTGAACCATTGGCTACTATCACTTCTAAGAAAATGATAAGCTTTGTGACCAAGAATATCATTTGCAGATACGGTGTGCCTCAGAAAATAATCACAGACAATGGTACTCAGTTTGAAAGCGAGGAATTCCAGGATTTTTGTAAACGATTCAAAATCCAGAAAAGCTTTTCGGCAGTAGCTCATCCGCAGGCAAACGGGCAAGTGGAAGTAGTGAACAAGATCATCAAATCAACCATCAAAAAGCAACTCGAAAAAGCAAAAGGTGGTTGGGTCGATAAACTACCACTTGCACTATGGGCATACAGAACTACTCACAAAACTGCAACTGGGCATACTCCTTTTTCGTTAGCATACGGATCGGAAGCAATGATCCCGGTTGAAACAGAGGTCCCTTCACACAGAAGAATCCATTTCAATCAAGAGGAAAATGAAAAGCTGCAACTTGAAGCGCTGGATCTCCTTGATGAAAAAAGAGATGAAGCTAACCTCAGAGTTGCAGCTCATCAGCAAAGGATAGCCAGACATTTCAATTCCAAAGTTCGTCAACGCAGCTTTGAAATTGGAGATCTAGTCCTGAAAAGAATTATGACCGCGACAGGTGTGTTTGGGCCAAATTGGGAAGGACCGTATGTAATAGGTCAGAAACTTCTTGACGGCACATTCAAGCTCACCACTGTTGATGGAGATCAAATTCCAAGGGCATGGAACAGCAATCACTTGCGTCCATACTTTACTTGAAAATTTTGTTGAAACATTGTAAAAAGAATTATGAATGTATGATTCTTGTAATTGAAAGCAAATGTGAAACTGATGCAAGTAAATAATGAAAGAATATAAAGTGGATGTAGGCCCGATTTCATGGCCGAACCACTATAAATCTTGTGTTCCTTATTATCATTATATGTTTGCTTTGTTTTCGATATAAAAATACATAAAATGTATTGCTGAAATGTCGATTTAAATTTTTGCAGACAATGGAAATAAAACTTGCGCATAATAAGACCGAGCGATTCTCACCATCATTCAACAAACAAATTTCAAGTCACAAAGACCCCGAATTCAAATCCTAGATAGGAAATACTTCAATTGAACGGCTAATGATTTCGATAGAAACGAGCCCTTGCTGATAAATTGAGATTGTTTGAACAAACAAACATCCAATTAGGAAGCTAGTGCCCGTTCTCACGAACTTGCCTGGCAATGAAGTACACTTCCTTGGATTAAACAAGCTACTTGCAAGAAAAGGGGAATGAAAACTTAAAAAAAAAAAGAGAGAGAGGATCGCTGAAAAGGCATAAGCAAGTGAACAGAGGAACAACCAAAGCTACCATCTGCAGTGCAAGTCCTCTTCGGAGGATAAAAGACCTCTAATGGGTCATACGCCACAAAAAAGAAAGTTCTCTACTCAACAAAAAAGATTGGAGGAGTCATGACCCTCCAACCATGAGAGAGTAACTTCCAGGCGATGAAAACCCGCTCTGAGGCACATTTCACCAGGAGTTGAAGTGTTATGACCGCTCTTCGGGATTTCACTTCACCAGAGTTGAAATGCAAACAAAGTAAAAGCCCTCTTCGGAGGCCCATTTCACCAGGAGTTGAAGTGTTATGACCGCTCTTCGGGATTTCACTTCACCAGAGTTGAAATGTAAACAAAATAAAAGCCCTCTTCGGAGGCCCATTTCACCAGGAGTTGAAGTGTTATGACCGCTCTTCGGGATTTCACTTCACCAGAGTTGAAATGTAAACAAAACAAAAGCCCTCTTCGGAGGCACATTTCGCCAGGAGTTGAAGTGTAGCAACCGCTCTTCGGAATTTCACTTCACCAAAGTTGAAATGCAAAAACAAAGACCTTCTTGAAAGCCCACGTTTCACCAAGATTGAAATAAAACTTCCAAGTGTTGAAACGTGAAAAGGCTTTCTTCGAAGGCACAACTCTTTGGGGGTACACGTTTCACCGAGATTGAAATAAAACTTCCAAGTGTTGAAACGTGAAAAATCCCTCCTTAGAGGTACAACCCCCTCCCGGGGACACAATCAAAAAAAAAAAAAAAAAAAAAAAAGAGACCTCTTTGGAAGCACACGTTTCACCGAGATTGAAATAAAACTTCCAAGCGTTGAAACGTGAAAAGGCTTTCTTCGAAGGCACAACTCTTTGGGGGTACACGTTTCACCGAGATTGAAATAAAACTTCCAAGTGTTGAAACGTGAAAAATCCCTCCTCAGAGGTACAATTTTGTATAAAAAAATCCTCATCAAAAGCGTACTTTAACTTTCAAAGGAAGAGTAATTTGCCCACTATGGAAAATGATTGTAAAAAAAAAAAAAAAAGAAGTTAAAGTACCCTTCAGAGGTCCGCTTTACCACATAGAGGAATTCACTTGATAAAATATGCACGTAAGCAAACGAAAAAAGTGATTTCTTCGAACGACAAAGCGTAGAAACTTATACGAAGGGAGTTGTACTCTACAAAAATTTTCTTTAAAGAATAAAATAATTATTCTTTAACAAATAAGAGTGCAAGTCCCCTCAAAGTATAAAATATTGCAGCAAGCTTAAGGTATGGGGGCAACATGGTATAATAGTATAGCTGCATCAGTAAAGTAATACTCAAACAACATACCATAAGCCCGCTGCAATATCGTGTAAATAAACTTGTGCAAGAAATAAAATAAATAGTAAATGCATTCTCAAATTCAAACAGAAGTTTGTACAAACGAAGAATCATTTTATTCAATTATAATGCAGATACAGGTTCTCAAAATAAAAGCGGGGGCCGGTACCCGCACAACTCTCGGCCAGTTCATACAAAAGGCAAAAAGCTAAAATCTTCACTTCTTCTTCCCTCCTTTGGACCCTTTACTCGGTCGAATAACCAGCTTTTCAGGTCGGCCAGTGGGTATAAGGGAAGTAGGAGAGGCAGGTGTAACCGGTTCAACTTCCGGCTCCTCTTCAGTGGCGGCGATTTTCTTCCCCCTCCTCTTTGATGTCCCACGCTTCTCTCTCCTTTGTGAGGAAGACTTACTCCCCGGAGTGACAAGTTTTGATAGAACAATGTCGTCAGAGGGAGTCCGTTCCGGGGATATGTCACCTCCCTCAGGTCTCTCATCTTTCTGCTCTTGCGAAGCGATGGGATCATCCAAGCCGTAAAGAGCCTCTATTTGTTCCTCCTGTGATCCAGGTTGCGAGGCAGAAGGAGGCGCCGCCTGAAGAGATGAAGGATGGATAACCGGAGGAGTAGAAGTTTGAGCAGTGCTTGGTACTTTTTCTACAGAAGAAAAGAGGTTAAAGTCAGTAAAGAGAGGAGATGAAGGTTCACCAATGAAGTCAGTAAAGAGAGGAGATGAAGGCTCATCAAGGTTGAGAAAATAGCCAAGGAGCTCATGAAACTCATGCGAAATAAATGAGTAACCCGCTTGAGCAGAATTGACAGTAGCGAGATTAACAGTGAAATTACCTGGAGAAGCTGGTTTCCTGATATCGACTTCATAAGCTTGCGCATCAGCGCTCTCATCACCCTCGTCTCCACCTTGTATGCTTGTAATCTCAGTGGTAACTTTGGTGGGAGATGCAAGATGGGAACTGGAACCGATAATGTCGACTTCAGACGAAGAAGGTGGCTGGACTAGAGTAGTTGAAGTGGTTTTCCCCAGCCGGTCCCCTTCTGTCACTTCAGTTCTTAATTTGGCAAGTTGTTCCTTTCCCTTGGCAAGGGCAGCGCGGGCATCATCATCAAAATAATGCTTTTACAGGGCTGATTCGTCGTAACCGGCACCTTCAGCACCAAGCATCTCAAGAGCGGCCTCCCACACTTCAGCTAAAGTGATTTCATACTTAGGACCAAGAAAAGCGAGGCTTCCACGCCCCAAGACGCTATGCAAGTAGAAGTCGAATAATGTTGAGCCGAAGCTGTTTTTGGTCGCCTCATGAGATTCTTCGGCTGCGATTTTGCCGGCGACAGCCTCATCGCGCTCCCTTTCAGTTTTGGCAAGCTGAAGCTTAAGCATTTGTATCTCCGCCTCCTGGGAGTTGTTTTTCTTTTGAAGCTCAGCAATATCAGAGACATAGCCGTCGCTGATTCTTTTTTGTGCTTCAAGCCTGTCCTCAGCGTCCCTCTGACTGGCATGAGCATCTCTAACTTGTCTGAGAAGCACTTCTTCTTTTTGAGAGTATGAAGTAGAGGAAGCAGCAAGCTCATCTTTCAACTTCTCAACCTTTGCTTCGAGCTCCTCGTTGTAGGAAGTAATGCTCCTCATTTCGGTGTCATGCTGCTCAAGGACCTTTTGCCACTCAGCCTTATCGTTTTCCATGGTGAGCATGGCCTCTAAGTTGGCACGGTTAACTCTTTGAAGCTCATCAACAAGCTTCTGCCAGTTTGACATCCTCTCGATATCGAGCTTGACTGCATCAAGATTGCGCAACATAGCAGACTTGTCGATAGGGACCAAGTCTAGGTCGAATCTCACACCCTTTAAGCACCATTGTGGAAAACGACTTTGTAAAGTGGCTGGACCAGGTCCCACTTGAAATTTAGGCCTGCTTATTATTGTCTGGATGTCCTCCTTCCCAAGAGCAGGAGAGTCGGAAGTAATGTCAAGAGGGGCAGGGGCAGTAGGCTTTTCGGGAATAGTGGAAGCATGTCTCTCACCATATCGGGCTCGTTTGCCTGAATCTTCAGCTACATGACCTTTTCCTCGGTCGTCGTGAGATTTCCTTTTGTGAGAGTCATCACTTCTCTGCAGAGAATCATGGTGCTCATCCCTATCCCTTCTGTCATAATGCTCTTCTGCATCCCTCCTTTCACGAGCCTTTCAAGCAGCCCTCTCTTCGTCAGACTCTCTATAGGAGGGAAAGTAACGCCGATAATCATATTGACCACGCCCCCCGTAGCATTGGAAATCCTGATAATATGATCCGCCGCGTGTCATTGAAGAATCTGAAATAAGAAAAGATAAGCTTTAGAAATCTTTAAAGTATAAGAAGATAAGTGCATAAATGTGCTGGAAAATCCTAAGTGTTGTGTGATGTGCAAGCTACACGCATTAAGCTACAAACCACTCTTTGGTGCAGAGGTGATGATAGCTTGGGTATGAGGAGTTGATGTTTGTGTTGGTGTTTGTCGAAGAAGAGACGTCGCCTCAATTACAGGAGAGATAGTTTTAGATACGTCATCTCTAAAAAGCTCCTGCGAAGTCACTATTATGTCGCTCAACCCCTCATAAACATCGTCACCATCATGCTTGGTGGGACTTGTTTTCTCAATTCCTACATCAGCTAATCCCCCGAGAGGCCGTGAAGGTTCTTCTTCTTCCTCGATCGGGGCAAGCACCGTCTTACTAGATGACCCCATAATGTCGGTAGGAGTGGAACACTTCACCAATGAAGCTTCAATATTAGACTCTTTTGATGTGAGTTGTTCGACAGTAACCGGGGCATCAGGAGTTTTCATCGGAGAATCGGGAACTTCTGTTGGAACTTCATGAGCATGCGTAGAACGAGAAGCGTGTAGAAGCCCGTATTGGTGTAAAAATTCATCCTTCAGCAGAAATTTTATGCTCCTTTCTTCCGCAGCCACGGCACTCAACCTCTCAAAAACTTGTTTATGAATCGGATCTCTAGAAGGGAGAGGAAGTGCTGAAAAGAGCAAAGAATGAAGTTAGAAACTGAAAGTTCGGATCTCGAAAAAAGTTTCAAAAACGAAAAAATGGAAACACTAGTCTTACTTCCTATTCTCCAGATGGCATAAAACCCTGGAGGACAGCGAGCAAAGAAAAACTGGTTCAAAAATCCATGAACACTTTCAGTGAGATCGGAAAGGAGCTTGCGGTTTCTAGCACTTCTCACAATAATGAGTGAAGGATGATCTTTACTCTTTGTAAACGAGCACAGATAACGAATTTCTTCAAAACTCGGTAGGCGATCAAGAGTTCTTCTAAACAAAACACACAACCCCATCAAGATGGCATAACCATTAGGATGAAGTTGAAATGGAGAGATTGTCAACCGGAGAAGAAGAGTTCGAAGGAAGTCATTAAAAGGAGGAATCGCCCCACTTAAGCACATGTGGCGGTTGACTGCAACGAAACCATGGGGAGGATTATCAGCAGTATCATTTGACCCAGGGAATAGGACATCATTTTCAGCAAAGCCAAATTGAGTGCGCAGCTGAATAAATGTTCTCAAGGATAGAATAGTCGAAGTTCTTTCCGGAGGATTCTCTATCGGAACTGTTGTCGGGAAAGTTTCTTCTTCTTGAGTTACCACTTCTTCTTCTCGATGGGAAGTCATTCTACATAAACAACTGGGTATTCAAACATGAAGGTGCACGTTTCCTAAAGTGTGTGAAGTGTTGTGTAGAATCAATCAAGCGGTAAACAAATATAACTGGAATAAAAACTAGCAAACATTTGTTAGTTATGAAATTCAGGGATTATTGTTTTAAGCCTAAATATGCAAGTAAGATGTTGGTGCAGACAAATCAGTTCAGATTGTTGATACTTTGCACTAATGCTTAACCCTAATTGATTGATTCGCAAACATTTCATGCAATATAATTAAGTTGTTTGTTTTGTCTTGACTAATCTGACATCTGACGTGGGCAGTCAATGGCAGTATTTTCGCCTTGGTTCTCTTTGTTTGTTATTTTTAGCAGGTTAGCAGCTTATAAGTTAATGCGGCATAATACAAGGAGATTCAGGCAAGTTTAAAGTTCAAAAATTCAGACAATTTAGTTCTTTAGCTCAAGGCAAATGCTCAAAGTAGGCCCATGCTCCTAAATGATAACATGTCTGAAGCTCAAGTACTAACTCGGCTGCGGTTTAAAATTCTTTTGCAAGATAAAGCTAAGTCGGTAGCAGGTCAAGGTCTAAATAGTTTAACTTGGCAACTCGTTCCCCTAGGTCGCAAGCTCTGGTTCAAAAGGCAGGAATTTCTCAAGTGTTAGCTCGGTCACGATTCAAGCTTTAAAGTTTAGATCGGTAAGCTTCTTTCTGGCATTATCTCGGCCACGGTTTAAAGCTTAGATCGGCAGAATGGTAGGTCGGTGGGTCTCACTCAAGCACTAACACGGTCATGATTTATGATTTGAATCGGCCAAAAGATGAGTCACCTAAAATCACTGGGTCGCGTCTAAACCAATACCTCACTCCACTCAACCCATTAGCCCGCTAACCGCTCCTCCACCAGCAAAAACCCCTATTCCATTCATACCATTACCTGCTGCCGGACCGTCCACTAAATCAATTCGAAGTTATCATAAATTTGTCGCATGGTAATCTCAAACGATTAGCCTAAGACGACGAGCCACTTTCATTATTTCATCGAACTTTTAATCGAGCAACCTGAGTTTCATCAATGGAAAATATGATAGAATTCGTGATGAAGCATCATGCAAGGAGGCCGTTCGAATTCAAGCGATAAAGTTTGAGAACCGAAGGTAATCTACAATCAAGGGAGGAGTAGAATCACTTACGCAATGAATAGTAGGAATTACTGGTGATCAGGTAGGATGGAATCGCCTTAAAGAACTCAGGAGAATTTTAATGGCAGAATCGAAATTGAGTGAATGAATAAGTGACGAAGAAGGTTGAAGGAGGCCGGCTTATATTCTGAAGTGAAATGATACGGGTCATCATACACGAGTTAGCTGATAAGTCGTTCATGACTTACCGACCTAAGAGTGACCGAGTTAAAAGGTATCGAAGCACACGACTTAATCCCAAGGCGTATACTTCGAGGGGCAAATGTTAACCCTGCCTCGGTTACGACTCAGTGGTCCAGTATGTGGAGATGGCGCCGACTCAGGACTTAAAGGGATAGCCGACCTAACTGATTAACAAGGTGGCCGACTTAAATCGATACCGACTTAACTGGTTAAGGAGCATGCCGACCCAATGCCTTCACATAGATGCCGACCTAGTGCTTCAGAAGGAACTGGCCTAACGACTCAAGAAATAACAAAGGATCCGACTTAACATGGTGCCGACCTAACTGCCTAATGGAGTTGCCGACCTAACTGCTTAACAAAGGATCCGACTTAACATGGTGCCGACCTAACTGAGTGGAACAAGTTCACGACTTACACTTGTGTCGTGACCGACTCATGGTCTGTGCTAGGATGTGCGCGACCTGAGCAAGGGAGTTAGTTCACGTTTAGCTCGTCAATTCATTAAATCGGCAACGACCTATTTGAGCATGCACTTCCCATTTAAGTCGGAGGCCATGCATCAGAGAGAGGGAACGACCTACGACCTGGCTTGACCCGGTGACGACTTTGGACTTGTGCAAATTCAGCGAAGAAAGATCAACTCAGCTAGATCATAGTGGTGCTCCCATAAGTCGGCCACGACTTAGCTGGGTCGGGGGCGATTCAGAACCGGTTACGACTTAGCTTAGGTCCAAGATCTTTGCCTATAAATACCAACCTACCTCCAACATTAGGGGGACTTTTTGGTTCATTCTCGAAGCGCCAAAACTCTGCCATTTTCTCGACTCAAACAACACTTCAAGCACTCCAAACATCGAAGACATTACATCAAATTCACGAGAGAGAATCCACATCATTCATCATGGGTTTGAAAGATAATTCTCCGTAAAAGTTTGTACTAACAGTCTAGAGTGGATTGTAATTGAAGAAAGTTGTATAAGTTGTATTTGTTCAGCAATAAAGAGATCAAAGTGGACGTAGGCTCGATTTTAGGCCGAACCACTATAAAACTGTTGTCTTTTACTGCTTTTCTGCAATTTCTTTACTTGTATCTTGTTCCCGTACCAACGGGTGGTGCTTTCATAACTGCTATCTACTCACTGGGGTGTTAGCGTTCAAATTTTAGCGTTAACAGACTAATCTCTCATTTCTTTCATTTTATCATCACCAAGAATTATGTTTGAAAGTTTCAATTCATTAACGCATTGACCGAAAAATTTGAAAGATTTGATCATTAAGTGCAATTGAAGAAACTTTAGATTGATCGATAAATGTATTACCAAACTTTACGGTTTTTCCCTGTATATTTGCACATGCTTATCTATCATCATCTATACTATCATACATATTGTCCTATTGAAACCACTGAAAAGTAATCATTTTGTTTTAGTTTTGATTTAGGTATTAATGTGCACTCTCTTTTACGAGCATTAATGTAATCACAACAAGGGTAATATGATATTTGGTTATAAATTATCGTTAATGACTATTTTTTTAGCACAAATACGTATACTTGGATTTGTTTATGTAATTTCAATTCTTTAACATTTTGAGTTGTGTATTATGAAATTAGTTTGTTGATTTTCTAATTGGTAGAAAGAGAATCATTTGCAGATTCAAACTTTTATTTACTGTCATCTTAATAATGAAATTTCAAAATTATATTATACATATTATATAAGCGGTGGTGATGAAAGATTCAAAGGACATATAATTTGATTTTGAATTTTGTTACATCCATATATATAGCTCTAAATGATAAATTTAGTTTGAAATTTGATAAATTAGTGTGTTGAAGCTTATTATTATGCCTATCCTGATTATGATCACATTCTAGGTAGAATAATGGTTCTCAATGTGTGTGATCTTCTAATAACTTTATAACAATACCGGCAATTGAAGTAGTGGGAGTTGCATACCTAAAAGTAGAGAAGAAGAAGAAAGAAATTCCATGGATCAAGTAAGAATGTAGTTTTGTTTAAATTTTACATTTTTTCATTATATGAATACACAATTTAAAATTTTGTTTTTCTCATCTTTGATTGAAAGGCTGAGAAAATGTTTGAAAAGATCAAATTATTTGTTGAATGGTAGAAGTGTAGTTATGGATATACTATACTTAATAGTTCAGTACATGTGACACCTAATATTTTATAACAAAAGGAGAAACCATTCCAGTTTCTCATTTTCTTATGTTGAAGCAGACTACTCCGTTTCAACAACAAGAATATAATTAATGCCTTTTATGGTTTGACTCATGTTGATATGTTAATTTGTGGTAACTTATGCATGCTTTTAGAACTTATTTGTCTGTGCCTTTAATTACTTTTTGTTACTTTAGTTTTTATTTATTTTTAGTTCAATTTTACATAACCTTAGATGTCATTGTTGTTAAAAGTAGTCGGTCTTCATATTATAAAAAAGGTGCAACGACTATTTTATGTTGATTTATGAAGTAAACACAAAATATTGTTAACAAAAATGAAGGATTATCTGTTAAATGTGAAATTAGACCACGTATGCTAAGCGACTATTTAATGGGAATCAAGAGCTGCATAATGCTAAGAAAAATTGCAATACAGTTGTTGTCATCGTTATTCATTTTTATTAAAGATTCAACCAATGCAATTCTAAGTATAAACCTGCAGTGCGGAAAAGAAAACACAGAGATGTAAGGCCATCTGTTAGGGGAATATATGCAAGTTTGCAGGATTCCCCAACATGAATATGTACTGTGCACATATGGAATCAAATCTCCAATAAGTGATCTCGGACTTTATTGCATACGTATGTATGCTGGAATTTAATGAATGTAACAATTTCGGCTATGTGAATATTTATTTGAAAACCCTAGACACTATTATAATATAATCAGATTTCCTATCAAATGATTCGGTTATCGTAAGGAAAAAACTTGTTTGTGTTTATTTGCGGAGAGTCTTACGAGATACCTTTTATTTAAAATTTTTTTTCAAGTTAAACAAAACTTAACCGTTTATTCACACCAGACCCATATCTGACCTGGAGTTTATTTCTGTTTTCTTAAAATCTTGGGTACTCAAATTTTTATGAGCAGCCAAGTGATCAGGTTTGGCTTGACGAATTTTGAAAAGCTTGGAGCAGGAGTCTTGGCGTATCTATCTATCTATTTCCACAGTGTTGTTGTATTAAGTCTGTTGTATTTTGGAATGTAATGGATAGACAGGACTTTAAGACTGTCTAATGTGATGATGTTGTGTAACTGTGTAACTCTGATGTATAATGACTATGTAATACTTTTGTGATATATATTATATTTTTCCGTTTCCGCTATGAGATTCTGATGATTGTTGTTCTTTCTTTCTATCTTTTTTTTCTACCTATTCCTTATTCTTAATGATGATGCGTCTTTTGTGGAATGAAAGGCGGATCATCACAAACAGAATCAAAAATAGTATTTTTCTGTATTTTTCTTTCATGCTAGAACTATTTCTTAGTCTGTTATCTTCATCTTGCTTAGAAATGCTAGTAATTACTTTCACTCACCAGACTTATTGTCTGACCCACTTCTCTGTTTCCACCTTTTCGCCCAATAGGCCAACAGAGCTGAGTTGATTCAGTTTGTTTGAAGATTCATTCCCAGAGTTTCCTTGATTCAGATGTATTCTTCTACTTTTCATCCTTTTTATTTGGCTTATGGTAGACTGGTAATTGTGAGAGGGATGATGATACTGTTGTTACTTTTGTGCTCTGATTATGTGAGACAGAGATGCATTTTCATGAGACAGGATAGATTTTGATATTTTGAGACATGTTATGCTTTTATGACTTATTTTGAGATAAAGTTCAATTTTGAATGATAAGTTATTATTTAAATGTTTTCACTGTTTTTATTTATTTACCTTGTGAATATTAGTCTCTGTGATGGTTTAGTTATACCTATAACGCACCACATCCTTTGGTATGCCCTTTTGGGGAATATGAAGGGTGTTGGGTGTTTCACACACTGGTTTATATTCCAGTAAAAATCACACCATCTCCTTTTCATCATACTGGATATACTCCTCAAGGAAAAAGAACTAAACGTACTCTTCGTTTTGATTCTCTATCAAAAAAGGAGAAAATCATCGATATTCATCATTATCATAGAGAGACTCTGGAACTGCAGCGTGAACTATACTATAAACAGAAAGTAAATGCTAAGCTTTTTAGTTTTCTGGAGTAAGTTACATTAATGTTCTGCCAGTCTTCATCCAAAGGGAGCGTACATCAACCTTCGCCAAACCGTTCTCAAGCTCCACCAAATGCTTGGGAACGAAGCCCATAATATCCTCAGGTGACACCAAACTCCTAGAAACATAGCAATACAATTTTGCACTTTATTCCTCTACTTAAAAATATAATCTACTACAACCATCACCATTTCTTCTCTTCACGCTTCCTCTACAGTCCATAATTTTTTTTATTATTATTTATTATTATTATTTTATTTTTTACATTTTCAATTACAATGGCAAACCAAAATTGAATAGAAAAAAAATCTGATTAACCCCATATATCATAATTTTCAAGCACAAGCTCCTAATCTCAATGCCGAATACAATTTCTCATAAATTTTCAAATTCAAAATCGAGATTTCTGCTCTCAGCTCAGCTCTATTCTCAACAACCATATTAATTGAATCTACCTAACTTGCATTCGCCAAAGTTTGCCTATCGATCACGATTTCAACATTGAAGTAACTATTGACATTCAATTATTTTCAAAATTGACTATAATTTAGTAGGGGTCTTGCTTGAGCATTGAGAAAGTTCTAGCTATGAAACTCCAGTGATACATATATGGTACCAGCCCTAGTGCGTATATAGACCATAATATGAAAGGAAACCTCCGCCAAGATAGAAAGGAAAATAAATGGTTATTGACTGTATGCAAGATTAGAAGAACCATATAATACTTTTTCTAACAATTGATAAAACATGTATGAGATTTGAATCCAAAAGCTTTGCATTCGCATCCAAAGCATTATCCCTAGACTAGTGCACTGACACATTATTATTTTTGGTTTACGAGAATAGAATAGTAATTTGAAATCTAATATTCCATACTTTGCAACCAAAGAAAACATATCCATATTTAGGTAAACTCTATAACCACAACGTGCAACCCCCATTAAATCAAGTTTGCCTTCAGATATCAGAAAATATAAACATCACAGGCGCGTGTGCGCGCGTACAGAATAAAGTAGTAATCTGAAATCTAATATGTTATATTTTGCAACCAGAGCAAACATATACGTGCTTAGGCAAACTATATAATCACAGTGTGCGGACCCCATCAAATCAAGTACACATTAAGACATCAGAAAATATTAACATCATGCACAGATTGTGCGCTTGTACATGCATATACAAAGGTGTAGTGATTGGGCTTTCACATCCCATAGTTCAATACCTATTCAGTTTTTGCATTTAATGATTTGAAATGAGTCAATACTTTACATATATGTTCTTATTATTGTCCAGAATATCCATGCAAAAAGTTACATAGTTTCAAAACTTTTAACTCTTCTAACTCATTCAAAATCACGAGTAGACATATATAAACCATTAACATGTTGATTATAACCAACAATATGAATTATCTGGAAGATTTTTTTTTTCAATCAAATAAATTTTATTAACCATCACCAAAAAGCCGTCAACAAGCCTGACAGGTGACCCAAAAGCAAAGCAGAACAACCACACCAATCAAAAATCATACAAAATATACAAATGAAGAGCAAAAGGCCAAACCACCAGAAGTAGGCTAGGCAGATCGGCGACGGAAGAAGGAAGCTGGCAAGGAAAACCGACGATGAGCTCCGGATAAACCACCGCCCATCAAACATCGTCATCGAGCTCCGGCAAAGCCACCGCCCGATGCCGATGTCGTAAGACAACCATGCACAACAACAGCTAGAAAGAGTCTAGATCACATGAAAAATCCCATCAAAGTGCCCAACAACCAAAGAACAGCAAAAGCGGAAGCCAAGAGAAAGATCCAAATGTCCTTCTGCCAAGCAACACCCTAAAGCAGAAAGAAGAGCTCCAACCCAACCAACATACCAGAACCTGAAATCAAAAGGCAGGAGAAAACGAAATACAGAAAAAAAGAGGGGGGGGGGGTGGGGGGATGAGGGAAAAAGGGAACAAGATGACCTGCAAGCAAGAGACACAAGTCTCGAGACCGGAGATCAACCAATTCCCGTTCTAAAGGAAGGCTGAGAGCAGGAAATTGAAAGCAGGGCCGCAAGGAGACCAGAACGAGAGTTGTCCGATCCTCTGAAAGGTCTACCTCGAAACGCCAAGAAAACATCATTTCTAACCTGCCGAATAATGGAAAAAGGATCCATTGGCGTCTCCTCAAAAATAGCCTTATTCCTCGCACACCAGATGTGCCAGCAAATCAGACAAGGAATCAATCGACAGGTGATAGAACGAAGAGATTTACCACTTCTACCGATCCATAGGAACCTAGAAGGTCGTACGACGAGGAAACGCAACCACGAATACCCATCAAATTTCCGAAGTAGTTCCAGCAGGCTCTGGCGGTACAGCCTGAAAAAAGCAAATGGTCCACCGTTTCCGTTTCACCGCTGCCGCAGCATCTGCAACGAGAAACAAAACAGATACCAATCCTCTGAAGGTTGGCATCAACTGGCAAACCATTATGAAGGGTTCGCCACATGAAAAGAGACACTTTAAGGGGGATTCTAGCGTCCAAAACGAAAGAAAAGATGGGGAAAGCGGGGGCGGGAGAACGAGAAGAGAGCCAGACCTTACGAATAGAAAATGGGCCACCGTCCCATCCGGATTGGCCTCCATGAGAATCAGAGAACAACTTGACCGTTTGCATATGCTTCCATGTTTCACTAGCGAATGGTGGAGATCCTGTGAAGCCACCAGAGGCCAACCTCTGGTATTTGGCGTGAAGGAACGAAGCCCAGAGCGAATCGTTAGAACCAAACTTGTACCACAACTTGCAAGCGAAAGCCGAACGAATGTCCTTCGGATTTCGCAAGCCAAGCCCACCCTCAATCTTAGAACGACAGATAACATCCCAGGATACCCAATGATGGCGGTGATTGTCGACCTTCAAACCCCAGAAGAAGGAGGAGGCCAGAGATTGGAACGACCGAAAAAAAGAAGAAGTAGGGGTCATAGCGGCGAAAACATGAGTGCCCAAAGAGCCTAAAACAGATTTGATGAGGACCAATCTACCTGCAAGGGACATAAGCGATGCATTCCAACGGATTATCTTACCCCTAACTCTGTCGGTCAGAGGGTCGAACAGGGCGTTAAGTTTCCTACCTCTGTAGAGGGCAATACCCAAATAAGGAAGAGGAAGAGACGTTACCCTGAAGCCGGTAAACGATTCTACCCAAGAGACCCTTTCAGGCTCCATGTCCTTCGAATGGACGAAATAACTCTTTGAAGAGTTGACCAGTTGACCCGAACACCTTTCGTAAAGGTGGATGAACCGAATGAGCCGCCGAACCGAAGTTCGATTCCCATTGGAGAAAATGACAATGTCGTCCGCAAAGGAAAGGGAAGAGACGAGAGGACACCCACTGGGAAGTCCGAAACGATGAATTTGGCGATACATCGTTAAGACATGGATCCCTCGAATGAAAGCCTCAGCCGCTATCACAAAAAGAGAAGAGGAAAGAGGATCACCTTGCCGAAGCCCTCTACCTGCCTTGAAAAAACCATTAGCCGATCCGTTAATGAAAACAGAGAACCAACAGTTGGAAATGAGCCTCCACACCAAATCGATCAAGGTTTCAGGAAGCCCGAAGGCACGAAGAACCTTGATGACGAAAAACCACGACATACGATCGTAGGCCTTTTCCATATCAAGTTTAAAAACAATATTAGAACCTCTGACTTTCTTGTCAATCTGGAAAATCAGTTCCTGAGCTAAAAGGACGCTATCAGTGATCAAACGTCCTTTAACAAAGCCGGCCTGAGAGGAGGAAATAATGCGATCCAGGTATGGAGCCAAACGCTTGGCCAATACCTTAGAAATCACTTTGTTAGAGAAATTACAGAGGCTGATCGGACGATAATCCACGCAAGACCGAGGATTATCACTCTTGGGAATGAGAACCAAATTAGTGGATGACCAGCTAATTGGAAGAATGCAACCAGAAAAGAACTGCTGAATAGTCAGACAGAAGTCTGATTGAATGATAGACCAAGCACGCCGATAGAAGGAACCGTTGAAACCATCCGTTCCACAGGCACTATCCTTGCTAAGAGCAAAGACGCAATCACGAATCTCATCCGACGAAGGCGGATGAGCTAAAGCCGCACTTTCCTCCGAAGGGACCAGCCGAGGAATGAAGGAAAGGAGGTCCAGACCCGGGTCAGACACGGAGGGAGAACCCAGGTAGGACTGGAAGTGAGATACAATGACCTCTCTAACTTCAGAAGGAGTTGAAGCCACGGAGAGATCCGGTCTCAAAATCTCGCAAATAGAAAGCAAGTTGCCTTTCTTGCGAATGGATGAATGGAAAAATTTGGAATTCGCATCACCTTCAACAACCCATTTGACCCTTGCCAGTTAGCGAAGATATGAGTTTTCAATACGAAGTTCCGAGGAGAAAGCCAATTGGGCACAAGCCCAATTAGCCCTATTTTCAGCCGAAGGAACCACGTCGTATTCAGATTCGGCAACGATCAGAGACTCTTCTGCCGCACGAACACGGTCGAAAATGTTCCTGAAAACATGAATATTCCACGTCTTTAGACAAGCTTTAAGACGTTTCAGTTTTTGAAAGAAAGCCCCCATGGGAGCAGCATCAATAGGAACTATCCACGATTCCTCCACAACTCGGAGAAAATCATAGTGAGAGCACCACATACTTAGAAAACGAAAAGAAGAAGGCCCCGACGAAGAACGAGAGGAACAGCGCAACATCAGAGGCGCATGATCAGAGCAAGATCGATGAAGATGAGAAGTAGAAAAAGAGAAAGGAAGATTAAACCATTCAGCAGAGCCAAAAATTCTATCCAGGCGGGAATGAATCTAGTGCGGCCCTTCCTGGTTGTTAGACCAAGTATAAGCAGATCCCAAGAAAGGGATTTCTGTTAAACCGGAACTCACAATGAAGGAATTAAAGTCAGAAACCGATTGCCGATCGACGGCCAACCCTCCAATTTTTTCGGCCTGACTAGCGACAACATTGAAATCCCCACCTACCACAGAGAACGCAAATCCCAAATCCGCTAGAGACAGAATGTCATCCCAGAGAGCTAATCTCTCTAACCGATCACACTTCGCGTACACCGCCGAAAAAAGGAACGGATGAGGGAAAAGGGGGGAGGAGCACAAAACAGAGAAAAGCTGGGGCGAGTCGAAAACAGGACGAACAACACAGTCTTTGGACCAAAGGATCCAAATCTTCCCCGACACATTAGCCAAAGCACCTCCAAAACCAAGCGAAAGAACCTCCTTGATAGCCGCTCCAGGGCCCATGAAAGGTTCAAAAAGAGCCACCAAGCAAATAGAATGCTTACGGACAATACGCTTAAGCCTAGCAGAAGAAGCTTCATTGCCAATACCACGAATATTCCAGAAGAGAAGGTTCGACATGAAAGCAGGAACAACGGAAGGAAGAAGACTAGACAAGAAAAGCAGAACAAATGCAACTCAGGAACTATACAAAGAGGATAGAGCCGATCGATCGATCTGCTCAGTCGCCGCTATAGAGCGAGTACGGATAGTGCGAAGAATGGTCGGAGCTCCTCTCGATCTGCAGCGAGATGGCCGAGCTTGATGCGCAACCCCAAGGCGATGCTCGGACTCCGCCGTAGCTCCTATCGCCTCCAACGAGCCGGTCTGCCTAGCTGGAGATCTAGAAGGAGCCGAATTTTTAGTTAGACGAGATAGACGATCATTAATGATCGCAATCTCCTCTAAACTAAGCATCGGAATACAGATCGAAATCGCACAAGAAGAAGAAGGAAGCGAACAAAGAGAAGAACAAAAAACAGACAGAGGTTCTGGGGAAGCCAGAACACGCTGAGCCGAACGAAAGAATGTAGGGGAGCACAAAATACGCATCCCACGTTGCTGTAGGAACCTAACCCAAGCCGACCTGTCACTAGAGAGACAACCCCGCGAGACGGGTGAGGTTCGCAATATGGTCTTTACAGAGAGATCACCCGATCGGATCGATAAAAGCTGGAAATATTCCCGACTACCCGCATAGTGGACCGAATCAGTGGTGACTATGCGACCAGGGCTGCAATATCGCCCGAGCCAATCGATCCAATCAAGGAAAAATCTCCGCAGAGACCATAGTAGGACTACCAATGCATAAAACCGAATATAAGCCATAAACGACACAGTCCAGGCCTCGCTATGATTCAGAACAAAAAACCAACCGATAGACCCACACCGCCCGCTCCAAACGGAGCGTACAATGCCAATAGGACCTGACACGCCACCAAATAAAAACAGGGCAGCATAGTCAGGGAGCACACACCGTAGCATGTCATGGCTCATAAACACGATAAACAAAGCATCAGCCACAAACCAACAAGTCGCTGTAAAACCACCTAAACGACCAAGCAAGAAGGAATAGTAGAGAGACTCACCTGACAAGGCAATCGACCACTCACCTGCCGCGCCGAAGCGATGGAAAGATCCAGACAATCAACCAAAAAATGTTCACAATACAAAGCAATGGGATAATGACAAGCAGAACCGCTCAGTTCAACGGCCCATGACCAAAACATAGAAGCAAAGCAACCCAAATCCAGCTCAACAATCTCAGGCCGAGAAAAGCAAACCCCCTGATATGAATCACGCGAGCAAACCACATCACCCTGACCAGAAGAGGCGATGAGCTCCCCTTCGGTCAAGGCAGTAACCACAAAACCACCACAGGCACAGGACAAGCGGGACGACGCAGCGAGACGCCCCACAACCAATCAGGGAAGGCGTCGCACCGCAATACATCGAGGCACCCTGCTGGAAAATCGCAACCCATAAAACCAGTCTCATCCCCACAATCCGCAACAGCTAGACTGGAAGAGGTGATAAAATCCCCTTCAGTCACATCATCACCCACACGAACAACACCACAAACCACCGAACCCACTAACAGTGGAACATCCCCACACGGCATCAACTCGCAAGATGCAGAGAAAGAAAGAAACGGTTCGAATTGGGTGATGGAATCCCTCTTCGAACCATCATCCACCCCTCTAAGAAGGTTCGCAACCTCCGAAACTACACCGGCCTCAACTAGGCGACGACTGGGCGGCAAACGAACCTGCAAACCTTCGTCCGAGACAGGAAATATCTCCAGAAAACAGTGTTCGACCACAATAAAACGAGATCGGCAAAGAGCCCTAAAAGATTCCAAACCGAAAGCCCTAATTTCGATCGAACAGGGACCATCAATCACCACTGAAAGCGGCCCAGAAGTCACAGCCATGATGGCGGCGCCAATCGAGGCGAAAGAGGGGAAATTGCGCACAAACGAGCCAGAGAGAATATACTCTCCCTCACACGAGATCGGCATCAAAGCCACCAACCAAGTACCGATAGAACAACAGAGACGCAGAAAATAATACGGAGAGCAGAGAAGAGGAAGGCGAGAGAATCACCAGAAGAGAGTGGAAAATCGCAAGATCTAAAAAGAAGCTGCCATTAGAGCCGTTGTTTTAATAGTAACATATATTTAATTTAATATCTGGAAGTTCAATATTGCCTATAGTCAAGTAATATGGAGCAGTCATCTGCAAGTGATCTAAGACTTAGGTTGGCCAAACAAAGATTTTCAGTTTACATTAGTTTAACCGTCCTAGGACTGTTTTCTCTGTGTAATAGTCTTCGGGCTGGATCATTATGAACTCCAACCAAAATCAACTGAGTTGGTTTAAGCTCTTAATCACCCCTTATTTTAATTGATTTTTTATTCCAATATTACTATCCGATCGTTCAATAACTTTACCAATTCGGTCTAGAAATTTACAACTAATTTGATCGTTCAATCTTACATTTAGACAAAATTCAGCATACAATAGCAAATCCAATAATCATATGAAAACCCTAATTAAGACGTATGAATTCAGAAGAGAGAAAAAAAGAGCTATTACATGTCAAAAGGTTCTGCACCTTATAATTCGATGTTCTGACTGCAGCGACCATATCAAACCCTAACCCTGAACCCACTTTTTCTCCTAATCCCGGCACGAATTCCAATCGTCAGTCAATGCGGACGTCTCTTTGCCTGGAGACTGGACAACCGATTCTCTATTTGAATTTCCAGCAAAGCATTAGTGATTTTGAGTTTTTCAAGGGAAATAGGAGTGGCCAAAAAGTTGAAAAAGTGTCGCAATATTGCTTCCAAAACCAAAGGCCGCCGCTTAATAGCACCTACTATTTAATTTTAAGTACGCAGAAATCTAAATATTTCAAAACATAAAATATTTCTATCCCCTAAATCAAATTAATTATTTTCAAAACGAAACAAAAATCATATGATATATATACAAATAATCAAAAGTAAATAACAAAATTTATTTTTTTCAATTGTATTTAGAATGATGAAATTTTAATGAACATTAATTTGATCGGTTAAAAAACGGTTTTTCAAATCAAATTGCATGTCTTTTAAAGCATTTTGATCAATCAACTTCTTTCATATTTTCATTGCTAAACACTTTATTCGAAACGACAAATGTGTTCTCAAATTTATTATGATCGGCATCCTCCATCTAACAACAATAAAAAAGAATTAATGACATAAATTTTGTATAATAAAACATTACAATTCAACAACTTACATGAAGATTTTCAATTATAGCATCATCAAACTTATATCCTTCAAATTTTTGTATTTACAAAAAACCCTAAACAACAAATCTAAAATTGCTATGTAGAAAAAAGGGATTTTAAGAAATAAAAAATAAACCAACCTCTTTGTGTTCAATAAAATTAAGATCATCCGTTAAATATTCACTTTCATCTTTAAAAAGAAAGATTTTGTTTTGGAGTTTAGAGTTTAAAATTTTTGCTTTCTGATGATGTTCTGAAATAGTGTATGTAGGTTTTTCTGAGAAAAATGAAGAAAATACAAGTTTTTAGAGTTGAATGAGGAAATATATTTTGATGGTCATAAACATATGAAAAAAATAATTGATAATAAAAATTTAATGATCGTCAAAAGCATTTTCCTGCTTTTGATCTCATGACCACGGCCCATTAAAAATATACTGAAAAATATACTAGTAGCACATTAAATGATTTAAATTTTTATTATCAATTATTTTTTTCATAATTGACAATAAAAATTTAATGTGCTACTAAGTCGTTTTGTACGGCAAACAACCGCCGACCAACACTTATTTCCACGGCCATCAATCATCAAACTGTTGTTGTTCGATGGTTGATCATCGTGGAAAACGGTGTTTATCGATGGTTGTTCGTCATGTAAAAAGACGTAGAAACTAATGCATTTTATAGCCCCTTAAAGTCTAGTATTAGGAAGAGTGTAATGTAAAATTTTATGATATTTTTTAGCAACGCTGTTAAACGAGGAAAATGAAGTATCCTAAACAACGCACTAAATCTACTTATTCTGTTTTATTCAACAAAATGCTCCTTTGTTGTTTGTAGTGGCCAATCTTGCCACTCTATTGTTTGAAATACATAGTTTTAATGCAATTGGTTACTAAAAGTGGTAGATATCTACACTATACTATTAAAATCGAGTTTCCCTATGAGCTCTCTCCTTACTTCGTATCTTTTCCACTTCTCATTCCTTTATTTTTGTATAAAAAAAATTCTTATCTATTCGATTACATGAAAAAGTGAATATTGGACTCTTTATATTCTCATCTCTGCACTCTCACTCAAAATACTTTTCTCTCATCAATTTATGGGAAAAATTTGTTTATCTGCATGAAATTAAATGTACTTTTTTAAAACCAAATTTATTTTCATTGTAAGATAACCATTTCTCTAATACAAATTATAACTTGGTTTAAGTTTCATATTTACCAAGTGCGTTCTCTTCCTCTTCTCCACGCGTTCAATGAAAAAAAAACATATTTCCTCTTCTTATTTCAAGTCTTCACTTTCTTCTTCCATCTCTAACAATTGTTTCTTCCGCATCTCTAGTTTCTTGTATAAGAAATTCAATCATTTTCTTCACTTTTGCATTCTACTTAATTGTTTTTGAATATATTCATGTTTTGCAGCAATTGTTTTTCTGCCTGGTGCATTTAGGTTCCATATTTTTATGGAAAAATTTATGAAAGCTTTCAATATGGCTTTGTACATCGATGAACTCGAATTAAATGTTAGATCCTTATTTTATTACTTAATTTTCTTTAATTCAAGTTTAAATTTGTCTTTTTTGTAATAAATTTTCAATTTTAGTCTCTAAATCAAATTTTTTGTCCAAATTTTATTCTCTTATATTTTTTTCAAGTAGAATGCTTATGAATTTGGTTTTCTATTTATTTTGCGAGAGTTGATTGGATTTATGCATAAGCATCTTAGAATCTTCGGTTATTCTGAAAAAATGTTATAGGTAAAGTTGAAGTATCTTTTAATCTTTAAGTTTTATATAAAAATTCATTTTCAATTTTTTTGTTAAAGATCATGAATTTGATTTTTTTTTTCACTTATTCTGTAGAGAATTATTCTGTAGAGATCATGGTTTCGAGCCCTTGAGACATCAAAATGAATGATCTGCTTGGATAAAGACCACTCTTATTCTAAAAAAAGAATAAAATAAAGTTAGAAGAGAAAAATTATATCTAAGTTAAAGGAATACACAAAATTAATTTGTAATCAAATAGTGAAGGGAAAAAATATAAATGCACAAGAAACAATTTTATTCTATCTTCAATATGCAACTTGAAAATATTGTGTAAAGTTTGGTTTTGAATACATATATTGCAAACTTAATTTTTTTAATTCTTTTTATTGTCTTAGTCACCCAACTTATATTTTATAAATTTGAGTATTATCATTCTTAATCGATCTACACTTTATATATTTTTCAGTTCTGTTGCTTAATATGCTATGAAATATTGATAATAAAAACTCACATTCATGGTTTTTCTTAGTGATGTTATGAAACAATGAGGTAATTATCCATGATTTTGTATATATTTTGTTTTATGCTGTAATGTTACAAAATTTTATGCAGATGAAAATGTCTGTAGATAAGTATAATTGGAGACATAATTATTTATAATGATTGTAAGCGAATTATTTTTAAAAGGTAGGATAATATGGAATGTTATTACCGAGCAATTGTTAAAATGAATTAGTTGCTTATGATTTTGATTCGTTTGAATTTAAAGTAACTAAAATATTAATTACAATTAATTTTATTCAATTGTAATTCAATTAATAAGAAAAATAATTATATACTAATTATCTTTAATACTAACCAACTATGTAATTAAATTTTAATCAGTTAATTTCTTCTAATTACTTCCACAAGCGATTTCTTAAAATCAGTATTTTTATGTGTATCCATGAGTAATTTAAAAAAAAATTGGGTATATTGGTGGTAGTACATAGTTGTACTACAAGTCTTAAGTAGTATATAAAATACTACAAGTCAACATGCATCCAGTAGTTCGAATCACGTACTATACAGAATTCGAACATGCGACATCATGGGCTAAAGCCAAAGGGCATAACCATTGGGACAGTGATGCTGAACTGAAACATTATTTTGCTTTGAATTATGTTAATTTTCGTACTATATATCAGCATTTATATTTGAAATGAAGTCAAAAGGTATTTGGTTATTCTAAATATTAGACTTTACAAGGTTTATGTTCTACATATATGTTAAAAAACATGAAATTTTATGCTATGGTAATATTTATCAATAGAGAATATTTTCTTAAGAATTACGAATTTCGTTTCTTTCACTTATTCAGCAGAAAATTATCGTGTTTATTAACGTTAGATACCAAAAAACCTTAAGTTGATCTATATAATTAAATAGAGGTAAAGTTGGTCTTTTTCATTCTCAAACATAAATATATAAGAAAAATCAAGTTGGGAGAAAAAAAATTATATCTAAAGTGAAAGAATATATAAAAATTAATTTGTAATAAAATAGTAAAAAGAAAAAAATATAAATGCACAAAATGCATTTTTGTTCTGTCCTCCGTAGGCAGCTTTTAAAATTAATAAAAAGTCTTGTTTTAAATATGTAGTTTTAAATCTGTATACTGCAAACTCAATATTTTCAATTCATATTGTAAACTTAGTCACTTAAACTCATATTTTGTGAATTTGGGTATTTCATTTTTAACCAATTTACCTGTCGTATATTTCTGTTGTGTCGTTTGATACCATGAAACATTCACAAAAACTAACAACATGGTTTCCACCGAATTCTTTGTATTATTATGAAACGATGAGGTAATTATGAGTCATTTTTTTATGAAATGTTTTTTACGTGACAATAAATTTTATGCAGATGAATAAGTTCACAGATAACTATACACTGCAAATGACATTATTTATAGTAATTATAAGCAACTATTTTTAAATAGGGATGATAATATCAAATATTATTACCATGCAACTAAAATGAATTAGTTGCTTTTAATTTTAATTTTTCTGAATTCAAAGTAAAGAATCAATTACAACTAATTCTATTTTAATTACAATTCAATTAATGAGAAAAATAGTTACATACTTATTCTCTTTAATGCTGATCAATTATAGAACTAAAATACAATCAATTAATTCCTTCTAACTATTTTTACAGGTGATTCCTTAAAATTAATATATTTCATGTGTATCCTCCACAGGTAATTTTTTTTAAATTGAGTACTTAGGTAGTAGTAATTTATATACATTGGAGACGAAGTTATGTATAATGATTACAAAGCGAACGATTTTTAAATAGGTAAGGCAATATCGAATATTATTACCATGCAATTTAAAAACTAATATATTTAAAGTCCGGTGGTTCGAATCATGCATTATGTTGAATTTGAAATGTAGCCTCATGGACCAAAGCAAGAGTGCTCAATCAATGAGATGGTGCTAGATATTTTATAGTGATACATTATTTCATTTTGAATAATATTGATTTTTGTACCATTTTAGGTATAATATCTACATGTATAGTTAAATTAAAAGCAAAATTATTTGGTTATTTCAAAAATTAGATATCACAAGGCTTATATTCTACATATATTTCTCATGATATGTTATCCTGTATTTATTTAAAAATATGATACTTTAAGCTACAATAGTTTTTTCTAATTCAATTAGCATCGAATAGTGTCATAATTATGATCAGCTCTTTATTTTGCATGTTTCTCCTTGCAACATTCTTATTCCAACTACAACACTCATGCATAATCATAATTTTACTATCATATTTGCTTTTTAATTCTATTTAGTTCCACATTCTCCAAATTTATCTTTATTAAATCATATTGTGATGTTCCTATTCTTATTACTTCCACATTTTCTAACAAACTAGGATTATGTTCAACCGGTTGGAATCACCATAAGTGGAAGATACAGAATTCACAAGTCAATTTTCTTTCCGAAGATGATATTCTAGAAAAATGATTTTGTTAACTTTATTGATACAGCAGATGTAAAAGTTGGTAGGTCAAGTGATGAAACTATTTATTCTTATCTATGCTTTCAATTTTGAAAAATGATGTTAGGTTTGTTTATTTTTATACGCCTTTTGTTTTGACCTAAATTCTTTGCCTTAAAAAATAGATTTTTTTTTATAAATTCCCTAAACTATATGCATTATATTAGTTAATTTGAAATTTTAATAACATGTTTATTATTTATTTTAATTTTAATATTTTAATTGAGTATGTTTATATTTTCTGTTCTTTGGCATTCAATTATTTAATACCGAGGAGGTGGATGGTGTTATTGAGGAGGTGGATATTGAGGAGGTGGATGGTGCTATGGTCCCCCTAATGGAGATGTTGGAAGCAGGGGCTGCTTTTTGGTCGGAGTATCTTGTGGGTTTTCCTAAACTTTAATCCTCTGTATCAAGCAGTCCACAATCATTACCGACAACATTGGAATATTAGGGGTCGACTACAAGTGCACTTCGACAATAACTTGTTCTTTTCTAAGTTTTCTAGAAAGGAAGAAAGATTCCGAGTGCTTGAGGCGAATCCCTCCATTATAGCTGGTCAACCCTTCATTATTACTCCATGGAGTCCGATGGTGGACAAAGCTAAGTAATAGATTCTTACTATTACGGTATGAGCTTATTTCTCTCATGTACCTTCTATGTTGCAACTTATGATAAGGTTAAACTGGTTAGCGATTTTTGTTGGTAAACTGAGATGTTTCGGTCCAAATGCTGTTGCTCGAAACAAGCTTGTGTATGCGAAGTCTCTCATTGAAGTATCTCCAAATAAGCCTCTTCCCTCTAGATATCTGTTCGTGTTGCTCATAATCTGTATCAATTGTTGATGTTCATTATAGTTGAAAACAGGAAATTTGTTCGTCTTGGCACACATTTGGTCACCATGTTGAAGCCTTCTCCCTGCAATCTGATGTCTTGCCTATCCCTCCTCCTCTTAGGATCCATCTTCCTTGTCCTATCGTAAAATAGGTTCCGAAAGTCTCGCCTTCTACTATGCTTTCGCCTCCTAATATTGTACCTGCGTCCATTAATGTTCCCCCAGTTGATGTTATTGATGTTCGCTCTGTTGATGCTGTTATGGCTCCTGAGATCTTGTCCTGTGTAATTAATGTTCGCACTGTTGATGTTGAGGACATCTCTGCGAGTATTTTAGATTCGACTCCCTCCTTGGATGGCTTCTTTTGGGTCTCAGCTAAGTAGGCTTGGATTCATGAGCCTTTCGAAATGAGATTTGACCTTAAGGATGGTGGCTATAAGTATGTTGGTGGTGATGATGAAGAAAGGTAGCTATATTACCATATTAAGGGTGAAGGCCTTGTGCTCTCGGTTATATGACAGTTAGGTGATCTGGATCTTTCTGTTATCTCGGATTCCTCTTGGGATATGAATACCTTTATGGCTTTGATTCTGCGGATTTTTTTCCATCGTTAGTTGCTTTTTTCTCTAGGTTTTATCATGTTATTGGGCTTGAATCGTCGAATAAAGGGAGTGGTTCTTCCACCTCGTAGGGAGACTAGTTTAGGTATTAGTTGTTAGTAGTTAGGCACTTTTCCATACTTACATGCTTAATTTTTTCTTTTAGCTATTTTGGTGCATTTACCTAAACACCTCTTTCAAAACCTTTATACACATGGATGACCATTATATATGTCGGCTAGATTTGCTAAAAAATATATTTAATTATAATTGAATGACTATGTCCATTAGTGATAATGAGTACATTAATTCAGTAACAAAGAAAATTAATTTAATAATTTATATGTAATTAGTTATCAAATTAATAATTCAAATTAGAACAAAGAGAAATAAATTAGAGAAAAAATATTAATTCTCTGTTTAGTTTAAATTAGAATATATAGAATCATGAATATATTTATCATTCAACTTTTTGTTGCATGTATCAATAAATATATATTCATTTATTTATATATATAATTTTATATTTATTTGTAACAATAAACATATTCGATCCATTTTTATATGTATTTCTTTGTGAAAATTTTCTATACGATCTAATTGTCTATAAGTCGAAATGAGTTTTATATAATTTATTTCTTTATTTTTATTATATCGGTGCAGATTAAGTTTATTACTTGTATAAACTTAAATTGCATACAATACTTCAAAAGTGAAAATGTCAATAGTGAAAGCATAAACTATATATGATCGGTTTTAAGTATAATGTTACTTTTGGTTTTCTCAATATTTTAATTTTCTAACACTCTGACTTTCAACTTCAGTCGATCCTTAAACCATAGAAAAGTACACTTAGGTATTTTTAATAAGAAATATGTATAATTATTAGAGAATCTATGTAATTTGGTTAATTTAAAACTTCACCTTTTTTAGTCCAGTTGATTACTGATAATTATTTATGATTTTAGTCTAACTTTCAATTATGATGTATATTTTCATATATTTTTTCATCTTTAATTCTCAATTAATTAAATGCAATTGAATTCCCAAATTAACAGAATTTAATTGATTTAACAAGAATTAAGGAGAGATGACTCTTAATGTGTAATCAATTCTTTAACTTAATTTGGGATCAAATATATCATTAATCCGTATTGTAAATTATTGTACATTAGTTTGAATTAGTAAATATGTTTATCGTAATTTACTTCTACTCTCAACACTATACGAAACTAAATATAATTTCAATCTCATATGGTATCTATTCATATATTTATATATTAGAATAGTGTAGGGGTCTAATATTTTTTTAACACTTTAATGATCAACATTTTCATTAACCGTTTTCCAACTAAAAAGTTTTCATGCCATAGCTGCTTCTTTCCCAAAATGCATGAATGTCAAAATGATGATACTTCATATTTTAAAAGTACTTTTAAACTATCAGAACTAGCTTAGTTTAAATTTTAATTTTTATAAATTTATTGGATAATATGCATAATTTACCTAACATGTTTATTTTTTAGTTTAGTTGACAGTGGATATTATGACAAGTTAATATATTTTTATAGTTCTGAAAGAAATATTATATTTACATTTTTTATGCTTGAAAGGAAATATTTTATATTCAATATATTATGGAACATGATTACATATTTTACCTCATATGAATAACGATTTGATTGTTTTATAAATTACATATCATGTTGATAATTTGATATGAAAATAAATAATATTACAAGCATTAGTACTGATATTGGATTAATACTCCAGAAAGACTTCAGATCAATTTCTGATTGAATCGCCGATGAAAATTTGCAGTAAAATAAATTAAATGATGAATCCGTGTGTATAACATGAGTTCGCGCTAGTTTTACAATTTATGGGATGGATATTAATGAACACAGAGGAACTTTATGATTATTTTAATAAGTTAGACCCATCAACGGATACTTTCAGACGCAGATAGTGTCATATCTGTATCCACATCCGAAATCATTTTCGGATATCAGATATTTGCATCCATGGATATAAACGGATGTCGGATAATTATCCTATCCACCAATGACCGATAAATTAGGAAACATAAATAAAACAAATTAATTTAGCATAAACTTGTTTCAGTCCTATTGATTATTAAAGTGTTTAAAATAAACAAATATGACAATAACAAATAATTTTGAGCAATTAATATGTATTAGGTGCGTAAAATATAAGCTTCTAACTTAATGAAATAATAACTAAATGTCTTTTGTTGTTTTAAAATGTACATAATTTAAACTATAATTTTGAGGAAAAAATGAACGGATAATTTTTAGATGCGGTTGTTTTTGTATCCGCATTTGTTTTTCCAGATATCAGATATTTATCCTTTTTTCAAACACGGATGCGGAATGATTTTGGATTTTTTGAATATCCAATGACAGTTCTATAATAAGTGATACTTACGTGTAAAAGAGTTGGGAGCATTCCTTAGATGCAAAATGTGATTTATGATGTGGTTCGAGTATTTTGAAATAAAGTTTTGCTTGAATTAAAACATGATTTTTTTTCTTTTAATTTTTTTAATATATATACACAAGAAATGTTAAGAACATATTATAACATAGGAATAGAAATTTGTAGAATAAGGTGTTTAAATGACTATTGTTATGATACATAACCATGGGTATTTGTTTATAACAATAAACCTCTATCCTTAAATATCCCTAGTCATTTGATATTTTAAGAATGGAATATCGGTATGTCGAAAAGACTAGTGTACGAAATGTTATCCATATAATTGAGAATGAATTACATGTAATCACCCACCATTTACGGAGTTCTGATCCACATTTAGAAGTGACACAATCATCGCGTGTAATGACCTAGAATTTTGGTCATTTGAATATTTGATTTATTTTAAATATAGCAGTAAATGGTTTTTAGAGTTTGAAACCTGAATTCAAATATAAAAATTTATTTTAAATTATTTGAGTTGTGAATTTAATATCTGGATTTTAAATTAAATATTAATTAGATGGATTTTTGGTCTCATTTAACTCC
The DNA here is from genome assembly GCA_030765085.1 of Allium cepa. Lineage (NCBI taxonomy): Eukaryota > Viridiplantae > Streptophyta > Magnoliopsida > Asparagales > Amaryllidaceae > Allium > Allium cepa. The sequence continues at coordinate 189,073,285 of CM060942.1, forward strand.
TTTTATTTAATAAACAATAATGGTAAATTCATTTTGTAATTTATTTGCAATAATAATGGTTCAAATAAATAATGAGAAATATATTTTTAATATAACAACTTGATTTTTATTAACATAATTTAATTTAATTTATTTGATTTTTTCATTTTTTATATAAAATCAACCCAAAGCTCTGATGAAATCAAAGGGATGGGAGGAGGCCCCCCTGCCTGGTCCGACACAGACACGAGGGAGGTTAGCCAGCCCAGCACATATAAATTTTCATTTGATGATTTATCAACAAACAATGGTATTTTTATGATTTTATATAACTCAATAATCGGTGCATTTTTTTGGGGTCGCGATGCGATCATATTTTTTTTTATCCTTCGTAGTTCATACGTAAACAAAGATCTATGTGACGAGATGCAGAAATTTAGAAACTATATATGGGTCAACATTAATACAAGTCAGTACATTACCTTCTCTCATCATTTACTCTTATGTTTCCTATCCATCACATATCAAAAGCAAACGAAAAAAGAAAATTTTGTTAGAAAAATTAATATCTCACTCTATGCTCAATGAAAAAAAATCAAAACAAGGATCTTTGAAACCCTTGCAAGTAGATCTTAATTTTGGTGTACATATTGTAAAGTGCGACGGCAATTGGAGGTGTTTGAGCTTTAGTAGTGATGCTAGGGTTTGAGTTCTCGACTAATTTAGGCATTGATTGATGTTATGGATGATGGAGTGGAGTTCGTGAGGTCAAATTGCACGTTTGGGTTGAATTTTAGGGTGTGCGGCCATTTGTTAGAAAATGCGACATTTTATTCGCCGCGTGGTGGAGGCCACGGTCACGATGGCCTAGGTGCAGTCGATCTTGGGCTTTTCGGTGATGGGTGTATCGAGTTCGCGGGGAAATGGAGGATGGCGGTGTCGCTTTGCCGTTTAGTGGGTTATGGATAGAGATTAAGGCAATGGAAGTTTCGGCCATGTGGAAGGTAGGTATGAGGTATTAGTATGAGAAGCATTTGGGGAAGAAGGGATTAGTTTAAATGTAGGGTAATTAACTTAAACATTGTAATTAAGGTATAAATTTATATTTAATTTAATCAATAACTTATAAATTGTATAACTCGCTTGTATGATGACCAAATCAAATGCAGTCAGTTGCGTTTATTCATGAGATCATTAGCTTCGCGATGAATCTAGTTTGGTTGAATTTGGATCAAGTAAATTTAGGCTAAAATTGGATGTCATTCGATAGTTCAAACAGAAATGCTACGGTGCCAACTGGAATTTCGAGGAGTATAACTCACCTCTTTGGATAAATTGGTATGTATAATAGATTAAATATTATTATTTGTGTATGGTTGAAATTATTGGTTGATTGGTTAAAATATCCACTTCGAGAAGCAGTTAGTATTTAAAATTGAAATACAGGAAAATTTGTAGAGGAATCCAGATTTCTGGAAATCGTGATTATTAATTTCCAGTTATATTCCTGTTGTTTTATTTTAGTTATAACCCTTTTATATGGATTGTGAATTATTGAATCTTGATTGTTTAGCCCTATTAGTTATGATATTATTATGTGTACAAAACTTAACCCTTGTAGTGATAAAAAATCAATACTAACATTGGTTAAGTGCTTTGGTGGCTATTGGCTTCAATTTAGTATTTTGAAAACTATTAATTGTCGTTTGGCTTGAAATTGGTTTTTGATTCGGAAAACGATTTTAAATCTAACCTTTATGTTTTCTCGAATATTTTTATTTAAGCCAATTATTGGAATTAATAATTAATATTTATTAATAATGTTTTGAAAGTTAATTATTATTTATTATAATAATGTTTCAAGATTAATTATTATTATTATATTAATAATTTTTGAAATTATTAACTATTTTATTTATAAGTTTGAAGTTAATAATAATTATTTATTAGTAATGTTTTACTGTTAATAATTGTTATTATGTTATAATGTTTTGAAGTAGATTATTATTATTTATTTATAATATTTTGATGTTATATTAATTTTAATATTAACAATATTTTGGAGTTAATAAATTATTTTATTAATGATGTTGGAAAGTTAATTTATTATTTATTTAGGATGTTTATAGTAAATTAATTTAACTGATTGATTGTATTTATAAATAATAAATTAGTATTTAAAATGAATCTCATTTAATAAAAGAGATTTATTAAAGAGTTTACGAATGAAAATGAAGTTTGGATTTATTAGAATTTTCAAAAGGCTTTTAAAGGATATTTATAAAAGAAGTTTTATAAATGATTTTGGATATTTGTAAACGAGTTTTATAAATGGTTTTGGATATTTATTAAAGATTTTTATAAATAAACTTGGAGATTTATTAAGAGTTTTATAAATGGATTTTGAATTTTATCAAAGGAGATGTTCACAAATGAAAGAGATTTATTAAATGGATTTATTAAAGAAATTTATAAAAGAAACTGAGATTGGATTTCCATAAATTGACCTTCTTAATTTTGGTGGTGTGGACTTTCATTCCCTGCTTGGCACCGAAGGAATAGTGAGTTTATCCTTATCTCTGTTTCTTTTAAAACAATATTTATTTTAATCTTTCGATATGATCTTGAAATAAGAAATCTTTCATAATGTTTTATGAATATACTTATACAATTGAGATAAGTATATGAGTACATTTTCTAGGTAGGGAAAGTGTGGTGTTTTATGATTATACTTCTACCGTTGAGATAAGTTTATGAATTTATTTTCAAGTATTGAAAGGAGTATAAAGGTTTTGTGAATATATCTTTGTAAAGTATTTTAATACAAGCATTTACAAAGTGATTTTAATTAATGAAAGGATTAGTTAAAGAGATTAGTGGTTACTTATGTGCTTAACCAGTGTTGGTTTCCTTATGGAAATAAATCTCTGATTTGATTGCTGTTTTTATTTGATAGTTAAATAACTAACTATTAAACTTGACCAGTTTGAAACTATCGTTGCTAGTTCAGGAAGACCGATATCAGATATGTTATCCAAAAATCACTTCAAATCAGCATGGGCGTTCAAATGAAAGACATCTTGATGTTGGTTTCAAAGGTGGAGTTCTTTGATATACAAGGGTTACTTGCTACTAATTCCGATGGTGATTCCAAAATGAATGTAGTAGAAGTAGTACCTACGGTATCGTTCAAATCCAAGATGAACTTTTATGGATGAATGCTAGCATTGCATCTCTACATAGAGGGCGGTGTTAACATTCCAAGCGGGATTTCTATATAAAAGGTAAAATGCAGCTTTAAGCCTCATCAACTGGGAGTGAAAAAAAACAGGGGATATGCAGCAGGGTTATGTTGGTCGCACCCATTAGGGTATTGTCATCACCTTCCTAGATATATTCATTTATGAATTTTGTTGTGCATGAGAGCGGAAAGGTTTCAAAAGCAACCATCGTAATGAAATATTAAATATTATCCAGTATGGGGTAGGCCTATCATGTTTTGGCAAGAAGTCAATGTGTGCCTCTCGGTACATTTTCTAGAGGTGTACTGTGACAGGCGGTACGCCGGTGCCTTGTCACTGTATGGAAATCCATTCTTCAATAAGTTCCTTTGAACTTAGTTGTATACCTATTATGCTTGAATTTAATTAGTGCAACAATTTCGGTTATAATTTAATATATTTTAAACCCTAGACATTATTATAATATCAGAAGATTTCATATGAAATGTTTTGGTTATCATATGGTAAAAACCCATCCCTGTTTATGTACGGCGTTGCCTTACGAGATACCTTTATTTTCGAAAGGCTTTTATAGCATTAAAATTTAATTGAGACGTGTCTCTCATATTGGTTTACCAGACTAATCCGGATGTTATTTTTCTTATAATGCTCAGGTCAGACTAAGCATATTTTCAGATCTAGTTTGGGTGTCTTAGAGCTTTAGGAGACAAGTTGGATGTCCAAGATGTATCTCTCGTATATTCTTTATTTCCGCTACATCTATCATTTTGTTTGTCAATATTTGTGAGGACGGATTGTTATAACTGTCCAAGCTGATGTTTGGCGATTAAGTATACTTTGATTTTGATGTATGTATATTACAGTTTTCTTTTGTAAATATCTTTTGTATATTATATATTACTTGGCACAATGTGAGATTCTGTTCTATCTTTTCTTTCTCTTTGCTCAATAATCTATCTTTCCGGCACTTGGATGGTCGGCACGTGAATACCGTTGATGTAGTAGTGTCGAATTCCAAGGACGGAAAAGGTGAGACATTACATCGTCGATGCTATGTTGATAGATCGTTTTGAGGTAAAATATAAAACATGTAATCGAGCTATCTACAATATTCTACTTTCTAAAACTCATAATGAAAGGAATCAATAATACAATAATTCCAGATGATTAAAATAATATAGTATCAAATATACTTCGCTTATAACATTCTTCTAAACCAGTAACAAAATCAGCATGTTGTTTGGGAATAACTGAGATAAAATAGTAAATAACTGATAGACGATAAATGCACGTCTCTATCGTGCAATCACGCCTCCAAGTCACCACAAGTCCTCTCTATCGACTTATCAGAGTATAACTAAAAAGAAGAAAATGATAGAAGGGGTTAAACATGCGCCTGATGAGTGAACTCACCATATAGAACCAATAAGCTAGTAAAAGGACACTTATGCTCGGACACCATAACTTAACATGTGCCACATACACCCAACAATTTAGCTAAACATAATATAATATCATAGTGACATTATGTGCTAAAATCTCATTAAAATTTAACATATGCCTAATCCCATTCTCATGATTGACCCAAAATCTCAATCCACTAACGTCAAATCGTATACTAACTACTAAGGACCTGGCTCCTCTAATCGTTTCATAACGCTAAATCAAATACCGTGGACTTGAATCCTTGGACTATCATATATTAAGGACTCAACTCCTTGGACTATTGTACATTGAGAACTCAGCTCCTCAGATTATGGTGCATTGAGGTATCAGCTCCTTGGACTATATGGAGGACGCAGCTCCTTAGACTATATTGAGGATTAGGCTCAAACTATGGTATATAGAGGACTGAACTCCTCAGACTATAGTATATTGAGGACACGGTTTCTCGGACTATCGTATATTAAGGTCAAGTCCAAACTAGTCATTCCCTTAATGGTCTACGATACCAATGGGAGCAAGCCCAAAATTCATCATTATCCCACCATTTACGAAGCTAGTGGATCAGGCGCAAAACCCTATAATGAACATAATACAGCAATGCACTTTTCAGGAATATCTTAGAAATTAAAAAATAACATACTAAACATTCCTTGCCTTTCCATGATCCCGTGCCACGAACTGTGCATGAAACCGAGGTTGTACGGGAGAATTATAAGCATTTAAAGTTTAGGGGAATTTTCATAATTTATTAAATAATTTAGTTAAATAATGTTACTTTACGTCATCGAACAAACACCGCTAACGGATTCGTTTCATCGAGAAATATAGTTTTAGTATATAATATTTTTAATATAGAGTACTTTTGTGTTTTAAATTTTTTAATTAGGGAGAGATCGAACTTTGTCTATTTACAATAAAAAATCACCTTATTAAATTATCTAGCCATGGCATACTACACCCTAACCATGTATGTATAAAAATACTTTTTTTATTTAATACATTATTTATAATTTGATTTAGGACCATAAGGGATGAATTACTACACCTTATCAATATACACACAAACAAGAAGAATTCCACTCATGTCGGTCGTTTCGAAGAGTAGATCACAAACATTCGTCAAAAAAAACAAGAGAGGTGCCATTTTGAAGTTTGATAGAGAATGATGAAAATGATGCACGAGATTTTTTCATTGTTTTTCGCTGTCCTGGTTTGGTACACCTCCGATCCTACAAATCCCGCCTCTAAAATGGTATAAGATCATGATATTCTTCGCATCCTTCGAATTGTCGCTAATTTCATCGAAATTCTACAAGAAATGGAGAAGTTATGAATTTTCATAGTTTGGTGGAGAAGAGGGTAGAAGAAGCGGAAATGAAACAGTTAAAAAAAAATAAGACTTTTATTTTGGATTTACTTAGGACTTGATGGAGATTAGTGGAAAGGTATTTAGGTTAAAGTAGAATAAGAAAATAGTGTTTACGTTTCTATTTATAGGCTGAAATAACACACGTTAGCCTATAATCTCGAAATTAATATATTACGAAAATGTCATTGGGTTTGAATTCTTTTAATTCCTAGCTCCTTCAACCAAAATCAGCAAGTTACATATGTTCTGGCTGTAAACAATATTCTGAATGTAATGGAATATGTCCTGAGGCCTAATTCCAACTCCAGTGAAAATTTACTATTTTATCATTTATGTAAAATTATAATTTTACCCTTTAGATTTAATTATAAAATTATGGAGTGTTACACCACTCATGACTATTAGTGGCACTAATAGGTTACGTACATGCAATTGTTTAGAACAATTGCAGAACGACTCACCAAGAGCTTCCATATGATTTTGTATCAAAGGAAAATAAAATATACCGTGTGACAATGTACAGTATCCCTTTGACTTGAGAGTGCTATGAATTTTATATGTAAAAACCTCAATTTGACTATGCTGAATTACGTAATACTATTTAAGTTCGTATTATGACCATATTGAGTATGTGTCGGGACACGTGAAGTAAAACACCAGTCAAGAGAGATTTGCTTCCTTCGATACTAAAGGTTAGTGTCTTCATAATTGAAAACCAACTTAAAGTCAAAGTCTATAGCCAAAGAGATTCGGTTATGTTAATCAAAAAATTAGTCTAACACCCCCAAGGAGGCTATGATGAACCACCAATTCGGTATGTAATCATTGGTTATAGTTTTAATATGGATTTAGTCTCTAATTCACATTATTTATGGGCTCTAACTTCAAATTCTCAGATCAAGATCTGTAGAATTAAAACAAAATTGTGGAAGAGAGAAAACAACGCAATGAAAATGAGACTACTATTTATATTGGTTGGGCGTTAGCCTATGTCCATTTTAATATGAATTTACTATGTTTTTCACTAATATTCGAAGTAGTCACAATCTAAATCTCAAAAATCTAAGCCTGATTTGAGAAAATGATAAACCTCCTCTTAGTGAAAATTATTTTGACGGTTTTCTTACTTGATATCCCTTATATTCATAGATGTAGAGGGGAATTTAGGCTTCGAAGTCATGATCTTCTCTCTAAAAAGTTGACTAAATTATCCATATGCCGATAGTAAGGGTCGATATCGATAATTGCCATTATACATTGTTTTGAGAGTTTGACGAATTTTTCCATCGTGCTTTTTTGGCTGTTACTATTGTTCTCTTCCTACGACTGCTGTAAGCCCCATTCCTTCTAATTTTCTCTAGTTGTTCAAATCAATAGAGGCAATCGATTTTGCGTAAGGTTATATGTGTATACATAATAAAATTGCATTTGATCATCATGAATCCATCGACCTTCAAATTTGTTTGTAACGACCCGGAGTTTCTTTGCTCTAATTTGCGAATATTTAATTAATTTTAAATTTCAAATAAATGGTTTTATAATGAAATTAAAACTCTTTATAATAATGAATAATAATGACTAAATAGTTTTTAAAATTTGTTTACAAAAATATATAGTTCGATGGAAAACAGAAAATGTGATTAGAAACCGTTTTTCGAATTTTCATCGTTTCATTGTGTAAAAGTTGTTTGAAATGTTGTGCATACTTTCTTATATGTATGCACGCATAGACTAATTATATATTTAAGATAGTATAATTAGGGTTGGTTAAGTTAATTAAGTTAAGATAATCATGATGTGACACTTTGGCAAATAAAAAATAAAATAAAGAGAAAATAGTCACATTAAGGGAGACATGATTAGACTTAATGGCAACTTAAGGATATTTTGCTATTTTTTCATACTTGTCATGATAAATTAGAAATTAATAAAGAGGAGACAAGGAGATACGGCATGGTGAGGTGGCGCAAAGTTATGGAGGGCGTGGAACATGGGTAGTTAGGTAATTCGACTTGTTCACATAATATATATACTCATTTTCTCATTTTACTTTCATTTCTATTTTTTTTTCAAACTCTCTTCTTTTTCATTTTAGAATTGAATGGCCGTTAATGGCTTTCTTAGCATTCTAAAGTTTTATGTTTCAAGTTTAAACTTTTTATAACATTTTAATCTTAGCTTCAAAACTCCTTTTCCATTCAAATTCCTCTATTTTACCCGAAATGGTTTCGGCCATAACTTCTTACAAAATACTCCAAAACTAGATTTTGTTTTTTAAATCATTTATATTTCCAGTAACAATAACTATGTAGTTTACAACCTTTTCTGATCTCGAGCTTAGATGCTCCAAAATTTCATTTTTTTTGCAAGTGTTCTTAATCTGGATTTCGATGTTCGAAAATACCACTCACAGTTTTTGCCATAAATTCCTCAATATTTAACCTTTTTTGAGTACTTATTATTTTTAAATGATAGAGGAAAGAATTACCTAAAACTTTTCTTTTGGCCGCTTTTCCAAAATCTGAGAGGAAATGGTCCAAAAGTCGAGTGCAAAATGACCCATTTTTGAGAAGAATTTGTGTTTTTTCAAGCTTCACGAATTTGGAAGTGTGTCAAGGTTTCAAAGAATTTCCGGTGGGTAAACTATGAGTTTTTGGATTTTTTTTACTTTTATGTTATTTAATATATTGTGCGATGTGATGGTTAGTATTGGTTAATTTAACATGTGATGGTTAAATATATGTATGTATGTATGTATGTATGTATGTATGTATGTATGTATGTATGTATGTATGTATGTACGTGTGTGTGTATAGTTGTTGCTTGGATATGTAAGGACATTAGACTTGAACGTGAAGTTTAAATGGTTAAAGATTAGATCTTGCTTATGTTTGTGGCATGATGCTATCCTAGATGTTATGGTTATGTATGGACTTGGGTATGTAATGTATAAGCTAAGAAGAAGTAGGTACCTTTGTTGGGTATTGGAGAATTGGAATCTTATGTAAGAAAGTTATGGTTTTAGTTTTAAAAATTCGAATATTTGACTTGATTTAAACTTGTTTCAGTTTTAAATACTTATTTTTGTTTTTAGAAAGTTAGTGAGCTTTAAGGTAAAGTTATCAAAAGAAGGATAGAAACAAGTTAAAGCTTATAGGTATCCACATCAATAATCGCTATGGATGTAGTTCGCTTAAAATTTCGATTTTTGCAAAGTTGGGTTTTCATACTTCAAATTGTTTTGTGAATATTTTATAAACTAAATAATATTTAAAAAAAAAAGCTAATTAAGGATTTAATAATTAATTATTAATTAATTAGGTTTTAGTAATTGATAATTAATTAAATGTTGACAAGGTTTATTAACTTTCATTAAATAAAGATTAGTTCTTAATTAATTATCTTCTAAAGTTAAGTTTTATTTTAATTAATTACTAATTAAGTTAATTAAGTGTGGGTTAGGTAAAAATTTTATATTTAATTTATCATTAATTAAATATAGAATTAATTATTAATCAAGTGTTTAATTATTTGATTAAAGATTTAATTTATAATAAATTATTTATTAAATGTTTAATTTTTTGTTTAAGTTTAATTAAATATGATTTAATTAATTAATTGAGATAATTAACATTTAATTATTAATGAAGGTTCAATTAGTTATTAATAATTAATTAATTTAGGTTTAATTAATAGTTAATTACTGTTTAACTATTTAATTAAATTAAGTTAAGATTCAACTAAATTAATTATGAATTAAATAAAGATTTAACTTTTAATTAATTATTTTTAAAAGGGTTTAAAAGTTTTAAATTTTTTGGTTGTCAAAAGTAAAATGGTTCAAAGATACTTTTTTTCAAAGATGGTTTTGAATACAAGTGATTCAAGTGCTAATACCATTATGAAACCATATAACTATGAATGAGTTATAATGTAGACTATTTGTTTATTTGGACATATGTTGGTAGAATAAATCCCCGTTCTACTATAAATTGGTTGAATTATTTGGACATCGGTTTAGCAGGACAAATCACCACCCAACTATTATGTTATTTGGATATGTATATGATCGTTAGTTTATATTGACATGTTATTCCCTGATTTCGATATGAGTTGTATTTACATATATGTTGAACTATGTAAATAATTGTTAAATGAATTGAAATTTAATGGTAACTTAAATTTGTACCATTGGGATTGCTAAGCCTCATTTTGAATTGCTAAAGTATGTTTTGAATTAACTTTAATTCTTAAACCGATTTGTGTTTAAAGGTTATAAATGGTTTTCAAATTTTATTATTATTTTATAAAGTTATTTTAAAGTAATATCTTATTTTTAAAAAGGGGTTTACTAAATAAAAGGTTTTACCTAAAGTGATTTGCAAATATATCTTGAAAATGATATTTTATAAAGGAGATTCTATAAAGGAATTATCAAGGAAGATTTTTAAATAGTTGTAAAAATAGAAAGAGATTTTATAAATCATTTTAGATATTTTTGAAAGACGTTTAAATCGAGTTGAAAAATTGTAAAGAGGTTTGAAATGTGAAGTGAACTTATAAAAGAATTTTTTGTAAGGAATAAGTGAATGGGTTTTATAAAGTGAATGAGTTTTATAGTAAATGATCTTTTGAAAGGGAATGGTTTGGCCATTTAATATGGAATGTGAGAATATAGAATTTTCCAAAATTTTTTGGTAAATGTTTATATTGTTTTTCAAGTAAAAGGGATGTAAGTGGTTTAGGAAAAGTATTTTAGAAAAGATCCTTTGATAAAGTGATTATTAATTAAAGATTAATTAATAAAGGCTTAGAGGATCCAACATGGAATATAATCAATGTTTGATTGTTCGTTTATTTGATAGTTAAATAACCGACTACCAAATCTGGACCAAAACGAAACTTGGGAAATATCTAGGGGAAAAATGGAAATTATATGATACAGTTACCATCGGTGGGACTATACTATATGTATAAATTCGTTTCGTTCTTCTAGGATAAATGATAAGGAAATCCTTCCACCAACGGTTAGGAGGTGAATTTCACTCTTATCTTTTATCTGCTTATTTCCTAAAGAACCAGAGTTGAGTTTACCAGAAATTATCGAAAGTTGTTTCGAAGAGACCAGGATCAGATCTGTTATCCGAAAACCACTTTGATCCAACTCAAGCGCTTCTAACTGAAGACATCTTGAAGAATATGGAATCGAAGATGGAGCATTGAAGTGCAAAGGCTGCTTGCTACTAGTTCTGAGGGTGATTCCAAAATGGATGTAGTAGAAGTAGTGCCTTCGGTTTGTCCTTATCTTGGACAACTTGTATGGATGAGTGTTGGCACTGTATTACTGCCTGAAGGGCAGTGTTAGCATTCCAAGTGGGATTGCTATTCATAAAGATAAAATTAGCCTCAAGCCTCATCAATCGGGAAATTACTAAAATAAGGCATGCAGCGGGGCTAAGTGGGTCGCTTCCATTAGGGTATGTCATCATCTTTCTAGATTACCCTATTTTTGTGGATTGGTTGTGCATTAGAGATCTCGATTAAGGTTGGAAGACTGGGATTGTGACATATTCAGTACTACTATTCATGTGGTAGGATGGTTCTTTGTGGCAGGGTACAAAGATATTTTTGTCAGACCCAAGTGCATTGTTCTAGAGATGTACCTATTGGAGGTAGTTCTTTACCTGGTTATAGTAAGGAATCCATTCTCCAATATGTGCCTTTACGATTTTAATTGTTAAGTCTAGTATGCTGTGTTGAAACTTCGTATTCACAATATTTCGTAATTACGATATTTTGACTATGACAATTATACAAGTCATTATTATATACTAACTTGTTTTTACAGGAATTAATCAAGACCGGATTCAAATAAGCTTCAAATCTTATATAAATATGTATCGTGTTTGTGTTTAGAGTTTACTCATGTTAAAATCTCTCTTATATGATATATATTTCGATACTTTTTTCATTTCATTAGCATACACTAATAATATTTGCATATTCTCATTTTTAATTTATATTTAGACGTCTGAATGTACAAAATCAGACGTCTGAATCTGGAAAAATGAATATTATTTAGTATAATATTAGACGTCTGACTTGTTCATTTTAGATTCGTTTCTGGTTTGAGCTGATGCAATTTCATAAGTCTGAATTATTCAATTCAGAAGTCTGAATATCTATAACAACTATATTTTCAAATAGGCACTTCTTTTCGTGAAGAGTTGTGTTCTTCATTTCAATAGATATGACCATATCTCTTCATGATAACTCTTCATAAACATATGAACCTATTTATAATCTATACAAACACATTAGAATCATGTTTCCATAACTTAACTCAATCTATTCTTACTCTACTCTCATATTCTTTGATACTGATACTCTTGTGCATTCAATTTCATACAAATTCATCCTATTACTTCCTTATTCTTCACGTATTCATATATACATCATAAAGGAGAAGATTATAGGAAGGGTGTAATATAATTGAAAAATTCGTGTTATTAAAGAACACCTAGAGTCAAGAAAACTTTATTTCTAAAAGACCTGTTTTGCTGCTCAGGCAAAGTGAAGTCCTCTTCTGCTATTGAGGCGCAAAATCCTATTCTGTTGCTCGGGTGTTGTAAACCTATTCCTCCGAGTAAGTGAGGGCTATAGTTAGTTGAAATTCCAGAAGGAGTCTGAGACTTGACGTAGAACGGGAAGTTAGAACCAGTTTAAAAATTCCTAGTATGCTTGTTTTATTTTACTTATTCACATTGCAATAGTATCTTAGTTTATTTTCCCACTAGTATAGTATAATTCCATGAAGCACGATCCGCACTATCTTTTCATTTGGCATCAGAGCAAGGTTTCTAATAACTGTTACAAAGTTATTTGATATTTTGTTAATATGGAAAACAACACCAGCACTAGCACTGTCACTAACACCAGTTTTGTAGAAGGTCAATCTACTGCCTGACCTCCACTATTCAATGGCATGAATTACAACTATTGGGCAACTCGAATGCGTATTTATATGCAAGCAAATGGTTTTGATTCATGGAATATCACTCAAACCGAGTATAACATTCCTACAACATAATACTCTTCATGGTCAAACACACAAAAATTTGATGCTACTGCAAATGCCAAAGCAATGAATATGTTATTTTGTGCCTTAGACAAGAACGAATTTAATCGAGTTAGTATGTGTACAACTGCTTATCAAATATGGAGAACACTAAAATTTACACATGAAGGTACTAACAAGGTTAAACAAAGCAAAACTTCTACGTTGAAAAGTCAATTTAAAATTTTTAGAATGAAACTGGATGAGTCTATTAATGATATGTGCTCTAGATTTCAAGATATTTATCACTCTCTATTAAGACTAGGAGAAAATTTACTGATTTTGATATTGTATCAAAAATCCTAAACTCTTTGATGGATGAATGGGAAAGAAAGGTCCTAGCCATTGAAGAAGCAAATGATCTTTCTACTATGAAGCCAGAAGAGTTAATAGGAAATGTAATGTCCTACGAAATAAATTTGCAGGCTAAAAGAGTACAAGCGCAAGACAAAAAGAATATGGCATTTCATGCAGAAAAAAGAAGAATCAGATTCGGATGAAGAAGACTTAGCATTCATTGCTAAAAACTTTAAAAACGATTTTGAAGTATAGAAAAGGAAATCGAAACAACGGGAAAAGAAACTTTAACAACAATTCAAATAAGCCATCTTCATTAATACTAGAATGCTTTAAATGCCACAAGAAGGGGCACATACAAAAAGATTGTCCAGAACAAAAAAACATATCACAATAAGAACCGAAAGGACAACTATAAAAGAAAAGCATTTTCAGTAACTTGGGATGACTCGGATTCTTCTTCTTCTTCAGAAAGCAGTAGTGATAGTGAAAATGAAAGAGCAAATGTTTGTTTCATGGCTACAAAGAATGAGGTAAATGATCTTACTTTTGATGACATGATTTAAATAAACTCTGAATTATTAGATAATTTAAAAAGTCTCAAAAGAAAAATAGAAAGAGGCTCTCGAAAATCAGAATTCGAGAGAGATATGCTTAATGACGAAAAGTAGATATTAGAAGAAGAACTTGGAAAACTTCAAGATACTTTTTCTAATGATAACTCTCAACTTACCTCATTGAGTCAAGAAATTGAAACTCAAAAGGAAAAGAATGATGCTCTTATCTCTGAAAATCATGAGCTAAAAACCAAGATCAAATGATTGAACTAGACAATACTAGCCTCAAAACAAAGTTAGAAAGCATTACTAAAAATGTGACTAACTTTAATAAAGGCAAAGAGAACCTATCTAAGATTATTGAGAATTCCAAATCTATTTTAAATAAGAAAGGACTAGGTTATTCTAAGAAATCAGTAGCTCCACCCAAAAATAAACAAAATAGGAGAAATATTTCTAAATCTAAGTCTACCATAGTTCAACCAAAAAGGAATCAAAATTCAAAAAACATAAAAATATGGATTCCTAAGACAAACAACAGTTTGATTAGGAATAAATGTATAAAATCCTTTTTGGAAAATTTGCATAAAAGTCAAAATTATTTAAACAAAGGGAATACCGAATTCTCTTGGGTTTGGTTTCCTAAGATCTAACTCTTAGGACCCTATCAAAAAGTGGGTACCAATGTTGTTCTTTTATTTTTTGCAGGTCCCACTCAAGAAAAGAGGAAAATGGATACTCGATAGTGGTTGCTCAAAACACATGACGTGAGACAAAAATATGCTAATAAATATTACATATTAAGATGGAGGCTCTGTCACATTTGGAGACGATTACAAAGATTATATCATCTACAAAGGCGATGTGAGCAATTACAAAATGCATTTTTCTTCAAATTCAAACGTCTGAAATGGTTAAAACAGACATCTGAAAATTGTCAAATAAATATTTTTTGACTTCAGATTCAGACATCTGAAACACCCAAAACAGACGTCTGAACAAGCCCAAAAATGAACTATTTGCATTCTGTTTAAAATTTTTCGATTTCAGACGTCTGAAATCCAAATCCAGATGTCTGAAAAGTTCTGTCGATTCAAATTTTAAGGGCTTTACAACATTTTTCTCCCAACCTACCGTCTTAAAAACGTTAGAAACCTCCTCTATACCCTATTTCCAACAAACCGATTCTTTTTAGTTCACCATAAACCACTTTTTTTCTTAAAAACTCAATCTTTATCATCAAATCTTCACAAATGTCTCCAAGACCAAAGAGATCTAGGGCTTCAACTTCCTCATCCACTCCTAACATTGATCAATGGCTTTGGAATGACGAGGCAAAATGACGTTTTTTTCAAGTGGATAGATCCAACTTCTTTCCCTGTGCCTTCATGAAATTTGAAGAATTTGAGTCCTATCAAATTCGACAAATAGCTCGCTCTAATGGGCTAGAATCTCTTCTTTCACTTACTTCCAATAATGTAAAGATCAGTCATTGTTTTTAAATGTAGTCGGTCTTTATATTATAAAAAAAGTGCATCAGCTATTTTATGTTGATTTATGAAGTAAACACAAAATATTGTTAACAAAAACGAATGATTATCTGTTAAATGTGAAAATAGATCATGTATGTTAAGCGACTATTTAATAGGAATCAAGAGCTGCATAATGCTAAGAAAAATTGCAATGCAATTATTGCATTTAAGAATTCTGGCTTAAACGTAAACATGTAATTATTTTCACTTCCACTGTCAGTTTATGTTACAATACTATGGAGTAATTATACCGAAATATTTTCTAATTTAGAAATATAATGTTAATGGATGGATCTTTGATTTAGAAATCAAACTATTTATGGCTTTTTGGTTTTTGTTGAAGCTCTTTATCAAATGATCAAATTATTCTGAATTGCCATTTTTTATATTCATTTTTTGTAATGTATTTGAGTAATAGTTTCTATAGTACTAAAGCCTAGACTACATCTTTATATAAATGAAAACTATAAGTGCACATTACATTAAACAAACTGTTCAGCATATAGAAAATATCTCTTCATATTAGAAATTATTGCATAAGTGAGTAATATTCTCATGAAATAACATTTGCCAGATAAATCACAGATATTCTAATACTTACACTTTAGTTTATATATCCTTACTTTAAGATATTCTTATTTTTATAGTGTAAATCCTAATCATTTTCTTTGTTCTAAAAGATTTCCAAAAAGAGAGAAAAGTCAA
Organism: Allium cepa; assembly: GCA_030765085.1. Lineage (NCBI taxonomy): Eukaryota > Viridiplantae > Streptophyta > Magnoliopsida > Asparagales > Amaryllidaceae > Allium > Allium cepa. The sequence goes on from CM060942.1 coordinate 189,089,529, forward strand.
ATCACTTTCGATCGTGAAAGGGGTGAATTAAGAAGGAAAAACGATAGAAGTTCTTTGGTGACTGTTGTGCATGGGATGCAACTCCACTTTTATAACGAAACATATTTATGTAAATCTGAAAGAAAATAGATGACAAAGTTTGATTGTTTCAAATTGGGCTAATACAACAATGTTTGATAAATTTTGATTTCATAAGTGTTTCTTATTCTTGGAATTATATTTTACACAATTGATCCGAAGATTACTGATGTTTGGACATGCTAAACAAAATATAGAACCTTATGTTTAAATTATTGAGCAAAACTTCTAAAATTTTCGAGGCAAACCTGGCCCCAAAATCGAGATTTAAGACATTGAACGGACCCAACTATTGACAACTAGTATACGGATCATGAGTTAAGCTTTCAATCAAGCTGGTAAGTGTTGCTTGCTTTATTTAACTTCCTTCGTTCTTTAATTTAGTAGGCTTTTGGTCTTTAAATTATCTTTTCATCGGCATGTTTTCTTAATCATCTTGGTGTTAGTGATAACATGGAAAATCATGTCGATGTCATTTATTGGAATAATAAAGATATCAAGAGTACCAAGAGCCTTCTAACAGATGAAAATCTTTTAATGTGTTGGTTGTTCAAAGAATTTCATTTTTCAAAGGGAGTTGTTACTCACAAGTCAGACAATATAAAAATTCTAAGAGGAGAGAAAGATCGCAAACACAATCGACTATGAGTCCACATATAATTCGCCTAATGCAGAGGCTCAAGCCCCGGCCCTCGTAAGGGTAAACAAGCTAGCGAGCGCCTTTTTTCTACTCCATATATTAGAGGTATCCTCTCCTTGCTAAAAGCATTCTCTTTCTTCCTCTTCTCTCCCATCAAATAAAAAAAATTCCGCCTTTGTCCTCAAATAACAAGTCCTCATCGAGACAAAATTGACAAGGAGAATTACATGCCATTGAGCGAGTGCCCTGACAAGTTAGATCGTTGTTGGACAGATATATTTCATACAGAACTAGCCAAGGATAGAAGAACCTTGTATAATAGATTTAGTACATCATAACATAGGTATATTTTGAGTGCTCGTTTGTAGCTTCTTGTATTTTCACTTTTTGACATTGATTGTTGGTACTTGGGTTGTGTTTCAACCTAATGAAACCCTGTACGAGAGGACTTCAAAATTCACATATGGAAATGAAATAATTAGACATATGTGAAGGTAAAAATATATAGTTAATGGAGATGTGATATATAGAAACCAACAATATGATTTCTCAATAAGACAAGGCTTAAGTCTCAAAAGATAGTAGAACGACTTAGAAAAGACCATAAAGGAAGGACCTTGGTTACTATGCTTGAACATAAAAGCATTGTCGTAGTAGGGTCAAACCCGCTCCATATATTAATTTAGGAAGACTAATTCCAAAGAAAAACCTCCCATAATTCCACTACCTGCTCTACCGCCTACAGATTAAAACCACTATCTTCATTATGGAGGTGTTAATAATCGTTAATCGTGGGTCTAAGCCATTTTTAGCTTTCTTTATTAGCTGACTTTGCTTTTAATAATTCACACCAATCAACTAAATTCATGAATTGACATAACATTAAAAACTAATATTTGAAAACATCCAACAACATATTAAGTTTTCATATGATTCCAGGAACGTTATAATGGGTTTAAGAGACTAAAGGCTCTATGCTTCAGCAATTTTTTATCATTAATTTTTTTAAATAGTAATATTTTAACACGTAAATCTTAAATCATCATTAAAATATCATACACGCTTAAAAACGAATTAATATGACACTGGAAACAATTTGGATGAAGTCTTACTCACCAAAACGACATGTAACCTCTCCTTGACGAGGGAAAATATGCCATCATTCATTCGTTAATTATCCTCTAATGAAATATCATTTTCTCCTTTAGAAATTTCTATGTTGAAACTATGAAAGTGAAGAATGAATGAGTATTGTAGAGAATGAAGTTAGAATGAAGGAACATCAGATGCTTCGGGGTTTCTTGATGGACTTGGGATTAATATCCCAAATGAGGCTTAATTAAACAATTCTTTTCCTCTATCACTCTATTCTTATTCTAAATAAGAATGTACAGAAAACTCTTTATTCCTGTTATTCACTTACTACCAAAATTAAATAACTTTTTCATAAAATTGCTAACTATGTTTTCTAAGTGTTTCATATGCCTAGTTAATTAATTTCCCTAAAGTGTTTTCCTACACTTCATTAATTAACTAATTTTTTATCCAATTTAATTAGGACTCTAAGTGGTGCACTACACTTTTCAGTTAAACTAACTCGTGCATAATTTTTGACATAATCCTCCATAAAATTCTTTCCATAAATAATTAGAAAAAAATAATTAACTAGTTAATAGTTAAGTGCATTCACTGCAGCTAGCTAGTAATTATTTATGTTGTTGGCAAATAAATTATTTTAACCACATTACTATTCAATCACCACATCATGTCATCGAATATGATGCTAATAATATATATGAATACAGGATGTTACAAAAGTACTCTTAGCCCAATAGAAATATTAATGTCTTTCAATATCATTCGTAAACGATTTTCACATAAAATGTATTTTGCTTTAACAATTTGTAAATGATGTCAAACTATAATATACGTCTAACAAAATGAACAATAGTATTTAATTTTGATAGTTTAATCAGCATTGTGAGTAATGCCAAATACTGTCTAAACACATTTTCAATTTTGGCATGTATAATCCTTTTGCTTTTGACGTTGGTGTCAAGATCGGGAAAAGGAGAAAAAATTGCTACAATAAAATTCAATGTGTCAAACCACCATTTATTCTTAAATTAAAATCCTTTACAAATTTTACATATATTGAATTGATGTTGTTATGTCAGCAATTGACATTTCAACTTTCCATTTTCAAATAATAACATTTTATTTTTTATGCGTAAAACATGTGTGATTTGTACTAATTATTATGCATCAACATGTGGCACCGCGGGCCATTAAATCTCGTAAATTATAGTCGCAATAGAATTATAATATTTTAATCCAACCACATACTTCACATGATGTTCTTATATGCAGGTCCTGCCCAAAACTTTTGTTGGCCACGTCTATATACGCATTTTTGAAAGAAATTGGCAAAAACAAACTATTGCCTGCTACCCGCTTTCAACCTACGTCAATAGTATTAACTCCAATAATCCTACCACTAAGCCACATATTGCTTGACAATATAGTTTGGTTTACGTTTCATATATAAACAAGTATTAAAAAAAATTCGTTGTCCCCAACCCAGTGGGTTGCCCTAGCCCGAGGGCTTGGTGGGCTGTCCTCTGGATTGGGCCTGCTTAGATGAAATTGAAGTAATGGGCTCTGGCACCCATTAAAAGTAAAAAGTTACAATTATTTTCAACTAAAAATTCATTCATTTAGATGCATAAATTAAAAGTTCAATCTTAATCAGATTATTTATAATAAAAATATCTTTATTGTTTCAAAAACGTGTTTATTAAAACTATTTAAATCAATTGTTATTTATACAAACAACCCATGGTAGGATATTCAAAGATGATATCAACAACAATAACATAGTGATATACTTAGATTCATAACTTATCCAAATACATTTCATAAAATGATCCATCCAGTCACCTGAACATCATTTAGTCTCCATATATATCATGACAATGTAAAATGTAGAAGGAATAATAACGCATTCCATATATGAACCAATGTATTGTACACATTTAAGTATTATTTTCTCTTAATAAAGAGCAATATTTTCAACGTATAAACAACTCCACATGCTATAACAAAACGGTGAAGAAGAAAAACATTCAAGGTGACAATGATAAAAACAAAATTATTGATCAACAACTTAAATCTAAAAATTATCGATCAATAATTTAAATCTAATTCTTTTTCTCTAGTCAAAGTAAAAAAATACTACTGCCAAATTCGGGGAAAACATCATAAATAAAAACAGCATAATGGAGATGCGGGTTATTAATCCCCATACCTCTCGCACGCTAAGAGAGCACTCTACCATCTGAGCTACATTCCGTTGATGAAAATTTTGATCCATGATAGTCTTCTTTGTGTTCTTCCAGTTTTATCAAATGCCCTTGAGGGATATAAAGGAAGCTACCATGTGACGCCCCACCTTTATACCCACGCTAGCCAAGAACACTACGGAGTAATGCCGTCAACTAGCACGGAGAATAAGGCTGTTGAGGAGCGACCATCCGTGTAATTGCTTTGCGCGAGCACCTATATGTCAGATAGTATAACATGCATTTTATTTCAAGAGGAAATCCGACATACCGATACAAACACAAAGCTACTACACAGTGGCTATAATAATCTTCGGAAACAAATATAGAAATAAACATAACACAAATCAGTCACAGATAATTCATATCACAAAGGCGGAAGAAGATATGAATATATAACTAACACATGAAAGTGTATATCAGAGTAGTGGTCAAAAATATCCACAATAATACAAAAGAATAGCAACACGTGCTATACAAAAGAATACAACTATGAGTCTATATCTCAAGTGTATACAAAAAAATAAACTACTAATCTAAGTAGTTAGCCGAAAGTCAGATGATAGTTTCAGATAGGAAGTCAAGAGGAAGCACCTGTAGAATCTCAGTCTGACCCGAGTATTATTTAATAAGAAAATAATAAACGGATCAGTCTAGCTATAAATATCAGATGAAATGATACAGAATAAGAGATATGACTAAACGTATAATAATCACAATGCCAAGCTGTGATATATATAAGTAATTGAAAATCAACAAGAGATTAATCAATATCACAAGGATCTTCTCCAAGATAAAAAGGAATGTCATACTCCTAATTTCATTCACCAAGCCACAATAATTGATAAATCAAATCAATAGAAATCACGAAAATAGGTGAAGCATAAATTCCAGAATTCAACACACGAAATCCAGAAATCACAAGAAAAGGATGTCCAATCCCAGAAAAATGAGCCGGAGCTCCTCCAGACAGGGTATAGTCCCCCATTGCGGACTTTGAGCCGAAGCTCCTCCTGATGACTCAAAAACTCCTCCTGACAGGGTATAGTCCCCCATTGCGGACTTTGAGCCGAAGCTCCTGCTGGTGAGTCAAAAATTCCTCCTGACAGGGTATAGTCCCCCATTGCGGACTTTGAGCCGAAGCTCCTCCTGGTGAATCAAAAATTCCTCCTGACAGGGTATAGTCCCCCATTGCGGACTTTGAGCCGAAGCTCCTCCTGGTGAGTCAAAAACTCCTCCTGACAGGGTATAGTCCCCCATTGCGGACTTTGAGCCGAAGCTCCTCCTGACAGGGTATAGTCCCCCATTGCGGACTTTGAGCCGAAGCTCCTCCTGGTGAACCGAAGTTCCTCATGACAGTGTATAGTCCCCCATTGCGGACATTGAGCCGAAGCTCCTCCTGGTGAGCCGAAGCTTAATAAAAACGACGTGCAGTCCTCCACGTGGACAAAGAGACATCACACAATGCTAGTCTAAACCACAAAGATGATCGTCATGATCAACGCGAAGTGTCAATTACAGTAAGCTAGTAAATATATGAGCTTAGCTTCATGTCCCATAACCACTAGCTTAACTTAAATATTTACGAACAAATTGTAGATCTCCACTAGAAAATTGTCACAAGAGATTCAATCGAACAAGTCTAAGAATTAACCGACGAAGTAAACGCAAGCGTTTCATACCACTTGTTTTACTAAGTCGTTTAATTAGATTTCTCATCCGAGTGAGGTAAAGGTTTGTATATACTAATAGATTGGAAATCGGTTTGAGAAAACGAGCTTTGTAATAAAATAGTGTAGAAATCATTTGATGAAAGAGTTTTGATATTTACTACTTGTATAGAAAACCTTTATATTTTTAAAGTGACAAATCACAAAAATGATTGTAGGAACACTCAATCACTAAAATTCACATTTGAAGACGTGAATAGAATCCAAAGAAATCGATACCGAATCCATCGAAATGGATATTCCAAGAATTCCCGAAGAAAATAAGTCATCAAAGTTAATAACAAATGATAACAACAAATAGGGAAATAACACAAGTCGATTAAAGTTGGAAATTCAGACAACTAGGCAAGATAGGCATAGTTGGCAAATAGCAGCAGGTCGGTCAACCGGACTCCCTGAATCGGTTGACCGAACCAGGGGTTGGAAGTGCTCGGGCACCAGGTCGGTCGACCGGCCCAGGGGCTCGGTCGGCCGAAGCCTGTAACCAGCACTTCCAAAGCAGAGGCAGGAAGTGCTTGGGTAGCAGGTTGGTTGACCGGACCCTGAGCTCGGTCGGCCGAACCTGTATATTTGCACTTTCAACCCTATTTCAAAAGAGGTGCAAACTTCCTCAATTTGCAAACCGTCGAGCAACGGCACTATGGGTTTACGCCAATCGACTACCCGACCATAGAAGCTCTTTGGTTCATCACCAAAAACATGATCAAAACATCAAAGTTATGATTTTTAAAGAATTGAACCCAAAACACTAAAAATTGGAATATTCGCCAAATCAATCCAAACCAAAAGCAAATGCACACGAATAAGTGTTAGGAATTCATACCTAACAATCGAAGATAATTATATACTAAGATGTGAGATAAAAATCTCACCTTTAAACCCAAATCAATGAATGAGAAGCTTGAAGACAAGGGAAGATCAATCACACTTAAATCTCAACACTAGAAGCTTGAATCTAAGCTTAAAAGAAGAACATTCCCTAAGTTAGGTTTAGGAAATTTCTGAAATCAAAGAGAGAATGAGTTGGGGAAGATGAAGAGAAGGCTTACCAATGGGTTCTCTTGAATTTGGAGCTAAAGCTTGGATTTTGCAAATGAACTAGGGCTTGGAGTTTCAAATTCCCATTCTCTTCCACCATTTTTGCTTAAGCTTGAGTGTTACGAATATGAAATGAAGTAATGAAGAGTTGGAGTGGGTTGGGGCTGAGTTAGTAAGTGAATAATGGGTTCAGCCCAAACCAAAGCCCTAAGTGAAAAAGTGGCAAAAATCAACTTACTCCAAACATATCGAAGCTTATACTAAAAAAGATCGCAAACGTCATTTTGAACTCAATGGGGGTGGTCCCGAGTCCTAATTCGACCGTATGCAAAAAGTAGCTTTTCGGACCAAAATCCGACGAACGATAAAATATTTAAATAAAATATTTAAATATACAATTGATAAATATGCGGGTTGTTACAGACTCCCCTCCTTAAAGAAATTGCGTCCTCGCAATACTTAAGAAGAAAATAAGAAGTAACAACCATAGAAGCATATCAACACAAAAGAAAATTTGAAATAGGAAGTTCACCATAAGGAGCATGAAAGAGTAAGCCTGAACGGGATCACTCGATGAATTCTCTGGATTCCCAAGAGCAATCCTTAGGATTTGAGAACCATTGAACTCTCACAAGAAGAACATCTTTATTCCGAAGGCGCTCAACCTCCGAAGTAATGATGCGAATGGAATGTTGCTCATAAGTCAAAACTGGTGAAACTTCACTTTCTTCAACAACACCGGGCTCAAGAATAAAAGTAGGAAACCTAAAAACATTTCCATAGTTAAAAGACGCAGAAAACGTCAAGAATAGCAGAAAATTGAGCCTGTGCAACGGCGTAGTACAGAAACGGTACGCCCGAGAAACTAGAAACTCGAATAATTTGGAACACCGACGTAGTACAAAAACGGTACGTCCAATGAACCGATAAACCGGAACAACGATGTAGTATAATAATGGTACATCCATTGATCCAGATAAGACGGAACATCGATGTAGTATAATAACAGTACCTCCGATGAACCGAACAACATAAAAGAACATTGGACACTAGTCCATAAAAAAAAGAAATGAGATAAAGCTCAATAAAATGATGTATATCAAAACGTCCGATGAATTTGATAAATGGATAATTCCATTCAGACAACATCAAAGAATCAACCACTTGTTGCTTACGACAAAGCGCATTGGCAACACGATTTCCCTTCTGGGAATAAAAAGAATATCAAGATCATAAGATGTCAGGAACTCGAGTCAACATGAAGTTCCTTATGAGAAAAATAAATATTCCAAAGATTTATGATCGAGATAGAGAACAAATTTCTCCTCAAAAATGATGATACCAAACTCTAAAAGCGAAAACAATAGCCGCGAGCACTAGATCATGAGTGGCATATCTAGTCTCGGTAAGCTATAATGATTTAGAAGCACAAGTGATAGCACGTTCTCCTTTGCAAGAGAACGACATCCAAACCAATACGACTAGTATCGGTACAAATAGCAAAGTCTTGGTTCCCTTCGGGAATCACAAGAATAAGAGTATCGAAAAAGAGTTCTTTTAAATAATCTTCTTTCTCGAAAAATTAGAACTTTAAAAATTACAATCATCTTTAAGTAATTATCTTTATAGAAAATTTTACTTATTTAAAGTGAATTTTACTGTGTTTGATTGTCTTATCAATGCGTTTAGGAAATTCCTATCGATAACGTTGATCAAGCGCATCGACCAAAATTCTTAAAGCACTCAACGGGCTATACAATCACAAAATCATCTTCTAGATAATAAACATGTTTCTTAAAAAACTTTTAAGAATATTCTTCGTTCGTTTCAAGAATAAAAATCCAATTTTACTAATAAATAAATCTTATTAAAAAGATTTGCAAAAATTTTAAATTGTTGTTTTCATCCAAAATCAATAAACACATGAATGGAGTCATCGAGATATTCGTAGAATACTCGATTCTTAAAATGGATGAAATAAGCTGGACAAACTGAATGACAAAATAAGTCATTCATAAGAATCGTAACGAGTGCGGTATGCGGTAAGTGGAATGCAGACTCCCGCAACTCGTAGCCAAATGAAAATCGGTGGCAAGGTCGAACTAGAAAGACCTTAACACCACACAAAAGATTACTTAGGTGATAATCCTAAGACAAGCTCAAAAATACCGGAAAGTTTCACAAACTATTTAGATGAGAGAAATAACACTTTCCTCATCATGTGAGCTTAAAGAATAAATTGATTCCACCAAATTGGAATCAAAATCGTAAAGGAAAAATAGAAATCTGCTTAACAGATTGAAAATGTCGAAGATGAATAGTCCACACGGGACAAAGGATATGGCCTCATAATAATTAAGCCAATCCTTACAAAAGTAAATTCCGAAGCCTAAGTAAAAATCGGCTCGGACAGAAAAATCGCATAAAATAATTTCGACATCAATAAAGACAAATTGAGTGTTGCGGATCTACCATCCGGATTCACAATCCTCAAAGAAGTCATCAAGCCCAAAATATTTTCAAAGAAAAGAATCAACAAGTTCTTTTGATATAAAATAGTGAGATGGAACCCATATCAAAAAGAACTCGAATAAGAAGATCATGAAATAAAATAACGCCATCAAGGATTGAATGTAAAATAACTTGACTAAGAGAAGAGTTGCTAGGGACTTGCAGCTTTCCTTCTCTCTTGCTTTGACGCTTGGGACACGAAGATATATAATGATCCGCACTTTTGCAATAGCGACAAGAAATAGCCCTTCGACACCTATTTATATAGTGGTCCCTAGAACAACAATTGTAGCATTCTCCCCGATTAAGGATAGGAGTATTTGCTATAGAAGTCTCTTGCTTCGCTCTCTTGTTAGGATTAGGACTTTCGAACCTAATAAAGGGATGCCTCTTCTTGGTGTTGTTGGAGTTCGGTTTGGCACTCCCAACCTCGACATCACTTTCTCTATCGGCCTCTTCAAGGCGAAGAGCGATATCAACAAGCTGATCAAATGAAACTTCAAGTTTCAGAAGTAATGGCTTCTTAAGATTCTTATTCAAGCCATAGACAAATCTCTGATTTTTCTTCAATGGGGTATTAATGTATTCAACCCCGTATTTGGAAAGAGATTCGAAAGATGCGACATAGTCTGTCACAGAAGATCCACCTTGAACAAGGTCAATAAAACGCCATGCTAAAGTTACCTTTTCAGCCTCCGGCACGAATTTTAATTCGAATCTTTCTCGGAATTGCTCCCAAGTGAGATCCGCTTCAACAATTTCAGAAATTAAAAGCTCATACCAATCTAATGCTCTTTCTTGGAGCATGCTAGAAGCCACCTGGACTCGATGTAGATCAATAAGGTTCATGCGAGAAAAGATGCGATCGCATGATTTGAGCAAAGCTTGAATTTTTATAACACTCTCAGATCCTTTGAATGGCCTTCCACCCAAATCGGTATAGTCTCTGCACAAGCGTGCAAAACCAGATCTAGGATGAGTAGGCTCTGGATTAGAACCAGCTGCTTGAGCATTCGTGACAAGGTCAAGAAGTTGCTGGGCAGACATTAAAACTCCATCTTCGGGAGTAGCCTGGTCTAACCATTTCTCTTCTTTAAGAAAGAAATAAAGAAGAAGAAAAGGTTATTCTCAAGATAAATATCAAGCAATTCTTGATAGATAAAACAAGGAATCATAAAGAAAATAGGATGAATCGGTACGATGACTCGAATTAAATCCTAAAGCACGACTCCTAAGAAAGACTTAGGACGATGATCCTTGTTATAATATTCCACATTGTTCCGAACTTTGGCTTTGATACCATGCTATGATGCCCCACCTCTATACCCACGCTAGCCAAGAACACTACGGAGTAATGCCGTCAACTAGCATGGAGAATAAGGCTGTTGAGGAGCGACCATCCGTGTAATTGCTTTGCGCGAGCACCGATATGTCATATAGTATAACATGCATTTTATTTCAAGAGGAAATCCGACATACCGATACAAACACAAAGCTACTACACAATGGCTATAATAATCTTCGAAAACAAATATAGAAATAAGCATAACACAAATCAGTCACAGATAATTCATATCACAAAGGCGGAAGAAGATATGAATATATAACTAACACATGAAAGTGTATATCAGAGTAGTGGTCAAAAAGATCCACAATAATACAAAAGAATAGCAACACGTGCTATACAAAAGAATACAACTATGAGTCTATATCTCAAGTGTATACAACTAAATAAACTACTAATCTAAGTAGTTAGCCAAAAGTCAGATGATAGTTCCAGATAGGAAGTCAAGAGGAAGCACCTGTAGAATCTCAGTCTGACCCGAGTATTATTTAAAAAGAAAATAATAAACGGATCAGTCTAGCTATAAATATCAGATGAAATGATATAGAATAAGAGATATGACTAAACGTATAATAATCACAATGCCAAGCTGTGATATATATAAGTTATTGAAAATCAACAAGAGATTAATCAATATCACAAGGATCTTCTCCAAGATAAAAAGGAATGTCATACTCCTAATTTCATTCACCAAGCCACAATAATTGACAAATCAAATCAATAGAAATCACGAAAATAGGTGAAGCATAAATTCCCGAATTCAACACACGAAATCCAGAAATCACAAGAAAAGGATGGCCAATCCCAGAAATCACAAGAAAAGGATGGCCAATCCCAGAAAAATGAGCCGGAGCTCCTCCAGACAGGGTATAGTCCCCCATTGCGGACTTTGAGCCGAAGCTCCTCCTGGTGAGTCAAAAACTCCTCCTGACAGGGTATAGTCCCCAATTGCGGACTTTGAGCCGAAGCTCCTCCTGGTGTATCAAAAACTCCTCCTGACAGGGTATTGTCTCCCATTGCGGACTTTGAGCCAAAGCTCCTCCTGGTGAGTCAAAAACTCCTCCTAACAGGGTATAGTCCCCCGTTGCGGACTTTGAGCCGAAGCTCCTCCTGGTGAATCAAAAACTCCTCCTGACAGGGTATAGTCCCCCATTGCGGACTTTGAACCGAAGCTCCTCCTGGTGAACCGAAGTTCCTCATGACAGGGTATAGTCCCCCATTGCGGACATTGAGCCGAAGCTCCTCCTGGTGAGCAGAAGCTCAATAAAAACGACGTGCAGTCCTCCACGTGGACAAAGAGAGATCGCACAATGCTAGTCTAAACCACAAAGATGATCGTCATGATCAACGCGAAGTGTCAATTACAGTAAGCTAGTAAATATATGAGCTTAGCTTCATGTCCCATAACCACTAGCTTAACTTAAATATTTACGAACAAATTGTAGATCTCCACTAGAAAATTGTCCCAAGAGATTCAATCGAATAAGTCCAAGAATTAACCGACGAAGTAAACGCAAGCGTTTCATACCGCTTGTTTTACTAAGTCGTTTAATTAGATTTCTCATCCGAGTGAGGTAAAGGTTTGTATATACTAATAGATTGGAAATCGGTTTGAGAAAACGAGCTTTGTAATAAAATAGTGTAGAAATCATTTGAAGAAAGAGTTTTGATATTTACTACTAGTATAGAAAACCTTTATATTTTTAAAGTGACAAATCACAAAAATGATTGTAGGAACACTCAATCACTAAAATTCACATTTGAAGACGTGAATAGAATCCTAAGAAATCGATACTGAATCCATCGAAATGATATTCCAAGAATTCCCGAAGAAAATAAGTCATCAAAGTCAATAACAAATGATAACAACAAATAGGGAAATAACACAAATCGATTAAAGTTGGAAATTCAAACAACTAGGCAAGATAGGCATAGTTGGCAAATAGCAGCAGGTCGGTCAACCGGACTCCCTGAGTCGGTTGACCGAACCAGGGGTTGGAAGTGCTCGGGCACCAGGTCGGTCGACCGGCCCAGGGGCTCGGTCGGCCGAAGCCTGTAGCCAACACTTCCAAAACAGAGGCAAGAAGTGCCTGGGTAGCAGGTCGGTCGACCGGACCCTGAGCTCGGTCGGCCGAACCTGTATATTTGCACTTCCTACCCTATTTCAAAAGAGGTGCAAACTTCCACAATTTGCAAACCGTCGAGCAACGACACTAAGGGTTTATGCCAATCGACTACCCGGCCATATAAGCACTTTGGTTCATCACCAAAAACATGATCAAAACATCAAAGTTATGATTTTTAAAGAATTGAACCCAAAACACTAAAAATTGGAATATTCACCAAATCAATCCAAACCAAAAGCAAATGCACACAAATAAGTGTTAGGAATTCATACCTAACAATCGAAGATAATTATACACTAAGATGTGAGATAAAAATCTCACCTTTAAACCCAAATCAATGAATGAGAAGCGTGAAGACAAGGGAAGATCAATCACACTTCAATCTCAACACTAGAAGCTTGAATCTAAGCTTAAAAGAAGAACATTCCCTAAGTTAGGTTTAGGAAATTTCTGAAATCAAAGAGAGAATGAGTTGGGGGAGATGAAGAGATGGCTTACCAATGGGTTCTCTTGAATTTGGAGCTAAAGCTTGGATTTTGCAAATGAACTAGGGCTTGGAGTTTCAAATTCCCATTCTCTTCCACCATTTTTGCTTAAGCTTGAGTGTTACGAATATGAAATGAAGTAATGAAGAGTTGGAGTGGGTTGGGGCTGAGTTAGTAAGTGATTAATGGGTTCAGCCCAAACCAAAGCCCTAAGTGAAAAAGTGGCAAAAATCAACTTACTCCAAACATATCGAAGCTTATACTCAAAAAGGTCGCAAACGTCATTTTGAACTCAATGGGGGTGGTCCCGAGTCCTAATTCGACCGTATGCAAAAAGTAGCTTTTCGGGCCAAAATCCAACGAACGATAAAATATTTAAATATACAATTGATAAATATGCGGGTTGTTACATACCAGGACTTGAATTCGAACGCTATGGCAATTATATTTCTACAACGTAGAAGTCAGTGGCTAGCAATAAACTACGAGAAAAGTCTAAATCCTATTTTTGTAGAAATTCAAATACTGCTATGACCAATAATGTTTATAATTTCTTTCTCAGTACAAAATCATTGACGGGAAATATGAATAAAAATTATCTAAATATTTGGGTTCCAGTTAATTGAAAAAATAGAGAAAAATATATTGATAATTATTTTGATATGGTAGTTAATAATGAAATTTATATTTATAAAGGTTCAACCATACCCAAATAGGTATGGTTTCCTAAAAATTAGGAAATTACAATAACCTTGGATATCGTATTCTTTAAATATTAATTTTTTCTGATACCTTACATTATAAGTAGTAGTTATTTTGTTTTATATTGTTCTATGTTAACACTTATGTGAAATATAATTTATATCTTCATATAAACTCTCCTTTTTATCGATAACAAAGGGGGAGAAAGATATTGCTCTAACAATATTTGCAGGAAAAACCATGGAAGCACCGATTAAGGGGGAGAAAAGATTAATTATTTTCAGGAATATAGCATAGATTCAGGGGGAGAAATCTATAGCATAATTATAGGTATATATTCAGTGAGAGAGATAAGATCAACAAAGCTTGTCAAAAATTCGTTCGTAGCAAATGAAGTTGTCATCATCAAAAATAGGGAGAATGTTGAATCATAGGGCTTGATTGCTGACAAGACACAATAATTCATGAACCTGCGGCGACGATGACATCCGGACTCAACGACCCAAAGTATGGTTTATAAAGTTATATATTTTTACAAGAGTCGTCGAATATGTATATAGAGCCTAGTTTTTTGCTTTGTTAAAATCTTTCCTCAAGAATCATCATTCACATTCAAATAAACTTGCATGCATATTTTAATCAAAATCAAGTTTTCAAAAAATACGTGGAGCGGGGCTTGAACCTAAGTCACTAGTTTGGAAGGTAAGTACTCTAACCACATGAGCTACTACAATTTTTGCTTAACAATAGAATTAAGTCATCTGAATAAAGTCAGTCAGTCCACTGAATCTGTGCATTTTAACATATTTATGCACAATTTTTTAACATGTCTTCACAATTCAGTCGATGACCATTTTCGACCGTTCGACTGACCTGAACCCAACTGTCATATTTTGAAAAGACATTTTCATTCTGCGATAGGTTGCGATCCTTCTCTAAACGGAAATGGTTGCTTCTTTTGGTCATAACTCTTCACCAATGGTAGCAACCCTATGTCTACTATAAATACATATTCCCAAACACTTATTCACTGAAATTCATTCAAACTTTTTTATATTCATCTTGTGCTCTCATACTTACATTCAAACAACAAACAAGCATTTCACTACTTTGAATCTTCAAATAAATTTTCATAATCTTTGATTCTTAGCATTACCTTCTCTTCATATCTTCACATACACTTCATATACTTGAGGATTTGATTATAGGAAGTTTGTACTATCAGAGACAAATCAGTGTTATCAAGAACACACATTCTCAAATATTCTTTTGTATTAGTAAAGTCCTCTTCTGCCGCTGAGGCGAAAATCATGTTCTGCTGCTCAGGTGTCTGTTCTGCTGCTCAGACAGTGTATACCTGTTCCTCCGGATTAAGTGAGGATTATTGCTTTAGTGAAATTCCAAAAGTAGTCTGGGACTAGACGTAGGACGTTGCTCCGAACCAGTATAAAAATCTCTAGTGTTATTTTTATTATATTACTGCTTTTATATTTCGCACTATTTACTACATTACTATACTCTACATTATTATATCCATATTGCTCGGTCCTAGCACACTTTCATTTGGTATCAGAGCATAGTCACTTTCACTTATTTGTCTGTGCCTTTAATAACTTTTTGTTACTTTAGTTTTTATTTATTTTTAGTTCAATTTTACATAGCCTTAGATGTCATTGTTGCTAAAAGTAGTCGGTCTTCATATTATAAAAAAAAGTGCAATGGCTATTTTATGTTGATTTATGAAGTAAACACAAAATATTGTTAACAAAAACGAATGATTATCTGTTAAATGTGAAATTAGACCACATATGTTAAGCGACTATTTAATGGGAATCAAGACCTGCATAATGCTAAGAAAAATTGCAACACAATTATTGAATTTAAGAATTCTGGCTTAAACGTAAACATGTAATTATTTTCACTTCCATTGTCAGTTTATGTTACAATATTATGGAGTAATTATACCGAAATATTTTCTAATTTAGAAATATAATGTTAACGGATGGATCTTTGATTTAGAAATCAAACTATTTATGGCTTTTTGGTGTTCGTTGAAGCTCTTTATCAAATGATCAAATTATTCTGAACTGCCATTTTTTATATTCATTTTTTGTAATGTATTTGAGTCATAGTTTCATATAGTACTAAAGCCTAGACTACATCTTTATATAAATGAAAACTATAAGTGCACATTACATTAAACAAACTGTTCAGCATATAGAAAATATATCTTCATATTAGAAATTATTGTATGAGTTAGTAATATTCTCATGAAATAACATTTGCCAGGTAAATCACAGATATTCTTATACTTACTCTTTAGTTTATATATTCTTACTTTAAGAGATGCTTATTTTTATAGTGTAAATCCTAATCATTTTCTTTGTACTAAAAGATTTCCAAAAAGAGAGAAAAGTCAAATCACTTTCGATCATGAAAGGGGTGAATTAAAAAGGAGAAACGATAGAAGTTCTTTGGTGACTGTTGTGCATGGGATGAAACTCCTCTTTTATAACGGAACATATTTATGAAAATCTGAAAGAAAATAGATGACAAAGTTTGATTGTTTCAAATTGGGCTAATACAATAATGTTTGATAAATTTTGATTTCATAAGTGTTTCTTATTCTTGGAATTATTTTTTACACACTTGATCCGAAGATTACTGTTGTTTGGACATGCTAAACAAAATATAGAACCTTATGTTTAAGTTATTGTGCAAAACTTATAAAATTTTCCGGACAAAACTGGCCACATAATCGAGATTTAAGACCTTGAAACGACCCAACTATTGACAACTAGTATACCGATCATGAGTTAAGCTTTCAATCAAGCTGGTAAGTATTGCTTGCTTTATTTAACTTCCTTCGTTCTTTAATTTAGCGGACTTTTGGTCTTTAAATTAACTTTTCATTGGCACGTTTTCTTAATCATCTTGGTGTTAGTGACAACATGGAAAATCACGTCGATGTCATTTATTGGATTAATAAAGATATCAAGAGTACCCAGAGACTTCTAACAGATGAAAATCTTTTAATCTGTTGGTTGTTCAAAGAATTACATTTTTCAAAGGGAGTTGTTAGTCATAAGTTAGACGTTATAAGCCTTCTAAGAGGAGAGAAAGGTCACAAACACAACCGACTATGAGTCTACATATAATTCGCCGAATGCAGAGGCTCAAGCCCCGGCCCTCGTAAGGGCAAACAAGCTAGCGAGCGCCTTTTTTCTACTCCATATATTAGAGGTATCCTCTCCCTACTGAAAGCATTCTCTTTCTTCCTCTTCTCTCCCATCAAATAAAAATATTCCACATGTGTCCTTAAATAACAAGTCATCATCGAGACATAATTGACAAGGAGAATTACATGCCATTGAGCGAGTGCCCTGACAAGTTAGATCGTTGTTGGCCAGATATATTACATGCAGAACTAGCCAAGGATAGAAGAACCTTGTATAATAGATTTAGGACATCATAACCTAGGTATATTTTGAGTGCTCGTTTGTAGCTTCTTGTATTTTCACTTTTTGACATTGATTGTGGGTACTTGGGTTGTGTTTCAACCTAATGAAACTTGTACGAGAAGACTTCAAAATTCACATACGGAAATGAAATAATTAGACGTATGTGAAGGTAAAAATATATAGTTAACGGAGATGTGATATATAGAAACCAAAAATATGATTTCTTAGTAAGACAGGGCTCATGTCTCAAAAGATAGTAGAATGACTTAGAGAAGACCATAAAGGAACGACCTTGGTTACTATGCCTGAACATAAAAGCATGGTCGTAGTAAGGTCAAACCGCTCTATATATTTATTTAGGAAGACTAATTCCAAAGAAAAACCTCCCATTAATTCCACTACCTGCTCTACCGCCTACAGATTATAACCACTGTCTTCATTATGGAGGTGATAGTAATCGTTAATCGTGGGACTAAGCCATATTTAGCTTTCCTAATTAGCTGACTTTGCTTTTAATAATTCACATCAATCAACTAAATTCGTGAATTACATAACATTAAAAACTCATCTTTGAAAACATCCAACAACATCTTAAATTTTCATATGATTCTACGAACGTTATAATGGGTTTAAGAGACTAATGTCTCTATGCTTCAGCAATTTTTTATCCGTAAATTTTTTGAATAGTAATATATTTAATACGCAAATCTTAAATCATCATTAAAATATCGTACATGCTTAAAAACGAATTATTAAGACACTGAAAACATTTTGTATGAAGTCTTACTCACCAAAACGACATGTAACCTCTCCTTGATGAGGGAAAATATTTCCATCATTCATTCCTTAATTATCGTCTAATGAAATATCATTTTCTCCTTTAGAAGTTTCTATGTTGAAACCAAGAAAGTGAAGAATGAATGAGTATTGTAGAGAATGAAGTTAGAATGAAGGAACATAAGATGCTTTGGGGTTTCTTGATGGATTTGGGATTAATAGCCCAAATGAGCCTTAATTAAACAATTCTTTTCCTCTATCGCTCTATTCTAGTTCTAAATAAGAATGCGTAGAAAACTCTTTATTCTTATTATTTACTTGCTCCCCAAATTAAATAACTTTTCCATAAAATTGCTAACTATGTTTTCTAAGTGTTTCATATGCCTAGTTAATTAATTTCCCTCAAGTGTTTTCCTACACTTCATTAATTAACTAATTTTTTATCCAATTTAATTAGCATTCTAAATGGCGCACTACACTTTTCAGTTAAACTAATTCGTGCATAATTTTTGATATAATCCTCCATAAAATTCTTTCCATAAATAATTGTTAAAAAATATTTAACTAGTTAATATTTAAGTGCATTCACTGCAGCTAGCTAATAATCATTTATGTTGTTTGGAAGTATATTATTTTAACCACATCACTATTCAATCACCACATCATGTCATCGAATATGATGCTAATAATATATATGAATATAGGATGTTACAAAAGTACTCTTAGCCCAATAGAAATATTAATGTCTTTCAGTATCATTCGAAAACGATTTTCACTTAAATTACATTTTCCTTTAACAATTTGTAAATGATGTCAAACTATAATGTAGGTCTAACAAAATGAACAATAGTATTTATTTTGATAGTTTAATCAGCATTGTGAGTAACGCCAAATACTGTTTAAACACATTTTCAGTTTTGGCATGTATAATCCTTTTGCTTTGGACGTTTGTGTCAAGATCGGGAAAAGGAGAAAAAAATTGCTACAATAAAATTCAACGTGTCAAACCACCATTTATTCTTAAATTAAAATCCTTTACATATTTTACATCTATTGAATGGATGTTGTTATGTCAGCAATTGACATTTCAACTTCCTATTTTCAAATTATAACATTTTATTTTTCATACGTAAAACACGTGTGATTTGTACTAATTATTATGCATCAACGTGTGGCACTGTGGGTTGTGTCATTTGTACTATTTGATTTAATTATGTTGTGCGGAACATCTATCATATCTGCTAATTACTTCGCTTTGCACATGCTCCACATGTGCCATCAAATCATGTAAATTATAGTCGCAATAGAATTATAATATTTTAGTCCAACCGCATACTTTACACGATGCCCTTATATGCAGGGCCGGTCCAAAACTTTTGTTCCCTAAGTCCATATACGCATTTTTGAAAGAAATTTAAAAAGCAAAAACAAACTATTGCCTGCTACCAGCTTTCAACCTACGTCAGTAGCATTCACTCTAATAATCCTACCACTAAACCACATATTTCTTGACAATATTGTTTGGTTTCATTATATATATAAACAAGTATTAAAAAAAATTCGTTGTCCCCAGCCCAGTGGGCTGCCCTAGCCCGAGGGCTTGGTGGGATGTCCTCTGGACCATGCCTGCTTATATGAAATTGAAGTAACGGGTTCTGGCACCCATTAAAAGTTAAAAGTTAACAATTATTTTCAACTGAAAATTCATATGTATAGATGCATAAGTTAAAAGTTCAATCTTAATCAGATTATTTATAAAAAAAATCTTTATCGTTTTTGAAACGTGTTTACTAAAACTATATAAATCAATTGTTATTTATACAAACAACCCATGGTAGGTTATTCAAAGATGATATCAACAAAACTAACACAGCAATATACTTGCATTCATAACTTATCCAAATACATTTCATAAAATGATCCATCCAGTCACCTGAACATCATTTAGTCTCTATATATATCATGACAATGTAGAATGTAGGAATAATAATGCATTCCATATACGAACCAATGTATTGTACACATTTAAGTATTTTTTCTCTTAATAAAGAGCAATATTTTCAGCGCATAAACAACTCCACATGCAATAACAAAACGGTGAAGAAGAAAACATTCAAGGTCACAGTGATAAAAACAAAATTATTGATCAACAACTTAAATCTAAAAATTATTGATCAACAACTTAAATCTAATTCTTTCACTCTAGTCAAAGTAAAAAAAATACTTATGTCAAATTTGGGGAAAACATCATAAATAAAAACAGCACAATGGAGATGCGGGGTTTCAAACCCCGTACCTCTCGCATGCTAAGCGAGCGCTCTACCATCTGAGCTACATCCCCTTAATGAAAATTTTAGTCCATGATAGTCTTCTTTGTGTTCTTCCAGTTTTATCAAATGCCCTTAAGGGATATACAGGAAGCTACCACGACTTCAATTCATACGCTATGGCAATTATATTTCTACAACGTAGAAGTCAATGGCTTTTTCTTCTTTTTCAAATATTAAAAAAAAAGATTGACGGCTGACGTCAAGGGAATTTAATTTCATGACTTTTACATCCACACTTTTAAGCCTTACGATCGTAATGATGGTCCATAATAATGTTTTTGAAGTAATTGACGCACAACTCTCAGACCGTGCTCTTCAACAAAATATTAGGTGAATATGAATACGTTTCTAGTAAAGAAAATATATAAATATTGTGTGATGCAATGAAAATATCATGTGTCCATGATTCAATAAGCTACACACACAAACAAAAGATTTATGCTACACCCCTCTCCATTACACCACATCTACATCTACATCCCTGCAATTTTAGAGCCACATGTCGAAATGCCATGCAAAGTTCTAGATATGTCCTTACATGACTCAAAATCATCTTCAAATTATTTTGTTTAATTCGGATAATTTTAACATATTAAAAATAATATTTCAAATTGATAGTCAAAAAAAATGTTCTAAATGATTGATATTGCTTTAACATTTCGAACATGCCAAAAATTTCAAAATGATCATATTTTTTGTGGTCGTGATATTTATAGTGTAGATTGAACATACCTAAGATTTAATTTGATTTTGAATTGTGTATCTCTAAAAACTATAATGGTATAGTGAAAACGTCTTTAGTGGACCCTTACACCCAAAATACACACACATATGTATGTGTCCGTGTGTATGTGCGCGTATGTGTGTGTCGTCTTACATTCGTGAACTTTTTTAATCAATTTGTTTTAATTTTTCGATGCAATGAGAAAATGCAAAAATTTCTTATGCAAATGAAAACCGATTTTGATACCAAATGTTATAACTCAAGAGGACCGCGACTTAATGATATAACTATATAGAAAATTTTACTTTGCTATATTCGTCATCAGTCTTTTTCTCCAATGGATGAAAAGCTTCTTCATATGTGCGTCACTTCTATAACTTAATGTGTCTTTCTTAAGGATGGAAAGATAACCGGATATTGTGATGCAACTTTGGAGAACCTCTTTATCATTTACATAGAGATTATAAGACTCTTAGCATTTTTACACTATTAAGAACTAATATGAATCGCACGTATGTGCATCTAATAGTCTAAATTTACATAATAAAAAGTTAATAGACAAAGTGTACTATAAATGCAAAAGCTTTGATCGTCACAACACCTTTATTTCAAGCAGTTTTGTTGGTGGTGTTCGATGCAAATTGATAGGGAAATTTTATTGATGGATGGGCGGGAAGGGGATGGTGGTGGTGGTTGCAAACCATTGATAAAATTTCACTGATAGGTTGCAAGGTATTTTCTGAATTTCAAAAAGACATGCTGAAAATCTTATTCGTTGAATTCTCTTTATTCATAGTAGAGATAATGAAAACACGCTATAATTAAAGAACATGAATGGTCTCATAGTATTAGTAATAATGCTGGAAACCCAATGCAGACCTCTCCACGCTACACTTATTTTTTATTCTTTTTTTTGTCTTTTTTTCTTTTAGCATCAGTAAACTGGTTTTTTGGTTGTTAAAAAGGAACAATAATGTCAGCACGGGCAGCCTCACAGTCAGAAAAGTGATGTATCAGGTAAAGCCCATGCATTTCCTTACCAATTGAGTTACTTGGACACTGATCTAAGTGTATGATCAAAGATTAATGCTTCATCTTTACTTCTAATAATAATAATTTCATGAACTAATTTCAACCGTGTCCTTTTGAATTACCCAAAATACCCTTTCAAACCACTTGAGAAACCCTAACCAGAAGCTATTCGCTTATCAAACCCAAACTTCGTCAACCCTTTGCCCTCTTCCAATTAGAAATCCTAGATCGATCAGAAATCAGAAGCTATTCGCTTATCAAATCCAAACTCATCATCCTTTTGCCCTCACTTCGAATTAGAAACCCTAGATCAATCAGAGATTAGAAGCTATTCGTTACCAAATCCATACTTGTTCGAACCCGCACCTCCTCTACCTCTAAAATCGATCAAAAATCTCATCATTATTGTCCTCCTACCCGATCGCAACGCACGGTCATCATAACATCGTCATCATCGACATCCACTGTCCACACCAAGCTTCTGCCGTCTGTTGATCACTAACGCTATCAATTGCTGGAAGTTTAAGCTAATGCATCGTGTTGCTGTTTACAAAGGGACGAGCATCGCGGTTTGCAATCGACCATTTTGTACACTAGATTAACTTACTGTGCTCTAATTCCTCCACATAACTAACTTATTCTGCTCCGACTCCTCAAGTACTGCTCCTTAGATACCAAGCTTCGACCACTTTAAGGTATTTTTTAATCTTCTATATTATTTTTGTTATTCATGTTCTATTATATATTAATTTTTTAAACTACTCGAAATGAGCCATATTGACAATTGCTTTGCTGTTCATACATTTTCACTCAGTAGACTGTTATTGATTATCTCATATGATTAGGCTATTACTTAATTGATTTTGTTTACAATTTGAGAATTATGCAGGAGATTTTCAATTCTTTTTGTTTACAAAAATCCCTTTTTTCCTCATCCCTCGATCTCAAATTTTTCTTTCACGTTCATGTGTTTCGATTTCGTTATTTCCATTTTTATTGAAAAATGAGGATCCACTTGCTAATTTGTTGAATATTAATTTTACTTTTTTTAGTGTCGTTCCATTTATCAAATGCATCACATGAAATTGATTTTGGTTGTAATATTGACTATTTCATCAATATCTCGGTGTCATGTGTGTTTATGATTAATATGCATTAATAGTTAATGCTCAATTTTAGTTCTGTTTGGTGCAATTGAGTATATATCGCAATCTGTTGTGGTAATCCGACTTCTAAGCATGCTAGCTTGCTTATACTGAAAGTTCTTGGAATTGGCATCTTTTTTTGTGTTTTAACATACATGTTACGACATTTTTGACTTAACAATTTCATTCATTACTATGACTAAGAATATTGACTCTCTTCTTAGATTTTACTTACTTTGGCTACCATGATGATTTGTCAGTATCAAAAACTCCTTGCAAGAAATGTACCTGCATGGATTTATTTTTAAAATATTCGAAGAAGATCATAAGGATAGGGAACTCTATATTCACATACGTAGCTTTTCAATACTTAAGCTTTTTCTTGCTACTTTTTAAGTTAAACTGTAATGGTAAGTACGAAACTCCATCAGCATGTTTATTCCTATATATAGCTAGCGTTATTGATACAACGAAGCTCTTTTTGAATAATTTGTATTCAGGTTAAATTAGATAAATAAACATCATATTGTAGAACTGGATTTCACTCTGATATAGTTTGAATATGTTTATATTGCAATCCCCTTAGATGGCACTGTATTACATAGGAAGACATATGAGCTCTATTGGTATGACAAATTAGGAGAGAGTCAAGTATGTTTTACTCATAGATAGCCATGTTGTGATAAATGATAGCATTGCTATTGTGCAACTCTCTCACACTTTCTCATAAATCACATTAGCTGCTTATATCCTTGAGAAACACTATAATGTTATGTTGTAGAAATATGTGTGATTCGTTATGCTTTAGGGCATTGATTTGATGATAGAAGAATATTTTTCTTGTGGAAAAGACAAACCAATCGATCTGAAAGAATCAACTATCTTATTCAGTTGGGTCTGACTAATCTCCCATTTCTTTCTTTTTATCATAACCGAGAATTATGTTTGAAAGTTTTAATTCATTAACGCATTAAACGAAAATTTTGAAAGATTTGATCATTAAGTGCAGTTGTAGAAACTTTATAGTGATTGACAAATGTATTACAGAACTTTATGGTTTTTCCCTGTATTTTTTTTGAACTGGTACTTTATATACAACAAATCATTGGGACAACATATCCCATGTCAAATAAACGTTCGAAAGCAAGTTTCGAACTTGTGACATCCTGCACCAAAGCCGAATCAATCACTGGGACAAAGTTCCCAGTATATTTGCACATGCTTATCTATCATCATCTATACTATCATGCATATTGTCATATTGAAACCACTGAAAAGTAATCATTTTGTTTTAATTTTGATTTAGTTATTATTGTGCACTCTCTTTTATGAGCATTGATGTAATCACAACAAGGGTAATATGATATTTGGTTATAAATTATCATTAATGACTATTTTTATCACAAATACGTATACTTGGATTTGTTTATGTAATTTCAATTCATTAACATTTTGAGTTGCATATTATGAAATTAGTTTGTTGATTTTCTAATTGGTAGAAAGAGAATCATTTACAGATTCAAACTTTCTATTTACTGTCATCTTAATAACGAAATTCCAAAATTATATTATACATACTGTATAAGCGGTGGTGATGAAAGATTTAATGGATGTATAATTTGATTTTGAATTTTGTCAATCTATATATATATATAACTCTAAATGATTAATTTAGTTTGCAATTTGATAAATTACTGTGTTTTAAGCTTATTATTATGCCTATCCTGATTATGATCACATTCTAGGTAGAATAGTGGTTCTCAATGTGTGTAATCTTCTAATAACTTTATAACAATAGCGGCAATTGAAGTAGTGCGAGTAGCATACCTAAAAGTAGAGGAGAAGAAGAAAGAGATTCCATGGATCAAGTAAGAATGTAGTTTTGTTAAAATTTTACATTTTTTCATTAATTGAATACACAATTTAAAGTTTTGTTTTTCTCATCTTTGACTGAAAGGCTGAGAAAATGTTTGAAAAGATCAAATTATTTGTTGAATGGCAGAAGTGTAGTTATGGATATACTATACTTGATAGTTCAGTACATGTATCACCTAATATTTTATAACAAAAGGAGAAATCATTCCGGTGTCTCATTTTCTTATGTTGAAACAGACAGTGCCCTTTCAAAAACAAGAATATAATTAATGCTTTTTATGGTTTGACTCATGTTGATATGTTAATATGTGGTAATTTATGCATGCTTTTAGAACTTATTGTTGAATCATAGGTTTTGATTACTGATAAGACAAAATAATTCACGAACCAACGACTACGACAACATCCCGACTCAACGACTCAAATTATGCTTCATAAAGTTATATATTTTTACAAGAGTCGTCAAATATGTATATAGAGTCTAGTTTAGCGATTTGTTAAAATCTTTCCTTAAGAATCATCATTCACATTCAAATAAACTTACATGCATATTTTAATCAAAATCAAGTTTTCAAAAAATGCAAGGAGCGGGGCTCGAACCCGAATCACTAGTTTGGAAGGCAAGCACTCTAACCAAATGAGCTACTGCAATTTTTCTTAACAACACAATTCAGTCAACTGAATACAGTCAGTCAGTCGACTGAATCTGTGCATTTTAACATATTTATGCACGATTTTTTACAAGTCTTCACTATTCAGTCGACTGACCATTTTCGACCAGTCGATGGACCTGAACCCAAATGTCATATTTTGAAAACACATTTCCATTCTGCGAAATGTTTTGATCCTTCTCTGAAGGGAAATGGTTGCTTCTTTTGGTCAGAACTCTTCACCAAGGGCAGCAACCCTATGTCTACTATAAATACATGTCCTCATACACTTCATATTCACCGAAATTCATTCTAGCTTTCTTATATTCTTCTTGTGTTCTCATACTTACATTCAAACAGCAAACAAGCATTTTACTGTTTTGAATCTTCAAATAAATTTTCATAATCTTTGATTCTTAGCATTACCTTCTCTTCATACCTTCATATGCACTTCATATACTTGAGGATTTGATTATTGGAGGTTTGTACTATCAGAGACAAATCAGCGTTATCAAGAACACACATTGTCAATATTCATTTGTATTGGTAAAGTCCTCTTCTGCTACTGAGGCGAAAATCCTGTCCTGCTGCTCAGACTGTGTATACCTGTTCCTCCAGGTTAAATGAGGATTATTGTTTTAGTGAAATTTCAGAAGGAGTCTGGGACTGGACGTAGGACGGTGCTCCGAACGAGTATAAAAATCTCTATTGTTATTTCTATTATATTACTGCTTTTATATTTCACACTATTTACTACATACTATACTCTGCATTATTATATCCATATTGTTCGGTTCTAGCACACTTTCATTTGGTATCAGAGCATAGTCACTTTCATTTGGTATCAGAACTTAGTCACTTTCAATTGGTATCAGAGCCTGGAATTCTATCGATCGTCACAACATCATAGAATAATGGCCGAAAATGATCCGGTCGAAATACAATAGGCAAAATCTCTGTCAAAGCCACCAGTGAGGACTACAAAAAGAAACTTTCTGATTTACAAATTTTAGTAAAAGATAATAATGAATTAGTTAGTATAAGAAATAACATTTCAAAGCTTAATTTTATTACTTTAGAAAAATTAAAATCTGTCGAACTTGAAAATGAGAAATTGAAAAATGAAAAGTTAAATTAAAAAATCAACTTGGTGTTTTAAAGAATAATTTTATAACTGTTAAATATTTTCTAGATGAGAAAATCACCATATTTGAAAAAGAGAGAGAAATTTTTGATTTGAAAAGACAAAATGATTTATTACAATCCTCTTTAGATAATTCAAAATTTCAAAATTCCCTTCTCAAAAATGAGAACCGTATGTTAAGAAACGAGAATTTCGAATTAAATGAGAAAATTGATATTTTGAATAATAGTAATATTTCTTTTGAAAATAATATTGTGGCTTTAAGGCTAAATTTGATAAACTAAACACCGAAGTCATAAAATTTAATAAAAGTCAAAACGATTTAAACATATATTATCTAGCTCTAGACCTTTAAATGATAAAAGTGGTTTAGGATATAATAAAATAGATCATAGAAATAGCACCAGACACGTTTTTATGTATAGTAAATATATTAGTGCTAGTAATAGATTACGAGAAAAGTCTAAATCCAATTTTTATAAAAATTCAAATACTGCTATGACCAATAATGTTTATAATTTCTTTAGTAGTACAAAATCATTGACGGGAAATATGAATAAAAATTCTCTAAATATTTGGGTTCCAGTTAATTGGAAAAATAGAGAAAAATATATTGATGATTATTTTGATATGGTGTTTAATAATGAAAATTATATTTATAAAGCATCAACCACACCCAAATGGGTATGGTTTCCTAAAAATTAGGAAATTATAAGAACCTTGGGTATCGCATGCTTTAAATGTTAATTTTTTCTGATACCTTACATTATATGTAGTAGTTATTTCGTTTTATATTGTTCTATGTTAACACTTATGTGAAATATAATTTATATCTTCATAACTCTCCTTTTTATTGATGACAAAGGGGGAGAAAGATATTGCTCTAACACTGTTTGCAGGAATAAACCATGCAAGCTCCGATTAAAGAAGGGAAAAGATTAATTATTTTCAGGAATATAGCATAGGTTTAGGGGGAGAAATCTATAGCACAATTAAAGGAATATGTTCAGTGAGATAGATAAGATCAACAAAGCTTGTCAAAAATTCGTTCGCAGCAAATGAAGTTGTCATCATCAAAAATGGAGGGATGTTGAATCATAGGTTTTGATTGCTGATAAGACACAATAATTCACGAACCTACGACGACGACGACATCTGGACTCAACGACTCAAAGTATGGTTCATACAGCAATATATTTTTACAAGAGTCGTCAAATATGTATATAGAATCTAGTTCAGTGTTGTCTTAAAATCTTTCCTCAAGAATCATCATTCACATTCAAATAAACTTTCATGCATATTTTAATCAAAATCAAGTTTTCAAAAAATGCATGGAGCGGGGCTTGAACCCAAGTCACTAGTTTGGAAGGCAAGTACTCAAACAAAATGAGCTACTGCAATTTTTGCTTAACAACAGTTTCAGTCAACTGAATACAGTCAGTCAGTCGACTGAATTTGTGCATTTCAACATATTCATGCATGATTTTTTTTACATGTCTTCACTATTCAGTCGACTGACCATTTTCGACCAGTCGACAGACCTGAACCCAACTGTCATATTTTGAAAAGACATTTCCATTCTACGATAGGTTGCGATCCTTCTCTGAATGGAAATGGTTGCTTCTTTTGGTCACAACACTTCACCAATGGCAGCAACCCTATGTCTACTATAAATACATGTTCCCAAACACTTCATATTCACCGAAATTCATTCTAACTTTCTTATATTCATCTTGTGTTCTCATACTTACATTCAAACAGCAAACAAGCATTTTACTACTTTGAATCTTCAAATAAATTTTCATAATCTTTGATTCTTAGCATTACCTTCTCTTCATACCTTCACATACACTTCATATACTTGAGGATTTGATTATAAGAGGTTTGTACTATCAGAGACAAATCAGTGTTATCAAGAACACACATTGTCAGATAGTTTTTTGTATTAGTAAAATCCTCTTCTGCTGCTGAGGCGAAAGTTATATTCTGCTGCTCAGGTGTCTGTTCTGCTGCTCAGACTGTGTATACCTGTTCCTCCGGGTTAAGTGAGGATTATTGTTTTAGTGAAATTCCAGAAGGAATCTGGGACTGGACATAGGACTGTGCTCCGAACCATTATAAAAATCTCTAGTGTTATTTTTATTATATTACTGCTTTTACATTTCGCACTATTTACTATATTACTATACTCTACATTATTATATCCATATTTCTCGGTCCTAGCACACTTTCATTTGGTATCCAAGCATAGTCACTTTCATTTGGTATCAGAGCATTGTCACTTTCACTTATTTGTCTGTGCCTTTAATTACTTTTTGTTACTCTAGTTTTTATTTATTTTTAGTTCAATTTTACATAGCCTTAGATGTCATTGTTGTTAAAAGTAGTCGGTCTTCATATTATAAAAAAAGTGCAACAGCTATTTTATGTTGATTTATGAAGTAAACACAAAATATTGTTAACAAAAATGAATGATTATCTGTTAAATGTGAAATTAGACCACGTATGTTAAGCGACTATCTAATGGGAATCAAGAGCTGCATAGTGCTAAGAAAAATTGCAATACAATTATTGCATTTAAGAATTCTGGCTTAAACGTAAACAGGTAATTATTTTCACTTCCACCGTCAGTTTATGTTACAATACTATAGAGTAATTATGCCGAAATATTTTCTAATTTAGAAATATAATGTTAACGGATGGATCTTTGATTTAGAAATCAAACTATTTATGGCTTTTTGGTTTTTGTAGAAGCTCTTTATCAAATGATCAAATTATTCTGAATTGCCATTTTTTATATTCATTTTTTGTAATGTATTTGAGTAATAGTTTCATATAGTACTAAAGCCTAGACTACATCTTTATATAAATGAAAACTATAAGTGCACATTACATTAAACAAACTGTTCAGCATACAGAAAATATCTCTTCATATTAGAAATTATTGTATAAGTTAGTAATATTCTCATGAAATAATAATTGCCAGGTAAATCATAGATATTCTAATACTTACTCTTTAGTTTATAAATCGTTACTTTAAGAGATCCTTTTTTTTTACAGTGTAAATCCTAATCATTTTCTTTGTACTAATAGATTTCCAAAAGGAGAGAAAAGTCAAATTACTTTCGATCGTGAAAGGGGTGAATTAAAAAGGAGAAACGATAGAAGTTCTTTGGTGACTGCTGTGCATGGGATGGAACTCCACTTTTATAACGAAACATATTTATGTAAATCTGAAAGAAAATAGATGACAAAGTTTGATTGTTTCAAATTGGGTTAATACAACATTATTTGATAAATTTTGATTTCATAAGTGTTTCTTATTCTTGGAATTACTTTTTTACACAATTGATCTAAAGATTACTGTTCTTTGAACATGCTAAACAAAATATAGAACCTTATGTTTAATATATTGTGCAAAACTTTTAAAAAATTTCTTACTCTTTGTTATTAATAGTAATGCTAAATGCACTCCTATATGTGCTCGTTTTACAATAACAAAAGAAAAAAATGTTAAAAGTTGTTGCATTTTACTCAATCGATGAGCATTGTATAACCAATCAACAATATATTTATCTAGAATATACCAACGATTGAAGAGTGAAGTCTACTTTGATTGTATAAAACGGAAGGTCAATATATTTGATTGGAATCATAATACAAATCAAACAATCTAAGAAGATGCATAACGAAACACCGATTGTGGTTTTGGAAGCAATTATTGAATCAAAAGCTAAATATATCAACAACGACTCATGGGAAAGGGACTCAATATTGGAGGGATAAATCAAAAGCTAAGTTGATTCAGCTGAATGTACAATATTTTATGAATATAAAAGGTTATAACATCATTGGCTAAGGAAGTGATAATTTACAAAACCAAGTATGGTGTTATTTTAGCGCTGTTATCAGATAGAGGTAGTCAATCAGTGATGTCACCTAGTTATAACTAATATGCTCATCAAGATATCAGCTGCAAGTTTCTTTTGTTTCTACATCCAGAACTGTTGGTACACATGGCTTACATTTATTAGAAAAAAAAAATAGGGTAACAGAAGCACATGCATGTTAACAAAAAGGTGAGCCATGTGGACATGTGGTGTTAAGCAGCATGCAACTTTCAACAAATTAAATTGGTACCAATGTATCCATCCAAAGATATGTGAGAAATAAAAATGCACAAACCACAAGTTATATTAACAGAAAGTGCAACTAACCCCACTTTACAAAATCTTTTTACTCCCATTCGACAAAATGGATTAATATGATTACTTTAAAGAGCTTAGAGGAGGTAACTTATAATTGAACGAGCGTGATCTACTGAGTTGTACTGGTTCATAGGGTTCTTATTCCCTCCATGGAAGGAGTAATAATTGTCATTGTTATGCATTTTTATTAAAGATTCAACCAACGCAATTCTAAGTATAAACATGAGTGCAGAAAAGAAAAAAGAGAGATGTAAGGCCATCTTTTAGGGGAATTTGTGCAAGTTTGCAGGATCCCCCAACATGAATATGTACTATGCACATATGGATCCCAAGCGTCTAAAGCTGAAAATTCATGATTCTTGTTTTATCCAACTTTCTAAAAGCCGGATAAAACATACACCCTCTTTTAGAAAAGCCGGATGATTATAACAGTCACATTGCAATGGCAATACAATTTTGCGCTTTATTCCTTTGCTTAAAAATACTAGTATAGCCGTACAACGGTGGGGAACCGACCGTCTAAATGGATAAATTTTAAAAACAAATATTTATTCGATTAGTTTGGTTATGTTGAAAAAAATTGTTTATATAAAAATATAATGTAAATATAAAATAGAAAAATTATTAAAATTTATGTATTGGAAAAGATATCTGTACGTACGTACGTACATACACAAATCTGGTGTCTGTGTGTGTATGTGTAACCAATGCATTCTTTGAAAACTTATTGCAATAATAGGCTTACTTTGAAACTTATGACAAAATTAGTCCTAAATAGTCCACTTCTGTGGATTTGTATTTACTCGCTTCAAAATTTGATAATATTATACATATGCACAAAATATAAGGAAAAGATCTTATATGTCGAGTCCAGAAGGTGAAAATAAAGCTTTAACTTTGGTATGAATCAGACTCACGGGTCAAAAGACGAACGTTTAATATTTTTAGGTTTATTTCAAATCTTATATAAAGCTGATAAGGATATTCGAAGCTATCATCATTTGTAATGAAAACATATAACGGTAAACTATGACCTATTATGCGGTATCATATCTAAATAGTATTACAGCATTGTACTTATTAGAATGCTGGGTTTTGAGGTAGCTACTCATTACGTAGTTGGTAACATGCTACAAAGGTAGAATCTGGTATAATGTTGTAAAAATACAATTCTCCTGCAAAAAATATGTCTTCAGTGTGCTAAAAAAATATTCATAAAATAATCCACTCATCAATCAAATTGCAAATACAATAAACATTTTCATACTAGAGGAAAATGGTTATTGTCATAAGCCATGAGTCAACCAACTTATAAACAAACAAAGTGCTCTATCTTAGCGAATAAACCCCAAACATAAACACCTTGGTTCAATAAAAGAAATACTCGCCCCCCTTACACATATATATTCCTTTTCTATTCTATTGCTTTTCTCTTGCCTGACACTGCACTGAAGGTACTCTCTATGCTAAATAGTTTTTTAGTCGTCGAATAGCTCATAACAAACATACAGTAAACATTAAAGTGAATTTACTCATGGTTAGATATACATGAAGCACACATAGTATGGTTTCAATACTATTTTCCTTTATTTGCATTAATGGTTGACTAAATAACATTAAATGCTATGTTTAGTCGGTTTATGATGAGTTTATAAAAGCAATTCCTCTTTCAACTATATGAAAATGAAAGTTTTCTCTAAATATATCTAAAATGGAGACAATTCGTTCAAAAATTTGTTCATCTGGTTCAAAGTTGTTACAATAGGATATTATTTTTTATAGGGAAGCTATTCCAAAAAAAATTCATGATTATTTCCTACAACTACTTCAAAAGTGCTCGATTAAAGGCGAGTATCTGAAAATGTAACTGGAAATAAGTATGGTCTTCGTTTTATATTTTATTATCTTTTTTACAAAAGCGAATCCATATTGAAAATAACATACAAAACAACATTCGTGAATAGTTAAAAACCATAATCATAACACAAAACATCATTAGACATGACAGGGTAAAACTCAAAAGTGGATTAAAACATAAACAAGAAAACTAGAAAAGAGCAGCAGCAAGAGAAGCAATAAAAACAGCAAAGCTGGATCCAAAAGAGGTCAAAGTGGGAGTAGCATAGCTTTTGATAGGAGAAGCAACAGGAGGTGCAGAAGCAGTAGGAGGTGTAGAAGTCAGGTATGATTTACCGTATAGATAGAAAACCCAAAAAAAACCATTTTTTGTGCATAACTAAATTAGGAAAATTTTCAAATCTAAAATATGAAAAAAAATGAGACATGAATCGACAACATAATACTTGATATTTGAAATTGTGTAATACCTGAATGTAATTTTAGGTGGTAGACAAGTCATCGAGGTAATTTCTAGGGAAGCGATTTTTTTCGTGTAGATGTTGGAGCTTACGACATCAGCTAGTTACTAGAGGCGATTTCTAGGTTGATTAGATCGGGAAATTTGAAATAGACCTACAATAAGCAGAAAATATCGGAGGAAAATTTACGGAGGAACAATACGAAAAACATGGAGCTTGTTTTTTTGCCTTCAGAGAAATTGATTTTGGCCAGTGACAGTAAGCAAACCTCCCTAACCGTCGGTTTGATAATCTACTGCAACCATCACCATTTCTTCTCTTCACGCTTCCCTCTACATTCCATAAACTTTATTATTATTATTATTGTTATTATTATTATTATTATTATTATTATTATTTTTACATTTTCAATTACAATGGAAAACCAAAATTGAAAAGGAAAAAGAAAATTTGACTAACCCCATATATCATAATTTTCAAGAGCAAGCTCCTAATCTCAATACCGAATACAATTTCTTATAAATTTTCAAATTCAAAATCGAGATTTCTGCTCTCAGCTCAGCTCTATTCTCAATAACCATATTGATTGAATCTACCTAACTTGCAATCGCCAAAGTTTGCCTATCGACCACAATTTTAATACATGGAAATATATGTAAAGAAGTAACCGGTTAAATTGAGGATCAATCAAGCTTGAAGCGGTGAATAAATTCAATCCAAGTTCGAACAACATAGACGATACTAAGATTGAAGATGATGGTAAATGTAGGTACTCCAGGGGATGACATGACGATCATATAGTTGTAGTGGTAGAGAAAGAGGAAGATCAATTGGATTTGATATGAATGATACACCCAGTGATGATGGTAAACCCATAGCGTTAGCTTCCTTGTAAATAGTAAAAAGTAGTCAATGCAAGGATTTGAGATGGTGTTAAATGTAGGAAGTCCACAGGATGGCATCATGGTCAACATGGCTTCGGTGGTAGAAAAACAGGGAGAACGATCAGATTTAATATGAATGAATCATCCAATGATGATGGTAAGCCCTTAGCTTAGCTGCCCAGCGAGCAGTCAAAAAGTAGTCAATGCAAGGGGACGAAGAGTTATGTTCTCTCAAACGAATGTTATTAAGATTCAAGCAAAATATCAAACCAAAGTGAGTGTGCCTTTTGGAATTTGATTAAAAAAAAGTCATCCACCAAAGTAAACGAAGGAATGGAAAAAAATGAAACTTTTGTAAAAATCATCTAGGTGTTAACTTAGACCCCGCCTAGGCACCAGTCGAGGTTTACGGCCTTGGCATCCACCTAGGATCCGCTTAGGTGTTAGACAAGACTTATTGCCTTACCTAATCCCCTAGGTAGAGATTTTGTAATAATTACATCTTGCAGTTATGTATGAAACATATGCTAAACATTTTGCATTTTTTTAGTTGGAAATAGGCATTGTCTCTCTACCTTCAAAATTAATAATGAAGATCAATATTGAAAATAGGGATACGTTGTATCATCGTAAAGAAATTTTTCATAAATATCTAAAAAAGTTATTGATAATAAATTAATAACAAGTTTCTCAAAAACACCTAGCATTTTTTAATCGTCGCCTAGACGATTAATCACTCCCAAACCCACCACCTAGCCTCCAACTAACGACTTTAACAACATTGAAACCTGAAAGTCATTGGAAGCACAATGAAAGGAAATAAATACGGTTTTCCAAAAATGAAATCAAATAATATTCAAGTTAGCAAAGTAGCGCCACCAAACTTTATATGGTAACTTTTTAATTATGCATTTAATTATGCACTACCATGTGATATTATCCAAGGATGAACTTCGATTTGAATCCTAGAAGTTTTGACCTAGATGGAAGTGTACGATTCTACTGTAGTGGAGACACTCAACCATCGAAGAAACATAAAGTAAAGCAAAATATTTTGATGGGAAAAATGATTTGATGCAATCGTTGAAAAATGTTGTCATATCACAAGGTACTCATGATAGACAACTGAAAAATAAAAACATAAAAATTACCCACTATTGACAACTAGTATACCGATCATGAGTTAAGCTTTCGATCAAGCTGTTAAGTGTTGCTTGCTTTATTTAACTTCCTTCATCCTTTAATTTTTCAGGCTTTTGGTCTTCAAATTATCTTTTCATTGGCACGTTTTCTTAATTTTCTTGGTGTTAGTGATAACATGGAAAATCATGTCGATGTCATTTATTGGATTAATAAAGATATCAAGAGTACCAAGAGATTACTAACAGATGAAAATCTTTTAATGTGTTGGTTGTTCAAAGAATTACATTTTTCAAAGGGAGTTGTTAGTCACAAGTCAGACGTTATAAGCCTTCTAAGAGGAGAGAAAGGTCGCAAACACAATCGACTATGAGTCCACATATAATTCGCCTAATGCAGAGGCTCAAGCCCTAGCCCTCGAAAGGGCAAACAAGCTAGCGAGTGCCTTTTTTCTACTCCATATATTAGAGGTATCCTCTCCTTGATGAAAGCATTATCTTTCTTCCTCCTCACCCATCAAATAAAAAAATTCCGCCTGTGTCCTCAAATAACAAGTCCTCATTGAGACATAATTGACAAGGAGAATTGCATGCCATTGAGCGAGTGCCCTGACAAGTTAGATCGTTGTTTGCTAGATATATTACATGCAGAATTAGCCAGGGATAGAAGAACCTTGTATAATAGATTTAGGACATCATATCCTAGGTATATTTTGAGTGCTCGTTTGTAGCTTCTTGTATTTTCACTTTTTGACATTGATTGTTGGGTACTTGGCTTGTGTTTCAACCTAATGAAACCCTGTACGAGAAGACTTCAAAATTCAAATATGGAAATGAAATAATTAGACGTATGTGAAGGTAAAATATATAGTTAATGGAGATGTGATATATAAAAACCAAAAATATGATTTCTCAGTAAGATAGGGCTCAAGTCTCAAAAGATAGTAGAACAACTTAGAGAAGACCATAAGGCATTGTCGTAGTAGGGTCAAACCCGCTCCATATATTTATTTAGGAAGACTAATTCCATTGAAAAATCTCCCATTAACTCCACTACCTGCTCTACTGCCTATAGATTATAACCACGATCTTTATTACGGAGGTGAGAATAATCGTTAATCGTTGGTCTAAGCCATTTTTAGCTTTCCTTATTAGCTGACTTTGCTTTTAATAATTCTCATCAATCAACTAAATTCATGAATTGACATAACATTAAAAACTCATCTTTGAAAACAACCAACAACATATTCAATTTTCATCTGATTCTACGAATGTTATAATGGGTTTAAGAAACTAAAGGCTCCATGCTTCAGCAATTTTTTACCATTAAATTCTTTAAATAGTAATATATTTAATACGCAAATCTTAAATCATCATTAAAATATCATACACACTTAAAAACGAATTAACATGACACTGAAAACATTTTGGATGAAGTCTTTCTCACCAAAATGGCATGTAACTCCCCTTGATGAGGGAAAATATTGCCATCATTCATTCCTTAATTATCCTCTAATGAAAGATCATTTTCTCCTTTAGAAGTTTCTATGTTGAAACCATGAAAGTGAAGAATGAACGAGTACTGTAGAGAATGAAGTTAGAATGAAGGAACATAAGATGCTTTGGGGTTTCTTGATGGACTTGGGATTAATAGCCCAAATGATCCTTAATTAAACAATTATTTTCCTCTATCGCTTTGTTCTTATTCTAAATAAGAACGCATAGTAAACTCTTTATTCTTATTATTCACTTACTCCCAAAATTAAATAACTTTTCCATAAAATTGCTAACTATGTTTTCTAAGTATTTCATATGCCTAGTTAATTAATTTCCCTCAAGTATTTTCCTACACTTCATTAATTAACTAATTTTTTATCCAATTTAATTAGGACTCTAAGTGGTGCACTACACTTTTCAGTTAAACTAACTCGTGCATAATTTTTGACATAATCCTCCATAAAATTCTTTCCATAAATAATTAGAAAAAAATAATTAACTAGTTAATAGTTAAGTGCATTCACTGCAGCTAGCTAGTAATTATTTATGTTGTTGGCAAATAAATTATTTTAACCACATTACTATTCAATCACCACATCATGTCATCGAATATGATGCTAATAATATATATGAATACAGGATGTTACAAAAGTACTCTTAGCCCAATAGAAATATTAATGTCTTTCAATATCATTCGTAAACGATTTTCACATAAAATGTATTTTGCTTTAACAATTTGTAAATGATGTCAAACTATAATATACGTCTAACAAAATGAACAATAGTATTTAATTTTGATAGTTTAATCAGCATTGTGAGTAATGCCAAATACTGTCTAAACACATTTTCAATTTTGGCATGTATAATCCTTTTGCTTTTGACGTTGGTGTCAAGATCGGGAAAAGGAGAAAAAATTGCTACAATAAAATTCAATGTGTCAAACCACCATTTATTCTTAAATTAAAATCCTTTACAAATTTTACATATATTGAATTGATGTTGTTATGTCAGCAATTGACATTTCAACTTTCCATTTTCAAATTATAACATTTTATTTTTCATGCGTAAAACACGTATGATTTGTACTAATTATTATGCATCAACTTGTGGCACAGCGGGGTGTGTCATTTGTACTATTTAATTTAATTGTGTTGTGCGGAACATCTATCATATCTGCTAATTACTTCGCTTTGCACATGCTCCACTTGTGCCATTAAATCTCATAAATTATAGTCGCAATAGAATTATAATATTTTAATCCAACCGCATACTTTACATCATGCCCTTATATGCAGGGCCGACCCAAAACTTTTTTTGCCCAAGTCCACATACGCATTTTTAAAAGAAATTTAAAAAGCGAAAATAAGCTATTGCCTGCTACCAGCTTTCAACCTACGTCAGTAGCATTCACTCTAATAATCATACCACTAAGCCATATATTGCTTGACAATATTGTTTGGTTTACGTTATATATATAAACAAGTATTAAAAAAATTCGTTGTCCCCAGTCTAGTGGGCTGCCCTAGCCCGAGGGCTTGGTGGGCTGTCCTCCAGACCGCGCCTGCTTATATGAAATTGAAGTAACTGGTGCTGGAACCCATTAAAAGTTAAAAGTTAACGATTATTTTCAACTGAAAATTCATACATATAGATGCATAAGTTAAAAGTTCAATCTTAATCAGATTATTTATAAAAAAAATCTTTATCGTTTCAAAAACGTGTTTATTAAAACTGCATAAATCAATTGTTATTTATACAAATAACCCATGGTAGGTTTTTCAAAGATGATATCAACAAAAATAACATAGTGTTATACTTGCATTCATAACTTATCCATATACATTTCATAAAATGACCATCCAGTCACCTGAACATCATTTAGTCTCTATATATATCATGACAATGTAAAATGTAGGAATAATAACGCGTTCCATATATGAACCAATGTATTGTACACATTTAAGTATTTTTTCTCTTAATAAAGAGCAATATTTTCAGCGCATAAACAACTTCACATGCAATAACAAAACGGTGAAGAAGACAAACATTCAAGGTCACAATGATAAAAACTAAATTATTGATCAACAACTTAAATCTAAAAATTATTGATCAACAACTTAAATCTAATTCTTTCACTCTAGTCAAAGGAAAAAAATACTTATGTGAAATTTGGGGAAAACATCAAAAATAAAAACAGCACAATGGAGATGCGGGGTATCGATCCCCGTACCTCTCGCATGCTAAGCGAGCGCTCTACCATCTGAGCTACATCCCCTTAATGAAAATTTTGATCCATGATAGTCTTCTTTGTGTTCTTCCAGTTTTATCAAATGCCCTTAAGGGATATACAGGAAGCTACCACGACTTCAATTCAGACGCTATGGCAATTATATTTCTACAACGTAGAAGTCAATAGCTTTTTCTTCTTTTTCAAATATTTAAAAAAAAAAAGATTGCTGGTAGACGCCAAGGGAATTTAATTTTAAGACTATTACATCCACAGTTTTAAGCCTTACGATCGTAATGGTGGTCCATAGTAATGTTTTTGAAGTAATTGATGCACAACCCTCAGACCGTGCTCTTCAACAAAATACTATGTGAATATGAATACATTTCTAGTAAAGAAAATATATGAATATTGTGCGATGCAATCAAAATATTATGTGTCCATGATTCAATACGCAACACACACAAACAAAAGATTTGCTACACCCCTCTCCGTTACACCACATCTACATCTACATCCCTACAATTTTAGACCCACATGTCGAAATGCCATCCAAAGTTCTAGATATGTCCTTACATGACTCAAAATCATCTTCAAATTATTTTGTTTGACTCAGATAATTTTAACATATTAAAAACAATATTTCAAATTGATAGTCAAAATAAATGTTCTAAATGATTGATATTGCTTTAACATTTCGAACATGCCAAAACTTTGAAAATGATCATATTTTTTGTGGTTGTGATATTTATAGTGTATATTGAACATACCTAAGATTTAATTTGATTTTGAACTATGTATCTCTAAAAACTATAATGGTATAGTGAAAGCAATCTGTAGTGGACCCTTACACCCACAATACACACACATATGCATGTGTCTGTGTGTATGTGCGCGTATGTGTGTGTCATCTTACATTCGTGAACTTTTTTAATCAATTTGTTTTAATTTTTCAATGCAATGAGCAAATGCAAACATTTATTAAGAAAATCAAAACTGATTTTGATACCAAATGTTATAACTTAAGAGGACCACGACTTAATGATATAACTATATGTAAAATTATATTTTGCTCTATTCGTCATCAGTCTTTTTCTCCAATGGATGAAAAGCTTCTTCAAATGTGCATCACTTCTATAACTTAATGTGTCTTTCTAAAGGAGGGAAAGATAACCAAATATTGTGATGCAACTTTGGAGAACCTCATTATCATTTATATAAAGATTATAAGACTCTTAGCATTTTTACACTATCAAGAACTAATATGAATCGCACGTACGTGCATATAATAGTTAGATAAATTTACTTTTTTTTTAATAAAAAGTTAATAGACAAAGTGTACAATAAATGCAAAAGCTTTGATCGTCACAACACCTTTATTTCAAGCAGTTTTGTTGGTGGTGTCCAATGCAAATTGATAGCGAAATTCTATCGATGGATGGTCGGGAAGGGGATGGTAGTGGTGGTTGCAAACCGTTGATAAAATTACATTGATAAGTTGCAAGGTATTTTCTGAATTTCAAAAGGACATGCTGAAAATCTTATTCGTTGAATTCTCTTTATTCATAGTAGATATAATGAAAACACACTATTATTAAAGAACATTAATGGTCTCATAGTATTAGTAATAATGATGGAAACCCAATGCAGACCTCTCCATGCTATTCTTCTTTAATATTTTATTTTTGGTCTTTTTTTCTTATAGCATCAGTAAACTGGTTTTTTGGTTGTTAAAAGCAACAATAATGTCAGCACCGGCAGCCCCATAGTCAGAAAAGCTATGTATCAGGTAAAGCCTATGCATTTCCTTACCAATTGAGTTACTTGGACACTGATCTAAGTGCATGATCAATGATTAACACTTCATCTTTACTTCTAATAATAATAATTTCATGAACAAATTTCAACCGTGTCTTTTTGAATTACCCAAAATACCCTTTCAAACCACTTGAGAAACCCTAACCAGAAGCTATTCACTTATCAAACCCAAACTCCGTCATCCCTCTGCCCTCTTCCAATTAGAAATCCTAGATCGATTAGAAATCAGAAGCTATTCGCTTATCAAATCCAAACTCCATCATCCTTTTGCCCTCACTTCAAATGTGACAACCCTGTATTTTTTATTATATATTTTAATTATTTTGATTTTAAAAAAAACTTATTTTACTTATTTTAAATGATTAAATTTTATTACTTAAATATAAATCTTGATTTTATATGAAATTATAATTCCAAACTTGTGTAATTTGAATATGTTCCTGAAATGTTGATTTTGGTCAAAATAGTCAAACTTTGACTTTTGACTTAAAATTTTAAAAGTTTAAAATTATAAATTTTATCTTTTATTATGAAATTACATAAAATTCTAAGAACACCACTTTTCGTTTCGTTGAAAACGGAGTTAAAATGTAAAAGTTATGTACATTTCAATTTCTAGTATAATTTGTTTTATTGTGCAATTTTGCCTATTTTAAATTTTATAAATCATATTTTTCTTTCTTATATTTCTTTTAATATGGGTAGATATGTTAATTTATGTATATTTTCATCTCTAAATATTTTAAAAATAATAATAGGATTTTTCTAAAATTTACTATGATGATTTCCTATTTTTAAAAGGCTGTTTCCTTTTTCTGCTATTTTCTTCGTCTAAACTATATTTTAATTAAAATTTATTTATTTATTTTGTGAATTCATTTTATTTTGTGTTCTTATCTTTATTTATAAATATTTTTAAGTACATAAAAATTTTTCCAAGTTCATTGCACTTATTTTTCATATTTTCAGGACTAGTTGTAAATTTTGCTGTTTTATTTAATTAAACTATATATAATTAATAATTTATTTATTTATTATTGTTTATTTACTAAATTTTCGTATTTTTATCTGGATTTATATATATATTTCAGTTATTTAAAATTAAAAAGAATTTAGTGGAAATTTGAAAGGTTTTGTGACTCTTTAGTTGCTTAAGTCTCTTTGTTTTCCCACCTTTTCATTTTCTAACTCTTGCATTCAATTGAGGCCAACCATATCTCATTTCTTTCAGCTGATCACATATCATTTGCACGTAAACAAATGTCCTCCTTCATCTCCTAAAAACTCACGGCACTTCAAAGAAAAATATGGCTTCCATTCTCCTCTCATCTTCTTCCTTTTTCCATTTGTTTGCCTTGATTTTTGCCCTGCTTCTTCATGCTTTGCTCAGCCTAACCTCTCCACCATCAGCTCCACCATCTCCTCCACCATCTACAGCAGCTCCTCCTCCCCCTCCTCTGACATTAACCAAGTTTTGCCCATCCATTGAGGTTCGCATCACAAACTTTGCACCAAACCCCTTGAAATTGCCTAGCCTAGCTATATACTCCACTATCTCCTTCATATCTTGCCTTGGCCACCTCCTATTGTTCCACCACCACCACGATACAACCTTTGACCCTCCACCTACCCACTGTCCAGACCTGAACCAGATCAGGCCGTGGCCTCCCCATGTTGAAAACTCCACAAAAATTGCAAGCAAACCCTTAAAACTAGCCTAGCCGAGCCTTAATGCCAATATCCTTTCACATACTCCTCTTGGCCACCCCTAGAACCACCACCACCAGCAACCACATGACCTTTGGGTGCTGCTATACCATCACTCTCCACTGTCTAGATCTGGAGTAAGTATAGCCAGCCCAAGTGTGCCATAGGTCGAGCCAAATATGGACCAAAATCCTTGTTTATGCCTTGTAGTCATAGTTTCATGTACACATACCTTTGCACCATCATCAAATCCATGATACGCTGACCTGTTGCATCCAAACCTGATCCAAAACCATTCCATTACAGTGCTTTTCCAGTCCATAGCTGAAGCATACAAAGGTGAATGCAAGTGCAAAAGTTCTAGCTTTGAATTGTGTACTTATTCCTAGCATTGTTTTGTAATATCTTGGTTTATAATTCATGTTTGTTATTGTTTGTTTGATTTGTATTCAAGGGAATTAATCCTTGGCTCCTCCATTCGTATCTGTATCGTGCTTTTGTGCTTGTGTCGATTCCGTTCGTGAAATTCGTTGTTGTGTCTCCAGCTCAAACCGGTGAGTTATTCTCACCAGACAATCTGTACCTATATAACTGATAAACCGACACCATTTGAATCTGTAAATGTATTGCATCATGTTATAACTGCTATATTATGATCATATGATGTTTACACCTGTTATATCACTTGTTACTGTTTATTATGTTATTCTGTTTATTTATATCAGTTTATCACACTGCAAGTTCCCTTTTGATTAGAATCACTATGGGTTGAGATGATATATACCCGAACGGACTTTGGAATAAGGGAAAATTGTTATGGGCTGAAATGATAGGCCTGAATGATTTTCAAATCATTTATTTAACTTGGGATTGCGGGTTTGAAATGATAAAACCTGGATTTTTCTTTTTAAACTGCGGATTGAAATGATACATATCCGTATCACTTTACCTAGCATAGAAAATTATATATAGACCCGTAGTTAATATATGTTTTCCTAAAATCTTTAAAGTTATTTTAGAAATGTAAATATTATATTATTTTGATTTAAATATAATTAAAAAGGATTTTTGTAAAATATTATTGATTTTATGAATAATTGTAAGTGAATTGAATTAATGGAAAAGTTAGAAATTTTGAACGTAAGTTATTTTGGAAAAATTGATTTAATTATAATTGGAAATTTAATTGAATATGAATTTATGATAATTTGAATATAAATTGAATTTAAAGTGATTTTATATCATATTAATGATTTTTAATAAAGCTGAAATGTGAAATGAATGAATATTTTAAGTTGAAATTTTGAAATATAACTAAAATTGGAAATTTATGAAATTGACTTGAAAGGGAAATTTTAGTTATGTAAATAAAAATAAAAATAAGTTATATTTGAGAATTTTAACATAAA
This sequence comes from Allium cepa, assembly GCA_030765085.1. Lineage (NCBI taxonomy): Eukaryota > Viridiplantae > Streptophyta > Magnoliopsida > Asparagales > Amaryllidaceae > Allium > Allium cepa. The sequence goes on from CM060942.1 coordinate 189,133,870, forward strand.
TGTTAAGTTGAAATTTAATGTAGTGAATCTAAAATTGAACATTGCATTTTGATAAGTGAATTATTATTAAAACTTGATTTTTGAATGGAAATTTAACTTTATAAAATCATGAACTTGAGGAAAATTAAATGATGTTTATAAATGTGAAATGTATGATTTTATAAGTTAAAAAATGTTTTAAATAAAAATATAATTGGTTGAGAAATTTTATTGAATATTTGAAGTTAATTTACTGCATTTTTGAAATTCTATTAATTACAATGTGAATGATATTACAGCATTGTAAATGCTGTAGTTGACGATAATGAACTAAAAAGCTAAATTGAATTAAAAGCTATTATAGAAAATTTTTGTAAGTGCTATAATTTTTGAATTTAACTAAGTTTATTTGAAATTTAAGTAAACCCTATTACAACATTTTAAAATGTTGTCTTTTGTTAAAGTGAACTGTTTTGAATGTATTTTTCCGTAGCATTTTCTAAATGCCACGAAAAGTGAATCTTTACTGTTTTAATAAACTTAAGTGAATAAATGAACATTGAAAGTTGAAAATTTTGGAAGTTTAATAATTTAATTATTAAACATAATAACTTCATTTTAGTGATTAAAAATGATTTTTGGAATATAAACTGTTTTGAAATATGAATTGAAATGGTATTTTAAATCGAATAAAATGAATAATGATATTGAAATGAATGTGGTTGTGAAAAGAGATGATATTTTGATATATTAAATGATTGAAATGTGGTTTCGAAAAGATATGATATATTGTAATGATTTGAAATGAAGTTTTGAAAGATATGATATTCTGGTATATATTAAATGATTCGAAGATGAAGTTTTGAAAGTTATGATATTTTGAAATTAAGACGATTTGAAAATGAAGTTTGAAAGATGTGATGTTTATGTATTAAAAATGATTTGAAATGACTTGATAATTATTTTGATAAATATTGAATTTGGAAGATATGATGTTTATGTATTAAAAATGATTTGAAATGACTTGATAATTATTTTGATAAATATTGAATTTGGAAGATGTGATGTTTATGTATTAAAAATGATTTGAAATGACTTGATAATTACTTTGATAAATATTTGAATTGAAAGATATGGTATGATGATATATTGAAATGGTTTGGAAATGATTTAATCTTTATTTTGATAAAGATTTGGGTTGAAATGATATTTTATTTTGAAGTATAAAATATGTTTTAAAGTTATAACTACGGGTTATAATAACGATTGGTTGTTAAAGAGACCGGGATCGGATATTGTCTTATAGCCCGCCAATACCGAAAACCACTTTAACAACTGTGTACGCGGTGGAGATTCCAGAGTGAAGTAGGATGGTGGCGACATTCTCGAGGTATATTACGTGGACCCAACTCCCGTGAGTTGGCATATATGACTAAAACAGGAGCTATACCGGGCTACACAAAGGGTCGCACCCTTTCATCGAGCATGCTCCATCGGAAACCATTCTATTACTTTTGTGATTCGATTCAGTGGCGCCACATTTGATTCGGGGGTATTGTTCGAGGTGGGCGGAAGCTGCTGGCTTGCCGTCACCACCGGTCCGGGAGTGCAAACGGTGTATCCACCCTGACATTGCCTCGCATGCCGTGTCATATCCTTATATCGAGCCCACTACGATTTTGGTTTTAAAGATCCGACAGCGTTAAGGTTCACCATCCCCTTAACGCTATTTTCTATATGATTATACTTTACTGATTAGACACTACTGTATATAGCGCAATATACTACATAGTAAATAGTTTAACGGATCCTTAGAGGATGGGCGGTCCCAAGCATCTTCTAAGTTACTTGTACCTTTACTACAGTTCACTTGAGTTGGTTTACATTGTATAAGTATGTATGTCCTGACTCGAGTGTTTGTATTTTTATTTACGCTCAGCCTGAGTTATTCACAGATTTGGATTTCCACTTTCTGGAGATTGGAATCGCTGGAGATTATCTACTTTTCATGTTTATCTTTTGAAACCTGTTGTTCCTTTCAGCGCTTGTATTAGTTGACTTCTACGAAGTGAGACTTCTTTTGTACCTCATTTCCTCTATTGTATTTTATGTAACTCTGATATTTTTATATAGTAGCTTCATGAACTACTATTTCTTTTGCTTCCGCTGCACTATTATTACTCTTTGTCTGTGATTCTATGATTTTTATTTACTGTATATTCTGAGATTTGCCAAATTTTTATTTACAACGCGGTATTTTGAGCAATTTAATTCCGGCATGAGTGTGTACCTATACACTTATAATGGATGCGAATGGTTGAAAATACCACGGTTGTTACAGTTGGTATCAGAGCTTTGGTAGCTCTAGGCAAAACTCAGCATATGGAGTAGATGTATTTACAGAATCCCTTTCATTCGAGTTGAATCTCTTTCTTTTGACTCGATTCCTTTGAATTTTGGAACGTTCCCTGTGGTTCCAAAATCCATTCTTATTCCCCGCTATTCATCTTCATTTGATTCTGGAGTATCCCATAACTCCACTTCGAATGATCTTTATAGTGAATTGGCGGTCTCGCCAATCTCAAAAATTTTCTTGTAAAAGGGGTGAAACTCCTTTACAACAGCATCGATTCACCAAAGATTTTATATCCTCAGTTTAGATGCTAGTATCTCCTATTATCCAAAACTCTATCTTATGAGGTTGAATGTAGATTTACCCCAGAAAATCCACTTCGACCTTATACTTTAAGTCACGGTTGACCCGATTAAGGTTGCCCGTGATTTATATTAGCTAATCCACCTCCCTACTCTATATTTAATCATCTTGTCTTTTGTTTCCAACATATTTTCAAACATTTTGAATTGTATTTGTCAATCTATATTTTTTTTTATATTGTGTTGTTTGAGTTGTTGATGTTGATTTGGGTTTCCGATCGATTCGTCTGATCAGCGCTATCGATAGGATTTCTAAAACACTTTGACAGAACAAACTGACACAATATTATTTTAAAAATTTGGTTAATGAAATAAAATTTTGATATATATATCTATGGAACTTAATGAAATGATTAAAATTGATAATTTGAAATGATAATACTTGATTTATCATTTATTGTTCTATAAATGAATTTATAAATAATTGTTTATAAATTGATTTGGGAACTTAAATGAATTTAGAAAAGAAATGTGAGAATTTATTTTCCGATGATCTCGAACTTTGGTTTAAAAGTTTTAAAAGGGTTATATTATTTAAAGTATTTTGAATAGAATTTGTTTTCAAAGAATTTTAAAGGTTTAAAATTAGTGCTCTTCTCTTTGTCGCTGGAAAATAACTTCGGTGATGATCGCGACATCATCGACGTTCATTTTCGAGTTCGAAGTTAAGAGACTGTTATGTAGTCTTGCTACAGCTTTGTTTTGGGGAATTTAATTGATTTGAATTTCTAAAATATGACTTGATTTATAATAATATAGATATATTATTGAAATTTGATTTGACATATTATATATATTATGACTTATCTCTAAATGGTTTGAATGTAATCGAAAATTTAATTCTTAAATTTTATTTTTAAAGAATATTTTCAATTATAAGAAATTTTTGTTAGTTTAAGATGATTGGATAATAAGATAATGAAACTTGATATAGTTAAGATTTATTTAACTTGTGTAAAAATATTAATTATCAATTTAAGTTGAAATTTCCATGCTTTCAAATCTGTTTCCTTATTTTGCTTTCCAAACTATATTTTGGTTGTCCTTATCATCCTTATCTTGATATAGATTGGTATAGGCATCTTTCTACAATCTTTATGTTAGAAATCTTTCTATAATCTTTGATAGATCTTTGGTAATCATTTTGAATCTACCTTTTCGTGCCTGTGTTCTTAATTTTGGAGAATCTTGGAAAGATCATCTCCACCTTGTTAAACTTACCTATAACAACAGTTATCAGGTATAATTTCAATCTTCTTGTCATCTTATCTTAATCCTATTTCACTCTATCTTTTTTCTGTGCTTTTCCGTACCTCGTTCCTTTTCGAGGACGAAAAGATTTGAGTGGGGGAGAGTGTGACAACCCTGTATTTTTTTTATATATTTTAATTATTTTGATTTAAAAAAAAACTTATTTTACTTATTTTAAATGATTAAATTTTATTACTTAAATATAAATCTTGATTTTATATGAAATTATAATTCCAAACTTGTGTAATTTGAATATGTTCCTGAAATGTTGATTTTGGTCAAAATAGTCAAACTTTGACTTTTGATTTAAAATTTTAAAAGTTTAAAATTATAAATTTTATCTTTTATTATGAAATTACATAAAATTATAAGAACACCACTTTTCGTTTCGTTGAAAACGGAGTTAAAATGTAAAAGTTATGTACATTTCAATTTCTAGTATAATTTGTTTTATTGTGCAATTTTGCCTATTTTAAATTTTATAAATCATATTTTTCTTTCTTATATTTCTTTTAATATGGGTAGATATGTTAATTTATGTATATTTTCATCTCTAAATATTTTAAAAATAATAATAGGATTTTTCTAAAATTTACTATGATGATTTCCTATTTTTAAAAGGCTGTTTCCTTTTTCTGCTATTTTCTTCGTCTAAACTATATTTTAATTAAAATTTATTTATTTATTTTGTGAATTCATTTTATTTTGTGTTCTTATCTTTATTTATAAATATTTTTAAGTACATAAAAAATTTTCCAAGTTCATTGCACTTATTTTTCATATTTTCAGGACTAGTTGTAAATTTTGCTGTTTTATTTAATTAAACTATATATAATTAATAATTTATTTATTTATTATTGTTTATTTACTAAATTTTCGTATTTTTATCTGGATTTATATATATATTTCAGTTATTTAAAATTAAAAAGAATTTAGTGGAAATTTGAAAGGTTTTGTGACTCTTTAGTTGCTTAAGTCTCTTTGTTTTCCCACCTTTTCATTTTCTAACTCTTGCATTCAATTGAGGCCAACCATATCTCATTTCTTTCAGCTGATCACATATCATTTGCACGTAAACAAATGTCCTCCTTCATCTCCTAAAAACTCACGGCACTTCAAAGAAAAATATGGCTTCCATTCTCCTCTCATCTTCTTCCTTTTTCCATTTGTTTGCCTTGATTTTTGCCCTGCTTCTTCATGCTTTGCTCAGCCTAACCTCTCCACCATCAGCTCCACCATCTCCTCCACCATCTACAGCAGCTCCTCCTCTCCCTCCTCTGACATTAACCAAGTTTTGCCCATCCATTGAGGTTAGCATCACAAACTTTGCACCAAACCCCTTGAAATTGCCTAGCCTAGCCATATACTCCACTATCTCCTTCATATCTTGCCTTGGCCACCTCCTATTGTTCCACCACCACCACGATACAACCTTTGACCCTCCACCTACCCACTTTCCAGACCTGAACCAGATCAGGCCGTGGCCTCCCTATGTTGAAAACTCCACAAAAATTGCAAGCAAACCCTTAAAACTAGCCTAGCCGAGCCTTAATGCCAATATCCTTTCACATACTCCTCTTGGCCACCCCTAGAACCACCACCACCAGCAACCACATGACCTTTGGGTGCTGCTATACCATCACTCTCCACTGTCTAGATCTGGAGTAAGTATAGCCAGCCCAAGTGTGCCATAGGTCGAGCCAAATATGTACCAAAATCCTTGTTTATGCCTTGTAGTCATAGTTTCATGTACACATACCTTTGCACCATCATCAAATCCATGATACGCTGACCTGTTGCATCCAAACCTGATCCAAAACCATTCCATTATAGTGCTTTTCCAGTCCATAGCTGAAGCATACAAAGGTGAATGCAAGTGCAAAAGTTCTAGCTTTGAATTGTGTACTTATTCCTAGCATTGTTTTGTAATATCTTGGTTTATAATTCATGTTTGTTATTGTTTGTTTGATTTGTATTCAAGGGAATTAATCCTTGGCTCCTCCATTCGTATCTGTGTCGTGCTTTTGTGCTTGTGTAGATTCCGTTCGTGAAATTCGTTGTTGTGTCTCCAGCTCAAACCGGTGAGTTATTCTCACCAGACAATCTGTACCTATATAACTGATAAACCGACACCATTTGAATCTGTAAATGTATTGCATCATGTTATAACTGCTATATTATGATCATATGATGTTTACACCTGTTATTACACCTGTTATATCACTTGTTACTGTTTATTATGCTATTCTGTTTATTTATATTAGTTTATCACACTGCAAGTTCCCTTTTGATTAGAATCACTATGGGTTGAGATGATATATACCCGAACGGACTTTGGAATAAGGGAAAATTGTTATGGGCTGAAATGATAGGCCTGAATGATTTTCAAATCATTTATTTAACTTGGAATTGTGGGTTTGAAATGATAAAACCCGGATTTTTCTTTTTAAACTGCGGATTGAAATGATACATATCCGTATCACTTTACCTAGCATAGAAAATTATATATAGACCCGTAGTTAATATATGTTTTCCTAAAATCTTTAAAGTTATTTTAGAAATGTAAATATTATATTATTTTGATTTAAATATAATTAAAAAGGATTTTTGTAAAATATTATTGATTTTATGAATAATTGTAAGTGAATTGAATTAATGGAAAAGTTAGAAATTTTGAACGTAAGTTATTTTGGAAAAATTGATTTAATTATAATTGGAAATTTAATTGAATATGAATTTATGATAATTTGAATATAAATTGAATTTAAAGTGATTTTATATCATATTAATGATTTTTAATAAAGCTAAAATGTGAAATGAATGAATATTTAAGTTGAAATTTTGAAATATAACTAAAATTGGAAATTTATGAATTGACTTGAAAGGGAAATTTAGTTAAGTAAATAAAAATAAAAATAAGTTATATTTGAGAATTTTAACATAAATGTTAAGTTGAAATTTAATGTAGTGAATCTAAAATTGAACATTGCATTTTGATAAGTGAATTATTATTAAAACTTGATTTTTGAATGGAAATTTAACTTTATAAAATCATGAACTTGAGGAAAATTAAATGATGTTTATAAATGTGAAATGTATGATTTTATAAGTTAAAAAATGTTTTAAATAAAAATATAATTGGTTGAGAAATTTTATTGAATATTTGAAGTTAATTTACTGCATTTTTGAAATTCTATTAATTACAATGTGAATGATATTACAGCATTGTAAATGCTGTAGTTGACGATAATGAACTAAAAAGCTAAATTGAATTAAAAGCTATTATAGAAAAAATTTGTAAGTGCTATAATTTTTGAATTTAACTAAGTTTATTTGAAATTTAAGTAAACCCTATTACAACATTTTAAAATGTTGTCTTTTGTTAAAGTGAACTGTTTTAAATGTATTTTTCCGTAGCATTTTCTAAATGCCACGAAAAGTGAATCTTTACTGTTTTAATAAACTTAAGTGAATAAATGAACATTGAAAGTTGAAAATTTTGGAAGTTTAATAATTTAATTATTAAACATAATAACTTCATTTTAGTGATTAAAAATGATTTTTGGAATATAAACTGTTTTGAAATATGAATTGAAATGGTATTTTAAATTGAATAGAATGAATAATGATATTGAAATGAATGTGGTTGTGAAAAGAGATGATATTTTGATATATTAAATAATTGAAATGTGGTTTCGAAAAGATATGATATACTGAAATGATTTGAAATTAAGTTTTGAAAGATATGATATTCTGGTATATATTAAATGATTCGAAGATGAAGTTTTGAAAGTTATGATATTTTGAAATTAAGACGATTTGAAAATGAAGTTTGAAAGATGTGATGTTTATGTATTAAAAATGATTTGAAATGACTTGATAATTATTTTGATAAATATTGAATTTGGAAGATATGATGTTTATGTATTAAAAATGATTTGAAATGACTTGATAATTATTTTGATAAATATTGAATTTGGAAGATGTGATGTTTATGTATTAAAAATGATTTGAATTGACTTGATAATTACTTTGATAAATATTTGAATTGAAAGATATGGTATGATGATATATTGAAATGGTTTGGAAATGATTTAATCTTTATTTTGATAAAGATTTGGGTTGAAATGATATTTTATTTTGAAGTATAGAATATGTTTTAAAGTTATAACTACGGGTTATAATAACGATTGGTTGTTAAAGAGACCGGGATCGGATATTGTCTTATAGCCGGCCAATACCGAAAACCACTTTAACAACTGTGTACGCGGTGGAGATTCCCGAATGAAGTAGGATGGTGGCGACGTTCTCGAGGTATATTACGTGGACCCAACTCCCGTGAGTTGGCATATATGACTAAAACAGGAGCTATACCAGGCTACACAAATGGTCGCACCCTTTCATCGAGCATGCTCCATCGGAAACCATTCTATTACTTTTGTGATTCGATTCGGTGGCGCCACATTTGATTCGGGGGTATTGTTCGAGGTGGGCGGAAGCTGCTGGCTTGCCGTCACCACCGGTCCGGGAGTGCAAACGGTGTATCCACCCTGACATTGCCTCGCGTGCCGTGTCATATCCTTATATCGAGCCCACTACGATTTTGGTTTTAAAGATCCGACAGCGTTAAGGTTCACCATCCCCTTAACGCTATTTTCTATATGATTATACTTTACTGATTAGACACTACTGTATATAGCACAATATACTACATAGTAAATAGTTTAACGGATCCTTAGAGGATGGGCGGTCCCAAGCATCTTCTAAGTTACTTGTACCTTTACTACAGTTCACTTGAGTTGGTTTACATTGTATAAGTATGTATATCCTGACTCGAGTGTTTGTATTTTTATTTACGCTCGGGTCAGCCTGAGTTATTCTCAGATTTGGATTTCCACTTTCTGGAGATTGGAATCGCTGGAGATTATCTACTTGTCATGTTTATCTTTTGAAACCTGTTGTTCCTTTCAGCGCTTGTATTAGTTGACTTCTATGAAGTGAGACTTCTTTTGTACCTTATTTCCTCTATTGTATTTTATGTAACTCTGATATTTTTATATAGTAGCTTCATGAACTACTATTTCTTTTGCTTCCGCTGCACTATTATTACTCTATGTCTGTGATTCTATGATTTTTACTTACTGTATATTTTGAGATTTGCCAAATTTTTATTTACAACGCGGTATTTTGAGCAATTTAATTCCGGCATGAGTGTCTACCTATACACTTATAATGGATGCGAATGGTTGAAAATACCACGGTTGTTACATCAAATTAGAAACCCTAGATCAATCAGAGATTAGAAGCTATTCGTTACTAAATCCATACTTCTTCGAACCGCACCTCCTCTACCCCTAAAATCCATCAAAAATCTCACCGTTATTGTCCTCCCACCGGATCGCGACGCATGGTCATCACAACGTTGTCATCGTCGACAATCCACTGTCCACACCAAGCATCTGCCGTCTCTTGATCACTAACGCTATCAATTGCTTGAAGTTTCAGCTAATGCACCGTGTTGCTGTTTACAAATGATGAGCATCGCGGTTTGCAATCGACCATTTTGTACACTAGATTAACTAAGTGTGCTCTAATTCCTCCACATAACTAACTTATTCTGCTCTGACTCCTCATGTACCGCTCCTTAGATACCAAGTTTCGACCACTTTTAGGTATTTTTTAATCTTCTATATTTTTTTTATTCATTTTCCATTATACATTAATTTTTTTGCACTATTCGAAATGGGCCATATTGATAATTGCTTTGCTGTTCATACATTTTCACTCAGTAGACTGTTATTGATTATCTCATATGATTAAGGTAGGTGATTAGTTTAGTGATTTTGTTTACAATTCGAGGATTATGCAGGGGATTTTTAATTCTTTTTGTTTACAAAAATCCCTTTTTCTCTTCATCCCTCAATCTCGTATTTTCCTTTCAAATTCATGTGTTTTGATTTCGTTATTTCCGTTTCTACTGAAAAATGAGGATCCACTTGCTAAATCGTTGAATATTAATTTTACTTTTGTAGTGTTGTTCCATTTATCAAATGCATCACATGAATTTGATTTTGGTTGTAGTGTTGACTATTTCATCAATATCTCGGTGTCATGTGTGTTTATGATTAATATGCATTAATATTTTAATGTTGAATTTTAGTTCTGTTTGGTGCAATTGAGTATACTGAATTTGTTGTGGTAATCCGACTTCTAAGCATGCTAGCTTGCTTATACTGAAAGTTCTTGGACTTGGCATCTTTTTTTATGTTTTAACATACATGTTACGACATTTTTGACTTAACAATTTCATTCATTACTATGACTAAGAATATTGACTCTCTTCTTAGATTTTACTTACTTTGGCCACCATGATGATTTGTCAGTATCAAAAACTCCTTGCAAGAACTGTACCTGCATGGATTTAGTTTTAAAATATTGGAAGAAGATCATAAGGATAGGGAACTCTATATTCATGTATGTAGCTTTTCAATACTTAAGCTTTTTCTTGCTACTTTTTAAGTTTAACTGTAATAGGTAAGTAAGAAACTCCATCAGCATGTTTATTCCTATATATAGCTAGCCTTATTGATACAACGAAGCTCTTTTTGACTAATTTGTATTACAGGTCAAATTAGATAAATAAACATCATATTGTAGAACTGGATTTCACTCTGGTATTGTTTGAATATGTTTATATTGCAATTCCCTTAGGTGACACTGAATTACATAGGAAGACATATGTAACGTCCCGCCTTTCCGCACGCTTTAAATCGACGATAAACCACACACGTCAGACTTAAACCATACAAAACAGCGGATTGTTATGGGGTAAATAAAAAAAAGCAGAGAAAGAAAGAAAAACAAAATAGAATCTTGTAGCGGAACGATAAAATATAATAATCAAATATACAGTTCATGAAGCTGTTTACAAAATGTTCGATTATACTTATACAATACATATCAGAGTACACATACCAGAGAATAATAATTAATGCAGCGGAATTAAGTGGTGCAGTGGAATAATATAGTACGTAATAGTCCTACAAATCTTCGTCTTCGTCCTTTAGAATAAAATCTTCAAATCCTGAAACGCTCGTACTGACCCGTGCGAATTGAAAGGACAAAACACTCGAGTTAGAACTAAAATATCTTATGTAAGTTAAATCAACAAGAATAAATATGAGTGGAACAACGTCAGAGATGTTTACGGGATTTCACATCTCCTATCCAGTGTCTAACATGAGTGCAGTAACTCAAGAGTTGCTTGGGATTCACATCTCCTAAGGATCTGTTAAACTATTTACTATGTAGTAATATTTCGCTATTATAATAGTGTCTATTAGTAAAATAAACTTACTTTTAAATAGCGTTAAGTGTAACGGTCCTGAATTTTGAACAATTTAATTTGTGAATATTTAATTTATTTTAAATATTTAAATGATGATTTGACGTGAATTTCAAATTATCAGCATAAATTGGCGATTAAATTTTAGAATTTAATCTAGTGAAAAGTTGAATAGAATTTGAATTTAGCTTTGAAATTGAATATTGAATTGGTATTTAAAATTTGAACAAATGACTAGGAATAATAATTTGGATTTGAGAATTATAATTTATTTAAATTTATAAATCGATGTTTAGTTATAAATAGCATTTTTCTTTAACTAAAATAAAATAGAATAAAATTTTTGTCAATAACGAAATAAATAAATACAACTAGTGGAAATTTTAACAACATCGTTTTTGCAAAGCAAAGAAAATAAACAAAACTAATTGAATTTAAATTGAAAAAAAAAGAAAGAGAAAAAGATAAAAAGTAAATAAAAATAAAATTAAAAATAAAATAAAATAATAAGTATACACGGCCTTACTTTGTTCAGCTGTAAACACGCCTAAACCTACGCCTTCAAACACGCTAAAATCACGTCTTCCCTATTCTTTTATACCCGATACCTCCTTTTCCCCTTTTCTCATTCGAAACCCTTCCTCCATCATTTCATACGATAGAAAAAAAAAGAAACAGAAAATAATGGCGGCCACGAATCTTCGCTCGTCCTCCTCTTCGTCGTTCAACAATTAGGGCTTCAGCTTCATCATTCGTGCGTCTTCCATCAACAATTAGGGATTTTCGAAATTAGGGCTGGCTTCAGCTCAATCTCGCCCGCGTGCCCCAATTCGTTTGCAAAGGTGAGTAAATATTCTTACTCACATCTAATTCAAGCCGTTAGTGATTGCTAGCTTGTTCGAATTCATGATTTTGTTGCTTAATTAACTGAATTTCACGACAATGATTTCTCGTCTTGGTTTATTGGTTTGAATTGGTAACTTTTGATTTTTGTTATGACTTGACTTGTTCAACTCTGGCCATTTTGGTGTATATCTCTATAGCATTTCGACTTGTTTTAAATTTGATTTCGACCTTCATGGTTAAAACTTGCTACTATTGATCTCATTTTGACTTCGGTTATACCTTACTATGACTTTGGTCAAGTCTGCTACTTAAATTCTTTGGCATGCTTTACCTTGCCTGTACCCAGTGCACTGTGCCTCGTTTGGATCATCTTGTAGTTGGATTCGTAGTATTTGCATTTTTCAAACTTTGCATTTCCTCTGTATATTTACTTCGGCCATTATTCGGTTGTTTTACTTGGGATTTTTGACTTGAATCTTCTGCTTATTGAACTTTCGTTGTTTATCTATGGCTTTGAATGGTTATCTGTTATCTCTGTATTGTTGCGTTTGAAACTGCACTTGGTTGATTTTGTCTTTGTGACTTCGGCCATCCCATTAAATTGAAATAGTCTGCACTGTTTTGTGTTGCATGACTATATGCATTTGGCATTGCTTGATTGTGTGGTCTGGTGTCACTCCATGTTACTTTGACCACATTGTCTTCAAAAAAAAAAAAAAAAAAAAAACTGTTGTAACCTGATCATCTTTAGGTACATGTTGCAGTTTGATTTATATTGTCACTGCATACTGCTTGTTGAATTTTTGGTGAATTCACTTGATATTGTCACATGCTACTTGGTTACTGTGACGTACAAGTTGAAACTTTTTTTTAGTGTTATCTATGTGGTATAACATCACATGTGTACATACATTCTTGGATGAACATATGTGTATGTTAGTTTAAGTTTCCACCTTGACCGTACTTTGGTCTTTGTTGATCCTGTTTTATTTAGTGTAGATATGTATGTGTACACTGAACCATGTGTATACATATATATATATATAGGCATACTTGTATACTTGATGTAGCCTTCATACACTTGGTTTCAATATGCAAACTTTACTAGCTTGCATTAATTTGTGCATACTTGGTGCCTTGATTTTTATTTGACTTCACTTGGAATTGTTTTGTGCACTTTGTTATTGAGCCTTTGTGCTCTGTTGGTTCAGGTTGTGTGCAAATTAATTGTTGCCAACTTGTAGCCTTTGTGCCTGTTGCACTTGCTTGATCCACTTCACTGTTAATGGCCTTGTGCCTTTGTGACAATTGCAGTTTGGTTAGGAACTTTGTTCTTAACACATGCATTCTTGTCTATATATTTTAGCATATTGTCGCTATGCTAGTTCGACTCTAGTCATTTTGTATTCATTTCTGAGCAATTTGGATCTGCTGTATCATATACATATATGTTGTCACTGTTTATTTCTGCGAATCAGTTGCACGGTGTTGGTTTTATTTGGGGCTGTGTCACTAAAAATGGCTTCAGGTGCATTTGAGCAGTGATGTGAATTTAGTGGTCATTATTGTTGCCCAGCCCGACCTTGTTGGATTTCTTGGTGTTACTATTGCATGGATATTACTGTAGCATATATATACAGTAGCCTTGCATGTGCATTTATGTTTTGTGATGACACCGACCAGTCGAGTTTGAGTCGTATAATTTAAACTTGATTTTGGTGTTAGTATCAGTTGCTTTTGATTCGCCGTGCTGTTGTGAAAATTTATAATGTAGTGGCGAGGCAGTGCACGCAAGCGTGAACTGCAGCCACACGATATTGATTTTTATTGATATCCTATTTTGTTTTGATTTATGATCTTTTGCATATTTCATTACGGTAGTGGCGAGGCAGTGCATGCAAGCGTGAACTGCAGCCACACGAAGTTGACATTTTAAATGTGGCGAGGCCGTATACGCGTGTGTGTACTGCAGCCCTACCAAATCTAATGTTTTAAATTGATATTTTCATTTTGATGAAAATTGTTTTATATTGACAATTCAATATATTTTGAACCGATTTTGATGATTTTGTTGTTAATTGCCGTTTAGGAAAATTTTGATTGTTTTCTAAATTATCTTCATCAATAATCCCTTCATCTATCTCATTGATAATCTGAATCTACTAATTTGATGTTTAACACTGTTAAGTGTTATATTTACCGTTATCCGATTTCTTGTTTAAGGATCGGATAGGTAAATTTATATTTGACTGTCGTCTAATTGTTGTTTGATTATTATTGCTTCTATGCACTAATAACTGAGTTTGAATTAGACTGACCTGTGTATTATTTTCTTTTGAATATAATACTCGGGTCAGACCGAGTATTTTTACAGCTTGAAGATTTTCAGGCCGCGAAGTTAGAGAGAGTTGGGGAAATTGCTTCACTTTAGCTTTTTGAAGAATTTTTTGTAATTAAAAGAAATATTCCGCTGTATAAAAATTTAATGCATTGTACAAACTCTGATATATGTATAAAAATTCATTTATGTAAAATATTATGATTGTTTCTGTGATTCTATGGCTGTTTCTGTTTAAACTCTATAAACTGACTAACAATCCGTCATTTTGAACGTCTCAAGTTGGTTTAATTACTGACTGGGGGCGGTCAGAACGGCGGGTCGTTACATTAAGGCTTTGCATTTTCCACCTTAACACGTAAGAATGCCAATAGTCTATACAGTACCGTAATACCTTCTGATCGGGAGGCTACCAGAGGATACTCCATAGGTACGACAAAAATAGAAACTCGTGCATGGCGCGATAGGGTAGGTGATAAGGCACAACTAGGCAATGCCAAGATAGATATCCCAATTACACTTCCGGACCTGTGGTAACGCGTAGCGCGCAGCTACCGCCCACCTCGAGCCACACCCCCAAAAAAGAAAATCAAAATTGGCCACCTAATCAATCCAAAAGTCAGAGTATAATATCTAAGGGATGTGTCCAATCAAAGGAGCTACCTCATTAGCCCGTCAACCGCTCCTGTTTTAGCCACCTTATGCCAACTCATGGAAGTTGGGTCCACGTATTTACCTCAAAGGAAACGCCGCCGCCATCCTATTTCATTCTGGAATCTCCACCGCGTACACGGTTGTCAAAGTGGTTTTCGGAGTTGGGAGAGAGTATGACAACTTCCGATCCCGGTCTCTTTAACGACCAAACGTTATTATAACACCGCAGTCTTTTCAAAATAATTTATACTTTAAATTGGAATGTAATATTTATTTCAAAACTATATAAATACGATACCATTTTTACAAAACCCAAATCAATTTAATATCATTTTCAAAAATATCCCTTTTTCCAAAATCATAGCACTTTCAAATTTATATACCTTAAAACCAAACATTTGAAATTATAACACTTTTAGAAACATAATACTTTGAAATTCATAACTTCGTAACATTTCAATTTCGATAAAACATTTGAATTTCGATATATTTCATGGCTTAAATATTCCAAAATTCCAAAACTAAGTTTGATAATTTAGATTCAAAAATCAAATATTCTATTATTTAATTTTGAAATATTTTACATAATAAATCCATTTCATTTTAAACAAAACTCAAATTTCAAATACTAACTATTTTCTTCAATTCATTTGTACTTGAAATAATCATTTAATTCACCTAGACCCAACAATCCAGTTATAATAATTATACCTTTCAAAAGTTTCAATTAATAAATTTCACATCAACCTTTTAGAGTTTAATTCTTAGATAAATTCAATTCTAAATAAATCTCCAATTTATCTCCCAACCTTAATTTATTTAATTCGTTATACACTCTATGTTAAAATAAAATTTAAATGCTTACTCACATTTATTTTAATAAATCAAACTCTATTATTAAAGTAAATTTCTATTTAACAAACCTATACATAGCTCAAATTCAAGCATTTTAATAATATTTATATAGTATCAAAAATCAATATTCATTTAACCATATTATATAAAATAGTCAAACTTTATTATTGGCTTATTTTATATTTCAAAGCCTATTTATATATAGCTAAAATCAATAATAAATTTGACGTTTATATATCATCTAAAATCAATATTTATATAACCCGTATATTTCTTTACAAAACCATAGAAATCATTTCAAAAGATTTTTATATGTACATAGACCGCGGTGTCTGTATATAATTTTCTACCCTATGGTCAAGTGATACAGATGTTTATCATTTCAACCCGTAATTTAAAATAAAAATGCGGTTGTATATCATTTCAAAGCACAATCCCGAATCAAAATAAATGCATAAAAACTTGCAGATTACGATGATATAAATAAAACATCCATTCATCCATTATAAAATCATACATCCATCACAATCATCATCCAAAACAATCAATCAATATCAATATATAATTGATAATATTTAACAGGTAATTAACTGGAAGTTATATTCAATAATAACTTAAATAACGATTAAATTCGAATAAATGCAATTAACTGAGATGATGATTAAAATATAAGAAACAGTCATAAATAAATGCATAATCACAACAAAAATTAATTTACCAAACATAAGAAATTTTAGAAGTTGTGAGTGGGTTAAAACACTCACCTTTTGAATTTAAATTGAATTTAAATCCAATTTAAACCCAAAAATTTGAACGTTCTCAGAATCCCTCCAAACCAGCGCCAGAATGTCTGGATTTCAGATACGATTCCAACGGAGAAAACTGTGTTCAAAACTGATCTCGTATGTAAAAGTAATTGTTGTTAGAACGAGTTTGAAATTTGAAATAAAATAAAATAAAATAAAATACACGTAAATACCACTTCACTGTCTCCCGCATGACTCAGAAAATCGCTCCAGTAAGAAACCCTTGCGCCTCCTTCACTAGTCGTTGACCACGAATCGCCTCACCAAAAGGCAACCGGACCGAGCCGCCTTCATGGCGTCGAACCCCGTGGCCAAGACCGACCTAACACCGGTGGTCCCACCCCATGTGGCGCCTCTGATCCACACACGTACGCTGTGAAAAAATTCCGTTCATCCACCAAATGCAGCAAATCCAAACACCATCGAAGCAAAGTAAACTCATGGATCTGCAGCTCTCGATCCCATCCACCCTACCATGCCCATGATTCGTCGATTGGACGAAGTAGATCAACGCTCAATTGAACGGCCAAGTTTATCCCGCTGATTCCAGGCCAAACAATACATCAAATCGAAAACGAATTTTAGATTTAGGTTGCGCTCGTCAAGAGCTTCAAATCCATTTAAAATTTGGCATATATTGTGGAGTTTAAAATTTCAGCTTTGGATTTGATTTGGGATTGCAATTGGAATTGGCGTTCGTCTGCCATTGAAGTGAGGAGGTGAATAGAACGTATAGAAATGAGGAACAGAGGATGCTAGGGTTTATAGCATGATATATATAGGCATGGTTGACATTTGAATGGATGGATAAGAAAGGTTTACGCGCTAATGTCAAAGTGGCCCAAAAGCCTGTTTCGACTCCGGAATGAAATTACGTCAACCCATATATCCAAATAGATGTTTTTAAATATTTTAAACGCGATGGAACAAGTTTCAAGTCCAAATTCCATCGTATGAAGAAGTTATGCTAAAATCAATATTTTTCAAATTAATTTCAGTTGATTTCAATTTCATTTATTTCAAGGCGTTTCGAGTCCGAACGATCAAACGACAAGTCTGATTGTTACGAAACTTGAAATCCTACAATAATTCATTGTTACTGATCCGATGAAACTGGTTTCATCGAAATCCGAGTCAGTGGAAAAAATGGCTATTTTTACACTAATTAAATAAATTAATAAATAAGTAAATTAAATCAAATCAAATTTCCAATTTAAATTCTAAAATTGACAATTCTTATCATTCAAATTTTTTAATCATTTGCAATGATTTTAAACAAATTTAGATGTCAAATTAAATGTTGATTCAATCATACATTTCAGCGTAAATTCAAATTTCATTATATTCATCAATTATAAATTATATTTTCAATAATTTCATTGAACTCAATATTCATTCTTATTATTCAATTCATTAGAGTCAAATGGAGGAAATTAACATTGGGTTCAAAGCTATTACATAAATATTTTCTTTCAACTTAATTTTTAAATTAACGTAATAATTAAATATTTAATTTCATTCATTTGCAATTAATTCAATTATTATAAATTAAATAAATTAAATCACTATTTAAATTCAAATTCTATAATTCATAAATTTTATCTTCTTATATTACTTATTAATTTATAATTCTTTAAAACCAATTCCCATCTCAATTTAAAGTAAATCAATTCACCAATTATAATATTTATTTCATTTACTTAAAATAATCCCTTTATTATAAATTGAATCCAATTAATTTTTATAAATTCCAATCTAACTGATTAGATTCAATTCCAACCCTTTAGTTGAGTCTATTAATACTCTGTAACACAGTTATACTTGTCTCACATTTCATTCGGAATATTAACTTATGAGTAAAATATGTATTTCCGCTGCTTATTACATATACACTTTACAATTACAGTTCTTACCTACATAAATGAGACATTTATTTTCTTTTAAATGTAATTGTTTTACAATTAATTTGGTAAACTAGATATATTCTGGTAATTTATGATGATTGTTACCATAGCCTTAAAATTTCACTTAGGATTATTATTTCAACTATTTATAGAATTACTTGCATCATATGGATTCATTCTATTACCATAAATCATACATTAATTCATATATTCATACAATACTTACCTTTATTTACTTATAATAAAATCTCGTTCACAAATTTAACAGTTACAAAAAATTAAAAGGACAATTAAATAGTAACTTACGACCGTTACTATTTCTTTGATTCATTAATTACAATTAATATTCTCTAAATAAATTTATTTACTTGGTCCCATTCTTTCTATTACACTAATTACTACCTTATAAATAAATTTACATTTCCTTTTTTAATTTACATTCACACTTTCCATTATAATATTAATTATTAATAAAGTACATTTAGTTATCTTTATTCTCCCCAACCAATTTCCGTATATTATTATAATTTTACAATTTTAATAAATTCATTAATTGACATTTCATTCAACCTATTAATTATTAACCTAAATTAGCACTGTTACGTTTTAAATTTACTTATTAGCTCACAACAAGTGCTACCATTAGTTCATACACTAATTTATTCCATTTCCATTCCTTATACATTATTTTATTGGTAAGTTAACATTTTTAAATTATTAATTTACCTCTTATATCCCATTATAAATTAATGCCCACATTAATTAAGATTTTAAACCAATTTAATCATTTCATTTTGGAACATTCTTTTATTAAAATAAGAATAAGATTAACATTTACATTGTTTCACTTATTGGAATTGCATCCAAGTTATTAACAATTAACTTACATTTATACTGTTACATTCAAGTTATTAAAAATTTACTTACCCATCTTATCCAAGTTATTATTTCCATTAATAACTCACTAAATTTTTATTTCCTTCAACATTAAGTTATCAAAATCTTCTTAAATTAAGAAATTTAATTACCAAATTTTACGGGTCATTGCACTCTCCCCCACTCAAAACTTTTCGTCCTCGAAAAGGAAAAGAAGAGAAAAGAGGAACTTATAAACCAATATATATTATTCAAATATTATTCACAACACTAATTTTTACAGAGTAGGATAATTTAAATAAAATATATAGATTTATAACCAATTAAATCTTTTATATTCAAATTTATAAAGTTTGGAAACATTTTCAAATATTTTCTAAGTCCAAAATTTACGGAAAGTTTCGGTAGAGTCTCCTTTGTACGGAGAGGCTCGGAAGAAAAATAATATCAATATAACAATATACAACATATATTTACCAAAATAATATATATCCCAACCTGGGAAAACAATATCATAACGCTATAAACCATAATCCAAAAACGTACCTATTAGTCGGGCAATTAACGCTTATTTTATGGAACCAAAAGCAGTAGCAATTGCTTCCATAACCTGCATTTCACTTGTACAATCTAAAAGGGTTAACAATTATATAAATGAAATATTAAAGTTGTTTTACCCATAAACAAACAAATCAATACAACCAACAACCACTTGTCACATAAAAATCAATGCAAATCAAACATTCATTCATATCAAACAAACAAATAGTTGTTCGGGTTCAAAACTTTAAATTGTACAGAATGAAAATAAACTTCAAGTGCACCATTTACTCAACAATCTTAGATGAAACTAAATAGATTATTCATACATCCAATAAATTTTAAAGTCCTTACCCAAACAACCATAAACCAAAGCAAATAACAACAATTTTAAACAACAGATTTAGTTTATCCTTATTTATTCCATTCATACATTTGTTGTTTGATTTCTCATTTTCATTCATATAATGGTTTATCTTTTTATTTACATTTACTTCTTACAAATTTATTTAGAAATAACTTCATTTCTTACTTACAATACCTTCCTTCTATTATATTTAATTAGTAGTATTTCAATTATCCTTAAGTTTATAACAACTTCAACACCAAATTCTTATCTATTAAAGAATTTCGTTAATTACTTTCATCGCCTCAAATTTATTACTTGTGTAATATCTATTACATTTTCTTATTAACATTTTAACTTTTTATATCTTTTGGTAAGTTATATATATGCCTTTAAGAATGCAATTGAAAATCACACAAGTTTTTCTCAATTCTTTTAATTAATTAAATGCTCAATAATTATATTTTTTTTTATAAGATTACAATTTCATCTTTCTTTTAATCTCATTTATACTTAGCATTAAATAACTTATTTTAATTAAAGGTTCCAATTTATAAATTAGTTATATTTCATTTTACTACACTTAATTGAAACTATTAATTACCGGAAACTTAAGAATTAATTACCGGGTTTTATTAAAAATCATTTTAAAATAACAGATAAACATATGCTTGCAATTTATATATCCCATTTATATTAAAACAATTTAAAATTTATATTTGTTTATCAAAATAAATCTATAGTAAAACTACTACAGTGGCCTTCTCACTTCGAAACTCGAAAATGAATGTCGATGATGCGGCCGCCATCACCGAATTTATTTTCCAATGACGGAGAGGAAAGTACAGAACTTATTTTTTCCAAAATCTTCTTTAAAGTAATCCTTCCAAATTATATTGAAATATTTATATCAGAAAATACTTATAAACAATATTACTATATTCCAAAATTATTCAAAGAAATTTTCAAAAGCCCGGAACTTAAGTTCTAATTTTCCAATTTTCATTTATTTTATTTTCAATCTTATTTCAACTATTATTTAAAATTTCACTACCTAACAACCAATGTATTACAACCAAATATAAGCTTTATAAAACTTTATTTTATATATAGAAAATATAATAGGCAAAATTATTTCATTCACCTATATTCAAAACAAATATTGTGTCGGTCTGTCCTATCAAGTGTTTAGAAAATCCTATTGATGTCACAGCGTCCCATGCACCAACCAGAATTTATAAATACAAAACAGAACAAATTAACACAATATTAAAACTTTTTATAACACTAACAGATATGCTCTCTCATATATATACACTCAACGACTCATCATAGGGTATTGCCACCCTATTGGTAAAGAGTCAAACCCCACAAAGCTAAGGTTTATCGCTAAAACAAAGCTCTGATACCAGATGTGAAGTCCCATCTTTCCGCACACTTTAAGTCAACGATAAACCACACACGTCAGACTTAAACCATACAGAAGGGCGGATTGTTATAGGGTAAATAAGAATAAGCAGAGAAAGAAAGAAAAACAAAATAGAATCTTGCAACAGAACGATAAAATATAATAATCAAATATACAGTTCATGAAGCTGTTTACAAAATATTCGATTGTACTTATACAATACATATCAGAGCACACATACCAGAGAATAATAATTAATGCAGCGGAATTAAATGGTGTAGTGGAATAATATAGTAGATAATAGTACTAGAAATCTTCGTCTTCGTCCTCCAAAATAAAATCTTTAAATCCTTAAACGCTCGGACTGACCCGAGCAAATTGAAAGGACAGACACTCGAGTCAGAACTAAAATATCTTATGTAAGTTAAATCAACAAGAATAAATATGAGTGGAACGACGTCAGAGATGTTTACGGGATTTGACATCTCCTATCCAGTGTCTAACGTGAGTGCAGTAACTCAAGAGATGCTCAGGATTCACATCTCCTAAGGATCCGTTAAACTATTTACTATGTAGTAATATTTTTCTATTATAATAGTGTCTAGTAGTAAAATAAACTTACTTTTAAATAGCGTTAAGGCTTTACATTTTCCACCTTAAGACGTAATAATGCCAATAGTCTATACAGTACCGTAATACCTCCTGATCGGGAGGCTAACATAGGATATTCCATAGGTACGACAGAAATAGAAACTCGTACAAGGCGCGATAGGGTAGGTGACAAGGAACAACTAGGCAATGCCAGGGTAGATATACCAATTACGCTTCCGGGCCGGTGGTAACGCGTAGCGCGCAGCTACCGCCCACCTCGAGCCACACCCCCAAAAAAGAAAATTAAAAGTGGCCACCGAATCAATTCAAAAGCCAGAGTATAATATCGAAGGGATGTGTCCGATCAAAGGAGCTATCTCATTAGCGCGTTTATTGCTCCTATTTTAGCCACCTTATCCCAACTCATGGGAGTTGGGTCCACGTATTTACCTCAAAGGAAACGCCGCCGCCATCTTACTTCATTCTGGAATCTCCACCGCGTACACGGTTGTCAAAGTGGTTTTCGAAGTTGGCAGAGAGTATGACAACTTCTGATCCCGGTCTCTTTAACGACCAAACGTTATTATAACACCTCGGTCTTTTCAAAATAATTTATACTTTAAACTGGAAAATAATATATATTTCAAAACTATATAAATACGATATCATTTTTATAAAACCCAAATCAATATAATATCATTTTCAAAAATATCCCTTTTTCCAAATTCATAGCACTTTCAAATTTATATACCTTGAAACCAAACATTTGAAACTATAACACTTTTAAAAACATAATACTTTGAAATTCATAACTTCGAAACATTTCAATTTTGATAAAACGTTTGAATTTTGATATATTTCAAGGCTTAAATATTCCAAAATTCCAAAACTAAATTTGATAATTTATATTCAAAAATCAAATCTTCTATTATTTAGTTTTGAAATATTTACATAATAAATCCATTTCATTTTAAACAAAACTCAAATTTCAAATACTAAATATTTTCTTCAATTCATTTATACTTGAAATAATCATTTAATTCACCTAGACCCAACAATCCAGTTATAATAATTATGCCTTTTAAAATTTTCAATTTAATAAATTTCACATCAGCCTTTTAGAGTTTAATTCTTAAATAAATTCAATTCCAAATAAATCTCCAATTTATCTCCCAACCTTAATTTATTTAAATCATTATACACTCTATATTAAAATAAAATTTAAATACTTACTCACATTTATTTTAATAAAAATCAAACTCTATTATTAAACTAAATTTCTATTTAACAAACTTATACATAGCTCAAATTCAAGCATTTTAATAATATTTATATAATATCAAAAATCAATATTCATTTAACCATATTATATAAAATAATCAATCTTTATTATTGGGCTAATTTTATATTTCAAAGCCTACTTATATATAGCTAAAGTCAATAATAAATTTGACATTTATATATCATCTAAAATCAATATTTATATAACTCGTATATTTCTTTACAAAACCATAGAAATCATTTCAAAAGATTTTTATATATATAGATCGCGGTGTCTGTATATAATTTTCTACCCTATGGTCAAGTGATACGGATGTTTATCATTTCAACCCCCAATATAAAATAAAAATGCGGTTGTATATCATTTCAAACCGCAATCCCGAATCAAAATAAATGCATAAAAACTTGCAGAATACGATGATATAAATAAAACATCCATTCATCCATTATAAAATCATACATCCATCACAATCATCATCCAAAACAATCAATCAATATCAATATATAATTGATAATATTTAACAGGTAATTAACTGGAAGTTATATTCAAAAATAACTTAAATAACGATTAAATTCGAATAAATGCAATTAACTGAGATGATGATTAAAATATAAGAAACAATCATAAATAAATGCATAATCACAACAAAAATTAATTTACCAAGCATAAGAAATTTTAGAAATTGTGAGTGGGTTAAAACACTCACCTTTTGAATTTAAATCCAATTTAAACCCAAAAATTTGAATGGTCTCAGAATCCATCCAAACCAGCGCCAGAATGTTTGGAATTCAGATACGATTCCAATGGAGAAAATTGCGTTCAAAACCGATCTCTTATGTAAAAGTTATTGTTGTTAGAACGAGTTTGAAATTTGAAATAAAATGAACTAAAATAAAATAAAATACACGTAAATACCACGTCACTGTCTCCCACGTGGCTCAGAAAATCGCTCCAGTAAGAAACCCTTGCTGCCTCCTTTACTAGCCGTTGACCACGAATCGCCTCACCAAAAGGCAACTGGACTGAGCCGCCTTCATGGCGTCGAACCCCGTAGCCATACCTACCCAACGCTGGTGGTCCCACCCCCTGTGGCGCCTCCGATTGACACACGTATGCCGCGAAAAACTTCCGTTCATCCACTAAACACAGCGAATCCAAGCACCATCGAAGCAAAGTAAACTCATGGATCTGCAGCTCTCGATCCCCTCCACCCTACCATGCCCATGATTCGTCGATTGAGCGAAGTAGATAAACGCTCAGTTGAACGACCGAGGTTATCTCGCTGATTCCAGGACAAACGATGCGTCAAATTGAAAAATGAATTGTAGATTTAGGTTGCGCTCGTCAAGAGCTTCAAATCCATATAAAATTGGCATATATTGTGGAGTTTGAAATTTTAGCTTTGGATTTGTTTTGGGTTACAATTGGAATTAGGGTTTGTCTGCCTTTGAAGTGAGGAGGTGAATAGAACGTATAGAAATGAGGAACAGAGGCTGCTAGGGTTTACAGCAGGATATATATAGGCAGGTTTGACATTTGAATGGATGGATAAGATAGATTTACGTGCTAACACCAAAGTGGCCCAGAAGCCCGTTTCGACTCCGGAATGAAATTGGGTCAACCCATATATCAAAATAGATGTTTTAAATATTTTAAACGCGATGGAATAAGTTTCAAGTCAAAATTCCATCGTATGAAGAAGTTATGCTAAAATCAATATTTTTCAAATTAATTTTAATTGATTTCAATTTCATTTATTTCAAGGCGTTTCGAGTCCGTACGATCAAACGACAAGTCCGATTGCTACGAAACTTGAAATCCTACAATAATTCACTGTTACGGATCCGATGAAACTGGTTTCGTCAAAATCCGAGTCTGTGGCAAAAATGGCTATTTTTACACTAATTAAATAAATTAATAAATTAATTAATTAAATCAAATTTCCAATTTAAATTCTAAAATTGACAATTCTAATCATTTAAATTTCTTAATAGTTTGCAATGATTCTAAACAAATTTAGATGTCAAATTAAATGTTGATTCAATCATACATTTCAGCGTAAATTCAAATTTCATTGTATTCATCAATTATAAATTATATCTTCAATTATTCCATTGAATTCACTATTCATTCTTAATAATCAATTCATTACGGTCAAATGGAGGAAATTAACATTGGATTCAAAGCTAGTACATAAATATTTCCAACTTCAACCTAATTTTTAAATCAATGCAATAATTAAATATTTAGTTTCATTCATTCGCAATTAATCCAATTATTATGAATTAAATAAATTAAATCACTATTTAAATTCAAATTCTATAATTCATAAATTTTATCTTCTTGTATTACTTATTAATTTATAATTCTTTAAAACCAATTCCCATCTCAATTTAAAGTAAATCAATTCACTAATTATTGTATTTATTTCATTTACTTAAAATAATTCCTTTATTATAAATTGAATCCAATTAATTTTTATAAGTTCCAATTTAACTGATTAGATTCAATTCCAAACCTTTAGTTGAGTCTATTATTACCTTGTAACACAGTTATACTTGTCTCACATTTCATTCCATTATATTAACTTACGAATAAAATATGTATTTCCGTTGCTTATTACATGTACACTTTACAATTACAGTTCTTACCCGCATAAATGAGACATTTATTTTCTTTTAAATGTAATTGTTTTAAAATTATTTGGTAGACTAGATATATTCTGGTAATTTATGATAAATGTTACCATAGCCTTAAAATTTCACTTAGGTTTATTATTTCAACTATTTATAGAATTACTTACATCATACAGATTCATTCTATTACCATAAATCATACATTAATTCATATATTCATACAATACTTACCTTTATTTACTTATAATAAAATCTCATTCACAAATTTAACAGTTACAAAATATTAATAGAAGAATTAAATAGTAACTTACAACCGTTACTATTTCTTTGATTCATTAATTACAATTAATATTCTCTAAATAAATTTATTTACTTGGTCCCATGCTTTCTATTACACCAAT
The DNA here is from genome assembly GCA_030765085.1 of Allium cepa. NCBI lineage: Eukaryota > Viridiplantae > Streptophyta > Magnoliopsida > Asparagales > Amaryllidaceae > Allium > Allium cepa. The sequence goes on from CM060942.1 coordinate 189,160,643, forward strand.
TACTACCTTATACATAAATTTTACGTTTCCTTTTTTAATTCACATCGCACTTTCCGTTATAATATTAATTATCAATAAAGACATTTAGTTATCTTTATTCTCCCCAACCAATTTCCATATGTTATTATAATTTTACAATTTTAATAAATTCATTAATTGACATTTCATTCAACGTATTAATTATTAACCTGAATTAGCACTGTTACGTTTTAAATTTACTTATTAGCTCACAACAAGTGCTACCATTAGTTCATACACTAATTTATTCCATTTCCATTCCTTATACATTATTTTATTGGTAAGTTAACATTTTTAAATTATTAATTTACCTCTTATATCCCATTATAAATTAATGCGCACATTAATTAAGATTTTAAATCAATTTAATCATTTCATTTTGGAACATTCTTTTATTAAAATAAGAATAAGATTAACATTTACATTGTTTCACTTATTGGAATTACATCCAGGTTATTAACAATTAACTTATATTTTCATTGTTACATTCAAGTTAATAAAAATTTACTTACCAATCTTATCCAAGTTATTATTTCCATTAATAACTCACTAAATTTTTATTTCCTTCAACATTAAGTTACCAAAATCTTCTTAAATTAAGAAATTTAATTACCAAATTTTATGGGTCGTTACAACATAGGAGCTCTATTGGTATGACAAAATAGGAGAGAGTCAAGTATGTTTTACTCAAAGATAGCTATGTTTTGATAAATGATAGCATTACTATTGCGCGACTCTCTCACCCTTTCTCATAAATCACATTAGCTGCTTATATCCTTGAGAAACACTATAATGTTATGTTGTAGAAATATGCGTGATTCGACTGTATTATGCTTGAGGATATTGATTTAATGATAAAAGAATATCTTTTTTATGGAAAAAGACAGACCAATCGATCTGAAAGAATCAACTATATTATTGAGTTGGAGTTTGACTAATCTCCCCTTTCTTTCATTTTTTCATAACCGAGAATTATGTTTGAAAGTTTTAATTCATTAACGCATTAAACGAAAAATTTGAAAGATTTGATCGTTAAGTGCAGTTGTAGAAACTTTATAGTGATCAATAAATGTATGACCAAACTTTATGGTTTTTCCCTGTATATTTGCACATGCTTATCTATCATCATCTACACTATCATACATATTGTCATATTGAACCACTCAAAAGTAATCATTTTGTTTTAATTTTGATTTAGGTATTAATGTGCACTCTCTTTTACGAGCATCGATTTAATCACAACAAGGGTAATATGATATTTGGTTATAATTATCATCAATGACTATTTTTTATCACAAACATGTATACTTGGATTTGTTTATGTAATTTCAATTCATTAACATTTTGAGTTGTATATTATGAAATTAGTTTGTTGATTTTCTAATTGGTAGAAAGAGAATCATTTGCAGATTCAAACTTCCTATTTATTGTCATTTTAGTAATGAAATTTCAAAATTATATTATACATACTATATAAGCAGTGGTGATGAAAGATTCAAAGGATATATAATTTGATTTTGAATTTGGTTAATCTATATATATAACTCTAAATGATAAATTTAGTTTGCAATTTGATAAATTAGTGTGTTTTAAGCTTATTATTATGCCTATCCTGAATATGATCACATTCTAGGTAGAATAACGGTTCTTAATGTGTGTAATCTTCAATAACTTTATAACAATAGCGGCAATTGAAGTAGTGCGAGTAGCATACCTAAAAGTAGAGGAGAAGAAGAAAGAGATTCCATGGATCAAGTAAGAATGTAGTTTTGTTAAAATTTTATATTTTTTCATTAATCGAATACACAATTTAAAATTTGTTTTTCTCATCTTTGATTGAAAGGCTGAGATAGGTTGCGATCCTTCTCTGAACGTAAATGGTTACTTCTTTTTGTCAGTATTCTTCACCAATGGCAGCAACCATATGTCTACTATAAATACATGTTCTCAAATACTTAATATTCACCGAAATTCATTCTAACTTTCTTATATTCTTCTTGTGCTCTCATATTTACATTCAAATAGCAAACAAGCATTTTACTGCTTTGAATCTTCTAATAAATTTTCATAACCTTTGATTCCTAGCATTACCTTCTCTTCATACCTTCACATACACTTCAAATACTTGATGATTTGATTATAGGAGGTTTGTACTATCAAAGATAAATCAGTGTTATCAAGAACACACATTGCCAATATTCTTTTGTATTAGTAAAGTCCTCTTCTGCTGCTGAGGCGAAAGTCATGTTCTGCTGCTCAGACTGTATATACCTGTTCCTCCGGGTTAAGTGAGGATTATTGTTTTAGTGAAATTTTCGAAGGAGTCTGGGACTGGATGCGGAACAGTGCTCCAAACCAGTATAAAAATCTCTAGTGTTATTTCTATTATATTACTGCTTTATATTTCGCACTATTTACTACATACTATACTCTGCATTATTATATCCATATTGTTCGGTTCTAGCACACTTTAATTTGGTATCAGAGCATAGTCACTTTCATTTGGTATCAGATCATAGTCACTTTCATATGGTATCAGAGCCTGGAATTCTATCGATCGCCACAACATCATAGAATAATGGCCAGAAAACGATCCTGTCGAAATACAACAGGCAAAATCTCTGTCAAAGCCACCAGTGAGGGCTAAAAAAAGATACTTTCTGATTTACAAATTTCAGTAAAAGATAATAATGAATTAGTTAGTATAAGCAATAAGATTTCAAAGCTTAATTTTATTATTTTAGAAAAATTAAAATCCGTTGAACTTGAAAATGAGAAATTGAAAAAATGAAAAGTTAAATTTAAAAAATCAACTTGGTGTTTTAAAGAATAATTTTATAACCGTTAAAGATTTTCTAGATGAGAAAAACATCATATTTGAAAAAGAGAGAGAAAATTTTTTAAAAGAAATTTTTGATTTGAAAAGGTAAAATGATTTATTACAATCCTCTTTAGATAATTCAAAATCTCAAAATTCCCTTCTTAAAAATGAGAAACGTATGTTAAGAAACGAGAATTCCGAATAAAATGAGAAAATTGATATTTTGAAAATAATAATTGTGACTTTAAGGCTAAATTTGATAAACTTAACACCGAAGTAATAAAATTTAATAAAAGTCAAAACGATTTAAACAAGATTTTTTCTGGTTCTAGACCTTCAAATGATAAAAGTGGTTTAGGATATAATAAAATAGATCATAGAAATAGCACTAGACATGATTTCATGTATATTAAATATGTTAGTGCTAGTAATAGATTACAAGAAAAGTCTAAATCAAATTTTTATAGAAATTCAAATACTGCTATGACCAATAATGTTAATAATTTCTTTAGTAGTACAAAATCATTGACGAGAAATATGAATAAAAATTATCTAAATATTTGGGTTACTGTTAATTGGAAAAATACAGAAAAATATATTGATGATTATTTTGATATGGTAGTTAATAATGAAAATTATATTTATAAAGCTTCAACCACACCCAAATGGGTATGGTTTCCTAAAAATTAGGAAATTATAAGAACCTTGGGTATCGTATGCTTTAAATGTTAATTTTTTCCGATACCTTACATTATAAGTAGTAGTTATTTCATTTTATATTGTTCTATGTTAACACTTATGTGAAATATAATTTATATCTTCATATAAACTCTCCTTTTTGTCGATGACAAAGGGGGAGAAAGATATTGCTCTAACACTATTTGCAGGAATAAACCATGCAAGCACCGATTAAAGGGGGGAAAGATTATTTATTTTCAGGAATGTAGCATAGATTTTGGGGGAGAAATCTATAGCACAATTATAGGAATATATTCAGTGAGAGAGATAAGATCAACAAAGCTTGTCAAAAATTCGTTCGTAGAAAATGAAGTTGTCATCGTCAAAAGGGGGGAATGTTGAATCATAGATTTTGATTGCTGACAAGACACAATAATTCACGAACCTACGACGACGATGACATCTGGACTCAACGACTCAAAGTATGGTTCATACAGTTATATATTTTTACAAGAGTCGTCAAATATGTATACAGAGTCTAGTTTAGTGCTTTCTTAAAATCGTGCCTCAAGAATCATCATTCACATTCAAATAAACTTGCATGCATGTTTTAATCAAAATCAAGTTTTCAAAAAATGCATGGAGCAGGGCTTGAACCCAAGTCACTAGTTTGGAAGGCAAGTAATCTAACCAAATGAGCTACTACAATTTTTGCTTAACAACAGAATTCAATCAACTGAATACAGTCAGTCAGTCAACTGAATCTATGCATTTTAGCATATTCGTGCATGATTTTTTACATGTCTTCACTATTCAGTCGACTGACCATTTTCGACCAGTCGACTGACCTGAACCCAATTGTCATATTTTGAAAAGACATTTCCATTCCGCGATAGGTTGCGATCCTTCTTTGAACGGAAATGGTTGTTTCTTTTGGTCAGAACTCTTCACCAATGGCAGCAACCCTATGTCTACTATAAATACATGTTCCCAAACACTTCATATTCACCGAAATTCATTCTAACTTTTATATTCATCTTGTGCTCTCATACTTACATTCAAACAACAAACAAGCATTTTACTGCTTTGAATCTTCAAATAAATTTTCATAATCTTTGATTCTTAGAATTACCTTCTCTTCATACCTTCACATACACTTCGTATACTTGAGGATTTGATTATAGGAGGTTTGTACTATCAGAGACAAATCAGTGTTATCAAGAACACACATTGTCAGATATTCTTTTGTATTAGTAAAGTCCTCTTCTGCTGCTGAGGCGAAAGCCATTTCTGCTGCTCAGGTGTCTGTTCTACTGCTCAGGTGTCTGTGTATACCTGTTCCTCCGGGTTAAGTACGGATTATTGTTTTAGTGAAATTCCAAAAGGAGTCTGGGACTGGACGTAGGACTGTGCTCCAAACCAGTATAAAAATCTCTAGTGTTACTTTTATTATATTACTGCTTTTATATTTCACACTATTTACTACATTACTATACTCTACATTATTATATCCATATTGCTCGGTCCTAGCGCACTTTCATTTGGTATCATAGCATAGTCACTTTCATTTGGTATCAGAGCATAGTCACTTTCACTTATTTGTCCGTGCCTTTAATTACTTTTTGTTACTTTAGTTTTTATTTATTTTTAGTTCAATTTTACATAGCCTTAAATGTCATTGTTGTTAAAAGTAGTCGGTCTTCATATTATAAAAAAAAGCGCAACGGCTATTTTATGTTGATTTATGAAGTAAACACAAAATATTGTTAAAAAAAAAGAATGATTATCTGTTAAATGTGAAATTAGACCACGTATGTTAAGCGACTATTTAATGGGAATTAAGAGCTGCATAATGCTAAGAAAAATTGCAATACAATTATTGCATTTAAGAATTCTGGCTTAAACGTAAACAAGTAATTATTTTCACTTCCACTGTCAGTTTATGTTACAATACTATGGAGTAATTATACCGAAATATTTTCTAATTTAGAAATATAATGCTAACGGATGGATCTTTGATTTAGAAATCAAACTATTTATGGCTTTTTGGTTTTTGTTGAAGCTCTTTATCAAATGATCAAATTATTCTGAATTTCCATTTTTTATATTCATTTTTTGTAATGTATTTGAGTAATAGTTTCATATATACTAAAGCCTAGACTACATCTTTATATAATGAAAACTATAAGTGCACATTACATTAAACAAATTGTTCAGCACATAGAAAATATATCTTCATATTAGAAATTATTGTATAAGTTAGTAATATTCTCATGAAATAACATTTGCCAGGTAAATCACAGATATTCTAATACTTACTCTTTAGTTTATAAATCCTTACTTTAAGAGATGCTTTTTTTGTAGTGTAAATCCTAATCATTTTATTTGTACTAATAGATTTCCAAAAGGAGAGAAAAGTCAAATCACTTTCAATCGTGAAAGGGGTGAATTAAAAAGAAGAAACGATAGAAGTTCTTTGGTGACTGTTGTGCATGGGATGCAACTCCACTTTTATAATGAAACATATTTATGTTAATCTGAAAGAAAATAGATGACAAAGTTTGATTGTTTCAAATTGGGTTAATACAACATTATTTGATAAATTTTGATTCCATAAGTGTTTCTTATTCTTGGAATTATTTTTTTACACAATTGATCTGAAGATTACTGTTCTTTGAACATGCTAAACAAAATATAGGACCTTATATTTAAGTTATTGTGCAAAACTTTTAAAAAAAAATCTTGCTCTTTGTTATTTATAGTAATGCTAAATGCACTCCTATCTGTGCTCCATTTACAGTAACAAAAGAAAAAAATGTTAAAAGTTGTTGCATTTTACTCAATCGATGGGCATTGTATAACCAATCAACAATATATTTGTCTAGAATATACCAACGATGGAAGAGTGAAGTCTACTTTGATTGTTTAAAACTTGAGGTCAATATATTTGATTGGAATCATAATACAAATCAAACAATCTAAGAAGATGTAAAACGAAACACCAATTGTGGTGTTGCAAGCAATTATTGAATCAAAAGCTAAATATATCAACAATGACTCATGGGAAGGGGACTCATTATTGGAGGGATAAATCAAAGGCTAAGTTGATTCAGCAGAATGTACATGGTGCTAAGCTTATGAATATAAAAGGCATAACATCATTAGCTAAGGAGGTGATTGTTTACACAACCAAGTATGGTGTTATTTTAGGGCTGTTATCAGATAGAGGAAGTGAATCAGTGATATCCCCTAAGTATAACTAGTATGCTCATCAAGATATCGGCTGCAAGTTTCTTTTGTTTCTACATCCAGAACTGTTGGTACACATGGCTTACATTTATTAGAAGACAAAAATAATAGGGTAACAAGAGCACAAATATGTTAACAAAAAGGTGAGCCATGTGGACATGTGGTGTTAAGCAGCATGTAACTTTCAACAAAATAAACTGGTACCAATGTATCCATCCAAAGATATGGGAGAAATAAAAATGCACAAACCACAGGTTATATTAACAGAAAGATGCAACTAACCCCACTTTACAAAATATTATTACCCCCGGTCGACAAAATGGATTAATATGATTACTTTAAAGAGCTTAGAGAAGTTAACTGATAATTGAACGAGCGTGATCTGTAGAGTTGTACTAGTTCATAGGGTTCTTATTCCCTCCATGAAAGGAGTAATAATTGTCATTGTTATGCATTTTTAATAAAGATTCAACCAACGCAATTCTAAGTAAAAACCTGTAGTGCAGAAAAGAAAACACAGAGATGTAAGGCCATCTTTTAGGGGAACAAGTTGCAGGATCCCTCAACATGAATATGTACTGTTTTAGAAAAGCTGGATAAAACATACACCCTCTTTTAGAAAAGCCGAATGATTCCAACAGTCGTATTGCAATGGCAATACAATTTTGCGCTTTATTCCTCTACTTAAAAATATAATCTACTGCAACTATCACCACTTCTTCTCTTCACGCTTCCCTCTACATTCCATAAATTTTATTATTATTATTATTATTATTATTATTATTATTATATATTATTTTACTTTTTACATTTTCAATTAGAATGGCAAACCAAAATTGAAAAGGAAAAAGAAAATCCGACTAACCCCATATATCATAATTTCAAGCACAAGCTCCTAATCTCAATACCGAATACAATTTCTCATAAATTTTCAAATTCAAAATAGAGATTTCTGCACTCAGCTCAGCTCTTTTCTCAACAACCATATTAATTGAATTTACCTAACTTGCATTCGCAAAAGTTTGCCTATTGACCACAATTTCAACACATGGAAATATATGTAAAGAAGTAACTAGTTAAATTGAGGATCAATTAAGCTTAAAGTGGCGAATAAATTCAATCCAAGTTCGAACAACATAGACGATACTAAGATTGAAGATGATGGTAAATGTAGGAACTCCACGGGATGACATGACGATCACATAGTTGTGGTGATAGAGAAAGAGGAAGATCAATTGGATTTGATATGAATGAATCACCCAGTGATGATGGTAAACCCATAGCGTTAGCTGCCTTGTGAGTAGTCAAAAAGTAGTCAATGGAAAGATTTGAGATCGTGGTAAATGTAGGAACTCTACAGGATGGCATGATGGTCAACATGGCTGCGGTGGTAGAGAAAGAGGGAGATCGATCGGATTTAATATGATTGAATCATCCAATGATGATGGCAAGCCCTTAGCTTAGCTGCCCAGCAAGCAGCCAAAAAGTAGTCAATGCAAGGAGACGAAGAGTTATGTTCCTGCTCAAACGAATGTCTGTAAGATTCAAGCAAAATATCAAACCAAAGTGAGTGTTCCTTTTGGAATTTGATTAAAACAAATTTCATCCACCAAAGTAAACGAAGGAACGGAAAAAAATGAAACTGTTGTAAAAATCATCTAGGTGTTAACTTAGACACCGCCTAGGTACCAAGCGAGGTTTACGGCCTTGGCATCCACCTAGGATCCGCTTAGGCGTTAGACAAGACTTATTGCCTTACCTAATCCCTTAGGTAGAGACTTTTGTAATAATTACATCTTGTAGTTATGTATGAAACATATGTTAAACATTTTGCATTTTTTAGTTGAAAATAGGCATTGTCTCTCTGCCTTCAAAATTAATAACGAAGATCAATATTGAAAATAGGTATACGTTGTATCATTAAAAAAATTTTGCACAAATATCTAAAAAAATTATTGATAATAAACTAATAACAAGTTTCTCAAAAAAACCTAGCATTGTTTAATCCTTGCCTAGACGATCAATCACTCCCAAACCCACCACCTAGCCTCCAACTAACGATTTTAACAACATTGAAACCTGAAAGTCATTGGAAGTGCAGTGAAACGAAATAAATAAGGTTTTCCAAAAATGAAATCAAATAATATTCAAGTTAGCAAAGTAGCGCCACCAAACATTATATGGTAACTATTTAGTTATGCATTTGATTATGCACTGTCATGTGATATTATCCAAGGATGAACTTCGATTCGAATCCTAGAAGTTTTGACCTAGATGGAAGTGTATGATTCTACTGTAGTGGAGACACTCAACCATCAAAGAAACATAAAGCAAAGAAAAATATTTTGATGGGCAAAACGATTTGATGCGATCGTTGAAAAATGTTGTCATATCACAAGGTACTCATGATAGACAATTGAAAAATAAAAACATAAAAAGTACCAACTATTGGCAACTAGTATACCGATCATGAGTTAAGCTTTCGATCAAGCTATTAAGGTTGCTTGCTTTATTTAACTACCTTCATCCTTTAACTTTTGCAGGCTTTTGGTCTTCAAATTATCTTTCCATTGGCATGTTTTCTTAATCTTCTTGGTGTTAGTGACAACATGGAAAATCATGTCGATGTCATTTATTTGATTAATAAAGATATCAAGAGCACCCAGAGACTTCTAACAGATGAAAATCTTTTAATGTGTTGGTTGTTCAAAGAATTACATTTTTCAAAGGGAGTTGTTAGTCACAAGTCAGATGTTATAAGCCTTCTAAGAGGAGAGAAAGGTCGCAAACACAATCGACTATGAGTCCACATATAATTCGCCTAATGCAGAGGCCCAACCCCCGACCCTCGTAAAGGCAAACAAGCTAGCGAGCGCCTTTTTTCTACTCCATATATTAGAGGTATCCTCTCCTTGCTGAAAGCATTCTCTTTCTTCCTCTTCACTCCCATCAAATAAAAAAATTCCACATGTGTCCTTAAATAACAAGTCCTCATCGAGACATAATTGACAAGGAGAATTACATGCCATTGAGCGAGTGCCCTGACAGGTTAGATCGTTTTTGGCCAGATATATTACATGCAGAATTAGCCAAGGATAGAAGAACCTTGTATAATAGATTTAGGACATCATAACGTAGGTATATTTTGAGTGCTCGTTTGTGGCTTCTTGTATTCACAATTTTTGACATTGATTGTTGGGTACTTGGGTTTTGTTTCAACCTAATGAAACCTATATGAGAAGACTTCAAAATTCGCATATGGAAATGAAATAATTAGACGTATGTGAAGGTAAAAATATATAGTTAATGGAGATCTGATATATAGAAACCAAAAATATGATTTCTTAGTAAGACAAGGCTCAAGTATTAAAAGATAGTAGAATGACTTAGAGAAGACCATAAAGGAACGACCTTGCTTACTATGCCTGAACATAAAAGCATTGTTGTAGTAGGGTCAAACCCGCTCCATATATTTATTTAGGAAGACTACTTCCAATGAAAAACCACCCATTAACTCCACTATCCGCTCTACCGTCTACATATTATAACCACTATCTTCATTATGAAGGTGATAATAATCTTTAATTGTGGGTCTAAGCCACTTTTAACTTTCCTTATTAGCTAACTTTGCTTTTAATAATTCACACCAGTTAACTAAATTCAAGAATTGAGATAACATTGAAAACTCATCTTTGAAAACATCCAACAACATATTAAATTTTCATATGATTCTACGAACATTATAATGGGTTTAAGAGACTAAAGGCTCTTTCCTTCAGCAATTTATTATCATTAATTTTTTAAAATAGTAATATATTTAGTACGCAAATCTTAAATCATCATATTCACTAAAAAAACGAATTAATATGACACTGAAAACATTTTGGATGAAGTCTTACTCACCACAACGACATGTAACCTCTCCTGGATGAGGGAAAATATTGCCATCATTCATTCCTTAATTATCGTCTAATGAAATATCATTTTCTCCTTTAGAATTTTCTATGTTGAAACCATGAAAGTGAAGAATGAATGAGTGTTGTAGAGAATGAAGGAACATAAGATGCTCCGGGGTTTCTTGATGGACTTCGGATTAATAGCCCAAATGAGCCTTAATTAAACAATTCTTTTCCTCTATCACTCTATTCTTATTCTAAATAAGAATGCATAGAAAACTCTTTATTTGTATAATTCACTTACTCCCAAAATTAAATAACTTTTTCGTAAAATTGCTAACTATGTTTTCTAAGTGTTTCATATGCCTAGTGAATTAATTTCCCTCAAGTGTTTTCCTACACTTCATTAATTAACTAATTTTTTATCCAATTTAATTAGCACTCTAAGTGGCGCACTACAGTTTTCAGTTAAAGTAATTCATGCATAATTTTTGACATAATCCTCCATAAAATTCTTTCCATAAATAATTAGTAAAAAATAATTAACTAGTTAATATTTAAGTGCATTCACTGCACATAGCTAGTAATTACTTATGTAGTTTGCAAACATATTATTTTAACCACATCACTATTCAATTAGCACATCATGTCATCGAATATGATGCTAGTAATATATATGAATACAGGATGTTACAAAAGTACTCTTAGCCCGATAGAAATATAAATGTTTTTCAATATCATTCGTAAACGATTTTCACTTAAATTACATTTTTCTTTAACAATTCGTAAATGATGTCAAACTATAATGTAGTTCTAACAAAATGAAAAATAGTATTTAATTTTGATGGTTTAATCAGCGTTATGAGTAATGCCAAATACCGTTTAAACACATTTTCAATTTCGGCATGTATAATCCTTTTGCTTTTGACGTTGGCGTCAAGATCGGGAAAAGGATAAAAAATTGCTACAATAAAATTCAACGTGTCAAATCATCATTTATGCTTAAATTAAACAGGAAATTATTGTCAAGGACAAAATTTCACAGCTTTTTAGCCTCAAGGACAGACCTTCAATATTTTATCCTGAAGGACAACTTTCTGTAGGTATCAGTTTTTAGTTATTGATAGCAGTTTTTAGGTATCAGTTTCTAGTTATCGGTAGCAGTTTTTAGGTATCAGTTTTTAGCTCGGTATCAGTTTTGTTGTCCTTATGGATAATTTTGGAAAATGTTTGTCCTTGTGAATAATTTTTAGAAAAATATTTGTCCTTGTGGTAAAAATATTGAGGTCGTGTCCTTGAGGCAAAAAATATAGAAAATTTTGTCCTTTAAATTAATTCCCCCTAAATTAAAATCCTTTACATATTTTACATATATTGAATTGATATTGTTATGTCAGCAATTGACATTTCAACTTTCCATTTTCAAATTATAACATTTTATTTTTCATGCGGAAAACACGTGTGATTTGTACTAATTATTATGCATCAACGTGTGGCACTACGGGGTGTGTCATTTGTACTATCTTAATTGTGTTGTGCGGAACACCTATCATACCTGCTAATTACTTCGCTTTGCACATGCTTCACTTGTGCCTTTAAATCTCGTAAATTATAGTCGCAATAGAATTATAATATTTTAATCCAACAGCATACTTTACATGATGCCCTTGTATGCAGGGCCGACCCAAAACTTTTTTTTTCCCAAGTCCATATACGCATTTTTGAAAGAAATTTAAAAAGCAAAAACAAACTATTGCCTGCTACCAGCTTTCAACCTATGTCAGTAACATTCGCTCTAACAATCCTACCACTAAACCACATATTGCTTGACAATATTGTTTGGTTTATGTTTTATATATAAACAAGTATTAGCATAAAAAATCGTTGTCCCCAGCCCAGTGGGCTGCCCTAGCCCGAGGGCTTGGTGGGCTGTCCTTGGACCGGGCCTGCTTATATGAAATTGAAGTAACGGATTCTGGCACCCACTAAAAGTTATAAGTTAACAATTATTTTCAACTAAAAATTCATACATTTAGATACACAAGTAAAAAGTTCAATCTTAATCAGAATTTTTATAAAAAAATTCTTTATCGTTTCAAAAACGTGTTTATTAAAACTATACAAATCAATTGTTATTTATACAAACAACCCATGGTAGGTTATTCAAAGATGATATCAACAAAAATAACATAGTGATATACTTGCATTCTTAACTTATCCAAATATGTTTCATAAAATGATCCATCCAATCACCTGAACATCATTTAGTCTCTACATATATCATGAGAATGTAAAATGTAGAAGGAATAATAACGCATTCCATATATGAACCAATGTATTGTACACATTTAAGTATTTTTTCTCTTAATAAAGAGCAATATTTTCAGCACATAAACAACTCCACATGGAATAAAAAATGGTGAAGAAGAAAAAGATTCAAGGTTACAATGATAAAAACAAAATTATTGACAAGCACCTTTGTCCAAGTGGTTAATTGATTCGGCTTTGGTGCAGCATGTCACAAGTTCGAAACTTTCTTTCGAATGTTTATTTGACATGGGATGTGCTGTCCCAATGATTTGTTGTATATAAAGTACCAGTTCAAAAAAAACAAAAAAACAAATTATTGATCAACAACTTAACTCTAATTCTTTCTCACTAGTCATAGTAAAAAAATACTTATTTCAAATTTGGGGAAAACATCATAAATAAATGTAGCACAATTGGAGATGCGGGGTATCGATCCCCGTACCTCTCGCATGCTAAGCGAGCGCTCTACCATCTGAGCTACATCCCCTTGACAAAAATTTTGATCCATGATAGTCTTCTTTGTGTTTTTCCAGTTCTATCAAATGCACTTTAGGGATATACAGGAAGCAACCACGACTTCAATTCAGACGCTATGGCAATTATATCTCTATAACATAGAAGTCAAAATGGCCTTTTCTTCTTTTTCAAATATTAAAAAAAAGAAGATTGCGGGTCGACATCAAGGGAATTTAATTTCAAGACTTTTACATCCATAATTTATAGCCTTACGATCGTAATGGTGGTCCATAATAATGTTTTTGAAGTAATTGACGCACAACTCTCAGACCATGCTCTTCAACAAAATACTATGTGAATATGAATACGTTTCTAGTAAAGAAAATATATGAATATTGTGTGATGCAATGAAAATATCATGGACAAAATATATGAATATTGTGTGATGCAATGAAAATATCATGTGTCCATGATTCAATACGCTGAACACAGAAACAAAAGATTTATGCTACACCCCTCTCCATTACACCACATCTACATCCCTACAATTTTAGAGCCACATGTCGAAATGCCATGCAAAGTTCTATATATGTCCTTGCATGACTCAAAACCATCTTCAAATTATTTTGTTTGATTCGGATAATTTTAACATATTCAAAATAAAATTTCAAATTGATAGCCGAAATAAATATTCTAAATGATTAATATTGCTTTAACATTTCGAACATGCCAAAAATTTCAAAATGATCATATTTTTTGTGGTCGTGATATTTATAGTGTAGATTGAACATACCTAAGATTTAATTTGATTTTGAACTGTGTATCTCTAAAAACTATAATGGTATAGTAAAAGCGATCTGTAGTGGACCCTTACACACACATGTATGTGTCCGTGTGTATGTGCAAGCATGTGTGTGTCGTCTTACATTCGTGAACTCTTTTAATCAATTTGTTTTAATTTTACGATGCAACAAATGCAAACATTTCTTATGCAAATCAAAACCAATTTTGATACCAAGTGTTATAACTTAAGAGGACCGCGACCTAATGATATAACTATATAGAAAATTATACTTTGCTCTATTCGTCATCAGTCTTTTTCTCCAATGGATGAGAAGCTTCTTCTGATGTGCATCACTTCTATAACTTAATGTGTCTTTCTAATGGAGGAAAAGATAACCAGATATTGTGATGCAACTTTGGAGAACCTCATTATCATTTATATAGAGATTATAAGACTCTTAGCATTTTTACACCATCAAGAACTAATATGAATCGCACATACGTGCATCTAATAGATAGATAAATTTATTTTTTATTTAATAAAAAGTTAATAGACAAAGTGTACTATAAATGCAAAAGCTTTGATCGTTACAACACCTTTATTTCAAGCAGTTTTGTTGGTGGTGTCCGATGCAAATTGATAGTGAAATTCTATTGATGGATGGTCAGAAAGGGGATGGTGGTGGTGGTTGCAAACCATTGATAAAATTTCATTGATAGGTTGCAAGGTATTTTCTGAATTTCAAAAGGACATGCTGAAAATCTTATTCGTTGAATTCTCTTTATTCATAGTAGAGATAATGAAAACACACTATAATTAAAGAACATGAATGGTCTCATAGTATTAGTAATAATACTGGAAACCCAATGCAGACCTCTCCATGCTATTCTTCTTTTTATTCTTTTTTCGTCTTTTTTTCTTATAGCATCGGTAAACTGGTTTTTGGGTTGTTAAAAGGAACAATAATGTCAGCACGGGCAGCCCCACAGTCAGAAAAGCTATGTATCAGGAAAAGTGATAGAATATATTTTACATATATTCTAGGCGTTAGAATAATTGCTGATATTACCTGCATTTATTCTTTGATATTTCCTGCATTTATTCTCTGATTTGACTTACTCTTTATTTGGGAAATATTTATTTAGTTACCTTTCTTTTAGCAAATCAGTTGATTTGACGATATCTTTATTTAGGATGTATTTATTTAGTTACCTTTGTTTTAGCAAATCAATTGGATAATTTGTTGCCTATCTTAACTCTTGTAAACCATATATATATATATATATATATATATATATATATATGATTGAAAGTGGAATACAATGGCAAGCAAATTGATTTCTAAATAGATTTCTTTCGTGGTATCAGAGCTATTCTCCTAACCCTAGCCTCACCTATCTTCTTCTCCGTTCTTCTTCTTCTTCTATCTTTAATTCTTTTCCATGGCAGACTCATCCAAGTTTCATCCCGCACTCACCATCACTAATGTTAAATCTCTTATTCACACAAATTAGACAATGAGTAAGCCATGTATCATTCTTGGGCTACTCTGTTTACCAATCTTGCCAGGGTTCATGATCTTTACGATCACTTAGTTCCACCAACGGAGGAGAAGGCTATGGCTGCCTATGTCCAGGCTAAGTCCACTGATCCAGCACTTTGGAGGCGTTTGGATGCCGTTGTCTTGCAATGGATTTACAGCACCATTTCTTCTGATCTTCTCCTCACTATTCTCAGACGTAACGACATGGCAGAGGGGGCATAGAACCGTCTTGAAGCTCTTTTTCAGAACAACAAAGCCTCTCGGGCTACCCATCTCGAGGAGGACTTTACAAATGTTGCCTTTGAGGCTTTCAACTCGATCGACAATTATTGTAATTATCTACAATTTTTGGCGGATAGGTTGGCTGTTATTGATGCTCCGGTGACAAATGGTCTTCTGGTTTTACGTCTCACCGGGTCCTTACCAGAAGCGTATAGTGGTACGGCGGACTATATACAAAATAAAGAGCCTTTTCCATCCTTTGAGAGTTGTCGTTCAAGGTTGAAAATGGTTGAGCGTACTATCAAGGCTCGTCAAGCTCGTGAAACTGGTGGTTCTGGGAGTCGGTCCAGTGGTGTTGCCATGGTTGTCACTGATTCATCTTCAATCAACAAATGCAACAACAATAATAAAGGGAGGAACAGTTGTAAAAACAATGGAAAGAAAAAGGTCCACCAAAGTACTAATGGGTCCAGTCCTAGTCAGCCGCCATATCAGCAGCACCAGTGGCAGCCATGTCAGCAGGCCCCACCACCATGGTGGCAGCAGCCTGGTTGGTGAGGGTGGACTATTCCTCCTTGCCCATTTCCCGCATACTCTTGGCAACCGAGGCCCAATCCAGCGGTCCAACGTCCCTCCTCTTCTGGATCATGCTTACTTGGGTCCAGATCTCAAGCTTTTAATGTAGTTGCTCCTCCTGCTCCTCGCTACTTGCCCACCGACATTGAGGCCGCTATGCATGCTCTTTTGTTCTCTCAACCAGATGGAAACTACTATATGGATACTGGTGCTACATCTCACATTATGGCGGATGTAGGTATTCTCTCTTCTTATTTCAATTCAAGCAATAAGCATCATAACATTGTTGCTGGTAGTGGTCATTTAATTCCAATTCTTGGTCACGGTCACACTACATTGCCTCCACCTTATCCACCATTTACCCTAAACAATGTGTTATATGCTCCTAGGCTCATTAAAAATCTGGTCTTTGTTTGTAATTCACCACAAATAATATGTTTTCTATCTCTTTTGACCCTTTTGGTTTCTCTGTTAATGACTTACAGACTGGTAACAGACTAATGAGATGTGATAGCACTGAGGGCTTATATCCACTTTTCTCCGACTCTCAAGCCATTTCTTCCAATAATCATTCTTCTTTTACTGCTTTGCCTTTGAATATTTGGCACAATCATTTAGGTCATCCTGGCGATGCTATTCTTAAGTCTCTTTGTAGTAAAAAGTTTATTGATTGTAATAAGGTTTGTAAAACTTTTTGTTCTTCTTGTCCTCTTGGGAAACATTCTAAGCTACCTTTTTATGATTCAGTGTCATATACTTTTCTTCCACTTTACATTATTCATAGTGATCTTTGGACTTCTCCTATTGTTAGTACTTCCGGCCATTGTTATTATGTTCTTTTTCTTGATGACTATAGCAAATTTTTATGGACCTTTCCTATTGCAAAATATATCAGGTCAAACAACTGTTCCTAGCGTTTAATGCTTTAGTTAAGACACAATTTGAACATAATATTAAGACTTTTCAGTGTGACAATGGTACGGAATACATTAATGGCACTTTTAAGGATTTTTTTGAGAAACATGGTATGCTTTTCCGTCTCTCATGTCCTCATACATCTCCTCAAAACGGGAAGGCCGAAAGACACATAAAATCCATAAATAATATCATCCAGACTATTCTTGCTCATGAATCTACGCCACTCTCCTTTTGGTATCATGCTCTCTCCATGGCTACATATCTTCTCAATATCCTTCCTTCCAAGGTATTGAATTACCAATCTCCCGCTCAAATCCTCTATCAAAGTGATCTGGATTATTCAGCTTTGCGTGTTTTTGGTTGCTTATGTTTCCCATTATTCCCCCTTCTACTATTCATAAATTACAAGAAAGGTCGTCTCCTTTTGCTTATTTAGGTCCGGCTCCTAATCATCGGGGCTCCAAATTCTATGACATGTCTAGTAGTAAAATCATAATTTGTCGTCATGTTCGTTTTGTTGAAACAGAATTTCCATTCTCCAAACTCCACAAAACAAAACCTTCGAATTATGATTTTTTGAATGACAATATTAATCCTCAATTAATACATCATTTATCATAAAATACCACACCACAAAATATGCAGCTTGACCCAACAACACTGCCTAACGACTCATCCTCTCTTCCTCAATCTAGGTCACAGTCTCACACAGGCCCAGATTCCACACCTCCCACTGCTACCCACACTCGGTCCTCTATTTCCTCCTCTGACCCATCCTCTCTTCCCCACAGTCCAACCCCATTTATGACCTCCCCCACTTTGACCATTCCTCACACCACCCCAATGCCTCCTAACCCCATTTCAACCCGCATGACCACTTGTGCATCAAATGGCATTTTTAAACCCAACCCCAAATACTCTTCTAATTACCATACTACCACCATTACAGATATTTCTCCTGTTCCGAAAAATCCTGTTAGTGCGCTTAGTGACCATAATTGAAAAAGTGCAATGTTGGATGAATTTAATTCTTTAATTGATAATAAGACTTGGGAATTAGTGCATAGGCCGCCTAATGTTAATGTTATTTAGTCTATGTGGATTTGTCGTCATAAATATAAGTCTGACGGCTCTTTTGAGCATTATAAAGCTCGTCTTGTAGGTAATGGAAATACATAGCAACAGGGCATTGATTGTGATGAAACGTTAGCCCCGTGGTTAAACCGGCCACCATTAGAGCGGTTCTCAGCATTTCTCATTCTAAATCATGGCGCGTTCATCAAATGGATGTCAAGAATGCTTTCTTGCATGGTCATCTCAATGAAGTAGTTTATATGCATCAACCCATGGGTTTTCGTAACAAAATTTATCCGAATCATGTTTTCCTTTTGAAGAAACCTTTGTACGGATTAAAACAGGCTCCTCAAGCTTGGTACCAAAGATTTGCTGATTTGGTTGCTACCATTGAGTTCTCTCATAGTACATCAGATCACTCTTTATTCATCTACAAGAATGGTTCTGATATTGCTTATATTCTGTTATATGTGGATGACATTATACCTACAGCTTCTTCTGATCGTCTTCGTAAGTATATTATGACTCTCTTAGATTCTGAATTTGCTATGAAGGATCTAGGTCCTTTGATTTTCTTTTTGGGTATTGCTGTTACTCGTCATGCCTATGGTATTTTCTTATCTCAGACATAGTATGCTGCAAAAAATTATTGAACGTGCCGGAATGTCTAACTGCAGTTCATGTCCTACTCCCGTTGACACTAAGTCCAAACTAAGTGCCACCGCAAACACTCCTTATGATGATCCGACTAAGTATCGTAGTCTTGCAAGTGCTCTTCAGTATCTTACATTCACTCGGCCAGACATTTCCTATGTCGTGCAGCAGATCTGCCTTCATATGCATGCCCCGACTAATGAGCATATGAAAGCTCTTAAGCGTATCATACGCTATCTCCAGGGTACCCTTTCTTTTGGTCTCCACTTGTACAATTCCAATATTAATCGTATTATCTCATATACAGATGCAGATTGGGGTGGTTGTCCTGACACCCATCGTTCTACCTCTGTTTATTGT
The DNA here is from genome assembly GCA_030765085.1 of Allium cepa. Taxonomy (NCBI): domain Eukaryota; kingdom Viridiplantae; phylum Streptophyta; class Magnoliopsida; order Asparagales; family Amaryllidaceae; genus Allium; species Allium cepa. The sequence goes on from CM060942.1 coordinate 189,180,202, forward strand.
GTATTCCTTGAAGATAATTTGATTTCTTGGTCTTCGAAAAGGCAACCCACTCTTTCCCATAGTTGTGCTGAAGCGGAGTACAGGGGTGTTGCTAATGTTGTTTTCGATTCATGCTGGATCAGAAATTTGCTTCTAGAGTTGCATTGTCCTATTCAAAAGTCTACTCTAGTTTATTATGATAATGTGAGTGCTATATACTTATCCGGCAATCCTGTTCAGCATCAATGCACTAAACACATTGAGATGGATATTCATTTCGTCTGTGAGAAAGTAGCTCGTGGTGAAGTGCATGTGCTTCATGTACCGTCCCGTTACCAAATTACTGATATTTTTACAAAAGGGCATCCGCGCGTATTATTTAATGATTTCAGGGACAGTCTAAGCATACGAGAACCTCCCGCTCCGACTGAGGGGGTGTGATAGAATATATTTTACATATATTCTAGGCGTTAAAATATTTTCTGATATTACCTGCATTTATTCTCTGATATTTCCTGCATTTATTCTCTGATTTGACTTACTCTTTATTTGGGAAATATTTAGTTACCTTTCTTTTAGCAAATCAGTTGATTTGACGATATCTTTATTTAGGAAGTATTTATTTAGTTACCTTTGTTTTAGCAAATCAATTGGCTAATTTGTAGCCTATCTTAACTCTTGTAAACCATATATATATGATTGAAAGTGGAATATAATGGCAAGCAAATTGATTTCTAGATAGATTTCTTTCATAAAGCCCATGCATTTCCTTACCAATTGAGTTACTTAGACACTGATCTAAGTGCATGATCAATGATTAACGCTTCATCTTTACTTCTAATAATAATGATTTCATGAACTAATTTCAACAGTGTCTTTTTTAATTACCCAAAATACCCTTTTAAACCACTTAAGAAACCTTGACCAGAAGCTATTCGTTTTTATCAAACCCAAACTCCATCATCCCACTGCCCTCTTCCAATCAGAAATCTTAGATCGATCAGAAATCAAAAGTTATTCGCTTATCCAATCCAAACTCCATCGTCCTTTTGCCCTCACTTCGAATTAGAAACCCTAGATCAATCAGAGATTAGAAGCTATTCGTTACCAAATCCATACTTCTTCGAACCCGCACCTCCTCTACCCCTAAAATCTATCAATAATTTCATCGTTATTGTCCTCCTACCATCGCAACACACATTCATCATAACATCGACATCGTCGACAATCCACTGTCCACATCAAGCATCTGCCGTCTCTTGATCACTAATGCTATCGATTGCTGGAAGTTTTAGGTAATGCACTGTGTCGCTGTTTACAAAGGGACGAGCATCGCGGTTTGCATTCGACCATTTTGTACACTAGATTAACTTACTGTGCTCTAATTCCTCCACATAACTAACTTATTCTGCTCCGACTCCTCAAATACTGCTCCTTAGATACAAAGCTTCGACCACTTTTAGGTATTTTTTAATCTTCTATATTTTTTGTTATTCATGTTCCATTATATATTAATTTTTTAAACTATTTGAAATGAGCCATATTGATAATTGCTTTGCTGTTCATACATTTTCACTCTGTAGACTGTTGTTGATTATCTCATATGATTAAGGTAGGTGATTACTTAATTGATTTTGTTTACAATTCGAGGATTATGCAGGGGATTTTCAATTCCTTATGTTTACAAAAATCCCTTTTTCTCCACATCCCTCGATCTCATATTTTTCTTTCAAATTCAAGTGTTTTAATTTCGTTATTTCCGTTTTTATTGAAAAATGAGGATCCACTTGCTAAATCGTTGAATATTTATTTTACTTTTGTAGTGTTGTTCCATTTATCAAGTGCATCACATGAATTTGATTTTGGTTGTAGTGTTGACTATTTCATCAATATCTCGGTGTCATGTGTGTTTATGATTAATATGCATTAATAGTTCAAAGCTGAATTTTAGTTCTATTTGGTGCAATTGAGTATATATCGTAATCTATTGTGGTAATCCGACTTCTAAGCATGCTAGCTTGCTTATACTGAAAGTTCTTGGACTTGGCGTCTTTTTTTGTGTTTTAACATACATGTTATGACATTTTAGACTTAACAATTTCATTCATTACTATGACTAAGAATATTGACTCTCTTCTTAGATTTTACTTACTTTGGCCACCATGATGATGTCCATATCAAAAACTCCTTGCAAGAACTGTACCTGCATGGATTTAGTTTTAAAATATTGGAAGAAGATCATAAGGATAGGGAACTCTGTATTCATGTACGTAGCTTTTCAATACTTAAGCTTTTTCTTGCTACTTTTTAAGTTTAACTGTAATAGGTAAGTAAGAAACTCCATCAGCATGTTTATTCCTATATATAGCTAGCGTTACTGATACAACGAAGCTCTTTTTGACTAATTTGTATTACAAGCTAAATTAGATAAATAAACATCATATTGTAGAATTGGATTTCACTCTGATATAGTTTGAATATGTTTGTATTGCAATTCCCTTAGGTGGCATTGAATTACATAGGAAGACATAGGAGCTTTATTGGTATGACAAAGTAGGAGGGAGTCAAGTATGTTTTACTCATAGATGGCCATGTTGTGGTAAATGATAGCAGTACTATTGTGCGCCTTCTCGCCCTTTCTCATAAATCGCATTAGCTGCTTATATCCTTAAGAAACACTATAATGTTATGTTGTAGAAATATGTGTGATTCGACTGTATTATGCTTTAGGGTATTGATTTAATGATAAAATAATATCTTTTTTTGATGGAAAAAGACAAACTAATCGATCTGAAAGAACCAACTATCTTATTGAGTTGGGTTTGACTAATCTCTCGGTTCTTTCATTTTTTCATAACCGAGAATTATGTTTGAAAGTTTTAATTCATTAACGCATTAAACGAAAATTTTGAAAGGTTTGATCATTAAGTGCAGTTGTAGAAACTTCATAGTGATCGATAAATGTATTACCAAACTTTACGGTTTTTCCCTGTATATTTGCACATGCTTATCTATCATCATCTATACTATCATACATATTTTCATATTGAAACCACCGAAAAGTAATCATTTAGTTTTAATTTTGATTTAGGTATTAATGTGCACTCTCTTTTACAAGCTTTGATGTAATCACAACAAAGGTAATATGATATTTGGTTATAAATTATCATTAATGACTATTTTTTATTGCAAATACGTATACTTGGATTTGTTTATTTAATTTCAATTAATTAACATTTTTAGTTGTATATTATGAAATTAGTTTGTTGATTTTCTAATTGGTAGAAAGAGAATCATTTGCAGATTCAAACTTTCTATTTACTGTCATCTTAATAATGAAATTTCAAAATTATATTATACATACTATATAAGCAGTGGTGACGAAAGATTCAAAGGATATATAATTTGATTTGAATTTGGTTAATCTATATATATAGCTCTAAACGATAAATTTAGTTTGCAATTTGATAAATTAATTTGTTTTAAGCTTATTATTATGCCTATCCTGATTATGATCACAATCCAGGTAGAATAATGGTTGTCAATATGTGTAATCTTCTAATAAGTTTATAACAATAGCGGCAATGGAAGTAGTGCGATAAAGTAGAGGGGAAGAAAGAGATTCCATGGATCAAGTAAGAATGTAGTTTTGTTAAAAGTTTACATTTTTCATTAATGAATACACAATTTAAAACTTTATTTCTCTCATCTTTGATTGAAAGGCTGAGAAAATGATTGAAAAGATCAAATTATTTGTTGAATGGTATAAGTGTAGTTATGGATATACTATACTTGATAGTTCAGTACATGTATCACCTAATATTTTATGACAAAAGGAGAAACCATTCCAGTATCTCATTTTCTTATGTTGAAGCAGACAGTACCCTTTCAACGACTAGAATATAATTGATGCCTTTTATGGTTTGACTCATGTTGATATGTTAATATGTGGTAACTTATGCATGCTTTTAGAACTTATTTTTGAATCATAGGTTTCGATTGCAGACAAGACAAAATAATTCACCAACCAATGGCTACGACAACATCCGAACTCAACGACTCAAAGTATGGTTCATACAGTTATATATTTTTACAAGAGTCGTCATATATGTATATAGAGTCTAGTTTAGTGCTTTGTTAAAATCTTTCCTCAAGAATCATCGTCCACATTCGAATAAACTTGCATGCATATTTTAATCAAAATCAAGTTTTCAAAAAATGGATGGAGCGGAACTCGAACCCGAGTCACTAGTTTGGAAGGCAAGTGCTCTAACCAAATAAGTTACTGCAATTTTTGCTTAACAACAGAATTCAGTCAACTGAATACAATCAGTCAGTCGACTGAATCTGTGCATTTTAACATATTTGTGCACGATTATTTTACATGTCTTCGCTATTCAGCCGACCGACCATTTTCGACCAGTCGACTGACCTGAACTCAACCGTTATATTTTGAAAAGACATTTCCATTCTACGAAAGGTTGTGATCCTTCTCTGAACGGAAATGTTGCTTCTTTTGGTCAAAATTCTTCACCAATGGCATCAACCCTATGTCTACTACAAATACATGTTCCCAAACACTTCATATTCACCGAAATTCATTCTAACTTTCTCATATTCTTCTTGTGCTCTCATACTTACATTCAAACAACGAACAAGCTTTTTGCTTCTTTGAATCTTCAAATAAATTCTCATAATCTTTGATTCTTAGCATTACCTTCTCTTCATACCTTCATATACACTTCATACACTTGAGAATTTGATTATAGGAGGTTTGTACTATCAGAGACAAATCAGTGTTATTAAGAACACACATTGTCATATATTCTTTTGTATTAGTAAAGTCCTCTTCTGCTGCTGAGGCAAAAATCATGTTCTACTGCTTAGGTGTCTGATCTGCTGCTCAGACTGTGTATACCAGTTCCTCTGGGTTTAGTGAGGATTATTGTTTTAGTGAAATTTTAGAATGAGTCTGGGACTGGACGTAGGACGGTGCTCCGAACCAGTACAAAAATCTCTGGTATTATTTCTATTATATTACTGCTTTCATATTTCACATTATTTACTACATACTATACTCTGCATTATTATATCCATATTGCTCGGTTCTTGCACACTTTCATTTGGTATCAAAGCATAGTCACTTTCATTTGGTATCAAAGCATAGTCATTTCATTTAGTATTAGAGCCTGGAATTCTATCGATCGTCACAACATCATAGGGTAATGGCAAGAAAACGATCCATTCGAAATACAACAGGAAATATCTCTGTCAAAGCCACCAGTGAGGACTACAAAAAGATACTTTCTGATTTACAAATTTCAGTAAAAGATAATAATGAATTAGTTAGTATAAGTAATAAGATTTCAAATCTCAATTTTATTATTTTAGAAAAACTAAAATCTTTTGAAATTGAAAAATGAAAAGTTAAATTTAGAAAATCAACTTGGTGTTTTAAAGAATAATTTTATAACTGTTAAAGATTTTCTAGATGAGAAAAACACCATATTTGAAAAAGAGAGAAAAAATTTTAAAAGAAATTTTTGATATGAAAAGACAAGATGATTTATTACAATCCTCTTTAGATAATTCAGAATTTCAAAATTCCCTTCTCAAAAATGAGAACCGTGTGTTAAGAAACGAGAATTCCGAATTAAATGAGAAAATTGATATTTTGAATAATAGTAAAATTTCTTTTGAAAATAATAATTGTGACTTTAAGGCTAAATTTGATAAACTTAATACCGAAGTCACAAAACTTAATAAAAGTCAAAACGATTTAAACCTGGCTTTATCTAGTTCTAGATCTTTAAATGATAAAAGTGGTTTAGGATATAATAAAACAGATCATAGAAATAGCACCAGACATGCTTTCATGTATAGTAAATGTGATAACCAGAATTTTTGGGCATCTATTAATTGAAAATTTACAGGATTAAAATTGTTAAAATTCTTATTTGTTAATAGAACAAATAAAATTTTGATATATATGTATATCTGAATATGTATATATAAATTTGAACTATAATAAATGTTGAATTATTAATATTTTGATAAATATTCATTTAATAATCTCCTAATATAATTATTTAAAATTTACAAGTTATTCTTTTAAAACAAATAATAAAGATGGAATATACGTGTGTGTATATATATATATATAGAAGAGTAGATTTTAGTAGAAATAAAAATCATTATTTTAAAAAAAAGACAAATTTAAGATGGGTTTGTTTAGAAGGGTATAAGATTTTATTTGTATATCATTTGTTTTATAATATTTTCTTTAAAGTAATTTATGTATACATATATTTAGATAAGTGTTTATTTATTTTGTAAGTTAAATATGAAAATTTTATATTAACATTTAACCTAAATATTTTTTTTATTAAAAGTGCTTAAGGACATGTGTTAACAAATAAGGAACTAGTTTAACAAATGTCACCTAAGTAACCTATCTACTAACAAGTGGCAAATTTATAAGTAACTAAATTTAGATTTTATTAAATATAATACTAAAAAAATAATGAGTAATTCTTTCAGCAAGATTTTTATCTCACCTTTTGAAACCTGAAAACAAATCAAAAGAAAAAAAAATTATACTAAAAATCAAGCTTTAACCTGAGGTTTTGCAAATCAAATTTCAGTACTTCAGTTTCAAAACTTCAACACCAGATTCGACATCTTCAAGCATGCAACAGGAATTCAAAATCAATTCAACAAACAGCAAGAAATCAAAGAAATCCAACTCAACAGATCAGGAATCTGTTTCAGAAAAAAATTCAGTTTCCAGTTTTTTTAAAATAAGGCTCAGTCTTCAAAAACTTGTTGGGTAACTATTTTTAAAATCCATTTTTTTCTTCTATGTTTAAATACAGTTGAAGGTGAGGATATCTGTTAAATAAGTATGAATATGTCTGCATATAGGTGTGTGAATGCCTGTATTAAACCCTCTTATTTCTGTTCTAGTCCTTTCTGCCATGTTGATCTTTCAAGAAAAAAATCCATATCTCGAATTCTATTTCGAATCTGTAGTTAGTATAAACTAATGAAGTGTTTTCATTCGAGTATAGAACATGCTAAAAATTGTTTGGAGACCCATCAGGTCATAGATAGGGGAAATTTTGATTTTTACTAGAGAACCACTTGTAACTGACCGAATCCCAAATTACATAATTTGGTAAATTGAATACATGAGCTTGTTCGTTCGTGAAAATGTTGATTTTTAGAAGCGATTCGGTGATTTTTAGTGATGTGTCGAATGTGAGGAAAGGGGATGACTGAAATTTGGGTTTTTATCGTTTTCCGATGGTCAAGGCGGTGGAATGTCGTGGGTTTGGGGGTGAAGACGGCATGAGGGAGGCGGAATCCAGGAAAAATGCTACGATGATTATAGGCCTGCGTAGCATGCTGTTCGAGTCGACATTGGGTTTAAAACTGTCGTTTTGTTTTGGGTGGTTCCGAGCTAACGGTGGCGGCATTAGGCAATTTCAGGGATGCGGTCTTGGGAAATTGATGGAGGAGGTTGTGGCGTAGCGTTTGGCAAGAACTGGTGATGGTTGACAATGTGGGGAGACAGAACGATGTGATCAAGGAGTGGTGTCTTGTTCGAACTTGAAGCAGAAGGACGAATTTTGGAAACTGGGGCATTTGCATTCTTCTGCGAGCTTGGCCGAGATGAGGGAGGTAAAGGAAGCCGTAGAAGGGGGTTGGCGTTGAGAGATGGACGACCGACGTCGTGTGCATGTGCACAGCACCGTGCGTTCATAGTGAGAAGAGTGATAAAGGAAGCCTGGGAGTGAAGAAGATTTGCTTTGGGACGGTCTTGAGTTGTACTCGATAGTAAAGTGGGAAGGTTACGAATTTGGAATTGCTGGAAGTTGGCACCGGGGATTTTGGGTCGTAGCTCGAGTTGTGGCTCGACAAGTTTTGCTGTAGGCTCGGGTTTCTTTGTGTTAATCATGTTTTTATAGGTAAGGAACAATATAAGTTCGAGAGTTTCAAGAGGAATGTAAGTGGTTTCAAAAGCAAAGGTAGAGAAGACTTTCAAACACTTTTTGATATTTAATTTTAGTCAAAAAATTTTAAGATTATTATTTTTATTTAAATAAGTTTATATTGGGTAATTATTAAATTGAATTAGTAAGTGTTTCCAAGGGATTATTAAATAATAGATAAGGGTGGATGTTTATCTTGGAGTTTATTTAGATTTTGGGTAAATATTGATTTTATAAATTGATAAAGTGATAATTTAAGAATTAATTTATTTATGATTAAGAATTATAAATTAATTAATTAAGGATTAATTAATTTGTGATAAGACATTAGTTAATGTAAGTAATTAGAAAACTAATTACTTAAGTAATAATGACTTAATGGAAGTAGTTAAGGATCAATTACTTAGTGTAATAAACTAAAGGACTGATTAATTAAGGAAATTAATTAAGGGTTAATTAATAAATGAGTATGATGAATTAATCAATGTAAGTAATTTTAGAATAATTAATTTGAGAAATTAATTAAGGATAAATATAATAATGTGAATGGGTGAAGGTTAATTAATCTGTGTTATTAATTAAAGGCTAATTACTTATTATGATTAGAAAGGATAATAAATCAAGGATGATTAATTTAGATAATAATTAAAGAATGACTAATTAATTTGTTTGTAATTAATTAATGTTAAGTAAGCAGGATTAAAAGTAATTGAAGTAATTAATTTAAATTAATTTTAAATTAATTAGAAATGGTATGACAAATTAATCTTGCTTATGAGTGATTGGCTGATATTGTATAACTTAAATTGGTGGATATCCCAAATATGTGATTAGTGATGCTATTTGATATGATATAATTGGTTTAAATAGTGATAATGTGGTTATCTATCAATAATGAATTATTGTGTAAGGGTGACATCCTATATTTAAAGTTTGTATTGGATTTCATTTGAATAACTTGTGTAAGATGGCATGTGACTCGAAGAGACCGGGTCGGGTATTAGTAAATACTCGAAACCACTTCGATTTGTAACCTACAATAATTCTATAAAGATTTGGTATGTGAGATAAATGGGCTGGAATGGAATAATATGGACCTTTGAAACTAAGTAAAGTTGCTTAGATAATGATTTGTGAAATAAGTGTTGACCTTAACCAGTTATGAACTCGTACTAAGATACGAGTTACCTGGGATTTCAATTATGTTTTAAATCTTTGTATTTCAAATTGCATGGGTTTACTCACGTTGGTTTCCAGCCTGACCCGGGTGTTACTTGACGTAATGCTCGGGTCAGATCGAATATTGTAGATTTTCAGGTAAGGACGTTCTGTTGGTTAGGAGACGGACTGGATGGCAAGAACGTATAAAGTATGTCCGCTTATTATATTATTATATATTGGAGACCTGATGATTGTGTATATCCAGTATCTGTATATATGTGTAACTCTGATGTATTGAAGTGAAATTTGACAAGTACGATTTTTCCTTTGTACAACTTTTATTATTTTGTTATTATATTTTATCCGCTGCGAATGTGAGATATTGGTGTTTCTGTTCTTCTTAGTATTCTATCACTTTTTTCTTTTTCATAACCATCTGGAATTTTCGGGTTCAAAAATTTCGGGTCGTTACAGTTGGTATCATAGCTGAAGGTTAAGCGAGAACCTTGGCTCTAGTGGGGATTACTCATTAAATAGAGTCCATAGCACTCTAGAATGTGTTGAGTATATATATGAGCACGTACTTGTTATTTTCTTATATAAAGGTTTTAAATGATTTTGTATAAAATATATTTTGATATATAAAGCAATATTTCCTTCTAATAAATATTAAGGTGATTGGTTGCTAAATTATTGGAATTAAATTAAGAAGTAATATAATACAACCAAATTGAAATCTTGAATTGGGATTAAATTAAGTGGTAGCAGAAATATAACCAAATTAAAACTAAATTGATTCAAAATGGAACACCGTGAATTAATAGAAGCAAATAAATTGATTTTAAGATCAATTGAAGTGAATATGAGTTTGTTTTGCTTAAAAATGAATTGAATGTAAGCAAAATGAAATGTTTTAAAGAAGTAAAACATTTAGGTAAAGTATGACTTATAAATTGAAATTGAAAATACCTAAATTGTGAAATTTTAAATCTAGGTCCAGAAATTTGAAAGTTGTTTCAAAGTGCTAAAAGAAATAATAAATAAGTAATATTTGAATAAACGGGACTTGTTGCAAACAATGGGTTGTTTGAAAGTTTGATTTGAATTAAAAATCAAAGATGTTAAAACATAAGGTATAACTTAGTAATCTAATTAAGTCTAATTTATAGGTTACAAAGCCCCTCTAGAATTTAGTCTTTGAGAGAGATGACTAAGAGTGAAGAATGGAAGGTTAGGCGCAGAGAGCAAAGAGCAGCTGCACGTAGGGATCGAGAAGAAGAACTTCAAGAGTATGAGAAACAGGCTAAGGAAAGGGCTGAATCAGGACCTTATGATAATGTCACCTGTTACAGATGTTTCAATAGGGGTCATTACGCAGCCAAGTGTAGTAAAACAATGGAGGAACTGAAGGGTACATTCCATCGGTTTCGCTCTGAGATCTTGTGCTTTAAGTGTCATAAGAAAGGACATTTCCTAAATCATTGCCCTGAAGTGAGGAAGGTGAAGCGTAAACCAGTTGAACAGGTCAATGAGTCGACTATTTGCTATCATTGTAAGAAGACGGGACACATTGCGAGATATTGCTCCGAGAGGCAGAAGAGGAGTAAGGCTGTAGAACGTACTGTTGGAGGCGTGAAGGTTATCCAGATTGATGACAGGGTAGAAACATTTTGTGGCAAATATTATAAGTGGGGACACCCTGTTGAGAAGTGTATATTCAGGTTGTTCCCTTTGGAAGGAAGTCCATAGAAAGGCATCTAGATTTATGACTTATGTAAGAGTCTTATTTGAGATAAATGTATGTAATATATGAACTACTAATATGTAGTCAATTAATGTATGGAATGTTTTGTTTTAGTACAATCTAATATAAATTTTCTTTCTCTATTAAGGATTGGACTCAGAATTAAATTGTTTAAAAATTTGGATTATTGATTTAAAAATAAAGGTGAGTTTGAGTTAAGGGGTTAAATCGACATTTGGAAATTTAACTCGAATTTATATAATTCTAGATGGGTTAAAGTTGAGATTTAGATTTCATTAGTTCGAATTGAATTTAGTTTGAATTAATTAGAATTTAAGATGGATAAGTATGGAACTTAAAATGGAAAATTTGAATTGGATTAATTGGAAATAAAAATGGAAAATGAGTTCAAATTCAAATGGGAATTGGGGTTAATTCTTATAGAAATTGAAATGATTTGAAATTAAAGTGGATTCAATTAAAAGGTAGTCTAAATTAATAATTTGGAATTGTAGTTAAAGTGAATATATTTAAAATCAAATGGAATTTGATTTGAATTTAGAAAGAAATTAAGGTTAATTTAACTTGAATTGAGAATAAATCAAGTTCAAGGAAAATTGAAGCTATTCAAATTAGAATTGAGTCAATTTAAATGGAAGTGGAAATTAAAATTGAATTGATGGGATTGGAGGTTGGGAATTGAAAAGTTCGACTCTGGGATATTTTCAAAATAAATTGTTTTAGTACAAATCTATTTTTCCAAGCTATTTATTATATATACAGCCTTTCTTTTTCAGAGCTAAATTATTTTATATTTATTCTACAATTATTTTTGGAACTATTTAACAAATTTTCAACTTCTTTATAAACTAATCACTGTTTTTCAACTATTTACATATTAATTACTATTTTACAACCATTTTGCAATTATCTAAATTTTCTGAAACTATTTAACTATTTCTAACTATTTTACAATTAGTTAACTATTTTACAACTATTTTAGAAAATAATAATTATTTTTCAACTATTTATCTATTTTTAAACCTTTCAAGCTATTTTCTAAGTATAAACTGGTCGGAGTTCAAACTGTTATTGATTAAATACCCAACTGAGATAAGAATTAAAGTGATAATTCAATGGAATTAAAGCAATTGTAAATATGTGGATAGAAATTAAAGGAAATGTGAATAGAAAGTAAATTGATTTAATTAAAAAAATCAATGAAGATAAATACGTAGGATGTATGTATATTATTCTCTTCGCATAGTGATTTGATCCAGATTCGAGCGTAGAATTTCGAGACAGTATATCGATCCGAGTAGGGATTTTTCACTCGATTTTCGACGGCGAACCTGGATATGGATTGTTGATTGATTCTGGATATTCTCTATCATAGTTATAGCTATGTAAGGAGAATGACGGTTTCTGATCAAGAAACCAGATCTGTGTCCGCACTAGGAAGTCGGGTGGACGATACTAGTTCGAAAGTGAAATTGTGTGATCGAGTGAGCGATCGGATTGGTATAGCATACGGATGATATGTGTACATCGTATGGGTTTGAATGAAATTGATACTGGGAATTTGTGAATAAGAAATGTGAAATGGTTTTTTGAAATGAAAAGTATATTTGTGAAATAAATGATAAAATAAGTGGAAATTGGATATTTCTATAGTAATAACTTACCTTTTGGAAGTGAGTAATTTGGTAAGTGACTTTATAAAGTAATCAAATTTGAATATTTGATTTTGAATAAACAAAGTTACATATCTTTGTAATATAAGGTAAATCTCCCCTTGTTGAATCTATTGCCGAAATAAAAGGATTTTGAAAGTGTTTGAAGTATAAAAAAGAACTTTTATACAAGTTTGAAAAGATCCAAAGTTTAAAGAAATTTATATATATTTGAATATATATATATAAAGGATCTTATGAGGATTTTGGAAAAGGTTTTGGGAACCTTTGGATTTGGAAAGGCTTTTGATTTTTGGGTAAAATCAATCTTGGAATTTGGAAAGCCTAGTTTGAGAATTATCGATTTTAGAATAATCGATTTTGTGTAAAGGAGCTTGTATAAGATCATACCAGGTGTATGATTTGAAAGATACTATATGTGTACAGTATAATGTGTTTTGATGATGGCTCTGGGGAAAAAGGCGCTCCCTTGAAATGAACTTCTCAGGAGTGCCACCGGGTGGTGCTGCCTTGAACCCTAAGGGGGGTTCTAAAGTTGATCCTATGAGGAGTCCGGACAAAACTAGTTTCTGAGGATTATGAGTAGTGTGTACCATAGCGAAAGTCGTGTGAGCCACTGAGAGCCAACAATCTGCGTTTGATTTTATATCGGCAGACTGCGACCTATGGTAACATAGCGAAAGTTGTGTGTTCCATTGAGAGCCAACAGTCTACGTTTGATTTTACATCGGTAGACCGCGACCTATATAGGAGTGGAGAAATTTCATTTCGACAGCGAAAATCGAGGGCGCTGATGCCTACAGTTACATGGACTTTTGCTGCGATGACAACGTAACCCTGGAATGTAACTGCGATCTGTTATGGGTTCCATGGCGTAATCGAGGGGCACAGAGTGCCTACAGTTACATAGACTTTTGTTGCGATGGCAACGTAACCCTGGAATGTAACTTCGACCATGGATGGGGGTGATGATTTCCAGAGCATTCTCACCAAAGATGTTTCCTCTATTTTCAAAAACGTTTTCTATATTTTCAATGAAATTATTTTCCAAATATTTTTAACTGGGTGTTGAAACGGGTCTGCTAAGTACTTATAGATCTTCAGTCCTACGCCAGATCAACGTATGACCGAATTTCTGTGAGAACAAAGATGGACTTGTGGAAACATCGAGTTATAAAAAGTATTTTTATAAAACTATTTTATAATATTATATGGATTTTTAAAAAAGTGTTTTAAAGATGATCAAAGAAAATTTATCAGATTTTAAGTACTGAATAAATTCTGGTTTTGTTCCTTTTCGAGGACGAAAAGATTCTAAGGGCGGAGGAATGTGATAACCCGAATTTTTAAGCATCTATTAATTGGAAATTTACAGGATTAAAATTTTTATAATACTTATTTATTAATAGAACAAATGAAATTTTGATATATATGTATATCTGAATATGTATATATAAATTTGAACTATAATAAATGTTGAATATAAATATTTGGATAAATATTCATTTAATAATCTCCTAATATAATTATTTAAAATTTACAAGTTATTCTTTTAAAACAAATAATAAAGATGGAATATATGTATATATATAATATAGACGAGTAGATTTTAATAGAAATAAAAAGCATTATTTTAAAAAAAAAGACAAATTTAAGATGGGTTTGTTTAAAAGGGTATAAGATTTTATTTGTATATCATTTGTTTTATAATATTTTCTTTAAAGTAATTTATATATACATATATTTAGATAAGTGTTTATTTATTTTGTAAGTTAAATATGAAAATTTTATATTAACATTTAACATAAATATTTTTTTTTTATTAAAAGTGCTTAAGGACATGTGTTAACATATAAGGAACTAGTTTAACAAATGTCACCTAAGTAACCTATCTACTAACAAGTGGAAAATTTATACTTAACTAAATTTAGATTTTATTAAATATTATACTAAAAAAAATAATGACTAATTCTTTCAGCAAGATTTTTATCTCACCTTTTGAAACCTGAAAAAAAATCAAAAGAAAAAAAATTATACTAAAAACCAAGCTTCAACCTAAGGTTTTGAAAATCAAATTTCGGTACTTCGGTTTCAAAACTTCAACACCAGATTCAACATCTTCAAGCGTGCAACAGGAATTCAAAATCAATTCAAAAAACAGCAAGTAATCAAAGAAATCCAACTCAACAGATCAGGAATCTGTTTCAGAAAAAAATTCAGTTTCCAGTTTTTTTAAAATAAGGCTCAGTCTTGAAAATTTTGGTGAGTAACTATTTTTAAAATCCAATTTTTTTTCTTCTTTTATTTTTAAATACAGTTGAAGGTGAGGATATATGTTAAATAAGTATGAATATGTCTGCATATAGGTGTGTGAATGCCTGTATTAAACCCTCTTATTTCTGCTCTAGTCCTTTCTGCCATGTTGATCTTTCAAGAAAAAAATCCATATCTCGAATTCTATTTCGAATCTGTAGTTAGTATAAACTAATAAAGTGTTTATATTCGAGTATAGAACATGCTAAAAATTGTTTAGAGACCCATTAGATCATTGATAGGGGAAAATTTGATTTTTTACTGAGACCACTTGTAACTGATCGAATCCCAAATTACATAATTTGGTAAATTGAATGCATGAGCTTGTTCGTTAGTGAAAATGTTGATTTTTAGAAGCGATTCGGTGATTTTTAGTGATGTGTCGAATGTGAGGAAAGGGGACGACTCAAATTTCGGTTTTTATCCTTTTTCGATGGTCAAGGCGGTGGAATGCCGTGGGTTTGGGGGTGAAGGCGGCATGAGGGAGGCGGAATCCAGGAAAAATGCTACAATGATTATAGGCCTGTGTGGCATGCTATTTGAGTCAACATAGGGTTTAAAACTATCGTTTTGTTTTGGTGGTTCTGAGCTAATGGTGGCGGCATTAGGCAATTTCAGGGATGCGGTCTTGGTAAATTGATGGAGGAGGTTGTGGCGTGGCGTTTGGCAAGAACTGGTGATGATTGACAATGTGGGGAGAGGTAACGATGTGATAAAGGGGTGGTGTCTTGTTCGAACTTGAAGCAGAAGGACGAATTCTGGAAACTGGGGCATTTTCATTCTTCTGCGAGCTTGGTCGAGATGAGGGAGGTAAAGGAAGCCTGAGAAGGGGGTCGGCATTGAGAGATGGACGACCGGCGTCGTGTGCATGTGCACAGCACCGTGCGTGCATAGTGATAAGAGTGATAAGGGAAGCCTGGGAGTGAAGAAGATTTGCTTTGGGACGGTCTCGAGTTGTACTCGAGTTTTAGAAAAGTGGGAAGGTTACAAATTTGGAATTTCGGGAAGTTGGCATCGGGGATGTTGGGTCGTAGCTCGAGTTGTGGCTCGACAAGTTTTGCTGTAGGCTCGGGTTTCTTTTTGTTAATCATGTTTTTATAAGTAAGGAACAGTATAAGTTCGAGAGTTTCAAGGGGAATGTAAGTGGTTTCAAAAGCAAAGGTAGATAAGACTTTCAAACATGTTTTGATATTTAATTTTAGTCAAAAAAATTTAAGATTATTATTTTGATTTAAATAATTTTATATTGGGCTTATTATTAAATTGAATTAGTAAGTGTTTCCAAGCGGTTATTAAATAATAGATAAGGGTAGATGTTTTATCTTGGATTTTATTTAGATTTTGGGTACATATAGATTTTATAAATTGATAAAGTGATGATTAAGAATTAATTTATTTATGATTAAGAATTATAAATTAATTAATTAAGGATTAATTAATTTATGACAAGACATTAATTAATGTAAGTAATTAGAAAACTAATTACTTAAGTAATAATGACTTAATGGACGTTGTTAAGGATCAATTACTTAGTGTAATAAATTAAAGGATTGATTAATTAAGGAAATTAATTAAGGGTTAATTAATTAATGAGTATGATGAATTAATCAATGTAAGAAATTTTAGAATAATTAATTTGAGAAATTAATTAAGGATAAATATAATAATGTGAATGGGTGAAGGTTAATTAATCTGTGTTATTAATTAAAGGCTGATTACTTATTATGATTAGAAAGGATAATAAATCAAGGATAATTAATTTAGACAATAATTATAGAATGATTAATTAATTTGTTTGTAATTAACTAATGTTAAGTAAGCAGGATTAAAAGTAATTGAAGTAATTAATTTAAATTTATTTTAAATTAATTAGAAATGGTATGACAAATTAATCTTGCTTATGAATGATTGGATGATATTGTATAACTTAAATTGGTGGATATCCCAGATATGTGATTAGTGATGCTATGTGATGTGATATAATTGGTTTAAACAGTGATAATGTGGTTATCTATCAATAATGAATTATTGTGTAAGGGTGACATCCTGTATTTGAAGTTTGTATTGGATTTCATTTGAATAACTTGTGTAAGATGGCATGGGACTCGAAGAGACCGGGTCGGGTATCAGTAAATATCCGAAACCACTTCGATTTGTAACCTACAATAATTATATAAAGATTTGGTATATGAGATAAATGGGCTGGAATGGAATAATATGGACCTTTGAAACTAAGTAAAGTTGCTTAGAGAATGATTTGTGAAATAAGTGTTGACCTTAACCAGTTATGAACTCGTAGTAAGATACGAGTTACCTGGAATTTCAATTATGTTTGAAATCTTAGTATTTCAAATTGCATGGGTTTACTCACGTTGGTTTCCAGCCTGACCCGGGTGTTACTTGACGTAATGCTCGAGTCAGACCGAGTATTATTGATTTTTCAGGTAAGGACGTTCTGGAGGTTAGGAGACGGGCTGGATGGCAAGAACGTATAAAGTATGTCCGCTTATTATATTATTGTATGTTGGAGACCTGATGATTGTATATATCCAGTATCTGTATATATGTGTAACTCTGATGTATTAAAGTGAAATTTGACAAGTACGGTTTTTCCCTTGTGCAACCGTTATTATTTTGTTATTATATTTTATCCGCTGCGAATGTGAGATATTGGTGTTTCTGTTCTTCATATTCTTCTATCTCTTTCTTCTTTTTCAAAACTATCTGGAATTTTGGGGTTCGAAAATTTTGGGTCGTTATAGTAAATATGTTAGTGGTAGTAATAGATTACGAGAAAAGTCTAAATCTAATTTTTATAGAAATTCAAATACTGCTATGACCAATAATGTTTATAATTTCTTTAGTAGTACAAAATCATTAACAGGAAATATGAATAAAAATTATCTAAATATTTGAGTTCCTATTAATTGGAAAAATAGTGAAAAATACATTGATGATTATTTTGATATGGTAGTTAATAATGAAAATAATTTTTGTAAAGTTTCAACCCTGTGCAGTTAATGCGCTCGGTAGGTTCAAAGCGGTGGAGGTGCAAAAAGTCATAGCGGGGATACAACGACAATATAGCGGGATATAGCGGATGGCTCTAAAATAGCATATAAAACTCGTACTTAATGTTTTTACAAATATATAAATGGTAATTAAATGAAATATTATCATTCAATTGAATTATAAATAATACATAAATAATTTTGAATAAAAACATGTGTGGATATACTTTAAATAAACGAAAAACTATTATATAACATAATTGTATTTTGTAGAATATTAGAGTATTTTCATTTCTGAAAATATATTAAAAAATTAAATCAAATAAATTAGTTTCATAATTTTATAATGTATAAATGCAATTTTTCAATTCATTTTATTAAAAAGATATAGCGGAAATAGCGAAATATAGCGGAAATAACGGGATATAGCAGAAATAACGGGGATTAAAGCGGAAAGGCTATATTTTGGTGCTATATGATAAAATCGTAGCGGTAGAAATCCGTTATGAGATATAGCGGGGTTGTAGCAGAGCAATAATGGGGCATTAACCACACAGGTTCAACCACACCCAAATGGGTATGGTTTCCTAAAAATTAGGAAATTATAAGAACCTTGGGTATCGCATGTTTTAAATGTTAATTTTTTTTAATACCATACATTATAAGTAGTAGTTATTTTGTTTTATATTGTTCTATGTCAACACTTATGTGAAATATAATTTATATCTTCATATAACCTCTCATTTTTGTCGATGACAAATGGGGAGAAAGATATTGTTCTAACATTATTTGCAGGAATAAACCATGCAAGCATCGATTAAGTGGAGAAAAATTAATTATTTTCAGGAATATAGCTTAGATTCAGGGGGAGAAATATATAGCACAATTATAGTAGTACATTCAGTGAGAGAGATAAGATTAACAAAGCTTATCAAAAATTCGTTCGTAGCAAATGAAGTTGTCATCATAAAAAATAGGGGAGAATGTTGAATCATAGGTTTTTTTTTTTGGCAAGGCCGACGGTTTTATAGTGGACCGACCACTTTTATTACGAAAGTAATAAAGTTGAAGTACAGGAGTAAGGCAAAGACACCTTAACTACAAAATGTAAAGACAAATACAGAACAGGAGCATGACAGATACGTCACATCTACTATAAATTAATATCACCGCTAGTTCTCCTCAGCTGAGGAAGAAACAGTCGCACCCTCATCTTCCTTGGAAGAAATCATAGGTCCACCATCCAGACGTCCAATAAAGGGGCGAAAAAGAACAGCAAGGGAAGGGTCATAACAGTCACTGCAAGAAGAGTAGACAAAAGATCGTTCCCAGTCAGGGTCAGCAAGAATCTCAGAATTCGACATAGCATATGCACCGTCCTCGTCTAGTACCAAGGAATCACCAGAAATGCAATAGAAAAGACATCGAAGATCCAGTAAATCATCAGATATATATCGAAAATATGTGTTATCCACTGGATTGTATCTCATATCAGTACGACAATCAACCCAAGAGAGCTCAGACTTGACCCAAACAACGAGAGACGGATAGAGGATCGGAGCCAAAGGGGGAGCGGGAGGAACAGTACCAAGATCCGGGGAAACAGGAGGCACTAAGGAAGGGGGAGAATCAGAGACAGCAGCTTCAAGAGAGGCCTTGGGAACCCATTTCCTAAGGGGAGGACGGGGCAGTGGAATTTTAGGAGCAGCAGCAGGAACCTCAGAGCGCACGCATACAGCATCAGTATGACCGAAGGAATGACAAGAGGAACAAATATCAGGGACCCATCCATAACGTACACGAACATTGGCCACATGACCAACAGCTAGCTGAACAGGTATAGAGGTGGGAAGAGGCTTGTCGGGAGTAATCTCAATCAAGGCTTTGGCGAAAACAAGCTTGTCACGCGCAACCGTATTAGTATCAAAGCATTTCAATTTTCCAATATTGCACGCAAGCCAATTCAAGCCAAGCAACGGCTGTAAAGCAGAGGGAATTTGGGAAAAATAAACCCAAACAGGGACCGAAAAAACTTGCTCACGAACACTTGCTATCGTCGGCGACCAGGGGGTAAGTATAAAAGGTTGGCCGTCAAAAAAGGAGGGTTCAGACTCTAGAACACGTCTACGATCCTCAGGGGAGGAGAACAAAAGATAGTACAAGGAATCGACCAACTTAACTCTAAGACCTCCTTGCAATCTCCAGGCCCTACGACAAACAGCAGCTACATCACGGAATCGATGCTTTGGGTCCAAAAAGAATCCTACAACGTATTCAGACCAAAAATCCATACCCGCTTGCATAACACAGGGGGGCGGGATCATAACTCCATCAACCTCAACAATCTCGAAGTCAACCGGTTCATATACGCCCGCATTTCGGGGCATGGATGTAAAGAGGGAAGACCACGATCTAGGAACCGAAGTGCTAGGGGCAGTAGTACGACATTCCTCACTAGAAACAATGTGCGATGCAGTTTTCACACAAGTTCCAGGCATGACATCATTGAGCACAGGTTCAAAACTAGTATTTGCATTTTGTCGAGCAGGTGGTATGCCAGAATCATTTCCATTAGCATTGAGAGATGGCCTAATCAGAGGAGCCTCAGGTCTGACATTAACAATTACACCAGAACTAACCAACGCGGAGTGTATTAATGTAGGACTGTTACTCAAGGGGAAATCCAAACTAGCATTTTGTCGAGCATGAGGTGTGCCACAGCTAACCACAGAAATGTCGCAAGCCAACGAAGACAAAGATGGAACCGATAGTTCCACACTGCTCTTAGATCTAGTATCCTTAACACAAGAACCCAATACACAACCAATACTTCGGTTGACACACTCAGTAGTTCCAATCGGAGGGAGAAATAAGGGCTCACCTGGAGTTGACGAAGCAGATAACTTATCCGCTAAACCAAATGCCTCCGCAGATGCGTCACACGTTACAGCTAGGGTGGATTGCGATACCAGCGATCCCGAGGCAAGAATACCCTTAAAGCGACTGGGATGAGATTCGACATTCATAGCTGAATTAGGGAGTGACGCAGCAAATTCCAAGGGTGATGGAACGGATGCGCTCACGAAATCATAGGTTTTGATTGTTGACAAGACACGATAATTCATGAACCTACGACTGCGACAACATCCAGACTCAACGACTCAAAGTATGGTTCATATAGTTATATTTTTTACATGAGTCGTCAAATATGTATATAGAGTCTAGTTTAGTGCTTTATTAAAAAAATTCCTCAAGAATCATCATTCACATTCAAATAAACTTGCATGCAAATTTTAATCAAAATCAAGTTTTCAAAAAATGCATGGAGCGGGTCTCGAACCCAAGTCACTAGTTTGGAAGGCAAGTACTCTAACTGTAACGACCCGTAAATTTTCGATAATTAAGATAGCTAATTTAATAAGATTTCGTGATTTAGTGTTAGAAAAAAATTGTAAGTCGTTTGGAAAAATAATAACTAGAATGAAATGCAATAAGATTTTATCTAAGTTAATTATTCATGAATTGAATAAAATCCCAAATCAATCGAAATGATATGTAGTCAAAGGTAATTGAATGAATTTGTATTGTATAGGTAATTATGACACTTGTTTGTAAATAATAAACTTATAAGTAATTAACAGTTAACGGTGATAATTATTTAAGTTACCTATTCATTTAGTTAGTCGAATTGAATTTGTGAACCAATTGAAATTGAAATGAAAGTTCATATATTAGTTGAGTGCATTATCTCTAACTGTTGATTTATAATAATGTAGAGTTCCTTTGATGTAATATTGTAAATCAACTGATAATGAAATTTTATTTAAAAATCCAATATTGAAATCCGTCAAACATTGAACAATTAAATTGTTTAAATTTAATATTTGGAATCTATTGAATTAATTGAATAACGGGAATTGAATAACTATTTTAGTGAAAATGGTTGTTCTATAATTTGAATTTGTTAAATTTTATAAGTTCGTTTGAATATTTCAAAAGATAGCGATTTAAGAATAATCAAATTTGTTTAAATTCAATATTACAAATGTTTGAATAATTAAATTCCGAATTTGATACGATTAATTTGATATTGACATTTAATATATGAAAATAGAGTGAATAATTGAAATTTGATTTAATATGATTCAAATTGGTTTCCAAAGTGAATGTAAGTTATATTCGGATTAAAATAGAGTTAATAAGATTTTAAAATTGGATTTTATTGGATAATTGAATAACGGGGTTAATATGATGAAAAATGATTTTTAAAATTTTATTTTATCATATTGGAGTTATAGTGATGTTATAGAACTTTTAAAATCGAATTTAAAATTTATTTGTGAAAATTGAATATTTTAATATTTAATTATCGACTGAAAATAGCCAAATTTTGAACAGTCTCAGAATTGGACAAAACTAGTTCCATTGGATCCGTAATAGTTAGTTATTATCGGATTTCAATTTTCCTAGCAATCGGAGTTGTCGTTTGACTGTGGCAGCTCGAAACGCATCGAAATTGTTTTAATATTAATTTGGCGAGTTAAAATAGCCATTTTTCAAACAGTCTCGGATTTCGACGAAACCAGTTTCATCGGATCCATAATATGATATTATTGTAAGATTTCAAATTTCGTGTCAATCGGATTTACCGTTTGTCCGGGGCAAGCCAAAACGCATAGAAATTCGTTTAAATCGATTTAATTCAAATTGATCGTTTATCGCTATAACTCTCACATACGATCGAATTAGCTTCCGAAACTTGTTCCATTGTGTCCGGAACGCGGGATAAACCCTAGAAACGCCGGTCACCGCGCGTAAATCGGAGTTCAAAAAACCCGGGATGAATAGTGTTCGTCGTTTTCTATAAAGGCACTTCATTTGTTTCTTTTTTTCAAAACTAAAACCTAACCCTAAAACAAAGCCGGCCACAATTTTCAAAACCAAAGGCCAGAAAGCACCCATCGTCTTCCCTTAATCTCTTCATATCCAAGCATCGATTCGAGAAACTTTCTAAAGGAAAAACGTAGAGCATTGAGAGATCTTCGATTTCATACGGCGATGATGGGTTATCGTCATCATTTGGAGGCACGAGATGGCCGCGTTCGTGACGTGTTCACGCATGGTTATCGAGTCGAGGGGGTGGCCGAGCTTCGTGATGGTGGCTCTCGATCGTGTTATCGACAATCGTGGAGGCCGCTATATGCAACCCTAGTTTGGGTTTATTGGGTTCATGTCGCGTTTATCACCTGGAGATGGAGGAGAACGCGTGCGGCCTGATCTAGCATAGGGATGGACGACCACGATTGAGTTTGGGTAAAATAATAATTGAATTTGTAAATCTATTTATATTATGATGCGTGTAAACTTTAAAATACCATATCTTGTTCATACGAGGTCGGAATCAAACGAAACCAGCTGCGATGGAATCGTATGGACGAGCACTACGCAATGAAATTGGATTGGAGTCATTGGGAGCTAGAGAAAATTTTGAGTTAAATCGAACGTCGTTCGATTTGATTTAAAATCGTAAAAATCAAGGTGAGTGTTTTATAATGCTCACACCGTACTAAATATCTTTATGCTAGTTAAATTTGACATTATGAAGTGTTATGATTTTATTTGTCGTTGTTTGATAGAATTTAATTGTCATATAGATTGTCATTTGAATTAACCGTGAAAAAAAAATTAAATTGACAGTTAAATTGAAATTAAAATTGAACTGCGATTAAATTACCTGACATTGATAACTATGAAATTGCCATGAATTGTATTGTCTATTAGATGATTTATTTCGATGGATGCTATTGGTTGATATTCAAATGTTTGGATGTTTATTTGCTTATATATAACCTGTTATGCATACATATGACACTATGATAGATTTAAGTGATATATATTCATCCCTGACATTTAATTGAAATAAATAATTACTTGGCCATAGGATAGAAAATTATATACGGACACCGAATTGGCTAAATTAATAATTTTTGAAATCATCGATTTGAAATTTATTTAAATGTTTTAATTTAAAAGTTATAAATAGAAATCAATTCATGGAAATTGAATTTATCGAAAAATTGAGTTTGGAATGTTGAAATAAATTTTGGTTAAAGGAAATTGTTAAATAATTTAAGTTGAGACTTTGAAATTTAAAATCGGGATATGATTGAATTTCGAAAATTGATTTGTTTAAAGATTTAACCTTAATTCGAGCTTTGAATATTACTAAGTAAAAGTGATATAAAAAAATGATATTTTGAAATCGAGCTTGGAATTGAATCATATTTGAAATTTGGATTTAAACTTGAATATTGAAGGATAATTTTGTTAAGTGTTATAAATTGATATTTTGAAAAATCAAGCTAAAAATCGATATAAATTGAAATTGAATAAATTGAAGGTGAATGTAAAATTGAATTAATTTGAAGCCGAAGTTGACATTGATTTGAATTGAAATCGAAATTGAATCGGTAAAACGGAAATTGAAATTTGTTTTGAATTGGGAAGTTATAATAGAATGGTTTGGTTTGGAAGCTATTTTATTTTGTTTTCCAAATTACTCTGTTATATAAACCATCTTTAAATACTTAAACTACTTTAATCTATTTTAAATCTACTTAACCCAATTAGATTATTTTAAACTAATTTATCTATTTCAAATCCATTTTAAGATTTTAAGTATTTTAACTATTTAATTATTTAAAACCACCTTTAATACTACTTAAAACTATTTTCTAAAATTCCAAACTGGTTAATAAGGTGAAATGTTTATGTTTAAATCTTGAATTTGAATACGAATTGGATTAAATGAAGTTGCAACCTAAATTGAAATTCGAAATGATTTTGAAATCGAAATGAGATATTGATGCGAAAATTGAATTTTGAAACGAATCTTACATTTGAATAGATACGACGATATTTGAAATGGATTTGATTTTTGAAGCGAATATGATATTTTGATATCAATTATGAATCGATTTGAAATGTAAAAGAGCCAACGGTGTAATAATACGTAGTTATTAAAGAGACCGTGATCGGATATGGACATACTCTCTGTAGATACCGAAAACCACTTTAATAACTATTATACGCGGAGTGTTGATCCAGAATGAAGTGGATGGTTTGGTGAACGCGTTGACTGAAGAAAGAGAATGATTATTGGATGACCCCTGACATGACTAAAACAGGAGCCGCGCCGGGCCATTGAGGTTCGCCACCTCTAGCGGACACACTTCTTCGATACCATATCTATTACATTTGTGATGCGATTTGGGTGCACCCCTTGATTTGGGAGTGTTGTTTCGCGGTGTTGGGGTAGCTGCTGGCTATGCCCAACATCAGTCCGGATCATGCAACTACTAGTATCCTAGTTGGTATCGCCTCATGTACCTTGTCATACTGATTTTCCTATTCGCGACCACTACGTTTTGTTTTGTGTTATACCTATGGAGTACCCTCTGATAACCACCAGTTTACGGTGGGGCTTACGGTGCTGTATAAACTATGGCATTATACAAATGTGTTAAGGGGGATTATGGTAATGCCTTAACGCTATTTTGATACTTTATATTACTGATAGGCATTATCTATTTAGCGTACATTACTACATAGTAGATAGTTTAGCGGATCCTTAAGAGATGGAAAATCCCGTAATATCTCTTAAGTTATTGCACGCACGTTGACACTGGATAGGAGATGTCAAACCCCGTAAACATCTCTGACGCCGTTACACTCATATTTATTTACGATTGATTTAACTTTCATAAGGATATTTTAGTCCTGACTCGAGTGTTTTGTCTTTTCATTACGCCTGGGTTAGTCCTGAGTTTTCAGATTTTTGAATATCTATTCTGGAGGATGAAGACGAAGATTTGGTATACTATTACTATTATTACCCTTGCATCATGCTATCTGCTACATTATTTTAATTGTTCTGTTGTATATGTATAGCTCTGATAAATGTTGTATAAATAATTGTCAAAGTATAGTAAACAGCTTCATGAACTGTTTATTTGACTATTATATTTTATCGTTCCGCTGCGAGATTCTGTGTTGTTTCATTTCCTTTATTTCTCTTCTTTTCTTTTCTTATTTACCCAATAACCATCTGCCCTTTTGAATGGTTCGGAATCGGCATGTGTATTTGATCGTCGGTTTAAACTGTCCAAAAAGGTGGGTCGTTACACTAACCAAATGAGCTACTGCGGTTTTCGCTTAACAACAAAATTCAGTCAACTGAATACAGTCAGTCGACTAAATCTGTGCATTTTAACATATTTGTGCACGATTTTCTTACATGTCTTCACTATTCAGTCGACTGACCATTTTCGACCAGTCGACTAACCTGAACCCAACTTTCATATTTTGAAAAGACGTTTCCATTCTACGATAGGTTGTGATCCTTCTCTGAACGGAAATGGTAGCTTCTTTTGGTCAGAACTCTTCACCAATGGCAGCAACCATATGTCTACTATAAATACATTTTCCCAAACACTTCATATTCATCGAAATTCATTATAACTTTCTTATATTCTTCTTGTGCTCTCATACTTACATTCAGACAGCAAACAAACATTTTACTGCTTTGAATCTTCAAATAAATTTTCATAATCTTTGATTCTTAGCATTACCTTCTCTTTATATCTTCACATACACTTCATATACTTGAGGATTTGATTATAGGAGGTTTGTACTATCAGAGACAAATCAGTGTTATCAAGAATACACATTGTCAGATATTCTTTTGCATTAGCAGAGTCCTCTTCTGTTGTTGAGGCGAAAATCCTGTTCTGATGCTCAGGTGTCTGTTATGCTGCTCGGACTGTGTATACCTGTTCCTCCGGGTTAAGTGAGGATTATTTTTTTAGTGAATTTCAGAAGGAGTCTGAGACTGGACGTAGGAACGTGCTCCGAACCAGTATAAAAATCTCTAGTATTATTTTTAATATATTACTGCTTTTATATTTCGTACTATTTACTATATTACTATACTCTGCATTATTATATCCATATTGCTCGGCCCTAGCACACTTTCATTTGGTATCAGACTTTCATTTGATATTAGAGCATAGTCACTTTCACTTATTTTTCTATGCTTTTAATTACTTTTTGTTACTTTAGTTTTTATTTATTTTTAGTTCAATTTTACATAGCCTTAGATGTCATTGTTGTTAAAAGTAGTCGGTCTTCATATTATAAAAAAAGTGCAACGGCTATTTTATGTTGATTTTGAAGTAAACTCAAAATATTGTTAACAAAAATGAATGGTTATCTATTAAATGTGAAATTAGACCACGTATGTTAAGCGACTATTTAATGGGAATCAAGAGCTACATAATGCTGAGAAAAATTGCAATACAATTATTGCATTTAAGAATTCTAGCTTAAACGTAAACATGTAATTATTTTCACTTCCACTATCAGTTTATGATACAATACTACGGGGTAATTATACCGAAATATTTTCTAATTTAGAAATGTAATGTTAACGGATGGATCTTTGATTTAGAAATCAAACTATTTACGGCTTTTTGGTTTTGTTGAAGCTCTTTATCAAATGATCAAATTATTCTGATTGCCCTTTTTTATATTCATTTTTTGTAATGTATTTGAGTAATAGTTTCATATGGTGCTAAAGCCTAGACTACATATTTATATAAATAAAAATTATAAGTGCACATTACATTAAACAAACCGTTCAGCATTTAGAAAATATCTCTTTATATTAGAAATTATTGTATAAGTTAGTAATATTCTCATGAAATAACATTTGTCGGGTAAATCACAGATATTCTAATACTTACTCTTTAGTTTATCTATCCTTACTTTAAGAGATTCTTATTTTCATAGTGTAAATCCTAATCATTTTCTTTGTACTAAAATATTTCCAAAAAGAGAGAAAAGCCAAATCACTTTCGATCGTGAAAGGGGTGAATTAAAAAGGAGAAACGATAGAAGTTCTTTGGCGACTGCTGTGCATGGGATGCGACTCCACTTTTATAACGAAACATATTGTAACAACCCGCATATTTATCGAGTTTACATTTAAATATTTTTATTTAAATATTAAATCGTTAATCGGATTTTGGTCCGAAAAACTACTTTTTGCAAACGGTCAAATTAGGACTCGAGACCACATCCATTGAGTTCGAAATGTCGTTTACAACTTTTTAAGTATAAACATCGATAGGTTTGGAGTTAGTGAAATTTCACTAACTTTTCCCGCTTTGGACTTTGGGTTAGTTTAGCCTATTAAGCCCAAGTTCCAACCCTCTTCTCCTCACTCTTCATAAATTTCCTAACTAACTCAAGCTTTAGCATTAATGGTGAAGAGAATGGGAAATTAAAACTCCAAGCTCAAATTCAATTGCAACTCCATCATTCAACTCCAAATTCAAGTAGAAGATATTGGATTCAAGCTTTGGATTGCTTCTCCTTGCTTTCAAGCTTCATCTTCATAAATTTTAGTGCAAAGGTGAGATTTTTATCTCACAATTCTAGTCTATAACTATATTGGACTGTTGGGAATGATTCCCTATCACTTTAGCATGCATATTTGCTTTTGGTTTGGATTGGATTGGCGAAAAACTCCGATTTTTGGTGTTTGGGAGAAATTTCTGCATTTAGGTCGTTCTGGCCGTTTTTAGCTCGCTCGGAGTTAGGTCGTGTGGACCTTAGGTCGTAGGTCGCCTACGAGTTAACCCCTAGGTCGTTCTGGCCATTTTCGTGTTTTCGGAGTTAGGTCGCTCAGGACCTTAGGTCGTAGGTCGTATGGCCGTTAGGTCGCTCTGCTTTGGCTCTGGCCATTTTTGCTCACTCGCAGTTTGGTCGCTCACGACCTAGGACTTAGGTCGCTTGGAGTTAGGTCGTAGGTCGGCAGGTCTTCAGCTCGCACGCGTTGAAAAGGCACGTCTGGAGTTAGGTCGTTCGCGAGTTAACGTTAGGTCGTTTGCGAGTTAGCGCCCTAGGTCACTCGCGTATAGCTCGTTCGGAGTTAGGTCGTTAGGCCTTAGCTCGTATGGCCTATGCAATTTGGTTAGGTCGTCCAACCTCAACACCTTAGGTCGTAAGACCTTAGGTCGTACCCCTTAGGTCGTTAGACCTTAAGCCTTCACTATTGGAACTCGTTAGGTCGTAGCAACCATAGGTCGTAGGTCGCTCACACGGAGTTAAGTCGTAGGTCGTCTCCGACCTTATATCGCTCAGGCAGGTTTCACTTTAAGTCGTTAGGTCGTTTGGACCTTGTTTCCGGTTAGGTCGCAAGACCCTTAAACCGTTAGGTCACTAGGTCGCGATGTTTTAGGTCGCTGCACCCTATGCCTCTATAGGTCGTTCGACCTTGCTAACTTTTAGGTCGCGAGTTTTATAGGTCGCTCGACCCTATCCCCCTTAGGTCGTTAGACCTCATTTTGTCTTTACTAGGTCGTACCGTTTTGGTCGGGGCGCTGCCCCCTGGACCCCCGCGACCTGACCGGGCAGGTCGAACCCCGTAAGCGGTGGCGTTGCCCCCGCACCCCCACCTTGGGGGGTTGCCACCCCCCCTGGACCCCCCCTCCGTAGGGGATCTTATCTGAAAAATATTGAGCTGATTTCCTTGGATTTTATTCGCATCTCCGTATGCGATCTTTGTGACTGATTGTTTCTACACTTGCTTATGTGTTTTGTCACTTTATAATATAAAGGTTTCAATACTAGTAGTAAATATCAAAACTCTTTTAACAAACAATTTCAACTCTATTTTTAATAACAAAGCTCTTTTCTTAAACCGTTTTCCAATCTATTAGTATATACAAGCCTTTACCTCACTCGGATGAGAAATCTAATTAAACGACTTAGTAAAACAAGTGGTATGAAACGCTTGCGTTCACTTCGTCGGTTAATTCTTGGACTTGTTCGATTGAACCTCTTGTGACAATTTTATTAGTGAATATTTACAGTTTGTTCGTAAATATTTAAGTTAAGCAAGTGGTTATGGGACATGAAGCTAAACTTCTATATTTACTAGCTTAGTGTAATTGACACTTCTCGTTGATCTTGATGATCGCTTTATGAATTAGACTAGCAATTGCGCGATGTCTCTTTCATTGCAAGGTTAGACTAGACACCACTTGTGTGATTCCATTCACACATACCTTTCTGCTTTTTGGTTAGTCTTGACCTCATTCTGTGTGATTCCACTCACACATGTGGGGTAGCTCCCCATGGTCTTCGGATCGTCATGTGATAGGCCTCTTTCCCTTTTTATGATTTCTGGATTTCTCGTGTTGATTTCTGGAATTTATGTCATTGACTTGTTATGAGTACAAGTTTAGGGTATGATGCCCCCTTCGAATCTTTGAGAAGATTCTTGTGATATTGATTATCTCTTATTGATTGATCTTCTGTTGATCATTATTTACATACTTATAGTGGTATGTCGTTATGGATGTTTATGTTTATGC
Organism: Allium cepa; assembly: GCA_030765085.1. Classification (NCBI taxonomy): domain Eukaryota; kingdom Viridiplantae; phylum Streptophyta; class Magnoliopsida; order Asparagales; family Amaryllidaceae; genus Allium; species Allium cepa. Next base: position 189,210,538 of record CM060942.1, read on the forward strand.
CATATCTTTTATGTTATATCATGTCATCTGATATTTATAGCTAGACTGATCCGTTTATTATTTTCTTAAATAATACTCGGATCAGTCCGAGATGTTACAGGTGCTTCTGCTTGACTTCTTCCCAGGGATTCATCACTCTGGCTTTTGGCTAACTGTTTAGATTAGCAGTTTTTGTTGTATACACTTGAGATATAGACTCATAGTTGTATTCTTTTGTATAGCACGTGTTGCTATTCTTTTGTATTATCGTGGATCTTATTGACCACTACTCTGATGTACACTTTCATGTGTTAGTTATATATTCATATCTTCTTCCGCCTTTGTGATATGGATATCTGTGACTGATTTGTGATATGATTATTTCTATGTTTGTTTCCGAAGATTATTTATAGCCACCGTGTGATAAGCAATTACATGGATGGTCGCTCCTCAACAGCCTTATTCTCCGTGCTAGTTGACAGCACTTCTCCGGAGTGTTCTTGGCTAGCGTGGGTATAGAGGTGGGGCGTCACACATATTTACGTAAATCTGAAAGAAAATAGATGACAAAGTTTGATTGTTTCAAATTGGGCTAATACAACATTGTTTGACAAATTTTGATTTTATAAGTGTTTCTTATTCTTGGAATTATTTTTTTACACAATTGATCTGAAGATTACTGTTTTTTGGACATGCTAAACAAAATATAGAACCTTATGTTTAAGTTGTTGTGCAATACTTTAAAAAAAATTATTGCTCTCTGTTATTAATAGTAATACTAAATGCACTCCTATCTACGCTCCATTTACAGTAACAAAGGAAAAAAAATGCTAAAAGTTGTTGCATTTTACTCAATCGATCGGCATTGTATTGCCAATCAACAATATATTTACCTAGAATATACCAACGATTGAAGAGTGAAGTCTACTTTGATTGTATAAAGACTGAAGGTCAATATATTTGATTGGAATCATAATACAAATCGAACAATATAAGAAGATGTAAGACGAAACACCGATTGTGGTGTTGCAAGCAATTATTGAATCAAAAGCTAAATATATTAACAATGACTCATGGGAAGGTGACTTATTATTGGAGGGATAAATCAAAAGCTAAGTTGATTCAGCTGAATGTACATGGTGCTAAGCTTATGATTATAAAAGGTTGTAACATCATTGGCTAAGGAAGTGATAGTTTACAAAACCAAGTATGGTGTTATTTTAGGGCTGTTATCAGATAGAGGTAGTGAATCAGTGATATCACCTAATTATAACTGGTATGCTCATCAAGATATCAGCTGCAAGTTTCTTTTGTTTCTACATCCAGAACGGTTGGTACACATGGCTTAAATTTATTAGAAGAAAAAAAATAGGGTAACAAGAGCATAGGTATGCTAACAAAAAGGTGGACCTGTGGTGTTAAGTAGCATGTAACTTTCAACAAAATAAACTGGTACCAATGTATCCATCCAAAGATATGGGAGAAATAAAAATGCAAAAACCACAAGTTGTATTAATAGAAAGATGCATCTAACCCCACTTTACAAAATCTTTTACCCCCAGTCGACAAAATGGATTAATATGATTACTTTAAAGATCTTAGAGAAGGTAACTAATAATTGAACGAGAGTGATCTGCAGAATTATACTGGTTCATAGGGTTCTTATTCCCTCCATGGAAGGAGTAATAATTGTCATTATTATGCATTTTTATTAAATATTCAACCAACCCAATTCTAAGTATAAACCTACAGTACAGAAAAGAAAACAGAGAGATGTAAGGCCATCTTTTAGGGGAATATGTGCAAGTTTGCAGGATCCCCCAACATATGTACTGTGCACATATGGATCACATGCGTCTAAAGCTGAAAATTCATGATTCTTATTTTATCCAACTTTCTAAAAGCCGGATAAAACATACACCCTCTTTTAGAAAGCGGATGATTCCAACAGTCATATTGAAATATCATAATTTTCAAGCACAAGCTCCTAATCTCAATACAGAATAGAATTTCTCATAAATTTTCAAATTCAAAATCGGGATTTCTGCTCTCATCTCAGCTCTATTCTCAGCAACCATATTAATTGAATCTACCTAACTTGCATTCACCAAAGTTTGCCTATCGACCACAATTTCAACACATGGAAATATATGTAAAGAAGTAACCGGTTAAATTAAGGATCAATCAAACTTGAAGCGGAGAATAAATTCAATCCAAGTTCGAACAACATAGACGATACTAAGATTGAAGATGATGGTAAATGTAGGAACTCCAGGGGATGACATGATGATCACATAGTTGTGGTGATAGAGAAAGAGGAAGATCAATTGGATTTGATATGAATGAAACACCCAGTGATGATGGTAAACCCATAGCGTTAGCTGCCTTATGAGTAGTCAAAAAGTAGTCAATGCAAAGATTTGAGATGGTGGTAAATGTAGGAACTCTACGGGATGGCATGATGGTCAACAAGGCCGCGGTGGTAGAGAAAGAGGGAGATCAATCGGATTTAATATGAATGAATCATCCAATGATGATGGTGAGCCCTTAGCTTAGCTGCCGAGTGAGAAGTCAAAAAGTAGCCAATGCAAGGGGACGAAGAGTTATGTTCCTGCTCAAATGAATGTTCGGAAGATTCAAGCAAAATATCAAACCAAAGTGAGTGTGCCTTTTAGAATTTGATTAAAAAAAATTTCATCCACCAAAGTAAACGAAGAAACGGAAAAAAAATGAAACTGTTGTAAAAATCATCTAGGTGTTAAATAGACCCCACCTAGGCACCAAGCGAGGTTTACGGCCTTGGCATCCACCTAGGATCCGCTGAGGCGTTAGACAAGACTTATTGCCTTACCTAATCCCCTAGGTAGAGACTTTTGTAATAATTACATCTTGCAGATATGTATGAAACATATGCTAAACATTTTGCATTTTTTAGTTGAAAATAGGCATTGTCTCTCTGCCTTCAAAATTAATAATGAAGATCAATATTAAAAATAGGTATACGTGTATCATCATAAAGAAATTTTGCATAAATATGTAAAAGAATTATTGATAATAAATTAATAACAAGTTTTTCAAAAACATCTAGCATTGTTTAATCCCTGCCTAGACGATAAATCACTCCCAAATCCACCACCTGCCTCTAACTAACGGTTTTAACAACATTGAAACCTGAATGTCATTGGAAGTGCAACGAAAGGAAATAAATACGGTTTTCCAAGAATGTAATCAAATAATATTCAAGTTAGCAAAGTAGCGCCACCAAACTTTATATGGTAACTATTTAATTATGCATCTAATTATGCACTGCCATGTGATATTATCCAAGGATGAACTTCGATTTGAATCCTAGAAGTTTTGACCTAGATGGAAATGTACGATTCTACTGTAGTGGAGACACTCAACCATCAAAGAAACATAAAGAAAAGAAAAATAATTTGATGGGCAAAATGATTTGATGCAATAGTTGAAAAATGTTGTCATATCACAAGGTACTCATGACAGACAACTAAAAAATAAAAACATAAAAAGTACCAACTATTGACAACTAGTATACCGATCATGAGTTAAGCTTTCGATCAAGCTGTTAAGTGTTGCTTGCTTTATTTAACTTCCTTCGTCCTTTAATTTTGCAGGCTTTTGGTCTTCAAATTATCTTTTCATTGGCACGTTTTATTAATCTTCTTGGTGTTAGTGATAACATGGAAAATCATGTCGATGTCATTTATTGGATTAATAAAGATATCATGAGTACCAATGTAACATTCCTGATTTTTTAGCACGATTAATTTAATACTTTATTTGATCTTTGCGATTAAATTTTGAAAATAATTGAAAATTAATATAAAAAAAATTGATTTAGTTGTGAATTTATTTGAAATTTGTTTGGGTTTGAAATATTCAAATAAATAAAAATTGAATTGAATTGAAAATTTGGGAATTCTAAAAAATTAAAATATATTGTAAATGAAATTCTGAGTATACTTGAAATTTTCAAATTTAATAAAGATATATGTTCATTTAATTATACAAATGAATTATAATTAATAAATATAATGAACTAAGTTTAAAATAATATCGGCATAAGGATTTAATACATATTGGAATTGGATTTAAATTTAAAATGAATGTTTTAAAAATAAATGGAATTTAAAATTCATTGAGATATAATGTTTATAATGTAAATATTAGCTAAGAAAAAAAAAATCTTTTAACATTGTATGTATATACATACATACAAATGAATTAAGGGGTGTTCATTTATAAAATAAATATGGTATAAAAGATTGTCTTTGAAAATTTTAAAATGTAAACATTTACATAAGGAAGTGAAGAAGTAAACGTACATATGTAAGTTGAATTTGTACAAGTGTTAGATCTCATGATTTATTTTGTTACAAATGGCATTCAATTTAATTGTTCAAATAAAATAATAGAATTAAAAAATTACAAGAACTCTTCATTTTCCCATGCTCAATCATATTAGATCTCAACCAAATCTGAAAACAAATAACATCAAAGATTTAGTATTTCAAAACTACAACACTCAACAGAAAAAAAATAAGGGCAAAGATCAGAAAAAAAAGAAAGAGAAAAGAGACATAGCAACCTGAAGCAACTAATTCAACTCAAAAACCAAGATCAAGCTTTCGACAAGATCAAATGCAGTTTCAGTTTTTTTTTCAAAATTAATCATCTCTCAGGTAAATTTTGAACTCATAGTTTGATAATTATGATCTTGAGATCAAGTTTTAAACAAATTCAACAATTTGCAGATTTACAAAATTACAGAACTGCAGTTTTGACAGTGAGCAAGGATCTCTGGAATGAATTAAGTTAAGTAAAATTCTTTTAAAAGTTTGAATTTAATGTTGATTGATTAATAACAAAGCAAGGATCTAAGTAATAGTATCAATCTAAGTTGCAGGAACAAGTCAAGTTCAAGGCAAAGGATTGATATCTGTTTTTAAATGCAGGAGAGCTTCCCTGTGTATAACAGAAAAGAAAAAAATCAGACAGTGAGTAAAAAATTTAAATTTTTGTGTTTGATGAATTAAATAAACAAATGCAAGAGTAAATAAGCAAAGATTCTTAATTTCAAATATACAGGCTCAAAAATTTACTCCCTGTTTCCTACTTCCTCTTTGTCTCTGCCTTCATTAACAGGTGAGCAAATCTCCTCCCTGAGTTTGTTTATTTTTGTTTGTGAGTAACTTTACCTTTTAAAAATTTAGTAGGTAAAAGTTGTTCATGCTTTTATTTAGAAATGACTTAACATTTGAATTTGCTGTGTATATGTTTATATGAGGTGTATTCTGTTTCACCTAGGTTCTGGCTATTACCATGTATGTTCTAGCTGATAGAAATCACTTTTATTTTGATTTGTTGCTGTTGTGTTTTAATCCATGAATGAAACTTGCTTAATTGTAAATAAAGTAAGCATTAAAATTATATAAGTTAAAATAAAACTCTATTTACCCAAAAGTAATATAACAGAGTAAAATTTATATTAAGTGAAAATCCAAATTGTAGGAATTCATGCTTCAGGTTTATTAATTAAAACAACAAGTGAATTCTTGAATATTAAATCAAATATTATAATTTATAGTGTTGAGAAACAAGTGAAGTAATGAATGCACTGTATTTTACATTTTGATTAAGTACAGTTTATACATGCAAATGGATTTGGTTCGAATTGTTTATGAAGATAGTGTATCTATCAGGGATTATAGAGAATTATAAAATTTGGGTTACTTTCCATTATTTAGACTGTAATTTGGAATTTACAGAATGAACCCTAGTCTATTTGGGTCACTGATTTTGTTTGACTGTGGGTTCATAACTGGATCGAGCTCAATGATCTTTTGGGTGATGGTAGATGGTGGGTTGGCGAATTCATTGACGAGGTTTCAAAATTGTTAGTGGTCGGAGTTGGCAGAGCTCGCCGTTGACAGGTCGAGCATGAAAGGGGGGGTGCTGTTCCAGGTTTCTGTTATGAAACTTGAATTCAAATTCAAGTTGTATTATGGGATTTTGGAGTGTTGAAGTGTGATGTGGTGTTGGTGGTCGATGGGGAATGATAGTTGATAATGGCCGGAGATGGTCGGAGATGGGGAATGGATGCACAGTGAGGTGTGTGCATGGTTGTGATGTTGCGTTGCAGGGTTTAGGGAAGCTCGTGACTGTCTCGGGGAATTTGGGAAGAAACTCGAAGCAGAGCAAGGATTTACTCGAAGTAAATCAGAGGGAAACTCGGGGCATTTTCTAATGTTAACAGGTTTCTTTGAAAACCTGTATAAGTTCCAAATTCAATTTAGTTTGAATCTAAAGCAGCTTTAAATCAAGAAAATTAAAATTAAAATTTAAAAAGGGTATGGTTTTCAATCTAAGTTGAATTCCAGTTTTAAATTAATTCAAATTCTTTTAAAATAAATGTTTACAGGCTTCTTTGGGAAAACTGTATATTTCCAGATCATAAGGAAATTTAGTTTTAAAATCTGGAACAGTTCTGTTTTTTTTTAAAACAGGAATTTAAAATTTAAATAAAAAAAAAGGGAGTTTTCAAACTAAGTTTGGATTCCAGTTTTAAAATGTAATTTAAATTTTATAAATTAAAATATTCAAACAATTTCAAAGAGGGTTTAAATAGTTTAAGTTTAAAGTAAAGTTTTAAAGAAAGAAGAGATTTAACTTTAGTTTAAATCTAGATTCAAATTCAGATTTGAATCATAATTTAGAAATAAGGGAATTTTCTAAAATTTAAACTGTTTAAATACAACTTTGAATGTTAAAGCTAATTTTAAAATATGATTTGTAATTTTAAATGAATTTGGATTTTAAATTTCTTATAACTTCTTTTATAAAATAAGGATAAAGTTTTAAAGGTTTTAAAATGTTTTTAAACTTTGTTTAAGTTAAGTTTGATTTCTTTTTAAGTTTTAAATTTAAAATGTAATTTGAAAACAATTTTAAGTTAGAATTGTTTTAAGTTACTTTACTAATGATAAAGTAATCATGAATAAGAAATGTTTTATTTTTAAAAGTAAATTTAAGATTTAATGATCTTTGTTTCATTAAATTAGTAAGGCAATTTAAATAATTTAATTAATTAATTTGTTTAATTAATTAAAGATTGAAACTAATTAAGGTTAATTAAATTAGTAATTAGTTTAAGTCAATCACTTAAGAAAGGTAATTAAGAATTTGTTAATAAGTTAATGATGGTCATTAACTTGTGATTATTTATTTATTAATTAATATAATTAATTTTGATAATTAATTGGATTAATTAATTTAAATAATCAATTTATGGAACTTAATTAAGTATGATTACTTCATGGAAATAATCAAAGATATTAATTACTCTTTGTAATAAATTTTTGGATTAGTTTAAATTAATTAATTAACTTTAATTAATTTAGGATAATCATTAAATGGGTTGATAAGTAATCAATGATGAATAATTACTTAAAGAAGTAATTAAGATAAGTAAATACTGGGGTAATTAATTAAAGTAGAGAAGAGTTTTGGGAATTAATTACTTGTGTAATTAATATGGAAGGAAATTTCTTTGTGAACTTAGTGTAATTAATTTAAGCATGGGTTGATTAAGTCTTTTGAAATGATTAAGTGATGTAATTAATTAAGAGTAATTAATTACTAAGGAGATTAATCAGGGATGATTAATAAATATAATTAATTATTAAATGTAATTAATTTAGAAGTAATTAAAGAAGCAATTAAGGGTAGTTAATTACTAATGAAAGTGATTATGTGAGGAATAGGTTTAAAACCACATAGATTTATTCATCTTAATTGTAGATGTTTGATTGCAAATTGAATGCTTCATGATGGATTGATATGTTTTGTGATGCTATGTAATGCTTTGTGCTGGGCTATTTTATTTGTGACGTATATATTGTTATATGTATATGCAACCCCTTGACCCATAGAACGACATTTGAATTTCGATGCGACAGGGAGTCGGATTCCAGTTGGTTATCCGAAACCCACATCGAAACATGTTAGTGAATCTTTGTGATTGATAAATTTACTCTGAATCTGTTGATGAAGATAAGCGTTATGAGTTATACCGCTTATCGATATGGTTGAATCTGTGATGATGATGTTGTGCACTATTGTGTTAAACCCCTGGACCACACTTATACACACACAAATATGGATTGCACGTGGTAATGGGTTAAGTCACAGATTTTTGAAATAGTTTTAAAGATTATATTTTTGAATCCAAATTAGTTTTGGAATTAGAATTGAAAGCTTTTGTAAATGAATTTTAAAAAAATAAAAGTTATTTTAAATAACTTAATTAAGTTTTGGAATTTAAATAATTTGATTTAAATTCGAATTCAATATTTGGGATTGAATTCTATGGTTTGGAAACTATGGGTTAAGAAGATTGTTCAACTTGTAAATGGGTTTCTATGGGTTTTTAAAACCATTTTAAAAGCGTTGATTGGGAATTGAAATTCTAAACCCAAAGATTTTAACTTTTATAAATATAATTGAATTTTTCTGAAACGGAAACTATATGTTTTCAAGTAATAAGAGCTTTCGCATAAGAAATGAATCTCCAATTCGTGTTAAAAGGATTTCAAGTCTAAAATGGAAATAGTTTCACAAGTTATAGATAAATCTTTGGAAACGTGTTTTGAAAGCTATAAATTAAATCTTTAGTTCAAAGATTTGAGGAATAAATCCAATTGAAATGGGAATTGTTTTGAAATCTATGGATAGATCTTTGTGAAACTGGGTGAAACTTTGTGAAATAAGTCTTTTTATTTAAAGATTTAAAATGGTAATTTGTTTGACCATTTAAAAGAGAAACTTTGGATTTTCAAGTTGTGACTTAACTGAAATCCCATATCCATATGTTTTTAAACATTGCGCTCACTATTCGGTTTAGCCGGGAGAGGACCTTGTGTCATATAACCCATTCCGAATAGTGATACGACGTTATGGATAGCAATTGAAGACCGGTGGTGAAGACTGGGTATTTGTGAGAACGATAGGATAACCTATCGATTGTCTCTGCACCGAGTAGCTACGGTATAGAGATTCCCTTAGTGATGGGAAGTCCGATCGGGATTGTGGATACCCGGATTTGCAAGGGCTTCTTCGGAAGTGCCTTCGGTTCTGTTCGAACCCGGAACAGACTTGTATGGTTGTATGTCCGATATTACACTTTGAGATGTTAACTGATCTCTATCAAATACATTTCTGCTTGGTGGCGGAGAATTTATTCTCTTAGCTTAACACCCTTCTCTGAGACGTACGAGCTCAGAGGTTATGTAGTTGATATTTATCAGTGATATTCCCAATTTGGTAATGTGGCATGCTGAGTGCTGCTGTGTGATGATCATTGGTTGATCATTTGTGATATGATCATTTGTTTGATCATTTATCTTTGTGATCATTGCTTTGGCCATCTGTTGACCCAAAGCATGGCTTTGTTGCACAAAGCGTAGCTTTGTGGACGAGACTGCATCAGGACCTCACTCCCCGGAAATGGTCGAAACAGGAAAGATGCGGCAAGGTTATGAGGGTCGCGCCCTTTAGGGTATGTCATTCCCTTCTGGTAAAGGGTGGTATCATGGTATGGAGCCCAGATACTTACTCATGTGGATACTGCAGATCTGTTACTTTGTGATACTTTGTGGTTGTTGCGAGCGCTCGGATAAAGGTCCCAAAGGACCGGGGGATGACATATTCGTGTAGTAGTTACCTAGTTACAGAGGTAACCCGGCCTTGTGTTGGCAGAGATCTAACCATAACGTTAGTTCTCAGGACGTCCCGCCAGAGGCGATCCCATAGACAGTAGGAAGTTCCTTAGCCTGACCATTTGTTGGAAATCCAATCAAAACAATACGATCCCTGTACGGTTTTAGTTGTATAACCTGCCATGGAATGTGGTGGTAACCTGCTATTGAACATGGTAGCTATAGTAGGCATACGACGAAATGTCGTATGTTGGCTAGGATTTATATTTTACTTTCGAAATGGTTTTTTCCACACTTTGCACTTATAGTAATAATATCAAAGAAATTTCTCGTATTAAGCATATTTGACTATCATAAGGAGAAATCTCCTCCAATTCTGCGTTTGCATTGTGTGTGTGGCGGGAGGCCTTATGGTAGTTTCATTTTCAAAAAAAGCATTGCGGATTTCAAATTTAAATTCTTTTGTTGTTTAAAAAGACCAAATGTTTTTGTTTGCTCATACCAGTCCCATGACTGACCTGGAGTTTATTGTTCCTTTCCTAAACTCTGGGTGCCCACTATTTCCCACACGGGCAGTCTAGAGTTGGGGTTTTCAGAAATCAATGGTAGGTGTAGATTCGACAGCTTTCAGCCTTAGGATTTGGCAATCGCATTTGGATTGAGTTGCTTCTCTTCATCTTGATTTGGAGTTCGAGCTATTTCTGGATTGGCGCTTTGGAGATGGAGATTACTGATACTGGAGTTCTTTCTTGAAGACCATATTGGAGCTTTGTTCCCTTGTTAGTGTTATCTTTTCTTTCCGCTGCTATTATCTTGTATCATATCTCTGATGTATGTTGATATCTATTGTATCATTCTGTTGTATCATTCATGTTGTATATTGATATATGCTATTCTTTTCTTCCGCTGTGTTATTTACTTAATGTGTTATAAGCTCCGGCGAACCAGGTTCGACGTTTGGATCTGCGGCATTTGAATACGAGTGTCGTATTCGGTGCCGATTTTCGAAGGTCGAGTCAGGGTCGTCACAACCAAGAGATTTCTAACAGATGAAAATCTTTTAATGTGTTGGTTGTTCAAAGAATTATTAGCTGACTTTGCTTTTAACAATTCACACCAATCAACTAAATTCATGAATTGACATAACATTGAAAACTCATCTTTGAAAACATCCAACAACATATTAAATTTTCATATGATTCTACGAACGTTATAGTGGGTTTAAGAGACTAAAGGCTCTATGCTTCAGCAATTTTTTATCATTAATTTTTTTAAATAGTAATATATTTAATACGCAAATCTTAAATCATCATTAAAATATCATATTCACTTAAAAACGAATCAATATGACACTGAAAACATTTTGGATGAAGTCTTACTCACCAAATCGACATGTAACCTCTCCTGGATAAGGGAAAATATTGCCATCTTTCATTCCTTAATCATCCTCTAATGAAATATCATTTTCTCCTTTAGAAGTTTCTATGTTGAAACCCTGAAAGTGAAGCATGAATGAGTACTATAAAGAATGAAGTTAGAATGAAAGAACATAAGATGCTTCAGGATTTCTTGACGGACTTGGGATTAATAGCCCAAATGAGCCTTAATTAAACAATTGTTTTCCTCTATCGCTCTATTCTTATTCTAAATAACAATGCATAGAAAACTCTTTATTCGTATTATTCACTTACTCCCAAAATTAAATAACTTTTCCACAAAATTGCTAACTATGTTTTCTAAGTGTTTCATATGCCTAGTTAATTAATTTCCCTCAAGTGTTTTCCTACACTTCATTAATTAACTAATTTTTTATCCAATTTAATTAGCACTCTAAGTGGCGCACTACACTTTTCAGTTAAACTAATCCGTGCATAATTTTTTACATAATCCTCCATAAAATTCTTTCCATAAATAGTTAGTAAAAAATAATTAACTAGTTAATATTTAAGTGCATTCACTGCAGCTAGCTAGTATATTTATGTAGGTTGCAAATATATTATTTTAACCACATCACGATTCTATCACCACATCATGTCATCGAATATGATGCTAATAATATATATGAATACAGGATGTTACAAAAGTACTCTTAGCCCGATAGAAATATTAATGTCTTCAATATCATTCGCAAACGATTTTCACTTAAATTACATTTTGCTTTAACAATTTGTAAATGATGTCAAACTATAATGTAGGTCTAACAAAATGAACAATAGTATTTAATTTTGATAGTTTAATCGGCATTGTGAGTAATGCCAAATACTGTTTAAACACATTTTCAATTTTGGCATGTATAATCCTTTTGCTTTTAATGTTGGTGTCAAGATCGGGAAAAGGAGAAAAAAATTGCTACAATAAAATACAACGTGCCAAACCACCATTTATGCTTAAATTAAAATAATTTACATATTTTATATATATTGAATTGATGTTGTTATGTCAGCAATTGACATTTCAACTTTCCATTTTCAAATTATAACATTTTATTTTTCATGCCTAAAACACGTATGATTTGTACTAATTATTATGCATCAGCGTGTGGCACTGCGGGCCATTAAATCTCGTAAACTATAGTCGCAATAGAATTATAATATTTTAATACAACCGCATACTTCGCATGATTATGACGACCCAGAATTTTTTAGCATTTAAATTCGGAATATTTAATTGATTTTAAGTATTCAATAGAGTAATTTTGACTTGAATAACGAATATTACAATTTATTTGATAATTAAATAATTGAATTATTAAATTTAAATAAGTGAAGTTGAGTAAAATGTTGAATCTGGAATTTTAAGCCTGTTGAAATAATTCGAAGGCTTGTAAAATTTATATTGATAACACTGAAAATAATAGAAGTTGTAAAATTGAAATTAACAGTGTTTTAATGCAGTTTTGAAAATTTGATCGCTTAAATTGAATTTAAAAATAGCCTTCCGAGGCGCAGTCTCGGAATTTGACGAAACCAGTTCCTTTGGGTCCGTAATATTGAATTATTATCGGATTTCAAATTTCGTCGTGATCGAAGTTGTTGTGTGAGCGTACGATATATAAACGCGCTGAAATTTATATCGAAATTTAATATTATACTGGGTCCAAAAAGCTATCTTCTCCATATGATCGAATTTGGACTCGAAACCTATTCCAGTGCGTTCGAAATAGGAGTCTAACATTGTGAACGCCCAATGGCATGCCTCAATATGAGGTCAGGATTATTGATTGCATAACGAGACGAGTTTAATTTAGGGTTATTACAATATGTGATATTTTGATTGAAAAAATAAATATAATAATAATACAATTTACTAATTTATTTTAGTAATTAATTTGTTTAGTTAACTTATGTAAATTATTTCAGTAATCAGAAAATATTTTATTTTAAAGGGAGTTAACTTAAAACTAATTATTAGTTAAATGAAAGAAGGAAATTGTGGGTTAATTCAAGTATTAATAAAACATACAAATTGTTTATTCAAGGTCAAAATCATGACGAACCGAGCCGTTTGGAATGGATTGCAAATATAATGCAAAGGTGAGTTAATCTCACTCAGTTCATTTAAATTTAAGTTTAAATGATTAAATATAAATAATTATTTAAATGGTTGAAATTCATTGAAGTGCTGTAGTATGGTAATTTTGGAATTGGCATATTATTGTGCTAACGTCTGTGGATGCAGGGAAAACAGGTTGGAGGGATCCAACTGGACCCCTCAACATTTATTGTTTAACATTTGTTGTTATGAATATTTGGTATTCTGTGATGAATATTATTGATATTTGGAATATTGCGTGCTATGGATTGATTGAATTTATTTGGGTATAACGAGTTACCAAAAATTTATAAATTTGGAGGTTGAAAAGAAAAATAAAGAATGGAGTTTGAAGTAAAATAATTATAGAAAATAAATTATAAATGAATTAAAAAGAAATGGAAGTGGTATTAAAATACTAATACATTATTCCGAGTAGGGAAAAAAAATTTTTTTGAGTAAAATAGAAATAAATGAATTGTAAACTCGAATGATATCAATTAAAGGAATTAAGAATTATCTAAAATTTAAAGTTTAAATCTATTTAAAGGGATAAGAAGTAAATTGAGAAAATCTAAATTGATATTCCAATTAAAAGTATTTTAAATCATAATTAAGGGATAAATTATGAAATTAAAAGATTTTTGAATAAATGAAGTAAATTGGAAATCAATTTGGAAATTGATTTAAGTGTTTGGAATTGAATATTTGGAAGAATAAATTCAAGGTGGGAATTTATTAAAGGAACATGAAAATTGTCTAAAAATAAATAGTGATTTATTTTTAAAGGTTATGGAGAGAAGTATATTTCTCCGGATAGCCAAGTACATTTTCAAAGTAAGTTTTCAAAATAAAATAAAGGTTTAAATGTTGCTTTACACAGTATGTGCTTGGAAATTTATTATTTCTAAATGTGTAAATTCTAAAGTAAATATTTATTCAAATCTATTACCATAGTAATAATTTATAAGAGTGACTTAGTAATTCTGTTTTAAAGGTGAAAATCTAGTTTATATTTATAAAGTGACCTTATTTTCAAATATTCATATAGTATATATTTTTAATTAATTATTGAAGTAGTTTTAATTTAAATATTTTAAAATAAAGTCCAAAGTAAGTAATTTGTTAATCTATTATCGTGATAATTATTTAAAGAATGATTTGGAATTTTGTTTAAAGAAGAAATCTAATGTATAGATATAGGGTAATCTTATTTTAGATATCTCTAGAGTACTATTTCAAATTAAGTACTAAAGTAATTTTTCTATATTAAATATTATTTATATTTTACAATAAAGTGTTTTAAATTATTTTTAAAAATCTAAAATTTTTTGTTTGGTAATTTTAGTGGAAATAGAAAATACTTGGAATTAATTCTGAGGAAGGAAGATAGTTTGAAAATTGTTTTCAAAAAAGGGTTTGAAAAGCGGAAATATATCTTGTGAAGATATTTTGGAATTAATAAATAATTTTGAAAATTATTTATTGTGTGATGAATTTTGTGAATATTAATTGATAGTTAAATAACCGACTATCAATATTAGCCAAATGCGTTGATCGTTTCGAAGAGACCGGGATCAAGAGTTATTTCTCGAAAACTACTTCGATCTGGTTTGTACGTTTCGTGAAAACGAGTTTGGATTCGAAGATGGAGTAGTGAAGCGCAAGGGCTAGTCGCTACTAATCCTGAGGATATTTCCAAAATGGATGTAGTAGGAATAGTGCCTTCGGTTCCGTTCAAACCCGGAACGGACTTGTATGGATGAATGCTTGCGGAACATCGTCAGGTGGACGATGGGCATTCTAAGGGATACGTTCTTAAAAAGGTAACGCTTAGCCTCGAGCCTCAACAAATGGGAATGACTGAAAATCAGGGGTTATGCAGCAAGGTTAGGTGGGTAGCACCCAAGCAGGGTGAGGTCATCCCTGTCTAGATGTCCCTTTTTTTGGGGCTTAGTGGGCGGTTGCTGATCCCAACCGCGGGGTGATCTCACTCAGGATTATCCAGTAAGGGGTAGTCCCGGCCTTGTGTTGCAGGGGAGCGGGCGTACTCCTCGGTACGGTGATCTAGGCCCCGTACTGTGATAGGTGGTACCCCAGTGCCTAGTCATTGGTTGGAAATCCATTCTCCCTATGAGCCTTGTTCGAGTTTTGTTTGTATTACCCACTCTGTGGCTAGTAGCTGGAATTTAATCATGTAACAATTTTTGCTATTTTATAAGTATTCGTATATAGACCCTATTATAATATCAGAGAATTTCTATAAAAAAAATTGTTTTAGCTATCGTAAGGTAAAAACCCGACATGTTTATTTGTGGCGTGGTCTTACGAGATGCTTTTGTTTTCAAAGGATTTTTGAAACTTTAATAATCAATTAGGTGTGATTTTCGCACGCTGGTATCCCAGACTGACTCGGGTGTTATTTAACTGTAATGCTCGGGTCAGACCGAGTATTATAGGATATAGGAAATGCCATGGAGCTCAGGAGATGAGCAGGATGACGATACGTACTCCTGTATTTGTTTATGTATATATTCCGCTGTGTTAAGTAGTTGTGTATCCAGTGTGTGATATTATTGAGCTGTGATTGATGTACTCTGATGATATAATATGTAAACAGATGTATTTTCTTTTGAGTAAAGTTTATTTATTATCTATTATATTTTATTCCGCTGCGATGGTTAGATTCTGATGTTGTTTTCTATTCTCTTCTTCTACCTCTTCTTCTTTAACCCAAATGGTTCATATTTCTGTGCAAATTGAGTTGATTGTTGTAGAATAGTGCTAACTCGAGGGGTACAGATTTGCGGGAGCTTGGGCTGGTGATAACCTTGGCTCTGGTGGGAGTTACTCATAAAATAGAGTCTATGGTACTTTAGAATGAGTTTGAGTGTATTGATAGATATGAGCGCGTATTTGTTAGTGAATATAAAATTGTTTTTATATTGCGTTGATTTATTGGTTGAGTGTTAATGGATTCTGGTCGATATATGGGACGCCATGTCATCGATAGGAATTTCTAAACTCTTGACAAGATAAACCGACACAGTATTGTTTTAAGTAGGGTAAATGAAATAATTTTACCCAAAATTACTTTGTATATAAAGGAAATGATTTTCGTAATTGTTATAGTTATATATGGATGCTTGGATGTTAGGAGTGATAATATTACATTATTATCATTGTATGAGAATTGAATGAGAAATTGAAATAATAACCAAGATTAAGGGATAAATTAATAAATGAAATTTGTGAATGTGATTCATAATTGAACAAGGAATTGAACCCATAATTAAAAACTAAGAAACAAATTCATAAACAAATGAGATTTGTAGATATAAACTAAATGTGAATTATAGTGTGATTAATAATTAAAATAAGATGAAATTCCATAGTAATGTTTGAATATAAATTTAAAAGAGTTTGGAATTTGAAAATTTGGGAATTTAAGTTCCTTCGAATTTGAAAATGCTTCCCAAAGGTTGGGAAAAATACTATATATTGAGAAATATTTTTGAATCGGATGTGAAATCTTGAGAGATTTGGAATTTAAAAATATTGGAAGAATTTAAAAGAGAGAAAAGCATTGAACTCTTTCGGTCACTGGAAAATAATTTCGGTGATGACTGTAGCATCATCGATGTTCACTTTCGAGTTTCCAAGAGAGAAATTGCTACCAAATTGTTTTAAATTGGAATTGTTTGTGAACTGGGTTTGGTTTCGAAATTCAAAGGATTGAATTTGCAAAGGATTTTGGATGTAGTTGATTTCAAAAGTGATTTTGAAATTTTTGAAAATTGTTTAAACTCTGGAATCTTGTTTAAAATGTTAATGGAATAATAAAAATATACTTGGCTAAATAAAATGTATAATTCTAAGTAAAAAGGTATAATGCTAAGTTAAAAAGTAAAATGTAAATGAGATTGTTTGTGGATAGATGTAAGTGTGAATATAAATAAAATGTGACTTATAAAATTTAGAAATGAGATAAATAAGCCAAAATAAAATAGTTTTGAAATCTGGAAAGTGAATGAAAATCCAAAACTTAACTTACAAAATAAATAGGTTGAACTCCAGTAAAATAGATAAAGAGATTTTGAAATAAAAATCAAATATTGATTTAATGTGTGTTGAATATCAAATTTGTGGTGACAAATGTTTAGTTTGTAAATGAACTATGGGATGAATATTCGATGAAAATAATATGGAAGGTTCCAAGATTAATCAAGGAATATGGAAATGGAACTCGAACTGGTTAATAAAAATTTGAGTTGTGGATAAATGATAGAATTTGAAGGCGAAGCTTGAGTTATTAATAGAAATTCAACTTGCAATTGTAAGTGAATTAAATTTGAATTGAAGTTGAATGGAATTGAATTAACTTAAAAGTGATTTGTATTGCAAATAAAAAAAAATCCAAGTAGAGATAAATTGGAAATGGACTCGTTATAAAATGAAAGGAATCCAGAAATAAATTATTGAATGTGAATTAGAATTCATATTGATTCAATGAAATATACTAATTTAATTTAAACGAATGGAGCCGGAAAAGAACTCAAGTTAAATAAAATAGAATTGAAATAGTGATGGTTTGAGTGGTAAATAAAATTCAAGTAAACAGAAATAAAAATTGAAATGGTTGCAAATGAATTAAAATGGAATGAATTGACTATAAATTGAGTTAAAATCAATTTAAGTGGTTACAAGCTTATGTAGTTATTTATTCTCTTGCATATGGTCAAATTTCGTAGAAGTAAATTTTCATTTGACGAAAATGAGATTAAATAAATTCTATGAATTGATAAAAGTGAAATAAAACTGATTTTGAAATCAATTGAATTGAATATAAGCTTGTTTGGATTGAAAATGAATTGAATTTAAGAAATTGAATTGTGGGCCATTAACATTGAATAAAATGGCATCAAAATTGGTTGGAAGCGAGTGAGAGCAATCGAATTGGTGGTTGAAACTTTATTAATTACTTATAAGTGTTGTTTGGAAGATATTGCTTATGATATGCATGTGTTTAGTTATTGAAATTAAGTAAAATGTTAATAAACTTTGTATATTTGTCACTTACATGTTTAAATTGAGTAAGTATAGGTATCGGGAAGCCGGTTGGCTGGATTTTGGTCATGCTTGATGCTAAAAATATAACCCGCTTGTTTAAAATGCTAAATAAGGTACGCCTACGCAATACAAATAGGAAAAATGAACTGTTTTTCTGTTTTCCAACCGTGTGGGTCAATATATATATATTTATATCTTTTGTCAAATTGCAAAAGCTGCTCCGTACAAAGGAGACTCTGCCAAAATTTTCCGAAAATTTTGCGAGTTAGAAATTTTTTGAATCTTTTGAAAATTTTCGCTAACGACAAATGATTTAAAATTGTTAAGCAAATAGAATTATAACTGAATGTTGAACTTTAATTTAATTTGTATAAGGAAAGTAAGATGAATTGAAAAATTGTTCAAAGAAACTAAAAGAAGGAAAGAGTTTGCAAACAAACTTTTGTTTGAGGCTTAGATTAATTAGTAAGTGAAACTAATTCAATATTCAAGTTGAAGCCAAATTGAATTCAAATGGAATTATTAGGGCAAGGTGAATAGTAATGAAAATAAACTTCAATAGTAAAGTGAAACATAATGTAAGGAGTGTATAAAATGTTTATATTAAACTTAAGAAATGAAAAATGAAATTCTTAAGTAAATATGGTATTGAGAAAATTATTCCAAGTGAATGATTGAATGGAAATTAAGCTGAAGGTTGTGAATTTGGATGGTTGTGAATAAGTGAATAAAAATCAAAATGAATATAAATAAAAGAGAATTGGCATAGCTAAAAATCAATTGGGCTAATTACGTAGGATGTACGTATATTATTTTATTCGCATAGCTATTTGATCCAGATTCGAGCACAGAATTTCGAGATGGTAATATCGATCCGAGTTAGGATTTTTCACTCGATTTTCGATGGCGAACCTGGATATGGAATTTTGATTGATTCTGGAAGTTCTCTATCATAGTTATGACTATGCAAGGAGAATGATGGTTTCTGATCAAGAAACCAGATCTGAGTCCGTACTAGGAAGTCGGGTGGACGATACTAGTTCGGAAGTGAGACTGTGTGATCGAGTAGGCGATCGGATTTGGTATTGCGTACGGATAATATATGTGCGTTGTACGGGCTTAAGTAAAACAAATATTGGAAATGTGTAAAAGAAGTCAATAAGTGTTTTTTTTTATGTTATGATTGGATATTATTGCTAAACAGGATATGCAGGTATGAAAAATGGAAGGGAAAATTAGTTTTGATTTCAGATAATAAATTAGTATTGCTCGACAAAAAGGTATGTATTTAAATTTTCGTATGGAATTTGATTGGATTTTTGGATCTAGCCACTTGACCTTTTGTTTTCTTTTTGGATTTGGGATGCCATAGAGCCATTTTGTAGTTGTACCGAGCTAGCCGCGCAAAGGAGACGCTGGCGAAATTTTTCGGAAATTTAGAGAGTTAGAAATTTTTAAGAAAATTCTGATAATTTAAAATTTGATTTAAAATTTAAATTTGAAGGATTGAGTAAGTAATATTGTTAGAAACTACGGGAAAGTTGGGAAAGATTAGTAAAAATGGTAGTGAGTCTTTTATAAAAAGATAGTGGATAGGATGTTGAATAGTTTGGTTTTGGAAAAAATAGTGACGGGTATTGGACCATTCCTCTTAACTTGTAATTTCGGGGACGAAATTCTTTTAAAGGGGTAGGAATGTTACGACCCAGAATTTTTGAGCATTTAAAATCGGAATATTTAATTGATTTTAAGTATTCAATAGAGTAATTTTTACTTGAACAACGAATATTACAATTTATTTGATAATTAAATAATTGAATTATTAAATTTAAATTAGTGAAGTTGAGTAAAATGTTGAATCTGGAATTTTAAGCGTGTTGAAATAATTCGAAGGCTTGTAAAATTTATATTGATAACACTGAAAATAATAGAAGTTGTAAAATTGAAATTAACAGTGTTTTAATTCAGTTTTGAAAATTTGATCGCTTAAATTGAATTTAAAAATAGCCTTCCGAGGCGCAGTCTTGGAATTCGACGAAACCAGTTCCTTTGGGTCCGTAATATTGAATTATTATCGGATTTCAAATTTCGTAGTGATCGGAGTTGTTGTGTGAGCATACGATTATAAATGCGCTGAAATTTATATCTAAATTTAATATTATACTGGGTCCAAAAAGCTATCTTCTCCATACGATCGAATTTGGACTCGAAACCTTTTCCAGTGCGTTCGAAATAGGGGTATAACATTGTGAACGCCCAGTGGCATGCCTCAATATGAGGTCAGGATTTTTGATTGCATAACGAGACGAGTTTAATTTAGGGTTATTACAATATGTGATATTTTGATAGAAAAAAAATATAATAATAAAAATTTAATAGCAAGTCAACACTGTCCATCAGCCGACCTACTCTGCTCAAGCCAACCTATATTCTATAATGAGCAGCCTTGTTCGATTTAATCGCGTATGTCTCCTTCTTCTCCCAGTTCAAAGCACTCAAATACCTCTCTCCTTTATCATTCTTTTTCGAATCGTGACCAAAATCCTCCTTTACCTCACGTTAAAAATCCCAATTGAAAATAGAATCGCATCTCCTTAAAATCGAATAAATTCACGAAAAAATGGCGGCTTCCTCCTTTACCTTCCCTACCGATTCGATATGCATTGGGAATCGAGTGCGCATGAATTGGAGGGCACGAGTTTGAGGCCGCGTGATGATGATGGCGGCCCTTCATCCCTTTCTTCAGTTAACGAGTGTGGCATCGATCAAACGCTACCCTCCCCTCTTCTCTCTCTCAAGCCCTAATTCCAAAATCATATCCCTTAAATCTCGAAGCAAAAAGGGGGAACGACATCGCGACGTTGGATCGATGTGGGTACCGTGTTGCGGTAGGTCGCGATAACGATCGCGATGAGATCGAGGCGCGCGTGGCTGTAGGGTTTCGCGAGTACGATTGATGGGTGCTCGTGCTCGAGTTCAGAAAGGAAAGAGGGAAGTTAGGTCTTCACTGGGCGCAGTTCTTGAAGTCGACAATAAGGTATGCTAACAACCTATTGTCGAATTTAATCTAATTTAATTTATATGTATATAGGTAAGAAGGAGATTTATATTTTATTAGGATTTTAAAAGAAAAACATATGCAGAAAACAGAAGAATATATTACAGTAAGTTATGGGCTGTTCAACCTTAATTCGATGTTTTAAAATTATGTTAAGCAAAAGTTTAATTTGACTCATCGTTTATTTAGGTTATTAGAAGTTACGGTAAAGGGAGGTTTACAGGAAGAAGGAATGAGAAAAAATAATATAATAATAATACAATTTACTAATTTATTTTAGTAATTAATTTGTTTAGTTAACTTATGTAAATTATTTCAGTAATTAGAAAATATTTTAATTTAAAGGGAGTTAACTTAAAACTAATTATTAGTTAAATGAAAGGAGAAAATTGTGGGTTAATTCAAGTATTAATAAAACATATAAATTGTTTATTCAAGGTCAAAATATGAAGAACCGAGCCGTTTGGAATGGATTGCAAATATAATGCAAAGGTGAGTTAATCTCACTCAGTTCATTTAAATTTAAGTTTAAATGATTAAATATAAATAATTATTTAAATGGTTGAAATTCATTGAAGTGCTGTAGTATGGTAATTTTGGAATTGGCATATTATTGTGCTAACGTCTGTGGATGCAGGGAAAACAGGTTGGAGAGATCCAACTGGACCCCTCAATATTTATTGTTTAATATTTGCTGTTATGAATATTTGGTATTATGTGATGAATATTATTGATATTTGGAATATTGCGTGTTATGGATTGATTGAATTTATTTGGGTATAACGAGTTACCAAAAATTTATAAATTTGGAGTTTGAAAAGACAAATAAAGAATAGAGTTTGAAGTAAAATAATTATAGCAAATAAATTATAAATGAATTAAAAAGAAATGGAAGTGGTATTAAAATACTAATACATTATTCCGAGTAGGGAAAAAAAAGAATTTTGAGTAAAATAGAAATAAATGAATTGTAAACTCGAATGATATCAATTAAGGAATTAAGAATTATCTAAAATTTAAAGTTTAAATCTATTTAAAGGGATAAGAAGTAAATTGAGAAAATCTAAATTAATATTCCAATTAAAAGTATTTTAAATCATAATTAAGGAATAAAATATGAAATTAAAAGATTTTTGAATAAATGAAGTAAATTAGAAATCAATTTGGAAATTGATTTAACTGTTTGGAATTGAATATTTGGAAGAATAAATTCAAGGTGGGAATTTATTAAAGGAACGAGAAAATTGTCTAAAAATAAATAGTGATTTATTTTTAAAGGTTGTGGAGAGAAGTATATTTCTCCGGATAGCCAAGTACATTTTCAAAGTAAGTTTTCAAAATAAAATAAAGGTTTAAATATTGCTTTACACAGTATGTTCTTGGTAATTTATTATTTCTAAATGTGAAAATTCTAAAGTAAATATTTATTCAAATCTATTACCGTAGTAATAATTTATAAGAGTGACTTAGTAATTCTGTTTTAAAGGTGAAAATCTAGTTTATATTTATAAAGTGACCTTATTTTCAAATATTCATATAGTATATATTTTTAATCAATTATTGAAGTAGTTTTAATTTAAATATTTTAAAATAAAGTCTAAAGTAAGTAATTTGTTAATCTATTATCGTGATAATTATTTAAAGAATGATTTGGAATTTTGTTTAAAGAAGAAATCTATTGTATAGATATAGGGTAATCTTATTTTAGATATCTCTAGAGTACTATTTCAAATTAAGTTCTAAAGTAATTTTTCTATATTAAATGTTAATTATATTTTACAATAAAGTGTTTTAAATTATTTTTAAAAATCTAAAATTTTGTGTTTGGTAATTCCAGTGGAAATAGAAAATACTTGGAATTATTTCTGAGGAAGGAAGATAGTTTGGAAATTGTTTTCAAAAAAGGGTTTGAAAAGCGGAAATATATCTTGTGAAGATATTTTGGAATTAATAAATAATTTTGAAAATTATTTATTGTGTGATGAATGTTGTGAATATTAATTGATAGTTAAATAACCGACTATCAATATTGGTCAAATGCGTTGATCGTTTCGAAGAGACCGGGATCGGGATTTATTTCTCGAAAACCACTTCGATCTGGTTTGTACGTTTCGTGAAAACGAGTTTGGATTCGAAGATGGAGCAGTGAAGTGCAAGGGCTAGTCGCTACTAATCTGGAGTATATTTCCAAAATGGATGTAGTAGGAATAGTGCCTTCGGTTCCGTTCGAACCCGGAACGGACTTGTATGGATGAATGCTTGCGGAACATCATCAGGTGGACGATGGGCATTCTAAGGAATATGTTCTTAAAAAGGTATCGCTTAGCCTCGAGCCTCAACAAATGGGAATGACTGAAAATCAGGGGTTATGCAACAAGACTAGGTGGGTAGCACCCAAGCAGGGTGAGGTCATCCCTGTCTAGATGTCCCTTTTGTTTCGGCTTAGTGGGCGGTTACTGATCCCAACCGCGGGGTGATCTCACTCGGGATTATCCAGTAAGGGGTAGTCCCAGCCTTGTGTTGCAGGGGAGCGTGCGTACTCCTCGGTATGGTGATCTAGGCCCCGTACTGTGATAGGTGGTACCCCAGTGCCTAGTCATTGGTTGGAAATCCATTCTCCCTACGAGCCTTGTACGAGTTTTGTTTGTATTACCCACTCTGTGGCTAGTAGCTGGAATTTAATCATGTAACAATTTCGGCATGTTTATTTGTGGCGTGGTCTTACGAGATGCTTTTGTTTTCAAAGGATTTTTGAAACTTTAATAATCAATTGGATGTGATTTTCTCACGCTGGTATCCCAGACTGACTCGGGTGTTATTTAACTGTAATGCTCGGGTTAGACCGAGTATTATAGGATACAGGAAATGCCGTGGAGCTCAGGAGACGAGCAGGATGACGATACGTACTCCCGTATTTGTTTGTGCATATATTCCGCTGTATTGAGTAGTTGTGTATCCAGTGCATGATATTGTTGAGCTGTGATTGATGTACTCTGATGATATAATATGTAAACTGATGTACTTGCTTTTGAGTAAAGTTTATTTATTATCTATTATATTTTATTCCGCTGCGATGGTTAGATTCTGATGTTGTTTTCTATTCTCTTCTTCTACCTCTTCTTCTTTAACCCAAATGGTTCGTATTTCTGTGCAACTTGAGTTGATTGTTGTAGAATAGTGCTAACTCAAGGGGTATGGATTTGCGGGTCGTTTCAATGATGCCCTTATATACAGGGCCTGCCCAAAACTTTTGTTGCCCAAGTCCATATACGCATTTTTAAAAGAAATTTAAAAAGCAAAAACAAACCATTGCCTACTACTAGCTTTTAACCTACGACAGTAGCATTCACTCTAATAATCCTACCACTAAACCACATATTGCTTGACAATATTGTTTGGTTTACGTTATATATATAAACAAGTATTAAACAAAATTCGTTGTCCCCAGCCCAGTAGGCCGCCCCTAGCCCAAGGGATTGGTGGACTGTCCTCTGGACCGCGCCTGCTTAAATGAAATTGAAGTAACGGGTTATGGCACCTATTAAAAGTTTAAAGTTAACAATTATTTTCAACTGAAAATTCGTACATATAGATGCATAAGTTAAAAGTTCAATCTTAATCATATTATTTATAAAAAAAAATCTTTATCGTTTCAAAAACGTGTTTGTTAAACTATATTAATCAATTGTTATTTATACAAACAACCCACGGTAGGTTAATCAAAGATTATATCAACAAAATAACATAGTGATATATTTGCATTCATAACTTATCCAAATACATTTAATAAAATGATCCATCTAGTCACCTGAACATCATTTAGTCTCTATATATATCATGACAAACCCACGGTAGGTTATTCAAAGATTATATCAACAAAATAACACAGTGATATATTTGCATTCATAACTTATCCAAATACATTTCATAAAATGATCCATCCAGTCACCTGAACATCATTTAGTCTCTATATATATCATGACAATGTAAAATGTAGGAATAATAACGCATTCCATATATGAACCAATGTATTGTACACATTTAAGTATTTTTTCTCTTAATAAAGAGCAATATTTTCAGCGCATAAACAACTCCACATGCAATAACAAAACGGTGAAGAAGAAAAACATTCAAGATCACAATTGAAAAAACAAAATTATTGATCAACAACTTAAATCTAAAAATTATTGATCAACAACTTAAATCTAATTCTTTCACTCTAGTCAAAGTAAAAAAATACTTACATCAAATTTGGGAAAAACATCATAAATAAGAACAGCACAATGGAGATGCGGGGTATCGATCCCCGTACCTCTCGCATGCTAAGCGAGCGCTCTACCATCTGAGCTACATCCCCTTGATGAAAATTTTGATCCATGATAGTCTTCTTTGTGTTCTTCCAGTTTTATCAAATGCCCTTAAGAGATATACATGAAGCTACCACAACTTCACTTCATGCGCTATGGCAATTATATGTCTACAACGTAGAAGTCAATGGCCTTTTCTTCTTTTTCAAATATTAAAAAAAAAAGATTGTTGGTCGACGCCAAGGGAATTTAATTTCAAGACTTTTACATCCACAATTTTAAGCCTTACGTTCGTAATGGTGGTCCGTAATAATGTTTTTGAAGTAATTGATGCACAACTCTCAGACCGTGCTTTTCAACAAAATACTATGTGAATATGAATACGTTTCTAGTAAAGAAAATATATAAATATTGTGTGATGCAATGAAAATATCATGTGTCCTTGATTCAATACGCTACACACACAAACAAAAGATTTATGCTACACCCCACTCCATTACACCACATCTACATCTACATCCCCACAATTTTAGAGCCACATGTCGAAATGCCATGCAAAGTTCTATATATGTCCTTACATGACTCAGAATCATCTTCAAATTATTTTGTTTGATTCAGATAATTTTGACATTTTCAAAATAATATTTCAAATTGATAGTCGAAATAAATTTTCTAAATGATTGACATTGATTTAACATTTCGAACATGCCAAAAATTTCAAAATGATAATATTTTTTGTGGTCGTGATATTTATAGTGTAGATTGAACATACCTAAGATTTAATTTGATTTTGAACCGTGTATCTCTAAAAACTATAGTGGTATTGTGAAAGCGATCTGTAGTGGACCCTTACACCCATAATACACACACAAATGTATGTGTCTGTGTGTATGTGCGTGTATGTGTGTGTCATCTTACATTCGTGAACTTTTTTAACCAATTTGTTTTAATTTTTCGATGCAATGAGAAAATGCAAACATTTCTTATGCAAATCAAAACCGATTTTGATACTAAATGTTATAACTTAAGAGGACCGCGACTTTACGATATAATTATATAGAAAATTAACTTTGCTCTATTCGTTATCAGTCTTTTTCTCCAATGGATGAAAAGCTTCTTCAGATGTGCATCACTTCTATAACTTAATGTGTCTTTCTAAAGGAGGGAAAGATAACCAGATATTGTGGTGCAATTTTGGAGAACCTCATTGTAATGACCTGCAAATCCGTACTCCTTGAGTCAACACTATTCTACATCAATCAACTCAAGATGAATGGAAATACAAACTATTTGGGTTAAAGAAGAAGAGGTAGAAGAAGAAAATAGAAAACGCATCAGAATCTAACCATCGCAGCGGAATAAAATATAATAGATAATCAATGATCTTTACATAAAGAAAACTATATCTGTATATACATACATCATCAGAGTACATCATCAGAGTTCAACATCAATAACATACAATTGGATACACATCGGAATAATAATCAATTATGGAAGTACGTATCGCCATCCAGCTCGTCTCCTGAGCTCCACAACATCATATCCTATATCCTATAATGCTCGGTCTGACCCGAGCATTGTAGTTAAATAACACCCGAGTCAGTCTGGAATACCAGCATGAGAAATCACACTCAAATTGATTATTAAAGTTTCAAAAAATCCTTTGAAAACAAAAGCATCTCATAAGACCACACCACAAATAAACATGTCGGGTTTTTACCTTACAATGGCTAAAACACTTTTTATTAAAATTCTCCGATATTACAATAGTGTCTATAGAAAGTAAAATAGAATCTAGCTGAAATGCTTGCATCTAACGTTTCAGCAATAATTGGGCACAATCAAAACCGTACGGGTGCGTAGGGAAAACAGATTTCCAACTAATGACTAGGCACTAGGGTACCACCTGTCACAGTACGTGGCCTAGATCACCGTACCGAGGATCACTCCCGACCCTCTGCAACACAAGACCAGGACTACCCCTTACTGGATATTCCCTAGTAAGATCACCCCACGGTTGTGATCAGCAACCGCACCACTAAGCCGAAATAAAAGGGACATCTAGATAGGGATGACCTCACCCGAAATGGGTACTACCCACCAGCCTTGCTGCATAACCCCTGATTTTCAGTCATTTTCAGTTGATGAGGCTTGAGGCTAAGCGTTACCTTTTAGATCGTTTCACTTAGAATGCTCACCGTCCACCTGACGATGCTCTGAAAGCATTCATCCATACAAGTCTGTCCCGGGTTCGAACGGAACCGAAGGCACTATTCCTACTGCATCCATTTTGAAAATATCCTCATGATTAGTAGCGATTAGCCCTTGCACTTCACTGCTCCATCTTCAACTCCAAACTCGTTTTTCCCACGAAAACGTACAAACCGGATCGAAGTGGTTTTCGAGAAATTAATCCCTATCCCAGTCTCTTCGAAACGATCAGCGCATTGTCCAATATTGATAGTCGGTTATTTAACTATCAATTATCATTCACAAACAGCCATCCAATATAAATAATTTCACCAAATTATTTATTTATCTTAAAATAACTTTGGAAGATATATTTTCACATTCAATCCCTTTGAAAACAGTTTCAAACCATACTTTTCTCATAAGATAAATTTTCAAATATTTATTTCCACTGAAAACAACCAAGCGCTAAACTTTAGATTTTTAAATTAATTTAAAACACTTTATTATAAATTATCCTTTAAAACATTTAAACTAAAAATTACTTTAATACTTTATTAAAAATATATACTATAGGAATATTAAAACTGTGGCTTTTTTACAAAATATAAAATTAGATTTTCTCTTTTAAAACAAAATATCAAGTCACCTTCAAAAATTAATTACTACTATAATAGATTTGGAAAATACTTACTTCAAAGTTTAAACATTTAGAAATAATAAATTTTCTAAAACATACTTTTTGAAACGACATTAAAACCTTTTTAAAAAATTTACTTTGAAACGTACTAGGTTATTCAGGGAAATATACTTCTCTTCACATCCTACTAAAAATAAATCACTATTTATTTTTAAACAAAATTTCTCATTCCTTTAAAGTTCCAACTTCAACCACTTAAATCAATTTTCAAATTGATTTCCAATCTACTCCATTTTGAAATAAATTTCTTTTCTTACTCAATTCATTTCAAAATCCATTAATTATAGACTTTATTGTTATTTCTCTTTCGTTTTGATTTTAAATCTTTTAACTGAAACATACCAATTTCAGATTCTCCAAATTTTCCTTTATTCTTTTCAATAATTTAAATCTTAAATTCAAAATAAATGCTTTATTCTTTTAATAATTTAAATCTTAAATTCCCTATAATTATTTCACTTACAAATTCTCTTCCTTTATTTTCAAAAATCCAATTCTATATATTTTGATAACTCAGTGTACCGAAATATATTCAAGTAAACCATAGCATACAATATTCCAGTTATCAATAATATTCATCACAGAATATCGAATATTCATAACAAAGAATATTAAACAATATAAATAATTTTAGAAATCCAGTTGGATCCCTCCAACCTGTTCCCCTGCATCCACAGACGTTAGCACAATATAAAATACCAATTCCCCTTTGAGGTGGAATATCGCGGTATATGGGTTTTAAATATAATAGCATCTGCTATTATGCGGTGCATAGGGTCTCATCCGCTATATAATGCGGGAAATTAATCATTCCAAGATATACTATATATACTACAATATATAATATAGCACATCCAATCAATCCAATCATTCAACCAGATATTTAAATTTTACTATATAAATTTAAATTAAAAACCAGATGAGTGAGATTAATTCACCATTATCATTTTGCAGTCCATTTCCTTTATGACTTGTTCTTCACGATCATTGACCTTGTGTAACATTGTATGATTTATTAATATTCGAATTAATCAATTGATACCTATTTATATTTAACTAATGATTTAATTTATTTTTTAATTTAATTTAAAACTAAATTTCCTTTAATAAATTATTTCCATAGTTAAAATAATTAATTGGTAAATAAAACAAATTAATTATCAAACCCTTATTATAAAAATAAGTTAGCAATTTATAATATTTATATATTTATTTATTTATTTTGAGACTACACATATATATACTCATAAAAATAGATTTCAAAGATTTGACTTCTATGAAATCGTCTTAAAATTTCTAAATCTTCCCAAATTATATTTATTCTCTGTTTAAACTATAATAAAATAGACAGGCACGTATATATATCAACATTGTACACATCTTAGAATTTAAACAGCAAGCTAAATAAAAAATTTAATAATTTAATTTCTTTTTCTGCAACCAGTAATTTATTTTCTGTAAATAAATTTCCTCTTCCTATCAATATATTTTACTAAATATGCATGTGTACTTATATTCCTATATCTATTAAATCAAAATTAACTGTAAGAAAAAAACGAATACCTCATCTCATCGCAAAAGCGCACGCCAGCGTCCTCCTCTCGGCCGCGCCGCCATCACTTTGAGTATTTCTTCTTCGATGGCTGTAACTCGAGCACGAGCTCCTCCTCTGCCTCAACTCACGGCACCATCGTATTCCTACCTCGCAACCGCTCGTACGATCGAGACCGAGTTCAAAACCCTTCCCAGAGCCGCCGCTTTGAGACTCCACGCCTCGCCCACCCATCGTGACCCGATAAACCAAATCGAAACCCACCTCGGCCACGTGACAACATCGTGCTCGAGCCTGCTGCCATAGATCAACGTCACAAGCCCAAAATCGCACGCGTACTCCAAGTCGAACGGCTCCGAATTGAATTGAAAAGGAACGGAGGATAGGCTCGATTCAAACATCCCCTTTTGCCCTGTTGTCGACGAAGGCTTCAGCCGCCTCAAGCGCGAGTCTCGAATCGCGTGAGGAGAGGAGAAAGATATGGTGGACGTTAGTCGATTTTGAAAGTTTACTGCGGCCATTAATTTACATTTTGTTTTCTTCGATTTGAAAAACTAGAAAGGAAGAGGAATAAATATAGCATCGGCCATAAATTTTCTTAACTGCTTGCGTTGAAAATTTCAGAGGAAGATTGCGTGTTATCAGCTGGAAAGGGAACAAGGAAAAGATGTTTACGTACCTAAATCAACAGGCTACAATGACTTCGAAAAGAAAGGGAAAAGTTATGATGTGATTTAAAATTCAACTGGGTTTTAACTGGATGTATACAAATATATGCTTAATTAAATTCAAATTTTTAAATTTAAATCGCCTCGAATTACGCAACTCAAAATCTCGACCTCCTATCGAGGCGTGCTACCAGGCGTTATAATGTTATACCCCTATTCCGAACACATGGAAAAGGTTTCGAGTCCTAATTCGATCGTATGGAGAAGATAACTCTTGGACCAGTTATTATATTGAATATTCGACATAAATTTTAGCGCGTTAACTTACCGTGTGCTCGAACAACAACCCCAAATGCTACGAAAATTGAAATCCAATAATAATGCAATATTACGGATCCAGTGAAACTGGTTTCGTCGAATTCCGAGACTGTGCCTTGGAAGGCTATTTTTAAACGTCAATTTAAACGATAAAATTTCAAAACTGAACAAACCAGTGCTAAATTCAATTTTTAAACTTTTATTACCCTCAGCACTATCAATATAAATTTTACAAGCCTTCAAATTTGACAGGCATAAAACTCTAGAGTCAACATTTTACTCATTTTCAAATTATTAAATTCAAAACTTTAAATATCAAATAAATAGTAATATTTGAATTCAAGTTAAAAATTAACTTTTAAATATTTAAAATCAATTAAACATTCCGATTTTAAATGCTCAAATATTCCGGGTCGTCACACTCATTATCATTTATATAAAGATTATAAGACTCTTAGCATTTTTACACTATCAAGAACTAATATGAATTGCACGTACATGCAGCTAATAGCTAGATAGACTTACTTTTTATTTAATAAAAAGTTAAAAGATAAAGTGTACTACAAATGCAAAAGCTTTGATCATCACAACACCTTTATTTCAAGCAGTTTTGTTGGTGGCGTCCGATGCAAATTGATAGTGAAATTCTATTGAAGGATGGTCGGGAAGGGGATGGTAGTGGTCGTTGCAAACCGTTGATAAAATTTCATTGATAGGTTGCAAGGTATTTTCTTAATTTCAAAAGGACATGTTGAAAATCTTAATCGTTGAATTCTCGTTATTCATGGTAGAGATGATGAAAACACACTATAATTAAAGAACATGAATGGTCTCATAGTATTAGTAATAATGCTGGAAACCCAATGCTGACCTCCCCATGTTATTCTTCTTTTTTATTCTTGTTTTTTTCTTTTTTTCTTATAGCATCAGTAAACTGGTTTTTGGTTGTTAAAAGGAACAATAATGTCAGCATGGGCAGCCCCACAGTCAGAAAAGCTATGTATCAGGTAAAGCCCATGCATTTCCTTACCAATTGAGTTACTTGGACACTGATCTAAGAGCATGATCAATGATTAACACTTCATCTTTACTTCTAATAATAATAATAATTTCATGAACTAATTTCAACCGTGTCTTTTTAAATTACCCAAAATACTTTTTCAAACCACTTGAGAAACCCTAACCAGAAGCTATTCGCTTATCAAACCCAAACTCCGTCATCCCTCTACCCTCTTCAAAATCAGAAATCCTAGATCGATCATAAATCAGAAGCTATTCGCTTATCAAATCCAAACTCCATCATCCTTTTGCCCTCACTTCGAATTAGAAACCCTAGATCAATCAGAGATTAGAAGCTGTTCATTACCAAATCCATACTTCTTGGGACCCGCACCTCCCCTACCCCTAAAATCGATCAAAAATCTCATCGTTATTGTCCTCCTACCCGATCGCAACGCACAGTCATCATAACGTCGTCATCGTCGACAATCCACTGTCCACACCAAGCATCTGCCGTCTCTTGATCACTAACGCTATCAATTGCTGGAAGTTTCAGCTAATCAACCATGTCGCTGTTTACAAAAGGAACAGCATCGCGGTTTGCAATCGACCATTTTGTACACTAGATTAACTAATTGTGCTCTAATTCCTCCACTTAACTAACTTATTCTGCTCCGACTCCTCAAGTACTGCTCCTTAGATACCAAGCTTCGACCACTTTTAAGTATTTTTTAATCTTCTATATTTTTTGTTATTCATGTTCCGTTATATATTAATTTTTTAAACTATTCAAAATGAGCCATATTGATAATTGCTTTGCTGTTCATACATTTTCACTCAGTAGACTGTTATTGATTATCTCATATGATTAAGGTAGGTGATTACTTAATTGATTTTGTTTACAATCCGAGTATTATGCGGGGGATTTTCAATTCTTTTGGTTTACAAAAATCCCTTTTTCTCCTCATCCCTCGATCTCATATTTTTCTTTCAAATTCATGTGTTTTTATTTCGTTATTTCCATTTTTATTGAAAAATGAGGATCCACTCGCTAAATTGTTGAATATTAATTTTACTTTTGTAATGTTGTTCCATTTATCAGATGCATCACATGAATTTGATTTTGGTTGTAGTGTTGGCTATTTCATCAATATCTCGGCTGAAAGCATTCTCTTTCCTTGCTCTCCTATCCCATCAAATAAAAAAAATTCCACCTTTGTCCTCAAATAACAAGTCCTCGTCGAGATGTAATTGACAAGGAGAATTACATGCCAATGAGCGAGTGCCCTGACAAGTTAGATCGTTGTTGGCCAGATATATTACGTGCAGAATTAGCCAAGGATAGAAGTACCTCGCATAATAGATTTAGGACATCATAACGTAGGTATATTTAGAGTGCTCGTTTGTAGCTTCTTTTATTTTCACTTTTTGACATTGATTGTTGGGAACTTGCATTGTGTTTCAACCAAATGAAACCTGTACGAGAAGACTTCAAAATTTACATATGGAAATGAAATAATTAGACGTACGTGTAGGTAAAAATATATAGTTAATGAAGATGTGATATATAGAAACATAAAATATGATTCCACGGTAAGACAAGGCTCAAGTCTCAAAAGATAGTAGAACGACTTAGAGAAGACCATAAAGGAACGACCTTGTTTACTACGCCTGAACATAGAAGCATTGTTATAGTAGGGTCAAACCCGCTCCATATATTTATTTAGGAAGAATAATTCCAATGAAAAACCTCCCATTAACTCCATTACCTGCTCTACCACCTATAGATTATAACCACTATCTTCATTATGGAGGTGATAATAATCGTTAATCGTGGGTCTAAGCCAATTTTAGCTTTCCTTCAACTAAATTCATGAATTGACATAACATTAAAAACTCATCTTTGAAAACATCCAACAACATATTAAATTTTCATATGATTCTACGAACGTTATAATGGGTTTAAGAGACTAAAGGCCCTATGCTTGAGCAATTTTTTATCATTAAACTTTTTAAATAGTAATATATTTAATACGCAAATCTTAAATCATCATTAAAATATCATATTCACTTAATAATGAATTAATATGACACTGAAAACATTTTGGATGAAGTGTTACTCACCAAAATGACATGTAACCTCTCCTTGATGAGGGAAAATATTGCCATCATTCA
Organism: Allium cepa; assembly: GCA_030765085.1. Lineage (NCBI taxonomy): Eukaryota > Viridiplantae > Streptophyta > Magnoliopsida > Asparagales > Amaryllidaceae > Allium > Allium cepa. Next base: position 189,244,825 of record CM060942.1, read on the forward strand.
TTCCTTAATTATCCTCTAATGAAATATCATTTTCTCCTTTAGAAGTTTCTATGTTAAAACCATAAAAGTGAAGAATGAATGAGTATTGTAGAGAATGAAGTTAGAATAAAGGAACATAAGACGCTTTGGGGTTCCTTGATGGACTTGGGATTAATAGCCCAAATGAGCCTTAATTAAACAATTCCTTTCCTCTATCGCTCTACTCTTATTCTAAATAAGAATGCATAGAAAACTCTTTATTCGTATTATTCACTTACTCCCAAAATTAAATAACTTTTCCATAAAATTGCTAACTATGTTTTCTAAGTGTTTCATATGCCTAGTTAATTAATTTCCCTCAAGTGTTTTCCTACACTTCATTAATTAACTAACTTTTTATCCAATTTATTAGCACTCTAAGTAGCGCACTACACTTTTCAGTTAAATTAATTCATGCATAATTTTTGACATTATCCTCCATAAAATTCTTTCCATAAATAATCAGTAAAAAATAATTAACTAGTTAATATTTAAGTGCATTCACTGCAGCTAGCTAGTAATTATTTATGTAGTTTGCAAATATATTATTTTAACCGCATCACTATTCAATCATCATATCATGTCATCAAATATGATGCTAATGATATATATGAATACAGGATGTTACAAAAGTACTCTTAGCCCGATAGAAATATTAATGTCTTTCAATATAATTTGTAAATGATTTCACTTAAATTACATTTTGCTTCAACAATTTGTAAATGATGTTAGATTATAATGTAGCCATTTTTTATTAGAAACTAATCCCTTTTTGTTGGGTCTAACAAAATGAACAATAGTATTTAATTTTGATAGTTTAATCGGCTTTGTGAGTAATACCGAATACTGTTTAAACACATTTTCAATTTTGGCATGTATAATCCTTTTGCTGTTAACGTTGCTGTCAAGATCGGGGAAACGAGAAAAAATTTGCTACAATAAAATTCAACGTGTCAAACCACCATTTATGCTTAAATTAAAATCCTTTACATATTTTACATATATTGAATTGATGTTGTTATCTCAGCAATTGACATTTCAACTTTCCATTTTCAAATTATAACATTTTATTTTTCATGCCTAAAACATGTGTGATTTGTACTAATTATTATGCATCAACGTGTGGCATTGCGGGCTGTGTCATTTGTACTATTTAATATAATTGTGTTGTGCGGAACATCTATCATATCTGCTAATTACTTCGCTTTGCACATGCTCCACTTGTGCCATTAAATCTCATAAATTATAGTCGCAACAGAATTATAATATTTTAATCCAACCGCACACTTCACATGATGACCTTATATGCAGGGCTGGCCCAAAATTTTTGTTGCCCAAGTCCATATATGCATTTTTGAAAGAAATTTAAAAGGAAAAAACAAACTATTGCCTGCTACCAGCTTTCAACCTACGTCAGTAGCCTAATGTATTGTACACATTTAAATATTTTCTCTCTCTTAATAAACAGCAATTTCAGCGCGTAAACAACAACACATGCAATAACAAAACGGTGAAGAAGAAGAAAAACATTCAAGGTTACAATGATAAAAACAAAATTATTGATGCACAACTTAAATCTAATTCTTTCACTCTAATCAAAGTAAAAAAAATACTTATTTCAAATTTAGGGAAAACATCATAAATAAAAAAAGCACAAATGGAGATGCGGGGTATCTATCCCCATGCCTCTTGCATGATAAGCAAGCCTCTACCATCTGAGCTACATCCCCTTGATGCAAATTTTGATCCATGATAGTCTTCTTTGTGTTTTTCTAGTTTTATCAAATGCCCTTACGGGATATACAGGAAGCTACCACGACTTCAATTCAAGCACTATTGCAATTATACCTTACAACGTAGAAGTCAATGGCTTTTTCTTCTTTTTAAAATATTAAAAGAAAAATTGCTGGTCGACGCCAAGGGACTTTAATTTCTAGACTTTTACATCCATAATTTAAAGCCATACGATTGTAATGGTGGTCCATAATAATGTTCAAATGTTTTTGAAGTAATTGATGCACAACACTCAGACCATGCTCTTCAACAAAATACTATGTGAATATGAATACGTTTCTAGTAAAGAAAATATATGAATATTGTGCGATGCAATGAAAATATCATGTGTCCATGATTCAATACGTACACACACAAAACAAAAGCTTTATGCTACACCCCTCTCTATTACACCACATCTACATCCCTACAATTTAGAGCCACATGTCGAAATGCCATGCAAAGTTCTAGATATGTCCTTACGTGACTCAAAATCATCTTCAAATTATTTTGTTTGATTCGGATAATTTTAGCATATTAAAAATAATATTTCAAACTGATAGTCAATATAAATGTTCTAAATGATTGATATTGCTTTAACATTTCAAACATGCCAAAAATTTCAAAATGATCACATTTTTTGTGGTCGTGATATTTATAGTGTAGATTGAACATACCTAAGATTTAATTCGAATTTGAATTGTGTATCTAAAAACTATAGTGTTATAGTGAAAGCGACCTGTAGTGGACTCTTACACCCACAATACACACACATATGTATGTGTCCGTGTGTATGTGCGCGTATGTGTGTGTCGTCTTACATTCGTGAACTTTTTTAATCAATTTGTTTTAATTTTTCGATGCAATGAGCAAATGCAAACATTTCTCATGCAAATCAAAACCAATTTTGATACCAAATGTTAAAACTTAAGAGGACCGCGACTTAATGATATTACTATATATAAAATTATACTTTGCTCTATTCGTCATCAGTCTTTTTCTCCAATGGATGAAAAGCCTCTTCAGATGTGCATCACTTCTATAACTTAATGCGTCTTTCTAAAGGAGGGAAAGATAACCAGATATTGTGATGCAACTTTGGAGAACCTCATTATCATTTATATAGAGATTATAAGACTCTTAGCATTTTTACATTGTCAAGAACTAATATGAATCGCACGTACATGCATCTAATAACTAGATAAATTTACTTTTTATTTAATAAAAAGTTAATAGACAAAGTGTACTATAAATGTAAAAGCTTTGATCGTCACAACACCTTTATTTCAAGCAGTTTAGTTGGTGGTGTCCGATGCAAATTGATAGTGAAATTCTATTGATGGATGGTCGGGAAGGGGATGGTGGTGGTGGTTGCAAACTGTTGATAAAATTTCATTGATAGGTTGCAAGGTATTTTCTGAATTTCAAAAGGACATGCTGAAAATCTTATTCGTTGAATTCTGTTTATTCATAGTAGAGATAATGAAAACACACTATAATTAAAGAACATGAATGGTCTCATAGTATTAGTAATAATGTTGGAAACCCAATGCAGACCTCTCTATGCTATTCTTCTTTTTTATTCTTTTTTTGTCTTTTTGTCTTATAGCATCAGTAAACTGGTTTTTTGGTTGTTAAAAGGAACAATAATGTTAGCACGAGCAACCCCACTGTCAAAAAAGCAATGTATCAGGTGAAGCCCATGCATTTCCTTACCAATTAAGTTATTTGGACACTGATCTAAGTGCACGATCAATGATTAACACTTCATCTTTACATCTAATAATAATAATTTCATGAACTAATTTCAACTGTGTCTTTTTGAGTTACCCAAAATACCCTTTCAAACCACTTGAAAAACCCTAACCAGAAGCTATTCGCTTATCCAACCCAAACTCCGTCATCCCTCTGGCCTCTTCCAATCAGAAATCCTAGATTGATCAGAAATCAGAAGCTATTCGCTTATCAAATCCAAACTCCATCATCCTTTTGCCCTCACTTCGAATTAGAAACCCTAGATCAATCAGAGATTAGAAGCTATTCGTTACCAAATCCATACTTCTTCGAGCCCGCACCTCCTGTACCCCTAAAATCGATCAAAAATCTCATCGTTATTGTCCTCCTACCCGATCACAACGCGCGGTCATCATAACGTCGGCATCGTCGACAATCCACTGTCCACACCAAGCATCTGTCGTCTCTTGATCACTAATGCTATCAACTGCTAGAAGTTTCAGCTAATGCACCGTGTTGCAGTTTACAAAGGGACGAACATCGCGGTTTACAATCGGCCATTTAGTACACTAGATTAACTAACTGTGCTCTAATTCCTCTACTTAACTAACTTATTCTGCTCCGACTCCTCAAGTACTGCTCCTTAGATACCAAGCATCGACCACTTTTAGGTATTTTTTAATCTTCTATATTTTTTTTGTTATTCATGTTCCATTACATGTTAATTTTTTAAACTATTCGAAATGAGCCACATTGATAATTGCTTTGTTGTTCATACATTTTCACTTAGTAGACTGTTGTTGATTATCTCATATGATTAAGGTAGGTGATTACTTAATTAATTTTTGTTTACAATTCGAGGATTATGCAGGGGATTTTCAATTCTTTTTGTTTACAAAAATCCCTTTTTCTCCTCAGCCCTCGATCTCGTATTTTTCTTTCAAATTCATGTGTTTTGATTTCGTTATTTCCGTTTTTATTGAAAAATGAGGACCCACTTGCTAAATCATTGAATATTAATTTTACTTTTGTAGTGTTGTTCCATTTATCAAATGCATCACATGAATTTGATTTTGGTTGTAATGTTGATTATTTCATCAATATCTTGGCGTCATGCGTGTTTATGATTAATATGCATTAATACTTTAATGCTGAATTTTAGTTATGTTTGGTGCAATTGAGTATATATCGCAATCTGTTGTGGTAATCCGACTTCTAAACATGCTAGCTTGCTTATACTGAAAGTTCTTGGACTTGGCATCTTTTTTTGTGTTTCAACATACATGTTGCGACATTTTTGACTTAACAATTTCATTCATTACTATGACTAAGAATATTGACTCTCTTCTTAAATTTTACTTACTTTAGCCACCATGATGATTTGTCAGTATCAAAAACTCCTTGCAAGAACTATACCTGCATGGATTTAATTTTCAAATATTGGAAAAAGATAATAAGGATAGGGAACTCTATATTCATGTACGTAGCTTTTCAATACTTAAGCTTTTTCTTACTACCTTTTAAGTTTAACTATAATAGGTAAGTAAGAAACTCCATCGGCATGTTTATTCCTATGTATAGGTTATTGATACAATGAAGCTCTTTTTGACTAATTTATATTACATGTTAAATTATATAAATAAACATCATATTGTAGAACTAGATTTCACTCTGATATAGTTTGAATATGTTTATATTGCAATTCCCTTAGGTGGCACTGAATTACATAGGAAGACATAGGAGCTCTATCGGTATGACAAAATAGGAGAGAGTCAAGTATGTTTTACTCATAGATAGCCATGTTGTGATAAATGATAGCATTACTATTGTGCAACTCTCTCACCCTTTCTCATAAATCACATTAGCTTCTTATATCCTTGAGAAACACTATAATGTTATGTTGTAGAAATATGTGTGATTCGACTGTATTGTACTTAGGGCACTGATTTAATGATAAAAGAATATCTTTTTTGTGGAAAATGACAAACCAATCGGTCTGAAAGAATCAACTATCTTATTGAGTTGGGTTTGACTAATCTCCCATTTCTTTCAATTTATCACAACAGAGAATTATGTTTGAAAGTTTTAATTCATTAACGCATTAAACGAAAAATTTGAAAGGTTTGATCATTAAGTGTAGTTGTAGAAACTTTATAGTGATCGGTAAATGTATTACCAAACTTTAAGGTTTTTCCCTGTATATTTGCACATGCTTGTCTATCATCATCCATACTATCATACATAATGTCATATTGAAACCACTGAAAAGTAATAATTTTGTTTTAATTTTGATTTAGGTATTAATGTGCACTCTCTTTTGCGAGCATTGACGTAATCACAACAAGGGTAATATGATATTTGGTTATAAATTATCATTAATGACTATTTTTTATAACAAATACGTGTACTTGGATTTGTTTATGTAATTTCAATTCATTAACATTTTGAGTTGTAGATTATGAAATTAGTTTGTTGATTTTCTAATTTGTAGAAAGAGAATCATTTGCAGATTCAAACTTTCTATTTACTGTCATCTTAATAATGAAATTTCTAAATTATATTATACATACTATATAAGCGGTGGTGATGAAAGATTCAAAGGATATATAATTTGATTTTGAATTTGGTTAATCTATATATATATATATAACTCTAAATGATATATTTAGATTGCAACTTGATAAATTAGTGTGTTTTAAGCTTATTATTATGCATATCCTAGTTATGATCACATTCTAGGTAGAATAATGGTTCTCAATGTGTGTAATCCTCTAGTAACTTTATAACAATAGCGGCAATTGAAGTAATGCGAGTAGCATACCTAAAAGTAGAGGAGAATAAGAAAGAGATTCCATGGATCAAGTAAGAATGTAGCTTTGTTATAATTTTACATTTTTTCATTAATTGAATACATAATCTAAAATTTTGTTTTTCTCATCTTTGATTGAAAGGCTGAGAAAATGTTTGAAAAGATCAAATTATTTGTTGAATGGTAGAAGTGTAGTTATGGATATACTATACTTGATATTTTAGTACATGTATCACATAATATTTTATAACAAAAGGAGAAACCATTTCAGTGTCTCATTTTCTTATGTTGAAGTAGACAATACCCTTTCAACAACAAGAATATAATTAATGCCTTTTAAGGTTTGACTCATGTTGATTTGTTAATATGTGGTAACTTATGCATGCTTTTAGAACTTACTATTGAATCATAGGTTTTGATTGCTGAAAAGACAAAATAATTCACGAACTAACGACTACGACAACATCCGGACTCAACGACTCAAAGTATGGTTCATACAGTTATATATTTTTACAAGAGTCGTCAAATATGTATATAGAGTCTAGTTTAGTGCTTTGTTAAAATCTTTCCTCAAGAATCATCATTCACATTCAAATAAACTTGCATGCATATTTTTATCAAAATCAAGTTTTCAAAAAATGCATTGAGCGGGGCTCGAACCTAACTCACTAGTTTGGAAAGCAAGTACTCTAACCAAATAAACTACTACAATTTTTTCTTAATAATAGAATTCAGTCAACTGAATATAGTCAGTCAGTTGACTGAATTTGTGCATTTTAACATATTTGTGCACGATTTTTTTACATTTCCTCACTATTCAGTTGACTAACCATTTTTGACCAATCGACTGACCTGAACCCAACTGTCGTATTTTGAAAAGACATTTCCATTCTGCAAAAGATTGCGATCCTTCTTTGAATGGAAATGGTTGCTTCTTTTGGTCAGAACTCTTCACCAACGGCAGCAACCCTATGTCTACTATAAATACATGTTCCCAAACACTTCATATTCACCGAAATTCATTTTAACATTCTTATATTCTTCTTGTGCTCTCATACTTACATTCAAACAGCAAACAAGCATTTTACTGCATTGAATCTTCAAATAAATTTTCATAATCTTTGATTCTTAGCATTACCTTCTCTTCATACCTTCACGCACACTTCATATACTTGAGAATTTGATTATAGGAGGTTTGTACTATCAGAGACAAATCGGTGTTATCAAGAACACACATTGTCAGATATTCTTTTGTATTAGTAAAGTCCTCTCCTGCTGGTGAGGCGAAAATCCTGTTCTGCTGCTTTGGTGTCTGTTCTGTTGCTCAAACTGTTTATACCTGTTCCTCTGGGTTAAGAGAGGATTATTGTTTTAGTCAAATTTCAAAAGGAGTCCGGGACTGGACGTAGGACGGTGCTCCGAACCAGTATAAAAATTTCTGGTGTAGTTTTTATTATATTACTGCTTTTATATTTCGCACTATTTACTACATTACTATACTCTGCATTATTATATCCATATTGCTCGGTCCTAGCACACTTTCATTTGGTATCAGAGCATAGTCACTTTCATTTGGTATCAGAGCATAGTCACTTTCATTTGGTATCAGACCCTGAATTCTATCGATCATCACAACATCATAGAATAATGGCCAGAAAACGATGCAGTCGAAATACAACATGCAAAATTTCTGTCAAAGCCACCAGTGAGGACTACAAAAGGTACTTTTTGATTTACAAATTTCAGTAAAAGTTAATAATGAATTAGGAAGTATAAGCAATAAGATTTCAAAGCTTAATTTTATTATTTTCGAAAAATTAAAATCTGTTGAACTTGAAAATGAGAAATTGAAAAATGAAAAGTTAAATTTCGAAAATCAACTGGTGTATTAAAGAATAATTTTATAACTGTTAAAGATTTTCTAAATGAGAAAAATACCATATTTGAAAAAAAAAATTAAAGAAATTTTTGATTTGAAAAGACAAAATGAGTTATTACAATCTGACGCAGCTTTGACTAGGCTCGAACAATTTAGACACCAAACTGTCTCAATCTATCCAGATCTTCCACACGAAATGACGATTTCGTGTCAAATAAACCGATAGAACGATAAATACTCAATTCCGTTGATCGTGATGATGTCGAAATCTAGCTATCTCCAACCCGTTGATCTCGTAAGATGCCATGTTGAAAGATCTACAATTCGATCGTTGATCACTCGTAAGTGATACCGAGAATTGGCTTCAAATTCGTTTATTCGCTCACGAATAACCCGAAGATGGAAAGAAGAAGGAGACCGCACTCAACTTCCAACAATGGTGGCCAAAGCTCGCACACAAATTTGTTTTCAAAAAAAATCAACCACTTTACAAATGACAACACACCCATATTTATAGGAAATTACAACGCACACATGCAACTCAACACATGCGACTCACGACCTAACATATACGACTTAACATCATATGATTTACAACATCATATGACTTAACAACAATGCGACATAAGAAATCAATATACGACATAACAACATACGAGTTACAACATCATACGACTTAACAACAATGCGACATAAGAAATCAACATATGACTTAACATCAAACGACTTAAGAAGATAGCACAACTTCAAGAATGACTTAAGCGACATAAGGAATCAATATACGACTTAACTCAACACATACGACTTAAGAAGATAGCATAGCTTCAGGAACGACTTAGGCGACATAAGGAATCAGTATACGACTTAACTCAACACATACGACTTAAGAAGATAGCACAGCTTCAGGAACGGCTTAAGCGACATAAAGAATCAGTATACGACTTAACTCAACATATACGACTTAAGAAGATAGCACAGCTTCAGGAACGACTTAAGCGACATAAGGAATCAATGCGGCATAACTGAGCGACTTAGAGAAATGCGGCATAAGTGAACGACTTATAGAAATGCGGGATTGATTTCTTGAGTCATTATCTTATAAGTAGGCGACTTAAGGCAGGAGACTTAAGGCAGACGACATATGATGGTTGGCATACGATTGACATAACTCGCTATGTCGAGTTTGTTCCGCCCGCTTATCATGGTGCGCTGCATCATCCTCCCCTGGTTGAAAGCAATTCGACCCCGAATTTACACTTTTCTCTTCTTCGACATACTTATTCTCATGATATGGAATCAAGTGTTTGACGTTGAAAATGTCAGCAGTATGGATATGATCCATCAATCTTAGCTGATAAGCATTCTCATTAATCTTTTTCACGATTTCCAAAGGGACAATCTTTTTAGCAACTAGTTTGTTGTAAGTACGAATAGGAAATCGATCCTTAGTCAATGCTGCATATACAAAATCTCCTTCTTTGAAATCAACATTTCGTCGTTTAATATCTGCGGATTGCTTATATTTCTCATTCTCCTTAAGCGATCGTTCCTGCACAACCTTGTGGCACTCTTGCAATTCATTCACAAAATCACTAGCTCGTTTGATCACTCATGCAATTCATTAACTGCATGGTTATGTGAAAACTCAGCTTGACACGGCTTGGAATCCCAACTCTTCAAATTGTCATTCATGAGGCATCTCAATAGATTACCTAGGGATCTATTCACAACTTCTGTCTGTCCATCCGTCTGTGGATGATAAGCACTACTAAATTTCAGCTTTGTCCCGACCATTCTCCATAGACTCATCTAAAAATACTCAAAAAACGAGTGTCTCTATTCGATACAATAGATTCAAGCAACCCGTGAAGACGATAGATCTCTATGAAGTATAACTGTGCGACGTTAACTGCATCTGCAGTCTTCTTGCATATGATAAAATGTACCATTTTTGAAAACCGATCAACCACCACGTAGATAGAATCATTGCCATGTTGCGTCCTCGGCAAGCCCAATACAAAGTCCATACTAACATCCACCCATGGTTTAGTAGGTATAGGCAATGGCATATATAAACCTGCATTTGTTGCAGTCCCCTTTGAAACTTGACAAATATGGCACCTCTGAACGAACTTTTCAACCTCCTTCCTCATTGACGGCCAAAAATAAGACTTTGAGATCAACTGCATAGTACGGTCGCGGCCCACGTGTCCTTCTTCATGTAATTCTTTGATGATTTTCATTCGTAGACTACAATCTGGAATACACAACTGATTTCCTTTGAATAGAAAACCTTCAACCAGCATATTCAGCCATGTTTCCCTGCTTGACTTTGTCTAGGATTTCGGAAAAATATGAATCTGAAGTAAGAAAATCTGGAAGTAAGTCAAAACCCATCACCTCTACCCGCATGGTTGTTAGTAAATTATTCCTCCGACTCAATGCATCGGCGACGCGATTAGTTGCTCTAGACTTGTACTTTATGACGAATGTAAATTGCTGCAAATAAGCTATCCACGATGCATGCCTAGCTGCAATTTTATTCTGCCCTTGTAAATGTTTCAATGCTTCATGATCTGTATACAAAAAAAATTTTTTGTGGAACTAGTAATGTCTCCAATGCTTCATGGCCTGCACAATAGCATAAAACTCCACATCATAAGTACTGTAACTCATTTTTGCTCCAGAAAGTTTTTCACTGAAATAGGCAATTGGACGTCCCGTCTGACTCAACACTCCTCTGATTCCAACTTTGGACGCATCTATATGTAACTCAAATAGTAACCGAAAATCTGGCAACACTAGAATCAGTGATGAGGTTAAAAGTTCCTTGATTTGTTCAAAAGCAGATCCTGCCTCTTTCGTCCATGAAAACTGCTTTCCTTTCATACAATCAGTAATAGGAGCCATTACACTACTAAAGTGCGGTATAAATCTTCAATAAAATGAAGTTAACCCATGGAAACTTCTGATTTCTGTTATAATTTTGGGTTGTAGCCAATTTCTGATTGCGGCTACTTTACTGTGGTCCACTTGTATCCCTTCCTTGGACACGACATAACCCAGAAATAAAATACTTGGCGTCATGAACATGCATTTCTTCGTCGCTGCATAGAACTATTCTTGACGAAGAATAGTTAACACCTTTCGCAAGTGTAGAATGCGCTCCTCTGTGCTAGCACTATATATCAAGATATCATCAAAGTAGACTACAACAAACTTCCCGATGTAAGGTCTGAAAATTTGATTCATCACCCTCATAAATGTGCTTGGTGCATTAGATAGACCAAATGGCATGACCAGCCATCCATATAATCCTTCCTGAATCTTGAAGGTTGTGCTCCATTCATCACGTGGTCTTATGCGAATCAGATGATAACCACTCTTAAGGTCGATCTTAGAAAAGATTACAGACCCACTGAGTTGATCTAATAGATCATCAAGTCTTGGCATAGGAAATCTGTATCTGACAGTTATTTTGTTGAGTGCCCTACTGTCTGTACACATTCTCCATGAACCATCTTTCTTTGGTACCAATAGAGCTGGTACAGCACAAGGACTGAGACTCTCTCGAACACGCCCTTGCTTAAGCAACTCCTCAACCTGTCTCCTCAACTCTTCATGCTCTTTGGACTCATACGATAATGTGGCCTATGCGGTAAAACAGCACCTGGCACTAGATCAATTTGATGTTGTATATCCCTTAGTGGCGGTAATTCCTTGGATAATTCCGCAGGAAAGACATCTTCAAATTCAATTAACATCGGTCTAACCTTCGCAGGAATTTCAAGATCTTCACTTGTTTCATACCCAATCAACATAAAAAATTCAGCACTATCTTTCAATTCTTTAGCAAATTCTCTCGTAGATAATAGACTAGTTGATTCCACTTTCTTCTCTGACTTGCTTTCACTTTGTTCACACTTCTTAGGAACTAAGGTAACTTGAGTACCTTTGAACATGAAACTGTAGCTGTTGGTGCGACCATTATGTTGTACAGCTCTATCATATTGCTATGGTCTTCCCAATAGTAGAAGACACGCATCCATATCGACAACATCACACCATATATCATCTTTGTACTTCTTCCCAATAGAAAATGTAACGAATGCTCGTCTTCCCACTGTCATTTCTCCACCTTTCTTTAGCCATGCCAGTTTATAAGGTCTACGGTATTTTTCAATCTTCAACCCTAACTTCTTGACGGCTTCTTCAGAAATAATGTTATCGTAGCTTCCCGCATCAATAACAAATCGACAAACCTTTCCCAGGATAGTACATGTAGACTGAAAGATATTGCTTCTCAGCCAACTAGAATCATTCTCATGCTTTGGCATTAAACAAGACCTTCTCATCATCAAGTTACACCCTTTGTCTCCTGACACAACTTCTTCATCTTCATCAAACTTCGATGGTTGAGAATAATCAATTTCAGCTTCCACATGCTCATACTCACATTCCTCCGCAACCAATGCTCTCTTCTTTAGCTTTGTACATTCATTACTTTTATGGCCAAACTCCTGACAATTATAGCACTTGATACTGTTATTGACCTTTGCTTTAGCGGCTTCATTGACAATTGGTTTATTGACTGTCTTGGAAACATTAGCACTGCTACTAGCATCCTTATTCTAGTTGTTAGAACCCGTAAACACACCAATTCCTCGTTTCCCTTGTTTCTCCCAAGCTAGAGCTTTCTGATGTGCTTCAGCAACAGACATTGGATTAAACATATTAACCATGTCTTGAATTTGCATTTGTAACCCTCCAATATATCTAGCCGTTAGTTGTTCCTCGGTTTCCATAATATCATTCCTTGCAATCAACTGATAGAATTCATCTGCATAGTCATTCACTGTCTTCGTCCCTTGTCTCAAATTCTGAAAACGTTAATACATAAGAGATTGATAATTGTACGGCAAGAAAGTCGCTTCATCATCTTTCTCATCTTCTCCCAAGTGACAACTTTTGATTTTTCCTTTCTCTCCCGAGTTAGTTTAGTTTGTTGCCACCAAGCCATAGCTCTTCCTCTTAGTTTTGTAGCAACTAATTGGACTCTGCGCTTCTCAGGCACATCCTTGAATTTCAAAATTTCTTCAACATTCGACAACCAATCAAGAAATTCTTCTTCTTGCATACCACCTTTGAATTCTGGAATTTCCATCCTCATACCTGACTCCCATTTACGATCATTTTCTGAATCCAGATATTGATTTCGCACTTGGCCTCGATTTCGATAATGAATACTACCTCCATCACCATTTTCCTCAAAATCGGATGTATTTCGATATCGATCCTGACCATCTACGTCCCTAAGACCACGCATGTCCCTTCTATCCTGTCTTTCAGCATCACGATATGGTTCATTTTCGAACCGCGTTGAGTTCTTCCCTCTTCATTTCGGTACCCATGGTGGTCTCGCATCATTGAAACTGATGATTCTCTCCTATCTCGATAAGACTGGGGTGACATCCTCCTTTCTTCGGAAACCGATGGTGAAACCCTGTTTCCACCCTGGTTCGAAATCGGTGATGTTCTCCTTTGATTTTGATTCATGTAGTTCATAAATTTCTCCAATTTTTCAATACCCTCATTCAACTTTTCATTGATACGTTGCTCCGTCTGCTCAACTTCTTGCCTTCTATACAAATCTTCAACATTATGATAGCGATTAGCACGTCTCGGAGGCATGATCATTAAACACTCTTGTTTCCGTCTCTAATTTGGCTTTGATACCAATTGACGCAGCTTTGACTAGGCTCGAACAGTTTAGATACCAAACTGTCTCAACCTATCCAGGATCTTCCTCACGAAATGATGATTTCGTGTCAAATAAACCGATAGAACGATAAATGCTCAATTCCGTTAATCGTGATGATGCCGGAATCTAGTTGTCTCCAACCCGTTGATCTCGCAAGATGCCGTGTTGAAAGATCTACAATTCGATCGTTGATCACTCGTAAGTGATACCGAGAATTGGCTTCAAATTCGTTTATTCGCTCACAAATAACCCGAAGACGGAAAGAAGAAGGAGATCGCACTCAACTTCCAACAATGGTGGCCAAAGCTTACACACAAATTTATTTTCAAAAAAAATCAACCACTTTACAAATGACAACACACCCCTATTTATAGGAAATTACAACACACACATGCGACTCAACACATGCGATTCACGACCTAACATATACGACTTAACATCATACGATTTACAACATCATACAACTTAACAACAATGCGACATAAGAAATCAACAAACGAGTTACAACATCATACGACTTAACAACAATGCGACATAAGAAATCAACATATGACTTAACATCATACGACTTAAGAAGATAGCACAGCTTCAGGAACGACTTTAGCGACATAAGGAATTAGTATACGACTTAACTCAACACATACGACTTAAGAAGATAGCACGGCTTCAGGAACGACTTAAACGACATAAGGAATCAGTATACGACTTAACTCAACACATAGGACTTAAGAAGATAGCACAGCTTCAGGAACGACTTAACTCAACACATACGACTTAAGAAGATAGCAAAGCTTCAGGAACGACTTAAGCGACATAAGGAATCAATGCGGCATAACTGAGCGACTTATAGAAATGCGGCATAAGTGAACGACTTACAGAAATGCAGGCTTGATTTCTTGAGTCGTTATCTTATAAGGTAGGCGACTCAAGGCAGGCAACTTAAGGCAGGGGACTTAAGGCAGGCGACTTTAGGCAGGCGACATAAGATGGTTGGCATACGATTGACATAACTCGCTATGTCGAGTTTGTTCCGCCCGCTTATCATGGTGCGCTGCATCACAATCCTCTTTAGATAATTCAGAATCTCAAAATTCCCTCCTCAAAAATGAGAACCGTACGTTAAGAAACGAGAATTCCAAATTAAATGAGAAAATTTATGTTTTGAATAATAGTAATATTTCTTTTGAAAAAAAATAATTGTGACTTTAAGGCTAAATTTGATAAACTTAACACCAAAGTCACAAATTTAATAAATGTCAAAACGATTTAAAATTTTCATAATCTTTGATTCTTAGCATTACCTTCTCTTCATATCTTCAAATACACTTCATATACTTGAGGATTTGATTATAGGAGGTTTGTACTATCAGAGACAAATCAGTGTTATCAAGAACACACATCGTCAAATATTCTTTTGTATTAGTAAAGTCCTCTTCTGTTGCTCAGGTGTCTATTCTGCTGCTCGGACTGTGTATACCTGTTCTCCGAGTTAAGTGAGGATTATCGTTTTAGTGAAATTCCAAAAGGAGTCTGGGACTAGACGTATGACGGTGCTCCGAACCAGTATAAAAATCTCTAGTGTTATTTTTATTATATTACTGTTTTTATATTTCCACTATTTACTACATTACTATACTCTGCATTATTATATCCATATTGCTCGGTCCTAGCACACTTTCATTTGGTATCAGAGCATAGTCACTTTCATTTGGTATCAGAGCATAGTTACTTTCATTTATTTGTTTGCGCCTTTAATTACTTTTTGTTACTTTGGTTTTTATTTATTTTTACTTCAATTTTACATAGCCTTAGATGTCATTGTTGTTAAAAGTAGTCGGTCTTCATATTATAAAAAAGTGCAATGTCTATTTTATGTTGATTTATGAAGTAAACACAAAATATTGTTAAAAAAATGAATGATTATCTGTTAAATGTGAAATTAGACCACGCATGTTAAGCGACTATTTAATGGGAATCAAGAGCTGCATAATGCTAAGAAAAATTGCAATAAAATTATTGCATTTAAGAATTCTGGCTTAAACGTAAACATGTAATTATTTTCACTTCCACCATCAGTTTATGTTACAATACTATGGAGTAATTATACCGAAATATTTTCTAATTTAGATATAAAATGCTAACTGATGGATCTTTGATTTAGAAATCAAACTATTTATGGCTTTTTGTTTTTTTGAAGCTCTTTATCAAATGATCTAATTTTTCTAAATTGCCATTTTTTATATTCATTTTTTGTAATGTATTTGAGTAATAGTTTCATATAGTACTAAAGCCTAGACTACATGTTTATATAAATGAAAACTATAAGTGCACATTACATTAAACAAACTGTTCAGCATATAGAAAATATCTCTTTATATTAGAAATTATTGTATAAATTAGTAATATTCACATGAAATAACATTTGTCACGTAAATCACAGATATTCTAATACTTACTCTTTAGTTCATATATCCTTACTTCAAGAGATGCTTATTTTTATAGTGTAAATCCTAATCATTTTCTTTGTACTAAAAGATTTCCAAAAAAAGAGCAAAGTCAAATCACTTCCGATCGTGAAAGGGGTGAATTAAAAAGGAGAAACGATAGAAGTTCTCTGGTGACTGTTGTGCATGGGATGCAACTCCACTTTTATAACGAAACATATTTACGTTAATCTGAAATAAAATAGATGACAAAGTTTGATTGTTTCAAATTGGGCTAATACAACAATGTTTGATAAATTTGGATTTCATAAGTGTTTCTTATTCTTGGAATTATTTTTTTACATAATTGATCCGAAGATTACTGTTGTTTGGACATGCTAAACAAAATGTAGAACTTATGTTAAGTTATTGTGCAAAACTTCTAAAATTTTTGAGACAAAACTGGCCCCAAAATCGAGATGTAAGACCCCGAAAAGACCCAACTATCGACAACTAGTATACCGACCATGAGTTAAGCTTTCAATCAAGCTAGTAAGTGTTGCTTTCTTTATTTAACTTCTTTTGTTCTTTAATTTAGCAGGCTTTTGGTCTTTATATTATCTTTTCATTGGCACATTTTCTTAATCTTCTTGGTGTTAGTGGTAACATGAAAAATCATCTCGATGTCATTTATTAGATTAATAAAGATATCAAGAGCACCAAGAGCCTTCTAACAAATGAAAATCTTTTAATGTATTGGTTGTTCAAAGAATTACATTTTTCAAAGGGAGTTGTTACTCACAAGTCAGATGTTATAAACCTTCTAAGAGGAGAGAAAGGTCGCAAACACAATCGACTATGAGTCCACATATAATTCGCCTAATGCAGAGGCTCAAACCCCGGCCCTTGTAAGGGCAAACAAGCTAGCGAAAGCCTTTTTTCTAATCCTTATATTAGAGGTATCCTCTCCTTGCTGAAAGAATTCTCTTTCTTCCTCTTCTCTCCCATCAAATAAAAAAATTCCACCATTGTCCTCAAATAACAAGTCCTCATCGAGACATAATTGACAAGGAGAATTACATGCCATTGAGCGAGTGCCCTGACAAGTTAGATCGTTGTTGGCTAGATATATTACATGCAGAATTAGCCAAGGATAGAAAAACCTTGAATAATAGATTTAGGACATCATAACCTAGGTATATTTTGAGTGCTCTTTTGTAGCTTCTTGTATTTTCACTTTTTGACATTGATTGTTAGGTACTTGGGTTGTGTTTCAACCTAATGCAACCTGTACGTGAAGACTTTAAAATTCACATATTGAAATGAAATAATTAGATGTAAGGCAAAAATATATAGTTAATGGAGATGTGATATATAGAAACCAAAAATGTGATTTCTCAGTAAGACAAGGCTCAAGTCTAAAAAAATAGTAGAACGACTTAGAGGAGACCATAAAGGAACGACCTTGCTCACTATGCCTGAACATAAAAGCATTGTTGTAGTAGGGTCAAACCCGCTCCATATTTTTTTAGGAAGACTAATTCCAATGAAAAACCTCCCATTAACTCCACTACCTGCTCTACCGCCTATAGATTATAACCACTTTCTTTATTATGGAGGTGACAATAATCCTTAATTGTGGGTCTAAGCCATTTTAACTTTCCTTATTAGCTGACTTTGGTTTTAATAATTCACACCAATCAACTAAATTCATGAATTGACATAACATTGAAAACTCATCTTTGAAAACATCCAACAACATATTAAATTTTCATATGATTCTACGAATGTTACAATGGGTTTAAGAGACTAAAGACTCTGTGCTTCAGCAATTTTTTATCATTAATTTTTTTAAATAATAATATATTTAATATGCAAATCTTAAATCATCATTAAAATATCATATTCACTTAAAAACAAATTAATAAGACACTAAAAACATTTTGGATGAAGTGTTACTCACCCAAACGACATGTAACCTCTCCTTGATGAGGGAAAATATTGCCATCATTCATTCCTTAATTATCCTATAATGAAATATCATTTTCTCCTTTAGAAGTTTCTATGTTGAAACCATGAAAGTGAAGAATGAATGAGTATTGTAGAGAACGAAGTTAGAATGAAGGAACATAAGATGCTTCAGGGTTTCTTGATGGACTTGGGATTAATAGCGCAAATGAGACCTTAATTAAACTATTCTTTTCCTCTATCACTTTATTCTTTTTCTAAAAAAGAACGCATAGAAAACTCTTTATTCGTATTATTCACTTACTCCCAAAATTAAATAACTTTTCCATAAAATTGCTAACTATGTTTTCTAAGTGTTTCATGTGCGTAGTTAATTAATTTCCCTCGAGCATTTTCCTACACTTCACTAATTAACTAATTTTTTATCCAATTTAATTAGCACTCTAAGTAGCGCACTACACTTTTCAGTTAAACTAGTTCGTGCATAATTTTTGACATAATCCTCCATAAAATTCTTTCCATAAATAACTAACTAGTTAATATTTAAGTGCATTCACTATAGCTAGCTAGTAATTATTTATGTAGTTTGCAAATATATTATTTTAACCACATCACTATTCAATTACCACATCATGTCATCGAATATGATGCTAATAATATATATAAGTACAGGATGTTACAAAAGTACTCTTATCCCGATAGAAATCTTAATGTCTTTCAATATCATTCGTAAATGATTTTCACTTAAATTACATTTTGCTTTAACAATTTGTAAATGATGTGAAACTATAATGTTGGTCTAACAAAATGAACAATAGTATTTAATTTTGATAGTTTAATCAGCATTATGAGTGATGCCAAATACTGTTTAAACACATTTTCAATTTTGGCGTATATAATCCTTTTTCTTTTGACGTTGGTGTCAAGATCGGAAAAGAAGAAAAAAATTGCTACAATAAAATTCAACGTGTCAAACCACCATTTATGCATAAATTGAAATCCTTTATATATTTTACATATATTGAATTGATGTTGTTATGTCAGCAATTGACATTTTAACTTTCCATTTTCAAATTATAACATTTTATTTTTCATGCGTAAAACACGTATGATTTGTACTAATTATTATGCATCAACATGTGGCACTACGGGCAGGGTCGGCTGAAGCATCTGGGTTGCCCTAGGCAGCTGGATATTAGAGGCAAAAACAGTAGAGTGGTTTTATGGATTAGAATAATCTGACCTATTGACCTCAGCATTGGAAAGCCGGTATACTACCACTGCCCCAATATAAGCTTTGTTTATAAAAGCAGCAATATGAACTTATAAACCATAAGCTTGAAAAGCCTGTCAACAACCACCTGCCTCCCCCGCCTGTTGCCCTAACCCGGGGGGCTGACATAGACGGCCGCCTCGCCAGCCTAGCCCTAAAACCGGGTGTAACGTCCCGGTATTTTCAACCATTCGCATCCATTTTAAGTGTATAGGTAGACACTCATGCCGGAATTGAATTGCTCAAAATACCACGTTGTAAATAAAAATTTGGCAAATCTTAGAATATACAGTAAATAAAAATCACAGATCACAGACACAGAGTAATAATAGTGCAGCGGAAGTAAAAGATATAGTAGTTCATGAAGCTACTATATAAAAATATCAGAGTTACATAAAATACAATAGAAGAAATAAAGTACAAAGGAAGTCTCACTACATAGAAGTCTACTAATACAAGAGCTAAAAGGAACAACAGACTGCAAAAGATAAAACTTGACAAGTAGATAATCTCCAGCGATTTCAATCTCCAGAAAGTGGAAATCCAAATTTGTGAATAACTCAGGCTGGCCCGAGCGTAAATAAAAATACAAACACTCGAGTCAGGACATACATACTTATACAATGTAAACCAACTCAAGTGAACTGTAGTAAAGTTACAAGTAACTTAGAAGATGCTTGGGACTGCCCATCCTCTAAGGATCCGTTAAACTATTTACTATGTAGTAATATACGCTATATACAGTAGTGTCTAACCAGTAAAGTATAATCATATAGAAAATAGCGTTAAGGGGATGGTGAACCTTAATGCGGTCGGATCTTTAAAACCAAAATCGTAGTGGGCTTGATATAAGGATATGACACGACACGCGAGGCAATGCCAGGGTGGATACACAGTTTGCACTCCCGGACAGGTGGTGACGGCAAGCCAGCAGCTTCCGCCCACCTCGAACAATACCCCCGAATCAAAGTGGCGCCACGTATCGAATTACAAAATTAATAGAATGGTTTCCAATGGAGCATGCTCGATGAAAGGGTGCGACTCTTTGTGTAGCCCGGTATAGCTCCTGTTTTAGTCATATATGCCGACTCACGGGAGTTGGGTCCACGTAATATACCTCGAGAACGTCGCCACCATCCTACTTCATTCTGGAATCTCCAGCGCGTACACAGTTGTTAAAGTGGTTTTCGGTATTGGCCGGCTATAAGAAAATATCCGATCCCGGTCTCTTTAACGACCAATCGTTATTATAACCCGTAGTTATAACTTTAAAACAATATTTTATACTTCAAAATAAAATATCATTTCAACCTAAATCTTTATCAAAATAAAGATTAAATCATTTCCAAACCATTTCAATATATCATCATACCATATATTTCAATTCAAATATTTATAAAAATAAATATCAAGTCATTTCTAACCATTTCAATATATTAAATTATCATATCCTTTCAAAACTTCCTTTCAAATCATTTGAATGTCTCAAAATATCATAACCTGTCAAAGCTTCATTTCCAAAATATCATATACTTTAGAACTTCTTTCAAATCATTTTAATATCAAAATATCATATCTTTCAAAACTTCGTTTCAAATCATTATAATATATCAAAATATCATAACCATTCAAAGCTTCATTTCTAAAATATCATATCTTTCAGAACTTCTTTTCAAATCATTTTAATATCAAAATATCATGTCTTTCAAACTCCATTTTTCAAATCATTTAACATCAAAATATCGTATCTTTCAAAACTCCATTTTTCAAATAATTTAATATCAAAATATCATATCTTTCAAAACTGCGTTTCAAATCATTTTAATATATCAAAATATCATATCTTTTCGAAACCACATTTCAATCATTTTAATATATCAAAATATCATATCTTTTCGAAACCACATTTCAATCATTTTAATATATCAAAATATCATATCTTTCGAAACCACATTTCAATCATTTTAATATATCAAAATATCATATCTTTCGAAACCACATTTCAATCGTTTTAATATATCAAATAGTTATATTTCAAAACAAATTACTTCATTATTAAATCATAAAATGAAGTTATTACATTTAATAATTAAATTATTAAATGCCAAAAGTTTAAACTTTTCAATGTTCATTTATGCACTTAAATTTATTAAAACATTGAAAATTCAAGTTTCGCAGCATTTAAAAAATGCTACAGAAAGTTACATTAAAAAAAACAATTAAATTTAACAAAAGACAGTATTAAAAATGTTGTTAATTAACTTTAAATATTCAATAGAATTTCACAAACACTTATATTTTTATTTAAATCATTTTTAGCTTATAAAATCATACATTTTCACATTTATAAGCATCATTTAATTTTCCTTAAATTCATGATTTTATAAAGTTAAGTTTCCTTCCAAAAATCAATATTTATTAATAATTCACTTATTAAATTTCAACATTCAAATATAAATTCATTACCTTAAATTTCAACTTAACACTTAAGTTTAAAATTTCAAATATAACTTAATTCCATTTTATTTAACTTAACTTAAAATTTCACTTTTAAACCAAACTCATAAATTCCAATTTAAGTTATATTTCCAAATTCAACTCAATATTCACTCATTAACATTTTAACTTTATTCAAAAATCATTAATATGTTGTACAAATCATTTTAAATTAATTTAAAATTCAAAATGTCATAAATTTATCGTATTTTCAAAGTTAATTTAAATTCCATTAAAAATTAAATCAAAATTTCCAAAATAACTTACATTCAGATTTTCTAACTTTTCCATAATTTATTTAACTTATAGATTTCCCAGAAAATCAATAATACTTTACAAAAATTATATTTTAATTTAATTTTAAATCAAAATATTATAATAATTAAATTTCTAAAATATTTTAAATTTTTTAGAAAACATATTTTAACTACGGGCCTGTATATAATTTTCTACGCTAGGTAAAGTGATAGGGGTAATATATCATTTCAACCCGTAATTTACAAAGAAAAATCCGGGTTTTATCATTTCAAACCCGCAGTCCCAAGTAAAAATAATAAGTTGAAAATCGTTCAGGCCTATCATTTCAGCCCATAATGATTTTCCCCTATTCTAAAGTCCGTTCGGGTATGTATCATTTCAACCCATAGTGATTCTAATCTAAAGGGAACTTGCAGTGTGATAAACTGATAAAAATAGCAGAACAACATAATATAACAGTAATAGATGTTATAACAGGTGTCTAAGCATGGGTGAACATCATAAAATCATAATATAGCAGGTGTAACATGATAATGCATTTTACAGATTCAAAAGGGATCAATTTACTAGTTATATATGTACATATTGTCTGGTGAGAATAACTCACTTGTTTGAGCTGGAGATTGCGATACAAATGACCCAAACTAAGATCTTCAAAAGCATGATGGCACGACAAAGATTTGATATTGAGAGAGCCAAAGATAATTTCCTTATTCAAATATTTAAACAAACAATGCAACATATAAGTTACAAAACAATGCAACACTTGAACAACACTAGAAATCAATGTCCAGAACAAAGTCAAATGCTTTGCACTTGTTCTCAACTTCACATGGATCAGTTATGGATGGGTTAAGCTCAGCTATGCCATGGATTAAGGTCTGGTTTGGGTGTAAAGTGGTCGGCCTACATGGGTTTAAAGGAGATGAAGATATAGGTGCAACACTTTACAAAACAAAGCAAATATCATCCCATCTTGGCTCCTATTGGGCTCGGGCTCATGCTCTATGGTCATGGCCTGATTTCCAAAGGGTGGTGGGTGATGTGGAAGAGGGTGGAGGTCAGGTCAGAGGTGGTGGTGGTGGAGGTAGTGGCGGCTAAGGGTGGTAGAAGGAGGAGATGATAAACTAGGCTAAGCTAGTGCAATAAGTGATGGTTTTTGGTGGATTTTGTGGTGGTCTTCACCTTGGATTGGCTCGGCCTGAAATGGAGAGGTAATAGGATGTGAGATGGTCAGAGGAAGGGGGTGGTGGAGGTCAGGTCAGATCTGGTTGAGGAGGAGCCAAGCTATGAAGGTGAGAACAAGTACAAAATTCAAATAGAAAAGTAGAAAAACAAAGGAAGAAGAAGATGAAATGGAAGCCATTACCTTCAATATTCTAGCTGTGAGTTTGATGATGGAAAGTGAGAAGTTTATCACGTGAATAGGAAGAAAAATACACAGCTATTCGATAGAAAAAGAAAAAGAAAACGGTCAAAGAGTAAATGAGGAAACGGTAAAAGAAACGACTTAGGAGGTAAACGACTTTACGTTTCAAAGCTTTTAAAACCTTTCAAATTTCCTTAAATTTGTTTATATAACTTTATATTTATGGAAATAATAATAATACCAGATAAAATTTCGAAAATTTATCAAAATATAAAAATATATATAATATTTATTAATTATATAAAGTTAAATTAAGGAAAATAGCTAAAATTAGCAAACTAGTCTAGAAAATTTGAAATTACATGAAATAAATTTTAGAAAATTCATATGAGCTTGTAATATATTTTTAAAAATAAATAATAATATAAAATAAAAGTACATTCACAAAATAAAAAAAATTAAATTTAAATATAATTTTAATGAAGAAAATAGCAGAAAATAAGAAAACGGCCTTTTTAAAAAAAGAAGAAATCAACGCAGTAAACTTTGGAAAAATTATAACATAACTTTTAAAAAAATATTAAAAGACAAAATATACTTAAAATAACCCATTAACACATAAGAATTTTATTTTTAAAGAAAATAGAAAAAGATTTAAAGAAATTTCTTAAAAATCCAAAAACGTGTCCGGAAATTACAAATAAATCGCCATTGACTTTGAAAAATTGTTTACTTCATTTTAAAATTATTATAATAAAAAAATATACGTACAATAACATATTAAAATAAATATGACAAATAATTTTTTTATATATATAATTTATAATAGACAAAATTGTTAAATAAATCAAATTACACTCAAAATTGAAATGTACATAACTTTTACACTTTAACTCCATTTTCAATGAAACAAAAAGCAGTGTTCAAGTTATTACATCTATTTTCATAATAAAAGATAAAATTTAAGATTTAAAATAATTTTAATTTTAATTTTAAAAGACAAAGTTTAAACAGTTTGAGTAGAAATTCACTTTTTTAGTAAAATGTCTAATTTATACTATTTTGAACTATAGATCACTTAATAGTCAGCATTTATAGATAAAATGTTTGAAATAAAATTAAGTCAAATTTAAATTATATGCAAAAAATGTAGGGTTGTTACCTCGGGATTGACGGCGGGGTGTGTCATTTGTACTATTTAATTTAATTGTGTTGTGCGAAACATCTATCATATCTGTTAATTACTTCAATTTGCACATGCTCCACTTGTGCCATTAATTCTCGTAAATTATAATTGCAATAGAATTATAATATTTTAATCCAACCGCATACTTTACATTTGCCCTTATATGCAGGGCGAGCCTAAAACTTTTGTTGCCCAAGTCCATATACGCATTTTTGAAAGAAATTTAAAAAGAAAAAACAAACTATTGCCTGCTATCAGCTTTCAACCTACGTCGGTAGCATTCACTCTAATAATCCTACCACTAAACCACATATTGCTTGACAATATTGTTTGGTATACGTTATATATAAACAAGTATTAAAAAAACTTGTTGTCCCTAGCCCAGTGGGCTGCCCTAGCCCGAGGGCTTCGTGGGCTGTCCTCTAGACCGCGCCTGCTTATATATATATATATATTTTTTAATACCCAGGAGAACCCGGCGGACCAGTAAACTCCTGAGGAGGGTATAGTAAAGCCGTCCGCTGATCCAAGCTCCCATACCCCCGGGTAAATTTATGTAGGATAGTGAAGCGCATGGTAGGAATCGAACCTGGGTCTTTTTACCAGAACCCAAGCCTCCTTTCCACTGCGTCGCACCCGCCGACCGCGCCTGCTTATATGAAATTGAAGTAAGCACCCATTAAAAGTTAAAAGTTAACAGTTATTTTCAACTGAAAATTCATACATATAGATGCATAAGTTAAAAGTTCAATTTTAATAAGATTATTTATAAAAAAATTCTTTATCGTTTCAAAAACGTGTTTATTAAAACTATATAAATCAATTGTTATTTATACAAACAACCTATGGTAGGTTATTCAAAGAATATATCAACAAGAATAACATAGTGATATGCTTGCATTCATAACTTATCCAAATACATTTCATAAAATGATCCATCCAGTCACCTGAACATCATTTAGTCTCTATATATATCATGACAATGTAAAATGTAGGAATAATAACGCATTCCATATATGAACCAATGTATTGTACACATTTAAGTATTTTTTTCTCTTAATAAAGAGCAATATTTTCAGCGCACAAACAACTCCACATGCAATAACAAAACAGTGAAGAAAAAAACATTCAAGGTCACAATGATAAAAACAAAATTATTGATCAACAACTTAAATCTAAAAATTATTGATCAATAAACTTAAATCTAATTCTTTCACTCTAGTCAAAGTAAAAAAATACTTATGTCAAATTAGGGGAAACCATCGTAAATAAAAACAGCACAATGGAGATGCAGGGTATTGGTCCCCGTACCTCTCGCATGCTAAGCGAGCGGTCTCCATCTGAGCTACATCCCCTTGATGAAAATTTTGATCCATGATAGTCTTCTATGTGTTCTTCCAGTTTTATCGAAAGCCCTTAAAGGATATACAGGAAGCTACCACGTATTCAATTTAGACGCTATGGCAATTATATTTCTACAACGTAGAAGTCAATGGCTTTTTCTTCTTTTTCAAATATTTAAAAAAAAAAAGATTGTTGGTCGACGCCAAGGGAATTTAATTTCTAGACTTTACATCCATAATTTTAAGCCTTACGATCGTAATGGTGGTCCATAATAATGTTTTTGAAGTAATTGATGCACAACCCTCGGACCTTGCTCTTCAACAAAATACTATGTGAATATGAATACGTTTCTAGTAAAGAAAATATATGAATATTGTATGATGCAATGAAAATATCATGTTTCCGTGATTCAATATGCTACACACACAAACAAAAAAATTATGCTACACCCCTCTCCATACACCACATCTACATCTACATCCCTACAATTTTAGAGCCACATGTCGAAATGCCATGCAATGTTCCAGATATGTCCTTACATGACTCAAAATCATCTTCAAATTATTTTGTTTGATTCGGATAATTTTAACATATTCAAAATAATATTTCAAATTGATAGTCAAAATAAATGTTCTAAATGATTGATATTGCTTTAACATTCCGAACATGCCAAAAATTTCAAAATGATCATATTTTTTGTGGTCGTGATATTTATAGTGTAGATTGAACATACCTAAGATTTAATTTGATTTTGAACTGTGTATCTCTAAAAACTATAGTGGTATAGTGAAAGCGATCTGTAGTGGACCCTTACACCCACAACACACACATATGTATGTGTCTGTGTGTATGTGCGCATATGTGTGTGTCGTCTTACATTCGTGAACTTTATTAATAAATTTGTTTTAATTTTTCGATGCAATGGGAAAATACAAACATTTCTTATGCAATCAAAACAGATTTTGATACCAAATGTTATAACTTAAGAGGACCGCGACTTAATGATATAACTATATAGAAAATTATACTTTGCCCTATTCGTCTTCCGTCTTTCTCTCCAATGGATGAAAAGCTTCTTCAGATGTGCGTCACTTCTATAACTTAATGTGTCTTTCTAAAGGAGGGAAAGATAACCTGATATTGTGTTGCAACTTTGGAGAACCTCATTATCAATTATATAGAGATTATAAGACTCTTAGCATTTTTACACTATCATGAACTAATATGAATCGCACGTACGTGCATCTAATAGCTAGATAAACTTACTTTTTATTAATAAAAAGTTAATAGACAAAGTGTACTATAAATGCAAAAGCTTTGATCGTCACAACACCTTTATTTCAAGCCGTTTTGTTGGTGGTGTCCGATGCAAATTGATAGTGAAATTCTATTGATGGATGGTCGGAAAGGGGGTGGTGGTGGTGGTTGCAAACCCTTGTTAAAATTTCATTGATAGGTTACAAGGTATTTTCTGAATTTGAAAAGGACATGCAGAAAATCTTATTCGTTGAATTCTCTTTATTCATAGTAGAGATAAAAAAACACACTTTAATTAAAGTACATGAATGGTCTCATAGTATTAGTAATAATGTTGGAAACCCAATGCAGACCTCTCCATGCTATTTTTCTTTTTTATTCTTGTTTTCGTCTTTTTTCTTATAGCATTAGTAAACTAGTTTTTTGGTTGTTAAAAGGAACAATAATGTCAGCACGGGCAGCCCCATAGTCAGAAAAGCTACGTATCAGGTAAAGCCCATGCATTTCCTTACCAATTGATTTACTTGGACACTGATCTAAGTGCATGATCAATGATTAACACTTCATCTTTACTTCTAATAATAATAATTTCATGAACTAATATAAACCGTGTCTTTTAGATACCCAAAATACCCTTTCAAAGCACTTGAGAAACCCTAACCAGAAGCTATTCGCTTATTAAACCCAAACTCCATCATCCCGCTGCCCTCTTCCAATTAGAAATCCTAGATCGATCAGAAATCAGAAGCTATTCTCTTATCAAATCCAAATTCCATCATCCTTTTGCCCTCACTTCGAATTAGAAACCCAAGATCAATCAGAGATTAGAAGCTATTCGTTACCAAATCCATACTTCTTCGAACATGCACCTCCTCTACCCCTAAAATCGATCAAAAATCTCATCGTTATTGTCCTCCTACCCGATCGCAACGCACGGTCATCATAACGTCGTCATCGTCGACAATCAACTGTCCACACCAAGCATCTGCCGTCTCTTGATCACTAACGCTATCAATTGCTGGAAGTTTCAGCTAATGCAACGTGTCGCTGTTTACAAAGGGACGAGCATAGCGGTTTGCAATCGACCATTTTGTACACTAGATTAACTAATTGTGCTCTGATTCCTCGACTTAACTAACTTATTCTGCTCCGACTCCTCAAGTACCGCTCCTTAGATACCAAGCTTCGACCACTTTTAGGTATTTTTTAACCTTCTATATTTTTTTGTTATTCGTGTTCCATTATATATTAATTTTTTAAACTATTAAAAATGAGCCATACTGGTAATTGCTTTGCTGTTCATACATTTTCACTTAGTAGACTGTTATTGATTATCTCATTTGATTAAGGTAGGTGATTACTTAATTGATTTTGTTTACAATTCGAGGATTATGCTGGGGATTTTCAATTCTTTTTGTTTACAAAAATCCCTTTTTCTCCTCATCCCTCGATCTCATATTGTTCTTTCAAATTCATGTGTTTAGATTTCGTTATTTCCGTTTTTATTGAAAAATGAGGATCCATTTGCTAAATCTTGAATATTAATTTTACTTTTGTAGTGTTGTTCCATTTATCAAATGTATCACATTTGATTTTGGTTGTAGTGTTGACTATTTCATCAATATCTCGGTGTCATGTGTGTTTATGATTAATATGCATTAATAGTTTAATGCTGAATTTTAGTTCTGTTTGGTGCAATTGAGTATATATCGCAATCTGTTGTGGTAATAAGAATTCTAAGCATGCTAGCTTGCTTATACTAAAAGTTCTTGGACTTGGCGTCTTTTTTTGTGTTTTAACATACATGTTACGACATTTTTGACTTAACAATTTCAATCATTGCTGTAACTAAGAATATTGACTCTCTTCTTAGATTTTACTTACTTTGGCCACCATGATGATTTGTCAGTATCAAAAACTCCTTGCAAGAACTGTACCTGCATGGATTTAACTTTAAAATATTGGAAGAAGATTATAAGGATAGGGAACTCTATATTCATGTATGTAGCTTTTCAATACTTAAGCCTTTTCTTGCTACTTTTTAAGTTTAACTGTAATAGGTAAGTAAGAAACTCCATCAGCATGTTTATTCCTATATATAGCTAGCGTTATTGATACAACGAAGCTCTTTTGGACTAATTTTTTTTTGACTAATTTGTATTATAGGTTAAATTAGATAAATAAACATCATATTGTAGAACTGGATTTCACTCTGATATAGTTTGAATATGTTTATATTGCAATTCCCTTAGGTGGCACTGAATTAAATATGAAGACATAGGAGCTCTATTGGTATGACAAAATAGGAGAGAGTCAAGTATGTTTTACTCATGGATAGCCATGTTGTGATAAATGATAGCATTACTATTGTGCGACTCTTTCACCGTTTCTCATAAATCACATTAACTGCTTATATCCTTGAGAAACACTATAATGTTATGTTGTAGAAATATGTGTGATTCGACTATATTATGCTTTAGGGTATTGATTTCGTGATAAAAGAATATCCTTTTTATGGAAAAAAACAAACCAATCGATCTGAAAGAATCAACTATCTTATTGAGTTGGGTTTGACTAATATCTAGTTTCTTTCATTTTATCATAACCGAGAATTATGTTTGAAAGTTTTGATTCATTAACACATTAAACAAAAAATTTGAAAGGTTTGATCATTAAGTGCAGTTGTAGAAACTTTATAGTGATCGATAAATGTATTACCAAACTTTATGGTTTTTCCCTGTATATTTGCACATGCTTATCTATCATCATCTATACTACCATACATATTGTCATATTGAAACCACTGAAAAGTAATCATTTTGTTTTAATTTTGATTTAGGTATTAATGTGCACTCTCTTTTACGAGCATTGATGTAATCACAACAAGGGTAACATGATATTTGGTTATAAATTATCATTAATGACTATTTTTTATCACAAATACGTATACTTGGATTTGTTTATGTAATTTCAATTCATTAACATTTTGAGTTGTCTATTATGAAATTAGTTTGTTGATTTTCTAACTGGTAGAAAGAGAATCATTTGCATATTCAAACTTTCTATTTACTGTCATCTTGATAATGAAATTTCAAAATTATATTATACATACTATATAAGCGGTGGTGATGAAAGATTCAAAGGATATATAATTTGATTTTGAATTTGGTTAATCTATATATATATATTAGTTGTTTTAAGCTTATTATTATGCCTATTCTGGTTATGATCACATTCTAGGTAGAATAATCGTTCTCAATGTGTGTAATCCTCTAATAACTTTATAACAATAGCGGCAACTGAAGTAGTGCGAGTAGCATACCTAAAATTAGAGGAGAAGAAGAATCCATAGATCAAGTAAGAATGTAGTTTTGTTAAAATTTTACATTTTTTCATTAATTGAATACACAATTTAAAATTTTGTTTTTCTCTTCTTTGATTGAAAGGCTGAGAAAATATTTGAAAGGATCAAATTATTTGTTGAATGGTAGAGGTGTAGTTATGGATATACTATACTTGATAGTTCAGTACATGTATCACCTAATATTTTATAACAAAAGGTGAAACCATACAGTTATATATTTTTACAAAAGGAGAAACGACTACGACAACATCCGGACTCAACGACTCAAAGTATGGTTCATACAATTATATATTTTTACAAGATTCGTCAAATATGTATATAGAGTCTAGTTTAGTGCTTTGTTAAAATCGTTCCTCAAGAATCATCATTCACATTCAAATAAACTTGCATGCATATTTTAATTAAAATCAAGTTTTCAAAAAGTGCATGGAGCGAGGCTCGAACCCGAGTCACTAGTTTAGAAGGCAAGTACTCTAGCCAAATGAACTACTGCAATTTTTGATTAACAACAGAATTCAGTCAACTGAATACAGTCAGTCAGTCGACTGAATCTGCGCATTTTAACATATTTGTGCATGATTTTTTTACATGTCTTCACTATTCAGTCGACCGACCATTTCCGACCCATCGGCTGACCTGAACCCAACTGTTATATTTTGAAAAGACATTTTCATTCTGCGAAAGGTTGCGATCCTTCTCTGAACGGAAAGGGTTGCTTCTTTTGGTCAGAACTCTTCACCAATGGCAGCAAGTGTGACGACCCTGACTCGACCTTCGAAAATCGGCACCGAATACGACACTCGTATTCAAATGCCGCAGATCCAAACGTCGAACCTGGTTCGCCGGAGCTTATAACACATTAAGTAAATAACACAGCGGAAGAAATGAATAATATACTTCATATACAGCATTTGATACAATAACTGATACACATGAATGATACAACAGAATGGTACAATAGATATCAACATTATCAGAGATACAAAGAATAGCAGCGGAAATATAAGATAACACTAGCAGCGGAACAAAATCTCCAATGTAGCTTCAAGAAAGAACTCCAGCTTCGGTAATCTCCATCTCCAAATCACCAATCCAGCGATAGCTCGGACTCCCAAATCAAGATGAAGAGAAGCAACTCGATCCAAATGCGATTGCCAAATCCTAAGGCTGAAAGCTATCGAATCTACATCTACATTGATTATCTGAAAACCCCAACTCTAGACTGCCCGTGTGGGAAAATAGTGGGCACCCAGAGTTTAGGAAAGGAACAATAAACTCCAGGTCAGTCATGGGACTGGTATGAGCAAACAAAAACATTTGGTCTTTAAACAAACAACAGAATTTAAATTTGAAATCCGCAATGCTTTTTGGAAAATGAAACTACCATAAGGCCTCCCGGCACACACACAATGCAAACGCACACATGGGGGAGATTTCTCCTTATGATAGTCAAACATGCTTACTACGAGAAAAATTCTTTGATATTATTACTAGTGCATAGTGGGAAATCTTTCGAAAGTATAATATAAATCCTAGCCAGCATAGGTACCATGATACTATGCCTACTATAGCTGCCATGTTAAATGGCAGGTTCTACAACTAAAACCGTACAAGGCACGTATTGGATGAATGGATTTCCAACAAATGGTCAGGCTAAGGAACTTCCTACTGCCACATGGGATCGCCTCTGGCGGGACGTCCCGAGAACTAACGTTACGGTTAGATCTCTGCCAACACAAGGCCGGGTTACCTCTGTAACTAGGTAACTACTACACGAATATGTCATCCCCCGGTCCTTTGGGACCTTTATCCGAGGCGCCTCAAAGCAACAACCACACAGTAAATGAGATTGGAGCAACCACATAGGTTAAATACCAGGGCTCCATACCTGATACCACCCTTTACCAGAAGGGAATGACACACCCTAAAGGGAGCGACCCTCATAACCTTGCCGCATCTTTCCTGTTTCGACCATTTCCGGGGAGTGAGGTCCTGATGCAGTCTCGTCCACAAAGCTACGCTTTGGCACAAAGCCATGCTCTGGGTCAACAGATGACCAAAGCAATGATCACAAAGATAAATGATCAAACAAATGATCATATCACAAATGATCAACCAATGATCATCACACAGCAGCACTCAGCATGCCACATTACCAAATTGGGAATATCACTGATAAATATCAACTACATAACCTCTGAGCTCATACGTCTCAGAGAAGGGTGTTAAGCTAAGAGAATAAATTCTCCGCCACCAAGCAGAAATGTATTTGATAGAAATCAGATAACATCTCAAAGTGTAATGTCGGACATACAACCATACAAGTCTGTTCCGGGTTCGAACAGAACCGAAGGCACTTCCGAAGAAGCCCTTGCAAATCCGGGTATCCCCAATCCCGATCGGACTTCCCATCACTAAGGAGAACTCTATACCGGAGCAACTCAGTGCAGAGTCAATCGATAGGTTATCCTATCGTTCTCACAGATACCCGGTCTTCACCACCGGTCTTCAATGCTATCCATAACGACGTATCACATATTCGGAATGGGCTATATGACACAAAGGTCCTCTCCCGGCTAAACCGAATAGTGAGCGCAAAATTTAAAAACATATGGATATGGGATTTCAGTTAAGTCACAACTTGAAAATCCAAAGTTTCTCTTTTAAATGGTTAAACAAATTACCATTCTAAATCTTCAAAATAAAAAGATTAATTTCACAAAGTTTCACCAAATTTCACAAAGATCTATTCATAGATTCCAAAACAATTCCCATTCAAATTTGGATTAACTCATTTAAATCTTTAAAAGTTAAAGATTTATAGCTTTCAAAACACGTTTCCAAAGATTTATCTAAAGTTTGGAAAACTATTTTCATTTTTTAGACTTGAAATCCTTTTAACATACATTGGAAATCCATTTCTTATATGAAAGCTTCTATTATTTGAAAACGACAGTTTTCGTTTCAGAAAAGTCCGATTTATACAAGTTGAAAATCTTGGGTTAAATTTAAATTCCAAACATCACTTTTTAAAATGGTTTAAAACCCCATATAAATTCATTTATAAGTTGGATAACTTTTTAAACCCTAGTTCCCAAATTATAGAATTCAACTTCAAATATTGAATTCAAATTTAAATCAAATTATTTAAATTTCAAAACTCAATCAAGTTATTCAAATAACTTTTATTTTTGAAATTCATTTTTTCTTCAAAAACTTAAATTCTAATTCCAAAACTATTTTGGATTCTAAAATTCAAATTCTTAAACAATTTCAAAATCTGTGACTTAACCCATTTCCACGTGCAATCCATATTTGTGTGTGTGTAAGTGTGGTCTAGGGGTTCAACACAATAGTGCACAACATCATCATCACAGATTCAATCATAAAGATAAGCGGTATAACCCATAGCGCTTATCTATATTCACAGATTCATAGATAAAGTAAATTATCAATCAAAAAATTCACTAATATGATTCGATGTGGGTTTCGGATAACCAGCTGGAATCCGACTCCCTGTCGCATCGAAACTCAAATGTCGTTTTACGGGTCAAAGGGTTTCATATTCATACAACAGTATATTCATTACAAATATAGCAGATCAGCACAAAGTATCACATAGCATCACATCACATATCAAATATATCAATCCATCACACAACATTCAATAACAATCAGCATCTACAATTAAGATGAATAAACTGGGTGGTTTTAAATTTATTACCTACATGATTACTTTCATTTATTATTCCTAATTAATTAACTATCCATATTTATTCAATTAACAAATCTTCAATTATTAATTTAAAATCTAATATCATTCAATTAATGATTTCTTAATTACAAATTAATTATTCTAAGAAAAATTAATCTTAAACTTTAATTAATCAAATTAAAACCCTTAATTACTTTAATTAATTATCCATTTCATTAATTAATTAATTATATTAATTATCCATTTGTACTACCTTAATAATTAAATGAATTACAAATCATTATACTTTTCTTTATCTTTAGATAAACATTGCTTATTTAAATTATGCATTTAAAAACAAAATGGATATGGGATTTCAGTTAAGTCACAACTTGAAAATCCAAAGTTTCTCTTTTAAATGGTTAAACAAATTACCATTCTAAATCTTCAAAATAAAAAGATTAATTTCACAAAGTTTCACCAAATTTCACAAAGATCTATTCATAGATTCCAAAACAATTCCCATTCAATTTGGATTAACTCATTTAAATCTTTAAAAGTTAAAGATTTATAGCTTTCAAAACACGTTTCCAAAGATTTATCTAAAGTTTGGAAAACTATTTTCATTTTTTAGACTTGAAATCCTTTTAACATACATTGGAAATCCATTTCTTATATGAAAGCTTCTATTATTTGAAAACGACAGTTTTCGTTTCAGAAAAGTCCGATTTATACAAGTTGAAAATCTTGGGTTAAATTTAAATTCCAAACATCACTTTTTAAAATGGTTTAAAACCCCATATAAATTCATTTATAAGTTGGATAACTTTTTAAACCCTAGTTCCCAAATTATAGAATTCAACTTCAAATATTGAATTCAAATTTAAATCAAATTATTTAAATTTCAAAACTCAATCAAGTTATTCAAATAACTTTTATTTTTAAAATTCGAGTTTGATATTAGTAATCAGTAAATAAAACAAACATTTAAACAACTCTATCATTTTTATGCTGAGGGGATGATAACCCAAACCAAAGGAAATCTGGGATGCAAACCTGGAAACAACAAAATTCCAGTTCTCCACTTTATTTTCTGCTTTTTAAGGTGAGCAAACCTTATTTTGATCTGATTTATGATTTGATGCATGCTTAAAGTAAAGTTGTGAATTTGCTTGAATGTATACCATATATATATACATAGGTGTGTGGCTGTGCATGTTGTTGATTGAGTCCATCTCTGTTTGTAAACTGTCAAGTGCTTTTGTCATCTGGAAAACAGGTGAGTAAACTCTCCAACCTCTGATCTATTTTTCTAGTGCTTGTGAGCAACTTTCCCTCCTGAAACCTATTTTCTTGTTAATGCTTGTGAGTAACTTTCTTTATAAATTTAAGGGTTAAAACTGTTGCATGCTAAGATAAATAATGTTCATATAATTAATGCCTACTGTCTGATGTATGAAGTACATATGTATATATGCATGCTGTCTACATTGCTATGATCTGTGTGTTTTCTATTTCTAGATTCTAATTAAATTATTATATCATCAATTTGTCTTTGTTGGATTTTAGAATTTAATTATGATGGTAGGGCAGTTTATAGTTTGGACTCTAGAATTTTATTAAAGTAAAATTCAAATTTTACTTACTGGAATAAATACCAGAGCATAGGAAATTTTATAAGTAAAATATATAAAACATTTCAAATCAATGTTGTAAAAGTAGAACTCAAAACATCAAGTGAATGCATGAAATTTTAAATCAAAAATTAGTATTTATAATACTGTAACTTAAACTGTTCTTGGTTTACAGTATTATAAATACTAATTTTTAGATTTTTGAAATAATCTAAAAATTAGTATTTATAATACTGTAAACCAAGAACAGTTTAAGTTACAGTATTATAAATACTAATTTTTGATTTAAAATTTCATGCATTCACTTGATGTTTTGAGTTCTACTTTTACAACATTGATTTGAAATGTTTTATATATTTTACTTATAAAATTTCCTATGCTCTGGTATTTATTCCAGTAAGTAAAATTTGAATTTTACTTTAATAAAATTCTAGAGTCCAAACTATAAACTGCCCTACCATCATAATTAAATTCTAAAATCCAACAAAGACAAATTGATGATATAATAATTTAATTAGAATCTAGAAATAGAAAACACACAGATCATAGCAATGTAGACAGCATGCATATATACATATGTACTTCATACATCAGACAGTAGGCATTAATTATATGAACATTATTTATCTTAGCATGCAACAGTTTTAACCCTTAAATTTATAAAGAAAGTTACTCACAAGCATTAACAAGAAAATAGGTTTCAGGAGGGAAAGTTGCTCACAAGCACTAGAAAAATAGATCAGAGGTTGGAGAGTTTACTCACCTGTTTTCCAGATGACAAAAGCACTTGACAGTTTACAAACAGAGATGGACTCAATCAACAACATGCACAGCCACACACCTATGTATATATATATGGTATACATTCAAGCAAATTCACAACTTTACTTTAAGCATGCATCAAATCATAAATCAGATCAAAATAAGGTTTGCTCACCTTAAAAAGCAGAAAATAAAGTGGAGAACTGGAATTTTGTTGTTTCCAGGTTTGCATCCCAGATTTCCTTTGGTTTGGGTTATCATCCCCTCAGCATAAAAATGATAGAGTTGTTTAAATGTTTGTTTTATTTACTGATTACTAATATCAAACTCGAATTTTAAAAAGATATTTCACTTGCCTTTATTTACTTTCAGAAACCCTGCACTTGCTTCCCAGGCTGAAGCAATTTTTCTTTCTTGATTATTTTGCTGCAGTAGCTGATTTTAAACTGCAGTTTTGAAATTTGTTTGTGTAAAACTTGATTTTTGAAACCAAAAATTCATTACTTTTGATGTTAAAAACTTACCTGAGATTGATCTTGTACTTGTTTGCTTTAACACTAATTTCTCAGGTTTTGATTTTCCAGTCCCTATTTGATTTGTAAATTCTCTTTTCATGTTACTTGATGTTTGAATCCAGTTGAGTTGCTTCTAGCTTTTGTTTTTGAATCTTCTTGAATTCCAGATTTTGCTTTTGATTTGCATGCAGAACCAATTTCCAGATTGCAGACTTGCTTACTTGATTTTAATTCCAGGGTTGATTAAACTGAATTTTTTTTTGTTTTGTTTTGAGATGAATTTGGAAATCTGGTTCATAATGTTTTTCAGACTTTTTATCAATTTTGTTTCTTTGGTGTTTGGACTTGTGACATCAAATCCTTGATACTATTTGTTTCCAGTTTTCTAAAAAGCTATTATAATTGCTTGTGGGGAAATGGAAAGGTTTCTGAAATTTTTTTAATCTTATTATTTAATTCAATTTGATGCCATTTGTATATGTGCATGTATAAGATCTTAAAGTATGTATTTGTTTATACTTTGTAAATAAATGTATTTGTTTATTCATTTGTATGTAGTATGTACATGTTCAATGTTAAAAGAATTTAATCAATATTTATGTATATTAATATATATACATATATTATATCTTAACAAATTTTTAAATGCTACTCATTTTTTTTAAAACACTCATTTTAAACTTGAGATACTAACATATGTATTTATTTTACTTTTACAAATTTTTTAAAAAGAAATGAATTTAAAACAATTTGTACACTCACAAACAAATCACACATATATATACATTCCTTAGTTTATGAAGCTTTTGTAAACTTATTTATTAAATCAATTTTATAAAATTACTTTTTAAACCAATATTATTTATAAGCTTAGTTTATTTTTATTTTTGAATTAAAACTAGTATACCTTTTAAATAAATCATTATCTATATTTATATTATTTTTAAATTTTTATTTCTTGTTTTATACCCATTTACATAAATGACAAACAAATATCTACTTAAATTTGGAAAATATCCAGTTAATTCACAATTTAATTTCTAAAATTAATTAAATTTCCAATTTAAATTCGATTCAAAAACGGGAATGTTACAGCAAGCCTATAATTACATGTTCCCAAACACTTCATATTCACCGAAATTCATCCTAACTTTCTTATATTCTTCTTGTACTCTTATACTTACATTCAAACAACAAACAAGCATTTTAATGATTTGAATCTTCAAATAAATTTTCATAATCTTTGATTCTTAGCATTACCTTCTCTTCATACCTTCACATACACTTCATATACTTGAATATTTGATTATAGGAGGTTTGTACTATCAGAGACAAATCAGTGTTATCAAGAACACACATTGTCAGATATTCTTTTGTATTAGTAAAGTCCTCTTCTGCTGCTGAGGCGAAAATCCTGTTCTGCTGCTCAGGTGTCTGTTCTGCTGCTCAGGCTGTGTATACCCATTCCTTCGGGTTAAGTGAGGATTATTGTTTTAGTGAAATTTCAGAATGAGTCTGGGACTGGACGTAGGACGGTCCTCTCCGAACCAGCATAAAAATCTCTGGTTTTATTTTTATTATATTACTACTTTTATATTTCGCACTATTTAATACATACTATACTCTGCATTATTATATCCATTTTGCTCGGTTCTAGCACACTTTCATTTGGTATCAAAGCATGGTCACTTTCATTTATTATTAGAGCATAATCACTTTCATTTGGTATCAGAGCCTGGAATTCTATCGATCATGTAACGACCCATAAAATTCTATTAGTTTAAATGGTTCTATTTAACACATTTAAGTGAAATTTGGTGAAATTTAATTAAATTAAATGGCAAATAAAAAGTTAAAAATTCGGAATGCGTCTGAGTAAACATAGCAAACTGTAAATTTTCGTCCAAAAATATGAAAGTTTATTTCACGCGTAAATTTACTTCAATTAAATCAGTTAAAAAGTGACGAAAATAAAACGTTTCAAAACCAAAATCTTTTTACACAGAAAAATTCTAAACCATCTTCTGAGCAAGATGTCAGTTCGTCGTTTTTCCAAATTCGGACATCTACTGCTCCGTTTACCTTATTTCTGCAAAATAGCAGCATTTTGGGTACCGGTATCGACTTTTGTTCGGATGATCATACTACTAATATCCGTATACCGTTGCGATCGTCTCGTCGTGCTGTCCCCAATAGTATATTTATTTCTGTGTTTTGAACTCCGGTAGCAGTGGAATCCGCGAAACCGGTAACCATATCGGTACCGGATCCCTGACCTTTTATTTTCTTTTGCTTTTCAAACTTTGAACCTTGACTGCCAAGAAAAAAAAAATTTGCTATAATTGTTTCTCTATATTAATTGTTAGCCGTTCGAAAATAAAAAGTTGTCATTATTATCTTTAAAACGGTTCACTTTAATTTCTTTCCTTTCATTTCGCTTCGTTCTTTTGGAATGCAAACCTCATTTTTCTGTCAACTAGCTCGGCTTCAGCTTTTGTGACCGTTGGCATTTCTTTACATTTTTTTTTATCCGTTCCCATCACCTCATATTTACAGCGTGCCCTCCAAGCAGAATTTTATTCACGTTCCAATTTATCCTTCAATTCCTCTCCTGTAGCTTTATCTTTCCCCTCCCATATTTTTCTTTGTTCTTATTCTTCACATCAAAAACCAATACCCGCTCGTCCTCCTCCCTCCGCCCACCTTGCCGCTGCAAGCCCAGACGCCCACATCAGCCTTCCCCTCTCCGCCGCCCTCTCTCCTCTTCCACGGCATCAAGCCGCGACCAGATCTGCCACTTGCCTCCACGCGCGTGCATCTCGTCTCCCCTACCAAAACCCTTTCGCCGCCTACACCACAACTCACCAAAGCTTCAGCCACCCTCACACGACCCTTGCAGCAGCCCACATCCAAGTCCCTCCTTCCACCTTCCTCCTCCTCTCGTCGAACAGCCTGACAACCGCCACGTCGCCACACCCACCTCCAACCCGAGCAACACCGCATCACCAAGTGCTCCAACCCCCTCCGCAAGCCTGGCCGAGCCCCTCCTCCTGCCGAACACCACCTTTCGCTTACCCCTCCATCTTCTTCGATTGCTCGAGCCTCCCTTGTTAATATGGGTATGTATATGCCTCGTATATCTTGCTTTATATATATGAATTTTATAAGTTCGTATAATAAGTTTGTTTGTATATTAGTTTATAATATAGTATATTATATATTGGTTATATGTTGATTTTGCTGTAGATCTATATAATGTATATGTAGTGTTTCGGCTTTATAGGTTATATCTATTTACAGTAATATATATAGGCATTCAGTTTATATAATAGGCTTAATAATATATGTAAGTTTATTTAAGTTTGTATATATATGTCTATTTACCTATTTAAGTTTATATATACACCTTACATATATACATATATATTTGAACTGTACTGTGTGAATATATATTAGTTTAAAATTTTTATATATAGGTTTGCCTATGTTATTCCGTATTCAATACGTATACTATTATTCTGGGCCATATATAAAGTTATCTGTTAGTATATTTTAAGTTATAAATTTTTTTTTACACTATTAAGTTATATACATGCAGTGATATCTGTATATAATATAAGATTTATATGCTAGTTTTGATAAAATGTCAGCAAGGTATGCATGTATATGTCCATTAAGTTTGTTTATACATATATATTCAAATATATTTATCTATGAATGGAGTCTGCACCTATTTTTAAGCATTTAGCCTACATTTGGTATAGTGTTAGTTGGTCTACATGTGTTCTTGGATTTGCTGTAATATACTTTCGTATTAGGGGTTCAAATATTTTTTTTATATTCTATTTATGCATGCCCTGTTACAGTAGTGTTATGAGTTTGCATTTTTTTTGGTTTAGGATGTAATGTACTGTTAATTTGTATAAATTTACATAAATTATAACATTCTGGAAAGTTTGGATAAACATATATATATATATATATGGTCTGATTTTAAAGTATCTGCATATTAGTACATATGTTTATCTATTTTGTATAGGGTTATGTTAATACTATTTATTGTCTGTTTATATATATGCATCGGGTATACACTTATTTTGTTAGTTTTATACTAGTATATACGAGTTTCATATTAGCTTATATGTGGGTTCATACAGAGTTTTTATAGATTTTTCATAGTTCTTAGCTATATATGTTAGAGATCTTGGTCACATTGGTTTACATATCATACCATAAGTCTGCATATTTATATATATTGTTTCTACAGTTTAATAACTATATCCATATATTTTAAAATAGTACCCCAGTACTATATATGATAGGTTCTATAGGAGGGTATAGCATGTGTTATCAGCTGAAATTATATATATAAGTGTTTACAATATATAGTA
This sequence comes from Allium cepa, assembly GCA_030765085.1. Taxonomy (NCBI): domain Eukaryota; kingdom Viridiplantae; phylum Streptophyta; class Magnoliopsida; order Asparagales; family Amaryllidaceae; genus Allium; species Allium cepa. The sequence goes on from CM060942.1 coordinate 189,286,733, forward strand.
AAAATATCAGGTTTTATTTTATACATATATTTTATAATATAATAATGTCCATACTAGGCTATAATGAGTAGATGACTTATAGTAAATTTTTTGATTATAGTGATATTGATTTATAAATATGTTGAACAGCTTATATTATATGTTATATTTTTTTTTTTGATATAATGGTTAATGGTATAATTTAATGGGTTATAAAGTTTAGTTAGCCGTATGTTCAGAGAAGAGGAAGTATTACATAAATATCGTTTTTATAATAACTATAGATATTAAAGCATATTTATGTTAGTTATAAAGTTGCAGTGTGAAGTACATAGGAAATTGGTTTTATATACATAGGCGTTATTTTATACTAAAGTCAAACTTTTGACCTGAACATAAATATGTATGTTTTAATTTAAAATACATTTAAATATAGAATATGTTTTTTAAATATAGTTATATATATTGACAAGCTCACCTACATCAAATTATCTTCGTCAATCCAGCCTGATTTGATTTCGTCTATTTCTATTGATCAGCTTTGTTCGTCAATTCGTGCCTGGATTGGTAAATCTTTTCTTTGTCAAATCTCTAGCCTCGAAAGGTGAGCAATCACTCACGATTAACGTTCTTTTATTTATTAAATTTGATTTCAATTGGAACGTCAATTGAAATATGCTGCTGTTAGTTGTTTTACTGTATGACTGCTATTATCTGTATCTGTTCACCTATGACACCTGACACTCTTATCGGTTAGTTATTTATGTGATAATAGTACAGATTGGTTGATGATTGATTGTTTGATTGATTGTTGTTTAAATTGGATGTTATTAATTTTGTTGAGTGATAACTAGTTTGCTAGCTTAATTTGGGTTAGTATAGTTTATAAATTTAACGGATTTTATATGACGGACCTTGATTTATTAAAACCTGACCCCGCCATATGTAAATTTGATTAGTTAAATTTGACCCATTAATTGTCGTAGAAATTGATAAATTATACTTTAAATCTTTGAACTTAGTTGGTTTAATTGTTGTGGTATTAAACTGAAATTTTGAAATGGGACGACAAGTGAAACTGAAATGTAATAATCTATAATCTACATGAAATGATAGTATAGATTCTAGAAATAATTATACAAATAACAATGCGAATTAATATGATTATTTCGGGATTATTTGATTTATCTATTGAATTGTTATTGATTGTTGTTATTGCTTGTTTACCATTCCTGTCATCACATTGCAAGTTCCTTTGTTAGGTTTGATTTTGAATAGAATGGGTTGAATGATAGACCCAAGCGGTTTCATTTAATTTAATTGGGATTACTGGTGGAAATGCTATCTACCCGTATACTTTTAGTGTACGGATTGAATGATAAATATCCGTAACACTTGCCCATATGATAAGAAAGATATGGTCTTATTAAATGTAAATTTTTAAATACATATATAACGGGAATGATAAATATGGAGTTAATTATATCTAGTCTAATCAAGATTTGATTAAATGCATAAATTATGATAAATATTTACGTAAGTTTTATTTCGGATAAATTTTGCAATAATATTGAACAATTAAGATTGGGGGATAAAGGTGGATTATTTTAAATGGCATTTTAGATAAGGATTCGATTATTTAAATCAACTTGAAATTTATCGAATGGGATATTTCACGTTAAATAAAATATTAGAAATATTGAGTATAATGTAGCGTAAGGTCACCAAAATGATATTGAATCAAATAAGGGTTGTTCAAGACTAGATAATAATGATGTAAAAGAATCGAGATTCTATATGAAACTGTTAAATTTAAATTGTTATATTTAAGCTATGAATTATATTGAAATCAAATGGTTTAGAGATTTGGATATGTATTTTGAACTAAGATAGTTGAACTTGTTATGTAGATAACGAATTGAATTAGGTGAGATTTGAGTTTGAACTAAATTGGAAAGTTTATTTAGAAAACTAGATTGGGAAAAATTTAGTTGAAATGTTGAATACTTAAAGCAAGAATCATATTGAACGAAAAAGGGAAATTTGGATATCCAAATCTGGGAATTATAAATTTAAGTGGATTTTTGGAACATTTAAATTGATAAAATGAGATTGAATTTAATTGGAATGGGAAGGTCGGGTTGATGTGATCGGTTTGTTAAATTGGGGAAATTGAAGTACTTTGCTGTATACATCATTTAAAATATAAATACTATTATTTGAAGTGATTTGATATTGGGTTGAAGTATAAATTAAGTGAACGACCACGGTGTAATAGTATATATTTCTACATTGTAGATAATTCTATAGACCCTTAGAGGATGGGTACCCCAAACATCCTTCAGTTATATTGTATTTCAGTTGATATTTCACTTGAGTTGAATTTATTGATATAAGAATGTTAATCCTGACTCGAGTGTTTTTGTGTTTTGCTTTACGCTCGGGTCAGACTAAGTAATACAGCATTTGAGACTCACCTTTGGAGATTGGAGCTTCATTTGGAGATCCAACTATCTATTCAGCTTTCAGTTTTTCTAGTTGACTGGTTCAGAGAAGTCATCGGCTCGTACTGAAGACTTCACTATATTCGAGATATTCTGATGTATTTTATTTTAAACTCTGATGTATATAGTAGCTTCATGAACTACTATTTTTCTATTCCGCTGCATTATATTACTCTGTGTCTGTGATCTGTGTTTGATTTATTTACTGTATATTTTAAGTTTTGCCAAATTAAATCAACAATTCGGTATTTTGAATTATTCAAGTCGGACATGTACGATTTTAGTGTTGATTTGAATGGTCCAAAATAGCGGGTCGTTACAGTTGGTATCAGAGCCAGGTTCTAGGCAAAACTTATCATATATGGTAAATTTATTTACAGAATCACTTTCGTTCGAGTTGAATCTCTTCCTTTCTGACTCGATTTCCTTTGAATTTTGGAATGTCCCTCGGTTCCGAAATTCATTCTTGTCTCTCCCTAATTATATTCGTTCGATTCTAGAGTATCCCATAACTCCACTAAATGATTCGTAAAAGGGGTGAAAACTCCTTTTCAATTGGCATTGATTCACCGAAGATTTTTTTGTATCATCGGTTTACGATGCTGTTGTATCTTGGTATGTCGAATTCTATCTCTGGCGATCGAATGTCGATTTGTTTTGGAATTCCGCATCGATTATATTCCTGAAGTCACGGTTGACTCGGTTAAGGTCGCCCGCGATTTGTAGAAGTATATCCATCTTCTATTTTGTAATATAATTATCTCATTTTCGATCGAGTCTATCTTCGAATCAGGATTCTATTGATTGGAGTTCCGCTAATTTAAATCTCTATCTTTGTTTGAAACCCATTCTTTGAAAAATCGGGTATGTTGTATTTTTGAAATTGTTTATACCGAAATTATTATTTTGATAACTATGATTTTATTCTATATATAAAAGAGAAAATGTTTTCGATAAGGATTATATACCTATATAAAAAGGTTTTGAAAGGATTTGAAATTTTGAAAAATTATAAGAAATTGATTTATATAAAAATTGATTTATAACTGTAGAGTTAAATTTGAAATTCGAGAATTGAATTCCGGTATTTTGAAATTGGTTTTAAGATTTTGGAAAATATATAAAAATAATACGATTTAAAAGTATTTTCTAAGTAAGAAATGTTTCAAATGAGTTCAAATGAATTCCAAGAATTTTGAAGAAATTTCAAAGAAGTTTTCAAAAAAAAAAAATAATAATAATAGAAGTCCAGAACTCACTTATGTCGCTGGAAAATAATTTCGGTGATGAGTGCACGCATCATCGATATTGATTTTCGAGTTTCAAAGTGGGGGAGAGGCCACTTTAATAGCTTCGCTATGCGAGTGATTTTGGAAAACCGTTTTGATTTCAAATTCCGAAGTATAATTTGATATTTGTGAAAGATATATGTATATATTTGAAAATTTAAGTGAGACCGGTGTTCGATCCTCGAGTTTTCGATTTGGCTTAGAATAACTCAATTTATAAAATTTGATTTCCAACTCTAGGATTTGAAATTGATTTTCACCGACTATTTTGAAGGTTCGAGCACTTCCAAATCAAGGTTTAAAGGTTTAAAACTAAGAAATTTCGAAAGGTATAAAATATTTGATAAAGTATGCAAGTTTTGTGGTATGAGGTTAAAACCTTTCATTAAGTAAGTGAATATGGCTATTTTAATTATACTAGTATGGAATTTAGTTTTGAAATGTTTGAAAAAAAAATTTATCTTAAATAATGATTTTCAGAAAGGTATATTGGATATTTCAAATAGACATAGAGTTTAAAAGTTTTAAAGGGATAGTTTTAAAATTTGGAAACCATTTTGAGTATAATTGTTTTGAGAAAAATATTTGGTTTTGAAATTTGATTGGAATTAAAAAACCAGTACTTGTATGGTGATTTTGAAAATGATTTGAAGTTGAGAACCTTATATTATTAAGCACTTGATTTGGGAGTGGTCGAACTTATATAAAATGAATTTGTATAAGTATGAAGTTGATTTGAAATCTATTGATTTGAAAGGTACTCAATTTTGGAAAGAGAATTTTACATAATCAAAGTCTATATAAGTATGGTTGATCTACTATTGACTTGGAAAGTATTCGATTTAGAAAGGAATCCTATATATTATGGACTTTATATAAGTATGATATTTGAAAGGGATTTGAAAAGGTACTATATGATATATATTTTCCAAGTAAAGATATGGAAAGTGCCTTCTGCTTGATATCCGCTTTGTGGCCACAGCGTGGATTCATTCTATCAATATTATTCTCTCTGATTTTTGGTTTTCCGGATGTAATACTCGAGTGTTCCCACCGTGGCGTAACGCACGGTTTCTTTTTCTCTCGTGAATGCACAGCGCAATTGCCTGGCTGAGTCTTGCCTGGGGGTACGGATTGTTTCCTGGGGGAACCAGGCGTAACCATTGTGTATCCTGCAATCTGTGTAGGTCGCGAATAGTAGCGCAAGTGCCTGGCTGAGTCTTGCCTGGGGGTACGGATTGTTTCCTGGGGGAACCAGGCGTAACCATTGTGTATCCTGCACCCTACTAGTCATCATGGCGTAACTCGCAGGGCTGAGAAAGCTTACGGATATGGATTGTTTCCTGGGGGAACCAGGCGTAACCATTGTGTATCTGCGAACCATGATCGGACAAAGGTTTTGTTTTGGTTGATTTGATTGGATTGTACTTTCCATATCTGTTTTTAAAAGGTTTTCCAAGTATTTTCACTGGTTGTTGAAACAAGTCTACTAAGTACTTGAAGAATTCTAGCTTTGCGCCTGATCAACGCATGGCCAGAGTCTGCAAGAACGAGGATAAACTTGTTGAAACATCGAGTTATAAAAGTATTTTCGAAAGAAATTTACTTTGATATAGTAGTATCTTATTTTAAAAGTATTATTATAAAGATATTTATTATAAAAATATTTTTCCCAACAAAGAAATTTTGAATTAATATTTGAAATTTAAACTCTTTGGGTTTGATGTCAACTATTCGTGCCCGATACTAGTCTCTTGAATCTACCTTATCTGCTCAGCTTATTTATTTACCTATATTCTGTTTCCTGAATCTTCCTCTTCTTTCCTTTTTGAATATAATCTTTACAATGCTGGTTATTTATATACTACTTGGTTTAATAGAAGATTTTAAATATTGTAAATATTTTTGAAGTTATTAATTAAATAAAACACCGTTAAAGAAATGATTTTAACTTTCATAAATCTTGGATTTAATATTTTCAATAGACTTTGTGAATATAAGTAATAGTGCAGGTAATTGTTTTCAAAGGAGTTTGGAAAGTATTATAGTATTATAGAAAATTTGAATTTCAAATAAAGTTCCAAATAAAGATTTCAAATAAATTTGAGTAGTTTTAAAACTTGTTGTTTATCTTATCTTTCAATCTAATAAATTTCTGGTTGTTTTATTCTCCTACCTCTTTCCTTTTCGGGGACGAAAAGTTTTGAGTGGGGGAGAGTGTAACGACCCATAAAATTCTATTAGTTTAAATGGTTCTATTTAACACATTTAAGTGAAATTTGGTGAAATTTAATTAAATTAAATGGCAAATAAAAAGTTAAAAATTCGGAATGCGTCTGAGTAAACATAGCAAACTGTAAATTTTCGTCCAAAAATATGAAAGTTTATTTCACGCGTAAATTTACTTCAATTAAATCAGTTAAAAAGTGACGAAAATAAAACGTTTCAAAACCAAAATCTTTTTACACAGAAAAATTCTAAACCATCTTCTGAGCAAGATGTCAGTTCGTCGTTTTTCCAAATTCGGACATCTACTGCTCCGTTTACCTTATTTCTGCAAAATAGCAGCATTTTGGGTACCGGTATCGACTTTTGTTCGGATGATCATACTACTAATATCTGTATACCGTTGCGATCGTCTCGTCGTGCTGTCCCCAATAGTATATTTATTTCTGTGTTTTGAACTCCGGTAGCAGTGGAATCCGCGAAACCGGTAACCATATCGGTACCGGATCCCTGACCTTTTATTTTCTTTTGCTTTTCAAACTTTGAACCTTGACTGCCAAGAAAAAAAAAATTTTCTATAATTGTTTCTCTATATTAATTGTTAGCCGTTCGAAAATAAAAAGTTGTCATTATTATCTTTAAAACGGTTCACTTTAATTTCTTTCCTTTCATTTCGCTTCGTTCTTTTGGAATGCAAACCTCATTTTTCTGTCAACTAGCTCGGCTTCAGCTTTTGTGACCGTTGGCATTTCTTTACATTTTTTTTTATCCGTTCCCATCACCTCATATTTACAGCGTGCCCTCCAAGCAGAATTTTATTCACGTTCCAATTTATCCTTCAATTCCTCTCCTGTAGCTTTATCTTTCCCCTCCCATATTTTTCTTTGTTCTTATTCTTCACATCAAAAACCAATACCCGCTCGTCCTCCTCCCTCCGCCCACCTTGCCGCTGCAAGCCCAGACGCCCACATCAGCCTTCCCCTCTCCGCCGCCCTCTCTCCTCTTCCACGGCATCAAGCCGCGACCAGATCTGCCACTTGCCTCCACGCGCGTGCATCTCGTCTCCCCTACCAAAACCCTTTCGCCGCCTACACCACAACTCACCAAAGCTTCAGCCACCCTCACACGACCCTTGCAGCAGCCCACATCCAAGTCCCTCCTTCCACCTTCCTCCTCCTCTCGTCGAACAGCCTGACAACCGCCACGTCGCCACACCCACCTCCAACCCGAGCAACACCGCATCACCAAGTGCTCCAACCCCCTCCGCAAGCCTGGCCGAGCCCCTCCTCCTGCCGAACACCACCTTTCGCTTACCCCTCCATCTTCTTCGATTGCTCGAGCCTCCCTTGTTAATATGGGTATGTATATGCCTCGTATATCTTGCTTTATATATATGAATTTTATAAGTTCGTATAATAAGTTTGTTTGTATATTAGTTTATAATATAGTATATTATATATTGGTTATATGTTGATTTTGCTGTAGATCTATATAATGTATATGTAGTGTTTCGGCTTTATAGGTTATATCTATTTACAGTAATATATATAGGCATTCAGTTTATATAATAGGCTTAATAATATATGTAAGTTTATTTAAGTTTGTATATATATGTCTATTTACCTATTTAAGTTTATATATACACCTTACATATATACATATATATTTGAACTGTACTGTGTGAATATATATTAGTTTAAAATTTTTATATATAGGTTTGCCTATGTTATTCCGTATTCAATACGTATACTATTATTCTGGGCCATATATAAAGTTATCTGTTAGTATATTTTAAGTTATAAATTTTTTTTTACACTATTAAGTTATATACATGCAGTGATATCTGTATATAATATAAGATTTATATGCTAGTTTTGATAAAATGTCAGCAAGGTATGCATGTATATGTCCATTAAGTTTGTTTATACATATATATTCAAATATATTTATCTATGAATGGAGTCTGCACCTATTTTTAAGCATTTAGCCTACATTTGGTATAGTGTTAGTTGGTCTACATGTGTTCTTGGATTTGCTGTAATATACTTTCGTATTAGGGGTTCAAATATTTTTTTTATATTCTATTTATGCATGCCCTGTTACAGTAGTGTTATGAGTTTGCATTTTTTTTGGTTTAGGATGTAATGTACTGTTAATTTGTATAAATTTACATAAATTATAACATTCTGGAAAGTTTGGATAAACATGTATATATATATATGGTCTGATTTTAAAGTATCTGCATATTAGTACATATGTTTATCTATTTTGTATAGGGTTATGTTAATACTATTTATTGTCTGTTTATATATATGCACCGGGTATACACTTATTTTGTTAGTTTTATACTAGTATATACGAGTTTCATATTAGCTTATATGTGGGTTCATACAGAGTTTTTATAGATTTTTCATAGTTCTTAGCTATATATGTTAGAGATCTTGGTCACATTGGTTTACATATCATACCATAAGTCTGCATATTTATATATATTGTTTCTACAGTTTAATAACTATATCCATATATTTTAAAATAGTACCCCAGTACTATATATGATAGGTTCTATAGGAGGGTATAGCATGTGTTATCAGCTGAAATTATATATATAAGTGTTTACAATATATAGTAAAAATATCAGGTTTTATTTTATACATATATTTTATAATATAATAATGTCCATACTAGGCTATAATGAGTAGATGACTTATAGTAAATTTTTTGATTATAGTGATATTGATTTATAAATATGTTGAACAGCTTATATTATATGTTATATTTTTTTTTTTTGATATAATGGTTAATGGTATAATTTAATGGGTTATAAAGTTTAGTTAGCCGTATGTTCAGAGAAGAGGAAGTATTACATAAATATCGTTTTTATAATAACTATAGATATTAAAGCATATTTATGTTAGTTATAAAGTTGCAGTGTGAAGTACATAGGAAATTGGTTTTATATACATAGGCGTTATTTTATACTAAAGTCAAACTTTTGACCTGAACATAAATATGTATGTTTTAATTTAAAATACATTTAAATATAGAATATGTTTTTTAAATATAGTTATATATATTGACAAGCTCACCTACATCAAATTATCTTCGTCAATCCAGCCTGATTTGATTTCGTCTATTTCTATTGATCAGCTTTGTTCGTCAATTCGTGCCTGGATTGGTAAATCTTTTCTTTGTCAAATCTCTAGCCTCGAAAGGTGAGCAATCACTCACGATTAACGTTCTTTTATTTATTAAATTTGATTTCAATTGGAACGTCAATTGAAATATGCTGCTGTTAGTTGTTTTACTGTATGACTGCTATTATCTGTATCTGTTCACCTATGACACCTGACACTCTTATCGGTTAGTTATTTATGTGATAATAGTACAGATTGGTTGATGATTGATTGTTTGATTGATTGTTGTTTAAATTGGATGTTATTAATTTTGTTGAGTGATAACTAGTTTGCTAGCTTAATTTGGGTTAGTATAGTTTATAAATTTAACGGATTTTATATGACGGACCTTGATTTATTAAAACCTGACCCCGCCATATGTAAATTTGATTAGTTAAATTTGACCCATTAATTGTCGTAGAAATTGATAAATTATACTTTAAATCTTTGAACTTAGTTGGTTTAATTGTTGTGGTATTAAACTGAAATTTTGAAATGGGACGACAAGTGAAACTGAAATGTAATAATCTATAATCTACATGAAATGATAGTATAGATTCTAGAAATAATTATACAAATAACAATGCGAATTAATATGATTATTTCGGGATTATTTGATTTATCTATTGAATTGTTATTGATTGTTGTTATTGCTTGTTTACCATTCCTGTCATCACATTGCAAGTTCCTTTGTTAGGTTTGATTTTGAATAGAATGGGTTGAATGATAGACCCAAGCGGTTTCATTTAATTTAATTGGGATTACTGGTGGAAATGCTATCTACCCGTATACTTTTAGTGTACGGATTGAATGATAAATATCCGTAACACTTGCCCATATGATAAGAAAGATATGGTCTTATTAAATGTAAATTTTTAAATACATATATAACGGGAATGATAAATATGGAGTTAATTATATCTAGTCTAATCAAGATTTGATTAAATGCATAAATTATGATAAATATTTACGTAAGTTTTATTTCGGATAAATTTTGCAATAATATTGAACAATTAAGATTGGGGGATAAAGGTGGATTATTTTAAATGGCATTTTAGATAAGGATTCGATTATTTAAATCAACTTGAAATTTATCGAATGGGATATTTCACGTTAAATAAAATATTAGAAATATTGAGTATAATGTAGCGTAAGGTCACCAAAATGATATTGAATCAAATAAGGGTTGTTCAAGACTAGATAATAATGATGTAAAAGAATCGAGATTCTATATGAAACTGTTAAATTTAAATTGTTATATTTAAGCTATGAATTATATTGAAATCAAATGATTTAGAGATTTGGATATGTATTTTGAACTAAGATAGTTGAACTTGTTATGTAGATAACGAATTGAATTAGGTGAGATTTGAGTTTGAACTAAATTGGAAAGTTTATTTAGAAAACTAGATTGGGAAAAATTTAGTTGAAATGTTGAATACTTAAAGCAAGAATCATATTGAACGAAAAAGGGAAATTTGGATATCCAAATCTGGGAATTATAAATTTAAGTGGATTTTTGGAACATTTAAATTGATAAAATGAGATTGAATTTAATTGGAATGGGAAGGTCGGGTTGATGTGATCGGTTTGTTAAATTGGGGAAATTGAAGTACTTTGCTGTATACATCATTTAAAATATAAATACTATTATTTGAAGTGATTTGATATTGGGTTGAAGTATAAATTAAGTGAACGACCACGGTGTAATAGTATATATTTCTACATTGTAGATAATTCTATAGACCCTTAGAGGATGGGTACCCCAAACATCCTTCAGTTATATTGTATTTCAGTTGATATTTCACTTGAGTTGAATTTATTGATATAAGAATGTTAATCCTGACTCGAGTGTTTTTGTGTTTTGCTTTACGCTCGGGTCAGACTGAGTAATACAGCATTTGAGACTCACCTTTGGAGATTGGAGCTTCATTTGGAGATCCAACTATCTATTCAGCTTTCAGTTTTTCTAGTTGACTGGTTCAGAGAAGTCATCGGCTCGTACTGAAGACTTCACTATATTCGAGATATTCTGATGTATTTTATTTTAAACTCTGATGTATATAGTAGCTTCATGAACTACTATTTTTCTATTCCGCTGCATTATATTACTCTGTGTCTGTGATCTGTGTTTGATTTATTTACTGTATATTTTAAGTTTTGCCAAATTAAATCAACAATTCGGTATTTTGAATTATTCAAGTCGGACATGTACGATTTTAGTGTTGATTTGAATGGTCCAAAATAGCGGGTCGTTACAGATCATCATGACATCATAGAATAATGGCCAGAAAATGATCCAGTTGAAATACAATAGGCAAAATCTCTATCAAAGCCACTAGTAAGGACTACAAAAAATACTTTTTGATTTATAAATTTCAGTAAAAGATAATGAATTAGTTAGTATAAGAAATAAGATTTCAAAGCTTAATTTTATTATTTTAGAAAAATTAAAATCTGTTGAACTTGAAAATGAGAAATTGAAAATGAAAAGTTAAATTTAGAAAATCAACTTGGTGTTTTAAAAAATAATTTTATAACTGTTAAAGATTTTCTAGATGAGAAAAACACCATATTTGAAAAACAGAGAAAAAATTTTAAAATAAATTTTTAATTTGAAAAGAAAATGATTTATTACAATCCCCTTTAGATAATTCAGAATCTCAAAATTCCCTTCTCAAAAATGAGAACCGTACGTTAAGAAACAAGAATTTCGAATTAAGTGAGAAAACTGATATTTTGAATAATAGTAATATTTCTTTTGAAAATAATAATTGTGACTTTAGGGCTAAATTTGATAAACTTAACACCGAAGTCACAAAATTTAATAAAAGTCAAAATGATTTAAACATGATTTTATCTATTTCTAGACCTTTAAATGATAAAAGTGGTTTAGGATATAATAAAACAGATCATAGAAATAGCACCAGACAAGCTTTCTTGTATAGTAAATATGTTAGTGCTAGTAATAGATTACGAGAAAAGTCTAAATTCAATTTTTATAGACGTTCAAATATAGCTATGACCAATAATGTTTATAATTTCTTTAGTAGTACAAAATCATTGACGGGAAATATGAATAAAAATTATCTAAATATTTGGGTTCCTGTTAATTGGAAAAATAGAGAAAAATACATTGACGATTATTTTGATATGGTGGTTAATAATGAAAATTATATTTATAAAGGTTCAACCGCACCCAAATGGGTATGGTTTCCTAAAAATTAGGAAATTATAAGAACCTTGGGTATCACATGCTTTAAATGTTAATTTTTTTTGATACCTTACATTATAAGTAGTAGTTATTTTGTTTTATATTGTTCAATGTTAACACTTATGTGAAATATAATTTATATCTTCATATAAACTCTCCTTTTTGTTGATGACAAGTTGGAGAAAGATATTGCTCTAACACTATTTGCAGGAATAAACCATGCAAGCACCGATTAAGGGGGAGAAAAGATTAATTATTTTCAGGAATATAGCATAGATTCAGGGGGAGAAATCTATAGCATAATTATAGGAATATTTACAAGAGAGAGATAAGATCGACAAAACTTGTCAAAAATTCGTTCGTAGCAAATGAAGTTGTCATCATCAAAAAATTGGGGAGAATGTTGAATAATAGGTCTTGATTGCTGGCAAGGCACAATAATTCACGAACCTACGACAACGACAACATCCGGACTCAACGGCTCAAAGTATGGTTCATACAGTTATATATTTTTACAAGAGTCGTCAAAAATGTATATAGAGTCTAGTTTAGTGCTTTGTTAAAATCTTTCCTCAAGAATCATCATTCACATTCAAATAAACTTGCATGCATATTTTAATCAAAATCAAGTTTTCAAAAAATGCATGGAGAGGGGCTCAAGCCCAAGTCACTAGTTTGAAAGGCAAGTACTCTAACCAAATGTGCTACTACGATTTTTGCTTAACAACAGAATTCAGTCAACTGAATGCAGTTAGTCAGTCGACTTAATCTGTGCATTTTAACATATTTGTGCACGATTTTTTCTCATGTCTTCACTATTCAGTCGACTGATCATTTTCAACCAGTCGACTGACCTGAACCCAACTATCATATTTTGAAAAGACATTTCCATTATGCGATAGGTTGCGATCCTTCTCTGAACGGAACTGGTTGCTTCTTTTGGTCAGAACTCTTCCCTAATGGCAACAACCCTATGTCTACTATAAATACATGTTCCCAAACACTTCATATTCACCGAAATTCATTCTAACTTTCTTATATTCTTCTTGTGCTCTCATACTTACATTCAAACAACAAACAAGCACTTTACTACTTTGAATCTTCAAATAAATTTTCATAATCGTTTGATTCTTAGCATTACCTTCTCTTCAGATCTTCAAATACACTTCATATACTTGAGGATTTGATTATAGAAGGTTTGTACTATCAGAGACAAACCAGTGTTATCAAGAACACACATTGTCAGACATTCTTTGGTTTAGTAAAGTCCTCTTCTACTGTTGAGGCCAAAATCCCGTTCTGCTGCTCAGACTGTGTATACCTGTTCCTCCGGGTTAAGTGAGGATTATTGTTTTAGTGAAGTTCCAGAAGGAGTCTGGGAATGGACGTAGGACGGTGCTCCAAACCAGTATAAAAATCTTTAGTGTAATTTTTATTATATTACTGCTTTATATTTCGCACTATTTACTACATTACTATACTCTGCATTATTATATCCATATTGCTCGGTTCTAGCACAATTTCATTTGGTATCAGAGCATAGTCACTTTCATTTAGTATCAGAGCACGGTCACTTTCGCTTATTTATCTGTGCCTTTAATTACTTTTTGTTGCTTTAGTTTTTATTTATTTTTAGTTCAATTATACATAGCCTTAGATGTCATTGTTGTTAAAAGTAGTTGGTCTTCATATTATAAAAAAAGTGCAACGGCTATTTATGTTGATTTATGAAGTAAACACAAAATATTGTTAACAAAAATGAATGATTATCTGTTAAATGTGAAATTAGACCATGTATGTTAAGCGACTATTTAATGGGATCAGGAGAAGCAAAATGCTAAGAAAAATTGCAATACAATTATTGCATTTAAGAATTCTGGCTTAAACATAAACATGTAATTATTTTCACTTCCACTGTCAGTTTATGTTACAATACTATGGAGTAATTATACCAAAATATTTTCTAATTTAGAAATATAATGTTAACGGATGGATCTTTGATTTAGAAATCAAACTATTTATGGCTTTTTGGTTTTTGTTGAAGCACTTTATCAAATGATCAAATTATTTTGAATTGCCATTTTTTATATTCATTTTTTGTAATGTATTTGAGTAATAGTTCCATATAGTACTAAAGCCTAGACTACATATTTATATAAATAAAAACTATAAGTGCACATTACATTAAACAAACTGTTCAACATATAGAAAATATCTCTTCATATTAGAAACTATTGTATAAGCTAGTAATATTCTCATGAAAAAGCATTTTCCAGGTAAATCACAGATATTCTAACACTTACTCTTAAGTTTATATATCCTTACTTTAAGAGATGCTTATTTTTATAGTGTGAATCCTAATCATTTTCTTTGTACTAAAAGATCTCCAAAAAGAGAGAAAAGTCAAATCACTTTCGATCGTGAAAGGGATGAATTAAAAAGGAGAAACGATAGAAGTTCTTTGGTGACTGCTGTGCATGGGATGCAATTCCACTTTTATAACGAAACATATTTATGTAAATCTGAAAGAAAATAGATGACAAAGTTTGATTGTTTCAAATTGGGTTAATACAACATTGTTTGATAAATTTTGGTTTCATAACTGTTTCTTATTCTTGGAATTATTTTTTTACACAATTGATCTGAAGATGATTGTTCTTTAAACACGCTAAACAAAATATAGAACCTTATGTTTTAGTTATTGTGCAAAACTTCTAAAAAAAACTTGCTCTTTGTTATTAATAGTAATGCTAAATGCACTCCTATCTATGCTCCATTTACAGTAACAAAAGAAAAAACATGTTAAAGTTGTTGCATTTTACTCAATCAATGGGCATTGTATCACCAATCAACAATATATTTATCTAGAATATACCAACGATTGAAGAGTGAAGTCTACTTTGATTGTGTAAGACTGGAGGTCAATATATTTGACTGGAATCATAATACAAATCAAACAATCTAAGAAGATGTAAAATGAAACACCGATTGTGGTATTGCAAGCAATTATTGAATCAAAAACTAAATATATCAACAATGACTCATGGGAAGGGGACTCATTATTGGAGGGATAAATCAAAAGCTAAGTTGATTTAGCTGAATGTACATGGTGCTAAGCTTATGAATATAAAAGGTTATAACATCATTAGCTAAGGAGGTGATAGTTTAAAAAACCAAGTATGGTGTTATTTTAGGGCTGTTATCAGATAGAGGTAGTGAATCAGTGAATCACCTAATTATAACTAGTATGCTCATCAAGATATCAGTTGCAAGTTTCTTTTGTTTCTACATCCAGAACTGTTGGTACACATGGCTTACATTTATTAGGAGACAAAAAAATAGGGTGACAAGATCACAGGTATGTTAACAAAAAGGTGAGCCATGTGGACCTGTGGTGTTAAGCAGCATGTAACTTTCAACAAAATAAACTGGTACCAATGTATCCATCCAAAGATATGGGAGAAATAAAAATGCACAAACCACAAGTTATATTAACAGAAAGATGCAACTAACCCCACTTTACAAAAAAAATTTACTCCTAGTCGACAAAATTGATTAATATGATTACTTTAAAGAGCTTAGAGAAGGTAACTGATAATTGAACGAGCGTGTTCTGCAAAGTTGTACTGGTACATAGGGTTCTTATTCCCTCCATGGAAGGAGTAATAATTGTGTAATATCCCGGAATTTCAAGGAGTTTAAAATGTGATGATGTCTTAATTAAATTGTTTAAAATTGATAAAATTGTTATTTTCAAAAATAAATAACCAAGTAATAATAATATGATGTCTTAATTATGGTTGTAGATTGGTTTTTAAATAAGAATAATTATTTTGTTTGTATAAATAAATTCTAAATTGACTTATTGTTTTCAAAGTTAATAAGTGTGTTTAAATAAATAAATATATATATATATATATTGTATTTAAATTGATTTTAAAATAGAATAAATTATTTATAAATAATAATGAGCTTATTTAAAAATTGATTTCTATATTTATTTGAATTGACTTTAAATTTGGATTTTTAACTGTTTTTGAATTTGAATATAAAATTTGAATTCAAGGGAATATACATACATCTTAAAATAAAAATAAAAATATAGTTTGGATTTAAAATATATAGATAATGTTTTTATTTAAAAATAGGATTTGTTTTATATTTTTCTCTTTAAAGAAATTTATTGATAGGAATATTGGAAAAGTATTTATTTAATAAGAATAAATACAAAGGCTTTTTGAAATAGCATTTAAAAATGAGTTTAAAATATTATATTTGTTTTTATTTAAATTATAATTGGTTTTTATTTTTTTCTTTTAAAGATTGTATTTATTTAAAATTAGAAAAGCATTTCTTAATTTATAAATGTATTTTTTATTAGGAATTTAATTAGAAAAGCATTTATAAATTAAGAAAACATATTAGTTAATTAGGAAATCAATTTAAAAAGCCTTGAAAATCATTTATAAATAATATAGAAATAAATTAGGACAAGTGCTAAGTTATAAATCTCTTAGATAACAAGTGTTAACATATTAATGTAAGTCAAGACATGTGTCACTTTTATTTGAATTTTCTTTTAATTTTCATAAAATCTAAATTAACTTATATACACTCCTAATCTTCCTTCTCTTTTTCTTTTTATTATCTTCTTCTCAAAAGCTAAGAAAACAATGGCAGATCAAATCTGAAACTTTCCTCAAATCATAACCTGAAACCATTTCCAAAAAGGAAAAAAAATTCAAAAGTTCACAAATCTGCAATCAAAATCAAAAGCCAAATTTGTAAACACACTTCGAACCAGAAATTTTTTCAAAACCCTGTAACTCATTTCCAAAACCAGATATTATCAAAGCCTGTAAACATTCTTTCCAGATCAATGCTCAAACTTGTAAATCATTTTCTCAAAAACCTGGAACCAAACAGGTTTTCAAAAGTCCTAAATCATCATCATGTCTCTGTTTTTCAAGCAAGGAACATCTTCAGATTTGCAACCTGAAGCAAGCACTCCAGATTTATAAATCACAGCCATTTCAAAAATTCAAGCATTACAAGTTTTCAAAATGCAAACCTTAAGCATTTCAGTTTAAAGCAAATCAAAGAAATGAAGCATTTCTGTTTCAAATGCTTCCAGTTTTTTTTAAAAAGCTCTGCACCTCTTTATAAGGTGAGTAAACATTCTTAAAAGCTTAAGTAAGAAATATATATGATGCACGTGAATACTGTTTTGATGATTGCTTTACTATCTGTACATATGGGAGCCTGTGTGTGTTTTTAGTTGATCATCTTTGTGATTAGTATGCCTCTGTACTGTACACTGTGTCATGAAATATTTTAAAATTTGATTCATATGCAAAATATTTAAAGTAAACTATTGAAGTAAGTGGGAAAATATGAATTCATGTTGTTTTACTCTGAATATATAAATGATTTTAAACCTGGGAACATATGTAATTCATTTGTTTATATCAGTGATTCCCTGTTCATTTGTTACAGAGTGTAAGCGACAATTTTAAAAAAAAAATTCAAAAATCTTTTTATTTAGTCACTGTTAGGACCTGAATTTAAAACAAAATAGTTTTGTTAAGTCATAATCTAAGTACCAAAAATAAATTCAAGTATTTTAAAGGTTTGAATTATGTTTGATTTTGTAAAGTACAGTGGTGATGTTAAAAATCATATTATCAAATGTTGTAATTCATTGTTTCAGGATTTATAACTTGAATCTATGTAGCAAATTATGATTTTTAAAACTAAAACCAAAATTTTGAAGATTGCATTGGATATGCAATTTGGGTTTAACTGGAATTGGGTGTTTGGTACACTGTTGGCGATCAAGAAGGAGAGGGATCTTGGATTTTCTTCTGGAGATAGAAGAAGTAGTGGGGTGTTCAGGAAAAATGCCCGAAGTTGTTCATGATCATCAAGGCGACAAGGGGAAGGGGATTTATGATTTAACCCTAGTTTTGGTCGATCGTCCAAAAGAGGGGACTGCGTCATTTCTATTGCATCGAGTCGCTTGGGATTTGGAAGGAGGCTGCGTGGATGAGTGACGGAGGTGTGGCCGGAATCTTGGGGTGCTCTAGTGATCGGCGACGTGGATGTGGGTTTGTTTTCAGGCATTGGTTTTGGTTCGAGTTCTCTAGTGATGCTCGATTTTGTTTTGGGTTCTGTGGTGACTAAGGGATGGTCGGGATCGATTGCAGTGTGTGTCGTTGACGTGTGAGAGGTGCTGGAGTTGGTCGCAGCGGCGTCGATCGCCGGTGCACTTGCACAGGCAGGTGTGTGTTTCAGTGGGTTGTGTTAGATTGGGGAAGTGGATTTGTCTCGGGTTGTAACTCGAGATTTTGGCAAGATCGCTCGAGTTTGAACTCGAGTAATGCCGAGTAATTTTTAATCCTGTAACAGTTTTCTTTTGTTTACAGGTTTTATAATTTAAAATTTTAACTAAAAACTTAAATTAAGTTTTGAAATGGAAGAAGGGGAGAAGAGGAACTCGGGTGTTTCTCAGGTTTTGATTAGGTTAGACCCGAAGTTTGATTAAAGAAAATTTTCAAAAATATTTAAAGGATTTATTTTATAAAACCGGTTTAAATTTCAAATAAAGTATATTTTGAATTTTGGGTATGAATCTAGTTTTTAAATTTATTTTTGATGAAATAAATGTTTTCTTTAACATTGTTTTATGAAGTTGAACTTTATTTAATTTAAATTTTGTTAAATCAAGTTAAAGTATTTTAAAACTTTAATAGAAATGGAATTATAACGATTTTATAAAAACCAAGTTTATTGATTTAAATCTAAAACTTGATTTAAAACCATTACTTGATGATATTTTAAAGTATTTAAAGGAAGTTGTGATTTGTAAACTTTAAATTATTATGTTTAATAAGTATTTTAAACTTAATTAATAATTTAATTAAGTAAAGTTAATTTTTAAAAGTAAATTGTTTTAATAAGCATAATTAAGATAAGGTTTTATCTCAAGATAATTAAGGTTAAATAATTTGAGATTAATTAAGTTAGTTAAGAAATTTAAGTGTAATTAATTAACTTAATTAATTAAATAAAAAAGGGTTAATTAAGTAATTAATTAAGGATAATTATTAATTTAATTAATTAATAATTATGATGGATTAATTAATGGTCAGAGATTAATTAATTTGTAATTATTTATTAATTAATTAAGTAATTAAGGGTTAATTAAATTAGTAACTAAGAAATACTTAATAAAGTTTTATTAAGTAATAATTGGGTTTTGTTGATTAATAACTACGATGTTATTAATCTATAATGCAAGTTACTTAAGAATTAATTAACTATTATTAAAGGTTAATTAATTAATTAAGAATTGATTAATTGATAATTATGGATTAATTAATTTGTAATTAAGGTTGTTAATTAATAATTAAGTTTTATTAATTAATGATTAAGAGATAATTAATTAGTTAATTAAGGTTAATTAATTAATTATAAAAGTAATTAGAGATTGATTACTTTGTATTAAAGGATTGATTAATAATTAAGGGTTATTAATTAATAGCTGAAGGATAATTAATCTGTAATTAAGGATTAATTTGGTTAAAGAGTAATTAAGGGATGAATTACTCGGTTATGATTTATGAGGTGAATGTGATCAAGTTAAGTTAATTAATTTGTTAATTATTTAAAGATAGTCACATGGTAATGGATTAAGTATGCTTACTTAATGAGAGTTGATAAGAGTAATTACTTAAGAAAAGTAATTAATGAATAAATTACTGTAGGTAATTGAGATGAGGGAAATTACTTAGTGGAAAGTAATTTTAAATGGATGATTACATGGTAAAGTAATTAAGGATTTATTACTTGGTGTAATAAATCAAAGGATATATAAATGTAATTAAAAGTAATTGAGTGTAATTTATTACTGTTTATAATCATTAAAGTTGATTTAATTAATTAAAGCATGATTACTTAATGTAATTAATTAAGAAATAATGTAATTAATTATAGTTAATTAATTAATGGAAGTAACGAATTAAGGTTCATTAAGTAATGTGATTAATGAGAATAATTAAGGATTGATTGATTAAGATTAGTTAATCCATAATAAGTTAATATAAGGTAATAAATTGTAATTAATTAAAGATTAATGTAATTAATTAATTATAATTAATAAAGTTATTAAAGTTAATTACTTAATGGTTTGCAGATAATTAATTTGTGTAATTAATTTACTTAATGTAGTTAAGGATAATTAATCAAGATTGATTAATTAAGATGATGATTAATTAATTGGTTTAATTAATGTTTATGTAAGCAAGATTTATGGTGATGAAAGTAATTAATTTATTTTATTTTAAATTAATTAGAGATGAAGTAGTTAATTTAATTCATTTTAAATTAATTATAGATGATGTGATTATAGATCATTGCTTATGTATGGATGATACTGGTTGCCTTGAATGGTTTGAAGTCTTAGAAATGAGATAAGTAATGTTGTGTGATATGGATGCTTTGGTTGCATTGAGATGATAGTATGAGTTACCTATTTGTGATGATAACATGAATTATCTGTTGTGTTGATAATGTAGATTATCTATTATGATATTGTGAATTATCTATATGTGTATATATAGATAATAGAATTGAATTGTTTAACCTTAAACAACTTGGATCTAAAAGATGGCATTTTGGATCTCGATGAGACCGGGATCGGGTTTCCATATTTGGATATCCGAAAACCACATCGATCCAAATTAATGATTGGTCATGAATCTCAAGTGAAGATGAAGATTCAGAGTGCAAGGGTTATTGTCATTAACTTTGAGGGTGATTCCAAAATGAGTGTAACGAGATAATGCCTTCGGTTTCTTTTGAACTCGAAACGAACTTGTATGGATTGAATGCTTTCAGAACATCGTCGGGCGGACGATGAGCATTCTAAGTGATGTGTTCACTAAAGGTAATCGTAGCCTCAAGCCTCATCAACTGGGAATGACTAAAACATGGGAGGTGCAGCAAGGTTAAGTGGGTCATGCCCAAGTAGGACGAGATTTTCCCCTGTCTAGAAGTCCCTTTTTATTCAGCTGTGTGGGCGGGTTGCTAGCTACAACCGCGGGGTTGTCTTGTTCGGAACTGTTCAGTAAGGAATGGTTCCGGCCTTGTGTTGCAGGGGATTGGAAGTGATCCTTGGTACATTGATCTTGGCCACGTACTGTGACGGGCGGTACCCCAGTAGACCTGCCATTATATGGAATCCAAACTCCAATAAGTGCCGTATGTTTTAGATGTGCCCAACTATGTTGGAACATGACATGTAAGCATTCCAGCTATTTCTGTAATTTATTTGAAAACCCTAGACCTTATTATAATATCACTGGATTTCCTATCAAATGTTTTTGTGACGACCGCCTATGACTCCCGCACGGAAACAAGGGAATGGTGCGCTGAAAGTGTGCCAGGCAGCCTTGAGTGACCGTCAAGGGTAACATAGACATCGCAGACTCTATCGTAAAACTCACAGCGCATGGATAAAATACAATAGAGAAATATAATATAGTGAAGCTCCCATAGAACAGAATATCATCATCTAATCATAATAGCTTTATACAAACATATGAATCATCCATACATCAAAGACTCACTACATAACACTCAAACAAATACAGCAGCGGAACACCCAGTACATACAATATGAAATAATATGCAAAAGCCTCCTGCTCGTCTTCGTCATCATCAGCGTAGATCTCCAAGAACAGCACCTGTCACCTGCTACCTAGTCTGCCCATCCCAACATGGATGAACAGCCCAAGGTAATAAGAGGAGACATAAAGCCTTGAGTCAGACAAAGTCTTAGTGAGCAGTAAATCAACTATCAAACATACCAAAAGAGCATAAGGGATAAAGGAATAGGAACCAAACCATCCCACTCCACCTCGTTCTACAGTGATAGCCCCCAGACACACGTTAAGGAGAAGCAAGCATAACATAGCAAGCAATTAAAGTAAAGCAATAATCACTCGAGTCAAGTTCGATGTTTTCCAAATACAAACCCCCAAGGCCTAAACCAAGATCAGATAAGCACCCAGAAAACACCGCTCTTGAGACCGAATGATGATACAATCAAACGTCCAAACATCCATGATTCTGGCTATCACTGTTATCATTGCCTTGATTTCACCGTTAGTTGAACGACCATCTGTCAAGGGCTAATGGTAACCCCAGTTCTAGACATAACTCCGCACGTCGTCGCAGCCCGTGCCTAGGAATTTTCGCAACTACCCAGAGTACTAGCACGTCGTCGCAGCCCGTGCTTGGAACGTCGTCGCAGCCCGTTCCAACGTACTCTTGCTTTGAGCATGCTAGAACCTTCAACAACGATGAGATCTCACCCTCCTAGTCATCCTCCTCGACGACTATTTTCATACTAGCTCAAGCGCCTCTCGAGCCATCCATTATCAACCAACTCGCATCGCATCTTCGAGTTATCAACATGCTTGGGATGATCCCGTCTGGATTAAACCAAGGCTATCTCACATCATGCTTCGCTTTATCGCATCATAGCAAAGTCTCATCTCAACATCATGGCTTGCCTCATCGCATCATGGCAAAGTCCCATCTCAACATCATGGCTTGCCTCATCGCATCATGGCAAAGTCCCATCTCAACATCATCTAATTCATACATATGAGCTTCAACATCCGCTTCATATGCCACAAGAAGCTTTCCTTATTCAAGAGCCTCTTCCGTAGCTTTTGAATCGTCTTTGACCATACTTGTCCAAATCTATCAACTAGATAACTTATTCACAACAATCAAACAAGGCAAACATTAATCCAAACAAATAAGTAGTCAATCAAGATCTAAATAGGCATTTATAACTAAAATGGCAATTTCGTAAATAAATGAGCAAGGATCTATCATACATGAATCAAGGGTTTTTAACATAGATCTAACAAATATAAATCATGGGTTTTGTCTCTACAACTTGATAAATGAACTTGCATAAGTAAACATCTTCATAAGTAATGGATCTACACTTGGATCTAAAGAAATATGCATAAAATCACTATCTACAACACTTCAACAAACCACCAATCCAATATACTCCTTTGGGTCCGCGTGAGAGATAACCACCACTCACCAAATCACCCAAACACTTCAAAAACTAATCACTTCAGATCTGGACAGCAAGGATTCAAGCTTGATTCGTCGAAATCTTGCTTGAAACGATGGAATCTAGCTTCGTTGGATGAAGATCTTCAACTTTGACTCTTGGATCTTCGATCTTGGATGGATGTTGGAACTAGATTAGAGTGGAGAAAAGAAGATGAAGAAATGTTGTAGTCGAGCTCTCAAAATGGCAGCACTTCGTCGCTTCAAAATCCGGTGCCAAAAAGTGAAGAAATGGTCGCGTATTTATAGGCTAGTCGCCCCCTAACTCGGTCAGGTCTTAACTCGCTCGGAGTTAACTCGCTCGGTCTTAGGTCGGCTAAGAATCTCTCCGACCTAACTTAGGTCGCTGCCGACCTAACTCACCCCACACAAGGCCTATCCAACGACCTAAACAAAAACGCGGGTTAACTAAGCCGCCCACACGATCTAACGGTCCCAAAGCTACGCGACTTAAAACTAAGTCGCTCAAGCGACTTAACACTAAGTCGCTCACGCGACTTATCTACACACAGGGTTATCATGACCTAAAACATAACGAGCTATCTACCCTACGACCTAACTAAGTCGCTAACGACTTACGACTTAGAAGGACCACTCGACCTAGCTTCCTTAATTCGGTCAGAACTACTAGGTCGCTAACTCATTCACCTCTAACTCGCTAACCCGGTATCTTCCTTAGGTCGCTCCAAAACCCCTCCTACCTAACAACCATACGACCTAACCCCTTAGGTCATTAACTCCACTATCTCCTAACTCGCTAGCTACGCTAACTCGCTAACTCGCCCACTTCTTAACCCGTTAACTCTTAGGTCGGCCAGGTCCTATGAGTCGTTAACTTGGCAACTATCTTAACTTGGTCAAGCTCTTAACTTGTAACTCGTTCACGACCTATCACTTAACTCGTCTACGACCTATCACTTAAATCGTCTACGAGTTAACCTCTACTCGAGTTAACTTCTCCATACGATCTAACCTCCACACGACTTAGGCTAAGGACGACTTAAACAACACTAACGACCTAGAAATTCTACGATATATCGACACGTAAAATACGGGTCGTTACATTCTCTCCCCCTTAGGAATTTCGCCCCCGAAATTCCAAACAAACAAGAGCAACCATAACTATTCTGCATGCCTACCATCCATAGCAATCAACAAACCATGCATCAAATTTCTAACCTAGCATGCAGAATTCTAAGATAGGAATCAAGTTACAAATTCATGAGATGTCACGACACCTTAGGGCCATGCCTCGAAGAGTTCAGGATGAGCTGCCTTCATCCTCTCTTCCTCCTCCCACGTACAGTCGTTAACATCATCACTCCATTGTATCTTGAGCAATGTAATCGTCTTCCTCCTAAGCTGTTTCGTGTCGGTTTCAACAACACGAAGCGGCTTACGAGGTCTCGTAACCACTGGATCAACCTCCAAGTCTTCACAGCTATCAGCAGAAACCACCATATTTGAGTCATGCACGTACTTCCGTAGATAAGATACATGAAAAACAATGTGCACACCCGCCATCTTTTCCGGTAACTCCAATCTATAAGCGAGCTTTCCAATTCGCTCGATAATCGGGAATGGTCCAACAAATCTCGGAGTCAACTTTCCTTTCTTTCCGAATCTAATAACATACTTTAGAGGAGAAATCTTCACAAAAACCATATCACCTACGTCGAATTCCAAATCCTTACGACGATTATCGGCATAACTTTTCTGACGATCTTGGGCTGCCTTCATTCGTTGCCGAATAATCCCTATACAATCCGAAGTCTGTCGAATCATCTCTGGCCCAAGTATCAGTTTTTCTCCAGTTTCCAACCAACATGTCGGAGAGTTACACGGTCTTCCATACAATGCTTCATATGGTGCCATACCAATACTTGACTGGTAGCTGTTGTTATACGCAAACTCCACTAAATGAAGATGATCTTCCCATGATTCTCCGAAATCCAAGACACATGCTCTCAAGAGATCTTCCAAAACTCGGTTGACTCTCTCAGTCTGACCATCTGTTTGGGGATGATAAGCTGTACTCAAACACAACTCGATTCCCAAAACTTCCTGGAAGCTCTTCCAAAATCCACTAGTGAACAATGGGTCTCGATCGCTCACTATACTCTTCGGGATACCATGGAATCGAACTATCCACTTAACATACAACTCAGCCAACTTCGATGCAGTCCTAGTCGATCGAACAGGAATGAATCTTGCACTCTTGGTCAACCGATCTACTATGACCCAAATCCCTTCATTTCCTGCTCTTGTTCTAGGTAGACCATCGATAAAATCCATCGATATCTGTTCCCACTTCCACATAGGAACTTCTAATGGATGAAGCAATCCACTTGGCTTCTTCTGCTCCGCCTTAACCAACTGGCAATTCATACACTTGGAAATAAAATTTCCAACATCCTTCTTCATACCTTCCCAGTAGTAGGTTCTCTTCATGTCCCGATACATCTTATTTCCACCTGGATGAATCGTCAACTTCGAGTGATGACTTTCCCTTAGAACTTCATCTCTCAATTCATCGATATCGGGAACAACCAGTCGTCCTTGCTTCCGAAGCCAACCTTCTTGATCAACTTCGAATCCTTTATCCTTTTCTGGGTCCAACCCAGATTCCAAATCACGGATAATATTGACAAGCTTATCGTCTCGCTTTTGCCCCTCGCCAATTCTTTCCACTAGAGTAGGCCTTATCGATAAGTTTGCCAACATTTCAGGTTCCAATTCACATCTAGGCCTGAAATCAAACCCAGCCAAATACTCGAGATTCTTCCATTCCGAAAACAAGACTCCAAATCTCGCATGTCTTCGACTCAACGCGTCAGCTACTGCGTTACCTTTTCCCGGAGTATAAGCTATACCAAAATCATATGATGCTAAAAACTCTAGCCATCGTTGCTGCCGAGGATTCAAATCCTTTTGGGAGAAAAGATACTTCAACGACTTGTGATCCGTAAACAACTCGAATCGAACCCCCAATAGATAATGTCTCCACATCTTCAGAGCAAAAACAATCGCCGCCAACTCCAAATCATGAGTCGGGTAATTCCTTTCATGCGGCTTCAGTTGTCGACTTGCATACGCAACAACTTTATTCTTCTGCATTAGCACTGCTCCAAGTCCAGTACCACATGCATCAGTGTAAACCACCATCTCTTCATTTCCACTCGGAATAGTCAAAACAGGAGCACTCGTCAGTCGCTCTTTCAGGATTACGAAAGCTTGCTCACACTTAGCATCCCAACTGAACACTTGGTTCTTCTTCGTCAATCCTGTTAATGGTGCAGCTATCTTGGAAAAGTCTTTGATAAACCGACGATAATATCCTGCTAATCCAAGAAAGCTTCTTACATCGGATGCATTCTTAGGTCTAACCCAATCCTGGATCGCTGCCACCTTAGCGGGATCAACCGCTATTCCATTTCCAGAAATAACATGGCCTAAGAATCTCACTTCACTCTTCCAGAAGTGACACTTCGAAAACTTAGCCTCCAGCTGATGTTTTCGCAAGATTTCCAAAGCAATACGCAAGTGCGCCTTGTGCTCTTCCTCGGTTCTGGAGTAAATCAGAATATCATCCACGAACACAAGTACAAACTTGTTCAACTGATCTCTGAACACTCTATTCATAAGATCCACAAAATATGCTGGTGCGTTAGTCAATCCAAACGGCATTACCAGCCACTCATAAAAACCGGATGGTGTCCTAAAAGCAGTCTTCGGCACACTATCCTTTGCCACTCTCAACTAGTGAAATCCCGTTGCCAAATCCATCTGAGAAAACACCTTAGCATTGTGAAGCTGATCAAACAAGTCATCTATTCTCGGCAATGGATACTTGTTTTTCTTAGTCACCTTATTCAGCTCACGATAATCCACACACAACCTCAACGATCCATCCGCTTTGGTTGCGAACACAACTGGTGCACCCCATTCGGACACACTACGCCGAATGAATCCTTTCCGTAAAAGGTCATCAACTTGCACCTTCAACTCTTGCTGTTCCCTAGGCGCCATCCGCCTAAGAGGCATCACAACGGGTCTGGCTCCCTCAACTAGATCGATACGAAACTCGATCTCCCTATGCGGCGGTAATCCTTTGACTTCGTCAAAGACATCCTCGAATCCATTCACGATTGGCACCGATGACAGTCCATCCCGTGGAACAACCAGCGAATACATGAAGCTCATGAAGACGCCTTCTTCATGCTTACATCGTATCACAACCTTTCGCCCCTCCACATTCTCGACTGTCACCTCCAATCTCTCACAATCAACCTTTGCCGCATACTTCCTAAGCAGTCCATACCCAAAATAATTCCGAACCCCGCAAAGTTCAGAACAAAACAATCACAAACAAAAGAGCAATCATGACTCGACACAACTAGACCACGGCATATCATACACAAACATGACGAACCCCCAACTGGATTAGTCACAACCAATGGCCTATCAACAATATCCGGTTCCAAACCTAACCGGCCTACATGATCATCACAAACAAAAGAATGCGACGCTCCAGTATCAAACAACCCTCTAACTGGAACACCACAAATGGAAAGAGTACCTTGAACCACCACACTCTTCCCCTTCTCTTCAGCAGTGAGAGCTTTTGAAAACGACGGCACAGCTCCCAAAGCATATGCTTGAACAATCTGCCTGTCCTTCCTCGGTTCTGGACAATCTTTCCTGAAATGCCCTGGCTTGTCACAGTTGTGGCATTTCGCCGGCGCCTTTGGATTCCTACAATCCTTGGAGAGATGGCCCTTCTGCTGGCAATTATAGCAAGTCATTTCACCCCTCGGCTTCTTCTGGCCATCCTTACCCTTCTGTTGTTGTTGCTTTCTCTTCTTGTTTCCACCCTTCTGTGGCTTAAACCCTTCCTTGGTTACAGCAACAACAGAACTCTCTCTAGGAAACAAATTTTCATGCCTGAGAGCTTTCTCCACAAGCTTCTCAAACGGATCGTCCAGATGATCCACCAATTGTCTTCCAAGATAAGCATCCAAACCGGTCACAAACTTCTCATTCTTCTGATAGGGAGAATCAATATACGATCTGGCATACTTGGACAAAGCTTCAAACTCAGAAACATACTCAAGAACGGGTCTTCCACCTTGCTTGAGCTCCACAAACTTCTTAAACAGAACAGATTTCTGAGCCGTAGAGATGAACTTAGCTTCAAATCTATCTTGGAATTGCTCCCAAGTAATCTCTTCCTCTGGAGTACCAATGGTGATAGAATTCCACCAATCCGAAGCTCTCCCTTGAAGTTGCCTTGATGCAAGCTTCCTCTTAGTTGCATCCTCAACTCCCAAGTCACCAAAGATCCTTCTACAAGCATCAATCCATCTTTGCACTTCAATGGTTGATTCCGTTCCCAAGAAAACCTTTCCTCCAAGAGAAGTATAGTCCTTGCAAAGCTTAGCAAATCCACTGGTCTTGGAGCTTGAACTTGAACTCCAACATCTACTGATGGCCCCGAGGCTGGTGTCCTTCTCATGATCGAAGTCATCATGGCCTCAAACATAGGAGCATAATCAACAGCTTCCCTAGCAGCACGGCCTTCCCTAGCAGCTGGTCTCCCCCTTCGACTCATCCTTAATATCTACAAAAAGGAACGACTTAGAACACCTTGAGAAACAACTGCATAAGGAGTTCAAATCCTTCTAAACTACTATATTATATATAGTAATCATTCATCAAAATACAATTACGTCTCTCATACGTAGTTACGTCAGCGAGCGTTGGCTAAAATCGATTAACCAAAGCTCTGATACCAAATGTGAAGACCGCCCATGACTCCCGCACGGAAACAAGGGAATGGTGCGCTGAAAGTGTGCCAGGCAGCCTTGAGTGACCGTCAAGGGTAAAATAGACATCGCAGACTCTATCGTAAAACTCACAGCGCATGGATAAAATACAATAGAGAAATATAATATAGTGAAGCTCCCATAGAACAGAATATCATCATCTAATCATAATAGCTTTATACAAACATATGAATCATCCATACATCAAAGCCTCACTACATAACACTCAAACAAATACAGCAGCGGAACACCCAGTACATACAATATGAAATAATATGCAAAAGCCTCATGCTCGTCTTCGTCATCATCAGCGTAGATCTCCAAGAACAGCACCTGTCACCTGCTACCTAGTCTGCCCATCCCAACATGGATGAACAGCCCAAGGTAATAAGAGGAGACATAAGACCTTGAGTCAGACAAAGTCTTAGTGAGCAGTAAATCAACTATCAAACATACCAAAAGAGCATAAGGGATAAAGGAATAGGAACCAAACCATCCCACTCCACCTCGTTCTACAGTGATAACCCCCAGACACACGTTAAGGAGAAGCAAGCATAACATAGCAAGCAATTAAAGTAAAGCAATAATCACTCGAGTCAAGGTCGATGTTTTCCAAATACAAACCCCCAAGGCCTAAACCAAGATCAGATAAGTACCCAGAAAACACCGCTCTTGAGACCGAATGATGATACAATCAAACGTCCAAACATCCATGATTCTGGTTATCACTGTTATCATTGCCTTGATTTCACCGTTAGTTGAACGACCATCTGTCAAGGGCTAATGGTAACCCCGGTTCTAGACATAACTCCGCACGTCGTCGCAGCCCGTGCCTAGGAATTTTCGCAACTACCCAGAGTACTAGCACGTCGTCGCAGCCCGTGCTTGGAACGTCGTCGCAGCCCGTTCCAACGTACTCTTGCTTTGAGCATTCTAGAACCTTCAACAACGATGAGATCTCAGCCTCCTAGTCATCCTCCTCGACGACTATTTTCATACTAGCTCAAGCGCCTCTCGAGCCATCCATTATCAACCAACTCGCATCGCATCATCGAGTTATCAACATGCTTGGGATGATCCCGTCTGGATTAAACCAAGGCTATCTCACATCATGCTTCGCTTTATCGCATCATAGCAAAGTCTCATCTCAACATCATGGCTTGCCTCATCGCATCATGGAAAAGTCCCATCTCAACATCATGGCTTGCCTCATCGCATCATGGCAAAGTCTCATCTCAACATCATCTAATTCATACATATGAGCTTCAACATCCGCTTCATATGCCACAAGCAGCTTTCCTTATTCAAGAGACTCTTCCGTAGCTTTTGAATCGTCTTTGACCATACTTGTCCAAATCTATCAACTAGATAACTTATTCACAACAATCAAACAAGGCAAACATTAATCCAAACAAATAAGTAGTCAATCAAGATCTAAATAGGCATTTATAACTAAAATGGCAATTTCGTAAATAAATGAGCAAGGATCTATCATACATGAATCAAGGGTTTTTAACATAGATCTAACAAATATAAATCATGGGTTTTGTCTCTACAACTTGATAAATGAACTTGCATAAGTAAACATCTTCATAAGTAATGGATCTACACTTGGATCTAAAGAAATATGCATAAAATCACTATCTACAACACTTCAACAAACCACCAATCCAATATACTCCTTTGGGTCCGCGTGAGAGATAACCACCACTCACCAAATCACCCAAACACTTCAAAAACTAATCACTTCAGATCTGGACAGCAAGGATTCAAGCTTGATTCGTCGAAATCTTGCTTGAAACGATGGAATCTAGCTTCGTTGGATGAAGATCTTCAACTTTGACTCTTGGATCTTCGATCTTGGATGGATGTTGGAACTAGATTAGAGTGGAGAAAAGAAGATGAAGAAATGTTGTAGTCGAGCTCTCAAAATGGCAGCACTTCGTCGCTTCAAAATCCGGTGCCAAAAAGTGAAGAAATGGTCGCGTATTTATAGGCTAGTCGCCCCCTAACTCGGTCAGGTCTTAACTCGCTCGGAGTTAACTCGCTTGGTCTTAGGTCGGCTAAGAATCTCCCCGACCTAACTTAGGTCGCTGCCGACCTAACTCACCCCACACAAGGCCTATCCAACGACCTAAACAAAAACGCGGGTTAACTAAGCCGCCCACACGATCTAACGGTCCCAAAGCTACGCGACTTAAAACTAAGTCGCTCAAGCGACTTAACACTAAGTCGCTCACGCGACTTATCTACACACAGGGTTATCACGACCTAAAACATAACGAGCTATCTACCCTACGACCTAACTAAGTCGCTAACGACTTACGACTTAGAAGGACCACTCGACCTAGCTTCCTTAATTCGGTCAGAACTACTAGGTCGCTAACTCGTTCACCTCTAACTCGCTAACCCGGTATCTTCCTTAGGTCGCTCCAAAACCCCTCCGACCTAACAACCATACGACCTAACCCCTTAGGTCGTTAACTCCACTATCTCCTAACTCGCTAGCTATGCTAACTCGCTAACTCGCCCACTTCTTAACCCGTTAACTCTTAGGTCGGCCAGGTCCTATGAGTCGTTAACTCGGCAACTATCTTAACTTGGTCAAGCTCTTAACTTGTAACTCGTTCACGACCTATCACTTAACTCGTCTACGACCTATCACTTAAGTCGTCTACGAGTTAACCTCTACTCGAGTTAACTTCTCCATACGATCTAACCTCCACACGACTTAGGCTAAGGACGACTTAAACAACACTAACGACCTAGAAATTCTACGATATATCGACACGTAAAATACGGGTCGTTACAGTTTTGGTTAGCGTAAGTTAAAAACTTACCCATGTTTATGTGTGGGGAGTCTTACGTGATACCTTTGTTTTCAAAAGGTTTTTAAAGTTAAGCAACTTTAACCCGTTTACTCACACCAGACCCATGTCTGACCCGGAGTTTATTCTGTTTTTCTTAAACTCTTTGGTACTCAAATTTTTGCGAGTAGCCAAGGGATTCAGGTTAGCTTTGACGAATTGTGCTGGAGCAATGGAGCAGGAGGCTTCAACGTGTAGATATATAGTGTTCCGCTATGTTGGTTTCTCTGAGTAGTTTTCTTGTATTGTATTGAGTTGTATAACTAGACAGGTGTTTATAACTGTCTAGTATGTGATGTGTAATCTGTGTAACTCTGATAATGGTTGTTACTGTGTAATATTTATGTTATTAATATAATTTATTCGTTGCACTGTTGAGATTCTGATGTTGTTTCTTATTTCACTTCTTTCTTTTCTCTTTCTATCCCTTTCTTCAAGATGATGCGACTTTCTATGGTGAGAAAGTCGAGTCGTCACATTTGGTATCAGATCATAGGTTGAGCGAATACCTATGCTCTGTATTGGTGTCTTTCTTGAGGGAGCGTATTTGTAATTTTTATATGTAACTATATATATGTATCTATCTATCCGTTGGGTTACCTGTTCGGGTTTTCCAATATAAGTTATAAAGGTAGATAGGGTAGTGGTGTGAAGCACGACTACCAATGGTGGGAATTTGAATGTTTGAGGTTGGAAGTGTATTTTTCTATACTGTAGACCTAATACCGTCTCGAGTAAGCTTTGCAGTTTGGTGTAAAGATTTCATTGATCTCTGAAGGAAGCCTGTTAAGGTTCGGAGTTCATCTTTGAAGTGCAAGTTGATCGCGCTCGTGTGAGCGGATTTTTGAGAGTTTGGATCTGTCGGTTAAGCAGAAGCAAGTGATGGAATCTTGGCAACTTCAGGAAGTAATAGCTGTGTGATGAGACGTAGTGACTATGGATGTCTCCAAAGATGTTTTCTTTTAGAGAAAGTATAAGGAAGTGTGTCTGCTTCGGTGTTGTGGCTGAGTTCAGCAGTATGTATGTGTTTGGTTGGAGGTCCGAATTTCTCAAGGAGCTTTGGATTGAGAAGTCTTTGGCATCTTTGGCTGCGTTGTAGCTCGGGAGTGTTCTGTGTTCCAGCAGGAATCTTTTTGGCTTAGCAGTTCCTAGAGGTGGAATTCAGAAGCAGCAGAGAGGACCCGTTTCTTCGATGGATTAATTGCTGGAGGATAAACTATTCTAATTAGTGAAAAGAGAACAGTATCTTTGGAATTAGGTTGGGTTGATCGCAAAAGTAACTTGCGATAGTTTGGCTGATTATCTTGGATATTTATTTTTCTTGGGTTTGAAGCATCTCTAGAGGAGGTAGGAGTTATAGAGTTGTCGAAAATTTTTCGGATATCTCCAGGGAAGTTAGAGATTTGTCCGCTTTGGGAATTTCGTTTCGTATTGACTTGGTTCATGAAGCTACCGGTAATTCAGCTAGGTAGAAGGATGTCTCCTAGGTTGATTGTTTGGTGAAGCAGCTCTATATTTCTTGGAACTTCTGTTGAACCAAATTTTTGGGATGTGCTGTTTAGTCTGTATTCTCATCTGCTCCAGATCAGAGTTGTGCAGCGGAAGCATTGTAGCAGTTATTATGGGGTAGAAGCAACTGGAAGTTGCAGTGTTTTGGATTAGAGAGTTTCTACTGGAATTTTTCAAGATCTGAAGCAAGTTGGCGAGTGATCCTGTTCTGTCTTTTTCGGATAGGAAAAGTTGTTTTCTACTGTTGATATTAGAGTTTTATTTTGATTTTGGATAAATCTTAAGAGAATCTTTATGTTGGATTGTTTTTGATCCAGTTTGTTTATAAAAGCATCAGCGAAGGTTGAGCTGATCGGAAAGGATCTGTAAACAGCCCAGGATCATAAGTAGAGTTTTGAGGTTGAGAAACAGAGGAAATTTGAATTTGAAGTTGAAGACTTCGTTGTTATTGAGGTTTTCCCCGATGAAAGGGAGCAATAAGATTTGGTAAGATTATGAGGTTAGCTCCGAGGTATATTAGATTCTTCTGAGTTTTATAAGGATAAGTGCTTTGGTCTACATAGTTGAATTGCCAGTTTGGAAGACTGGAATTCAAGGTATTTCACGTGTCTCTGAGGGAGTATGTGTTTGGTCCATCACTGGTTTTGGTACCAGTAGTTCTATGAAGGATTTAGTTGTTGATCAGTTTTGTCTGTGGTCTGATATCTTGTATAGATTATAGATCTAGATGAGTAGGAACTCAGTAGCTTAGCAGTATAGCTAGTTTGGATTTAATAGAGCGAGTATCCCTGTATCTCTACCTGGGAAACTCGAGATGATTTTAGGAAACTTATCCAGATCTGTGTCTAAATAGCTAGAGTTGTTTGATTAGATTGTTTGTGTGGATGAAAATTGTTTATTTGTATGTATGGCTGATATGTATGTTTGAATTGGATGAAATAAAATAAAACTTTGGATTATTTTTATTTTAAATTTCAAGGACGAAATTATTTTAAGGGGGAGGAATGTAATATCCCGGAATTTCAAGGAGTTTAAAATGTGATAATCTCTTAATTAAATTGTTTAAAATTGATAAAATTGTTATTTTCAAAAATAAATAACCAAGTAATAATAATATGATGTCTTAATTATGGTTATAGATTGGTTTTTAAATAAGAATAATTATTTTGTTTGTATAAATAAATTCTAAATTGACTTATTGTTTTCAAAGTTAATAAGTGTGTTTAAATATACATATACATATACATATACATATATATATGTGTGTGTGTGTGTGTGTGTGTGTGTGTGTGTTTAAATTGATTTTAAAATAGAATAAATTATTCATAAATAATAATGAGCTTATTTAAAAGTTGATATCTATATTTATTTGAATTGACTTTAAATTTGGATTTTTAACTGACTTTGAATTTGAATATAAAATTTGAATTCAAGGGAATATACATACATCTTAAAATAAAAATAAAAATATAGTTTTGATTTAAAATAGATAGATAATGTTTTTATTTCAAAATAAGATTTGTTTTATATTTTTCTCTTTAAATAAATTTATTGATAGGAATATTGGAAACTATTTATTTAATAAGAAAAATACAAAGGCTTTTTGAAATAGCATTTAAAAATGAGTTTAAAATATTATATATATTTTTATTTAAATTATAATTGGTTTTTATTTTATTTTCTTTTAAAGATTGTATTTATTTAAAATTAGAAAATCATTTATTAATTTATAAATGTATTTGTTTATTAGGAATTTAATTAGAAAAGCATTTATAAATTAAGAAAACATATTAGTTAATTAGGAAATTAATTTAAAAAGCCTTGAAAATCATTTAGAAATAATATAGAAATAAATTAGGACAAGTGTTAAGTTATAAATCTCTTAGATAACAAGTGTTAACATATTAATGTAAGTTAAGACATGTATCTCTTTTATTTGAATTTTCTTTTCATTTTAATAAAATCTAAATTAACTAATGTACACTCCTAATCTTCCTTTTCATTTTCTTTTTATTATCTTCTTCTCAAAAGCTAAGAAAACAATGGCAGATCAAATCTGAAACTTTCCTCAAATCATAACCTGAAACCATTTCCAAAAAAAAAAAAATTCAAAAGTTCACAAACCTGTAATCAAAATCAAAAGCCAAATTTGTAAACACGCTTCAAACAAGAAATTTTTCCAAAACCCTGTAACTCATTTCCTAAACCAGATATTATCAAATCCTGTAAACATTCTTTCCAAATCAATGCTCAAACTTGTAAATCATTTTCGCAAAAACCTAGAACCAAACAGGTTTTCAAAAGTCCTAAATCATCATCATGTCTCAGTTTTTCAAGCAAGGAACATCTTCAAATTTGCAACCTGAAGCAAGCACTCCAGTTTTATAAATCACAGCCATTTCAAAAATTCAAGCATTACAAGTTTTCAAAATGCAAACCTAAAGCATTTCAGTTTAAAGCAAATCAAAGAAATGAAGCATTTCTGTTTCAAAAGCTTCCGGTTTTTTTTTAAAAAGCTCTGCACCTCTTTATAAGGTGAGTAAACATTCTTAAAAGCTTAAGTAACAAATATATGTGATGCATGTGAATACTGTTTTGATGATTGCTTTGCTATTTGTACATATGTGAGCCTATGTGTGTTTTTAATTGATCATCTCTGTGTTTAGTATGCCTCTGTACTATATACTGTGGCATGAAATATTTTAAAATTTGATTCATATGCAAAATATTTAAAGTAAACTCTTGAAGTAAGTGGGAAAATATGAATGCATATTGTTTTATTCTGAACATATAAATGATTTTAAACCTGGGAACATATGTAATTCATTTGTTTATATCAGTGATTCCCTGTTCATTTGTTACAAAGTGTAAGTGACAATTTTAAAAAAGATTCAAAAATCTTTCTATTACTCACTGTTAGGACCTGAATTTAAAACAAAATAGTTTTGTTAATTCATAATCTAAGTACCGAAAATAAATTCAAATATTTTAAAGATATGAATTATGTTTGATTTTGTAAAGTACAGTGGTGATGTTTAAAATCATATTATCAAATGTTGTAATTCATTGTTTCAGGATTTATAACTTGAATTTAAGTAGCAAATTATGATTTTTAAAACCAAAATTAAAATTTTGAAGATTGCATTGGTTATGCAATTTGGGTTTAACTGGAATTGGGTGTTTGGTCCACCATTGGCGATCAAGAAGGAGAGGGGTCTTGGATTTTCTTCTGGAGATAGAAGAAGTAGTGGGGTGTTCAGGAAAAATACCCGAAGTTGTTCACGATCATCAAGGCGACAAAGGGAAGGGGATTTATGATTTAACCCTAGTTTTGGTCGATCGTGCAAAAGAGGGGACTGCGTCATTTCTATTGCATCGAGTCGCTTGGGATTTGGAAGGAGGCTGCGTGGATGAGTGACGGAGGTGTGGCCGGAATCTGGGGGGTGCTTTGGTGATCGGCGACGTGGCTGTGGGTTTGTTTTCAGGCAGTGGTTTTGGTTCGAGTTCTCTGGTGATGCTCGATTTTGTTTTGGGTTCTGTGGTGACTAAGGGATGGTCGGGATCGATTGCAGTGTGTGTCGCTGACGTGTGAGAGGTGCTGGAGTTGGTCGCAGCGGCGTCGACCGCCGGTGCCCTTGCACAGGCAGGTGTGTGTGATAGTGGGCTGTGTTAGTTTGGGGAAGTGGATTTGTCTCGGGTTGTAACTCGAGATTTTGGCAAGATCGCTCGAGTTTGAACTCGAGTAATGCCGAGTAATTTTTAATCCTGTAACAGTTTTCTTTTGTTTATAGGTTTTATAATTTAAAATTTTAACTAAAAACTTAAATTAAGTTTTGAAATGGAAGAAGGGGAGAAGAGGAACTCGGGTGTTTCTCAGGTTTTGATCAGGTTAGACCCGAAGTTTGATTAAAGAAAATTTTCAAAAATATTTAAAGGATTTATTTTATAAAACCGGTTTAAAAATAGTTAAATCAAGTTAAAGTATTTTAAAACTTTAATAGAAATGGAATTATAATGATTTTATAAAAAGCAAGTTTATTGATTTAAATCTAAAACTTGATTTAAAACCATTACTTGATGATAGTTTGAAGTATTTAAAGGAAGTTGTGATTTGTAAACTTTAAATTATTATGTTAAGTATTTTAAACTTAATTAATAATTTAATTAAGTAAAGTTAATTTTTAAAAGTAAATTGTTTTAATAAGCATAATTAAGATAAGGTTTTATCTCAAGATAATTAAGGTTAAATAATTTGAGATTAATTAAGTTAGTTAAGAAATTTAAGTGTAATTAATTAACTTAATTAATTAAATATAAAAGGGTTAATTAAGTAATTAATTAAGGATAGTTATTAATTTAATTAACTAATAATTATGATGGATTAATTAATGGTTAGAGATTAATTAATTTGTAATTATTTATTAATTAATTAAGTAATTAAGGGTTAATTAAACTAGTAATTAAGAAATACTTAATAAAGTTTTATTAAGTAATAATTGGGTTTTCTTGATTAATAATTAAGAGGTTATTAATCTATAATGCAAGTTAATTAAGAATTAATTAACTATTATTAAAGGTTAATTAATTATAATTAAGAAAATTATTAATTGATAATTATGGATTAATTAATTTGTAATTAAGGTTGTTAATTAATAATTAAGTTTTATTAATTAATGATTAAGAGATAATTAATTAGTTAATTAAGGTTGATTAATTAATTATAAAAGTAATTAGAGATTGATTACTTTGTATTGAAGGATTGATTAATAATTAAGGGTTATTAATTAATAGTTGAAGGATAATTAATCTGTAATTAAGGATTAATTTGGTTAAAGAGTAACTAAGGGATGAATTACTCGGTTATGATTTATGAGGTGAATGTGATCAAGTTAAGTTAATTAATTTGTTAATTAATTAAAGATAGTCACATAGTAATTGATTAAGTATGCTTATTTAATGAGAGTTGATAAGAGTAATTACTTAAGATAAGTAATTAATGAATAAATTACTGGAGATAATTGAGATAAGGGAAATTACTTAGTGAGAAGTAATTTTAAATGGATAATTACTTGGTAAAGTAATTAAGGATTTTTTACTTGGTGTAATAAATCAAAGGGTTTATAAATGTAATTAAAAGCAATTGAGTGTAATTTATTACTGTTTATAATCATTAAAATTGATTTAATTAATTAAAGCATGATTACTTAATGTAATTAATTAAGAAATAATGTAATTAATTATAGTTGATTAATTAATGGAAGTAATTAATTAAGTTTCATTAATTAATGTGATTAATGAGAATAATTAAGGATTGATTAATTAAGATTAATTAATCCATAATAAGTTAATATAAGGTAATAAATTGTAATTAATTAAGGATTGATGTAATTAATTAATTATAATTAATAAAGTAATTAAGGTTAATTACTTAATGGTTTGAAGATAATTAATTTGTGTAATTAATTTACTTAATGTAATTAAGGATAATTAATCAAGATTGATTAATTAAGATGATGATGATTAATTAATTTGTTTAATTAATGTTTATGTAAGCAAGATTTATGGTGATGAAAGTAATTAATTTAATTTATTTTAAATTAATTAGAGATGAAGTAGTTAATTTAATTCATTTTAAATTAATTGTAGATGATGTGATTATAGATCATTGTTTATGTATGGATGATACTGGTTGCCTTGAATGGTTTGAAGTCTTAGAAATGAGATAAATAATGTTGTGTGATATGGATGCTTTGGTTGCATTGAGATGATAGTATGAGTTATCTATTTGTGATGATAACATGAATTATCTGTTGTGATGATAATGTAGATTATCTATTGTGATATTGTGAATTATCTATCTGTGTATATATAGATAATAGAATTGAATTGTTTAACCTTAAACAACTTGGATATAAAAGATGGCATTTTGGATCTCGATGAGACCGGGATCGGGTTTCCATATTTGGATATCCGAAAACCACATCGATCCAAATTAATGATTGGTCATGAATCTTAAGTGAAGATGAAGATTCAGAGTGCAAGGGTTATTGTCATTAACTTTGAGGGTGATTCCAAAATGAGTGTAAGGTAAAAACTTACCCTTGTTTATGTGTGGGGAGTCTTACGTGATACCTTTATTTTCAAAAGGTCTTTAAAGTTAAGCAACTTTAACCCGTTTACTCACACCAGACCCATGTCTGACCCGAAGTTTATTCTGTTTTTCTTAAACTCTTGGGTACTCAAATTTTTACGAGTAGCCAAGGGATTCAGGTTAGCTTTGACGAATTATGAAGGAGCAATGGAGCAGGAGGCTTCAGCGTGTAGATATATAGTGTTCCGCTGTGTTGGTTTCTCTGAGTAGTGTCCTTGTATTTTATTGAGTTGTATAACTAGACAGGTGTTTATAACTGTCTAGTATATGATGTGTAATCTGTGTAACTCTGATAATGGTTGTAACTAGGTAATATTTATGTTATTAATATAATTTATTCGTTGCACTGTTGAGATTATGATGTTGTTTCTTCTTTCTCTTCTTTCTTTTCTCTTTCTATCCCTTTCTTTCTTCAAGATGACGCGACTTTCTATGGTGAGAAAGTCGGGTCGTCACAAATTGTCATCATTATGCGTTTTTATTAAAGATTCAACCAACGCAATTCTATGTATAAACCTGCAGTGCAGAAAAGAAAACAGAGAGATGTAAGGCCATCTTTTAAGGGAATATGTGCAAGTTTGCAGGATCCCCCAACATATGTACTGTGCACATATGGATCCCAAGCGTCTAAAGTTGAAAATTCATGATTCTTGTTTTATCCAACTTTTTGAAAGTCGGATAAAACATACACCCTTTTTAGAAAGCCGGATGATTCCAACAGTCATATTGCCAATAGCAATACAATTTTGCACTTTATTCCTCTACTTAAAAATATAATCTACTACAACCATCACCATTTCTTCTCTTCACGCTTCATCTACATTCCATAAATTTTATTATTATTATTTATTATTATTATTTTGTTTTTTACATTTTCAACTACAATGGCAAACCAAAATTGAAAAGGAAAAAAAAATACGACTAACCCCATATATCATAATTTTCAAGCACAAGCTCCTAATCTCAATGTCATATACAATTTCGCATAAATTTTCAAATTCAAAATACAGATTTCTGCTCTCAGCTCGGCTCTATTCTCAACAACCATATTAATTGAATCTACCTAACTTTCTTTCACCAAAGTTTGCCTAACGACCACAATTTCAACACATGGAAATATATGTAAAGAAGTAACTGGTTAAATTGATGATCAATCAAGCTTGAAGTGGTGAATAAATTCAATCCAAGTTCGAAAAACATAGACGATACTAAGATTAAAGATGTTGGTAAATGTAGGAACTCCACGGGATGACATGACGATCACATAGTTGTGGTGATAGAGAAAGAGGAAGATCAATTGGATTTGATATGAATGAATCACCTAGTGATGATGGTAAACCCATAGCGTTAGCTGCTTTGTGAGTAGTCAAAAAGTACTCAATGCACAGTTTTGAGATGGTGGTAAATATAGGAACTCTACAGGATGGCATGATGGTCAACATGGCTGCGGTGGTAGAGAAAGAGGGAGTTCGATCAGATTTAATATGGATGAATCATCCAATGATGATGGTAAGCCCTTAGCTTAGCTGCCTGGCGAGCAGTCAAAAGTAGTCAATGCAAGGGGATGAAGAGTTATGTTCCTGCTCAAACGAATGTTCCGAAGATTCAAGCAAAATATCAAACCAAAGTGAGTGTGCCTTTTGGAATTTGATTAAAAAAAAGCCATCCACCAAAGTAAACGAAGGAATGGAAAGAAAATGAATCTGTTGTCAAAATCATCTAGGTGTTAGCTTAGACCCCGCCTAGGCACCGGGCGAGGTTTACGGCCTTGGCATCCACCTAGGATCCGCATAGGTGCTAGACAAGACTTATTGCCTTACCTAATCCCCTAGGTAGAGACTTTTGTAATAATTACATCTTGCAGTTATGTATGAAACATATGCTAAACATTTTGCATTTTTTAGTTGAAAATAGGCATTGTCTGTCTGCATTCAAAATTAATAATGAAGATCAATATTGAAAATAGTATACGTTGTATCATCGTAAAGAAATTTTGCATAAATATCTAAAAAAATTATTGATAATAAATTAATAACAAGCTTTTCATATACAACAAGCATTGTTTAATCCCTGCCTAGACGATAAATCACTCCCAAACCCACCACCTAGCCTCCAACTAACGATTTTAACAACATTGAAACCTGAAAGTCATTGGAAGTGCAACGAAAGGAAATAAATACGGTTTTCCAAAAATAAAATCAAACAATATTCCAGTTAGCAAAGTAGCGCCACCAAACTTTATATGGTAACTATTTAATTATGCGTTTAATTTTGCACTGCCATGTGATATTATCCAAGGATGAACTTCGATTCGAATCCTAGAAGTTTTGACATAGATGGAAGTGTACGATTCTACTGTAGTGGAGACACTCAACCATCAAAGAAACATAAAGCAAAGAAAAATATTTTGATGGGCAAAACAATTTGATGCACTCGTTGAAAAATTTTGTCACATCCAAGGTACTCGTGATAGACAATTGAAAAATAAAAACATAAAAAGTACCAACTATTGACAACTAGTATACCGATCATGAGTTAAGCTTTCGATTAAGTTGTTAAGTGTTGCTTGCTTTAATAAACTTCCTTCTTCCTTTAATTTTGTAGGCTTTTGGTCTTTAATTTATCTTTTCATTGGCACGTTTTCTTAATTTTCTTGGTGTTAGTGATAACATGGAAAATCATGTTGATGTCATTTATTGGATTAAAAAAGATACCAAGAGCACCAAGAGATTTCTAACATATGAAAATCTTTTAATGTGTTAGTTGTTCAAAGAATTACATTTTTCAAAGGGAGTTGTTAGTCACAAGTCAGACGTTATAAGCCTTCTAAAAGGAGAGAAAGGTCGCAAACACAATCGACTATGAGTCCACATATAATTCGCCTAATGCAGAGGCTCAAGCCCCGGCCCTCGTAAGGGCAAACAAGCTAGCGAGCGCCTTTTTTCTACTCCTTATATTAGAGGTATCCTCTCCTTGCTGAAAGCATTCTCTTTCTTCCTCCTCTCCTATTTAATAAAAAAATTCCACCTGTGTCCTCAAATAGCAAGTCCTCATCGAGACATAATTAACAAGGAAAATTACATGCCATGGAGTGAGTGCCCTGACAAGTTAGATCGTTGTTGGCCAGATATATTACATGCAGAATTAGCCAAGGATATAAGAACCTTGTATAATAGATTTAGGACATCATAACCTGGGTATATTTTGAGTGCTCGTTTGTAGCTTCATGTATTTTCACTTTTTGACATGGATTTTTGGGTACTTGGGTTGTGTTTCAACCTAATGAAACCCTATATGAGAAGACTTCAAAATTCACATATGGAAATGAAATAATTAGACGTATATGAGGGTAAAAATATATAGTTAATGGAGATGTGATATATAGAAACCAAAAATATGATTTCTCTGTAAGACAAGGCTCAAGTCTCAAAAGATAGTGGAACGACTTAGAGAAGACCATAAAGGAACGACCTTGCTTACTATGCCTGAACATAAAAGCATTGTCGTAGTAATGTCAAACCCGCTCCATATATTTATGTCAAACAAATTCATTTCTATTTCAAACATGTATTCACTTTCAAAAATCATAATACTTTCAAAGTTATAACTCTTTCGAAACCAAAATACTTGAAATCATTACACTTTGAAAATCGTAACCTTTCGAAATCATACATTTGA
Source organism: Allium cepa (assembly GCA_030765085.1). Taxonomy (NCBI): domain Eukaryota; kingdom Viridiplantae; phylum Streptophyta; class Magnoliopsida; order Asparagales; family Amaryllidaceae; genus Allium; species Allium cepa. The sequence goes on from CM060942.1 coordinate 189,330,308, forward strand.
AATCATAAAACATTCCTTTAATTCTTTACATTTCAAAATTTTATTCAATTATACCCAAATATAAAATTTTCAATTTTAATTCAATTCAAACCATCAGTTTAATTCAATTTAGTTTTCCAACAAAAGCATTTCAAATTCTATCAAATTTCAAATATAAATTTGATTTACAAAATAAACTATTAAATGTTAAATATGTTTCAAGGCTTAAATATACCATATTTCAAAAATAAATTTTATAATTTCATATATCATAAATTTTGCTTCATTATTACTTAGTGTTGAAATATTTATTTCATAAATCCATTATTTTTAAATAAACTCAAATTACAGGCAAACCAAATATCCTTTCATACTAATATAAGCTTCAATTATTCATTTATCAAAATCAATGGTTTTCAAAATCATCTTATACTTACATAAAGTTTATCTTATATAAGGATCAAAATTTTCAAAAAATAAATTTCGCTGCATGAAAAGCCATATGGGAATGACATCCTTGCTTACTAAAAGATTTTTAATTAAGAATAGTTTTGTATATAAAATAGTTTGTATGAAAAATAGAATAAAATAGTTAGTTTAAGAAGAATAAAAGAGAAATGGTTTTGAAAAATGGTTTTAAATTTGATAGTAGTTTTTCATAAAAGAAAATTTCCAATTAAATTACAAAGATATCCAACCCAAAAACTTTCAATTTCAGCGTCAAGTATTCCAATGATATTAGGATGTAAGATGTACATATGTCATCATTTCGCAACATTACATTCGATCGCTCGCTCGATCACACAAGTTCGCTTTCGAACTAGTATTGTCCATTCGACTTCCCTAATGCGGACTTCGATATGGTTTCTCGACTAGAAGCCATCAGTCTCTTTGCATAGCCATATACTATGATAGAGAATTCTAAAATCAAGCCCAAAATCCATATCAAATATTCGCCATCAAGAATCAAATGAAAAATCCTAACACAAAATGGTGTAATTCACCATATTAATTGAATCTACCTAACTTGCATTTGCCAAAGTTTGCCTAACGACCACAATTTCAACACGTGGAAATATATGTAAGGAAGTAACTAGTTAAATTGAGGATCAATCAAGCTTGAAGTGGCGAATAAATTCCATCCAAGTTCGAACAACATAGACGATACTAAGATTGAAGATGATGGTAAATGTAGGAACTCCACGGGATGACATGACGATCACATAGTTGTAGGGATAGAGAAAGAGGAAGATCAATTGGATTCGATATGAATGAATCACCCAGTGATGATGCTAAACCCATAGCATTAGCTGCATTGTGAGTAGTCAAAAAGTAGTGAATGCAAGGATTTGAGATGGTGGTAAATGTAGGAACTCTACAGGATGGCATGATGGTCAACATGGCTGCGGTGGTAGAGAAAGAGGGAGTTCGATCAGATTTAATATGGATGAATCATCCAATGATGATGGTAAGCCCTTAGCTTAGCTGCCTGGCGAGCAGTCAAAAGTAGTCAATGCAAGGGGATGAAGAGTTATGTTCCTGCTCAAACGAATGTTCCGAAGATTCAAGCAAAATATCAAACCAAAGTGAGTGTGCCTTTTGGAATTTGATTTAAAAAAAAGTCATCCACCAAAGTAAACGAAGGAATGGAAAAAAAAATGAAACTGTTGTAAAAATCATCTAGGTGTTAACTTAGACCCCGCCTAGGCACCAGGCGAGATATACGGCCTTGGCATCCACCTAGGATCCACTTAGGTGTTAGACAAGACTAATTGCCTTACCTAATCCCCAAGGTAGAGACTTTTGTAATAATTACATCTTGAAGTTATGTATGAAACATATGCTAAACATTTTGCATTTTTTAGTTGAAAATAGGCATTGTCACTCTGCCTTCAAAATTAATAATGAAGATCAATATTGAAAATAGGTATACGTTGCATTATCGTAAAGAAATTTTGCGTAAATATCTAAAAAAATTATTGATAATAAATTAATAACAAGTTTCTCAAAAACACCTAGCATTGTTTAATCCCTACCTAGACGATAAATCACTCCCAAACCCACCACCTAGCCTTCAACTAACGATTTTAACAACATTGAAACCTGGAAGTCATTGGAAGTGCAACGAAAGGAAATAAATACGGTTTTCCAAAAAATAAAATCACACAATATTCAAGTTAGCAAAGTAGCGCCACCAAACTTTGTACGGTAACTATTTAATTATGCATTTAATTATGCACTACCATGTGATATTATCCAAGGATGAACTTCGATTCGAATCCTAGAAGTTTTGACCTAGATTGAAGTGTAGGATTCTACTGTAGTGGAGACACTCAACCATCAAAGAAACATAAAGCAAAGAAAAATATTTTGATGGGCAAAACAATTTGATGCAATCGTTGAAAAATGTTGTCATATCACAAGGTACTCATGATAGACAATTGAAAAATAAAAGCATAAAAAGTTCCAACTATTGACAACTAGTATACCGATCATTCGTTAAGCTTCCAATCAAGCTGTTAAGTGTTGCTTGCTTTATTTAACTTCCTTCGTCCTTTAATTTTGCAGGCTTTTGGTCTTCAAATTATCTTTTCATTGGCACGTTTTCATAATCTTCTTGGTGTTAGTGATAATATGGAAAATCATGTCGATGTCATTTATTGGATTAATAAAGATATCAAGAGTACCAAGAGATTTCTAACATATGAAAATCTTTTAATGTGTCGGTTGTTCAAAGAATAACATTTTTCAAAGGGAGTTGTTAGTCACAAGTCAGGCGTTATAAGCCTTCTAAGAAGAGAGAAAGGTCGCAAACACAATCAACTATGAGTCTACATACAATTCGCCTAATGCAGAGGCTCAAGCTCAGGCCCCCGTAAGGGCAAACAAGCTAGCGAGGGCCTTATTTCTACGCCATATATTAGAGGTATCCTATCCTTGCTGAAAGCATTCTCTTTCTTCCTCCTCTCCCATCAAATAAAAAAATTCCACCTTTGTCTTCAAATAACAAGTCCTCATCGAGACATAATTGACAGGAGAATTACATGCCATTGAGCGAGTGCCCTGACAAGTTAGATCGTTGTCGGCCAGATATATTACATGCAGAATTAGCCAAGGATAGAAGAACCTTGTACAATAGATTTAGGACATCGTAACCCAGGTATATTTTGAGTGCTCGTTTGCAGCTTCTTGTATTTTCACTTTTTGACATGGATTTTTGAGTACTTGGGTTGTGTTTCAACCTAATGAAACCCTGTACGAGAAGACTTTAAAATTCACATATGGAAATGAAATAATTAGACGTATGTGAGGGCAAAAATATATAGTTAATGGAGTTGTGATATATAGAAACCAAAAATATGATTTCTCAGTAAGACAAGGCTCAAGTCTCAAAAGATAGTGGAACGACTTAGAGAAGACCATAAAGGAACGACCTTGGTTACTATGCATGAACATAAAAGCGTTGTCGTAGTAAGGCCAAACCCGCTCCATATATTTATTTAGGAAGACTAATTCCAATGAAAAACCTCCAATTAACTCCACTACCTGCTCTACCGCCTGCAGATTATAACCACTATCTTCATTATGGAGGTGATAATAATCTTCATTCGTGGGTCTAAGCCATTTTTAGCTTTCCTTATTAGCTGACTTTGCTTTTAATAATTCACACCAATCAACTAAATTCAGAATTGACATAACATTGAAAACTCATCTTTGAAAACATCCAACAACATATTGAATTTTCATATGATTCTACGAAAGTTATAATGGGTTTAAGAGACTAAAGGCTCTATGCTTCAGCAATTTTTTATCATTAATTTTTTTAAATAATAATATATTTAATACGCAAATCTTAAATCATCATTAAAATTTAATATTCACTTAAAAACGAATTAATATGACACTGAAAACATTTTGGATGAAGTCTTACTCACCAAAACGACATGTAATCTCTCCTTGACGAGGGAAGATATTGCCATCATTCATTCCTTAATTATCCTCTAATGAAATATCATTTTCTCCTTTAGAAGTTTCTATGTTGAAACCATGAAAGTGAAGAATGGATGAGTATTATAGAGAATGAAGTTAGAATGAAGGAACATAAGATGCTTGGGGGTTTCTTGATGGACTTGGGATTAATAGCCTAAATGAGCCTTAATTAAACAATTCTTTTCCTCTATCGCTCTATTCTTATTCTAAATAAGAATGCATAGAAAACTCTTTATTCGTATTATTCACTTACTCCCAAAATTAAATAATTTTTCCATAAAATTGCTAACTATGTTTTCTAAGTGTTTCATATGCCCAGTTAATTAATTTCCCTCAAGTGTTTTCCTACATTTCATTAATTAACTAATTTTTTATCCAATTTAATTAGCACTCTAAGTGGCGCACTACACTTTTCAGTTAAACTAATTCGTGCATAATTTTTGACATAATCCACCATAAAATTCTTTCCATAAATAATTATTAAAAAAATAATTAACTAGTTAATGCTTAAGTGCATTCACTGCAGCTAGCTAGTAATTATTTATGTAGTTTACAAATATATTATTTTAACCACATCACTATGCAATCACCACATCATGTCATCGAATATGATGCTAATGATATATAGGAATATAGGATGTTACAAAAGTACTCTAAGCCCGATAGAAATATTAATGTCTTTCAATATCATTCGTAAACGATTTTCACTTAAATTGCATTTTGCTTTAACAATTTGTAAATGAAGTTAAATTATAATATAGGTCTAACAAAATGAACAATAGTGTTTAATTTTGATAGTTTAATCAGCATTGTGAGTAATGCCAAATACTATTTAAACTTTAAACACATTTTCAATTTTGGCATGTATAATCCTTTTGCTTTTGACGTTGGTGTCAAGATCGGGAAAAGGAGAAAAAAAATTCTACAATAAAATTCAACGTGTCAAACCACCATTTATGCTTAAATTAAAATCCTTTACATATTTTACATATATCGAATTGATGTTGTTATGTCAGCAACTGACATTTCAACTTTCAATTTTCAAATTATAACATTTTATTTTTCATGCGTAAAACACGTGTGGCTTGTACTAATTATTGTGCATCAACGTGTGGCACTGCGGGCCATTAAATCTCGTAAATTATAGTCGCAATAGAATTATAATATTTTAATCCAACCGCATACTTCACATGATGCCCTTATATGCAGGGCCTGCCCAAAACTTTTGTTGTGCAAGTCCATATACGCATTTTTGAAAGAAACTTAAAAAGCAAAAACAAACTACTGCCTGCTACCAGCTTTCAACTTACATCAGTAGCATTCACTCTAATAATCCTACCACTAAACCACATATTGCTTGACAATATTGTTTGGTTTATGTTATATATATGAACAAATATTCAAAAAAATCGTTGTCCCCAGCCCAGTGGGATGCCCTAGCTCGAGGGATTGGTGGGCTGTCCTGTGGACCGCGCATGCTTATATGAAATTGAAGTAGCGGGTTCTGGCACCCATTAAAAGTTAGAAGTTAACAATTATTTTCAACTGAAAATTCATACATACAGATGCATAAGTTAAAAGTTTAGTCTTAACCAGATTATTTATAAAGAAAACTTTATCGTTTCAAAAACGTGTTTATTAAAACTATATAAATCAATTGTTATTTGTACCAACAACCCATGGTAGGTTAATCAAAGATGATATCAACAATAATAACATAGTGATATATTTGTATTCATAACTTATCCAAATACATTTCATAAAATGATCCATCCAGTCACCTGAACATCATTTAGTCTCTATATATATCATGACAATGTAAAATGTAGGAATAATAATGTAACGACCCAGGATTTTTAGTATTTAAAATTTTAATATTTAATTAATTTTAAATATTAATAAGTGAAATTTATAAGTCGAATGAATTTTATTTGAATTATTGGATTTTATTGAATAATTAAATCGATAATTTAATACGTTAAATTATGGAAATAATTGAAAATTGAGTTAAATATGATTGAAAATGATTTGTAAAATTTTATTTTATCATATTGAAGTTAGAACGATTTTTAGAACTTTTAAAATCGAATTAAAAGTTAATTTGTGAAAATTGAATATTTTAATATTAAAATCGACTAGTGAAAATAGTCAATTTTTGAACAGTCTCAGAATTGGACGAAACCAGTTCCATTGGATCCGTAATAGTTAGTTATTACCGGATTTCAATTTTCGTAGCAATCGGAGCTATCGTTTGATCGTAGCAGCTCGAAACGCGTCGAATTATTTTTAATTTTAATTTGGCGAGTTAAAATAGCCATTTTTCAAAAAGTCTCGGATTTCGACGAAACCAGTTTCATCGGATCCGTAATGTGATATTATTGTAAGGTTTCAAATTTCGTGTCAATCGGATTTACCGTTTGTCCGGTACAAATTAAAACGACTAGAAAATCGATTAAATCGGTTTAATTTAAATTGAACGTTTATTGCCATAACTCGCACAGATGTCCGAATTAGCTTTCGAAACCTGTTCCATTGTGTCCGGAACGCGGGGTAAACCCCAGAAACACTGGTTACGGCGCGTGAATCGGAGTTTGGAAAATCGGAATGAATAGTGTTCGTTCAAAACTCTATAAATAGCCCCTTCACTCTAAAAATAAAAAGTAAAACCTAACCCTAAACGTTCGTGGCCGCCACTTGCTTGGTCAACGGCCGAAATGCTTCCTCCTTCCTCCCTCATAATCTTCCAATCTATTCACTATTTGCAAAAACTTTCTTCAGCAACCTTGTAGAGCTCGTCGAGGGCAACATTATCAACGGTCATGATCGCGTTTGGGTTAGAGGATCGACGGCAATTCGAGGTTGAAGCACGCGCGTTCAAGTGGGGTTTTCACGGCCTATGCTCGACCGGGCTTCGAGGCATTTGGACCGATGGTAGCTTGCTCGAAGGGCTTCAAGTTGGTGGTACCTGATCATGCTAGAGATCATCGAGGAGGCGTGCGAAATTTCGTGTTGGTGGCGGCAGTGGGTAGGTCTCGTTCGAACCTGGAGAGCACGCGTGGGAAGATAAAGATGTTCGGCCGTGATTTGCCTACAGAAAATTGGACGGTGATGATGGACTAGGGTTTAAAAATTATGAAGTTAATTTGTAAATTATGAATATAAAATTCATGTAACTTCATAAATGCATATCTTTTTCATACGAGGTCAAAAACGCGCGAAACCAGTCGCGTTGGAATCGTATGGACGAGCACTACGCGACGGAATTGGATTGGAGCCGTTTGGAGTTAGTGAAAATTTCGGGTAAAATTAAACGTCCGTTTAATTTTATTCGAAATAAATCGCTAAAACGAAATTGAAATCAAGGTGAGAACTTCTCACTCAATCGAATCAGTTTCGATTTTATTTTAAATAGTTAGATTTAAAATATTTGAATGCATGTTTGAATAATGATTGTTATCTATTGATTGTTAAAATAGACATTATGCGCCGTTAGTAAGCGGATGTTATTTATTAAAAACATATACCGCGAATATTTCATAAACAGTGAAATTGGTATTATATATAATAGCAATATATATATATATATATATATTGGCATATGTATATATTGGAGTTATTGATTTCCCGCATTGTATAGCGGATGAGACCCTATTGCGCCGTCTATTAAGCGGATAATATTTAAATCCCATATACTGCGATAATTCCGTACTGGAACGGAATTGGTATTGTGCTAATGTTTTTGGATGCAGGAAAACAGGTTGGAGGGATCCAATTGGATTCCTCAACAGTATTTATTTGATTTCAGATATTTTGATATTTGATGGACTATCATATCGATATATGATGTCGTTGTAGTCGTGATTGACTATTTGATATGTAGCATCATTGGACCAAATTTTGGGATTTTAAAATGATTTTTAAAGTGATTTTTGAAAGTATACGTTTATAAAATATTTTTGGAACTGATCCATTTTAAATAAATAAACGGTATAATTTTGAAGTTATAAAAATTATATTTTTTTGAGAAATATAGTTAAAGGTTGATTTTTGAAAATATGAGGCTAATGATTTTATAAAATAGTTTAATCGGGATTTTTGAAATTATTATAAAGAGTCGAAATATAGGATTTATAAAATTTGATTATTTTATAAATCAAAATGGTGAAATTATAAAGGACTTTGAAGACGTTTTAAAATATTAATATAAATTGACTTATATAAAAGATTTATAAATTGTTAATTTATAAATGAAAATATTTGAATTATAAAACGAGCTTTTATAAGTGTTAGAATGAATTGTGAATGAATTTCATAAATGAATGGAATTTATAGAATTATAATCGGTGAAGTTATAAATGGAATTTTATAAGCAGTAGGTTTATAAAATTTATAAAGTTATTAAAGGAATGGATTTGGGTGAATAAATAAATCTTATAAGTTATAAGATTTCTAATTTGGAAAGTTTAAAAGAATGATTTTGTAAAATAATCGTTTCATAAGCATTTGACTTATAATATGAACTTTTGGTTTATAATTGAGTTATAAACTGGAATAGGTTAATAAAGGAGAAGAATAACTTGGAAGTAGTTATAAAACAAATAGAAATGGAATTTATAAACGTTGTTTTATAAATTCGCAAACGACTTATTTTGATAAGTTAAATTTTATAACTTATTTATGAAGTTATATTCACATTTTTGACTGTGAATGATCCTTTGAAATAAAATGAATAAAAGGATGAAATTTGTTAACAAGGTATATTCACGTTTTTGAATAGTGAATAACATGTTAAAGAAATTGTTTTAGATGTGATGTTTTAAATAGAATTAAAACGATCTAACGATATTTTAAAAGGTGTTGAGATTCGAAACCATAGATTTCAACATTCATTGTTGAAATAGACGTTTTCGAGGAATAAAAGGAAATGGTGGACTATAACACTGTTGTTATAGTAAATGATTTCCGAAAGGAAATGTTTTGTATAGTATTGGGATTTATATATCTATTTTAATTTCGAATCCCTATACTAGTGATTTTGGGTTGTCGTAACGATGTTTTACGCAACATTCATTTTGGCCCAAATAAATATGTTTAAGAGAATGATTTCCTTAAAGAATGAAATATATACTTAATCTCGATTTAAGTGTATTGAATATTTTCCAAGTGTTGAAGATAAATAGATTTGTGAATTACTTATTTAATAAGTATGGAATTGTTTTCCAATATAAAGGGAATATTTTGAGAATTTATCTTTTTGAAGATAAATTGAAATGAATAACTGAAAACGTATATTCATAGATATTTTGGGAATTATAAATTCATTATGGAATTTATGTGAGAAAGTGGAATTTGTTTAAAAATAAATATTGATTTATTTTTGAGGTATTGAAATTATATATCTTGTAAAGATATTTTGGAAAATAAACGATTTGGAAAATTATTTGGAAACTGGTGATGTGTGCATATCCATTGGTAGTTCAATAACCGACTATCAATATTTTCCTTTGAATGGGTAATTGATGTGATTTGTTTGAATTTGAATGCCACACTTATTTTTGAATAAGCGCTCACTATTCGGGTTAACCGGGAAAGGACCATGGGGTCGTATAACCCATTCCGAATATGTGATACGTCGTTATGAATAGCATTGATGCCGGTGTTGAAGACCGGGTATTTGCGAAAGCGATAGGATGACCTATCGATTGTCTCTGCACTGGGTAGCTCCTGGTATAGAGATTTCCTAAGTGATGGGAAATTCGATCGGGATTGTGAATACCCGGATTGCAAGGGCTTCGTGAGAAGTGCCTTCGGTTTTGTTCGAGCCCGGAACAGACTTGTATGGATTGTATGTCTGACGTTACAAATTGAGATGTAAAGCCGATTTCTTTCAAATATATTTCTGTTGGTGGCGGAGAATTTATTCTTTTAGCTTAACACCCATCTCTGATACGTACGAGCTCAGAGGTTATGTAGTTGAAGGTTATCAGCGATATATTCCCAATTTGGTAATGTGACATGCTGAATGTTACTGTGAAATGATCATTGTGTTGATTATTTGTGATAGGATCATTTATTTGATCGTCTATCTTTGTGATCATTTCTATGATCATTTGTTGACCCAAAGCATGGCTTTTGTATAAAGTATGTTTTTGTGGACGTGACTTCGTCAAGCCTCACACCTCGGGAATGATCAAAACAGGAAAGATGCGGCAAGGTTATGAGGGGTAGCGCCCTTTAGGATGTGTGCATTTCCTTCTCGAAAAGGGTGATATCATGGTATGGAGCCCAGATACTTACTCATGTTGAAAACACTTTATGATTGTGTGAATTGATTGCGAGCGCTCGGTGAAAGGTCCCAAAGGACCGGGGGATGGCATATTCGGTCAGTCGTTACTCAGTTAGGGGTAACCCGACCTTGTGTTGGTAGAGATCCGGTTTGGTTCTCGGGGATGTCCATCCAGAGGCATTCTCATGTGGCAATGGGAAGTTCCTTGGCCTGATCATTCGTTGGAAATCCAATTCCCAATACGAAACTTTGTACGGTATTAGTTGTAGAACCTGCCATTCACTTATGGTGGTCACCACTGTTTGGATGGTAGCTATAGTAGGCATAGTTCGAAATGTCTATGTTAGCTAAGATTTATATCTTTATTTTTGAAAGAATTTTTCTCTACACTATACACTAATAATAATATCAAATGCTCTTTTTAATGCGTATCAAGCATTTTTGACTATCATAAGGAGAAATCTCCTCCGATTCTGCGTTTGCATTGTGTGTGTGTGCGGGAGGCCTTATGGTAGTCTCATTTTTAAAAGCATTGCGAATTGACTTTAAAAATATTCCTCTATTTTGATTTTAAAGATAAATAAACTGTTTTGAGTTCCCACACCAGTCACATGACTGACTCGGAGTTTATTGTTTTCCTTCCTAAACTCTGGGTGCCCACCAATTTCCACACGGGCAGTCAAGAGTTAGGTTTATCAGGATATTCTGGATATTCTGGAATTACTGGAGGCAAGCTGGATGGCATGGCGTATTACTAGTATATAGTATTTCTTTTTCCGCTGCACTGTTTGTTGTTGTTGTTGTTGTTGTACACTCTGATGATATGATGTAATGAAATGTAATGTAATGTAATAACTGATATAGTTCTTTGTTTAAAGATTATTCATTTATCTATTATATGTTGTTCCGCTGCGAATGGTGAGATTCTGATGTTGTTCTGTTGTTTTCTATTCTGTTCTATTTTCTATTTTCTTTCCTCTCTATCTTCTATCTTCTTCTCTCTTCTTCTGTCTTGTTCTAGCTTTTTCTTCTTCTTAAACCCTCAGTGTTCGGTTTTCCGTCGTTCGATTGCTCGGCAGTCGATAAAGTGAGTATCGATGTTGAATTTTCGGAAGACGAAGAATCGGGTCCTGACAATGTGGTATCAGAGCATATGGTTAAGCGACAACCATGGTTCTGTTGGGTATTACTCATTAGAGATAGAGTCAGTAGTACTCTAGAATGAGTTTGAGTGTAATAATAGCTATGAGAGCGTATTTGTTAGTGAATATAAATTGTTTTGTATTGTGTTGACTTATCGGTTGATTGTTTATAGATTCCAGTCGATGTAGTCTAGCTAACTATCGTAGATAGGGGTTTCTAAACTCTTAAACAAGATAAATCGACACAATATTGTTTTAAATTGGGTAAATAAAATAATTTTACCTTGATTATATTTTTATGTATGAAGGAATAATTTTTAGAATTATTAAAGTGTATGTAAGTAGATTGTTGATTGTTTAGTTGTTTGAATAAATCTAAATAAAAGAATAATTGTATAAGCAAAAGAATTATAAGAATTGAATTATAATTAAAGTGATTTACAATTGTGAAATAAACTTATATATATAAGAAGTGAGACTATATGAATATATTTATGAATATGAGTTGTAAATAAAAATGAATTTAAAGTTAAAAGGAAATATAACTTAAGAGATGTTGAATGAAGTTGATATTGGTATCAAAATAAATTAATAAAGTTAAGTGATAGATATGAACTTAGATTATGTAAATGAAATTCAACTTTTATAATTGGATTGAATGTTAATCAATTAAATGTGAATTAAGTTGATATGAAATAATGAATATAAGTGTAAGTGTTAATTCATTAAAATCTAATGTTATTGGAAGTTGAAAGGTTGAATAAAAATCAATTAATTAAACCAATTGATAAGCAAAGAAATTTGGTTGTAATTAATATACTATGGTTGTTAGTTGATTGTATATAATTCATTAAGTATTAATGAAATTGGAAGCTAAAGTAATTGAAATCCAATTGGAAGTTAAGTGAAACTTGAATAGAATTGAATTTGAATTGGAAGTGAACCAACTTGAATATGAATTAGTGAATATAAACTAATTGAGAATGAATGTTGATAAAATCCACTGTTAATGAATCAAATGTGATTAAATTGAAAAAACCATTTCATTGAATATTAATGAGAATATGAATGAATATTTATTGGTTATGGATGATAGTTGGTTGATGGTTGAATATATTGCTTTTGTTTCAATTGCTATGTTGACATATATAGTTATTATGTTGCTATATGTTGTATATTGATACTATTTTCATATATACATGTTCTCATGTTGTTTGTTGAGTATTTAGTAGGTGCAGATCGCGTTTGCTTCGCATTTGGAGCTCGCTTTCGCGCTATATTAGCCGTATATGCTTGCTAATAAAATATAAGGTACATATCTCGGATTACATACCGTACTTTTATACTTTTTCCCTTCGGGATGCCTCATTACTTGATGAGATGTATATTTGTAATATATATACTGTCATTTTTTTTCCGGATCGAGCCGCGCAAAGGAGACTATGGCGAATTTTTTCGAAAATTTAAGGCGTTAGAAAAAATTTGGGAAAATTGTGAAAACGATAACTTTGATTTGGAATTGAAAGTTAAACAATGGTAGTTGTTTTAGAAAAGATAACTAAGTATGATTTGAAAACTTAGTAAAGTATGGTGAGAAGTTTAAAATTTGTTTTGGGAAAGTTAATGGATTCTGTAACTTTTCTTACTTGTTAATTTCGAGGACGAAATTCTTTTAAGGGGGGAAGATTGTAACGACCCAGGATTTTTAGTATTTAAAATTTGAATATTTAATTAATTTTAAATATTAATAAGTGAAATTTATAAGTCGAATGAATTTTATTTGAATTATTGGATTTTATTGAATAATTAAATCGATAATTTAATACGTTAAATTATGGAAATAATTGAAAATTGAGTTAAATATGATTGAAAATGATTTGTAAAATTTTATTTTATCATATTGAAGTTAGAACGATTTTTAGAACTTTTAAAATCGAATTAAAAGTTAATTTGTGAAAATTGAATATTTTAATATTAAAATCGACTAGTGAAAATAGTCAATTTTTGAACAGTCTCAGAATTGGACGAAACCAGTTCCATTGGATCCGTAATAGTTAGTTATTACCGGATTTCAATTTTCGTAGCAATCGGAGCTATCGTTTGATCGTAGCAGCTCGAAACGCGTCGAATTATTTTTAATTTTAATTTGGCGAGTTAAAATAGCCATTTTTCAAAAAGTCTCGGATTTCGACGAAACCAGTTTCATCGGATCCGTAATGTGATATTATTGTAAGGTTTCAAATTTCGTGTCAATCGGATACCGTTTGTCCGGTACAAATTAAAACGCCTAGAAAATCGATTAAATCAGATTAATTTAAATTGAACGTTTATTGCCATAACTCGCACAGATGTCCGAATTAGCTTTCGAAACATGTTCCATTGTGTCCGGAACGCGGGGTAAACCCCAGAAACGCTGGTTACGGCGTGTGAATCAGAGTTTGGAAAGTCGGAATAGATAGTGTTCGTTCAAAACTCTATAAATAACCCCTTCACTCTAAAAAAAAAAAAAACCTAACCCTAAACGTTCGTGGCCGCCACTTGCTTGGTCAACGGCCGAAATGCTTCCTCCTTCCTCCCTCATAATCTTCCAATCTATTCACTATTTGCAAAAACTTTCTTCAGCAACCTTGTAGAGCTCGTCGAGGGCAACATTATCAACGGTCATGATCGCGTTTGGGTTAGAGGATCGACGGCAATTCGAGGTTGAAGCACGCGCGTTCAAGTGGGGTTTTCATGGCCTATGCTCGATCGAGCTTCGAGGCATTTGGACCGATGGTAGCTTGCTCGAAGGGCTTCAAGTTGGTGGTACCTGATCATGCTAGAGATCATCGAGGAGGCGTGCGAAATTTCGTGTTGGTGGCGGCAGTGGGTAGGTTTCGTTCGAACCTGGAGAGCACGCGTGGGAAGATAAAGATGTTCGGCCGTGATTTGCCTACAGAAAATTGGACGGTGATGATGGACTAGGGTTTAAAAATTATGAAGTTAATTTGTAAATTATGAATATAAAATTCGTGTAACTTCATAAATGCATATCTTTTTCATACGAGGTCGAAAACGCGCGAAACCAGTCACGTTGGAATCGTATGGACGAGCACTACGCGATGGAATTGGATTGGAGTCGTTTGGAGTTAGTGAAAATTTCGGGTAAAATTAAACGTCCGTTTAATTTTATTCGAAATAAATCGCTAAAACGAAATTGAAATCAAGGTGAGAACTTCTCACTCAATCGAATCAGTTTCGATTTTATTTTAAATAGTTAGATTTAAAATATTTGAATGCATGTTTGAATAATGATTGTTATCTATTGATTGTTAAAATAGACATTATGCGCCGTTAGTAAGCGGATGTTATTTATTAAAAACATATACCGCGAATATTTCATAAACAGTGAAATTGGTATTATATATAATAGCAATATATATATATATATATTGGCATATGTATATATTGGAGTTATTGATTTCCCGCATTGTATAGCGGATGAGACCCTATTGCGCCGTCTATTAAGCAGATAATATTTAAATCCCATATACCGCGATAATTCCTTACTGGAACGGAATTGGTATTGTGCTAATGTTTTTGGATGCAGGAAAACAGGTTGGAGGGATCCAATTGGATTCCTCAGCAGTATTTATTTGATTTCAGATATTTTGATATTTGATGGACTATCATATCGATATATGATGTCGTTGTAGTCGTGATTGACTATTTGATATGTAGCATCATTGGACCAAATTTTGGGATTTTAAAATGATTTTTAAAGTGATTTTTGAAAGTATACGTTTATAAAATATTTTTGGAACTGATCCATTTTAAATAAATAAACGTTATAATTTTGAAGTTATAAAAATTATATTTTTTTGAGAAATATAGTTAAAGGTTGATTTTTGAAAATATGAGGCTAATGATTTTATAAAATAGTTTAATCGGGATTTTTGAAATTATTATAAAGAGTCGAAATATAGGATTTATAAAATTTGATTATTTTATAAATCAAAATGGTGAAATTATAAAGGACTTTGAAGATGTTTTAAAATATTAATATATATTGACTTATATAAAAGATTTATAAATTGTTAATTTATAAATGAAAATATTTGAATTAAAAAACGAGCTTTTATAAGTGTTAGAATGAATTGTGAATGAATTTCATAAATGAATGAAATTTATAGAATTATAATCGGTGAAGTTATAAATGGAATTTTATAAGCAGTAGGTTTATAAAATTTATAAAGTTATTAAAGGAATAGATTTGGGTGAATAAATAAATCTTATAAGTTATAAGATTACTAATTTGGAAAGTTTAAAAGAACGATTTTGTAAAATAATCGTTTCATAAGCATTTGACTTATAATATGAACTTTTGGTTTATAATTGAGTTATAAACTGGAATAGGTTAATAAAGGAGATGTATAAAAAGGAAGTAGTTATAAAACAAATAGAAATGGAATTTATAAACGTTGTTTTATAAATTCGCAAACGACTTATTTTGATAAGTTAAATTTTATAACTTATTTATGAAGTTATATTCACATTTTTGACTGTGAATGATCCTTTGAAATAAAATGAATAAAAGGATGAAATTTGTTAACAAGGTATATTCACGTTTTTGAATAGTGAATAACATGTTAAAGAAATTGTTTTAGATGTGATGTTTTAAATAGAATTAAAACGATCTAACGATATTTTAAAAGGTGTTGAGATTCGAAACCAGAGATTTCAACATTCATTGTTGAAATAGACGTTTTCGAGAAATAAAAGGAAATGGTGGACTATAACACTGTTGTTATAGTAAATGATTTCCGAAAGGAAATGTTTTGTATAGTATTGGGATTTATATATCTATTTTAATTTCGAATCCCTATACTAGTGATTTTGGGTTGTCGTAACGATGTTTTACGCAACATTCGTTTTGGCCCAAATAAATATGTTTAAGAGAATGATTTCCTTAAAGAATGAAATATATACTTAATCTCGATTTAAGTGTATTGAATATTTTCCAAGTGTTGAAGATAAATAGATTTGTGAATTACTTATTTAATAAGTATGGAATTGTTTTCCAATATAAAGGGAATATTTTGAGAATTTATCTTTTTGAAGATAAATTGAAATGAATAACTGAAAACGTATATTCATAGATATTTTGGGAATTATAAATTCATTATGGAATTTATGTGAGAAAGTGGAATTTGTTTAAAAATAAATATTGATTTATTTTTGAGGTATTGAAATTATATATCTTGTAAAGATATTTTGGAAAATAAACAATTTGGAAAATTATTTGGAAACTGGTGATGTGTGCATATCCATTGATAGTTCAATAACCGACTAACAATATTTCCCTTTGAATGGGTAATTGATGTGATTTGTTTGAATTTGAATGCCACACTTATTTTTGAATAAGCGCTCACTATTCGGGTTAACCGGGAAAGGACCATGGGGTCGTATAACCCATTCCGAATATGTGATACGTCGTTATGAATAGCATTGATGACCGGTGTTGAAGACCGGGTATTTGCGAAAGCGATAGGATGACCTATCGATTGTCTCTGCACTGGGTAGCTCCTGGTATAGAGATTTCCTAAGTGATGGGAAATTCGATCGGGATTGTGAATACCCGGATTGCAAGGGCTTCGTGAGAAGTGCCTTCGGTTTTGTTCGAGCCCGGAACAGACTTGTATGGATTGTATGTCTGACGTTACAAATTGAGATGTAAAGCCGATTTCTTTCAAATATATTTCTGTTGGTGGCGGAGAATTTATTCTTTTAGCTTAACACCCTTCTCTGAGACGTACGAGCTCATAGGTTATGTAGTTGAAGGTTATCAGCGATATATTCCCAATTTGGTAATGTGACATGCTGAGTGTTACTGTGAAATGATCATTGTGTTGATTATTTGTGATAGGATCATTTATTTGATCATCTATCTTTGTGATCATTTCTATGATCATTTGTTGACCCAAAGCATGGCTTTTGTATAAAGTATGTTTTTGTGGACGTGACTTCGTCGAGCCTCACACCTCGGGAATGGTCAAAACAGGAAAGATGCGGTAAGGTTATGAGGGGTAGCACCATTTAGGATGTGTGCATTTCCTTATGGAAAAGGGTGGTATCATGGTATGGAGCCCAGATACTTACTCATGTTGAAAACACTTTATGATTGTGTGAATTGATTGCGAGCGCTCGGTGAAAGGTCCCAAAGGACCCGGGGATGGCATATTCGGTCAGTTGTTACTCAGTTAGGGGTAACCCGGCCTTGTGTTGGTAGAGATCCGGTTTGGTTCTCGGGGATGTCCATCCAGAGGCATTCTCATGTGGCAATGGGAAGTTCCTTGGCCTGATCATTCGTTGGAAATCCAATTCCCAATACGAAACTTTGTACGGTATTAGTTGTATAACCTGCCATTCACTTATGGTGGTCACCACTGTTTGGATGGTAGCTATAGTAGGCATAGTTCGAAATGTCTATGTTGGCTAAGATTTATATCTTTATTTTTGAAAGAATTTTTCTCTACACTATACACTAATAATAATATCAAATGCTCTTTTTAATGCGTATCAAGCATTTTTGACTATCATAAGGAGAAATCTCCTCTGATTCTGCGTTTGCATTGTGTGTGTGTGCGGGAGGCCTTATGGTAGTCTCATTTTTAAAAGCATTGCGAATTGACTTTAAAAATATTCCTCTATTTTGATTTTAAAGATAAATAAACTGTTTTGAGTTCCCACACCAGTCACATGACTGACTCGGAGTTTATTGTTTTCCTTCCTAAACTCTGGGTGCCCACCAATTTCCACACGGGCAGTCAAGAGTTAGGTTTATCAGGATATTCTGGATATTCTGGAATTGCTGGAGGCAAGCTGGATGGCATGGCGTATTACTAGTATATAGTATTTCTTTTTCCGCTGCACTGTTTGTTGTTGTTGTTGTTGTTGTACACTCTGATGATATGATGTAATGAAATGTAATGTAATGTAATAACTGATATAGTTCTTTGTTTAAAGATTATTCATTTATCTATTATATGTTGTTCCGCTGCGAATGGTGAGATTCTGATGTTGTTCTGTTGTTTTCTATTCTGTTCTATTTTCTATTTTCTTTCCTCTCTATCTTCTATCTTCTTCTCTCTTCTTCTGTCTTCTTCTAGCTTTTTCTTCTTCTTAAACCCTCAGTGTTCGGTTTTCCGTCGTTCGATTGCTCGGCAGTCGATAAAGTGAGTATCGATGTTGAATTTTCGGAAGACGAAGAATCGGGTCCTGACAAATAATGCATTCCATATATGAATCAATGTATTGTACACGTTAAGTATTTTTCTTAATAAAGAGCAATATTTTTAGCGCATAAACAACTCCACATGCAATAACAAAACGTTGAAGAAGAAAAACATTCAAGGTCACAATGATAAAAACAAAATTATTGATCAACAACCTAAATCTAAAAATTATTGATCAACAACTTAAATCTAATTCTTTCACTCTAGTCAAAGTAAAAGAATACATATGTCAAATTTGGGAAAAACAACATAAATAAAAACAGCTGTCACGATCCAAATTTCAGCGTTCGAAAAATCGACATCCGTACTCCACTTGTACCTGAATGCCGTAGATTCAACCGTTAAAATTTGACTCGTGCCGGAGCTTATAACACCATTAAGTAAATAACACAGCGGAGGAAAGAGAATACATCAATATGTAACATCTGATACAATATCCAGATACAATGATGATACAATGAATATCAATATACATCAGAGATATGATACAAGAAATAGCAGCGGAAAAGAAAACGATAACACCAGCAGCGCATAATCTCCAAGATAGTCTTCAAAAGAGAACTCCTAGGCACCAATCCGGAATTAGCTCAAACTCCCAATAATGATGCACTAAGATAAGAAAGTGCAGTCCTGATCCAAAGACCGAACTAACTCCAGATAATCTACTAAATCTGACTATCTGAAAAACCCAACTATAGACTGCCCTGTGGAAAAAATTATGGGCACCCAGAGTTTAGGAAAGAAACAATAAACTTCAGGTCAGTCATGGGACTGGTATGAGTAACAAAAACAGTTTATCTTTTAAACAACAAAAAATGGATTTAAAACAAATCTGCAATGCTTTTAGAAAATGAAACTACCATAAGACCTCCCGCCACACACACAATGCAATCGCAGAATTGGAGGAGATTTCTTCTTATGATAGTCAAACATGCTTGATACGCGAATTTCTTTGATGTTATTACAATAAGTGCAAAGTGCAGAAAACTTTTCGGAAGTATAATATAAATCTTAGCCAACATAGGTACCATTATATTATGCCTGCTATAGCTACCATTTTGAATGGCAGGTTCTACAACTAAAACCGTACAAGGCGCGTATTGTTTTGTTTGGATTTCCAACAAATGGTCAGGCTAAGAAAGTTCCTGAGCCACATGAGTACGCCTCTGGAGGGACGTCCCGAGAACCTAACCGGATCTTTGCCAACACAAGGCCGGGTTACATCTGAAACTAGGTAACTACTGACATGAGTATGCCATCCTCCGGTTGTAACCAACCTTTATCCGGGGCCCCAACAACAATCACATAGTAATATATATATATATATATATATATATATATATATATATATATATATATATATATATTTGCGATATCCATATAAGTTAAGTATCTGGGCTCCATACCATGATACCACTTCTATCCAGAAGGAAATGTACATACCCTAAGGGGCGCTACCCCCAATAACCTTGCTGCATCTTTCCTGTTTCGACCATTTCCGGGGTGTGAGGTTCTGATGTAGTCTTGTCCACAAAGCTACGCTTTATACAAAAGCTATGCTTTGATCACAAATGATCAGCAGCACTCAGCATGCCAGATTACCAAGTTGGGAATATATTACTGATAACCTTCAACTACATAACCTCTGAGCTTGTACGTCTCAGAGAAGGGTGTTAAGCTAAGAGAATAAATTCTCCGCTACCAACAGAAATGTATTTGAAAGAAATCTGCTTTATATCTCAAAATGTAATGTCAAACATACAATCCATACAAGTCTATTCTGGGTTCGAACAGAACCAAAGGCACTTCCGAAGAAGTCCTTGAAATCCGGGTATTCACAATCCCGATCAGACTTCCCATCACTTAGGGAATCTTTATACCGGCGTGACTTGGTGCAGAGACAATCAACGGGTTATCCTTTCGTTCTCGAAAATACCCCGTCTTCACCACCGGTCTTCAAATGCTATCCATAACGACGTATCATTATTCGGAATGGGTTATAACACAAAGGTCCTTTCCCGGCTAAACCGAATAATGAGCGCAATGTTTAAAAACACATGGATAATGGGATTTCAGTTAAGTCACTACTTAAAAACCAAACTTTCTTTTCAAATGGTTTAACGAATTACCATTTTCAAATCTTTAAACAAAAAGATTCACTCCTCAAAGTTCACCCAGATTTTACAAAGATTCATTCACAGTTTTTCAAATCAATTTCCATTTCAGTTTGGATTAACTCATTCAATCTTTATAACAAGGATTTAATTTGTAGCTTTTAAACTTGTTTTCAAAGATTTATTCATAACTTGGAAGTCCATTTTCATTTTAGACTTGAAATCCTTTCAACACAAATTGGAAGTTTATTACTTCTGGGAAAGCTTTTATTATTTGAAAACAAATAGTTTTCGTTTCAGAAAAATCCAATTATATTTGCACGAGTTAAAGCCCATGAATTAAATTCAAATTCCCAAATCAATACATTTAAAATGGTTTAACCCATATATAACTAGTATAACATCTTTAATCCCTAGTTTCAAATCATAGAATTCAATTCCAAATTTTGAATTCAAATTTAAATTAAATTGTTTAAATTTCAAAACTTTATCAAGTTATTCAAAAATAAATTTTATCTTGAAATTCTATTTCAAAAACTTTTCACTTTTAACCCGATTATATCTCCAAATCATATGAATTCCAATTGTCTATTTAAAATCGTTTCAAAAATCTGTGACTTAATCGATTTCCTCGTGAAATCCATATTTCTGTGTGTATGGTGTGGTCTAGGGTTTTACACAATAGTGCAACATCATTCAATCATCACAGATTCAAATGCAACAATATATTTGATAAGCAGTATAAACTATAACGCTTATCTTTCATTCACAGATCACAGATATATATATCAAGATAATAAATTACATCACAGATAATTAATTACATTACAGATCACAACATAAATCAGGATATATCACAAAGCATCACATATCAGGGATATCAACAGTTCAACACCCAATATAATCTAAACATCCATAAGTAGGATCAATTTAATTATCTGATTAATTTAAATCAAATTAATTTCTATGAATAAATTTGCTAGTCATGGTAAATTAATAATCAATTAATTACAAAACATTTAATAAATTATCCTTTAATTAATCATTAATTAAACCTTAATTAATAATTTAATCCTTAATTAATTATTCTTAATTAATTGCAATAACTAAGTAATTACTCCTTAATTAATAATTACTTCTTAATCATTTTCATTAATTAATTAACCTTTAATAAGTTAATTGTTCTCAAATTAATTACCTTAATTAATTTATCACATTATCCTTGAATTAATTTTTTTTGCTTAATCACTTGATTAATCAACTTTAAATCATTAATCAATTCAAATTAATTATCCTTAATTTACAAATTTATTTATTCCATACTTAATTAATCTTTAAACCTTAATTAATTAATTTAAGCCTCTAATTACTTATTTAATTAATCGAAATCATTAATTAATTAAATAAATAATTAATCCATTTTAATTGACTTAATAATTACAAATCATTAATGTTCATTTATTTTAAGGATAAAACATTTTTCTTATTAATGAATCAAGTTATCATTAACAAGTCACTTAAACAATTTACTTTTATACTTTACTTCTAAAATTTCATTTTAAATTTTAAGATATAAAATGAAAACAAATTAACTTTAACAAAGTTTAAAACAATTTCAAAACCCTCTTATTTCACAAGTAAAGAATTATTTATCTTATAATAGAAGTTTAAAAGAATTTAAAACCCAATTTCATTTTAATTTCAAATCAATTTTAAAATACACTATAACAATCAAAATTGTTTAAATCATTTTATATTTAAAAAATTCCATTTATTTCAAAACTGAAATGCATATTAAATTTTGATTCCAGATTAAACTTAGATTTTAAAACTTTACTTACATTTAAAGCTTCATTTTTAAACTCAACTATTTGACCATTTTAAAGTAGTTAAAACAATTTAAATTTAAAAACTTTATTTTATTTTAAAAACTGAGATTCAAACTCAATTTCCAGATTTAAAACTTAGATTACATTTGTTTTAAAACTCTGCTTAACATTTTAAAATTCAGTTTGGAATTTAACATTACAGGTTTAAAAACCTGTAACACAACCTATAACTCGATCCACTACCATTTTGCTTCGAGCCTAAACTATCCTATCTTCGAGTCAATTATCAAATTGCTCGAGAACAAAACCCCTGACCAAACCAAACATCCCCTGACAACGAGCAGTGCACCGTGCACATGCACGGTGACGCCGCACCTCCTAGATCATCGCCGATGATCTCCTCCAGTCATCGGTCACCTTCTCACCAACATCCCATCTACAAATCGCCACAAAAATCTCGAAATTGGATTCGAGATTTCAATTCCAAACTTGGAACAAAAATCTGGAACCACCTTCACAACCTGGAATCGCCTCGACCTCGCGTTTCCGACCATTTAAACTTCTACAACCCCGACCAAGTCTTCGCCTCTCGCCATACTACCATCACCCAAAGACTCTTGCAACTCGATGCACAAGAAAAAACGCTTCGATCGATTTCCTGACCACCTAAAAAATTAGGTTTACTAACTTAAATTCTCCACCGTCGTCACCTCGTCAAACCAGAACAACTCTAGCCATTTTTCCCAACACCACCGTAGGCTCCTCCACCTCCAGAACAAATCTCGACCACCACGAACCAGAGAATCACCAGAAATCGACGAAAATATGAAACCAAAGCAAACCCAAACTGCTCTCTCGCCCTTGATCTAAAAATTATGATTTTTACTTTAAAAATCATGTATCTGTATGAGAATTCAATTTATATTCCTGAATTCGTGAATTAAGAAGTTTAAATTTGAACTCATTTAAAGTTTTTCTCGGATATCTTGTTTTCCAGTAACAATACTAAATTGTTTTAAACTTAAATAATTTTTAAGCTTAAGTGTATACTATAACAACCAGTTTTTGTTTTGATTCTAAGTCCAAACAGTAAGTAGATTGAGGAGAAATGATTTTTGAATCAAAAATCTAGTGTTTTTAACATCTCAGAACAGAGAACATGTAGAACAATAACCTGTACAAAGCACTTCCAGTTTCCAAATATATTTAGAGGATCCAGATATATATATATATATATATATATATATATATATATATATATATAAACCTACTTATTCACAGATATATATGCAACAAATTCAAGCTTTTAAATTTTAAAACATATGTTACTCACCTTACTTTTAGAAAAAAAGAACAGGGTTTTCTTTTCTTTGGATCAGCCTGAGAAACTGCTTGCTGAAGTCTCCTTCTTGATCTTAGGTTTGAATTGATTTAAATAGTTGTCAAGTTAAAGTGTTGTTTAAAGTTTGCAGAACGATGATGTTTATTTTTTTCTTATTTTAGGTTTTCTATATTTTGATGAACGAATGAAATAAAGAGGATGTACAATTATATAGAGAAAAGTTTGCAGGTGATAATATTGTTATGTACAATACAGGTTATACATTTTGTACAACATTTCAGGGATATTTTTTTTTTATTAATATGGTGGCTGCTGAGATGAAAGCATTTAATGAAATGGTCCTTTATGTTTTCAGCCGTGGCTTACATTTGTGCAAAGATATTTTATTTTGTTTCTTCTACTTGTTCTAGCCTTGCATTATATTTGAGTTTGCATTGTTTTGATATTTGACCATATATTGCTTTCCTTAGTTACAGCCTACATACTTATCATTTATTTGCTTGTACTTCTTTGTTTTCTTATACAGGTTAATTCATATTTATCTATATACGCTTGTTCAACTTGAATAATAACATTGTCTTCTTTTGCAAGCTTCCTACTTGAATGTTTATGTGTTCTTCTTATAGATATGGTATTAATTATTATTGTCATTTTCTTTTCCAGGTGTTCATACTTGAATATATATATAATGTTGTTAAAATTTTAACTAATGTGTTTACTTTATATATTTCATAATTTATCTCATATAAATCTGTTTAGATTTCCAATTTAAATATTTATTTTAACTCTAATACTTATTGTCTTGTATTTCTCTCTCTATATATATTTATTTTATTATTCCTTCATAGTATTTTTTTTATTTGTATTAATACATATATTCATTTAAATTTTTGGAGAAAATCGTATCAATTAACCAATTAATTTTACAATTTTTATTCAAAAATAAAATTAATTATCAATTTAAAATTAAGTAAATTCGGGATCGTTACAATAGCACAATGGAGATGCAAGGTATCGATCCTCATACCTCTCACATGCTAACCAAGCGCTCTACCATCTGAGCTACATCCCCTTGATGAAAATTTGGATCCATGATATTCTTCTTTGTGTTCTTCCAGTTTTATCAAATGCCCTTAAGGTATATACAGGAAGGTACCACGACTTCAATTCAGACGCTATGGCAATTATATGTCTACAACGTAGAAGTCAATTCGTTTTCTTCTTTTTCAAATATTTTAAAAAAAAGATTGCTGGTCGACGCCAAGGGAATTTAATTCCAAGACTTTTACATCCACAATTTTAAGCCTTACGATCGTAATGGTGGTCCATAATAATGTTTTCGAAGTAATTGATGCACAACTCTCAGACCGTGCTCTTCAACAAAATACTGTGTGAATATGAATATGTTTCTAGTAAAGAAAATATATGAATATTGTGTGATGCAATGAAAATATCACGTGTCCATGATTCAATATGCTACACACAAAAAAAAAGATTTATGCTACACCCCTCTCCATTACACCACATCTACATCCCTACAATTTTAGAGCCACATGTCGAAATGCCATGCAAAGTTCTAGATATGTCCTTACATGACTCAAAACCATCTTCAAATTATTTTGTTTGATTCGGATAATTTTAACAAATTCGAAATAATATTTCAAATTGATAGTCAAAATAAATATTCTAAATGATTGATATTGCTTTAACATTTCGAACATGCCAAAAATTTCAAAATGATCATATTTTTTGTGGTCGTGATATTTATAGCGTAGATTGAACATACGGGAGGTTTAATTTGATTTTGAATTGTGTATCTCTAAAAACTATGATGGTTTAGCAAAAGCGATCTATAGTGGACCTTTACACCCACAATACACACACACGCACACACATGTATGTATGTATGTGTCCGTGTGTATGTGCGCGTACGCATGTGCACGTCTTACATACGTGAACTTTTTTAATCGATTTGTTTTAATTTTTCGATGCAATGAGAAAATGCGAACATTTCTTATGCAAATCAAAACCGATTTTGATACCAAATGTTATAACTTAAGAGGGCCGTGACTTAATGATATAACTATATAGAAAATTATACTTTGCTCTATTCGTCGTCGGTCTTTTTCTCCAATGGATGAAAAGCTTCTTCGGATGTGCATCACTTCTGTAGCTTAATGTGTGTTTCTAAAGGAGGGAAAGATAACCAGATATTGTAATGCAACTTTGGAGAACCTCATTATCATTTATATAGAGATTATAAGACTCTTAGCATTCTTACACTATCAAGAACTAGTATGAATCGCACGTACGTGCATCTAATAGCTAGATAAATTTACTTTTTATTTAATAAAAAGTTAATAGACAAAGTGTAATATAAATGCAAAAGCTTTTGCCGTCACAACACCTTTATTTCAATCAGTTTTGTTGGTGGTGTCCAATGCAAATTGATAGTGAAATTCCATTGATGGATGGTCGGGAAGGAAATGGTGGTGGTGGTGGGTGGTGGTCGCAAACCGTTGATAAAATTTCATTGATAGGTTGCAAGCTATTATCCAAATTTCAAAAGGACATGCTGAAAATCTTATTCGTTGAATTCTTTTTAATCATAGTAGAGATAATGAAAACATACACTATAATTAAAGAACATGAATGGTCTCAAAGTATTAGTAATAATGCTGGAAACCCAATGCAGACCTCTCCATGCTATTCTTCTTTTTTATTCTTTTTTTGTCATTTTTTCCTTATAGTGTCGGTAAACTGGTTTTTTGGTTGTTAAAACGAACAATAATGTCAGCATGGGCGGCCCCACGGTTAGAAAAGTTATGTATCAAGTAAAGCCCATGCATTTCCTTAACAATTGAGTTACTCGGACACGGAGCTAAGTGCATGATCAATGGTTAACACTTCATCTTTACTGCTTATAATGATAATTTCATGAACTCATTTCAACCGTGTCTTTTTGAATTACCTAAAATACCCTTTCAAACCACTTGAGAAACCTTAACCAGAAGCTATTCGCTTATCAAACCCAAACTCTGTCATCCCTGTGCCCTCTCTTCCAATCAGAAATCCTAGATCGATCAGAAATCAAAAGCTATTCACTTATAAAATCCAAACTCCACCATTCTTTTGCCCTCACTTCGAATCAGAAACCCTATATCAATCAGAGATCAGAAGCTATTCGTTATCAAATCTATACTCCTTCAAACCCGCACCTCCTCTACCCCTGAAATCGATAAAAAAAATCTCATTGTCATTGTCCTACTACCCGATCGCAAAGCACGGTCATCATAACGTCGTCATCGTCGATAATCACACTGTCCACACCAAGCATCTGCCCTCTCTTGATCACCAACGCTATCAACTGCTGGAAGTTTCAACTAATGCATTGTGTCACTGTTTACAAAGGGACGAGTATCGCAGTTTGCAATCGACCATTTTGTAGACTAGATTAACTAACTATGCTCTAATTCTTCCACTTAACTAACTTATTCTGCTCCGACTCCTCAAGTACTGCTCCATAGATACCGAGCTTCGACCACTTTTAGGTATTTTTTAATCTTCTATATTTTTTTTGTTATTTATGTTCCATTATATATTGATTTTTTAAACTATTCGAAATGAGCCATATTGGTAATTGCTTTGCTGCTCATACATTTTCACTCAGTAGACTGTTATTGATTATCTCATATGATCAAGGTAGGTGATTACTTAATTGATTTTGTTTACAATTCGAGGATTATGCATGGTATTTTCAATTCTTTTCATTTACAAGAATTCCTTTTTCTCCGCATTCCTCGATTTTAGATTTTTCTTTCAAATTCATGTGTTTTGATTTCGTTATTTCCGTTCTTATTGAAAAATGAGGATCCACTTGCTAAACCGCTGAATGTTAATTTTACATTTGTAGTGTTGTTCCATTTATCAAATGCACCACATGAATTTGGTTTTGGTTGTAGTGTTGACTATTTCATCAATATCTCAGTGTCATGTGCGTTTACGATTAATATGCAATAATAGTTTAATGCTGAATTTTAGTTCTATTTGGTGCAATTGAGTATGTATGGCAACCTGTTGTGATAATCCGACTTTTAAGCATGCTAGCTTGCTTATACTGAAAGTTCTTGGACTTCGCATCTTTTTTTGTGTTTTAACATACATGTTACGACATTTTTAACTTAACAATTTCGTTCATTACTACGACTCTAAGAATATAGGCTCTTTTCTTAGATTTTACTTACTTCGGCTACCATGATGATTTGTCAGTATCAAAAACTCCTAACAAGAACTGTGCCTGCATGGGTTTAAGTTAAAATATTGGAAGAAGATCATAAGGATAGGGAACTCTATATTCATATACGTAGCTTTTCAATACTTAAGCTTTTCCTTGCTACTTTTTAAGTTTAACTGTAATAGGTAAGTAAGAAACTCCATCAGCATGTTATTCCTATAGATAGCTAGTGTTATTGATACAACGAAGCTCTTTTTGACTAAATTGTATTGCAGGTTAAATTAGATAAATAAACAACATATTGTAGAACTGGATTTCACTCTGACATAGTTTGAATATATTTATATTGCTATTCCCTTAAGTGGCATTGAATTACATAGGAAGACATAGGAGCTCTATTGGTATAACAAAATAGGAAAGAATCAAGTATGTTTGACTCATAGATAGCCATGTTGTGATAAATGATAGCATTACTATTGTGCGACTCTCTCACCTTTTCTCATAAATCACATTAGCAGCTTATATCCTTGAGAAACACTATAATGTTATGTTGTAGAAATATGTGTGATTCGACTATATTATGCTTTAGGGTATTGATTTAACGATAAAAAAATATCTTTTTTATGGAAAAAGACAAACCAATCGATCTGAAAGAATCAACAATCTTATTGAGTTGGGTTTTGACTAATCCCTATTTTTTTTCATTTTTATCATAACCGAGAATTATGTTTGAAAGTTTTAATTCATTAACGCATTAACCAAAAATTTTGAAAGGTTTCATCGTTAAGTGCGGTTCAAGAAACTTTATAGCGATCGATAAATGTTTTACCAAACTTTACGGTTTTTCCCTGTATATTTGCACTTGCTTATCTATCATCATCTATACTATCATACATATTGTCACATCGAGACCACTGAAAAGTAATCATTATGTTTTAATTTTGATTTACTTATTAATGTGCACTCTCTTTTATGAGCATTGATGTAATCATAACAAGGGTAATATGATATTTGGTGACTATTTTTTTATCACAAATACGTATACTTGGATTTGTTTATGTAATTTAAATTCGTTAACATTTTGAGTTGTATATTATGAAATTAGTTTGTTGATTTTATAATTGATATATAGAGAATCATTTGCATACTCAAACTTTTATTTACTATCATATCAGTAATGAAATTTCAAAATTATATTATATATACTATACAAGCGGTGTTGATGAAAGATTCAAAGGATATATAATTTGATTTTGAATTTTGTTACATATATATATATATATATATATATATATATATATACACATGTGTGTGTGTGTGCGCGCGTGTGTGTGTGTGTGTAACTCTAAATGATAAATTTAGTTTAAAATTTGATAAACTAGTGTGTTTTAAGCTTATTATTATGCCTATCCCGATCATGATCACATTCTAAGTAGAATAATGGTTCTCAATGTGTGTAATCTTCTAATAACTTTATAACAATAGCGGCAATTGAAGTAGTGGAGGTAGCATACCTAAAAGTAGAGGAGAAGAAGAAAGAGGTTCCATGGATCAAGTAAGAATGTAGTTTTGTTAAAATTTTACATTTTTTTCATTAATTGAATACACAACTTAAAATTTTGGTTTTCTCATCTTTGATTGTAAGGCTGAGAAAATGTTTGAAAAGATCAAATTATTTGTTGAATGGTAGAAATGTAGTTATGGATATACTATGCTTAAAAGTTCAATACATGTATCACCTAATATTTTATAACAAAAGGAGAAACCATTCCAGTTTCTCATTTTCTTATGTTGAAGCAGACTACTCCCTTTCAACAACGAGAATATACTTAATGCCTTTTATGGTTTGACTATTGTTGATATGTTAATATGTGGCAACATATGCATGCTTTTAGAACTTATTTGCATGTTCCTTTAATTACTTTTTGTTACTTTAGTTTTTATTTATTTTTAGTTCAATTTTACATAACCTTAGATTTCATTGTTGTTAAAAGTAATCGGTCTTCATATTATAAAAAAGTGCAACGGCTATTTATGTTGATTTATGAAGTAAACACAAAATATTGTTAACAAAAATGAATGATTATCTATTAAATGTGAAATTTGACCACGTATGTTAAGCGGCTATTTAATGAGAATCAAGAACTGCATAATGCTAAGAAAAATTGCAATACAATTATTGCATTTAAGAATTCTGGCTTAAACGTAAACATGTAATTATTTTCGCTTCCACTGTCAGTTTATGTTACAATACTATGGACTAATCATACCGAAATATTGTTAATTTAGAAATATAATGTTAACTGATGAATCTTTGATTTAGAAATCAAACTATTTTTGACTTTTTGGTTGTTGTTGAAGCTCTTTCTCAAATGATCAAATTATTCTGAATTGCCATTTTTTTATATTCATTTTTTGTAATGTATTTGAGTAATAGTTTCATATAGTACTAAAGCCTAGATTACATCTTTATATAAATGAAAACAATAAGTTCAAATTACATTAAACAAACTGTTCAGCATATAGAAAATATCTCTTCATATTAGAAATTATTGTATAAGTTAGTAATATTCTCATGAAATAACATTTGCTAGGTAAATCATAGATATTCTAATACTTACTCTTTAGTTTATATATCCTACTTTAAGAGATGCTTTTTTTATATAGTGTAAATCCTAATCATTTTCTTTGTACTAATAGATCTCCAAAAAGAGAGAAAATTCAAATCACTTCCGATCGTGAAAGAGGTGAATTAAAAAGGAGAAACGATAAAAGTTCTTTGATGACTGGTGTGCATGGGATGCAACTCCACTTTTATAACGAAACATATTTATGTAAATCTGAAAGAAAATAGATGACAAAGTTTGATTGTTTCAAATCGGGTTAATACAACATTGTTTGATAAATTTTGATTTCATAAATGTTTCTTATTCTTGGAATTATTTTTTTACACAATTGATCTGAAGATTACTGTTCTTTGAACATGCTAAACAAAATATAGAACCTTACGTTTAAGTTATTGTGCAAAACTTTTAAAAACTATTGCTCTTTGTTATTAATAGTTATGCTAAATACACTCCTATCTGTGCTCAATTTACAGTAACAAAAGAAAAAAAAAGATAAAAGTTGTTGCATTTTACGGAATCGATGGGCATTGTATTACCAATCAACAATATATTTATCTAGAATATACCAACGATTGAAGAGTGAAGTCTACTTTGATTGTATAAGACTAGAGGTCAATATATTTGACTGGAATCATAATACAAATCAAACAATCTAAGAAGTTGTAAAACAAAACACCGATTGTGGTGTTGCACGCAATTATTGAATCAAAAGCTAAATATATCAACAATGACTCATGGGAAGGAGACTCGTTATTGGAGGGATAAATCAAAAGCTAAGTTGATTCAGCTGAATGTACATGGTGCTAAGCTTATGAATATAAAAGGTTATAACATCATTGGCTAAGGAAGTGATAGTTTACAAAACTAAGTATGGTGTTATTTTTGGGTTGTTATGAGTTGTGAATCAATGATATCACCTAATTATAACTAGTACGCTCATCAAGATATCAGCTGCAAGTTTCTTTTATTTCTACATCCAGAACTGTTGGTACACATGGCTTACATTTATTAAAAGATAAAAAAAAAAAGGGTAACAAGAGCACAGGTATGTTAACAAAAAGGTGAGCCATGTGGACCTGTGGTGTTAAACAGCATGTAACTTTCAACAAAATAAACTGGTACCAATGTATCCATCCAAAGATATGGGAGAAATAAAAATGCACAAACCACAAGCTATATTAACAGAAAGATGCAACTAACCCCACTTTATAAAATCTTTCTACCCCCAGTCGACAAAATGGATTAATACTTTAAGGAGCTTAGAGAAGGTAACTGACAATTGAACGAGTGTGATCAACAGAGTTGTCCTGGTTCATAGGGTTCTTATTCCCTCCATGGAAGGAGTAATAATTGTCATTGTTATGGATTGTTATTAAATATTCAACCAATGCAATTCTAAGTATAAACCTGTAGTGCAGAAAAGAAAACACAGAGATGTAAGGCCATCTTTTAGGGGAATATGTGCAAGTTTGCAGGATCCCCCAACATGAATATGTACTGTGCACATATGGATCCCAAACGTCTAAAGATGAAAATTCATGATTCTTGTGATAAAACATACACCCTCTTCTAGAAAGCCGGATGATTCCAACAGTCATATTGCCAATAGCAATACAATTTTGCACTTTATTCCTCTACTTAAAAATATAATCTACTACAACCATCACCGTTTCTTCTCTTCACGCTTCATCTACATTCCATAAATTTTATTATTTTTATTTATTATTTATTATTATTATTTTATTTTTTACATTTTCAATTACAATGGCAAACCAAAATTAAAAAGGAAAAAAGTCTGGCTAACCCCATATATCATAATTTTCAAGCATAAGCTCCGAATCTCAATACCGAATACAATTTCTCATAAATTTTCAAATTCAAAATCGAGATTTCTGCTCTCAGCTCAGCTCTATTCTCAACAACCATATTAAATGAATCTACCTAACTTGCATTCGCCAAAGCTTGCCTATCGATCGCGATTTCAACACATGGAAATATATGTAAAGAAGTAACTGGTTAAATTAAGGATCAATCAAGCATGAAGCGGCGAATAAATTCAATCCAAGTTCGAATAACATAGACGATACTAAGATTGAAGATGATGGTAAATGTAGGAACTCCACGGGATGACATGATGATCACATAGTTGTGGTGATAGAGAAAGAGGAAGATCAATTGGATTTGATATGAATGAATCACCCAGTGATGATGGTAAACCCATAGCGTTAGCTGCCTTGTGAGTAGTCAAAAAAGTAGTCAAAGCAAAGATTTGAGATGGTGGTGAATGTAGGAACTCTACAGGATGGCATGATGGTCAACACGGCTGCGGTGGTAGAGGAAGTGGGAGATCGATCGGATTTAATATGAATGAATCATCCAATGATGATGGTAATCCCTTAGCTTAGCTGCCCAGCAAGCAATCAAAAAGTAGTCAATGCAAGGGGACAAAGAGTTATGTTCCTGCTCAAACGAATGTTCGGAAGATTCAAGCAAAATATCAAACCAAAGTGAGTGTGCCTTTTGGAATTTGATTAAAAAAAATTCATCCCCCAAAGTAAACGAAGGAACGGAAAAGTATGAAACTATTGTAAAAATCATCTAGGTGTTAACTTAGACCCCGCCTCGGGACCAAGCGTGGTTTACGGCCTTGGCATCCACCTAGGATCCACTTAGGCGTTAGACAAGACTTGTTGCCTTACCTAATCCCCTAGGTAGAGACTTTTGTAATAATTGCATCTTGCAGTTATGTATGAAACATATGCTAAACATTTTGCATTTTTTAGTTGAAAATAGGCATTGTCTCTCTGCCTTCAAAATTAATAATGAAGATCAATATTGAAAATAGGTATACGTTGGATCATCGTAAAGAAATTTTGCATAAATATCTAAAAAAAATTATTGATAATAAATTAATAACAAGGTTCTCAAAAACACCTAGCATTTTTTGATCCCTACCTAGACGATAAATCACTCCCAAACCCACCACCTAGCCTCCAACTAACGATTTTAACAACATTGAAACCAGAAAGTCATTGGAAGTGCAACGAAAGGAAATAAATACGGTTTTCCAAAAATGAAATCAAATAATATTCGAGTTAGCAAAGTAGCGCCACCAAACTTTATATGGTAACTATTTAATTATGCATTTAATTATGCACTGCCATGTGATATTGTCCAACGACGAACTTCGATTCGAATCCTAGAAGTTTTGACCAAGATGGAAGTGTACGATTCTACTGTAGTGGAGACACTCATCCATCAAAGAAACATAAAGCAAAGAAAAATATTTTGATGGGCAAAACGATTTGATGCAATCGTTGAAAAATGTTGTCATATCACAAGGTACTCATGATAGACAATTGAAAAATAAAAACATAAAAAGTACCAACTATTGACAACTAGTATACCGATCATGAGTTAAGCTTTTGATCAAGCTGTTAAGTATTGCTTGCTTTATTTAACTTCTTTCTCCTTTAATTTTGCAGGCTTTTGGTCTTCAAATTATCTTTTCATTGGCACGTTTTCTTAATCTTCTTGGTGTTAGTGATAACATGGAAAATCATGTCAGTGTCATATTGGATTAATAAAGATATCAAGAGTACCAAGAGATTTCTAAAAGATGAAAATCTTTTAAATGTGTTGGTTGTTCAAAGATTTACATTTCTCAAAGGGAGTTGTTAGTCACAAGTCAGACGTTATAAGCCTTCTAAGAGGGGAGAAAGGTCGCAAACACAATCGACCATGAGTCCACATGTAATCCACATAATGCAGAGGCTCAAGCCCCGGCCCTCGTAAGGGAAAAGAAGCTAGCGAGCGCCTTTTTTCTACTCCATATATTGGAGGTATCCTCTCCATGCTAAAAGCATTCTCTTTCTTCCACTTCTATCCCATGAAATAAAAATATTACACCTTTGTCCTCAAATAGCAAGTCCTCATCAAGACGTAATTGAAAAGGAGAATTACACGCCATTGAGCAAGTGCCCTGACAAGTTAGATCGTTGTTGGCTAGATATATTACATGCAGAATTAGCCAAGGATAGAAGAACCTTATATAATAGATCTAGGACATCATAACCTAGGAATATTTTGAGTGCTCATTTGTAGCTTCTTGTATTTTCATTTTTTGACATTGATTGTTGGGTACTTGGGTTGTGTTTCAACCTAATGAAACCTGTACGCGAAGACTTCAAAATTCACATATAGAAATGAAATAATTAGACGTAAGTGAAGGTAAAAATATATAGTTAATGAAGATGTGATATATAGAAACCAAAAATATAATTTCTCAGTAAGACAAGGCTCAAGTCTCAAAAGATAGTAGAACGACTTAGAGAAGACCATAAAGGAATGACCTTGCTTACTACGCCTGAACATAAAAGCATTGTTGTAGTAAGGTCAAACCCGCTCCATATATTTATTTAGGAAGACTAATTCCAATGAAAAACCTCCCATTAACTCCACTATCTGCTCTACCGCCTACAGATTATAACCACTATCTTCATTATGGAGGTGATAATAATTGTTAATCGTGGGTCTAAGCCATTTTTAGCTTTCCTATCTAGCGAACTTTGCTTTTAATAATTCACATAAATAAACTAAATTCATGAATTGACATAACATTGAAAACTCATCTTTGAAAACATCCAACAACATATTAAATTTTCATATGATTCTACGAACGTTACAATGGGTTTAAGAGACTAAAGGCTCTATGCTTCAGCAATTTTTTATCATTAAATTTTTTTAATAGTAATATATTTAATACGCAAATCTTAAATCATCATTAAAATATTATATTCACTTAAAAACGAATTAATACGACACTGAAAACATTTTGGATGAAGTCTTACTCACCAAAATGACATGTAATCTCCCCATGATGAGGGAAGATATTGCCATCATTCATTCCTTAATTATCCTCTAATGAAATATCATTTTCTCCTTTAGAAGTTTCTATGTTGAAACCATGAAAGTGAAGAATGAATGAGTATTGTAGAGAATGAAGTTAGAATGAAGGAACATAAGATGCTTTGGGGTTTCTTGATGGACTTGGGATTAATAGCCCAAATGAGCCTTAATTAAAGAATTCCTTTCCTCTATCGCTCTATTCTTATTCTAAATAAGAATGCAAAGTAAACTCTTTATTCGTATCATTCACTTACTCCCAAAATTAAATAACTTTTCCATAAAATTGTTAACTATGTTTTCTAAGTGTTTCATATGCCTAGTTAATTAATTTCCCTCAAGTGTTTTCCCACACTTCATTAATTAACTTACTTTTTATCCACTTTAATTAGCATTCTAAGTGGCGCACTACACTTTTCAGTTAAACTAATTCATGCATAATTTTTGACATAATCCTCCATAAAATTCTTTCCATAAATAATTAGTAAAAAATAATTAACTAGTTAATATTTAAGTGCATTCACTGCAGCTAGCTAGTAATTATTTATGTAGTTTGCAAATATATTATTTTAACCACATCACTATTCAATCACCACATCATGTCATCGAATATGATGCTAATAATATATATGAATCCAGGATGCAACAAAAGTACTCTTAGCCCGATAGAAATATTAATGTCTTTCAATATCATTCGTAAACAATTTCACTTAAATTACATTTTGCTTTAACAATTTGTAAATGATGTCAAACTATAATGTGGGTCTAACAAAATGAACAATAGTATTTAATTTTGATAGTTTAATCAGCATTGTGAGTAATGCCAAATACTGTTTAAACACATTTTCAATTTAGGCATGTATAATCCAATTGACATTTCAATTTTCCATTTTCAAATTATAACATTTCATTTTTTTATGCGTAAAACACATGTGATTTATACTAATTATTATGCATCAACATGTGGCACTGCGGGGTGTGTCATTTGCACTATTTAATTTAATTGTGTTGTGCGGAACATCTATCATATCTGCTAATTACTTCGCTATGCACATGCTCCACTTGTGCCATTAAATCTCGTAAATTATAGTCGCAATAGAATTATAATATTTTAATCCAACCGCATACTTCACATGATGCCCTTAGATGCAGGGCTGACCCAAAACTTTTGTTTCCCCGGTCCATATACGCATTTTTGAAAGAAATTTAAAAAGCAGAAACAAACTATTGCCTGCTACCAGCTTTCAACCTACGCCAGTAACATTCACTCCAATAATCCTACTACTAAACCACGTATTACATGACAATATTGTTTGGTTTACGTTTTATATATAAACAAGTATTAAAAAAAATTCATTGTCCCCAGCCCAATGGGTTGCCCTAGCCCAAGGGCTTGGTGGGCTGTCCTCTGGACCGGGCTTGCTTATATGAAATTGAAGTAACGGGTTCTGGCACCCATTAAAAGTTAAAAGTTAACAATTATTTTCAACTGAAAATTCATACATTTAGATGCGTAAGTTAAAAGTTCAATCTTAATCAGATTATTTATGAAAAATTTCTTTATCGTTTCAAAAACGTGTTTATTAAAACTACATAAATCAATTATTATTTATACAAACAACCCATGGTAGGTTATTTAAAGATGATATCAACAAAAATAACATAGTGATATACTTGCATTCATAACTTATCCGAATACATTTCATAAAATGATCCATCCAGTCACCTGAACATCATTTAGTCTCTATATATGTCATGACAATGTAAAATGTAGAAGAAATAATAATGCATTCCATATATAAACCAATGTATTGTACACATTTATGTATTTTTTTCACTTAATAAAGAGCAATATTTTTAGCGCATAAACTACTCCACAAGCAATAACAAAACGGTGAAGAAGAAGAAAAACATTCAAGGTTACAACGATAAAAACAAAATTATTGATCAACAAATTAAATTGTTACAGAATAAAGAGAATGGAGGCAATTAGGGAGAGAACAATTCTATTGAATTGAGAGATATATATTTACAATACAATCAAGCTCCATATTTATAGACTACTTATGCAGTGCAGATTACAATAATGCCCTTTCATATTTAGCATATTCATCCCTATTATTAATGTATATTGCAACACTCCTCCTTGAATATGCGTATGTAAAGATGATAAGAGTAATTGCCTCATTAAAAACCTTGTTATGAAAAACCCAGTGGGAAAAAATCATAAACAAGGAAAAGAGTACAACATGATTTCATCTTTAAGTAACATATATTTTATAATGTTACTATGAGGGTTGATTCTTCTGGATCAAGATAATGCCTCATTAAAACCTTACTAATAAAAACCCAATGGGAAAAAATATTAGTGAAGGAAAAAGAGTACATTATAACGTATTTCATACGCTCCCCCTGGATTATAACGCATTATTCAATTAGTTTGTTGATGCAGCCGACGCATACCAATTTTGTACACCATCTTCTGAAATGTTGATTTTGGAAGCGCCTTTGTGAATAAGTCCGCTGGATTTTCTTGGGATCGGATTTGTTTCACTTCTATCTTATTATCCTTTTGTAGCTCATGTGTGAAGAAAAATTTAGGAGAAATGTGTTTCGTCCTATCACCCTTAATGTAACCCGCTTGAATTTGAGCTACACAAGCTGCATTGTCTTCATAAATAATGGTTGACCTTTCCGTTACTGATGGAAGTTGGCAGCTTTTTCGAATATGTTCAATCAGTGATCTTAGCCGAATACATTCTTTACTTGCTTCATGTAGTGCTAGTATTTCAGAGTGATTGGATGATGTTGCTACCAATGTTTGTTTTGTAGATCGCCATGAAATTGCTGCATTGCTGTTATTAAATACATATCCAGTTTGTGATCTTGCTTTATGTGGGTCAGAAAGATAACCTGCATCAGCATAGCCAACTAGATTTGGATTAATGCCTGTGTTAGAGTAAAATAAACCCAAATTTGTCGTTCCACGAAGATATCTCATGATATGTTTTATACTATTCCAGTGTCTTTTTGTTGGTTCTGAACTGTATCTTGCTAGAAGATTTACTGAAAATGCAATATCTGGTCTTGTGCATTGGGCCAAATATAATAATGCACCAATGGCACTAAGATATGGCACTTCCGGGCCAAGCACATTCTCATCTTCTTCTTTTGGGCGGTAAGGGTCCTTTTTAATATCTAAAGATCTAACAACCATTGGCGTACTAAGTGGATATGCTTTATCCATTTGAAAACGCTTTAGAATTTTCTCAATGTAGTTTGATTGATGGATTAATATGCCATTAGTACTATGCTCAATCTGTAGACCGAGACAGTGCTTAGTTTTGCCAAGATCTTTAATTTCAAATTCCTTCTTTAAGTAATTTATTGTTTCATCAATCTCTTCTGGAGTTCCAATCAAATTTATGTCATCAACATAAACTGCTAAGATAGCAAATCTCTTTACCGATTTCTTTATAAAGACACATGGACAAATGAGATTGTTTTCGTATCCTTCTTTTACCAAATATTTACTAAGACGGTTATACCACATTCTTCCAGATTGTTTCAATCCATATAGTGATCTTCTTAGTCTTAATGAGTACATGGACTTTGATTTTGCTTCAGGCAATTTATATCCATCTGGAATTTTCATGTAAATGTTGGTATCTAATTCACCATAAAGATAAGCTGTCACAACATCCGTTAATCTTATATCGAGTTTTTCAGAAACTACAAGGCTTATCAAATATCGGAATGTTATGACATCCATGACAGGGGAGTAAGTTTCCTTAAAGTCAAAACCCGGTCTCTGCAGGAAACCTTGTGCGACAAGTCGTGCCTTGTACCTCACGACTTCATTTTTATCATTTCGTTTTCTAACGAATACCCATTTATAACCTACTGGTTTAACATTTTCTGGTGTTTTTTCTATTGGTCCAAATACACCATGTTTTTGAAGTGAATCTAGTTCCACTTGGATAGCATCTTTCCATTTTGGCCAATCGTGTCTTTTTCGACATTCATTTATGCTATTTGGCTCATTATCATCATTCTCATTATTCTCATTATGGTCATGACCTTCAATTATTTCAGTAGCTACTGCGAATGAGAATACATCGTCAATTATTATTTTACTTCGATCCCATATTTCTCCGTAGTTCGTATAAAATATTGAGATCTCATTATTATTAGGTACCATTTTATCGTTGGAATCTTCTTTTATCTCTTCTGGGATAATGTTTCCTTCCACGCTTCTAGGAGAATTGGGATTTTCATTTGAGTGATCTTTTTGATCACTTATAACCTCTTCAAGAGGTTCCTTAATTGATGATTTTTCATTAGACTTTCTTTTTCTAGGCGCCAAGTCTTTTGAACCAATTGGCCTTCCACGTTTTTGTCTTGCTTTAGATTCATTTGCTGCTATATTTATTTTTGATCCTTCAGGGACATCAATTTTTGTTGGTGCATTTGCTGCTGGAATGTGAGATTTAGTTATTTTTGCGGAGTCACTAAATGCATCCGGCAGTTGATTTGCAATATTTTGAATATGCAAAATTCTTTGTACCTCATATTGGCATTGTTTAGTACGTGGATCCAAATAAGACATAGATGGATTATTCCATGATATTTCACGCCGTTCTACTGAAACGGTCTTTTCTCCCCCTAACGGCGGGAAGATTGTCTCATCAAATTTACAGTCTGAAAATCTTGCAGTGAAGACATCACCTGTAAGAGGTTCAAGGTAACGAATTATCGATGGGGAATCAAATCCCACATAAATTCCCAACCGTCGTTGAGGACCCATTTTAGTACGAAGTGGGGGATTAATAGGTATATGCACAGCACAACCAAATTTTCG
Source organism: Allium cepa (assembly GCA_030765085.1). Classification (NCBI taxonomy): domain Eukaryota; kingdom Viridiplantae; phylum Streptophyta; class Magnoliopsida; order Asparagales; family Amaryllidaceae; genus Allium; species Allium cepa. Next base: position 189,370,891 of record CM060942.1, read on the forward strand.
TAAATGTGAAATATTTGGTTGAAATCCAGTTAAGAGCTGTGATGGTGAAAGTTGATGATAAGCTGTTGGTCTAATTTTAACCAATTTCGATGCATGCAAAATTGCATGCCCCCAAGCTGAAACAGGTAGTTTTGATTGCATAAGCAATGGTCTTGCAATAAGTTGCAAGCGCTTAATTAATGATTCTGCTAGACCATTTTGAGTATGAACATGAGCTACTAGATGTTCAATTTCAATCCCCAATGATAGACAATAATCATCAAATACTTGAGAAGTAAATTCTCCAGCATTATCAAGTCGAATCGATTTAATTTGATGATCAGGGAAGTGTGCTCTCAATTTTATTATTTGAGCAAGTAGCTTGACAAACGCCAAATTTCTTGTAGAAAGTAAACAGACATGTGACCAACGAGTTGATGCATCAACCAATACCATAAAATATTTGAATGGTCCACATTCAGGGTGGATTGGGCCACATATATCACCTTGAATTCTTTGTAAAAATGTTGGAGATTCAGAGGTGATTTTACTATATGAAGGTCGAGTGATTAATTTTCCTTGTGCACATGGGGCACATAAGTAATCACTTGGTAAATTCAATTGGTTTGATAAATCATGTCCGTTTGAGTTTTTGGCAATTTTACGCTTCATAGTTGATCCAGGATGACCCAAGCGATCATGCCAAAGAATCAATGTCTTTGTATTTGTGAGCTTCTAGCTCATGTTTATAGAGTGAGATTCAACTATGCCAATTTTTGTAAAATATAAACCAGTTGAAATTGTACCAAATTTTTCTAGGATAAGCTTCTGGCTTTCAATTCTAGAAATAACACAAAGATATTCTTTGTTGTTTTCATTTATAGTTTGAATATGGTATCCATTCATTCTTATATCTTTGAAACTCAGCAAATTTCTTTTAGAGTTGCTTGAGTATAATGCATTCTAAATAAAGATATGCGTACCATTTGGTAATATTATATGGGCTCTTCCGGACCCGTCAATTATATTAGCAGATCCAGCTATAGTGGAGACTTTAGCTGAGAAATTTTTAGATAGTTCAGAGAAAAACTTCTGGTTTTTCAAAATTGTATGAGTAGTTGCACTATCTAGTAAGCATATATCATCACCCAAATGGCGTTCCATACCTTAAGAATTAAAGACAATGATTAGTCAATCACTAAAATTTGTATGTATAAATGAATGTAATGTAAACAAACAAAGTAATATGATTAAAATAGGCTATTGATTAAAAACAACATCCACATTACACATTACTAGTACTGCAAAGGGAAATACAATTAAACGAACACAAATTTCAAACTGATTTATTGATGCAAGCTAATGAAATAAAATGAAAGTCACATAACAAACTTCAAGACATTTCTAATTGATCAACTCGGTCATATCATTGATCATTGCATTTAGATTTTCATCATTAATGAAATTTCCATTGTCATCTTCGAAGAAATCATCTAACTTCAGGTTAGTGTTTTCAGGTAACTTTTCGGCATTATTTGCCTCAATATTCTTCGAGCGATGATATTCTTCAACTGTTTTCTTTGATGATCTACATGTACGAGACCAGTGACCAGATCGTCCACATCTATAACAAACTTCCTCATAATGCCTTTTATTTTCTGAAGCTGAATCATTGTTCTTTATAGGCTCAATTTTCTTTTGTTGCTTTTTAAAGTTGGTGGTTTTGTTACCTTTAAAACCACCATAACCACCTCTGCTAGAGTTATATCCATGTCCACGACCATGTCCTCTACCTCGACCTCGACCCCTACCTCTTCCAGAGTGGACAAAATTAGCATTAACTTCAGGTAATGCAGTTGAACCAGTTGGTCTTGAGGAATGATTTTTTATAAGCAATTCATTATTTTGTTCAGCAATTAGTAAGCATTCTATGAGTTCAGAATATTTTGTAAAATGACGCTCTCGATATTGCTGCTGCAGGAGTATATTCGAGGCATGAAATGTTGAGAAAGTCTTTTCAAGCATTTGTGCGTCATCCACCTTTTCTCCACATAATTTCAGTTTAGAAGTGATTCTAAACATTGCATAATTATATTCTCTTACGGACTTAAAGTCCTGAAACCTCAGGTTCAACCACTCTTGCCTAGTGTTTGGAAGTATGACCGTCTTCTGGTGGTCATAACGCTCCTTCAGGGAGTTCCATAAGTGGAGAGGGTCTTTTTCAGTTAAATATTCTGTTTTTAGATCGTCATGGATATGACGTCTTAAAAATATTAGAGCCTTTGCTTTGTCCTGCTGGGACATAGTATTGCCATTTTTAATGGCATTTTCTAAGCATTGAGATTGCAAATGAATCTCAGCATCCAGTATCCATGATAAGTAGTTGTCTCCAGATATATCCAAAGCTTTAAATTCAAGCTTGGCGATGTTTGTCATTTTGTGAACTGTTCATAAAATAAATTGCATAAGGTGAATATATTCGCCACAACAACATTCACTATTTATCTGTTTCCAGCTAAAAAGAAGAAAAAAAAATGGAAAGTCTTCATTCATGGTATCAAATAACTATACCAAAAAATAAATTGTATCAACAAAACCAAACATTTGGATTTTGCAACTTTCATGTATTTATCAAATAAAAATGGAAAGTCAGCTTTTGCGTATATTCCATTCCAAACTTTTGAATTTTATTTGGCAATAGATCCGCAAAGGGAAAATAAAATAAAATAATAATATTGAATTTAGAAGCCAAAGAATAAAAATAAGAGTGATACAAGAAAAAACATGAAAAATATAGAAGCGAACCCCAAACTAGCATGTGCTGACTTGATAGCTTTATCAAAAAATATATGATATTGACAATTACCTTTTTGGAGAGAGGAAAAGTAACGAGTTTATAAAGAAATGCAAGAACAATTTCTTTACCTGCTGTTTTAAAGGAAATAAGAAATAGAATGTATGTAGATATATTCTAAAAGACTCGTCTGCACTAATATATATAATATGATTTTGAAGATAAATAGCCTTAGAATTGGAATGGTCAGAAGAGAAATAGCCAGAGTAATTAATATTTAATTACTTGCTGAGAAGTTGGAAAGTTTGAAGGTGAACAGGTTGAGGTCAATAATTAATTCGCATTCCTTCGTGCTGATAACGTGTTACAGAATAAAGAGAATGGAGGCAATTAGGGAGAGAACAATTCTATTGAATTGAGAGATATATATTTACAATACAATCAAGCTCCATATTTATAGACTACTTATGCAGTGCAGATTACAATAATGCCCTTTCATATTTAGCATATTCATCCCTATTATTAATGTATATTACAACATAAATCTAATTCTTTCACTCTAGTCAAAGTAAAAAATATAATTATTTCAAATTTGGGGAAAACATCATAAATAAAAGCAGCACAAATGGAGATGGGGGGTATCGATCCCCGTACCTCTCGCATGCTAAGCGAGCGCTCTACCATCTGAACTACATCCCCATGATGAAAAATTTGATCCATGATAGTCTTCTTTGTGTTCTTCCGGTTTTATCAAATGCCCTTAAGGAATATACAGGAAGCTACCACGATTTCAATTCAGACGCTATGGAAATTATATCTCTACAACGTAGAAGCCAATGGCTTTTTCTTCTTTTTCAAATATTAAAAAAAAAGATTGTTGGTCGATGCCAAGGGAATTTAATTTCAAGACTTTTACATCCACAATTTAAAGCCTTACAATCATAATGGTGGTCCATAGTAATGTTTTTGAAGTAACTGATGCACAACTCTCAGACCGTGCTCTTCAATAAAATACCATGTGAATATGAATACGTTTCTAGTAAAGAAAATATATGAATATTGTGTGATGCAATGAAAATATCATGTGTCCATGATTCAATACGCTACACACACAAACAAAAGATTTATGCTACACCCCTCTCCATTACAATTTTAGAGCCACATGTCGAACTGCCATGCAAAGTTCTAGATATGTCCTTACATAACTCAAAATCATCTTCAAATTATTTTGTTTGATTCGAATAATTTTAACATATTCAAAATAATATTTCAAATTGATAGTCAAAATAAATGTTCTAAATGATTGATGTTGCTTTAACATTTCAAACATGCCAAAAATTTCAAAATGATCATATTTTTTGCGGTCGTGATATTTATAGTGTAGATTGAACATACCTAAGGTTTAATTTGATTTTGAACTATGTATCTCTAAAAATATAATGGTATAGCGAAAGCGATCTGTAGTGGACCCTTACACCCACAATACACACACATATATGTATGTATGTGTCCGTGTGTATGTGCACGTACGCATGTGCACGTCTTGCATACGTGAACTTTTTTAATCAATTTGCTTAATTTTTCGATGTAATAAGCAAATGTAAACATTTTTATGCAAATCAAAACCGATTTTGATACCAAATGTTATAACTTAAGAGGACCGTGACTTAATGATATAACTATATAGAAAATTATACTTTGCTCTATTCATCATCGGTCTTTTCTCCAATGGATGAAAGCTTCTTCGGATGTGCATCACTTCTATAACTTAATGCGTCTTTCTAAAGGAGGGAAAGATAACCTGATATTATGATGCAACTTTGGAGAACCTTATTATCATTTGTATAGAGATTATAAGACTCTTAGCATTCTTACACTATCAAGTACTAGTATGAATCGCACGTACATGCATCTAGTAGCTAGATAAATTTACTTTTATTTAATAAAAAGTTAATAGACAAAGTGTACCATAAATGCAAAAGCTTTGGTCGTCACAACACCTTTCTTTCAAGCAGTTTTTTGGTGGTGTCCGATGCAGATTGATAGTGAAATTCCATTGATGGATGGTCGGGAAGGGGATGGTGGTGGTGGTTGCAAACCATTGATAAAATTTCATGGATAGGTTGCACGGTATTTTCTGAATTTCAAAAGGACATGCTGGAAATCTTATTCGTTGAATTCTCTTTATTCATAGTAGAGATAATGAAAACATACACTATAATTAAAAACATGAATGGTCTCATGGTATTAGTAATAATGCTGGAAACTCAATGAAGACCTCTCTATGTTATTCTTCTTTTTTATTCTTTTTTAGTCTTTTTTTCTTATAGTATCAGTAAACTGGTTTTTTGGTTGTTAAAATGAACAATAATGTCAGCATGGGCAGCCCCATAGTCAGACTAGCTATGTATCAGGTAAAGCCCATGCATTTCCTTACCAATCGAGTTACTCGGACACCGAGCTAAGTGCATGAATGAAGGTTAACACTTCATCTTTATCTTTACTACTAATAATGATAAATTCATGAACTAATTTCAACCGTATCTTTTTGAATTATCCAAAATACCCTTTCAAACCACTTGAGAAACCCTAGACAAAAGCTATTTGCTTATCAAACCCAAACTTCGTCATCCCTCTGCCCTCTCTTCCAATAAGAAATCCTAGATCGATCAGAAATCAGAAGCTATTCGCTTATCAAATCCAAACTCCATCATCCTTTTGCCCTCACTTCGAATCGGAAACCCTAGATTAATCAAAGATCAGAAGCTATTCGTTACCAAATCCATACTCCTTCGAACCCGCACCTCCTCTACCCCTGAAATCGATCAAAAATCTCATTGTCATTGTCCTCCTACCTGATCGCAACGCACGGTCATCATAACGTCGTCATCGTCGACAATCCACTATCCACACCAAGCATCTGCCGTCTCTCGATCACTAACGCTATCAATTGCTGGAAGTTTCAGCTAATGCACCGTGTCGCTGTTTACAAAGGGACGAGCATTGCAGTTTGCAACCATTTTGTAGACTAGATTAACTAACTGTGCTGTAATTCCTCCACTTAACTAACTCATTCTGCTCCGATCCTCAAGTACCGCTCCTTAGATATCGTGCTTTGACCACTTTTAGTATTTTTTAATCTTCTATATTTTTTTTTGTTTATTTATGTTCCATTATATGTTGCTTTTTTAAACTATTAGAAATGAGTGATATTGATAATTGCTTTGCTGCTCATACATTTTCACTCAGTAGATTGTTATTGATTGTCTCATATGATTAAGGTAGGTGATTACTTAATTGATTTTGTTTACAATTCGAGAATTATGCAGGGGATTTTCAATTCTTTTCGTTTACAAGAATCTCTTTTTCTCCTTATCCCTCGATCTCAGATTTTTCTTTCAAATTCATGTGTTTTGATTTCGTTATTCCCTTTTTTATTGAAAAATGAGGATCCACTTGCTAAATCACTGAATATTAATTTTACTTTTATAGTGTTGTTTCATTTACAAATGCATCACATGATTTTGGTTTTGGTTGTAGTGTTGATTATTTCATCAATATCTTGGTGTCATGTGTGTTTATAATTAATACGCATTAATAGTTTAATGCTGAATTTTAGTTCTGTTTGGTGCAATTGAGTATATATCGCAATCTTTTATGGTAATCCGACTTCTAAGCATGCTAGCTTGCTTATACTGAAAGTTCTTGGACTTGGCATCTGTTTTTGCGTTTTAACATACATATTACGACATTTTTGACTTAACAATTTCATTCATTACTATGACTCTAAGAATATTGACTCTCTTCTTAGATTTTACCTACTTCGGCCACCATGATGATTTGTCAGTATCAAAAACTCCTTGCAAGAACTGTACCTGCATGGATTCAATTTTAAAACACTGGAAGAAGATCATAGCGATAGGGAACTCTATATTCATGTACGTAGCTTTTCAATACTTAAGCTTTTTCTTGCTACCTTTTAAGTTTAACTGTAATAGGTAAGTAAGAAACTCCATCAGCATGTTTATTCCTATATATAGCTGCGTTATTGATACAATGAAGCTCTTTTTGACTAATTTATATTACATGTTAAATTAGATAAATAAACATCATATTGTAGAACTGGATTTCACTCTGATATAGTTTGAATATGTTTATATTGTAATTCCCTTAGGTGGCACTGAATTACATAGGAAGACATAGGACCTCTGTTGGTATGACAAAATAGGAGAGAGTCAAGTATGTTTTACTCATAGATAGCCATGTTGTGATAAATGATAGCATTACTATTGTGCACCTCTCTCACCCTTTCTCATAAATCACATTAGCTGCTTATATCCTTGAGAAACACTATAATGTTATGTTGTAGAAATATGTGTGATTCGACTGTATTGTGCTTTAGGGTACTGATTTAATGATAAAAGAATATCTTTTTGTGGAAAATGACAAACCAATCGATCTGAAAGAATCAACTATCTTATTGAGTTAGGTTTGACTAATCTCCCATTTCTTTCAATTTATCACAACAGAGAATTATGTTTGAAAGTTTTAATTCATTAACGCATTAAACGAAAAATTTGAAAGGTCTGAAAGGTTTGATCATTAAGTGCAGTTGAAGAAACTTTATAGTGATCGTTAAATGTATTACCAAACTTTACGGTTTTTCCCTGTATATTTGCACATGCCTATCTATCATCATCTATACTATCATACATATTGTCATATTGAAACCACTGAAAAGTAATCATTTTGTTTTAATTTTGATTTAGGTATTAATGTGCACTCTCTTTTACGAGCATTAATGTAATCACAACAAGGGTAATATGATATTTGGTTATAAATTATCATTAATGACTTTTTTATCACAAATACGTATACTTGGATTTGTTTATGTAATTTCAATTCTTTAACATTTTGAGTTGTGTATTACGAAATTAGTTTGTTGATTTTCTAATTGGTAGAAAGAGAATCATTTGCAGATTCAAACTTTTATTTACTTTCATCTTAATAGTGAAATTTAAAAAGTATATTGTATATATTATATAAGCGGTGGTGATGAAAGATTCAAAGGATATATAATTTGATTTTGAATTTTGTTACATCCATATATATAGCTCTAAATGATAAATTTAGTTTGAAATTTGATAAATTAGTGTGTTGAAGCTTATTATTATGCCTATCCTGATTATGATCGCATTCTAGGTAGAATAATGGTTCTTAATGTGTGTGATCTTCTAATAACTTTATAACAATATCGGCAATTGAAGTAGTGGGAGTTGCATACCTAAAAGTAGAGAAGAAGAAGAAAGAAATTCCATGGATCAAGTAAGAATTAGTTTTGTTTAAATTTTACATTTTTAATTAATTCAATACGCAATTTAAAATTTTGTTTTTCTCATCTTTGATTGAAAAGCTGAGAAAATGTTTGAAAAGATCAAATTATTTGTTGAATGGTAGAAGTGTAGTTATGGATATACTATACTTAATAATTAAGTACATGTATCACCTAATATTTTATAACAAAAGGAGAAACCATTCTAGTTTCTCATTTTCTTATGTTGAAGCAGACTACTCTGTTTCAACAACAAGAATATAATTAATGCCTTTTATGGTTTGACTCATGTTGATATGTTAATATGTGGTAACTTATGCATGCTTTTAGAACTTATTTGTCTGTGCCTTTAATTACTTTTTGTTACTTTAGTTTTTATTTATTTTTAGTTCAATTTCACATAACCTTAGATGTCATTGTTGTTAAAAGTAGTCGGTCTTCATGTTATAAAAAAGGTGCAACGAGTATTTTATGTTGATTTATGAAGTAAACACAAAATATTGTTAACAAAAATGAAGAATTATCTGTTAAATGTGAAATTAGACCACGTATGTTAAGCGACTATTTAATGGGAATCAAGAGCTGCATAATGCTAAGAAAAATTGCAAAATAGTTGTTGTCATCGTTATGCATTTTTATTAAAGATTCAACCAACGCAATTCTAAGTATAAACCTGCAGTGCGGAAAAGAAAACACAGAGATGTAAGGCCATCTTTTAGGGGAATATGTGTAAGTTTGCAGGATCCCCCAACATGAATATGTACTGTGCACATATGGAATCCAATCTCCAATAAGTGATCTCGGGCTTGATTGTGTACGTATGTATGCTGGAATTTAATGAATGTAACAATTTCGGCTATGTGGATATTTATTTGAAAACCCTAGACATTATTATAATATAATCAGATTTCCTATCAAATGATTCGGTTATCCTAAGGCAAAAACTTGTTTGTGTTTATTTGCGGAGAGTCTTACGAGATATCTTTTATTTAAAAGTTTTTTTCAAGTTAAAAAAAACTTAACCATTTACTCACACCAGACCTATATCTGACCCGGAGTTTATTTCTGTTTTCTTAAAATCTTAGGTACTCAAATTTTTATGAGCAGCCAAGTGATCAGGTTTGGCTTGACGAATTTTGAAAAGCTTGGAGCAGGAGTCTTGGCGTATCTATCTATCTATCTATTTCCACAGTGTTATTGTCTTAAGTCTGTTGTATTTTGGAATGTAATGGATAGACAGGACTTTAAGACTGTCTAATGTGATGATGTTGTGTAACTGTGTAACTCTGATGTATAATGACTATGTAATAGTTATGTGATATATATTCTATTTTTCCGTTTCCGCTGTGAGATTCTGATGATTGTTGTTCTTTCTTTCTATCTTTTTTTCTACCTATTTCTTATTCTTAATGATGATGCGTCTTTCTGTGGAATGAAAGGCAGATCATCACAAATAGAGTCAAAAATAGTATTTTTTTCTGTATTTTTCTTTCATGCTAGAACTATTGCTTAGTCTGTTATCTTTATCTTGCTTAGAAATTCTAGTAATTACTTTCACTCACCAGACTTATTGTCTGACCCACTCCTCTGTTTCCCCACCAGCAGAGCTGAGTTGATTCAGTTTGTTTGAAGATTCATTCCAAGAGTTTCCTCGATTGAGATGTATTCTTCTACTTTTCATCCTTTTTATTTGGCTTATGGTAGACTGGTAATTGTGAGAGGGATAATGATATTGTTGTTACTTTTGTGCTCTGATTATGTGAGACAGAGATGCATTTTCATGAGACATGATAGATTTTGATATTTTGAGACATGTTATGCTTTTATGACTTATTTTGAGATAAAGTTCAATTTTGAATGATAAGTTATTATTTAAATATTTTCACTGTTTTATTTATTTACCTTGTGAATATTAGTCTCTATGATGCTTTAGCTATACCTATAACGCACCACATCCTTTGGTATGCCCTTTTGGGGAATACGAATGGTGTGGGGTGTTTCACACACTGGTTTATATTCCAGTAAAAATCACACCATCTCCTTTTCATCATACTGGATATACTCCTCAAGGAAAAAGAACTAAACGTACTCTTCGTTTTGATTCTCTATCAAAAAAGGAGAAAATCATCGATATTCATCATTATCATAGAGAGACTCTCGAACTGCAGCGTAAACTATACTATAAACAGAAAGTAAATGCTAAGCTTTTTAGTTTTCTGGAGCAAGTTACATTAAAGTTCTTCCAGTCTTCATCCAAAGGGAGCGTACATCAACCTTCGCCAAACCGTTCTCAAGCTCCACCAAATGCTTGGGAACGAAGCCCATAATATTCTCAGGTGACACCGAACTCCTAGAAACATAGCATTACAATTTTGCACTTTATTCCTCTACTTAAAAATATAATCTACTAAAACCATCACCATTTCTTCTCTTCACGCTTCCTCTACATTCCATAATTTTTTTTTTTATTTATTATTATTATTTTATTTGTTACATTTTCAATTACAATGGCAAACCAAAATTGAATGGGAAAAAAAAATCTGACTAACCCCATATATCATAATTTTCAAGCACAAGCTCCTAATCTCAATACCGAATACAATTTCTCATAAATTTTCAAATTCAAAATCGAGATTTCTGCTCTCTCAACTCAGCTCTATTCTCAACAACTATATTAATTAAATCTACCTAACTTGCATTCGCCAAAGTTTGCCTATCGACCACGATTTCAACACATGGAAATATATGTAAAGAAGTAACTGGTTAAATTGAGGATCAATCAAGCTTGAAGTGGCGAATAAATTCAATCCAAGTTCGAACAACATAGACGATACTAAGATTGAAGATGATGGTAAATGTAGGAACTCCACGGGATGACATGATGATCACATAGTTGTGGTGATAAAGAAAGAGGAAGATTAATTAGATTTGATATGAATGAATCACCCAGTGATGATGGTAAACCCATAGCGTTAGCTGCCTTGTGAGTAGTCAAAAAGTAGTCGATGCAAAGATTTGAGATGGTGGTAAATGTAGGAACTCTACAGGATGGCATTATGGTCAACATGGCTGCGGTGGTAGAGAAAGAGGGATTTAATATGAATGAATCATCCAATGATGATGGTAAGCCCTTAGCTTAGCTGCCCAGCAAGCAGTCAAAAAGTAGTCAATGCAAGGAGACGAAGAGTTATGTTCCTGCTCAAACGAATGTCCGGAAGATTCAAGCAAAATATCAAACCAAAGTGAGTGTTCCTTTTGGAATTTGATTAAAACAAATTTCATCCACCAAAGTAAACGAAGGAACGGAAAAAAATGAAACTGTTGTAAAAATCATCTAGGTGTTAACTTAGACCCCGCCTAGGTACCAAGCTAGGTTTATGGCCTTGGCATCCACCTAGGATCCGCTTAGGCGTTAGACAAGACTTATTGCCTTACCTAATCCCTTAGGTAGAGACTTTTGTAATAATTACATCTTGCAGTTATGTATGAAACATATGTTAAACATTTTGCATTTTTTAGTTGAAAATAGGCATTGTCTCTCTGCCTTCAAAATTAATAACGAAGATCAATATTGAAAATAGGTATACATTGTATCGTCGTAAAGAAATTTTGCATAAATATCTAAAAAAATTATTGATAATAAATTAATAACAAGTTTCTCAAAAACACCTAGCATTGTTTAATTCCTGCCTAGACGATAAATCACTCCCAAACCCATCACCCAGCCTCCAACTAACGATTTTAACAACATTGAACCTGAAAGTCATTGGAAGTGCAATGTAAGGAAATAAATATGGTTTTTCAAAAATGAAATCAAATAATACTCAAGTTAGCAAAGTAGCGCCACCAAACTTTATATGGTAACAATTTAATTATGCATTTAATTATGCACTTCCATGTGATATCATCCAAGGATGAACTTCGATTCGAATCCTAGAAGTTTTGACCTAGATGGAAGTGTACGATTCTACTGTTGACTTCGATTAAAAAATGTTGTCATATCACAAGGTACTCATGATAGACAATTGAAAAATAAAAACATAAAAAGTATAAAAGGAATGAAAAAGAAATGAAAATGATGTTGGAGAAAGAATGGACAGAAGCCACAAAGGAAATTGTTCACTTGTATAGCCATGTCGTTTTTTTATAGCTTCAATTATATAACCATTAGAATACAGGATTATACTTGATCAAATGGATAATAAAATAAGATTCTGGAGGCAATGCCAACTTTCTACGTATATTCATTTTGTCCACTTTATCATGTTAAAAATTCTTACGCAGAAAACAATTCATGCCACTACACTATAATGGAGATTCATGAAAGAAAAAAAAATCCAGAATACAACTAGTCTATATTGAATTGGAGCGCTAAAGAAGCACGGTATTTTTGAAGTTAAATGTAATAGAATTGGGGGTGACAAACTAACAGTGTCTTTGCGTTTCTTATTGTGTAGGATGCTAGAAACTAAAGCCTAGATTAAAAAAAAGCGCCAAGGAAAAGTGAGCGTCAACTTTTTAACCATTAATTATGTCCTCGTTTAACTTAAAAATTACTGTATGCTTTTAGGCCTTCGATCCCCCCTATAAATTAGTTGTATTCCGGATTTTTGTTTTCCACAAATTTCTTGTTACACTAAGTTGTAGTGAAATAAAATTCTCCTGTCATTTGTTTTCTATTGATTAACCATAACCATGATATGTTAATTTTATATGATTGAAGCTCCAAAAAGATAATAAGTGAACGATTTGCTCTACTATCTTCCACAATTCCATGAACGACCAGCTAGGATCCAACATGCATCAAATGTCCGACGAGCGATAAAGATATCCAAGAATCGGTGTCCCCCATCATACTGAGTGAGCTTACTCAACTGCAAGGGTGTAAAAATCGCTAAGCAAACGTTGACGAAAAGCATGGACTAGGGTAACTGTAAGTGGAGATTAGTCGGAAATTAATCGAAGCTAGTTGTTTTTAGTTTTAATAAACTCGTATATTTTGGATATAATTTTAGTATTTTGTTTTGTGCTAATTGATCCATAATGGAAATTTGGGGATTTGGACGGGCTAGGGAGCCGTCAAGGAGGTAAAAACACTTGAAACTAGCATGAAGATGCTTCTATGATATAGCTGGCCTCAACTAGCGCCTAAGTAGCGCATATATACCTAATTAAATGCTTCGATGTTGCGGTAATCCTCGTCTTGAGGACTTAAGCGAATGGCTAGGCAGCAAGCTTCGTCTAGCGCTTAGGTGGGGCCTAGATGGGGTCTAGAAAGAACTTTACAATCAAACTCAACAAATAATGCATGAATAAATTCCAAATTATCAGCAAGGCTATACTCTTCAATGAATAAATTCAAGTTAATTTAGATGCCATTTTTTATTTGCATATTCGCCATATAACATGTATGCGTCACCGTATGAAGAAATATGTTATTGCATCAGACTAACTGAAATTGCTCATCATATGACAATGGTAGTCCAGTACCAACAACAATCCCAAAGAATATAGCAATATCTAATGAAGTAATTCCTAGCTCTTCAAAAGAAAAATGAAATGTATGGATGGTCATCTACCAATGGGTCGTCAAAGCAGCACATAATTGTATATCATCATTTTAAAATGCCATATATGTTTATGGAAATATTTTACATTCATTGTAGCTATTTCAGATCACAAAATCAATGTGTGCTAAAAGGATAATGGCATACCAGGAAGAAAAAATCTAAATCTAATGTTTCATAAGAATCTTTGAATAATGTGATTATTGTCTATAATGGTAATTTTCGGTACATTTGAAATAAACTATTTGTTTAACGCTCACGAACGAAAAGTTCTAGCCTAATCAATGTATCAGACTTGCTATTTAATTTGCACAAAATGGGTTATGAACGTTGGTGAGATATTTAAATGCAACGAAAAGGTCTGGCTCTAGCAATTAGTACACTGCATATTCAGCGAGATGTTTAAAAAGAAATTACTTACTTTTGATATAAATATATTTCTAACATTCTTTTAATTTGCAAATCATGAAAAATATTTCCAATCAAATCGGATTGAGTGTTAAAATGCACTTTTGTTTGATAATGTACAAAAACCCTACAACTTATTAACCACGCTAATGATCTATGTGTAGATCCACCTTTCTAAAATGCCGAATAAATTTACACAAATACAATTTCATGCAATTTGAGACGTAGATAACCATCCAACATCTCATATTGCAGCACATTGTATGCAAAAGGTTGGTAATTTATCTGGCTTAGTCGGATAAAATTTAATATCATCCTCCAACAGACACCAGCATCGAGTGTCCATTGAAGTAACTATTGACATTCAATTATTTTCAAAATTGACTATAATTTAGTGGGGGTCTTGCTTGAGCATTGAGAAAGTTCTAGCTATGAAACTCCAGCGATACATACATGGTACCAGCCCTAGTGCGTATATAGACCATAGTATGAAAGGAAACCTCCGCCAAGATAGAAAGGAAAATAAATGGTTATTGACTGTATGCAAGATTAGAAGAACCATATAACACTTTTTCTAACAATTGATAAAACATGTATGAGATTTAAATCCAAAAGCTTTGCATTCGCATCCAAAGTATTATCCCTAGACTAGTGCACTGACGCATTATTATTTTTAGTTTACGAGAATAGAATAGTAATTTGAAATCTAATATTCCATACTTTGCAACCAAAGAAAACATATCCATATTTAGGTAAACTCTATAACCACAACGTGCAACCCCCCATTAAATCAAGTTTGCCTTCAGATATCAGAAAATATAAACATCATGGGCGCGAGTGCGCGCGTACAGAATAAAGTAGTAATCTGAAATCTAATATGTCATATTTTGCAACCAGAGCAAACATATACATGCTTAGGAGAATATAACCACAGTGTGCAAACCCCATCAAATCAAGTACACATTAAGACATCAGAAAATATTAACATCATGCACAGAGTGTGCGCTTGTACATGCATATACAAAGGTGTAGTGATTGGGCTTTCACATCCCGCTGTTCAATACCCATTCAGTTTTTGCATTTAATGATTTGAAATGAGTCAATACTTTACATATATGTTCTTATTATTGTCCAGAATATCCATGCAAAAAGTTACATAGTTTCAAAACTTTTAACTCTTCTAACTCATTCAAAATCACAAGTTGACATATATAATTATAAACCATTAACATGTTGATTATAACCAACAATATGAATTATCTGGAGTTTATTAGATTAAAAACACACTTACACAAGCAAACTGTTATATATTTATATGAACAGGAATTCTTGGCCAAGAAGAAGTTGGTTGCCTTGGATAATAGGAGGATGAGCTACAGTAATATATTTATTGAGTGTTTTACTGGGTACGAGGACTGCATGGCTACAATGCAGATAGTGAAGGGATGTGAGCTTAGGGGATGTCGATTAGAATGGTCTTTTGGGTGCCACTACATTGAGGGCATGACCGAGTCCGGATTTACCGAGATTCTACAGTATTGGGCTACGGAGACTGGTAAGAAGATTGAAGAAATTATCAATGTTCCTACGGAGATTGGAGAGAAAGCCGGAGAGATTTGTAATGCCTGACCGACCATTATTGTCCAGTCATGAGACGGCGTCACAATACGTATTTGTGTTATAATCAATAAGTTTTTAATCTAATAAAGTAACGATATGTTTGAATGTACAGTTTGCTTGTGTAAGTGTGTTTGTGATCCAATAATGCCAGTCCATAGTCAAGTAATATGGAGCAGTCATCTGCAAGTGATCTAAGACTTAGGTTGGCCAAACATAGATTTTCAGTTTACATTAGTTTAACAGTCATAGGACTGTTTTCTCTGTGTAATAGTCCTCAGGCTGGATCATTATGAACTCCAACCAAAATTAACTTAGTTCGTTTAAGCTCTTAATCACCCCTTATTTTAATTGATTTTTTAATCCAATATTACTATCCGATCGTTCAATAACTTTACCGATTCGGTCAAGAAATTTACAACTAATTTGATCGTTCAATCTTACATTTAGACAAAATTCAGCATACAATAGTAAATCCAATAATGATATGAAAACCCTAAGACGTATGAATTCAGAAAAGGGAAAAAAAGAGCTATTACTTGTCAGAAGGTTCTAGCACCTTATAATTCGATGTTCTGACTGCAGCGGCCATATCAAACCCTAACCCTGAACCCGCTTTTTCTCCTTATCCGGGTGCGAATTCCAATCGTCAGTCAATGCGGACGTCTCTTTGCCTGGAGACTGGACAACCGATTCTCTGTTCATCAAATTTTTGTTTTTTAAAAAACCTAAACAACAAATCTAGTATTGCTATGCAGAAAAAAATAGACTTTAAGAAATAAAAAATAAACCAACCTCTTTGTGTTCATCAAAATTAAGATCATCCATTAAATATTCACTTTCATCTTTAAAAGGAAAGATTTTGTTTTGGAATTTAGAGTTTAAATTTTTTGCTTTCTGATGATGTTTTGAGATAGTGTATGTAGGTTTTTCTGAGAAAGATGAAGAAGATACAGTTGTTTAGAGTTGAATGAGGAATTAGATTTTGAAGGTCATAAACGTATGAAAAATAATAATTGATAATAAAAATTTAATGGTAGTCAAAAGCATTTTCCTGCTGCCAATAGTAACACATACAAAAAATTCTATTTTTCAGTATATTTTTGGGCATGAAAACCTTTTAAGGACGCCCTTTCTAAATTAACAAGGACTTTAAATACAGTTTGATATATTGGTGTTTATTACCACTTCTAAATTTTTAACATGAATCTCCGAGTCTAAACCATAATATTTGAGGCATAGTTTGAGTTTAAATGTGACTTCTTACTATTTTTGATCTCATGACCACTGTTTCAAATCTTGTTTATCTCGCTCGAGATCTCGCTCAAGATCTCATTTTCAAACTGGTGTGAGATGAGATTTAGTGAAACGAGACGTTAAATTTTGTTGATATCTTATTTGACACTCATCTCGTCTAAGATATTAAGATCTCAAGTGGAATTTAAGTTAAATCTCAATTTATAGTCTCATTCGAAGACATTAAATTTTATTTATATCTTTTTGATACTCATCTCATCCAAATGATTAAGATCTTAAGCAGAATTTGAGATAAATCTCAATAGACTCGTTCAAAGATGTTTTCATTTACATATTTTTTTAACTTCTTACGTGGATCCAAAAGAAATTGCACTTTAATGATTTTTCGCTATACTAATATTATTTTTAATCTTTTAATGAGTGACAAAATATAGATGACTTTTTGTTTATTTGTTAATTCTAATAGTCAAATGAGTAGAACCCATTTAATCAATACCAAATCGATCACATAACTTCTATACTTTAAAAATAAAAATTAATATTATTGTTTTTTATGAATTATCCATGTCGTTAAGTTTATATTTAGATATAAGTATCATAAAATCTTTGAAATGTCAATTTTGGATTCAACTTACTCCGAGATAATCCGATGTCGACTTTAAAATCCGAGATGTACACTCGAGATACATTCATCTCACCCGAAATGTCGTCCGATACGAGATATTATATGTAGAATTCTCGAAACGAGACGTGATTGAAATTTGAGATTTAAAACATTGCTCGTGACATCTTGCACAATCAAAATAATTATTGTCTCTAATAAAAAATTGGATGAATGGGATAAATTTAGTGTGTTGCTAAGAGCATCCAATTTTTCTCTTTTAAAAATAATAATAAACGCAATAAAATTTGTGTGTTTTTTAATATAAAAGTCATTTCACACGGCAATCAACCATCGCGTGAAGTCGTTTTGTACGGCGAACAACCGTCGAACAACACTTATTTCCACGGCCATCAATCATCAAACTATTGTTGTTCGATGGTTGATCACCGTGGAAAACGGTGTTGATCGATGGTTGTTCGTCATGTAAAAAGACGTAGAAACTAATGCATTTTATAGCTCCTTAAAGTCTAGTATTAGGAAGAGTATAATATAAAATTTTATGGTATTTTTTAGCAACGCTATTAAATGAGGAAAATGAAGTGTCCTAAACAATGCACTAAATCAACCTTATCCTGTTTTATCCAACAAAATGCTCCTTCCTTGTTTGTAGTGATCAATCTTGCCACTCTAGTGCTTGAAAATACATGGCTATAATGCAATTAGTTACTAAAAACGGTAGATATCCACACTATACTATTAAAATCGAATTTCTCTATGAGCTCTCTCATTGCTTCGTATCTTTTCCACTTTTCATTCCTTTATTTTTATATAAAAAATAAATTTTTATCTATTTTGTCTATTCTATTACATAAAAAAGAGAATATTGGACTCTTTATTTTCTCATCTCTGCACTCTCACTCAAAATACTTTTCTCTCATCAATTTAAGGGGAAAATTTGTTTATCTCCATGAAATGTACTTGTTTAAAACCAAATTTATTTTCATTGCAAGATAACCATTTCTCTAATACAAATTATAACTTGGTTTAAGTTTCACATCTACCAAGTGACGTTCTCTTTCTCTACGCGTTCAATGAAAAGAAAAACATATTTCCTCTTCTTATTTCAAATCTTCACTTTTTTCTTCCATCTCTAACAATTGTTTCTTCCACATCACCAGTTTCTTATATAAAAAAATCAGTCATTTTCTTCACTTTTGCATTCTACTTAATTGTTTTTTAATATATTCATGTTTTGCAACAATTGTTTTTCTGCCTGGTGCATTTAGATTCCATATTTCTATGAATATATGAAAGCTTTCAATATGGCTTAGTACATCGATAAACTCGAATTAAATGTTAGATCTTTATTTTATTACTTAATTTTCTTTAATTCAAGTTTAAATTTGTCATTTTCGTAATAAATTTTGGATTTTAGTCTCTAATTCAAATTTGGTGTATAAATTCTATTTTCTTCTTATATTTTTTCAAGTAGAATGCTCATGAATTTGGTTTTCTTTATTTATTTTGCATGAGTTGATTGGATTTATGCATAAGGATCTTAGAATCTTGAAAAAATGTTGTAGGTAAAGTTGAACTATCTTTTAGTCGTTACGTTTTATATAAAAATTCATTTTCAATTTTTTTGTTAAAGATTATGAATTTGATTTGTTTTCAATTATTCTGTAGAGAATTATTCTGTAGAGATCGTGGTTTCAAGCCTTTGAGACATCAAAATGAATGATCTGCTTGGATAAAGACCACTCTTATTCTAAAAAAAATAAACAAATAAAGTTGGAAGAGAAAAATTATATCTACGGTAAAGGAATACACAAAAATTAATTTATAATCAAATAGTGAAGGGGAAAAATATAAATGCATAAGAAACAGTTTTATTCTATCTTCAATATGCAACTTTAAAATACTGTGAAAAGTTTGAACGTATATTGCAAACTTAATTTTTTAAGTTCTTTTTATTGTCCTGGTCACCTCAACTTATATTTTATAAATTTGAGTATTATCATTCTTAATCGATCTACACTTTGTATATTTTTCAATTCTATTGTTTAACATACTATGAAATATTGATAATAAAAACTCACATTCATGCTTTTCACCAAATTCTTAGTGATGTTACGAAACAATGAGGTAATTATCAATGATTTTGTATGAAATTTTTTTTATGTTGTAATATTCCAAAATTTTATGCAGATGAAAATGTCTATAGATAAGTATAAATTGGAGATGTAATTATTTATAACGATTATAAGCGAACTATTTTTAAAAGGTAGGATAATATGGGATATTATTGCCAAGAAATTATTAAAATGAATCATTTGCTTATGATTTTGATCCGTTTGAATTTAAAGTAACTAAAATATTAATTATTGTTTTTAATTGTAATTCAATTAATAAGAAAAATAATTATATACTAATTATTTGTAATACTAACCAACTATGTAATTAAACTTTGATCCGTTAATTTCTTTTAATTATATCCACAAGTGATTTCTTAAAATTAGTATTTTTATGTGTATCCACGAGTAATTTAAAAAAAAATTAGGTATATAGGTGGTAGTACATAGTTGTACTACAAGTCTCAAGTAGTATATAGCATACTACAAGTCAACATACGTTCAGTAGTTCAAATCACGTACTATACAGAATTCGAACATGCGACATCATGGGCTAAAGCAAGAGGGCGTTAGACAAGACTTGTTGCCTTACCTAAACCCTTAGGTAGAGACTTTTGTAATAATTACATCTTGCAGTTATGTATGAAACATATGCTAAACATTTTGCATTTTTTAGTTGAAAATAGGCATTGTCTCTCTGCCTTCAAAATTAATAATGAAGATCAATATTGAAAATAGGTATACGTTGTATCATCGTAAAGAAATTTTGCATAAATATCTAAAAAAAATATTGATAATAAATTAATAACAAGTTTCTCAAAAACAGCTAGCAATGTTTGATCCCTACCTAGACGATAAATCACTCCTAAACCCACCACCTAGCCTCCAACTAACGATTTTAACAACATTGAAACCTGAAAGTCATTGGAAGTGCAACGAAAGGAAATAAATACGGATTTCCAAAATTGAAATCAAATAATATTCGAGTTAGCAAAGTAGCGCCACCAAACTTTATAAGGTAACTATTTAATTATGCACTGCCATGTGATATTGTCCAAGGATGAACTTCGATTCGAATCCTAAAAGTTTTGACCTAGATGGAAGTGTACGATTCTATTGTAGTGGAGAACTCAACCATCAAAGAAACATAAAGCAAAGAAAAATATTTTGATGGGCAAAATGATTTGATGCAATCGTTGAAAAATGTTGTCATATCACAAGGTACTCATGATTGACAATTGAAAAATAAAAACATAAAAAGTACCAACTATTGACAACTAGTATACCGATCATGAGTTAAGCTTTCGATCAAGCTGTTAAGTATTGCTTTCTTTATTTAACTTCCTTGGTCCTTTAATTTTGCAGGCTTTTGGTCTTCAAATTATCTTTTCATTGGCACGTTTTTTAATCTTTTTGGTGTTAGTGATAACATGGAAAATCATGTCGGTGTCATTTATTGGATTAATAAAGATATCATGAGTACCAAGAGATTTCTAAAAGATGAAAATATTTTAATGTGTTGGTTGTTCAAAGATTTACATTTTTCAAAGGGAGTTGTTAGTCACAAGTCAGACGTTATAAGCCTTCTAAGAGGAGAGAAAGGTCGCAAACACAATCGACTATGAGTCCACATGTAATCCATCTAATGCAGAGGCTCAAGCCCCAGCCCTCGTAAGGGCAAACAAGCTAGCGAGCGCCTTTTTTCTACTCCATATATTAGAGTTATACTCTCCTTGCTGAAAGCATTCTCTTTCTTCCTCTTCTCTCCCGTCAAATAAAAAAATTCCACCTTTGTCCTCAAATAACAAGTCCTCATCGAGACGTAATTGACAAGGAGAATTAGAGGCCATTGAGCGAGTGCCCTGACAAGTTAGATCGTTGTTGGCCAGATATATTACATGCAAAATTATCCAAGGATAGAAGAACCTTGTATAATAGATCTAGGACATCATAACCTAGGTATATTTTGAGTGCTCATTTGTATCTTCCTGTGTTCTCATTTTTTGACATTGATTGTTGGGTACTTGGGTTGTGTTTCAACCTAATGAAACCTGTACGAGAGGACTTCAAAATTCACATATGGAATGAAATAACTAGACGTATATGAAGGTAAAAATATATGGTTGATGAAGATGTGATATATAGAAAAAAAAATATAATTTCTCAGTAAGACAAGGCTCAAGTCTCAAAAGATAGTAGAACGACTTAGAGAAGACCATAAAGGAATGACCTTGCTTACTACGCCTGAACATAAAAGCATGGTTGTAGTAAGGCCAAATCCGTTCTATATATTTATTTAGGAAGACTAATTCCAATGAAAAACCTCTCATTAACTCCACTACCTGCTCTATCGCCTATAGATTATAACCACTATCTTCATTATGGAGGTGATAATAATTGTTAATCGTGGGTCTAAACCATTTTTAGCTTTCCTTACTAGCTAACTTTGCTTTTAATAATTCACATCAATCAACTAAATTCAAGAATTGACATAACATTGAAAACTCATATTTGAAAACATCCAACAACATATTAAATTTTCATATGATTCTACGAATGTTATAATGGGTTTAAGAGACTAAAGGCTCTATGCTTCAGCAATTTTTTATCATTAATTTTCTTTAATAGTAATATATTTAATACGCAAATCTTAAATCATCATTAAAATATTATATTCACTTAAAAACGAATTAATATGACACTGAAAACATTTTGGATGAAGTTTTACTCACCAAAATGACATGTAATCTCCCCTTGATGAGGGAAGATATTGCCATCATTCATTCCTTAATTATCCTCTAATGAAATATCATTTTCTCCTTTAGAAGTTTCTATGTTGAAACCATGAAAGTGAAGAATGAATGAGTATTGTAGAGAATGAAGTTAGCATGAAGGAACATAAGATGCTTTGGGGTTTCTTTATGGACTTGGGATTAATAGCCCAAATGAGCCTTATTTAAACAATTCCTTTCCTCTTTCGCTCTATTCTTATTCTAAATAAGAATGCATAGAAAACTCTTTATTCGTATCACTCACTTACTCCCAAAATTGAATAACTTTTCCATAAAATTGCTAACTATGTTTTCTAAGTGTTTCATATGCCTAGGTAATTAATTTCCCTCAATTGTTATCCTACACTTCATTAATTAACTAACTTTTTATCCACTTTAATTAGCATTCTAAGTGGCGCACTACACTTTTCAGTTAAACTAATTCATGCATAATTTTTGACATAATCCTCCATAGAATTCTTTCCATAAATAATTGGTAAAAAATAATTAACTAGTTAATAATTAAGTGCATTCACTGCAGCCAGCTAGTAATTATTTATGTAGTTTGCAAATATATTATTTTAACCACATCACTATTCAATCACCACATCATGTCATCGAATATGATGCTAATAATATATATGAATCCAGGATGTAACAAAAGTACTCTTAGCCCGATAGAAATATTAATGTCTTTCAATATCATTCGTAAACGATTTTCACTTAAATTACATTTTTGCTTTAACAATTTGTAAATGATGTCAAACTACAATGTAGGTCTAACAAAATGAACAATAGTATTTAATTTTGATAGTTTAATCAGCATTGTGAGTAATGCCAAATACTGTTTAAACACATTTTCAATTTTGGCATGTAGAATCCAATTGACATTTCAATTTTCCATTTTCAAATTATAACATTTTATTTTTTATGCGTAGAACACATGTGATTTGCACTAATTATTATGCATCAACGTGTGGCACTGCGGGGTGTGTCATTTGTACTATTTAATTTAATTGTGTTGTGCGAAACATCTATCATATCTGCTAATTACTTCGCTATGCACATGCTCCACTTGTGCGATTAAATTTCGTAAATTATAGTCGCAATAGAATTATAATATTTTAATCCAACTGCATACTTCACATGATGCCCTTATATGCAGGGCCGGCTCAAAACTCTTGTTGCCCAGGTCCATATACGCATTTTTGAAAGAAATTTAAAAAGCAAAAACAAACTATTGCCTGCTACCAGCTTTCAACCTACGCCAGTAAAATTCACTCCAATAATCCTACCACCAAACCACATATTACTTGACAACGTTGTTAGGATTACGTTTTATATACAAACAAGTATTAAAAAAAATCATTGTCCCTAGCCTAATGGGCTGCCCTAGCCCAAGGGCTTGGTGGGTTGTCCTCTGGACCGGGCCTGCTTATATGAAATTGAAGTAACGGGTTTTGGCACCCATTAAAAGTTAAAAGTTAACAATTATTTTAAAAACTAAAAATTCATACATTTAGATGCGTATGTTAAAAGTTCAATATTAATCAGATTATTTATGAAAAATTTCTTTATCGTTTCAAAAACGTGTTTATTAAAACTATATAAATCAACTGTTATTTATACAAACAACCCATGGTAGGTTATTCAAAGATGATATCAACAAAAATAACATAGTGATATAGTTGCATCCATAACTTATCCAAACCATTTCATAAAATGATCCATCCAGTCACCTGAACATCATTTAGTCCCTATATATATCATGACAATGTAAAATGTAGAAGAAATAATAATGCGTTCCATATATGAACCAATGTATTGTACACATTTATGTATTTTTTTACTTAATAAAGAGCAATATTTTTAGCGCATAAACAACTCCACAAGCAATAACAAAACGGTGAAGAAGAGGAAAAACATTCAAGGTTACAACGATAAAAACAAAATTATTGATCAACAACTTAAATCTAAATTTTTCACTCTAGTCAAAGTAAAAAAGATACTTATTTCAAATTTGGGGAAAACATCATAAATTAAAGCAGCACAAATGGAGATGCAGGGTATCGATCCCCATACCTCTCACATGCTAAGCGAGCACTCTACCATCTGAGCTACATCCCCTTGATAAAAAATTTGATCCATGATAGTCTTCTTTGTGTTCTTCCGGTTTTATCAAATGCCCTTAAGGAATATACAGGAATCTACCACGATTTCAATTCAGACGCTATGGCAATTATATCCCTACAACGTAGAAGTTAATGGCTTTTTCTTCTTTGTCAAATATTAAAAAAAAAGATTGTTGGTCGATGCCAAGGGAATTTAATTTCCAGACTTTTACATCCACAATTTAAAGCCTTACAATCGTAATGGTGGTCCATAATATTGTTTTTGAAGTAATTGATGCACGACTCTCAGTCCGTGCTCTTCAATAAAATACCATGTAAATATGAATACGTTTCTAGTAAAGAAAATATATGAATATTGTGTGATGCAATGAAAATATCATGTGTCCATGATTCAATACGCTACACACACAAACGAAATAATCAAATAAAGTTGGAAGAGAAAAATTATATCCACGGTAAAGGAATACACAAAAATTAATTTATAATCAAATAGTGAAGGGGAAAAATATAAATGCATAAGAAACAGTTTTATTCTATCTTCAATATGAAACTTTAAAATATTGTGAAAAGTTTGAACGTATATTGCAAACTTAATTTTTTAAGTTCTTTTTATTGTCCTAGTCACCTCAACTTATATTTTATAAATTTGAGTATTATCATTCTTAATCGATCTACACTTTGTATATTTTTCAATTCTATTGTTTAACATACTATGAAATATTGATAATAAAAACTCACATTCATGCTTTTCACCAAATTCTTAGTGATGTTACGAAACAATGAGGTAATTATCAATGATTTTGTATGAAATTTGTTTTATGTTGTAATGTTCCAAAATTTTATGCAGATGAAAATGTCTATAGATAAGTATAAATTGCATATGTAATTATTTATAACGATTATAAGCGAACTATTTTTAATAGGTAGGATAATATGGAATATTATTGCCAAGCAATTATTAAAATGAATTATTTGCTTATGATTTTGATCCGTTTGAATTTAAAGTAACTAAAATATTAATTATTATTTTTAATTGTAATTCAATTAATAAGAAAAATAATTATATACTAATTATCTGTAATACTAACCAACTATGTAATTAAACTTTGATCAGTTAATTTCTTTTAATTATATCCACAAGTGATTTCTTAAAATTAGTATTTTTATGTGTATCCACGAGTAATTTTAAAAAAAAAATTGGGTATATAGGTGGTAGTACATAGTTGTACTACAAGTCTCAAGTAGTATATAGCATACTACAAGTCAACATACGTTCAGTAGTTCAAATCACATACTATACAGAATTCGAACATGCGACATCATGGGCTAAAGCAAGAGGGCATAACCATTGGGGCAGTGATGCTGAACATGAAACATTATTTTGCTTTGAATTATGTTAATTTCCATACTATATATCAGCATTTATATTTGAAATAAAGTCAAAAAGTATTTGGTTATTCTAAATATTAGACTTTACAAGGTTTATGTTCTACAGCTTATTTCTCTCATGTACCTTCTGTGTTGCAACCTATGATAAGATTAAACTGGTTAGCGAGTTTTGTTAGTAAATTGAGATGTTTCAGTCCAAATACCGTTGCTTGAAACAAGCTTGTGTATGCGAAGGCTCTCATTAAAGTATCTCCAAATAAGCCTCTTCCCTCTAGATATCTGTTCGTATTGCTCACGACCTATATCAATTGTTGATTGTCATTATAGATGGAAATCATAAATTTGTTCTTCTTGGGCACACATTTGGTCACCATGTTGAAGCCTGCTCTCAACAATTCGACGTCTTGCCTATCCCTCCTCCTCTTAGGATCCATCTTCCTTGTCCTATCATGAAATAGGTTCTGAAAGTCTGCCCTATTACTGTGCTTTCACCTCTTGAAATTGCACCTTCGGCCATTAATGTTCCCCTAGTTGATTTTATTGATGTTCGCTCTGTTGATGCTATTGTGCCTCCTGAGATCATGTCTCCTGTAATTGATGTTCACTCTGTTGATATTGAGGACATCTCTGCAAGTATTTTAGATTCGACTCACTCCTTGGATGCCTTCTTTTGGGCCTCATCTAAGCAGGCTTGGATTCATGAGCCTTTCGAAATGAGAGTTGACCCTAAGGATGGTGGCTATAAGTATGTAGGTGGTGATGATGAAAAATGGCAGCTATATTACCATGTTAGGGGTGAAGACCTTGTGCTCTCGGCTATAGGACAGTTAGGTGATCTGGATCTTTCTGTTTTCTCGGATTCCTCTTGGATATGAATACCTTTATGGCTTTAATTACGTGGATTTTTTCCCATCATTAGTTTCTTTTTTCTCTGGTTTTTATCATGTTATTGGGATTGAATCTTCGAACAAGGGGAGTGGTTCTTCCTCCTTGGAGGGAGGCTAGTTTAGGTATTAGCTGCTAGTAGTTAGGCACTTTTGCCATACTTATGTGCTTTATTTTTTTTCTTTTAGCTATTCTGGTGCATTTATCTAAACACCTCTTTCAAAACCTTTATACACATGGATGACCACTATAAATGTCGGCTAGCTTTGTTAAAAAATATTTAATTATAATTGAATGACTATGTCCATCAGTGATAATGAATACATTAATTCAGCAACAAAGATAATTAATTTAATAATTTATATGTAATTAGTTATCAAAATAATAATTCAAATAAGAACAAAGAGAAATAAATTAGAGAAAAAATATTAATTCTCTATTTAGTTTAAATTAGAATATATAAAATCATAAATGTATTTACCATTCCACTTTTTGTTCCATGTATCAACAAATATATATTCATTTATTTGTATATATAATTCTATATTTATTTGTAACAATAATCATATTCGATCCGTTTTTATATTTATTTCTTTGTGAAATTTTTCTATACAATCTAATCGTCTATAAACTGAAATGAGTTTTACATAATTTATTTCTTTATTTTTATTATATTGGTGCAGATTGAGTTTATTATATGTATAAACTTAAATTGCATACATACTTCAAGAGTGGAAATGTCAAATAGTGAAAGCATATACTATATATGCTCGGTTTTAAGTATAATGTTACTTTGGTTTTCTCAATATTTTAATTTTCTAACACTCTTACTTTCAACTTCAGTCGATCCTTAAACCATAGAAAAGTACACTTACGTATTTTTAATAAGAAATATATATAATTATTAGAGAATCTATGTAATTTGGTTAATTTAAAACTTCACTTTTTTTGGGTCCAGTTGTTTACTGATAATTATTAATGATTTTAGTCTAAGTTTCAATTATGATGTATATTTTCGTATATTTTTTCATCTTTAATTCTCAATTAATTAAATGCAATTGAATTCCCAAATTAATGGAATTTAATTCATTTAACAAGCATTAAGAAGAGATGAATCAAAAATTAACGTGTAATCTATTCTTCAACTTAATATGGATCAAATATATCATAAATTTGTACTGTAAATTATTCTACATTAGTTTGAATTAGTAAATATTTTATCGTAATTTACTTCTGCTCTCAACGCTATACGAAACTAAATATAAATTCAACCTCATGTGGTATCTATTCATGTATTTGTATATTAGAATAATGTAGGGGTCTAATATTTTTTAACACTTTAATAATTAACATGTTCATTAACCGTTGTCCAACTAAAAAGTTTTCCTGCCAAAGCTGCTTCTTTCCCAAAATGCACGAATGTCAAAATGATGATACTTCATATTTTAAAAGTACTTTAAACTATCAGAACTAACTTAGTTTAAAATTTTAATTTTTATAAATTTTTTGGATAACATGCATAATTTACCTAACATGTTTATTTTTTTGATTAGTTGACAGTGGATATTACGACAGGTTAATATATTTTTATAATTTTGAAAGCAATATTATATTTACATTTTTTATGCTTAAGAGGCAACATTTTATATTCAATATATTATGGAACATGATTATATATTTTACCTGATATGAATAACGATCTGATTGTGTTATAAATTACATATCATGTTGATGATTTGATGTAAAAATGAATAATATTAGAAGCATTAGTACTGATATTGGATTAATACTCCAGAAAGACTTCAGATCAATTTCTGATTAAATCGCCGATGAAAATTTGCAGTCAACGTTTGCAGCCATGAATAAAAAAAGTGATAGTGAGAAATTATTGAATAAAAAAAGTCAAAATTAAATGAGAAATATGTTTGAATGTAGAATTAGGTATTAAGTGACACTAGTTTGTTAAAGAAGGAAAGATATGATAGGTACTTCTATTCGATAAATTATTATAAATATTCTAAGGAAACCGATAGAAGAATTTAAGACACATAATAAAATTGCAATTTTTATTTACGATTTTTGTGAAAAAATGAATAATTTGTCTCTTATTAAAAAATAGTTTCTATTAATTTTAGTTCACAATAAAACATGTTAACTTTATATAGCATTTTATAAAATCATTATTTTACCACATAACATTCTTACTTTCATTTCAATATTTGTTGCTCTATGCATATATAGGTGCCTATTTTGTAAAATATTTTGTTCATATTGTAATTTAAGCATCTACTATAACTTATATATTCTAATAATTAGAACTTATTTTTAATGGTTTGGTTCATTGATTGTATTTTCTTACATCATTTGATCCAATTGTTGTTTCTAATGAAGTAATATGTATTATTTTCATGTTATATTACGTTATATGAGTTAGAAAATATAGGGTTTCTTAGGTACTATGATATCTTTTCTAGTTTAGTTAATATTGTCTATGTAAAGAAGTAGAGAAATGCAACTTTGTACTGCCCAATTTAAAAAATGTACAGTAATGCAAATGTTGAAATTTCACCCTTTTACAAATTTGGAACATTATTTCACTTAGAACGTGTTTTCTATATTCTTGGTTTAGAACGCTATTATTATAGTGAATAGTGTACATATTAAAATTTATACGTTAAACATAAGATAAACCGATATTGAACCTATGTCATTTCGACTTGAAAATTAATAATTAACCTTAGTAACGTAATGCTTATCAAGTTTAGAATAATAAATACTTGATGTTAACATTTGTTTATAAAGTCATTATGGTTCAAAGATATTGGTTATACTTTCTGCATTCAAGATTACCTAAGTAAATTTATCAACAAAAGTTTGATAATAGTATTAATAAAAACTTCAAAAAATTACAATTCAAAAGTATATGCTTTCACCTTCATATAACAACAAACCAAAAATAGAATGTTAAATAAATTAAATGGTGAATTTGTGTGCGTAGCATGAGTTCGCATTGGTTTTACAATTTATGGGATGGATGTTAGTGAACGTAGAGGAAATTTATGATTATTTTAATAAGTTAGACCCATCAACGGAAATATTCAGACGCAGAAAGTGTCATATCTGTATCCACATCAGAAATCATTTTCGGATATCAGATATTTGCATCCGTGGATATAAACCGATGTCAGATAATTATCCTATCCACCAATGACCGATAAATTAGAGACATAAATAAAAAAAATTAATTTAACATAAACTTGTTTCAATCCCATTGATTATTAAAGTGTTTAAAATAAACAAATATGATAATAACAAATAGTTTTGACCAATTAATATGCATTAAGTGCATATAATATAAGCTTCTAACTTAATGAAACAATAACTAAATGTCTTTTTTTGTTTTAAAATGCACATAATTTAAACTATAATCTTGAAAAAAACCAAATGGATAATTTTTAGATGCGGTTGTTTTTATATCTGCATCCATTTTTTCAGATATCGGATACTTATCCTTTTTTCGGACATGGATGCGGACGCATTTTGGATTTTTTGAATATCCATTGACAGTTACGTGTAAAAGAGTTGGGAGCATTCCTTAAATACAAAATGTGATTTATGATGTAGTTCGAGTATTTTTAAAAAAAAATTGTTTGAAATAAAAGCATGATTTTTTTTCTTCTAATTTTTTTAATATATATACACAAGAAATGTTATGAACATATTATAACATAGGAATAGAAATTTGTAGGATAAGGTGTTTAAACGACTGTTGTTATGAAACATGACCACGAGTATTTTTTCATAACGTAGCCATGAGTATTTGTTCATAACAATTAAATAATTTTTTATCCAATTTAATTAGCACTCTGAATGGCGCACTACACTTTTCAGTTAAACTAATTCGTGCATAATTTTTGACATAATCCTCCATAAAATTCTTTCCATAAATTATTAGTAAAAAATAATTAACTAGTTAATATTTAAGTGCATTCACTGCAGCTAGCTAGTAATTATTTATGTAATTTGCAAATATATTATTTTAACCACATCACTATTCAATCACCACATCATGTCATCGAATATGATGCTAATAATACATATGAATACGGGATGTTACAAAAGTACTCTTAGCCCGATAGAAATATTGATGTCTTTCAATATCATTTGTAAATGATTTTCACTTAAATTACATTTTGCTTTAACAATTTGTAAATGATGTCAAACTATAATGTAGGTCTAACAAAATGAAAAATAGTATTTAATTTTGATAGTTTTATCAGCATTGTGAGTAATGCCAAATACCGTTTAAACACATTTTCAATTTTGGCATGTATAATCCTTTTGCTTTTGACGTTGGTGTCAAGATCGGGAAAAGGAGAAAAAAATTGCTACTACAAAATTCAACGTATCAAACCACCATTTATGCGTAAACTAAAATCCTTTGCATATTTTACATATATTGAATTGATGTTGTTATGTCAGCAATTGACATTTCAACTTTCCATTTTCAAATTATAACATTTTATTTTTCATGCGTAAAACACGTGTGATTTGCACTAATTATTACGCACCAACGTGTGGAACTGCGGGCCATTATACCTCGTAAATTTTAGTCGCAATAGAATTATAATATTTTAATCCAACCGCATACTTCACATGATGCCCTTATATGTAGGGCCTGCCCCAAACTTTTGTTGCCCAAGTCCATATACGCATTTTTGAAAGAAATTTAAAAAGCAAAAACAAACTATTGCTTGCTACCAGCTTTCAACCTACGTCAGTAGCATTCACTCCAATAATCCTACCACCAAACCACATATTGCTTGACAATATTGTTTGGTTTACGTTTTATATATAAACAAGTATTAAAAAAATTCGATGTCCCCAGCCCAGTGGGCTGCCCCAGCCCGAGGGCTTGGTGGGCTGTCCCTTGAACCGGGCCTGTTTAGATGAAACAGAAGTAATAGGTTCTAGCACCCATTAGAAGTTAAAAGTTAACAATTATTTTTAACTGAAAATTCATACATTTAGATGCATAAGTTAAAAGTTTAACCTTAATCGGATTATTTATTAAAAAAATCTTTATCGTTTCAAAAACGTGTTTATTAAAACTATATAAATCAATTGTTATTTATACAAACAACCCATGGAAGGTTATTCAAAGATGATATCAACAAAAATAACATAGTGATATACTTGCATTCATAACTTATCCAAATACATTTCATAAAATGATCCGTCCAGTCACCTGAACATCATTTAGTCTATATATATATATATATATCATGACAATGTAAAATGTAGAAGGAATAACAACGCATTCCATATATGAACCAATGTATCGTACACATTTAAGTACTTTTTTTTCTCTTAATAAAGAGCAATATTTTCAGCGCATAAACAACTCCACATGCAATAACAAAACAACGAAGAAGAAGAAAAACATTCAAGGTTACAGTGATAAAAACAAAATTATTGATTAACAACTTAAATCTAATTCTTTCACTCTAGTCAAAGTAAAAAAATTGTTATTTCAAATTTGGGGAAAACATCATAAATAAAAATAGCACAAATGGAGATGCGGGGTATCGATCCCCGTACCTCTCCACATGCAATAACAAAACAGTGAAGAAGAAGAAAAACATTCAAGGTTACAGTGATAAAAACAAAATTATTGATCAACAACTTAAATCTAATTCTTTCACTCTAGTCAAATAAAAAAATACTTATTTCAAATTTGGGGAAAACATCATAAATAAAAATAGCACAAATGGAGATGCAGTGTATCGATCCCCATTCCTCTCGCATGCTAAGCGAGCGCTCTACCATCTGAGCTACATCCCCTTGTTGAAAATTTTGATCCATGATAGTCTTCTTTCTGTTCTTCTAGTTTTATCAAATGCCCTTAAGGATATACAGGAAGCTACCACGACTTCAATTCAGACGCTATGGCAATTATACCTCCACAACGTAGAAGTCAATGGCTTTTTCTTCTTTTTCAAATATTAAAAAAAAAGGAAATTTTACTGTAACGACCCGAAATTTTCGAAGCCGAAAATTCTAGATAGTTATGAAAAAGAAGAAAGAGATAGAAGAAGAAGATCAGAAACACCAACACCTCACATTCGCAGCGGATAATATATAGTAACAAATAATAACAGTTTACAAAAGCATTCTATATCTGTCAATTACATCTATAATACATCAGAGTTACACATATAACAAACATTGAATATTCACAATTAACATGTCACAGATATACAACAATATAATATAGCGGAAACACTCCATACGTTCTTGCCATCCAGCTCGCCTCCTGAGCTCCAGAACGTCCTAATCTGAAAATCTGTAATACTCGGTCTGACCCGAGTATTACATCAAAGTAACACCCGGGTCAGGCTGGAACCCAGCGTGAGTAAACCCAACTAACATGGAATAACCAAGCAAACAACTTATATAAAACCCGGGGTAACTCGAATCAACTTACAAATTTGCACTTTGTTATAGTCTTCTCTAATTTCACACATCAATATCCAAGTACCAAAAACTTTAGATTAAATAGTCCAATTCTCTTAAACCATTTCATTTCAATCTATTGATTTCCCATATCAGTCTATAAAAATTCGAAGTGGATTCGGGTATTTTCCAATACCCGCCCCGGTCTCTTCGAAACTCATGTCAAAGTATTGATACCATTCAATCATCCATCAACAAATTTGATCACTTCCAAATTAATCCAATTGTTTCTAATTGAATTTCTAACCTCAATCACTTAGATTCCTTCATTTAGCATTAGTTAATTCCAAATCAACTAATTAGTCAACCCTTTATTATTCATCTTAATCAATTACCCTAGATTAATAATCCTTCAAATACATCCAAGTAATTATCTTTAATTAACTTTATAATAATAATCAGTCTTAACCAGAATCAATAAGTAATCTTAATTACTTTATCAATTAATTAATTATTTAATTACATTAATCCTTAATTATTTATTTTAATTAACTTCTCATAAGTCACTTATTACTGATTAATTCATCTTAATTAATCAATCTTTAATTACATCGTTAATTATATAAATTACCGATTTCCAATTA
This sequence comes from Allium cepa, assembly GCA_030765085.1. Lineage (NCBI taxonomy): Eukaryota > Viridiplantae > Streptophyta > Magnoliopsida > Asparagales > Amaryllidaceae > Allium > Allium cepa. Next base: position 189,404,858 of record CM060942.1, read on the forward strand.
TATTTTAATTTGTTCTAATCTAAATTAATTACTTTAATTCAACCACAATATTAATCACTCTCGATTAATCTCAACCTGTAATTAACTATCCCTTTTATTTACTTCATTAAATAAATCAATTACTCCTTTATTTAACTATCTTAATTAATCCCTTGATTAATTTCACAAAGTAATTATATTTTATTAATTATATCAAGTAATTACCTATCAATCATCAATTGATTATTCTAAATTAATTAAACTTAATAAATTAACTTAAACCTTAATTATTTGGTTCAAACTCTTAATTACTAAATTAATCAACTCAAATCATTAATTAATTGAATTAATTAGTTATCCACTTAAATTACCCTACTAATTTAATGAATCACAAATCATTAAACCCTTAATAAGTTATCTTATTTAATCCATACTTTAATTAATTACAAGTAATTAATTCTCAAGTACTTCCATTAAGTACTCTATCATTTAAGTAATTAACCGCAGGGTGATCTCACTCGGGATTATCCAGTAAGGGGTAGTCCCGGCCTTGTGTTGCAGGGGAGCGGGCGTACTCCTCGGTACGGTGATCTAGGCCTCGTACTGTGACAGGTGGTACCCCAGTGCCTAGCCATTAGTTGGGAATCCATTATTCCTATGAGCTTTGTATGAGTTTTGTTTGTATTACCCACTCTATGGCTAGTAGCTGGAATTTAATCATGTAACAATTTCGGCTATTTTATAAGTATTTGTATATAGACCCTATTATAATATCAGAGGATTTCTATAAAAATTGTTTTAGCTATCGTAAGGTAAAAACCTGACATGTTCATTTGTGGCGTGGTCTAACGAGATGCTTTTGTTTTCAAATGATTTTTGAAACTTTAATAATCAATTGGGTGTGATTTTCTCACGCTGGTATTCCAGACTGACTCAGGTGTTATTTAACTGTAATGCTCGGGTCAGACCTAGTATTATAGGATACAGGAAATGCTGCGGAGCTCAGGAGACGAGCACGATGACGATACGTACTCCCGTACTTGTTTATATGTATATATTCCGCTGTGTTGAGTTGTAGTGTATCCATTTGTATGATATTGATGTTGTGCTGTGATTGATGTACTCTGATGATGTAATATGTAAACAGATGTATTTGCTTTTTGAGTAAAGTTTATTTAATTCTCTATTATGCTTTATTCCGCTTCGATGGTTAGATTCTGATATTGATTTCTATTTTCTTCTTCTACCTATTCTTCTTTAACCCAAATGGTTCGTATTTCTGTGCAACTTGAGTTGATTGTTGTAGAATAATGTTGACTCAAGGGATTCGGATTTGCGGGTCGTTTCACTTGGTATCAGAGCGAGGTTGATGATAACCTTGGCTCTGGTGGGAATTACTCATTGAAATAGAGTCAATAGTACTCTAGAATGAGTTTGAGTGTATTAATATTTATGAGCACGTATTTGTTAGTGAATATAAAATGATTTTATATTGTGTTGGTTGGTTTATTGAGTAGTTTATGGATTCTGGTCAATACGAGTAATTAACGTTATTGATAGGGATCTCTAAACACTTGAATAGAACAATTCGACACAGTATTGTTTTAAAGTAGGGTAAATGAAATAATTTTACCCAAATTATTTTTGTATATAAAAAAATATAATTTTTGTAAAGTATTATAGTATTTGGATGCTTGGTTGTTTAGGAATGATAATATTAAATTATTAACATTATTGTGTAGAAATTGAATAAGGAATTGAAACTTATAACCAAAGTTGAAGAATAAATTTATCTAATAAAATGGAATTTGAGATATAGATTATAAATGTAATTTATAAATTGAAATAAACTTCTTATGTAAATGAGATTTGTAAATGTAAACTGTAAAGGTGGTTATAATTTTGAAATAGAATTCCAGAGAACCATTTGAAAATGGAAATGAGATAAAATTCCAGAGAATGTTTGAATATAGATTTAAAGGAATTGCAATTTGGAATTTTTTTTGGGAAAACAAATTTAAATTCCTTGGATTTGAAAGTGGTTTTCAAAGGTTTGGGGAAATAATATTGGTGTTATTTCGGGAATATTTTTGAATTGGAATTGAATATGGAGAAATTTGGAATCTTGTGAGGTTTGGAAATTAAAAATATTTGAAATGTTGTTAGAGAGATAAAGGCATTAAACTCTCTGTGGTCGCGTGAAAATAATTCCGATGATGATCGCGACATCATCGTGTTCATTTTAGGGTTTCCAAGAGATGGATTGCTACCTGGATATTTTAAATTGGAATTGTTTGTGAACTGAGTTTGGCTTTGAAATTCAAAGGGATAATTGAATTTTCCAAAGAATTTGGTGTAGTTGATTTCAAAAGTGATTTTTGAGATTTTGGGAAAACTGTTTAAACTCTGGAATCTTATTTTAAAATGTTTATGGAATAATAGAAATATATTGGCAAAATAAAATGTATAATTCTGAGTTGAAGGTAAATTGTGTATGGAATTGATTATAAATGGATATAAAAACATGTATATAAATAAGTTTGTGACTTATAAAATTTAGTAAGTGAAATAAATAAGCCAAAATAAAATTGATTTGAATATTGGGAAGTGAATGAAAAATTCAAACCTTAAATTATAAAATAAATTAACCTCCAATAAAATAGTTAAAGTGGTTTTGAGATAAAAATAATATACTGGGAATAAACCTTGAATAAACAAACTAATAATTAATTGGTAATGAAATATGGAGATGGAACTTGAATTGGTTAAATGAAAGTCGAATCCTAATTTAATGTGGCAAATGTTTGGTTTGTAAATAAATTATGGAATGAGTATTTGATGTAATTAATATGGAATGTTCCAAGATTAATAAATGGATTTAAATAAATTGAATGAGGATATGGAATGCGAAATAAATTGAACGGAATTAATTAAAACGAAATGAAATAAGGTATAGATTGAATTGGTATTAATTTAAAATAGTTATAAACTTGAATGAATATTCTTTTAAGTAAATATCACTGAATTTGCGCAAGAGTAATAATTGTTTGACGTAAACGAGATTATATAAATTCTATGGATTAACAGAAGCCAATAAAATTGGTTTTTGAATCAACTGTAATAAATATGGGCTTGTTTGGATGGAAAATAAATTGAAAATGAACTCAAAAATAAATGAATTTAGCTTGGATTATAACAATGATGGATTGAATGGGTGGATAAAAATCCAAGTAGACATAAATTTAAAACCTTCCTGGATATTGATAGAAATAAATTTAGAATGAATTAAGTATGGAAGTTTGGAGTTTAAAGAAATGACTAAATAAACTAATTTAATTAAATTAGTAAATGAGATTGGTTTGATAATTGGAAATCAAATTAAGAATTTAAATTAGAGAGTGCTTATAAGTTTTGAAGTTGAAACTTCTTGAAGGAAATAAATAACTGAAGTAATATTTGGATAAAAGGCTTGACTTAAGTAAATTTGAGATATGGTGGTGTCGAGTTTTATGAAATGATTTGAAATAAAACTTGTTGGTAAATGAAATTAGTAATTGAGTTAATTAACTTAAGTTATATTAATGAGAACTTGACTTCGAATAAAATGGGAGTTAGATTGCTTTTGGAAATCAATTCAATTTAAATAAATTTGCTTCGACTTAAAATGAATATAAGTTAAGTAAGAGAGTTGTGAAATCAATTGCATTGAATAGGATGGTTTGAATATTGTTTGGAAGCATTATAAATAAGTGTCGAAATAATTCATATGTGCTTATGGAAGTATATAATATTCACTGTTTATAGAATCCATGTTTTAATTATTGATAATAAGTGAAATGCTATAAACTTTGTATATTTGTCACTTAACTGTTTAAATTGAGTAAGTACAGATACAGGAGAGCCGTATGGCTGGATTTGATCACGCAAAATGCTAAATGAATAACCGCTTTGCTTAAAAACGCTAAATAAGGTACGCCTACGCAAAATATGAACTGTTTTTCTGTTTTCCGACCGTGTGGGTCGATGTATATATATTTATATCTCTTGTCAAATTGCAAAAGCTCCTCCGTACAAAGGAGACTCTGCCAAAAAAATTCGAAAATTTTGGGAGTTAGAAATTTTTTGAATCTTTTGAAAATTTTCACTAACGATAAATGAATTAAAGTTTGTTAAGCAAATGGAATTATAACTGAATGTTGAAATTTAATTTAAATTGTATAAGTAAAGTAAGATGAACTGAAGTATTGTTCAAAGAAACTAAAAGAAGGAAAAAGTTTGCAAACTAACTTTTATTGAGATATAAAAATAAATTAGTAAGTGAAGCGAATAAAGGAAATGGTTAATTAAATATGGATTGAGATAGGGTGAATCAAAATTCAATATTCAAAGTTTGGAAATGAATTAAATTAAAGTAAAATTGGGAAGAAGCATTTATATTTGAAATTAATTAATAAAGTGAAGCAAATTGAAATTTTTATGTAATTGTAAAGGCAAATTGAATAAAATTGATATAAACTCCAATAGTGAAGTGAAAACAAATTCAAGAGGTATATAAAATATTTATATAGAAATTAAGAAATGAAAGTGAAATTCTTAAGTAAGTTGGCATTGGAAATATGCTAAGTGAATAATTGAATAAAGATTAAAACTGGAAGTTGTGACAAGGTAAGTGTGAATAAGTGAATAACAATCCAAATAAATGTGAATGAAAAGGAAATTGATATAATTGATAATCAGTTGGGACAAATACGTAGGATGTACGTATATTATTTTATTCGCATAGCTATTTGATCCAGATTCGGGCATAGAATTTCAAGATAGTTATATCAATCCGAGTTAGGATTTTTCACTCGATTTTCAACGGCGAACCTAGATACGGGGTTTTGATCGATTCTGGGAATTCTCTATCATAGTTATGACTATGCAAGGAGAATGACGGTTTCTAATCAGGAAACCAGATCTGAGTCCGTACTAGGAAGTCGGGTGGATGATACTAGTTCGGAAGTGAAATTGTGTGATCGAGTGAGCGATCAGATTTGTATTGCGTACGAACGATATAGGTACACCGTACGGGCTTAAATGGAATGAACATTGAAATTTTGGAAAGAAGTCAAATAAACGATTTTGGATGTTATGATTATATATTATTGCCAAACAGGATATGCATGTATGAATAAGGGAAAGGAAAATTGGTTTTGGTTTTAGAAGATAAATTTGAATTGCCCGACTAAAAAGGTATGTGTTTAAATTTCTATGGAATTTGATTGGGTTTTGGATCTTGCCACTTGGCTTTTTGTTTTCTATTTGGATTTGGGAGGCTGTAGAGCCATTTTGTAGATGTACCGAGCTAGCCGCGCAAAGGAGACGCTGGCAAAAACTTTTGAAAATTTAGAGAGTTAGAAAAGTTTTGAGAAAATTCTGATAATTTTAAATTTGACTTAAAATTTAAATTTGAATAGTTGAGTAAGTAATATTGTTTGAAACTATGGGAAAGTTAGGGAAGTTAGTAAGTATGGTAATGTTTCTTTACAAGTGATAATTGGTAGGATGTTGAATTGTTTGGTTTTGGGGATAAATAAACGGGTATTGGACCATTCTTCCTAACTAGTAATTTCGGGGATGAAATTCTTTTAAGAGGGAAGGAATGTGATGACTCAAAATTTTTAAGCAATTTAAATTGGAACATTTAATTAATTTGAATTATTTAAAAGTAAAATTTTAACTTGAATTCAAATATCGCTAATTAATTGTTAATTAAATTATTGAATTTAATAATTTGGAATTGGATAAATTATTAAATCTTCAGTTTTAAGCCTGTTAAAAATAATTTGAAGGCTTGTAAAATTTATATTGATAACACTGAAGAAAATAGAAGTTGTAAAATTAAAATTAACAGTGGTTTGTTTAGTTTTAAATTTTTATAGTTTGAATGGAATTTAAAAATAGCCTTCCGAAATACAGTCTCGGAATTTGACGAAACCGGTTCCATTGGATTCGTAATATTTTATTATTATCGGATTTCAATTTTCAGAGTGTTTGGAGTTGTTGTGTGAGCGTATGTTTTATAAACGCATTGGACTTTGTTTTGAAACAAATTTAAATTTAAATAAAATATATTTACTTTCTTTTAAAACCGACAATACGTACATCCCGCCTCACCTTTTTTCTCCTTCGTTTTTTCTTCCCTTCCCTTCTTATCAATATCACGCCGTTCAGAGAGAAAAAAAACTTTTCCCTTTCTCTTCAATTAAAAATCGAAGTTCAGGAATGGACGAAGCTTTAACAAATCAAAGCAACTAAAAGAAAAATATGGGGAATAGAGGGAACTCGTGTGCTCGAACACGCGAGGTAATCGCATCATCATCGATGGTCGCTCCTTTTCGATTCAATCGATTGTTCGAATCGCGATGGAAGCTCGTGTCGCGGCGCGCATACGGTTTCGGCTGGCGATGCATGGCGTTCGACTTGGTGGTGTGTGTGTGCTCGACGCTCGAGGTGGAATGGGATGCGCGAAGGCGGAGGCATGCATTTCTGGGCACGTGGAGGAAGAGAGCACGGCGGGCGGAGGAAAGCTTTGGGCTTCGATCACCGTTACTTGGGGCTAGGGCAAGTCGCGAGCATAAGGGCAGCGTGTGGTTGTTCAAGTGAGCAGTAGCGGCGAAGATGGTACTTTGGCAGAGACGGCTATCGAAGGTCTTTGGGGTTCGATGTTTGGGAGTGGGGTCAATCGGGGAAGCTTGCCGTTTGTTTCCTGTTCGTATTTAGGTAATTTTAAATTTTAAAACATTTTAATTTAATGTTTACTCAAGTTTAAGCTTGTAAATAATTATTGATTTTTATCACTTATCAAAAATTAGCAGTAAGATATAACATGGTTTTGTTTAAAACTTAATTATTTTTTTAAATTAAATTTTTGGCTAAAATAAATTATCCCTGTCACTACATAATTTGTTAAATGGAAACTTTATTTTTGGTATGGATTTGTTTAATAAACCTATTGAAGTTATTTTGTGCTAAAAAATATTTATTATTTATTTAAACTGTAAGTTGGAATAAATCAAGGGTTAAAAATATTATTATTAAATTTGAAATTAATTATTTGATTAGTTCAAATATTAATAAACCGAATAAATATTTATTCAAGGTCCAAATCTAAAAGAAAATAAGTCAGAATGGAGGTGGGTTCCAAACAGCAATAAAGAGGTGAGTTAATCTCACTCAGATAATTTAAATTTAAATTTAAATGATTAAATTTAAATAATTGTTTGAATGGTTGAAATTGATTGATGTGCTATAGCATGATATATTCTGGAATTGGCATATTATTGTGCTAACATCTGTGGATGCAGTGAAAACAGGTTGGAGGGATCCAACTGGACCCCTCAACATTTATTATTTAATATTCTCTGATGTGATTACCTGATATTCTATGATAAATATATTGGAATACTGAATGTTACGATTTGTTTGGATATATTTGGGGTATAATGAATTACCAAATATATATATATATATATATATATATATATATTGGGTTTTGGAAAGAAAATAAAGGAAGTAAAGTTGTAAACGAAATAATCTTAGAAAATTTAATAAAATTAGAATGAATTGAAAAAGAAATGGAAGTATGTTAAATACTAATAAATAACTTCGAGTATGAAAGGAAAGGGGTTTGAATAAACAGTAATTAATAAATTGTAAAATCAAATGATATTATTTTAAAGGAATAAAGAATTATTTTAAAACTTAAAGTTTTAAATTTATTTAAAGGATTAAGAAGTAAATTTAGAAATCTAAATTGGTATTTCAATTAAAAGTATTTAAATCATAATTAAGGAATAAAATCTGAAATTAAAGGATTTTGGAATAAATGAAGTAAATTGGAAATCAATTTGGTAATTGATTTAAGTGTTTGAAGTTGGATATTTGGAATAATAAATTCAAGGTGGGAATTTATTAAAGGTATGAGGAATTTTTTTAAAAAATAAATAGTGATTTATTTTTAATGGTTGTGAAGAGAAGTATATTTCTCTGGATAGCCAAGTACGTTTTCAAAGTAAGCTTTTAATATAAAATAAAGGTTTTAATGTTGATTTACAAAGTTTGTTCTTGGAAATTTATTATTTCTAAATATTTAAATTCTACAGTAAATATTTATTCAAATCTATTACTGTAGTAATAATTTATAAAGAGTGACTTAGTAATTCTATTTTAAAGGTGAAAACCTAGTTTATATTTATAAAGTAACCTTATTTCAAATATTCATATAGTATATATTTTTAATCAATTATTGGAGTAGTTTTGATTTAAATATTTTTAAAGTAAATTCTAAAGTAAGTAATTTGTTAATCTATTATTGTAATAATTATTTAAAGAATGACTTGGAATTTTGTTTAAGGAAGAAATCTAATGTATAGTTATAAGGTAACCTTATTGTAGTTATTTCTAGAGTATTATTTTAAATTAAGTACTAAAGTAATTTTTCTATATTGAATGTTAAATATATTTTACAATAACGTGTTTTTAAATTATTTTAAAATCTAAAGTTTTGTGCTTGGTGATTTCAGTGGAAATGGAAATACTTGGAATTTATTCTGAGAAGGGAAGATAGTTTTGAAAACTGTTTTCAAAGGGTTTGAGAATAGAAATATATCTTGTGAAGATATTTTGAGGTTAATAAATAATTTGAGAAATTATTTATTTTTGATGGATGTTTATGAATATTAATTGATAGTTAAATCACCGACTATCAATATTGGCCAAATGCGTTGATCGTTTCGAAGAGACCGGGATCGAGATTTATTTCTCGAAAACCACTTCGATCCGGTTTGTATGTTTCGTGGAAACGAGTTTGGATTCGAAGATGGAGCAGTGAAGTGGAAGAGCTAATCGCTACTAATCCTGAGGATATTTCCAAAATGGATGTAGTAGGAGTAGTGCCTTCGGTTCCGTTCGAACCCGAGACGGACTTGTATGGATGAATGCTTGCGAAACATCGTCAGGTGGACGATGGGCATTCTAAGAGATATGTTCTAAAAAGGCAACGCTTAGCCTCAAGCCTCATCAAATGGGAATGACTGAAAATCAGGGGTTATGCAGCAAGGCTAGGTGGGTAGCACCCAAGCAGGGTGAGGTCATTCCTGTCTAGATGTCCCTTTTTATTTCGGCTTAGTGGGAGGTTGCTGATCCCAACCGCGTGGTGATCTCACTCGGGATTATCCAGTAAGGGGTAGTCCCGGCCTTGTGTTGTAGGGGAGTGGACGTACTCCTCGGTACGGTGATCTAGGCCCCGTCCTGTGACAGGTGGTACCCCAGTGCCTAGTCATTAGTTGGAAATCCATTCTTTCTACGAGCCTTGTACGAGTTTTGTTTTTATTACCCACTCTGTGGCTAGTAGCTGGAATTTAATCATGTAACAATTTCGGCTATTTTATAAGTATTTGTATATAGATCCTATTATAATATCAGAGGATTTCTATAAAAATTGTTTTAGCTATCGTAAGGTAAAAACCCGACATGTTTATTTGTGGCGTGGTCTTACGAGATGCTTTTGTTTTCAAATGATTTTTGAAACTTTAATAATCAATTGGGTGTGATTTTATCATGCTGGTATTCCAGACTGACTCGGATGTTATTTAACTGTAATGCTCGGGTCAGACCGAGTATTATAGGATACAGGAAATGCTACGGAGCTCAGGAGACGAGCATGATGACGATACGTACTCCCGTACTTGTTTACATGTATATATTCCGTTGTGTTGAGTTGTAGTGTATCCATTTGTATGATATTGATGTTGAGCTGTGATTGATGTACTCTGATGATGTAATATGTAAACAGATGTATTTGCTTTTTGAGTAAAGTTTATTTAATTCTCTATTATACTTTATTCCGCTGCGATGGTTAGATTATGATATTGATTTCTATTTTCTTCTTCTACCTCTTCTTCTTTAACCCAAATGGTTCGTATTTCTGTCCAACTTGAGTTGATTGTTGTAGAATAATGTTGACTCAAGGGATTAGGATTTGCGGGTCGTTTCACTTGGTATCAGAGCGAGGTTGGTGATAACCTTGGCTCTGGTGGGAATTACTCATTGAAATATAGTCAATAGTACTCTAGAATGAGTTTGAGTGTATTAATAGTTATGAGCGTGTACTTGTTAGTGAATATAAAATAATTTTATATTGTGTTGGTTAGTTTATTGAGTACTTTATGGATTCTGGTCAATACGTGTAATTAACGTTATTGATAGGGATCTCTAAACACTTGAATAGAACAATTCGACACAGTATTGTTTTAAAGTAGGGTAAATGAAACAATTTTACCCAAATTATTTTTGTATATAAAAAAAATATAATTTTTGTAAAATATTATAGTATTTGGATGCTTGGTTGTTGAGGAATGATAATATTAAATTATTAACACTATTGTGTAGAAAATGAATAAGAAATTGAAACTTATAGCCAAAGTTGAAGAATAAATTTATATAACAAAATGGAATTTGAGATATAGATTATAAACATAATTTATAAATTGAAATAAACTTCTTATGTAAATGAGATTTGTAAATGTAAACTGTAAAGGTGGTTATAATTTTGAAATAGAATTCCCGAGAACCATTTGAAAATGGAAATGAGACAAAATTCCAGAGAATGATTGAATATAGATTTAAAGGAATTGCAATTTGGAATTTTTTTGGGAATTTTTTTTTAAATTCCTTTGATTTGGAAGTGGTTTTCAAAGGTTTGGGGAAATAATATTGGTGTTATTTCAGGAATATTTTTGAATTGGAATTGAATATGGAGAAATTTGGAATCTTGTGTGGTTTGGAAATTAAAAATATTTGAAATGTTGTTAGAGAGATAAAGGCACAAACTCTCTGTGGTCGCTGGAAAATAATTCCGATGATGATCGCGACATCATCGGTGTTCATTTTCGGGTTTCCAAGAGAGGGGTTGCTACCTGAATATTTTAAATTGGAATTGTTTGTGAACTGAGTTTGGTTTTGAAATTCAAAGGGATAATTGAATTTGCCAAAGAATTTGGTGTAGTTGATTTCAAAAGTGATTTTTGAGATTTTGGGAAAACTGTTTAAACTCTGGAATCTTATTTTAAAATTTTTATGGAATAATAGAAATATATTGGCAAAATAAAATGTATAATTCCGAGTTGAAGGTAAATTGTGTATGGAATTGATTATAAATGGATATAAAAACATGTATATAAATAAGTTTGTGACTTATAAAATTAGTAAGTGAAATAAATAAGCCAAAATAAAATTGATTTGAATATTGGGAAGTGAATGAAAAATTCAAAACTTAAATTATAAAATAAATTAACCTCCAGTAAAATAGTTAAAGTGGTTTTGAGATAAAAATAATATACCGGGAATAAACCTTGAATAAACAAACTAATAATTAATTGGTAATGAAATATGGAGATGGAACTTGAATTGGTTAAATGAAAGTCGAATACTAATTTAATGTGGAAACTGTTTGGTTTGTAAATAAATTATGGAATGAGTATTTGATGTAATTAATATGGAATGTTCCAAGATTAATAAATGGATTTAAATAAATTGAATGAGGATATGGAATGCGAAATAAATTGAACGGAATTAATTAAAACGAAATGAAATAAGGTATAGATTGAATTGGTATTAATTTAAAATAGTTATAAACTGGAATGAATATTCTTTTAAGTAAATATCACTGAATTTGCGCAAGAGTAATAATTGTTTGACGTAAACGAGATTATATAAATTCTATGGATTAACAGAAGCCAATAAAATTGGTTTTTGAATCAACTGTAATAAATATGGGCTTGTTTGGATGGAAAATAAATTGAAAATGAACTCGAAAATAAATGAATTTAGCTTGGATTATAACAATGATGGATTGAATGGGTGGATAAAAATCCAAGTAGACATAAATTTAAAACCTTCATGGATATTGATAGAAATAAATTCAGAATGAATAAGTTAGGAGTTTAAAGAAATGACAGAATAAACTAATTTAGTTAAATTAGTAAATGAGATTGGTTTGATAATTGGAAATCAAATTAAGAATTTAAATTAGAGAGTGCTTATAAGTTTTGAAGTTGAAACTTCTTGAAGGAAATAAATAACTGAAGTAATATTTGGATAAAAGGCTTGACTTAAGTAAATTTGTGATATGGTGGTGTCGAGTTTTATGAAATGATTTGAAATAAAACTTGTTGGTAAATGAAATTAGTAATTGAGTTAATTAACTTAAGTTATATTAATGAGAACTTGACTTCGAATAAAATGGGAGTTAGATTGCTTTTGGAAATCAATTCAATTTAAATAAATTTGCTTGGACTTAAAATGAATATAAGTTAAGTAAGAGAGTTGTGAAATCAATTGAATTGAATAGGATGGTTTGAATGTTGTTTGGAAGCATTATAAATAAGTGTCGAAATATTTCATATGTGCTTATGGAAGTATATAATATGCACTGTTTATAGAATCCATGTTTTAATTGTTGATAATAAGTGAAATGTTATAAACTTTGTATATTTGTCACTTACCTGTTTAAATTGAGTAAGTACAGATACAGGAGAGCCGTATGGCTGGATTTGATCACGCAAAATGCAAAATAAATAACCGCTTTGCTTAAAAACTCTAAATAAGGTACGCCTACGCAATACAAATAGGAAATATGAACTGTTTTTCTGTTTTCCGACCGTGTGGGTCGATGCATATATATATTTATATCTCTTGTCAAATTGCAAAAGCTCCTCCGTACAAAGGAGGACCCCTCATAACCTTGCTGCTTCTTTCCTGTTTTGACCATTCACGGGGTGTGAGGCTCGACGAAGTCACGTCCACAAAAACATGCTTTATACAAAAGCCATGCTTTGGGTCAACAAATGATCAACACAATGATCACAAGGATAGACGATCAAATAAATGATCCTATCACAAATAATCAACACAATGATCATTTCAGCAACACTCAGCATGTCACATTACCAAATTGGGAATATATCGCTGATAACATTCAACTACATAACCTCTGAGCTCGTACGTCTCAGAGAAGGGTGTTAAGCTAAAAGAATAAATTCTCCGCCACCAACAGAAATATATTTGAAAGAAATCGGCTTTATATCTCAATTTGTAATGTCAGACACACTATCCATACAAGTCTGTTCCGGGCTCGAACAGAACCGAAGGCACTTACAAAGAAGTCCTTGCAATCCGAATAATCTCTAATCACGTTCGGATTTCCCATCACATATGGAGATCTCAATACCAGGGATCAGCCAGTGCAGAGACAATCAACAAGAAACCCTTTCGCTTTCGAAAATATCCGGTCTTCAACACCGATCTTCGAATGCAATTCATAACGACGTATCACATATTCGGAATGGGTTATATGACCCCAAGGTCCTTTCCCGGTTAACCCGAATAGTGAGCGCTTATTTTAAAAAATAAGTGTGGCATTCAATTTCAAGCGATTCACAACAAATACCATTCAAAAGTAAATATTGATAGTCGGTTATTGAACTATCAATGAATACGCACAACATCATCAAAATCCAAATAATTTTCCAAATTATTTAATTTCCAAAGATATCTTTAGAAGATATAAACTTTCCATACTTCAAAAATAAATCAATATTTATTTTTAAAGCCATTTTCCAAATTCCATTTATAAATTCTATATTGAATTTATATTTCCAAAATATTTATGAATATGTGATTTCAAATATTCATTTTCAATTTATCTTCTAAAAGATAAATTCTCAACATATTCACTTTATATTGGAAAACATTTCCATACTTATTAAATAAGTAATTCACAATCTTTTATTTTCAACACTTGGAAAATATTCAATATACTCTAATCGAAATTAAGTATATATTTCATTCTTTTAAGGAAATCATTCACTTAACATATTTATTTGGGCCAAAACGAATGTTGCGTAAAACATCGTTACGACAACCAAAATCACTAGTACAGGGATTCGAAATTAAAATAGATATGTAAATCCCAATACTATACAAAACATTTCCTTTCGGAAATCGTCTATTATAACAACAGTGTTATAATCTACTATTTCCTTTTATTTCTCGAAAACATCTATTTCAACAATGAATGTTGAAGTCTATGGCTTCGACTCTTAATACATTTTAAAACATCTTTAGATCGTTTTAATTCTATTTAAAACATCACATCTAAAATAATTTCTTTAACATATTATTCACTATTCAAAAACGTGAATATACTTGTTAACCAATTTCATCACTTCTATTCATTTTATTTTAAAGAATTATTCACTGTCTAAAACATGAATATAACTCCATAAATAAATTACAACAATTCACTTATCAAAATAAGTCGTTGCGGATTTATAAAACAATGTTTATAAATTCTATTTCTATTTATTTTACAACAACTTTCTTTTATAAATTTCCTTTATAAATCTATTCAGTTTCATATCTCAATAATATACTAAAATTTCATATTATAAGTCAAATACTTATAATTTATTTGTTTATAAAATCGTTCCTTTAAACTTCATAAATCTTATAAATCTTATAACTTATAAGATTCATTATTGATCCACATCTATTCCCTAAATAACTTTATAAATTTTATTTATAAAATTCTATTTATAACTTCACCGTTATAATTCTATAAATTTCATTCATTTGTAAAATTCATTCACAATTCATTCTAACTCTTATAAAAGCTCGTTTTATAATTCCAATATTCTTAATTTATAAATATCAATTTATAAACCCTTATAATATAAATCAATTTATATTACTATTTTAAAACGTCTTTCAACCCTTTTATAATTTTTCATTTTGATTTATAAAATAATCAAGTTTCATAAATTCTATAGATTTCATTCCTTTATGAAATTCATTTACAAATCATTCTATTACCTATAAAAGTTCGTTTTATAATTCAAGATATTCTAAATTTATAATTATCAACTTATAAATCTTTTAATATAAATCAATTTATATTATTACTTTAAACATCTTTAAATTCTTTTATAATTTCATCATTCTGATTTATAAAATAAAATTTTTATAAATCCTATTTTAAACTTCTTATAATAAATTCAGAATTCCCAGTTCAAACTCTTTTATAAAATCACTAATCCCATATTTTCAAAAATTAACTTTTAACTGTATTTCTCAAAAATCATAATTTTTATAATATTAAAATTATAATGTTTATTTATTTAAGATGAATCAATTCCAAAAATATTTTATAAACGTATATTTCCAAAAATCACTTTAGAAATTAAAATTTGTTATTTTTAAACTTCAAATTTGGATCCGATGATGCAACACATCAATAGTCAATCACGACTTTTCAAACATCATATATCATCCATGATAAACAATCAAATATCACAATATATGAAATCAAATGAATATTTGTGAGGAATCCAGTTGGATCCCTCCAACCTGTTTCCCTGCATCCACAGACATTAGCACAATACCATTCCGTTTCAAGACGGAATATCGCGGTATATGGGATTTTTATAAAATATATCCGCTTACTAACGGCGCAATAGGGTCTCATCCGCTAAAAGAAAATGCGGGAAATCAATCAACTGCAATATATACATATGCCAATATATATATATTGCTATATATAATATAATACCAATTCCACTTCGAGGTGGAATATCGCGGTATATGTGTGTAATAAATAACCTCCGCTTACTAACGGCGTATAGGGTCTATTCACATCCAATATATATAACAATCATCATTCAATCATTCAATCAACACAGTCAAACAATTTTAAATTTAACTATTTAAAATTTAAATAAACAACAGAAATTCCTTTTGAGTGAGAAGTTCTCACCTTTATCCCCGTTTGCCATCTACTTCCAATTCAACTTGTTTTCTTCATTTATACCTTGTATAAATATTTACACAATTTATTAATATTCAAACAGATTGAAAAAAATAAATTTTCATCTAATATTTTTAATTCATCGGTTTTCTCCTTTAATAGTTAAATTAACTTATAGTTTTATTTTTAAACCAGGTTCTTCTTTAACAAATTTATTTTAACCAAAAATAAAATTTCCTTTTAAATTAATTCTATTCAACTGCAATTTTTTTTTTAAAACTAAATTTTCTTCTTAAATAGGTTTAATTAACTTATCCTTAAATTGAATTTATTCAACTAATTATTCCAATCTCAAGTTAATGATTTCTATTTTAAACTAAAAATTAAAGATTCAAACTGATTTTCTTTGTTTTTTTTTTAAATAATTCTAACATCTTGCTTATATAAATTTTCTTAAATCTGTTAAAATTCCTTTGTTTAATAAATTATTTTAACTAAAATTTTAATTTAAATTAACCAAACTCACTTTCAATAAAATTGTCTAATTAAAGATTTAAATCCTAAACTAGAATTATTTTAATTTATTTCTTTATTTAATTTAAAGATCAAATTTCCTTAAATAATTCATTTTATCAAATGAATTTGAATTCTTAACAAATTTTCTTTTTGATTTTACATAGATTACTCTTAACAAATTTATTTAATAAAATTTAAATTTCAACTAAATTTACTTAAATAAATTTATTTAACTACAATTTAATTTTAAAACTAAATTCTCTTCTTTTAATAAATTATTCTTAACCCATTTTTCCAAAAATAATAATATTTCTTTTGATAAATCATTTTATTAAATAAATTAAATCTCTAACTAATTTTATTTTACAAAAAATCTTTGGTTATTAAAAATAGATTTTTTAAATAAGCGAATACTTCAAATTTTAACTAATTCCTTTTTAATAAATTATTTTAACTAATTTTTTTCTTTTTCAAAATATTTTATCATAATGAACTTGTGACCTGACAAATTAATTTCTAATTTTCTTTTTACCAATCTACTTAACAAAATTTTAAAACTACCTTTCTTTTTACAGTAACAATTTATTTTTTTCTGTTTAAACCTAACTATTTATATTTTATTTTATTTTTTTACTGTATATATATATTTTCAATATATATATATATGTTTACTAAAAAAAAAAATCAATTACCTTAACTCGAGACACGCCGCGACTCACGATGCTCGAAATCGAGCTTGACGTCGCCGCCTATCTTCATCAACCCCCCAGGTACAAATCGCGAGTCGCCTCCCTTCGAATTGCCGCAGTAACTCAACCCCAAACGCGCGCCTCCATCACCACCGGCCTCGCGAGCGCCTCCACCACCACCGGCCTCGCGAGCGCCTCCACCAACGTCACCGTCTTCAACGTACCTCGTGACGCTGCCCCGAACCCCACTCATGACCGATACCCATAATCGCGACAATGAATTTCGCGATACCTAAGGCGGCGGCGCTGACCAAAACACGAATTCGTGCTTGCAAAACCCCTAACTCATTTGCGATTTCAGATTTTAGGGCTTCGGCCTTCTTGTTTTTTTTTATTTGAACTGAAGAGGGCTTCGACATTGATTGAAAGAACGAGGTGGGTATATTTCAAAATGGAAAGGGAACGAAATGAATTTGGTTTTGAATTAAAGAGGCTCGGCCATTAATCTTTCTTCGTGATTTTTGATTTCTGAACGATGGTTTGCGTGATATATCAGAGAGGGGAACGTGAAGGAGTATGCACTGCACGATTTCTATCGTGAATTTAGGCATGAATTTAGGGAAGAGAACGTGTGTTAGTTTGACCAAAATTTAAATTTAAATCGTTGAAAATTTCGACGCGTTTACTCAACGTACGCTCACATATCAACTCCGAAAAATACGAAATTTGAAATCCGAGAATAATTCAATATTCCGGACCCAATGGAACTGGTTTCGTCGAATTCCGAGACTGTGCCTCGGACGGCTATTTTTGAATATTGATTCAAACGATTAAATTTCAAAACCGAACAACTCATTTCCAAATTAAATTCTGAAGCTTCTAAAATCTTCAATATTATCAATATGAATTTTACAAGCCTTTGAAATATTTTTAATCAGCTTAAATTTGAAGATTCAAATTTTTATTCAACTTCGATAGATTAAATTCTATAAATTAAATCGTCAAATTCAAAGTTATATTGAAAATTCAATCCAAACCATCATTCAAATATTTAAAATAAATTAAATATTCTCAATTTAAATTGTTCAAAATTCCGGGTCGTTACAATCTTTCCCCCTTAAAAGAATTTCGTCCCGAAATTACAAGTTAAGAAGAATGCCCTTATCTCATTTATTATTTTTCACAATCCAAATAGTTTTATCAACTTACTAGCCTAAATCTTTTTACTAGAGTTTCATTATCATTTCAACTAGCTTTCCAACTTCAATTATAGGTTTCAAACAACATTGTTCTCCTAACAATTTAAATTCAAATTCAAATTCAAATTTCAAACTTTCAAATTTTTCTCAAAATTTTTCTAACACCCTAAATTTTCGAAAAATTTCGCCAGCGTCTCCTTTGCGCGGCTAGCTCGGTACGACTACAAAATGGCACCACGGCCCCTCAGAATCAAAAAGAAAAGAGAAAAGCCAAGTGGCTAGAGAAGAAAGTCATCAAATCTCATACTGAAATTGAAATACGTACCTTTTTGTCGAGCAATTCAATTTTATCTTTGAAATCAAAATCTCAATTCCATTTTAAACACCTGTATAACCTGCTAGTAATAGCATCCAAATCCAATATTCAAACCAATTTGCAAATTCTATTACAAAATTTCCAACATATATTTCTTATACGTTTTTACTTCACTATTGAAGTTGCATATTCATTCTCATTCAATTCTATTTTTTTATTTAAATTCACAATTTCAATTCTATTTGAATTCAATTCTCAATTTAAATTTCATTCGAATTCAATTCTCAATTTTAAATATTGAATTCTATCGATTAATTTTCATTTAGTAATTCATTTCAATTTTTTATTTCCATATCCAATTCATCTTGAATTTACTTAATTACTAACAAAGAGAATTTCAATTTATTTCTTTAACTTACTTGAATTTATATACAAATTCAAATCTATCTTCAAATTTAGCTCACGACTAAATTTTAATTTAACCAATTCAAATTCCAATTCATTAGACAATGGATTAATAATTTATCAAGTTATTTTACTTGAATTCAATTCATTTTATTTTATTTCCATATACTAATGATAATAATTCAATATTATCACTTCCTAACAATCATGCAACCATATACTATAATAATTCATATAAAATCATTTCTTTCTATACAAAATAGTTTTGGGCAAAATTATCTTATTTACCCGATTCAAAAACAATTTTATATTCACTAACAAATACGCTCTCATAGCTATTATTACACTCAAACTCATTCTAGAGTACTGCTGACTCTATCTCTAACGAGTAATACCCAACATAACCATGGTTGTCGCTTAACCATAAGCTCTGATACCAAATGTAACAAACGAGAATTTTCGACTTTCGAAAATTCAACATCAATACTCACTTTATCGACTGTCGAGAAATCGAAGGCCAAAAACCGGAATGTTATGGGTTTTAAGAAAAAGAAAAAAAAGAAGAAAAAGAGATAAGAAGAGAGAAAAGAAAAAGGAAAATAGAACGGAACAGAAAACAGCAGGACAACATCAGAATCTCACAATTCGCAGCGGAACAACATATAATAAATAAATAAATAATCTTTAAACAAAGAACTATATCAGTTATTACATTACATTACATCATATCATCAGAGTGTACAACATTCAACAATGCAGCGGAAAAAGAACTACCATATAAACTAGTAATACGCCATGTCATCCAGCTTGCCTCCAGCAACTCCTGAATATCCAGAATATCCTGATATACCTAACTCTTAACTGCCCGTGTGGAAATTGGTGGGCACCCAGAGTTTAGGAAGGAAAACAATAAACTTCAAGTCAGTCATGTGACTGGTGTGAGAACTCAAACAGTTTATTTATCTTTAAAATCAAATAGAGAGATATTTTTAAATTCAATTCGCAATGCTTTTAAAAATGAGACTACCATAAGACCTCCTGCCACACACACAATGCAAACGCAGACTTGGAGAAGATTTCTCCTTATGATAGTCAAAGATGCTTGATATGCATTTAAAAAGAACATTTCATATTATTATTAGTGCATAGTGTAGGAAACAATTTCGAAAGTAGAATATAAATCTTAGCCAGCATAGGTACCATTATATTATGCCTACTAATAGCTACCATATTAGATGGCAGGTTCTACAACTAAAACCGCACAAGTTTCGTATTGTTTCTTTGGATTTCCAACGAATGATCAGGCCAAGGAACTTCCCATTGCCACATGAGAATGCCTCTGGATGGACATCCCCGAGAACCAAACCGGATCTCTACCAACACAAGGCCGGGTTACCCCTAACTGAGTAACAACTGACCGAATATGCCATCCCCCGGTCCTTTGGGACCTTTTAACCGAGCGCTCGTAATCAATTCACACAATCATAACAAAGTGTTTTCAACATGAGTAAGTATCTGGGCTCCATGCCATGATACCACCCTTTTCCAGAAGGAAATGCACACATCCTAAAGGGCGCGACCCCTCATAACCTTGCTGCTTCTTTCCTGTTTTGACCATTCACGGGGTGTGAGGCTCGACGAAGTCACGTCCACAAAAACATACTTTATACAAAAGCCATGCTTTGGGTCAACAAATGATCAACACAATGATCACAAGGATAGACGATCAAATAAAAGATCCTATCACAAATAATCAACACAATGATCATTTCAGCAACACTCAGCATGTCACATTACCAAATTGGGAATATATCGCTGATAACATTCAACTACATAACCTCTGAGCTCGTACGTCTCAGAGAAGGGTGTTAAGCTAAAAGAATAAATTCTCCGCCACCAACAGAAATATATTTGAAAGAAATCGGCTTTATATCTCAATTTGTAATGTCAGACACACTATCCATACAAGTCTGTTCCGGGCTCGAACAGAACCGAAGGCACTTACAAAGAAGTCCTTGCAATCCGAATAATCTCTAATCACGTTCGGATTTCCCATCACATATGGAGATCTCAATACCGGGGATCAGCCAGTGCAGAGACAATCAACAAGAAACCCTTTCGCTTTCGAAAATATCCGGTCTTCAACACCGATCTTCGAATGCAATTCATAACGACGTATCACATATTCGGAATGGGTTATACGACCCCAAGGTCCTTTCCCGGTTAACCCGAATAGTGAGCGCTTATTTTAAAAAATAAGTGTGGCATTCAATTTCAAGCGATTCACAACAAATACCGTTCAAAAGTAAATATTGATAGTCGGTTATTGAACTATCAATGAATACGCACAACATCATCAAAATCCAAATAATTTTCCAAATTATTTAATTTCCAAAGATATCTTTAGAAGATATAAACTTTCCATACTTCAAAAATAAATCAATATTTATTTTTAAAGCCATTTTCCAAATTCCATTTATAAATTCTATATTGAATTTATATTTCCAAAATATTTATGAATATATGATTTCAAATATTCATTTTCAATTTATCTTCTAAAAGATAAATTCTCAACATATTCACTTTATATTGGAAAACATTTCCATACTTATTAAATAAGTAATTCACAATCTTTTATTTTCAACACTTGGAAAATATTCAATATACTCTAATCGAAATTAAGTATATATTTCATTCTTTTAAGGAAATCATTCACTTAACATATTTATTTAGGCCAAAACGAATGTTGCGTAAAACATCGTTACGACAACCAAAATCACTAGTACAGGGATTCGAAATTAAAATAGATATGTAAATCCCAATACTATACAAAACATTTCCTTTCGGAAATCGTCTATTATAACAACAGTGTTATAATCTACTATTTCCTTTTATTTCTCGAAAACATCCATTTCAACAATGAATGTTGAAGTCTATGGCTTCGACTCTTAATACATTTTAAAACATCTTTAGATTGTTTTAATTCTATTTAAAACATCACATCTAAAATAATTTATTTAACATATTATTCACTATTCAAAAACGTGAATATACTTGTTAACCAATTTCATCACTACTATTCATTTTATTTTAAAGAATTATTCACTGTCTAAAACATGAATATAACTCCATAAATAAATTACAACAATTCACTTATCAAAATAAGTCGTTGCGGATTTATAAAACAATGTTTATAAATTCTATTTCTATTTATTTTACAACAACTTTCTTTTATAAATTTCCTTTATAAATCTATTCAGTTTCATATCTCAATAATATACTAAAATTTCATATTATAAGTCAAATACTTATAATTTATTTGTTTATAAAATCGTTCCTTTAAACTTCATAAATCTTATAAATCTTATAACTTATAAGATTCATTATTGATCCACATCTATTCCCTAAATAACTTTATAAATTTTATTTATAAAATTCTATTTATAACTTCACCGTTATAATTCTATAAATTTCATTCATTTGTAAAATTCATTCACAATTCATTCTAACTCTTATAAAAGCTCGTTTTATAATTCCAATATTCTTAATTTATAAATATCAATTTATAAACCCTTTTAATATAAATCAATTTATAATACTATTTTAAAACGTCTTTCAACCCTTTTATAATTTTTCATTTTGATTTATAAAATAATCAAATTTCATAAATTCTATAGATTTCATTCCTGTATGAAATTCATTTACAAATCATTCTATTACCTATAAAAGTTCGTTTTATAATTCAAGATATTCTAAATTTATAATTATCAACTTATAAATCTTTTAATATAAATCAATTTATATTATTACTTTAAACATCTTTAAATTCTTTTATAATTTCATCATTCTGATTTATAAAATAAAATTTTTATAAATCCTATTTTAAACTTCTTATAATAAATTCAGAATTCCAAGTTCAAACTATTTTATAAAATCACCAATCCCATATTTTCAAAAATTAACTTTTAACTGTATTTCTCAAAAATCATAATTTTTATAATATTAAAATTATAATGTTTATTTATTTAAGATGAATCAATTCCAAAAATATTTTATAAACGTATATTTCCAAAAATCACTTTAGAAATTAAAATTTGTTATTTTTAAACTTCAAATTTGGATCCGATGATGCAACACATCAATAGTCAATCACGGCTTTTCAAACATCATATATCATCCATGATAAACAATCAAATATCACAATATATGAAATCAAATGAATATTTGTGAGGAATCCAGTTGGATCCCTCCAACCTGTTTCCCTGCATCCACAGACATTAGCACAATACCATTCCGTTTCAAGACGGAATATCGCGGTATATGGGATTTTTATAAAATATATCCGCTTACTAAAGGCGCAATAGGGTCTCATCCGCTAAAAGAAAATGCGGGAAATCAATCAACTGCAATATATACATATGCCAATATATATATATTGCTATATATAATATAACACCAATTCCACTTCGAGGTGGAATATCGCGGTATATGTGTGTAATAAATAACCTCCGCTTACTAACGGCGTATAGGGTCTATTCACATCCAATATATATATAACAATCATCATTCAATCATTCAATCAACACAGTCAAACAATTTTAAATTTAACTATTTAAAATTTAAATAAACAACAGAAATTCCTTTTGAGTGAGAAGTTCTCACCTTTATCCCCGTTTGCCATCTACTTCCAATTCAACTTGTTTTCTTCATTTATACCTTGTATAAATATTTACACAATTTATTAATATTCAAACAGATTGAAAAAAATAAATTTTCATCTAATATTTTTAATTCATCGGTTTTCTCCTTTAATAGTTAAATTAACTTATAGTTTTATTTTTAAACCAGTTTCTTCTTTAACAAATTTATTTTAACCAAAAATAAAATTTCCTTTTAAATTAATTCTATTCAACTACAATTTAATTTTTTTTAAAACTAAATTTTCTTCTTAAATAGGTTTAATTAACTTATCCTTAAATTGAATTTATTCAACTAATTATTCCAATCTCAAGTTAATGATTTCTATTTTAAACTAAAAATTAAAGATTCAAACTGATTTTTTTTTTTTTAAAATAATTCTAATATCATGCTTATATAAATTTTCTTAAATCTTTTAAAATTCCTTTGTTTAATAAATTATTTTAACTAAAATTTTAATTTAAATTAACCAAACTCACTTTCAATAAAATTGTCTAATTGAAGATTTAAATCCTAAACTAGAATTCTTTTAATTTATTTCTTTATTTAATTTAAAGATCGAATTTCCTTAAATAATTCATTTTATCAAATGAATTTGAATTCTTAACAAATTTTCTTTTTAATTTTACACAGATTACTCTTAACAAATTTATTTAATAAAATTTAAATTTCAACTAAATTTACTTAAATAAATTTATTTAACTACAATTTAATTTTAAAACTAAATTCTCTTCTTTTAATAAATTATTCTTAACCCATTTTTCCAAAAATAATAATATTTCTTTTGATAAATCATTTTATTAAATAAATTAAATCTCTAACTAATTTTATTTTACAAAAAATCTTTGGTTATTAAAAATAGATTTTTTAAATAAGCGAATACTTCAAATTTTAACAAATTCCTTTTTAATAAATTATTTTAACTAATTTTTTTCTTTTTCAAAATATTTTATTATAATGAACTTGTGACCTGACAAATTAATTTCTAATTTTCTTTTTACCAATCTACTTAACAAAATTTTAAAACTACCTTTCTTTTTACAGTAACAATTTATTTTTTTCTGTTTAAACCTAACTATTTATATTTTATTTTATTTTTTTACTGTATATATATATATTTTCAATATATATATATGTTTACTAAAAAAAAAATCAATTACCTAACTCGAGACACGCCGCGACTCACGATGCTCGAAATCGAGCTTGACGTCGCCGCCTATCTTCATCAACCCCCCAGGTACAAATCGCGAGTCGCCTCCCTTCGAATTGCCGCAGTAACTCAACCCCAAACGCGCGCCTCCATCACCACCGGCCTTGCGTGCGCCTCCACCAACGTCACCGTCTTCAACGTACCTCGTGACGCTGCCCCGAACCCCACTCATGACCGATACCCATAATCGCGACAATGAATTTCGCGATACCTAAGGCGGCGGCGCTGACCAAAACACGAATTCGTGCTTGCAAAACCCCTAACTCATTTGCGATTTCAGATTTTAGGGCTTCGGCCTTTTTTTTTTTTTTTTTTATTTGAACTGAAGAGGGCTTCGGCATTGATTGAAAGAACGAGGTGGGTATATTTCAAAATGGAAAGGGAACGAAATGAATTTGGTTTTGAATTAAAGAGGCTCGGCCATTAATCTTTCTTCGTGATTTTTGATTTCTGAACGATGGTTTGCGTGATATATCAGAGAGGGGAACGTGAAGGAGTATGCACTGCACGATTTCTATCGTGAATTTAGGCATGAATTTAGGGAAGAGAACGTGTGTTAGTTTGACCAAAATTTAAATTTAAATTTAAATTTAAATCGTTGAAAATTTCGACGCGTTTACTCAACGTACGCTCACATATCAACTCCGAAAAATACGAAATTTGAAATCCGAGAATAATTCAATATTCCGGACCCAATGGAACTGGTTTCGTCGAATTCCGAGACTGTGCCTCGGACGGCTATTTTTGAATATTGATTCAAACGATTAAATTTCAAAACCGAACAACTCATTTCCAAATTAAATTCTGAAGCTTCTAAAATCTTCAATATTATCAATATGAATTTTACAAGCCTTTGAAATATTTTTAATCAGCTTAAATTTGAAGATTCAAATTTTTATTCAACTTCGATAGATTAAATTCTATAAATTAAATCGTCAAATTCAAAGTTATATTGAAAATTCAATCCAAACCATCATTCAAATATTTAAAATAAATTAAATATTCTCAATTTAAATTGTTCAAAATTCCGGGTCGTTACAATCTTTCCCCCTTAAAAGAATTTCGTCCCGAAATTACAAGTTAAGAAGAATGCCCTTATCTCATTTATTATTTTTCACAATCCAAATAGTTTTATCAACTTACTAGCCTAAATCTTTTTACTAGAGTTTCATTATCATTTCAACTAGCTTTCCAACTTCAATTATAGGTTTCAAACAACATTGTTCTCCTAACAATTTAAATTTAAATTCAAATTCAAATTTCAAACTTTCAAATTTTTCTCAAAATTTTTCTAACACCCTAAATTTTCGAAAAATTTCGCCAGCGTCTCCTTTGCGCGGCTAGCTCGGTACGACTACAAAATGGCACCACGGCCCCTCAGAATCAAAAAGAAAAGAGAAAAGCCAAGTGGCTAGAGAAGAAAGTCATCAAATCTCATACTGAAATTGAAATACGTACCTTTTTGTCGAGCAATTCAATTTTATCTTTGAAATCAAAATCTCAATTCCATTTTAAACACCTGTATAACCTGCTAGTAATAGCATCCAAATCCAATATTCAAACCAATTTGCAAATTCTATTACAAAATTTCCAACATATATTTCTTATACGTTTTTACTTCACTATTGAAGTTGCATATTCATTCTCATTCAATTCTATTTTTTTATTTAAATTCACAATTTCAATTCTATTTGAATTCAATTCTCAATTTAAATTTCATTCGAATTCAATTCTCAATTTTAAATATTGAATTCTATCGATTAATTTTCATTTAGTAATTCATTTCAATTTTTTATTTCCATATCCAATTCATCTTGAATTTACTTAATTACTAACAAAGAGAATTTCAATTTATTTCTTTAACTTACTTGAATTTATATACAAATTCAAATCTATCTTCAAATTTAGCTCACGACTAAATTTTAATTTAACCAATTCAAATTCCAATTCATTAGACAATGGATTAATAATTTATCAAGTTATTTTACTTGAATTCAATTCATTTTATTTTATTTCCATATACTAATGATAATAATTCAATATTATCACTTCCTAACAATCATGCAACCATATACTATAATAATTCATAGAAAATCATTTCTTTCTATACAAAATAGTTTTGGGCAAAATTATCTTATTTACCCGATTCAAAAACAATTTTATATTCACTAACAAATACGCTCTCATAGCTATTATTACACTCAAACTCATTCTAGAGTACTGCTGACTCTATCTCTAACGAGTAATACCCAACAGAACCATGGTTGTCGCTTAACCATAAGCTCTGATACCAAATGTAACAAACGAGAATTTTCGACTTTCGAAAATTCAACATCAATACTCACTTTATCGACTGTCGAGAAATCGAAGGCCAAAAACCGGAATGTTATGGGTTTTAAGAAAAAGGAAAAAAAAAGAAAAAGAGATAAGAAGAGAGAAAAGAAAAAGGAAAATAGAACGGAACAGAAAACAGCAGGACAACATCAGAATCTCACAATTCGCAGCGGAACAACATATAATAAATAAATAAATAATCTTTAAACAAAGAACTATATCAGTTATTACATTACATTACATCATATCATCAGAGTGTACAACATTCAACAATGCAGCGGAAAAAGAACTACCATATAAACTAGTAATACGCCATGTCATCCAGCTTGCCTCCAGCAACTCCTGAATATCCAGAATATCCTGATATACCTAACTCTTAACTGCCCGTGTGGAAATTGGTGGGCACCCAGAGTTTAGGAAGGAAAACAATAAACTCCAAGTCAGTCATGTGACTGGTGTGAGAACTCAAACAGTTTATTTATCTTTAAAATCAAATAGAGAGATATTTTTAAATTCAATTCGCAATGCTTTTAAAAATGAGACTACCATAAGACCTCCTGCCACACACACAATGCAAACGCAGACTTGGAGAAGATTTCTCCTTATGATAGTCAAAGATGCTTGATACGCATTTAAAAAGAACATTTCATATTATTATTAGTGCATAGTGTAGGAAACAATTTCGAAAGTAGAATATAAATCTTAGCCAGCATAGGTACCATTATATTATGCCTACTAATAGCTACCATATTAGATGGCAGGTTCTACAACTAAAACCGTACAAGTTTCGTATTGTTTCTTTGGATTTCCAACGAATGATCAGGCCAAGGAACTTCCCATTGCCACATGAGAATGCCTCTGGATGGACATCCCCGAGAACCAAACCGGATCTCTACCAACACAAGGCCGGGTTACCCCTAACTGAGTAACAACTGACCGAATATGCCATCCCCCGGTCCTTTGGGACCTTTTAACCGAGCGCTCGTAATCAATTCACACAATCATAACAAAGTGTTTTCAACATGAGTAAGTATCTGGGCTCCATACCATGATACCACCCTTTTCCAGAAGGAAATGCACACATCCTAAAGGGCGCTACCCCTCATAACCTTGCTGCTTCTTTCCTGTTTTGACCATTCACGGGGTGTGAGGCTCGACGAAGTCACGTCCACAAAAACATACTTTATACAAAAGCCATGCTTTGGGTCAACAAATGATCAACACAATGATCACAAGGATAGACGATCAAATAAATGATCCTATCACAAATAATCAACACAATGATCATTTCAGCAACACTCAGCATGTCACATTACCAAATTGGGAATATATCGCTGATAACATTCAACTACATAACCTCTGAGCTCGTACGTCTCAGAGAAGGGTGTTAAGCTAAAAGAATAAATTCTCCGCCACCAACAGAAATATATTTGAAAGAAATCGGCTTTATATCTCAATTTGTAATGTCAGACACACTATCCATACAAGTCTGTTCCGGGCTCGAACAGAACCGAAGGCACTTACAAAGAAGTCCTTGCAATCCGAATAATCTCTAATCACGTTCGGATTTCCCATCACATATGGAGATCTCAATACCGGGGATCAGCCAGTGCAGAGACAATCAACAAGAAACCCTTTCGCTTTCGAAAATATCCGGTCTTCAACACCGATCTTCGAATGCAATTCATAACGACGTATCACATATTCGGAATGGGTTATACGACCCCAAGGTCCTTTCCCGGTTAACCCGAATAGTGAGCGCTTATTTTAAAAAATAAGCGTGGCATTCAATTTCAAGCGATTCACAACAAATACCATTCAAAAGTAAATATTGATAGTCGGTTATTGAACTATCAATGAATACGCACAACATCATCAAAATCCAAATAATTTTCCAAATTATTTAATTTCCAAAGATATCTTTAGAAGATATAAACTTTCCATACTTCAAAAATAAATCAATATTTATTTTTAAAGCCATTTTCCAAATTCCATTTATAAATTCTATATTGAATTTATATTTCCAAAATATTTATGAATATATGATTTCAAATATTCATTTTCAATTTATCTTCCAAAAGATAAATTCTCAACATATTCACTTTATATTGGAAAACGTTTCCATACTTATTAAATAAGTAATTCACAATCTTTTATTTTCAACACTTGGAAAATATTCAATATACTCTAATCGAAATTAAGTATATATTTCATTCTTTTAAGGAAATCATTCACTTAACATATTTATTTGGGCCAAAACGAATGTTGCGTAAAACATCGTTACGACAACCAAAATCACTAGTACAGGGATTCGAAATTAAAATAGATATGTAAATCCCAATACTATACAAAACATTTCCTTTCGGAAATCATCTATTATAACAACAGTGTTATAATCTACTATTTCCTTTTATTTCTCGAAAACATCTATAACAACAGTCTATGGCTTCGACTCTTAATACATTTTAAAACATCTTTAGATCGTTTTAATTCTATTTAAAACATCACATCTAAAATAATCTCTTTAACATATTATTCACTATTCAAAAACGTGAATATACTTGTTAACCAATTTCATCACTTTTATTCATTTTATTTTAAAGAATTATTCACTGTCTAAAACATGAATATAACTCCATAAATAAATTACAACAATTCACTTATCAAAATAAGTCGTTGCGGATTTATAAAACAATGTTTATAAATTCTATTTCTATTTATTTTACAACAACTTTTTTTTATAAATTTCCTTTATAAATCTATTCAGTTTCATATCTCAATAATATACTAAAATTTCATATTATAAGTCAAATACTTATAATTTATTTGTTTATAAAATCGTTCCTTTAAACTTCATAAATCTTATAAATCTTATAACTTATAAGATTCATTATTGATCCACATCTATTCCCTAAATAACTTTATAAATTTTATTTATAAAATTCTATTTATAACTTCACCGTTATAATTCTATAAATTTCATTCATTTGTAAAATTCATTCACAATTCATTCTAACTCTTATAAAAGCTCGTTTTATAATTCCAATATTCTTAATTTATAAATATCAATTTATAAACCCTTTTAATATAAATCAATTTATATTACTATTTTAAAACGTCTTTCAACCCTTTTATAATTTTTCATTTTGATTTATAAAATAATCAAATTTCATAAATTCTATAGATTTCATTCCTTTATGAAATTCATTTACAAATCATTCTATTACCTATAAAAGTTCGTTTTATAATTCAAGATATTCTAAATTTATAATTATCAACTTATAAATCTTTTAATATAAATCAATTTATATTATTACTATAAACATCTTTAAATTCTTTTATAATTTCATCATTCTGATTTATAAACTAAAAATTTTATAAATCCTATTTTAAACTTCTTATAATAAATTCAGAATTCCCAGTTCAAACTATTTTATAAAATCACTAATCCCATATTTTCAAAAATTAACTTTTAACTGTATTTCTCAAAAATCATAATTTTTATAATATTAAAATTATAATGTTTATTTATTTAAGATGAATCAATTCCAAAAATATTTTATAAACGTATATTTCCAAAAATCACTTCAGAAATTAAAATTTGTTATTTTTAAACTTCAAATTTGGATCCGATGATGCAACACATCAATAGTCAATCACGACTTTTCAAACATCATATATCATCCATGATAAACAATCAAATATCACAATATATGAAATCAAATGAATATTTGTGAGGAATCCAGTTGGATCCCTCCAACCTATTTCCCTGCATCTACAGACATTAGCACAATACCATTCCGTTTCAAGACGGAATATCGCGGTATATGGGATTTTTATAAAATATATCCGCTTACTAACGGCGCAATAGGGTCTCATCCGCTAAAAGAAAATGCGGGAAATCAATCAACTGCAATATATACATATGCCAATATATATATATTGCTATATATAATATAATAACAATTCCACTTCGAGGTGGAATATCGCGGTATATGTGTGTAATAAATAACCTCCGCTTACTAACGGCGTATAGGGTCTATTCACATCCAATATATATATAACAATCATCATTCAATCATTCAATCAACACAGTCAAACAATTTTAAATTTAACTATTTAAAATTTAAATAAACAACAGAAATTCCTTTTGAGTGAGAAGTTCTCACCTTTATCCCCGTTTTCCATCTACTTCCAATTCAACTTGTTTTCTTCATTTATACCTTGTATAAATATTTACACAATTTATTAATATTCAAACAGATTGAAAAAAATAAATTTTCATCTAATATTTTTAATTCATCGGTTTTCTCCTTTAATAGTTAAATTAACTTATAGTTTTATTTTTAAACCAGTTTCTTCTTTAACAAATTTATTTTAACCAAAAATAAAATTTCCTTTTAAATTAATTCTATTCAACTACAATTTAATTTTTTTTAAAACTAAATTTTCTTCTTAAATAGGTTTAATTAACTTATCCTTAAATTGAATTTATTCAACTAATTATTCCAATCTCAAGTTAATGATTTCTATTTTAAACTAAAAATTAAAGATTCAAACTGATTTTCTTTTTTTTTTAAAAATAATTCTAACATCTTGCTTATATAAATTTTCTTAAATCTTTTAAAATTCCTTTGTTTAATAAATTATTTTAACTAAAATTTTAATTTAAATTAACCAAACTCACTTTCAATAAAATTGTCTAATTGAAGATTTAAATCCTAAACTAGAATTCTTTTAATTTATTTCTTTATTTAATTTAAAGATCAAATTTCCTTAAATAATTCATTTTATCAAATGAATTTGAATTCTTAACAAATTTTCTTTTTAATTTTACACAGATTACTCTTAACAAAATTATTTAATAAAATTTAAATTTCAACTAAATTTACTTAAATAAATTTATTTAACTACAATTTAATTTTAAAACTAAATTCTCTTCTTTTAATAAATTATTCTTAACCCATTTTTCCAAAAATAATAATATTTCTTTTGATAAATCATTTTATTAAATAAATTAAATGTCTAACTAATTTTATTTTACAAAAAATCTTTGGTTATTAAAAATAGATTTTTTAAATAAGCGAATACTTCAAATTTTAACAAATTCCTTTTTAATAAATTATTTTAACTAATTTTTTTCTTTTTCAAAATATTTTATCATAATGAACTTGTGACCTGACAAATTAATTTCTAATTTTCTTTTTACCAATCTACTTAACAAAATTTTAAAACTACCTTTCTTTTTACAGTAACAATTTATTTTTTCTGTTTAAACCTAACTATTTATATTTTATTTTATTTTTTTACTGTATATATATATTTTCAATATATATATATATATATGTTTACTAAAAAAATAATAATCAATTACCTTAACTCGAGACACGCCGCGACTCACGATGCTCGAAATCGAGCTTGACGTCGCCGCCTATCTTCATCAACCCCCCAGGTACAAATCGCGAGTCGCCTCCCTTCGAATTGCCGCAGTAACTCAACCCCAAACGCGCGCCTCCATCACCACCGGCCTCGCGAGCGCCTCCACCAACGTCACCGTCTTCAACGTACCTCGTGACGCTGCCCCGAACCCCACTCATGACCGAAACCCATAATCGCGACAATGAATTTCGCGATACCTAAGGCGGCGGCGCTGACCAAAACACGAATTCGTGCTTGCAAAACCCCTAACTCATTTGCGATTTCAGATTTTAGGGCTTCGGCCTTCTTTTTTTTTTTTTTATTTGAACTGAAGAGGGCTTCGGCATTGATTGAAAGAACGAGGTGGGTATATTTCAAAATGGAAAGGGAACGAAATGAATTTGGTTTTGAATTAAAGAGGCTCGGCCATTAATCTTTCTTCGTGATTTTTGATTTCTGAACGATGGTTTGCGTGATATATCAGAGAGGGGAACGTGAAGGAGTATGCACTGCACGATTTCTATCGTGAATTTAGGCATGAATTTAGGGAAGAGAACGTGTGTTAGTTTGACCAAAATTTAAATTTAAATTTAAATTTAAATCGTTGAAAATTTCGACGCGTTTACTCAACGTACGCTCACATATCAACTCCGAAAAATACGAAATTTGAAATCCGAGAATAATTCAATATTCCGGACCCAATGGAACTGGTTTCGTCGAATTCCGAGACTGTGCCTCGGACGGCTATTTTTGAATATCGATTCAAACGATTAAATTTCAAAACTGAACAACTCATTTCCAAATTAAATTCTGAAGCTTCTAAAATCTTCAATATTATCAATATGAATTTTACAAGCCTTTGAAATATTTTTAATCAGCTTAAATTTGAAGATTCAAATTTTTATTCAACTTCGATAGATTAAATTCTATAAATTAAATCATCAAATTCAAAGTTATATTGAAAATTCAATCCAAACCATCATTCAAATATTTAAAATAAATTAAATATTCTCAATTTAAATTGTTCAAAATTCCGGGTCGTTACAGAGACTCTGCCAAAAAAATTCGAAAATTTTGGGAGTTAGAATTTATTTGAATCTTTTGAAAATTTTCACTAACAACAAATGAATTAAAGTTTGTTAAGCAAATGGAATTATAACTGAATGTTCAAATTTAATTTAAATTGTATAAGTAGAGTAAGATGAACTGAAGTATTGTTCAAAGAAACTAAAAGAAGGAAAATGTTTGCAAACTAACTTTTATTTGAGATATAAAAATAAATTAGTAAGTAAAGCGAATAAAGGAAATGGTTAATTAAACATGGATTGAGATAGGGTGAATCAAAATTCAATATTCAAAGTTTGGAAATGAATTAAATTCAAGTAAAATTGGGAAGAAGTATTTATATTTGAAATTAATTAATAAAGTGAAGCAAATTGAAATTTTTATGGAATTATAAAGGCAAATTGAATAAAATTGATATAAACTCCAATAGTGAAGTGAAAACAAATTCAAGAGGTATATAAAATATTTATATAGAACTTAAGAAATGAAAGTGAAATTCTTAAGTAAGTTGGCATTGGAAATATGCTAACTGAATAATTGAATAAAGATTAAAACTGGAAGTTGTGACAAGGGAAGTGTAATAAGTGAAT
This sequence comes from Allium cepa, assembly GCA_030765085.1. Classification (NCBI taxonomy): domain Eukaryota; kingdom Viridiplantae; phylum Streptophyta; class Magnoliopsida; order Asparagales; family Amaryllidaceae; genus Allium; species Allium cepa. The sequence goes on from CM060942.1 coordinate 189,439,124, forward strand.
AACAATCCAAATAAATGTGAATGAAAAGGAAATTGATATAATTGATAATCAATTGGGACAAATACGTAGGATGTACGTATATTATTTATTCGCATAGCTATTTCTTCCAGATTCGGGCACAGAATTTCGAGATAGTTATATCGATCCAAGTTAGGATTTTTCACTCGATTTTCAACGGCGAACCTGGATACGGTGTCATGATTGATTCTAGGAATTCTCTATCATAGTTATGACTATGCAAGGAGAATGACGGTTTCTAATCAGGAAACCAGATCTGAGTCCGCACTAGGAAGTCGGGTGGACGATGATAGTTCGGAAGTGAAATTGTGTGATCGAGTGATCGATCGGATTGGTATTGCGTATGAATGATATAGGTACACCGTACGGGCTTAAATGGAATGAACATTGAAATTTTAGAAAGAAGTCAAATAAACGATTTTGAATGTTATGAATATATATTATTGCCAAACATGATATGCAGGTATGAATAAGGGAAAGGAAAAATGGTTTTGGTTTTAGAAGATAAATTTAAATTGCCCGACTAAAAAGGTATGTGTTTAAATTTCTGTAGAATTTGATTGGGTTTTGGATCTTGCCACTTGGCGTTTGTTTTCTATTTGGATTTGGGAGGCCGTAGAGCCATTTTGTAGTTGTACCGAGCTAGCCGCGCAAAGGAGAAGCTGGCAAAAAATTTCGAAAATTTAGAGAGTTGGAAAATTTTTGAGAAAATTCTGATAATTTTAAATTTGACTTAAAATTTAAATTTGAATGATTGAGTAAGTAATATTGTTTGAAACTATGGGAAAGTTAGGGAAGTTAGTAAGTATGGTAATGTGTCTTTATAAGTGATAATTGGTAGGATGTTGAATTTTTTGGTTTTGGGGATAAATAAACGGGTATTGGACCATTCTTCCTAACTAGTAATTTCGGAGACGAAATTCTTTTAAGGGGGAAGGAATGTGAGTACCCAAAATTTTTAAGCAATTTAAATTGGAAGATTTAATTAATTTGAATTATTTAAAAGTAAAATTTTAACTTGAATTCAAATATCGCTAAATAATTGTTAATTAAATTATTGAATTTAATAATTTGGATTTGGATAAATTATTAAACCTTCAGTTTTACGCCTGTTAAAAATAATTTGAAGGCTTGTAAAATTTATTTTGATAACACTGAAGATAATAGAAGTTGTAAAATTGAAATTAACACTGGTTTGTTCAGTTTTAAATTTTTATAGTTTGAATGGAATTTAAAAATAGCCTTCCGAAATACAGTCTCGGAATTTGACGAAACCAGTTCCATTGGATCCGTAATATTTTATTATTATCGGGTTTCTATTTTCGGAGTGTTTGGAGTTTTTGTGTGAGCGTACGTTATATAAACGCGTTGGACTTTGTTTTGAAACAAATTTAAATTTAAATAAAATATATTCACTTTCTTTTAAAACCGACAATACGTACATCCCGCCTCACTTTTTTTCTCCTTCGTTTTTTCTTCCCTTCCCTTCTTATCAATATCACGCCGTTCAGAGAGGAAAAAAAAACTTTTCCCTTTCTCTTCAATTAAAAATCGAAGTTCAGGAATGGCCGAAGCTTTAACAAATCAAAGCAATTAAAAGAAAAAAAAGGGGAACAGGGGGAACTCGCGTGCTCGAACACACGAGGTAATCGCGTCATCATCGATGGCCGCTCCTTTTCGATTCAATCGATCGTTCGAATAGCGATGGAAGCTCGGGTCGCGACACGCGTAGGGTTTCGGATGGCGATGCATGGCATTCCACTTGGTGGTGTGTGTGTGCTCGACGCTCGAGGTGGAATGGGATGCGCGAAGGCAGAGGTGTGAATTTCTGGGCACGTGGAGGAAGAGAGCACGGCGGGTGGAGGAAAGCTTTGGGCTTCGATCATCGTTACTTGGGGCTGGGGCAAGTCGCGAGCATAAGGGCAGCGTGAGGTCGTTCAAGTGAGCAGTAGCAGCGAAGATGGTACTTTGGCAGAGACGAAATCAAAGGTCTTTGGGGTTCGATGTTTGGGAGTGGGGTCGATCGGGGAAGCTTGTCGTTTGTTTCCTGTTCGTATTTAGGTAATTTTAAATTTTTAAACGTTTTAATTTAATGTTTACTCAAGTTTAAGCTTGTAAATAATTATTGATTTTTATCACTTATCAAAATTAGCAGTAAGATATAACATGGTTTTGTTTAAAACTTAATTATTTGTTTAAATTAAATTTTTGGCTAAAATAAATTATCCCTGTCACTACGTAATTTGTTAAATGGAAACTTTATTTTTGGTATGGATTTGTTTAATAAACCTATTGAAGTTATTTCGTGCTAAAAAAATATTTTTTATTTATTTAAACTGTAAGTTGGAATAAATCAAGGGTTAAAAATATTATTACTAAATTCGAAATTAATTGTTTGACTAGTTCAAATATTAATAAACCGAATAAATATTTATTCAAGGTCCAAATCTGAAAGAAAACAAGTCAGAATGGAGGTGGGTTGCAAACAGCAATAATTAGGTGAGTTAATCTCACTTAGATAATTTAAATTTAAATGATTAAATTTAAATAATTTTTTGAATGGTTGAAATTGATTGATGTGCTATAGTATGGTATATTCTGGAATTGGCATATTATTGTGCTAACATCTGTGGATGCAGGGAAAACAGGTTGGAGGGATCCAACTGGACCCCTCAACATTTATTATTTAATATTCTCTGATGTGATTACCTGATATTCTATGATAAATATATTGGAATACTGAATGTTATGATTTGATTGGATATATTTAGGGTATAATGAATTACCAAAAATATATATAAATTGGATTTTGGAAAGAAAATAAAGGAAGTAAAGTTGTAAACGAAATAATCTTAGAAAGTTTAATAAAATTAGAATGAATTGAAAAAGAAATGGAAGTATGCTAAATACTAATAAATAACTTCGAGTATGAAAGGAAATGGGTTTGAATAAACAGTAATTAATAAATTGTAAAATCAAGTGATATTATTTTAAAGGAATAAAGAATTATTTTAAAACTTAAAGTTTTAAATTTATTTAAAGCAATAAGAAGTAAATTCAGAAATCTAAATTAGTATTTCAATTAAAAGTATTTTAAATCATAATTAAGGAATAAAATCTGAAATTAAAGGATTTTGGAATAAATGAAGTAAATTGGAAATCAATTTGGGAATTGATTTAAGTGTTTGAAGATGGATATTTGGAAGAATAAATTCAAGGTGGGAATTTATTAAAGGTATGAGGAAAATTGTTTAAAAATAAATAGTGATTTATTTTAAAGGTTGTAAAGAGAAGTATATTTCTCTGGATAGCCAAGTACGTTTTCAAAGTAAGTTTTTAGAATAAAATAAAGGTTCTAATGTTGATTTACTAAGTATGTTCTTGGAAATTTATTATTTCTAAATGTTTAAATTCTATAGTAAATATTTATTCAAATCTACCGTAGTAATAATTTATAAAGTTTGACTTAGTAATTCTGTTTTAAAGGTGAAAACCTAGTTTATATTTATAAAGTAATCTTATTTCAAATATTCATATAGTATATATTTTTAATCCATTATTGAAGTAGTTTTAATTTAAATATTTTAAAAGTAAATTCTAAAGTAAGTAATTTGTTAATCTATTATTGTAATAATTATTTAAAGAATGACTTGGAATTTTGTTTAAGGAAGAAATCTAATGTATAGTTATAAGGTAACCTTATTGTAGTTATTTCTAGAGTATTATTTTAAATTAAGTACTAAAGTAATTTTTTTATATTGAATGTTAAATATATTTTACAATAAAGTGGTTTTAAATTATTTTAAAATCTAAAGTTTTGTGCTTGGTGATTTCAGTGGAAACAGAAATACTTGGAATTTATTCTGAGAAGGGAAGATAATTTTGAAAACTATTTTCAAAGGGTTTGAGAATAGAAATATATCTTGTGAAGATATTTTGAGGTTAATAAATAAGTTGGGAAATTATTTATTTTTGATGGATGTTTATGAATATTAATTGATAGTTGAATCACCGACTTCAATATTGGCCAAATGCGTTGATCGTTTCGAAGAGACCGGGATCGAGATTTATTTCTCGAAAACCACTTCGATCCGGTTTGTATGTTTCGTGGAAACGAGTTTGGATTCGAAGATGGAGCAGTGAAGTGCAAGGGCTAGTCGCTACTAATCCTGAGGATATTTCCAAAATGGATGTAATAGGAATAGTGCCTTCGGTTCCGTTCGAACCCGGGACGGACTTGTATGGATGAATGCTTGCGAAACATCGTCAGGTGGACGATGGGCATTCTAAGGGATATGTTCTAAAAAGGCAACTCTTAGCCTCAAGCCTCATCAAATGGGAATGACTGAAAATCAAGGGTTATGCAGCAAGGCTAGGTGGGTAGCACCCAAGCAGGGCGAGGTCATTCCTGTCTAGATGTCCCTTTTTATTTCGGCTTAGTGGGCGATTGCTGATCCCAACCGCGGGGTGATCTCACTCGGGATTATCCAGTAAGGGGTAGTCCCAGCCTTGTGTTGCAAGGGAGCGGGCGTACTCCTCGGTACAGTGATCTAGGCCCCGTACCGTGACAGTTGGTACCCCAGTGCCTAGTCATTAGTTGGAAATCCATTCTTCCTACGAGCCTTGTACGAGTTTTGTTCGTAATACCCACTCTGTGGCTAGTAGCTGGAATTTAATCATGTAACAATTTCGGCTATTTTATAAGTATTTATATATAGACCCTATTATAATATCAGAGGATTTCTATAAAAATTGTTTTAGCTATCGTAAGGTAAAAGCCCGACATGTTTATTTGTGGCGTGGTCTTACGAGATGCTTTTGTTTTCAAATGATTTTTGAAACTTTATTAATCAATTGGGTGTGATTTTCTAACGCTGGTATTCCAGACTGACTCAGGTGTTATTTAACTGTAATGCTCGGGTCAGACCGAGTATTATACGATACAGGAAATGCTGCGGAGCTCAGGAGACGAGCTTGATGACGATACGTACTACCGTACTTGTTTATATGTATATATTCCGCTTTGTTGAGTTGTAGTGTATCCATTTGTATGATATTGATGTTGAGCTTTGATTGATGTACTCCGATGATGTAATATGTAAACATATGTATTTGCTTTTTGAGTAAAGTTTATTTAATTCTCTATTATACTTTATTCCGCTGCGATGGTTATATTCTGATATTGATTTCTATTTTCTTCTTCTACCTCTTCTTCTTTAACCCAAATGGTTCGTATTTATGTGCAACTTGAGTTGATTATTGTAGAATAATGTTGACTCAAGGGGTTCAGATTTGCGGGTCGTTTCAATTATCTTTAAGGTGAAACATTAAACTTTAAAATTTAAAATGACTCAATTACCGTTAGCAAAACCTTTGAACTTTTAAATCTTCCTTTAAATTTATTCGAAATAAAGATTTAAAATAAATTACAAGTTTAACTTTAACAAAATCTAAATCAATTTACAAAAACCCCTTTTTAATCCAAATGTTAAATAAACACTTGTCATTTATAAAAGAAATTTAAAAGAGTTTTAAACCAATTCATTTTGAATTCAAATCCTTAATAAAATATACTTTAAAATTTTAAAATTGTAAACTTAATTCTACTTTTAAAACTGAGATTTTAAAACTGAGATTTTAAAACTTGAATCAGGTCTAAAACTTAGATTTAAACTTTACTTATCGATAACTCAGTCTCAAAAATTTCTTTTCAAATGTTAAAAAAAAACAGAACAAACAGGTTTCAGTACAACCTGAACAACTATTAACCCAAGGCAACCCTACTGTGCTTCGAGTCCAATCCCCACTGCCCCGAGTAAAACTACCTTATACTTCGAGTCACACGGGTGCACCCAAGAATTTATCCGAATTTAAAGCTTTTAAAGTAAAATAATTAATTAATTAATTAATTAAATTACTCACCATCGATCGCGTGATACCGAACGTCACCAAAACTGCCGCGTCCCTGATCCACCGAACTTCGGTCCCACAGCCACGAATACCATCTCCGCTGTACGACCCACCTCAACGTCGAACCCCCCTGGCTAGTCTTGAAATTACCGCGTCGCCAACGTTAAATGCCAACTCCACCTCCCCTCGCTTCGCGTGCGTGAATCTCAACCTCGCGCCCTCACGATTCGCCCCAAATTCGACCGCTTCGCCATTATCGCAAGCCATTCGCGAAACCCTAGCCTTGGTCGCGACGTCGTCGCTACATCCTGTTCGAGTTCTCCTTCATTCGATCGAATATAGATCGATTAGGGATTGTTTAATTAAGAATTCGTGGATTTTTAATCTGAAAGGAGCGGCCATTTTTTTTTATGTTATTCGAGTTCGATTTCAGCTGGAAGATAGAGAGGGACGAATACGTATAATAAAGATGGAAATGGCTTCTTGAGTATGCCAGACTATTATATATTTAAATATTTAAAATATCTCGCTGCATAACGTGAAATCCCGAACCCCGAATCAGACATGCCGACAGATGTTTATAAGGTTTTACCCGCATTTCGAACACAATGGAACGTGTTTCGGAAGCTAATTTAATCGTATGCGCGATGTACGAAAATAAACGATCAATATTAAATTAAATCGATTAAATAGTTTCTAAGCGTTTTGAGCTGCTAGTGTCAAACGACAACTTCGATTGCCATGAAAATTGAAATCCGATAATAACTAACTATTACGGATCCAATGGTACTAGTTTCGTCAAATTCCAAGACTGTGCCTCGGAAGGCTATTTTGAAATTCAATTTAAACGAAATATTATTAGAATTGAACAAATCACTTTTAAATTAAATTTCAACTGTTCTATTATCTTCAGTATCATCATTATAAATCTTATAAGCCTTCGAATTATTTTAGACAGTCATAGGATTTCAGATTCAACAATTTACCCACTTTCAATTATTAAATTCAATATTTAAACTATAAAATTCAATGGTTTAATTATCAAGTAAATATTGATATTTGGAATTCAAGTTAAAATTAACTTTTAAATATTTAAAATCAATTAACTATTCAAATTTAAATTGTTAGAAATTCTAGGTCGTCACATTCCTCCCCCCTTAAAAGAACTTCGTCCCCGAAATTACTAATTAGGAAGAATGGTCCAATATCCGTTTACTTTTCCCTAAAACCCATAATTCAACAGTTTTATCAACTTGCCACAATATATTCTTTATTAAAGTTTCACTATTACTTCAACCAACTTCCAAAACCTTTCATAGTTTTCAAATAACTTTACTTATTCAACCATTCAAATTCAAATTTAAATCAAAATTTAGATTATAAAAAATTTCTCAAAAATTTTCTAACCCTCTAAATTTTCGAAATTTTTTGCCAGCGTCTCCTTTGCGCGGCTAGTTCGGTACAACTACAAAATGCCTCTACGGGCTCCCAAATTCCAAAAGAAAACAAAAGCCAAGTGGCTAGATCAAAAACCCAATCCAATTTTATACAGAAACTTAAATACAAATCTTATTGTCAGCCAATTCCAATTTATCTTTTGGAATCAAATCCAATTTTCTTTTCCCTTTAATACCTGCATATCTTACCTAGTAATAATATCCAATCGTAACCTTTCAAATCATTTTATACATTTCCTTACAGAAATTTTCACGTCTACTTCTATGCAAATTAGTTTTCCCCGTTTTTATATGAATTCAATTTATTTTCAATTTTGAATATTGAATTTTATCTTTCATTTATAACTGATTCATATTAGTTTCATCTACTAATTTATCTCAGTTTCAACCTTTGAAATCGTTTGTTGTTAACAGAAAATTTTCCAACTAACTCCCAAAATTTTCAAACTTTTTTTGGCAGAGTCCCCTTTGTACGGAGGAGCTTTTGCAATTTGACAAGAGATATAAATATATATATATCGACCCACACGGTTGGAAAAAGTAAAAACAGTTCATATTTCCTATTTTTATTGCGTAGGCGTACCTTTATTTAGCATTTTAAGCTCGCAGGTTATTTATTTTAGCATATATCGCGTCCAAATCCAGCCAAACGACCTTCAGGTACCTGTTCTTACTGAATTTAAATGTGTAAGTGCAATATATAGAAAATCTACTAGCATTTTACTTACTTTCAATAGCTAAACACATGCATTTTATAAGCAACAAGCACCAAACGCTTTCCATAAGCGATTCATATAACTTTAAAGCTAATTCAATAGCTTTCAACCAATTTATATACCATTTCCTTCAATTTTAATGGTTTGCAACTCAATTTCTTACATTCAATTGATTTTTTAGTCCAAACAAGCTCATATTCACTTCAAATGATTCAAAATAAATTTTATTTAATCTCTATCAACTCATAGAATTTTAAATTATTTTTGTTTACACCAAACGACAATTATTTTTATGCAATTTCGACGATATTCGTTTAATAGAGTATCTATTTTAGTTTAACTTTAAATTAATTTTCTACCCATTCTGTAATTAATTCCATTTCATTTCTAATTTATTCACCACCTATACATTGCATTTCATTCATCTCCGCATTGGTTTCATTTTAAAACTATTTCACTGAGCTTGACAACATTCAATGCTTATACTAATATCCATTTTCCAAAAGTATATTTAATCTCAAACCTTTATTTAATAACCTTCCACTCTTTTTGAAACCAAGCTTTTATTGACTTAAGTAATTGTACTTCAATTTAATACGCCTCATAAATTAAGTTCATTCTGATAACCCAATTCCAATTAAAACTTTGATTTAGTTTTTATTTAATCAGACTTCATCCATTTATTATTAAATTCAATTAACCTATTTAAATTTTTAATTCGACTACTTAATTCATTTTCGAATTTATTTTATTAATACAATACCATTCTCAATTTATTTCTACTTACAATCCATTTTTTTAAATCAATCATCGTTTTTTATTACAAAAAATCACTTCATTGAATTTCTCCTGAATTCAAAAAAATTTCATAATTCCAGTTTGGATTTTCCTTCATTTTACAACACTTTTATTTTAAAATTTTAGAAATACCTTTAAATTCACATGATACTATTAAAATAGCTTTTTATAAAAATACTTCTTATAACTCGATGTCTCAATCAGTTCATCCTTGTTCTCACAGAAATTCAGTTATACGTTGATCAGGCGTAGGACAGAAAATCTGTAAGTACTTGGTAAACCCGTTTTCAACATCCAGTAAAAATAATTGGAAAATAATTTTATTGAAAATATAGAAAACAGTTTTTGAAAATAGAGGAAATATCTTTGGTGAGAATGTTCGGGAAATCATCACCTCCATCCATGGTCGCAGTTACATTCCAGGGTTACGTTGCCATCGCAGAAAAGTCCATGTAACTGTAGGCTCTCCGCGGCCACTCGATTACGCCATGGAACCCACGACAGATCGCAGTTACATTCCAGGGTTACGTTGCCATCACAGTAAAAGTCCATGTAATTGCAGGCTCTATGCGGCCTCTGATTTTCGGTGTCAAAGTGAAACTTCTCCACTCCTACATAGGTCACAGTCTGCCGATATAAAATCAAACGCAGACTATTGGCTCTCAGCGGCACACACGACTTTCGCTATGGTATACTCTACTCATAATCCCCAGGAACTAGTTTTTTTGGGACTCCTCACAGGATCAACTTTAGAACTCCCCCTTGCGGCTCAAGGCAGCACCACCTGGTGGTACTCCTGAGAAGTTCATTTCAAGGGAGCGCCTTTTTCCCCAGAGCCATCATCAAAACACTTTATACTATACACATATAGTATCTTTCAAATCATACACCTAGTATGGTTCTCATATAAATCACCTTTTCACAAAATCGATTATCCCATAATCGATAATTCTTAAGCTAGGCTTTCCAAATTCCAATACTGATTTTACCCCAAAATCAAAATCCTTTCCAAATCCAAAGGTTCCCAAAACCTTTTTCCAAAATCCTCATAAGATCCTTTTATGTATATATATATATATATGTATGTATATTCGGATATATATAATCTTTAAAACTTTGGATCACTTCAAACTTGTATAAAACTCCTTTTATACATCAAAACACCTTCAAAATCCTTTTATTCTAGCAATAGATTCAACAAGGGGAGATTTATCTTATATCTAACAAAGATATATAACTTTATTTATTCCAAATCAAATATTTGAATTTGATTACTCTATAAAGTCATTAACCATATTATTTACTTCCAAAAAGTAAATTTCTATCATAGAAATATCCAATTTCCACTTTACTTCATCATATGCTTCACAAAATATCACTTTCATTTCAAAATACATTTCACATTTCTAATCCACAAATTCCCAGTATCAATTTTATTCAAATCGTACGATGTACACATATCATCCATACGCTATACCAGTATGATCGCTCACTCGATCACACAATTTCATTTCCAAACTAGTATCGTCCACCCGACTTCCTAGTGCGGACCCAGATCTGGTTTCTTGATCAGAAACCATTATTCTCCTTGCATAGTCATAACTATGATAGAGAATATCCAAATCCAATCAACAATCCATATCCAGGTTCGCCGTCGAAAATCGAGTGAAAAATCCCAACTCGGATCAACATAATTATCTCGAAATTTTGTGCTCAAATCTGGATCAAATCACTATGCAAATAGAATAACATACGTACAACCTACGTATTTATCTTTATTGGTTATTAGCCAAATTAATTCCATTTCTGTCCACATTCACTTTGATTTTCATTCACTTACTCACAATTACTTCAATCCATTTGGATTATCACCTCAATTCTTATCTCAAATGGATATTTAATCAAATCAGTTTGAACTCTGTCCAGTTTAAATTTAGAAAATAGCTTGAAAAGTTTTAAAATAGATAAGTAGTTGAAAAATAATTATTAGTTTGTAAAATGGCTGTAAAATAGTTAAGTAATTGTAAAATAGTTGGAAAAGAAATAGTCAAATAGTTATAGAAATTTTAAATAATTGCAAAATAATTGTAAAACAGTAATTAGTCATAAAGTAGTTGAAAAATAGAAATTAGTTTATAAAACAGTAGAAAAATTGTTAAATAGTTCCAAAGATAATTGTAAAATAAGTATAAGATAATTTGGATTTTAGAAAGAAAAGTTGTATAGTAAATAGTTTGAAAAAACATAGATATGTACTAAAACAATTTAATTTGAAAATACTCCAGAGTCAAACTGTTCAATTCCAATCTCCATTCCCCACCAATTCAATTTAAATTCCACCTCCATTAAAATTGAATTATGTGACGCCCCACCTCTATACCCACGCTAGCCAAGAACATTACGGTGAATGCTGTCAACTAGCACGGAGAATAAGGCTGTTGAGGAGCGACCATCCGTGTAATTGCTTTGTGCGAGCATTGATATGTCAGATAGTATAACAATCCGACATGCCGACACAAACTCAAAGCTACTACACATTGGCTATAATATCTTCGGAAACAAATATAGAAATAAACATAACATAAATCAGTCGCAGATAATTCATATCACAAAGGCGGAATAAGATATGAACATTACACATAAAAGTGTACATCAGAGTAGTGGTCAGAAAGATCCACAATATCACAAAAGAATAGTTACACGAACTACACAAAAGAATAAGTATACATTATGGAGTCTATATCTCAAATGTATACAAACCAAAAACTACTAATCTAAGTAGTTAACCAAAAGTCAGAGTAATGAATCCCTGGGGGAAGTCAAGCAGAAGCACCTGAAACATCTCGGTCTGACCCGAGTATTATTTAATAAGAAAATAATAAACGGATCAGTCTAACTATAAATATCAGATGAAACGATATAGAGTAAGAGATACGACTAAACACATAATAATCACAATGCCAAGCTGTGATTTATATATAAGTAATTGAAAATCAACAAGAGATTAATCAATATCACAAATTCTACACAAGAATCAAAGAAAATGTCATACTCCTTATTTCGTTCATCAAACCACAAATATTGACGATTATATCAATGTCAATCACAAAAGTCAATGACACACAAATTCACCAATGCACAAATATTGATAAAACTTATCAATGGAAATCACGAAAATTGGTGAAACACAAATTCTAGAAATCATCTCGAGAAATCCAGAAATCATAAAAGGGGGGGGGGGAGGCCTATCACAAACGGGAGCATAAAGCTCACCAACACGTGTATCACAAACGGAATGCTAATTCCATGGTTGCCAACCATCACAAATTGAGCCGAAGCTCCACAAACGGCCCGAAGACCATGGGTTGCTACCCCACCAAATTGAGTCGAAACTCCACAAAACGGGGTTTAGTCTCCCTCGTAGACAAAGAGACATCGCACATTGCTAGTCTAAATCGCAAAGATGATCGTCATGATCAACGAGAAGTGTCGATTACAGTAAGCTAGTAAATATACGAGCTTAGCATCATATCCCATAACCACTAGCTTAACTTAAATATTTACGAACAAATTGTAGATCTCCACTAGAAAATTGTCACAAGAGTTTCAATCGAACAAGTCCAAGAATTAACCAACAAAGTGAACGCAAGCGTTTCATACCACTTGTTTTACTAAGTCGTTTAAGTAGATTTCTCATACGAGTGAGGTAAAGGTTTGTATATACTAATAGATTAGAAATCGGTTTGAGAAAACGATCTTTGTAATAAAATAGTGTTGAAATCATTCGAAGAAAGAGTTTTGATATTTACTACTAGTATAGAAAACCTTTATATTTTTAAAGTGACAAATCACAAAGAAGATTGTAAGAACAATCAACCACTAAAATTCACATTCGAAGACGTGAATAAAATCCAAAGAAACCGATAGAGAATCCATCGAAATGGATATTCAAAAATTCCTAAAAAGGAGTCGTCAAAGTCATAATAATTGATAACAACAAATAGGATCATCACGAATCGATTTAAATTGGAATTCTCAAGCGAATAGGCAAGCAGGCAAAACATTGCTGATTCAGACGTCTGAAACAAATGGTTCAGACGTCTGAATCTGGAAATATAAAGATTTCCAGAATACAATTCAGACGTCTGAATCAAGTGTTTCAGACGTCTGAAATAGGCATATTTTAGCCAATTTCCTTTCTGTTCGAAATAGAACCAATTCAGACGTCTGAAACCATATATTCAGACGTCTGGATCTGGGAATAGAAAACTTCCCAGACAATATTCAGACGTCTGAATATCACGTTTCAGACGTCTGAATAAAGGGTTCAGGGCATTCCCTGAACCTAGGCCAAAAATGGCCAAACGAATATCGGAAATGATCGAATGAGAAAATGGCGATGACTAAGGAATTACGTCGCACAACAACCCAGCCTAAATGGCTCTTCGATACACCTCAAATATCAATGTCCAAATATCCATAATAGGATTTTCACAAATTAGATCAAAACACCAAAAATTGGAATATACACGAAATCGATCCAAACCAAAATCAATTGCACACGAATAAACGTTAGGAAATCATACCTAACAATCGAAGATAATTATAGACAAAGATGTGAGATAAAAATCTCACCTTTTAACAAAATCAAATAAGAAGAAGCTTGAAAGCAAATGGAGAATCAACCTCTCTTCAACACAACCCAAATGAGCTTGAATCTATGCTCAAAACAAGAACATTCCCAAAATTAGGTTTAGGAATTTCTGAAATTGGTAAGAGAATAAGTTGGAGAAGAAGAAGAGAATGCTCGCCAATGGGTTCTCTTGAATTTGGAGCTAGGAATTTGAGGTTGCAAGAGGAACTAGGGTTTTTGAGTTTTAATTTCCAATCTCTCCCACCATTAATGCTTAAGAACTGAAAAGAGAAGGAAACAAGGGTGAATGGGGAAGAGTGGCTCAGATTTGAGTATAAGTTAAACATAGGGCTGAGCCCAAACCCAAACCCAAAGTGAAAAGTAGCAAAAATCAACTTTCTCCAAACATATCGAAGCTTATACTCAAAAAGGTCGCAAACGGCATTTTAAACTCAATGGGAGTGGTCCCGAGTCCTAATTCGACCGTATGCAAAAAGTAGCTTTTCGGACTAAATTCCGAGTATTGATAAAATATTTAAAGAAAATATTTAAATATAAAATCGATAAATATGCAGGTTGTTACAGACTCCCCTCCTTAAAGAAATTGCATCCTCGCAATATTTAAAAAGAAGATATATAGTAACAACCATAAAAGCATATTCAACACAAAAGAAATTTGAAATAAGAAATTCATGTAACAACCCGGTATTTCGCATCGATTTATAATCGACTTAAATGATTAATATTATTGCAAATTTTCTTTTGAAGTTTTAAAATTTTAAATTTTAAATTGATTTATAAATTGTTAAAAGAAATTCTTAAAAATAAAATAAAATAAAATTTGTTATGTGTTGTGAGCTTTGAAATTTGTGATTACCGGCCATTTATTTTTGAATGTCGTTCGACCCATCCCCCTCTCTTCGTTCTTATAACCGTTCCCCTCTTCATTTCTGTTGGCTAACCCGATCCCTCTCTCTCATTTTCAATTATTCGAAACCCTAAACGAAAAGAAAAATGGCGGTCTCTCTTTGTCGAATTAGGGCTTCGGCTTCTTTCTGGAATTAGGGTTTCGATTCCGATGGTTGCTCGTCTCGCGTGGCTGCTGCGGTGTGCTTGGCTTCAATTCGTCGACTAGGTGAGTTTACTCACATCTAATTCGAATGTTTTGATGATTTCTGACTTGCTCATATTCGTGAATTTCTTCGCTAGTTCATCACGGCTTCGATTGATTGAACTTGTTCGTTTTTGATAAAGCTGCTGCTTGATTTTATTTTGTTGGATCTTGCTATTACCGTTTGATTCTCAGATGCTTTGTTGATTTATGAAAATAATTGGGTTTGGCATTGATTTTGTTTTCTGGTCACCTTAATTCGAACGGTAGGTGACTTGGGTATTTCTGTGAACTGCAGTTGTTTGAATTCAAATATTTTGGGTTGAAAAAGCAATATATTTAATTTTAGCACTTGCTCAATCCATTTCAGTGTTGCTGGCCATTGTTGTTGCTTCGGCAATGTGCTTTGTTCTTGATTGTGATAATTGCATTTTCCAGTTTCATGCATTTGTTACTGGTGCCTCCTTGGTTCAAGATGCATTCACTTGTCTACCCATTCATCATTTAGTTTTCGGTATTGGGTTTCGAACATGGCTATTCCTTTATTGGTCTGTTATTTCATCTGTTGGCTTAGGTTCGTATACTTAAAGGTGAACTTGTTGCCTTGGTCATCATCGTGGTTTCACTATAACCATATGTGTATGCTTGCCTTTGAATTTTTCTTCGGGTTTAGTAGCTTGTATACCCCACTAGTTGTACCACCGCCATTTTGCACTGTTAGACTTATACTGCCTTTGTTTGTGCTTGAGTCTGATACGTTGCATTGATGCACTATACACATTTGCATTTGGTCACTGTAATTTACTGGTGACATCACTCTTACTTGAAGCTGTTGTTGAAGTGGGTTGACCTTGTTCGGCCCTTATTCATTGGTTTGCATTGTTTCATCAGGTAAGCGTTTACATGTGCATTGGTTCAGGATCGAATCATTAAATTGGTTTGCACACCTATATGTTGCCACCTCTGTTGTATGGTGCCTGGTCTTTGTTTATATTCATTTGATGGAAATTGGTCCAGATTTGTGTTTCTTGTGTACATGTTCATAGGGGTTGTTTTGTGTTGCATTGTACTGCATTTTTACTACTGTACTATATTTGACTCACTGCTTCGAGTCGCTTGCGCATGCTCTCTGGAGTCATGGCATTCGTTCTTCACGACTCTGATTTTGTCGCAGCCACTTTACTGCATATACTGGAAACTGTAAAATTGACTCTTGTTCACGGGCTGACTTCGACCTGTTTTGTTGTCACTGTGTCATTGCTGTGCAAGGTGCATATCACTGCACTGATTCATTTCACTGTTGCATGACTGTATGCATTCCTTTGAACAGTGCAAAGTATACTTTCTCGACTGGTTTCCAGTTCCGATATATGATTGCTCTATGTAGAGTAGTCTTAAGTCCGGTTAATGGTCTTAGTTTCACTCTAGAATTAGTTGCATCCATGTTTTTTTTACTTTGAGCGTTGCAGTTTTACTTGCTGTCTTCGTATTGCGACTGTTTTGAGTTGGTTATGTACATTCACTTGTGTACATTCTTACATTCACTTGTGTACATCATCACTGTAGTGGCACGGCAGTGCACGCAAGCGTGAACTGCAGCCACACGGTATTCATTGGGTACATCGTCACTATAGTGGCAGGGCAGTGCACGCAAGCGTGAACTGCAGCCACACGGTATGGTTTTATGATATCTAACTTGTTTTGATTAATTGACCTTTTGCATATTCCATATGCTGTAGTGGCGAGGCAGTACACGCGTGCGTGTACTGCAGCCCTACTCATCTTAATATTTTAATTGATATTTCAATGGTTTGAACTGTTCTGTTCGTTTCAATTCAATATTATGAATTGCATACTGATTTGGTTTAATTACTGTCGTCTATTCATTATTTGATTATTATTGCTTCTGTGCACTAATAACTGAGTTTGAATTAGACTGACCCGAGTATTATTTTCTTTTGAATTTAATACTCGGGTCAGACCGAGTATTTCAGGTTGTAGATATTCTGCTTTGGGTTGCTGCTAGAGCTATGAAGTCCTTTCATATCTTTTGGAGTAGTCGTCGTCATTTGTAGTAGTATGTAAAATTGTATAGGAAGATATGTATTCATGTATATTATATACGTTAATGTACTTGTATATGTAACTTCCTTAGTCGACTGTTGTAGTTGTATCATATGTACCGTGTGAATGTATTGTAACTGACATCAGTTATTATATATATATGAGACTTTCCGTTTCATCTGTGTTCCGCATTTATATTATCTGTGTTGTTATTTTATATTTACTGTTCTAAACTATTACGAACCATCGTAGTTCGTTTTATACTGGAATTGGGGTATGTCGATGGGAGAAAATAAATCAGAGATGAAAAATGAAAGAATATATATATTTATATCACTCCCATCGAGATAACCAATACTAGTGTAAGGCCAACTATTGATGGCCGCTCCTCAACAGCCTTATTCTCCGTGCTAGTTGACAGCACTACACAGTAGTGTTCTTGGCTAGCGTGGGTATAGAGGTGGGGTGTCACAGCTTGGTATCAGAGCCTGGGGTTTAGAACAAATATAAAACATAACTTAGATAGTACATGTGTTACAACTATTTGTCGATGTTTTATTTCACATCTTTATCTTAAGATCATCTTTGATTTGTTAGGAATGAATTCCTAACGCTTATTCGTGAGCATTGCTGCTATTCTCTGTCGCACTTGCTCACTTGAGTTTACACTTCTAAGTATCAGTGTATATATGCTCTATCAAGTTGCATATTGCTGCAACTAGTACCCACTTCGATTTGAACTCGCATTGTTTATTCGAACTGCTATATATATGCATTCTTATCTCTGATTCGTGTACTTAATGCGGTTTCCATACAATTGGGTTTTGGGTATCAATCTTTGAGACAAATTGCATTCCAATTGTCGACTCTGTCTGTTTATCCATGGTTTGTTGGTTTTCATGTGCCTCTCTCTGATAGTTTTAAAAATTTCTTTGGTATAAAAGAAATTGTCTTGGTCTTTGCCTTGTCGATATCGACGTTGACTTGACCTTTACTTTTGCTAAAGTCATTCAAGCATTTATACTCGTTCTGCTTTGTTTTTCCAATTGTTGATCGGTTCTTCTTTTCCGGTTAGTTGTTATCACCTTTGTCGACTTTGATAACTTCTATTTCAGGAATTTTGGGTATTCCTACTTTGATGGATTTGGAATCGAATTCTTTGTATTTTATCCACGTCTTCGAATGTGAATCTTAGTGAATTGATTTGGTTTTCGAATTTAATCGATTCTTGATTATTTCCCGATTTGTTGCTATCATTTATTAGCAACTTTGATGACCTTTTCTTCGGGATTTTTGTGAACATACCTTTCGATGAATTCGGTATCGATTTCGTTGGATTCTATTCACGTCTTCGTATGTGAATTCTTGTGATTGATTGTTTCTACAATCATTTTTGTGATTTGTCACTTTAAAAATATAAAGGTTTCAATACTGGTAGTAAATATCAAAAACTCTTTTATCAAAATGTTTTCAACTCTATTTTCAATACCAAACTCGTTTTTGAAACTGTTTTCCAATCTATTAGTATATACAAATCTTTATTTCACTCGTATGAGAAATCTAATTAAACGGCTTAGTAAAACAAGTGGTATGAAACGCTTGCGTTTACTTCGTCGGTTAATTGTTGGACTTGTTCGATTGAACCTCTAGTGACAAATTTTATTAGTGAAGATTTACAGTTTGTTCGTAAATATTTAAGTTAAGTAAGTGGTTATGGGACATGATGCTAAACTTTTACATTTACTGACTTAGTGTAATTGGCACTTCTCGTTGATCATGACGATCATTTTTACGGTTAGATTAGGCCTCATCGGTGTGATTTCGTCTCACACATATCTCTTGGGCTTTGAGGATTGTCTAGACACCACTTGTGTGATTTCATTCACACATACTTTTCTTTTGATTGTGAGGTTAGACTAGACACCACTTGTGTGATTCCACTCACACATACCTCTTTTGATTTTTTTGGTTAGTCTGGACCTCAATCTGTGTGATTTCGACTCACACATGTGGGGTAGCGCCCCACGGTCTTCGGGCCATTCGTGTGTCAAAATTAATGGCTTGCAACCATGAGATAGCGTCTCGTTATGCGTTGCACGTGTTGATGATTTTTCATGCTCGCGTGTAGGTGAGATTCCGTGCTCCCGTTCTCGCTTTGCGTTGCCCGTGTTGGTGATTTTCATGCTCACGTGTAGGTGAGATTCCGTGCTCCCGTTCTCGCTTTGCGTTGCACGTGTTGATGATTTTTCATGCTCGCGGGTAGGTGAGATTCCGTGCTCCCGTTCTCGCTTTGCGTTGCACGTGTTGATGATTTTTCATGCTCGCGTGTAGGTGAGATTCCGTGCTCCCGTTCTCGCTTTGCGTTGCCCGTGTTGGTGATTTTCATGCTCACGTGTAGGTGAGATTCTGTGCTCCCGTTCTCGCTTTGCATTGCACGTGTTGGTGAGTTTTCATGCTCGCATGTAGGTGAGTTTTCGTGCTCCCGTTCTCGTTATGCGTTACATGTGTTGATGAATTTTCATGCTCGCGTGTTGGTGAGTTTCCATACTCTCCTTCGAGTTTTCATACTCCGTTTGAGTTTTCATACTCTGTTCGAGTTTTCATACTCCGTTTGAGTTTTCATACTCCGTTCGAGTTTTCATACTCCGTTCGAGTTTTCATACTCCGTTCGAGTTTTCATACTCCGTTCGAGTTTTCATACTCCGTTCGAGTTTTCATACTCCGTTCGAGTTTTCATACTCCGTTCGAGTTTTCATACTCCGTTCGAGTTTTCATACTCCGTTCGAGTTTTCATACTCCGTTCGAGTTTTCATACTCCGTTCGAGTTTTCATACTCCGTTCGAGTTTTCATACTCGCGTTCGAGTTTTCATACTCCGGTTCGAGTTTTCATACTCGCGTTCGAGTTCTCATACTCTTAGCTTGTGTTTTCTGGATTTCTTGTGAGGATTTCTAGAATTTGTGCTTCACCAATTTTCGTGATTTCTGTTGATAAGTTTTATCAATTCTTGTGCATTGGTGAATTCGTGTGTTATTGACTTGTTATGAATACAAGTTTAGGGTATGATATCCCTTTCTATCTTTGAGAAGATTCTTGTGACCTTTTTGATGAACGAAAATTCATTGGTATTATATTTTGATGCCAATTATTTCGATGAAATTTTGACGTATGTCGAAGTTGCTACTGACATTGCTATTTTAATCACGTGTTTTAAAAATTTGTTATTCTTCAAAATATTTCAAAATATAAATCAAAATTGTTTTCAAAATCTTTACAATTTGCGCTTTCAAAAGAATGAGGAAGCGAATTAAACGTTTCAGAAAAATCGAGGACTATGACCCCTTTCTTTTACTGATTCGCTTAATTCCGGACTTGTCCGTTTGAGAACGTAAAATGTTATTTATTTAAAATACACAATTTAACACTTTCAAGGAAACGATGAAGCGAATTAAACGATTTAGTAAAACTCGTGGTTATGAGTCATGTGCGTTTGCTATTTCGGTTAATTTCGGACTCGTTAATTGAAAAATTTGTAATTTGAAATTTGATTACCGTTGTGGTAATTTCTGATTATCGTTTTGATAATTGGATGTTTATGATTTCTGATTTATCATTTTTGATAATCAGATATTTATTGTTTCTGATTATCGCTTGTGATAATCAGATATTTGAGATCTAATTATCGTTTGTGATAATTAGATATTTGTGATTTGATTATCAATTGTGATAATTAAATAATCGTTGATTCGTGATTTCTGATTTATCGTTTTTGATAATCAGATATTTATTGTTTCTAATTATCTATTGATAATTAGATATTTGAGATTTAATTGTCGTTTGTGATAATTAAACATTTGTGATTTAAGATTGATTTTCGATTTTGATAATCGAATACTTGTTGATTTGATTATCGTTTTTGATAATCGAATATTTGTGATTTGAGATCTCTGAATTATCTATTGATAATTAGATTTTGTTGATAATTTGTGAATTTCCTTTATGAAATTAAAAGATTTCTTTGGCGTTTATATTGTACTACGCCAGTGTACCGGCTCAATTTTCTGCTATTCATGACGTTTTCCACGTCTTCCAATTACGGAAATGCCTTTGGAATTTCCGATTTCTATTTTTAAGCCCGGTATTATTGAAGAAATTGAAGTTTCACCAGATTTGACGTTGAGCAACATTCTTTTCACATCAATGTTTCGGGGGTTCGTCACCTTCGAAATAAAGGTGTTTTCTCGTGAAAGTTTATTGGTTCTCAAATCCTATGAATTTCACTTTGGAATCCAGAGAATTCATCGAGCAATCACGATCAGGCTTTCTCTATCATGCTCTTTATGGTGAACTTCCTACTTCGAATTTCTTCATCATGTGATGACATGCTTTTATGGTTGTTACCTTTTACCCGTTTGTTCCTTATGATTGCGAGGACGCAATTTCTTTAAGGAGGGGAGTCTGTAACAACCCGGTATTTCACATCGATTTATAATCGACTTAAATGATTAATATTATTGCAAATTTTCTTTTGAAGTTTTAAATTTTTAAATTTTAAATTGATTTATAAATTGTTAAAAGAAATTCTTAAAAATAAAATAAAATAAAATTTGTTATGTGTTGTGAGCTTTGAAATTTGTGATTACCGGCCATTTATTTTTGAATGTCGTTCGACCCATCCCCCTCTCTTCGTTCTTATAACCGTTCCCCTCTTCATTTCTGTTGGCTAACCCGATCCCTCTCTCTCATTTTCAATTATTCGAAACCCTAAACGAAAAGAAAAATGGCGGTCTCTCTTTGTCGAATTAGGGCTTCGGCTTCTTTCTGGAATTAGGGTTTCGATTCCGATGGTTGCTCGTCTCGCGTGGCTGCTGCGGTGTGCTTGGCTTCAATTCGTCGACTAGGTGAGTTTACTCACATCTAATTCGAATGTTTTGATGATTTCTGACTTGCTCATATTCGTGAATTTCTTCGCTAGTTCATCACGGCTTCGATTGATTGAACTTGTTCGTTTTTGATAAAGCTGCTGCTTGATTTTATTTTGTTGGATCTTGCTATTACCGTTTGATTCTCAGATGCTTTGTTGATTTATGAAAATAATTGGGTTTGGCATTGATTTTGTTTTCTGGTCACCTTAATTCGAACGGTAGGTGACTTGGGTATTTCTGTGAACTGCAGTTGTTTGAATTCAAATATTTTGGGTTGAAAAAGCAATATATTTAATTTTAGCACTTGCTCAATCCATTTCAGTGTTGCTGGCCATTGTTGTTGCTTCGGCAATGTGCTTTGTTCTTGATTGTGATAATTGCATTTTCCAGTTTCATGCATTTGTTACTGGTGCCTCCTTGGTTCAAGATGCATTCACTTGTCTACCCATTCATCATTTAGTTTTCGGTATTGGGTTTCGAACATGGCTATTCCTTTATTGGTCTGTTATTTCATCTGTTGGCTTAGGTTCGTATACTTAAAGGTGAACTTGTTGCCTTGGTCATCATCGTGGTTTCACTATAACCATATGTGTATGCTTGCCTTTGAATTTTTCTTCGGGTTTAGTAGCTTGTATACCCCACTAGTTGTACCACCGCCATTTTGCACTGTTAGACTTATACTGCCTTTGTTTGTGCTTGAGTCTGATACGTTGCATTGATGCACTATACACATTTGCATTTGGTCACTGTAATTTACTGGTGACATCACTCTTACTTGAAGCTGTTGTTGAAGTGGGTTGACCTTGTTCGGCCCTTATTCATTGGTTTGCATTGTTTCATCAGGTAAGCGTTTACATGTGCATTGGTTCAGGATCGAATCATTAAATTGGTTTGCACACCTATATGTTGCCACCTCTGTTGTATGGTGCCTGGTCTTTGTTTCATATTCATTTGATGGAAATTGGTCCAGATTTGTGTTTCTTGTGTACATGTTCATAGGGGTTGTTTTGTGTTGCATTGTACTGCATTTTTACTACTGTACTATATTTGACTCACTGCTTCGAGTCGCTTGCGCATGCTCTCTGGAGTCATGGCATTCGTTCTTCACGACTCTGATTTTGTCGCAGCCACTTTACTGCATATACTGGAAACTGTAAAATTGACTCTTGTTCACGGGCTGACTTCGACCTGTTTTGTTGTCACTGTGTCATTGCTGTGCAAGGTGCATATCACTGCACTGATTCATTTCACTGTTGCATGACTGTATGCATTCCTTTGAACAGTGCAAAGTATACTTTCTCGACTGGTTTCCAGTTCCAATATATGATTGCTCTATGTAGAGTAGTCTTAAGTCCGGTTAATGGTCTTAGTTTCACTCTAGAATTAGTTGCATCCATGTTTTTTTTACTTTGAGCGTTGCAGTTTTACTTGCTGTCTTCGTATTGCGACTGTTTTGAGTTGGTTATGTACATTCACTTGTGTACATTCTTACATTCACTTGTGTACATCATCACTGTAGTGGCACGGCAGTGCACGCAAGCGTGAACTGCAGCCACACGGTATTCATTGGGTACATCGTCACTATAGTGGCAGGGCAGTGCACGCAAGCGTGAACTGCAGCCACACGGTATGGTTTTATGATATCTAACTTGTTTTGATTAATTGACCTTTTGCATATTCCATATGCTGTAGTGGCGAGGCAGTACACGCGTGCGTGTACTGCAGCCCTACTCATCTTAATATTTTAATTGATATTTCAATGGTTTGAACTGTTCTGTTCGTTTCAATTCAATATTATGAATTGCATACTGATTTGGTTTAATTACTGTCGTCTATTCATTATTTGATTATTATTGCTTCTGTGCACTAATAACTGAGTTTGAATTAGACTGACCCGAGTATTATTTTCTTTTGAATTTAATACTCGGGTCAGACCGAGTATTTCAGGTTGTAGATATTCTGCTTTGGGTTGCTGCTAGAGCTATGAAGTCCTTTCATATCTTTTGGAGTAGTCGTCGTCATTTGTAGTAGTATGTAAAATTGTATAGGAAGATATGTATTCATGTATATTATATACGTTAATGTACTTGTATATGTAACTTCCTTAGTCGACTGTTGTAGTTGTATCATATGTACCGTGTGAATGTATTGTAACTGACATCAGTTATTATATATATATGAGACTTTCCGTTTCATCTGTGTTCCGCATTTATATTATCTGTGTTGTTATTTTATATTTACTGTTCTAAACTATTACGAACCATCGTAGTTCGTTTTATACTGGAATTGGGGTATGTCGATGGGAGAAAATAAATCAGAGATGAAAAATGAAAGAATATATATATTTATATCACTCCCATCGAGATAACCAATACTAGTGTAAGGCCAACTATTGATGGCCGCTCCTCAACAGCCTTATTCTCCGTGCTAGTTGACAGCACTACACAGTAGTGTTCTTGGCTAGCGTGGGTATAGAGGTGGGGCGTCACAATTCACCTCAAAGAGCACGAGAAAGTAAGTCCGGATGTGTTCGCTCGATGTACTCTCTAGATTCCCAAGAACAATCCTTAGGATTTGAAGACCATTGGACTTTAACAAGCGGGACATCTTTATTTCGAAGGCGTTTGACCTCCGAAGCAACAATTCGAATAGGATGCTGCTCATAAGTTAAATTAGGCGAAACTTCAATCTCTTCCACAACACCGGGCTCAAGAATAGAATCGGAATCTCGAAGGCATTTCCGTAATTGAGAAACATGAAACACGTCATGGATAACAGAAAATTGTGCCGGTAATAAAAGGCGATAAGCCATGGAACCAATACGTTCAGTGATAGAAAATGGCCCAATATATCGAGGCGCCAATTTTCCCGATCGGCTGAAACGTACAACACCCTTCATTGGTGAAACACGAATAAAAACAGAATCTCCAACAGAAAATTCTAATTTCCTTCTTCGATTATCGGCATAGGATTTTTGTCTACTCTGGGCTTCTTTCACCCTATGACGAATAAGATCAATCTTTTCTGTGGAATCACGAATAAAATCTGGACCTAAAACCAGCTTCTCACCGGTCTCAAGCCAACAAGAAGGAGATTGGCATGGCCTTCCGTAGAGTGCCTCAAAAGGTGCCATACCAATACTAGATTGGAAGCTATTATAGGAGAATTCAACAAGGGAAATATGATCTTCCCAACTTCCTCCAAAATCAAGCACACAAGCACGAAGAAGATCTTCAAGTGTTTGATTCACACGCTCAGTTTGTCCATCGGACTGAGGATGATAAGCGGTGCTAAAATTAAGCTTCGTCCCCAAAGCTTTTTGAAGACTCTTCCAAAATCCACTAGTAAACAATAGATCGCGATCACTAACAATAGAAGTAGGAACACCATGTAATTTAACAATCTCTTTAACAAAGAGCTTGGCCAAAAGAGGAACGGTTCGGTTAGACCGGACGAGAATAAAATGGGCGGATTTAGCAAGTCTATCAACGATCACCCATAAGCTATCATGACCCGAACGAGAACGGGGAAGGCCATCTATAAAATCCATGGAAATTTGGTCCCACTTCCAAATTGGAATTTCTAAAGGTTGCAATAACCCACCGGGCCTTTGATGTTCGGCCTTAACAAGCTGGGAAGTCATGCAACACTTAACAAAGTTAGCAATATCGAATTTCATTCCCTCCCAATAATATAGTGGCTTCATATCCGCGTACATTTTACTACTACCGGGATAAATGGTGAATTTAGAACGATGAGAATCTTCTAAAATATCCTTACGAAGCTCAGTAGTATTTGGTACGATAAGTCTACCAAATTTTCGAATGCCGCCACGAGAATCGATATCAAAGTCCTTCAAACCTTCAATATCAATCTTATCCTTAATATTTTGGCCAAGAAGAGCCAATTCAGGATCTAGCCCTTGAGCTTCAAGAATGCGGTCTAAAAGAGAAGGACGAGCCTCAAGGCTACATAAAACAAGAGATGGACATAAATCGGAAACACGATCTCGAATTTCGCAAGAGGATAAAATCTCGAGATCGTTCCATTCGGATATCATCATCGAAACAACCGCTTGTTGCTTTCGACTAAGTGCATCCGCAACACGATTTCCCTTTCCGGGAGTATAAAGGATATCAAGATCATATGGTGCAAGAAATTCGAGCCAACGTTGTTGACGCAAATTAAGTTCCTTTTGGGAGAATAAATACTTCAAGGACTTATGATCGGTATAAAGAACAAATTTCTCTCCTAAAAGATAATGACGCCAAATACGAAGGGCGAAAACAATAGCCGCGAGCTCTAAATCATGAGTGGCATATCTAATCTCGGCTGGCTTCAATTGCCTAGAAGCATAAGCAATAACACGTTCTTTTTGCATAAGCACGGCACCCAAACCAATGCGACTAGCATCGGTATAAACAACGAAATCTTGATTCCCCTCGGGAATAACGAGAATAGGAGCATCAGAAAGAAGTTCTTTTAATTTTTGAAAAGAAACTTCACATTTGTCCGACCAAATGTATTTAACACCTTTCTTCATCAAGCTAGTGAGAGGCATGGCAATCTTAGAAAAGTCTTTGATAAAACGACGGTAATAGCCCGCCAATCCGAGAAAACTACGAATCTCTGTCACACTCTCCGGTCTCTTCCAATCTTGAATCGCTTCAATCTTTGAAGGATCCACGGAAATTCTGGATTCGGAAATAATATGACCGAGAAACTTCACACGAGATTGTCAAAAGTGGCATTTAG
Source organism: Allium cepa (assembly GCA_030765085.1). Classification (NCBI taxonomy): domain Eukaryota; kingdom Viridiplantae; phylum Streptophyta; class Magnoliopsida; order Asparagales; family Amaryllidaceae; genus Allium; species Allium cepa. Next base: position 189,465,510 of record CM060942.1, read on the forward strand.
AAAATTTTGCCTTTAATTGATTACTCCTAAGAGTTTCCAACACAATCCGAAGATGCTTTTCATGCTCCTCCTCGGTTTTTGAATACACAAGAATATCATCGATAAAGATAAGAACAAACCGGTCGAGGAAGTCTTTGAAAACTCTATTCATAAGGTCAACGAAATACGCCGGAGCATTCGTCAAACCAAATGGCATGACAAGCCATTCATAAGATCCATAACGAGTACGGAACGAGGTCAATGGAATACTATCCTCTGCAATACGAAGCTGATGAAATCCAGTAGCTAAGTCTAATTGCGAAAAGACTCTAGCACCACTAAGTTGATCGAATAGATCATCAATCCGAGGTAAAGGATATTTATTTTTGATAGTAAGATCATTAAGCTTGCGGTAGTCAACGCAAAGCCTAAGTGTTCCATCGGATTTCTTCACAAAAATAGCTGAAGCTCCCCAAGGCGAGGAACTAGAGCGAATAAATTGTTTCGTCTCCAATTCAGATAATTGTTTACGCATGTTCTCGTTTTCTTTATTGGACATACGATACGGAGGACGAGTGATAGGTTGGGCTCCAGGAATAAGATTAATTCTGAACTCAATTGCTCGCTTAGGTGGTAATCCTAAAACGGGCTCGAATAAGTCGGAAAATTCACGAACGACGTGAATAAGAGAAATAATATCACCCTCATCATCATCATCGTCATCACGAGGATTTAAAGAATACAAAGATGCAACCAAGCTGGAATCTGAATCTTTAAGATTAATAGAAATCTGCTTAACAGATTGAGGATGTCGAAGATGAATAGTCCGCTCAGGACATAGGATATGAGCTTCATAACAGTTAAGCCAATCCATTCCCAAAATCATTCCAAAGCCTAAATAACGCATGACATGCAAATCGGCTCGGAAAGAAAAATCACACAAAATAATCTCGACATCATTACACAATAAACTGATTGTCGCGGATCCACCAACCGGATTCGCAATTCTCAAAGAAGTCATTAAACACAAAACATCCAAAGAAAAAGTATCAACAAGTTCTTTTGATATAAAAGAATGGGACGCACCCGTATCAAAAAGAAGTCGAATAGGATGATCACGAAATAAAATAATTCCATCCAGAATAGAATGAGAAATGCCTTGGCCACGAGATGTGTTGCCAGGGGCTTGAGCAACATTAAACTTTCCCTCTTTCCTGCCCTGAAGCTTGGGGCATGAGGATATAACATGACCGGGACCTTTGCAGTAGCGACAAGAGGGAGACTTTGGACACTTGTTCGCGTAATGGTCCTTCGAACCACAATTATAGCATTCCCCACGACCAAAGGAAGAAGTCTTTGCCACAGAGGTTGCTTGCTTCCCTTTCTTATTAGGATAGGGGCCTTTGAATTTGTTTGGCCTTTTCTTGTTGTTGAAGTTTGGTTTGGAACCCACCACTTCAACATCATTCTCCCTATCCGCCTCTTCAAGACGAAGAGCAATATCAACGAGTTGGTCGAAAGAAACTTCTAATTTTAGAAGTAATGGCTTCTTGAGATTTTTGTTTAAGCCATAGACGAACCTCTGGTTCTTCTTTAAAGGGGTGTTGATGTATTCAACCCCATATTTGGAAAGCGACTCGAAGGAGGCGACGTAATCAGTCACGGAGGACTCACCTTGAACAAGGTCTATAAATCGTCGAGCCAACGTCACTTTCTCTGTTTTGGTACAAATTTCAACTCGAAGCGTTCCCGGAATTGCTCCCAGGTGAGATCCGCTTCATTAATCTCAGAAATAAGAAGCTCGTACCAGTCCAATGCTCTTTCTCGGAGCATACTAGAGGCCACCTGAACTCGGTGAAGGTCAATAAGATTCATGCGAGAAAAGATTCGATCGCATGACCTTAGCCAAGCCTGTACTTCAATAATAGTTTCGGAACCTTTGAATGGCTCCCCACCCAAATTAGTGTAATCGTTGCACAAGCGTGCAAATCCCGACTTTGGGTGAGTACGTTCCGGGTTAGCTCCAGCTGCTTGAGCATTAGTTACCAAATCAAGAAGCTGTTGAGCAGTCATAAAAACTCCATCCTGGGGTGGTGTGCTAGATGGCACGGCTCTGGGGCAGTCTGGTCTAGACATTTCTCTTCCTTAGAAAGAAAGAAGAAGAAGAAAAAGGTTATTCACCAAATTGAATATCAAGCAATCTTGATAGACAAAACAAGGAATCATAAAAGAAAATAGGATAGAACGGTACGTAGACCCGAATAAAATCCTAAAGCACGACTCCTAAGATGGACTTAGGACGATGATCCTTGTTATAATATTCCATATTGTTCCGAAGTTTGGCTCTGATACCAAGCTGTGACGCCCCACCTCTATACCCACGCTAGCCAAGAACATTACGGTGAATGCTGTCAACTAGCACGGAGAATAAGGCTGTTGAGGAGCGACCATCCGTGTAATTGCTTTGTGCGAGCATCGATATGTCAAATAGTATAACAATCCGACATGCCGACACAAACTCAAAGCTACTACACAGTGGATATAATATCTTCGGAAACAAATATAGAAATAAACATAACATAAATCAGTCACAGATAATTCATATCACAAAGGCGGAATAAGATATGAACATTACACATAAAAGTGTACATCAGAGTAGTGGTCAGAAAGATCCACAATATCACAAAAGAATAGTTACACAAACTACACAAAAGAATAAGTATACATTATGGAGTCTATATCTCAAATGTATACAAACCAAAAACTACTAATCTAAGTAGTTAACCAAAAGTCAGAGTAATGAATCCCTGGGGGAAGTCAAGCAGAAGCACTTGAAACATCTCGGTCTGACCCGAGTATTATTTAATAAGAAAATAATAAACGGATCAGTCTAACTATAAATATCAGATGAAACGATATAGAGTAAGAGATACGACTAAACACATAATAATCACTATGCCAAGCTGTGGTTTATATATAAGTAATTGAAAACCAACAAGAGATTAATCAATATCACAAATTCTACACAAGAATCAAAGAAAATGTCATACTCCTTATTTCGTTCATCAAACCACAAATATTGACGATTATATCAATGTCAATCACAAAAGTCAATGACACACAAATTCACCAATGCACAAATATTGATAAAACTTATCAATGGAAATCACGAAAATTGGTGAAACACAAATTCTAGAAATCATCTCGAGAAATCCAGAAATCACAAAAGGGGGGGGGAGGCCTATCACAAACAGGAGCATAAAGCTCACCAACACGTGTATCATAAACGGAATGCTAATTCCATGGTTGCTAACCATCACAAATTGAGCCGAACCTCCACAAACGGCCCGAAGACCATGGGTTGCTACCCCACCAAATTGAGTCGAAACTCCACAAAACGGGGTTTAGTCTCCCTCGTAGACAAAGAGACATCACACATTGCTAGTCTAAATCATAAAGATGATCGTCATGATCAACGAGAAGTGTCGATTACAGTAAGCTAGTAAATATATGAGCTTAGCATCATGTCCCATAACCACTAGCTTAACTTAAATATTTACGAACAAATTGTAGATCTCCACTAGAAAATTGTCACAAGAGTTTCAATCGAACAAGTCCAAGAATTAACCAACAAAGTGAACGCAAGCGTTTCATACCACTTGTTTTACTAAGTCGTTTAATTAGATTTCTCATACGAGTGAGGTAAAGGTTTGTATATACTAGTAGATTAGAAATCGGTTTGAGAAAACGATCTTTGTAATAAAATAGTGTTGAAATCATTCGAAAAAAGAGTTTTGATATTTACTACTAGTATAGAAAACCTTTATATTTTTAAAGCGACAAATCACAAAGAAGATTGTAAGAACAATCAATCACTAAAATTCACATTCGAAGACGTGAATAAAATCCAAAGAAACCGATAGAGAATCCATCGAAATGGATATTTAAAAATTCCTAAAAAGGAGTCATCAAAGTCATAATAATTGATAACAACAAATAAGATCATCACGAATCGATTTAAATTGGAATTCTCAAGCGAATAGGCGAGTAGGCAAAACACTGCTGATTCAGACGTCTGAAACAAGTGGTTCAGACGTCTGAATCTGGAAATATAAAGATTTCTAGAACACAATTCAGACGTCTGAATCAAGTGTTTCAGACGTCTAAAACAGGCATATTTTAGCCTATTTCCTTTCTGTTCGAAATAGAACCAATTCAGACGTCTGAAACCATATATTCAGACGTCTGAGTCTGGGAATAGAAAACTTCCCAGACAATATTCAGACGTCTGAATATCATGTTTCAGACGTTTGAATAAAGGGTTCAGGGCATTCCCTGAACCTAGGCCAAAAATGGCCAAACGAATATCGGAAATGATCGAATGAGAAAATGGCGATGACTAAGGAATTACGTCGCACAACAACCCAGCCTAAACGGCTCTTCGATACGCCTCAAATATCAATGTCCAAATATCCATAATAGGATTTTCACAAATTAGATCAAAACACCAAAAATTGGAATATACACGAAATCGATCCAAACCAAAATCAATTGCACATGAATAAACGTTAGGAATTCATACCTAACAATCGAAGATAATTATAGACAAAGATGTGAGATAAAAATCTCACCTTTTAACAAAATCAAATAAGAAGAAGCTTGAAAGAAAATGGAGAATCAACCTCTCTTCAACACAACCCAAATGAGCTTGAATCTATGCTCAAAACAAGAACATTCCCAAAATTAGGTTTAGGAATTTCTGAAATTGGTAAGAGAATAAGTTGGAGAAGAAGAAGAGAATGCTTGCCAATGGGTTCTCTTGAATTTGGAGCTAGGAATTTGAGGTTGTAAGAGGAACTAGGGTTTTGGAGTTTTAATTTCCAATCTCTCCCACCATTAATGCTTAAGAACTGAAAAGAGAAGGAAACAAGGGTGAATGGGGAAGAGTGGCTCAGATTTGAGTATAAGTTAAACATAGGGCTGAGCCCAAACCCAAACCCAAAGTGAAAAGTAGCAAAAATCAACTTTCTCCAAACATATCGAAGCTTATACTCAAAAAGGTCGCAAACGGCATTTTAAACTCAATGGGAGTGGTCCCGAGTCCTAATTCGACCGTATGCAAAAAGTATCTTTTCGGACTAAATTCCGAGTATTGATAAAATATTTAAATATAAAATCGATAAATATGCGGGTTGTTACAAATTAACTCCAATTTAAATGACTTCATTTTCCATTGAAATTGGTTCAACCCCAATTCAAGTTGAATTAACCTCAGCCCCTTTCCAAATTTAACTTTATTCAACCTTGATCTCAAATTTTACTAATTCAAATAAATTTCAACTAAACTAGTTCCAATTTCAATTTATTTCAACTCCAGTTTGAATTAATCCCAATTTCAAACTCCATTTCCAAATCAAGTTGAATTATTCTTGATTTCCTCCCAAATTCAATTCAAATTCCATTTGAATTTCAAACTATTAAACTTTAATTACAATTCCAAATTATTCAAATCAATCCAATTCAAATTTTCCATTTGAATCTTATATTCATACATCTTCAATCACAAATTCAATTAATTCAAATCAAATTCAATTTGAACAAATTTCAATTCAAATTCCAAATTTAAACCATCTCGAATTATATAAATTCGAGTTAATACTTCAAATGTTGATTTAATTCCTTTAAATCAATTTTCCTTTAAAGTTTTTAAACAATTCAATTCTGAGTCCAAATTTCGAAAATCCATTTTAAATTATCTTTACTTAACTCATTACAAGGTTCAAGTAAGAGTTTCAAATAATTTTAATTTACAAATTTATCTCTTAACATTCAAATCTTAAGTTCAAAGGAATTCCATATTTTAAATTTAAATTTAAGTTAAATTTTATTTATCCCTATAATGGATATATTACCACACTTCACTTCTCATTCATTTAAACCAATCCAATTCACAATTTAAAGATTATTAATAACAATAGGATGATATCATCCAATTCATTTTAAAACATCCATCAATTTCCAATTTCCAGATCTCAAACCCATTTTGAGATCACACAAACTCCCAATTAAGATTAACCATTTAACTTCCCGAGTTAGATCCCAATTTCATCTTAAAATTTCCAAATCAGGTTGACCATTCCAACTTATTTAACTTTCCAAGTTAAACTCAATTCACTTATTCCAGTCAACCTTACCCAATTTGAACTTCCATTTCAAATTTTTAAACTTCCCACAAATAATCTTCCCACTTATTAAGTTCAAAAGTTTATCACTTTGGGTATCATATCTCATTCCAGATTTAAAACTCAATATTTAGAGTTTATTTCAAACCATCTTTGATATTATGTATATCCACACATATACATAGTTACTTCTTGGCTCACCAAGCCAAATTTTAAAATTTAAACCACCCTTGGTTTTAATTCAAACAAATCCTTTTAAAGTTTGCAAACAACTTCTTATTCTAGAATAAGATTATATTCAAAATAGTTTGAATAATATTATTTCTTTTAAAATTTTGAATTTTTTTTTCAAATGTTTAAGTTTCAAATTTAGAACTTCATAGTTTGAAACCCACTTCAATTTGCATGTCATGCTTATTTAAAGGTTACCCCCTTAAAACATTTTATTTTTGCTTACTCATTAATACACATTTTATTATTAAACACAACAATTATTTATGATAATAACCCAAATTATCATACCTGAATTCTAATTTATTATTATCATATTCTGAAACTCTTTCCTAAATTCAAGATTTTAATTTCCCTTTGAATTTATTTCAAACTTATCTTTATTCAATTTCAATTTCAATTTGGTTGTAATCTATTACTTCTTAACTTGATTCAATAATTTAACAACCAATTCCCTTAATATTTATTAGAAAGAAATATTGCTCTATATGTCAAAATATATTTTTATATAAAATCATTTAAAATCATTATATAAGAAAATAAAAAGTACGCTCTCATATATATATATATATACACACACAACTCATCCTAGGGTACCACTTACCCTATCCTTAATGAGCAATCCCACCAGAGCCAAGGTTCTCGCTTAACCTTCAGCTATGATACCAACTGTAACAACCCGAAATTTTCGAAGCCGAAAATTCCAGATAGTTATGAAAAAGAAGAAAGAGATAGAAGAAGAAGAAGATCAGAAACACCAACACCTCACATTCGCATCGGATAATATATAATAACAAATAATAACAGTTTACAAAAGCATTCTGCATCTGTCGATTACATCTATAATGCATCAGAGTTACACATATAACAGACATTGAATATTCACAATTAACATGTCACAGATATACACAATATAATACAGCGGAAACACTCCATACGTTCTTTCCATCCAGCTCGCCTCCTGAGCTCCAGAACGTCCTAACTTGAAAATCTGTAATATTCGGTCTGACCCGAGTATTACATCAAAGTAACACCCGGGTCAGGCTAAACCCAGCGTGAGTAAACCCAACTAACATGGAATAACCAAGAAAACAACTTATATAAAACCCGGGGTAACTCGAATCAACTTACAAATTCACACTTTGTTATAGTCTTCTCTAATTTCACACATCAATAGCCAAGTACCAAAAACTTTAGATTAAATAGTCCAATTCACGTAAATCATTTCATTTCAATCTATTGATTTCCCATATCAATCTATAAAAATTCGAAGTGGATTCGGGTATTTTCCAATACCCACTCCGGTCTCTTCGAAACTCATGTCAAATTATTGAATACCATTCAATCATCCATCAGCAAATTTGATCACTTCCAAATTAATCCAATTGTTTCTAATTGAATTTCTAACCTCAATCACTTAGATTCCTTCATTTAGCATTAGTTAATTCCAAATCAATTAATTAGTCAACCCTTCATTATTCATCTTAATCAATTATCCTAGATTAATAGTCCTTCAAATACATCTAAGTAATTATCTTTAATTAACTTTACAATATTAATCAGTCTTTACCAGAATCAATAAGTAATCTTAATTACTTTATGAATTAATTAATTATTTAATTACATTAATCCTTAATTAATTATTTTAATTAACTTCTCATAAGTCACTTATTACTGATTAATTCATCTTAATTAATCAATCTTTAATTACATCGTTAATTATATAAATTACTGATTTCCAATTATATTTTAATTTGTTCTAATCTAAATTAATTACTTTAATTCAACCACAATATTAATCACTCTCGATTAATCTCAACCTGTAATTAACTATCCCTTTTATTTACTTCATTAAATAAATTAATTACTCCTTTATTTAACTATCTTAATTAATCCCTTGATTAATATCATAAAGTAATTATATTTTATTGATTACATTAAGTAATTACCTATCAATCATCAATTGATTATTCTAAATTAATTAAACTTAATAAATTAACTTAAACCTTAATTAATTGGTTCAAACTCTTAATTACTAAATTAATCAACTCAAATCATTAATTAATTGAATTAATTAGTTATCCACTTAAATTACCCTACTAATTTAATGAATCACAAATCATTAAGCCCTTAATATGTTATCTTATTTAATCCATACTTTAATTAATTACAAGTAATTAATTCTCAAGTACTTCCATTAAGTACTCTATCATTTAAGTAATTAACTAATCTCTAATTACAAATGATTGATCTTTAATAAACTAAATTACCTTATTAATTTAATAAATAATTTTATCTTAATTATCTTTAAGGTGAAACATTAACCTTTAAAATTTAAAACGACTCAATTACCGTTAGCAAAACCTTTGAACTTTTAAATCTTCCTTTAAATTTATTCAAAATAAAGATTTAAAATAAATTACAAGTTTAATTTTAACAAATTCTAAATCAATTTACAAAATCCCCTTTTTAATCCAAATGTTAAAGAAACACTTGTCATTTATAAAAGAAATTTAAAAGAGTTTTAAACCAATTCATTTTGAATTCAAATCCTTAATAAAATATACTTTAACATTTTAAACTTATAAACTTAATTCTACTTTCAAAACTGAGATTTTAAAACTTGAATCAGGTTTAAAACTTAGATTTAAACTTTACTTACCGAAAACTCAGTCTCAAAAATTTCTTTTCAAATGTTAAAAAAAACAGAACAAACAGGTTTCATTACTACCTGAACAACTATTAACCCGAGGCACCCTACTGTGCTTCGAGTCCAAACCCTACTGCCCCGAGTAAAACTACCCTATACTTCGAGTCACATAGGTGCACCCAAGAAATTATCCAAATTTAAAGCTTTTAAAGTAAAATTAAATAAATAAATAAAAAGTTAATTAAATTACTCACCATTGATCGCGTGATACCAGAACGTCACCAAAACTGCAACGACCCCGATCCACCGAACTTCAGTCCCACAGCCACGAAAACCAACTCCGTTGTACGACCCACCTCGACGTCGAACCCCCTGGCTAGTCTAGAAATTATCGTGTTGCCAACGTGAAATGCCAACTCCACCTCCTCTCGCATCGCGTGCGCGAATCTCAACCTCGTGCCTCACGATTCGCCCCAAATTCGACCGCTTCGCCATCATCGCAAGCCATTCGCGAAACCCTACCTCGGTCGCGACGTCATCGCTAAATCCTGTTTGGGTTCGCCTTCATTCGATCGAATATAGATCGATTAGGGATTGTTTAATTATGAATTCGTGGATTTTTATTCTGAAAGGAGCGGCCTTTTTTTAATGTTATTCGAGTTCGATTTCAGCCGGAAGATAGAGAGGGACGAATACGTATAATATGGAAATGGATTCTTGAGTACGCCAGACTATTATATAATTAAATATTTAAAATATCTCGCTGCATAACGTGAAATCCCGAACCCCGAATCAGACATGCCGACAGATGTTTATAAGGTTTTACCCGCATTCCGAACACAATGGAACGTGTTTCGGAAGCTAATTTAATCGTATGCGCGAGTTACGGAAATAAACGATCAATTTTAAATTAAACCGATTAAATAGTTTCTAAGCGTTTTGAGCTGCCAGTGTCAAACGACAACTCCGATTGCCACGAAAATTGAAATTCGATAACAACAAACTATTACAGATCCAATGGAATTGGTTTCGTCAAATTCCGAGACTGTGCCTCGGAAGGCTATTTTGAAATTCAATTTAAACGAAATACTATTAAAATTAAACAAATAACTTTTAAATTAAATTTCAACCATTCTATTATCTTCAGTATCATCATTATAAATTTTATAAGCCTTCAAATTATTTTAAACAGGCATAGAATTTCAGATTCAACAATTTACCCAATTTCAATTATTAAATTCAATACTTAAACTATAAAATTCAATGGTTTAATTATCAAGTAAATATTGATATCTGGAATTCAAGTTAAAATTAAATTTTAAATATTTAAAATCAATTAACTATTCAAATTTAAATTGTTAGAAAATATGGGTCATCACATTTACCATATTAGCCTAGTTTTGAAAAGTCATAACAACAATAGTCCAGTTATAAAAGTATTTACAAATATTGACTAGTTTTTGTTTAACTGGCCTACGTGCGATTTTTCGAAAATCGCCCAGATGGAATATTTTTTTTTCTTTGGGCGATTTTTGAAAAATCGCCAAATGAAACCCTGCTATAAATCCAACCAGCCACCTACCTTCTTCTTCATTATCAACATTACCAAACTCATCATCAAATTCCCGAAAGTTTGCAAACCCTACTTCATAGAAAACCCAGAAGAAGTCAAATTCTCACAAGATACAATCAAAGCTTCTCAACAAGTAAGTGTAGTCTTCGGTATAGGGTAATGTATATCGACTTATAATATGTTTACGCTTACTAAAATCCTAATTTGGAGTTGTTGTGTATTCTAACCAATGTTGACGTACTCGCAGTTGAAACAAACATGGATGATTGGGAGATAGACAACGAGACGATGTCGAAATGTTACGATGATTTTGAAGCTCGAAGAGACATTACACATCTAAGTGATGTTGAATTTGTTCCGAAAACGCAATTTGGGGCGATACGTTAGAAGTTCCATTCGGAAACATCATCTCTCAACACTCGCTTACATGAAGTTGTAGCGAACCAAAGACCGGGCAAGCAAATTTCTTTTGAAGGTAAAGTACTAAGTCCTCATAATCCCGTAGGTCATACGTTGCCATCCGGTGCATGTCCCGTTTGCCAATGTGGCGATGAATGCGTGGTTGTCGTAGCCAAAACTGAAACCAATGCTGGACGAAGATTTTACGGTTGTGCTTCTTACGAAGATCACATGATGAATCATGGCGGAGTGGGGTGCTGTAAATTTATGAAGGATCGATCCTCCATTGTGTGCTCGAGGAGTGGAATACGCCCCCGAAATGCAAGCTGAAGTTAGGCGTTTGAAAAAATTAGTTGAAGAAATGAATAGAAAATGTTGGTAGGGAAGAAAATGTCATCTTTAGCTTATGTTCGCAATGTAAACATTTGACAAACGGTTTCATATCATGAACTCTATGTTGGGTACTTCATTTATTTTCATGTAATCGATGGATATTTTCATCTTTCATAGATCGTACGTTTTTATTTTTTTGTATTAGTTCTATATGTTGTAAGTATTTTGTAATTGAGGGATAATCTCACCTATTCGTAGAATGCAAGCTTGATTTTCTCTGAAATTGATGGTTATATCCAAGTATTTCTCGTCGGACGAATTTATATGATCATATAGAGATGTTTGAAGGAATCTCTATATCACTTCTATCTTGTAAGTGAAAACAAACTATTGCCATAAAAGGCAGCTCACTATTTTATTGTTGGCGATTTTTCAAAAATCGCCAATGGGCGATTTTTCAAAAATCGCCCACTGTTTCGCCTGTTACAAAACAGACAGCCAGCAAGCCCTCTCCCACTCACTCTCCAACATTCAACCTAGCTCCAAAAAACCCATTTCGGGTTTCAACTCTCTCCCTCCAAAAATTAATGTTTTCTTTGCTTTTTAATCAAATTCAAAGTTCATTCGGACCATGGCTTCAACATCCGGAATAGTGGAGCATATTGGTAATGCACTTATCTCCAATTTCTTGATTTAGGGCATTTTTAGGTTTTTCTAGATTTCAATTTTTGCAAGTTTTTGCGAAAGCTAAGTGTTGTAGATTGCATTACAATGTATTTGCAAGTTAATGTTCATTGAATTGCGTGTACTTTAGTGTAGATTGAAGATAATTAAATTTATGATAGTTAAGGGTTGTCTGCATTAATCTTTGTGTTGTAAATTACATCAAGATGGAGCCCGGTCCAGTAGACCCGAGCGTGTTGTACTTACAGCCTAGACACTGCACGTTTAGTGAAGCGTATATGATGGTAATTTTCTATGGTTTTCATTTCGCAAATTGTGTGAATGTTAATATCTGTACATGTAGTGTTAAACAGAGCGAAGAAGCATATTTCACCATCGATCACTCTATTTCTCTCAAGCAAGTCACTTCACATCATCTTAGAGTATTAGAGGAGATTGATCGAGCGGGCATTTCGACAGTACTACGGTTAGGCAACTTACAGTTAGATCATCATATGGTCACATCTCTTGTCCAGAAATGGAGATCGAAGACATCTACATTCCATCTTCCTGTTGGAGAGATGACGATCACATTAGGGTATGTGGTCGTGCTTTTAGGTTTGCCTATAGAAGGCAATCCAGTGACGGGTGAGGACCATCAAAATTATATTCAGTTGTGCATGGATTTGCTCGGTATTACTCCTCCTCTGTAACAAGTAAGGGGCAACAACATGGTAGAAGTGAAATGGTTTCGACACGCTGCAGCTGATGATATACCTGCCGGTGCTATAGAGGTTCGGATACAGCAGCGGGCTCGAACCAATATTCTACACATCATTACATCCCGTTTAATGTGTGATCATTCCAAAAATCGTGTGGACTTGAAATGGCTACCATATTTAGCCGATCTCGATCAGTGTGCCCAGTACTCATGGGGTAGTGCTATTTTGGCGTACACCTATATGGAGCTCCCAAATCTCGCTCTTATGGTGACTAAGCTTATAGGCCGGTGTTTGATGCTTGTTCAGGTACACGTATAATTTATCTTGCTACTTCGACCAAATTCGAAATATGTTGTAAGTAGCTAAATTGTTTTTTCCTATAGATTTGGTCATGGACATATCTACCTGTCGGACGGATCCAACTCTGAAATATTATCGTCGATCACACACACCCTTTTGGATCTTGGTATAACTTCATGTCCTTTGAAAATTAATTTGGTAATTCGAAATTTGTTTACGCTAAAATATTGTTTCTTCGCTTGTTGATAGATGGGTTGGTCCAAAAAAGACATCTCAGACCCCTCTGCGGAATGTACACTTTTACCGCAATGAGCTAGACGTTCTAGACCCAGCTGTAGTGACCTGGAATGCATACACGCAAGATGTATTGGAGGGTCTTCCGGCTATATGTACGACCGCTAGATATCTGTCGACTGCCAGGCTCCCTTTCATTTGCACTACTCATTGTGCACACCACCTACCCGATAGGGTCATGCGCCAGTTTGCAATGGCGCGGCATATTCTAGAAAACGCACCAGTTTATACCGACGAGTACCATGTCAGGGAAATTGCAAATTCTATGGAGATATGGAATCAGCGCCATTTGTTTACGCAATTTGAAAGAGAGTCGATCACCCCTCTAGAGACACATATGCGGTGGTATTGGCATATCACGCGTAGATATGTTCTTCAGGCGCCTTTACAGGCTGTTCCCCATCATCCATACACCCCCCGTGCGCCTCTTGAGATAAACGTTGTGAGTATACTAACCCCGTTAAGTTAACTATATTTTCGAAAAAAGATAACTAATTCTCTTTGCGTTGTATAAGTTGATGGCATTTATAAGACATTGGAAACCGCCGAAAAGCTCGAACAACGTCTAGATCACGATGCGCAGTTGAAAGGAATGTGCATGAACGTCAAAAACATTTTACGCGCAGTCTTGGAAAGAAACAAATTAGAGAGGCCAAGACGTCCTTCCCCTCTATACCTGTACCTCCAACAGACATACCTCCACCTCAAGCGGAGGCACCGCCGCTCCTACTTACATACAGGCGGCGACATAGAAGAGGTGAAGGAACTTCGTACGAAGAAGGCCCTTCGACGTCCCAACAACCGGAAGATTTCACCCATGGACCTTCTCAACCACTATGTACATTTGATCCTACCACCGAGATCGAGGAAGAAGAATACATGTCCTAACGGCCGGAACGTCGTCGTCGCCGTACGCCTATGGAAGTTCGTCACTTGCGTATAAGATACGTGCATTATATTGGATATGGCTATGTAATTTGAACTGTGTTGTCTACGGTATAATTGTGTATGGTATGAACATGCTTATGTGTACTGATGTGTACGGTATAATTGTGTATGTGTATGGTATGAACATGCTTATGTGTACGGTATAATTGTGTATGGTATGGACTTGTTGCTGTTTGTATGGGAAGGCAATTTTTAAAAATCGCCACATGGACGATTTTTCAAATATCGCCCATTGGCGATTTTTCATAAATCACCCTATGGCGACTTTCCGTAATTCGCACATGGCGATTTTTGAAAAATCGCCAGTGTCTATTTTCCTACTGCAACTACCGGACAGCAGCACGTTGTTTCATATATTACAAACAAAGCACAGACCTGTAATATATAGCATTTGACACATTTTCGTACATCAACAAATAACAGGACATATTATGTAGACAATAGAGTTCAAATGCATAGAAGTTAAATAATACAAACACATCTACACGGCAGTAACACGTCGCTTACGATTATGGCCTAGCACACCGCATTTGGTACACCTGTTTGATTTAGACGACTGGCCTTCATCCATCACACCTTTCATCCTTGTAGACTGTGGCATTCTCGGTTGCCATCTCACACATGGAGGTAATATTTGAGGACCATTATATGCGCCCTAAAATCTCCTATCACGCATGGGATGAAACTCTGGCTTATAAGCGGCTTTGTAGCTGTCAACGGAGTACCATCTTGACGCTAAGTCAGGGTGTGCTCTATTGGCCCCACCTATTTGCACCGAACAAGCTGCCATTACATGAGAGCATGGTATCTTCTACAGTATCGGAATGTTGCATGTGCACGAGCAGTTAGTGCCGTCGATTATAACTTTGTATTCATCACCAAAGTAGTGAATTACCCGCCATTCGGTTTGACTAAATCGTACTAGTCTGCAGCGACGTGCTTCACTGGCTCTTTCTGCTATTTTGGCTTCCCACTTTGGAGTCAAGCATGTTAGTAGTTCATCTGCAATTTGACGACGCTTGCAGAAATATTCAACTGAGCGATAGAATGTTCGTGCAACCAAGGCCTTTATAAGTAGCGATCTAGCTCCTTTCAATACACCGCTAAAACTTTCAGAAGCATTTGTCATCACATGAAAACGTCCTCCATTGTCTTTTCACAAAGCCCGGTTTTCTTCAAAATTTCCCAGACTTCGCTCAATCCACTCATGCGCACGCTTACTTGTTGCTTTTATCTCTTCTCTAATTTTCATGTACTCGACTACCTCAGACGCACACGCTGCCTAATAAAATAACTCAGTCAAACGCTTATCTCTGAATCCTGCCGCTTGAAAGATGGCTTTTATATGTCTTGCACAATAAAGATGTTTGTGCGGTTGTCACCATTTTCCGTGTAAAGCTATTGGAATTCCTTTCATCCTATCAGATATGAAAGTAATACAACGACCGCGAACACTATGTATGAATTTTAGCATGTAGGAAAAAAACCAACCCCAAGAATCACATGACTCCGATTCAACTACTACGTATGCCAAAGGATAAAGACAATCATCTGCATCTATCGCGGTTGCAACAAGCAATGTGCCTTTGTATTTACCGTACAAGTGTGTACCGTCAATACGTAACAACGGCCGATAATGCGCAAAACCTGTAATGCAAGGCCCAAACGCCCAAAAAGATCGATCGAACACTCCCACTTCATCATGTGTCACGTGACCTATAGAGCCAGGGTTCGTTCTTTTTATCTCGTCAAAGAACTGTGGTAAAGTCGAGTGTGATTCTGCCCAATCACCATAAATTCTCTCTATTGCCTTGCTTAATGCTCGCCACGCTTTCATGTAACTTATGTTGATGAACATCTGATCGTGCACAAGCACTTGGACTGTACTAGCTGAAATATCCAAATCGGCTTTGACAAAAGACATGATTTTTGTCACAAGAAATTTCGAAGTTGCTTGCTTATGGTTGGAATTAACTATTGGGTTGACACAAGTGTGTTCGCTTGGATACTTCCGAATTTCCCACCATCCCGACTCGGATTTTTTCGAAACCATGGCATGTATTCTCTACGGACAATTACCTTTAATGGTGCATATAGCGGTATATTGTGTTTTGTTCGACTTTATTGGTTTGTATGAAACAACATGCAGAATTGACTATTCCGTTAGTTGTTGAAGAAACTTCTCTTTTGTCCCGAAAACCATTCCAACATTGAAACCAGCTTGAATACAAGAGGTAGAAAATCGTTCGTCGGAAATGTGAAGATTATCAACAACGGATCTTGCCAACCTTTGAGCGGTGCAAAGATCATCATCCAAAGGCACTTCCATCTCCGCTTCATCACTATCTACATCATTGTCATCTGCTGCAGGGAAGTCATAGTTCAACGACTCGTTGTTAACTTGCATTCTTTGTATCCAAGAGTCTTCGTTAACATTCACAGAAACAACGACCATGATATGTACATGACGTTCTTCATCCACGGCTGCATTCCCACCAACATCCATATCATTGTCAAAATTTGCCTACGGAGAATGAGTGGATGGTCCGGCACTCCATTGCGCACCAGAATCAACTGTCATATGCCTAATTCATATATATAAGTCAACTAACGACAATAGAGACCAAATGATACATTTGATTCATATCATATAGTTCGCATGGATTATGATACATTGACTGCGACAAATTTGCATTAACATGTCCATCGCTTTCGTCATGCTGAATGTCTTGTTGTTGGAAGCTGTTTAAATTATGGCATAGCATAAGAAAAATTAACTACATGATAGTACATCTACCAATTCATCAAAAATTTTTTACCTTGCACTCGTATTTGCATTCCTAGGCGGGTTCCAATAAATGTTTTGCGTAAATGGTTGCGCGTCTTCGTACGACATAAATCCATACTACATAGATGGAGGACGGTTTATTCCATCGTTTGGAAAAGGATTGCTATAGCTAGGAGATACCTAGTCAGTAGACGGATCCGCAGTCTCCAACATCTGTGTATAGTATCCAATTCCAGTACTCACAACGGGAGATGTCACCTGATGTTCTTGTTGTTGCTTTGCTACTTTCCCTATGTATAACTCAATAGATTTTGCAACAGCAGAAAACATTACTTCTACATCGTCATCGTCCGCTAATGCTGTTGCTTTGGAACCCGAGTTCGTAGGCCAGTTAACCACTAGCTCAAGTTCAAATTCTTCTTTATTAATCTTCGTCGTTCTGTACACAGCATCTTTTAATTCTGTCAATTTGCAATCTTTTCGCACTCTTCCTGGTTTACAAATACCTCCAACATATTTACCATTCCTTTGATCATCGACAAGTAGTTCGCCGTCATAGTAGCAAAGCGTAGGAATCATATTTCTCGCCAGTCTATAGATCAATATACAAATTGTTCAGTATGTACACATTATACCAATTTTTTAACTTAACATAACCAATTACTAAGTTCACCAAAATACAGAAATTAGACAAAAGAACTAGGGTTTAGTGAATTTACCTTCAACTAGCTGAAATTTGTTAAGCAACGTGGACTCGATCTATAGATTTACCAACGAACCAAGGTTCTAAAGAGTATGAAGACTGATTTCAGAATAGATCTGCCATTACAGAAGTTTGTTTTAGTTTTGTGGAAATGGTGGAAATGAGAGAGAAAGGGAGGCTGTTTGTGGTTATTTCCATCTGGGAGATTTTTGAAAAATCGTACGTTGGCGATTTTTGAACTGGTCTATATTTGAAAATACTTTTATAACTGGGCTATAGGCCAGTTAAACAAAAACTGGTCTATATTTGTAAATACTTTTATAACTGGGCTATTGTTGTTATTACTTTTCAAAAATAGGCTAATATGGTAAAATTTCGTAAAAAAAAAAGATTGCTGGTCGACGCCAAGGGAATTTAATTGCAAGACTTTTACATCCATAATTTAAAGCCTTACGATCATAGTGGTGGTCCATAATAAAGTTTTTGAAGTAATTGATGCACAACTCTCGGACCGTGCTCTTCAACAAAATACAATGTGAATATGAATACATTTCTAGTAAAGAAAATATATGAATATTGTGTGATGCAATGAAAATATCATGTGTCCATGATTCAATAAGCTACACACAAAATCAAAAGATTTATGCTACACCCCCTTCCATTACACCACACCTAAATCCCTACAATTTTAGAGCCACGTGTCGAAATGCCAAGCAAAGTTCTAAATATGTCCTTACATGACTCAAAATCATCTTTAAATTATTATTTTTGATTCAGATAATTTTAACATACTCAAAATAATATTTCAAATTGATAGTCAAAATAAATGTTCTAAATTATTGATGTTGCTTTAACATTTTGAACATGCCAAAAATTTCAAAATGATCATATTTTTTGTGGTCGTGATATTTATAGTATAGATTGAACATACCTAAGGTTTAATTTGATTTTGAACTGTGTATCTCTAAAAACTATAATGGTATAGCAAAAGCGATCTCAATGGACCCTTACACCCACAATACACACACACATATATGTATGTATGTGTCCATGTGTATGTGCGCGTATGCGTGTGCACGTCATACATACGCGAACATTTTTAATCAATTTGTTTTAATTTTTGGATGTAATGAGCAAATGCAAACATTTCTTATGCAAATCAAAACCGATTTTGATACCGAATGTTATAACTTAAGAGGACCGCGACTTAATGATATAACTATACAGAAAATTATACTTTGCTGTATTCGTCATCGGTCCTTTTTCTCCAATGGATGAAAAGCTTCTTCGGATGTGCATCACTTCTATAACTTAATGCGTCTTTCTAAAGGAAGGAAAGATAACCAGATATTGTGATGCAGCTTTGGGGAACCTCACTATCATTTATATAGAGATTATAAGACTCTTAGCATTCTTACACTATCAAGAACTAGTATGAATCGCACGTACACGCATCTAATAAGTAGATAAATTTACTTTTTATTTAATAAAAAGTTAATAGACAAAGTGTTATAAATGAAAAAGCTTTGGTCGTCACAACACTTTTATTTCAAGCAGTTTTGTTGGTGGTGTCCGATGCAAATTGATAGTGAAATTCTGTTGATGGATGGTCGAGAAGGGGATGAGGGTGGTGGTTGCAAACCGTTGATAAAATTTCATTGATAGGTTGCAAGGTATTTTCTGAATTTCAAAAGGACACGCTGAAAATCTTATTCGTTGAATTCTCTTTGTTCATAATAGAGAAGTAGAGATAATGAAAACATACACTACAATTAAAGAACATGAATGGTCTCATAGAATTAGTAATAATGCTGGAAACCAATGCGGACCTCTCCATGCTATTCTTCTTTTTTATTCTTTTTTTTGTCATTTTTTCTTATAGTATCAGTAAACTGGTCTTTTTCTTGTTTAAAGGAACAATAATGTCAGCACGGGCAGCCCTACAGTCAGAAAAGCTATGTATCAGGTAAAGCCCATGCATTTCCTTACCAATTGAGTTACTCGGACACTAAGCTAAGTGCATGATCAAAAGTTAACACTTCATCTTTATTACTAATAATGATAATTTCATGAATTAATTTCAACCGTGTCTTTTCGAATTACCCAAAATACGCTTTCAAACCACTTGAGAAACTCTAACCATAAGCTATTCGCTTATCAAACCCAAACTCCGTCATCCCTCTGCCCTCTCTTCCAATCAGAAATCCTTGATCGATCAGAAACAAGAAGCTACTCGCTTATCAAATCCAAACTCCATCATCCTTTTGCCCTCACTTCGAATCAGAAACCCTAGATCAATCAGAGATCAGAAGCTATTCGTTACCAAATCCATACTCCTTCGAACCCGCACCTTCTTTACCCTTGAAATCGATCAAAAATCTCATCATCATTGTCCTCCTACCCGATCGCAATGCACGGTCATCATAACGTCATCATCGTCGACAATCCACTGTCCACACCAAGCATCTGCCGTCTCTTGATCACTAACGCTATGAATTGCTGGAAGTTTCAGCTAATGCACCATGTCACTATTTACAAAGGGACGAGCATCGCAGTTTGCAATCGACCATTTTGTAGACTACATTAACTAACTGTGCTCTAATTCCTCCACTTAACTAACTTATTCTGCTCTGACTCCTCAAGTACTGCTCCTTAGATACCAAGATTCGACCACTTTTAGGTATTTTTTAATCTTCTATTTTTTTGTTATTTATGTTCCATTATATATTGACTTTTTAAACTATTCTAAATGAGACATATTGATAATTGCTTTGCTGCTTATACATTTTCACTCAGTAGACTGTTATTGATTATCTCATATGATTAAGGTAGGTGGTTACTTAATTTATTTAGTTTACAATTCGAGAATTATGCAGCGGACTTTCAATTCTTTTCGTTTACAAGAATCCAATTTTCTCATCATCCCTCGATCTTAGATTTTTCTTTAAAATTCAAGTGTTTTGATTTCGTTATTTCCGTTTTTATTGAAAAATGAGGATCCACTTGCTAAATCACTGAATATTAATTTTACTTTTGTAGTGTTGTTCCATTTATCAAATGCATCACATGAATTTGGTTTTGGTTGTAGTGTTGACTATTTCATCAATATCTCGACGTCATGTGTGTTTATGATTAATATGCATTAATAGTTGAATGTTGAATTTTAGTTCTGTTTGGTGCAACTGAGTATATATCGCCATCTGTTCCGGTGATCTGACTTCTAAGCATGCTAGCTTGCTTATACTGAAAGTTCTTGGACTTGGCATCTTTTTTTGTGTTTTAACATACATGTTACGACATTTTTGACTTAACAATTTCACTCATTACTACGACTCTAAGAATATTGACTCTCTTCCTAGATTTTACTTACTTCAGCCACCATGATGATTTGTCAGTATCAAAAACTCCTTGCAAGAACTGTACCTGCATGGATTTAATTTTAAAATATTGGAAAAAGATCATAGGGATAGGGAACTCTATATCCATGTACGTAGCTTTTCAATACTTATGCTTTTTCTTGCTACTTTTTAAGTTCAACTGTAATAGGTAAGTAAGAAACTCCATCGGCATGTTTATTCCTATATATATCTTGCATTATTGATACAACGAAGCTCTTTTTGACTAATTTGTATTACAGGTTAAATTAGATAAATAAACATCATATTATAGAATTGGATTTCACTCTGATATAGTTTGAATATGTTTATATTGCAATTCCCTTAGATGGCACTGAATTACATAGGAAGACATAAGAGTTGTGTTGGTATGACAAAATAGGAGAGAATCAAGTATGTTTTACTCATAGATAGCGATGTTGTGATAAATGATAGCACTACTATTGTGCGACTCTCTCACCCTTTCTCATAAATCACATTAGTTGCTTATATCCTTCAGAAACACTATAATGTTATGTGGTAGAAATATGTGTGATTCGACTATATTATGCTTTAGGGTATTGATTTAATAATAAAAATATCTTTTTTTGGAAAAAGACAAACCAATCTGAAAGAATCAACAATCTTATTGAGTTGGGTTTTGACTAATCTCCCATTTCTTTCATTTTATCATAACCGAAAATTATGTTTGAAAGTTTTAATTGAATAACGCATTAATCGAAAAATTTGAAAGGTTTGATCATTAAGTGCAGTTGAAGAAACTTTATAGTGATCGATAAATGTATTACCAAACTTTAGAGCTTTTCCCTGTATATTTGCAGATGCTTATCTATCATCATCTATGCTATCATACATATTGCCATATTGAAACCACTGAAAAGTAATCATTTTGTTTTAATTTTGATTTAGGTATTAATGTGCACTTTCTTTTATGAGCATTGATGTAATCACAACAGGGGTAATATGATATTTGGTTATAAATTATCATTAATGACTATCTTTTTTGTCACAGATACGTATACTTGGATTTGTTTATGTAATTTCAATTCTTTAACATTTTGAGTTGTATATTATGAAATTAATTTGTTGATTTTCTAATTGGTAGAAAGAGAATCATTTGCAAATTCAAACTTTTACTTACTGTCATCTTAATAATGAAATTTCAAAGTTACATTATACATACTATATAAGCGGTAGTGAAGAAAGATTCAAAGGATATATAATTTGATTTGAATTTTGTTACATCTACATATATAACTCTAAATAATAAATTTAATTTTAAATTTGATAAATTAGCATGTTTTAAGCTTATTATTATGAATATCCTGATTATGATCACATTCTAGGTAGAATAATGGTTCTCAATGTGTGTAATCTTCTAATAAATTTATAACAATAGAGGCAATTGAAGTAGTGGGAGTAGCATACCTAAAAGTAAAGGAGAAAAAGAAAGAGATTCCATGGATCAAGTAAGAATGTAGTTTTGTTAAAGTTTTACATTTTTCATTTATTGAATACACATTTAAAATTTTGTTTTTCTCATCTTTGATTGAAGGACTGAGAAAATGTTTGAAAAGATCAAATTATATATTGAATGGCAGAAGTGTAGTTATGGATATACTATACTTAATAGTTCAGTCCATATATCACCTAATATTTTATAACAAAAGGAGAAACCATTCCAGTTTCTCGTTTTCTTATGTTGAAGCAGACTACTGCCTTTAAACAACAAGAATATAATTAATGCCTTTTATGGTTTGACTCATGTTGATATGTTAATATGTGGTAACTTATGCATGCTTTTAGAACTTGTTTGTCTATGCCTTTAATTACCTTTTGTTACTTTAGTTTTTATTTATTTTTAGTTCAATTTTACATAACCTTAGATGTCATTGTTGTTAAAAGTAGTCGGTCTTCATATTATTAAAAAGGTGCAACGGCTATTTTATGTTGATTTATGAAGTAAACACAAAATATTGTTAACAAAAATGAATGGTTATCTGTTAAATGAGAAATTAGACCACGTATGTAAAGCGACTATTTAATGGGAATCAAGAGCTGCATAATGCTAAGAAAAATTGCAATACGATTATTGCGTTTAAGAATTCTGGCTTAAACCACATATTTCTTAACAATATTGTTTGGTTTACGCTTTATATATAAACAAGTATTAAAAAAAATACGTTGTCCCCAGCCCAGTGGGCTACCCTAGCCCTAGGGCTTGGTGGACTGTCCTCTGGACCGGGCCTGCTTATATGTAATTGAAGTAACGGGTTTTGGCACCCATTAAAAGTTAAAAGTTAATAATTATTTTCAACTGAAAATTCATACATTTAGATGCATAAGTTAAAAGTTCAATCTTAATCAGATTATTTATAAAAAAATCTTTATCGTTTCAAAAACATGTTTGTTAAAACTATATAAATCAATTGTTATTTATACAAGCAACCCAAGGTAGGTTATTCAAAGATGATATCAACAAAAATAACATAGTGATATACTTGCATTCATATCTTATCCAAATACATTTCATAAAATGATCCATATAGTCACCTGAACATCATTTAGGTGCAATGTAAAATGTAGAAGGAATAATAACGCATTCCATATATGAACCAATGTATGTACACATTTAAGTATTTTTTCTCTTAATAGAGAGCAATATTTTCAGCGCATAAACAAGTCCACATGCAATAACAAAACGGTGAAGAAGAAGAAGAAAAACATTCAAGGTTACAATGATAAAAACAAATTATTGATCAACAATTTAAATCTAATTCTTTCACTCTAGTCAAAGTAGAAACATACTTATTTCAAATTTAGGGAAAACAGCACAAATGGAGATGCAAGGTATCGATCCCCGTACCTCTCACATGCTAAGCGAGCATTCTACCATCTATGCTACATCCCCTTGATGAAAATTTTGATCCATGATAGTCTTCTTTGTGTTCTTCCAGTTTTATCAAATGCCCTTAAAGGATATACAGGAAGCTACCACGACTTCAGTTCAGACACTATGGCAATTATATCTCTACAATGTAGTAGTCAATGGTTTTTTCTTCTTTTTCAAATATTAAAAAAAAAGATTGCTGGTCGATGCCAAGGGAATTTAATTTCAAGACTTTTACATCCACAATTTAAAGACTTACAATCGCAATGGTGGTACGTAATAATGTTTTTGAAGTAATTGATGGACAACTCTAACTGCTTATATTCTTGAGAAACACTATAATGTTATGTTATAGAAATATGTGTGATTCGGCTGTATTATGCTTTAGGGTATTGGTTTAATGATAAAAAATATATCTTTTTTGTGGAAAAAGACAAATCAATCGTTCTGAAAGATTCAACTATCTTACCGAGTTGGGTTTTGACTAATCTCCTGTTTCTTTCATTTTATCATAACCGAGAATTATGTTTGAAAATTTTAATTCATTAATGCATTAGCTGAAAATTTTGAAAGGTTTGATCATTAAGTGCAGTCGAGGAAACTTTATAGTGATCGATAAATGTATTACCAAACTTTACAGTTTTCCCTGTATATTTGCACATGCTTTTTTATCATCATCTGTGCTATCATACATATTGACATATTGAAACCACTAAAAGTAATCATTTTATTTTAGTTTTGATTTAGGTATTAATGTTTACTCTCATTTAGGAGCATTGATGTAATCACAACAAGGGTAATATGATATTTGTTATAAATTTTCTTTAATGACTATCTTTTTATCACAAATATGTATGCTTGGATTTGTTTATGTATTTTCAATTCTTTAACATTTTGAGTTGTATATTATGAAATTAGTTTGTTGATTTTCTAATTGGTAGAAAGAAAATCATTTGCAAATTCAAACTTCTATTTACTGTCATCTTAATAATGAAATTTCAAAATTATATTATACATATATATAAGCGGTGGTGATGAAAGATTCAAAGGATATACAATTTGATTTTGAATTTTGTTACATCTATATAATAACTCTAAATGATAAATTTAGTTTGAAATTTTATAAATTAGTGTGTTTTAAGCTTATTATTATGCATATCCTGATTACGATTACATTCTAGGTAGAATAATGGTTCTTAATGTGTGTAATCTTCTAATAACTTTATAACAATAGCGGCAATTGAAGTAGTAGGAGTAGCATACCTAAAAGTAGAGGAGAAGAAGAAAGAGATTCCATGGATCAAGTAAGAATGTAGTTTTGTTAAAATTTTACATTTTTTCATTAATTGAATACACAATTTAAAATTTTGTTTTCCTCATCTTTGATTGAAAGGCTGAGAAAATGTTTGAAAAGATCAAATTATTTGTTGAATGGTAGAAATGTAGTTACGGATATACTATACTTAATAGTTCACTACATGTATCACCTAATATTTTATAACAAAAGGAGAAACCATTCCAGTTTTTCATTTTCTTATGTTGAAGCAGACTACTCCTTTTCAACAACAAGAATATAATTAATGCCTTTTATGGTTTGACTCATGTTGATATGTTAATATGTGGTAACTTATGCATGCTTTTAGAACTTATTTGTCTGTAC
Source organism: Allium cepa (assembly GCA_030765085.1). Taxonomy (NCBI): domain Eukaryota; kingdom Viridiplantae; phylum Streptophyta; class Magnoliopsida; order Asparagales; family Amaryllidaceae; genus Allium; species Allium cepa. The sequence continues at coordinate 189,491,220 of CM060942.1, forward strand.
CTTTAATTACATTTTGTCACTTTAGTTTTTATTTATTTTTAGTTCAATTTTACATAACCTTAGATGTCATTGTTGTTAAAAGTAGCTGGTCTTCATATTATAAAAAAAGTGCAACGGTTATTTTATGTTGATTTATGAAGTAAACACAAAATATTGTTAACAAAAATGAATGATTATCTGGTAAATGTGAAATTAGACCACGTATGTTAAGCGACTATGTAATGGGAATCAAGAGCTGCATAATGCTAAGACAAATTGCAATACAACTATTGTATTTAAGATTTCTAGCTTAAACATAAACATGTAATTATTTTCACTTCCACTATCAGTTTATGTTACAATACTATGGAGTAATTATACCCAAATATTTTCTAATTTAGAAATATAATGTTAACGGATGGATCTTTGATTTAGAAATAAAACTATTTATGACTTTTTGGTTTTTGTTGAAGCTCTTTATCAAATGATCAAATTATTCTGAATTGCCATTTTTTTTGTTCATTTTTTGTAATGTATTTGAGTAATAGTTTCATATAGTACTAAAGCCTAGACTACATCTTTATATAAATGAAAACTATAAGTGCACATTACATTAAACAAACTGTTCAGCATATAGAAATTATCTCTTCATATTAGAAATTATTGTATAAGTTGGTAATATTCTCATGAAATAACATTTGCCAGGTAAATCACAGATATTCTAATACTTACTCTTTAGTTTATATATCCTTACTTTAAGAGATGCTTTTTTTATAGTGTAAATCCTAATCATTTTCTTTGTACTAAAAGATTTCCAAAAAGAGAGAAAAGTCAAATCACTTTCGATCGTGAAAGGGGTGAATTAAAAAGAAGAAACGATAGAAGTTCTTTGGTGACTGTTGTGCATGGGATGCAACTCCACTTTTATAATGAAACATATTTATGTAAATCTGAAAGAAAATAGATGACAAAGTTTGATTGTTTCAAATTGGGCTAATACAACATTGTTTGATAAATTTTGATTTCATAAGTGTTTCTTATTCTTGGAATTATTTTTTTACACAATTGATCCGAAGATTACTGTTCTTTGGACATGCTAAACAAAATATAGAACCTTATGTTTAAGTTATTGTGAAAACTTTAAAAAAAATATTGCTCTTTGTTATTAATAGTAAAGCTTAATGCATTCCTATCTGTGCTCCATTTACAGTAACAAAAGAAAAAAGATGTTAAAAGTTGTTGCATTTTACTCAATCGATGGGCATTGTATTACCAATCAACAATATATTTATCTAGAATATACGAACTATTGAAGAGTGAAGCCTACTTTGATTGTATAAGACTGAAGGTCAATATATTTGATTAGAATCATAATACAAATCAAATAATCTAAGAAGATGTAAAACGAAACACCAATTGTGGTGTTGCAAGCAATTATTGAATCAAAAGCTATACACACACACACACACACACACACACACACACCAACAATGACTCATGGGAAGGAGACTCGGTATTGGAGGGATAAATCAAAAGCAAAGTTGATTCAGCTGAATGTACATGGTGCTAAGCTTATGAATATAAAAGGTTATAGCATCATTGGCTAAGGAAGTGATAGTTTACAAAACCAAGTATGATGTTATTTTAGGGCTGTTATCAGATAGAGGTAGTGAATCAGTGATATCACCTAATTATAACTAGTATGCTCATCAAGACATCAGCTGCAAGTTTCTTTTGTTTCTACATCCAGAACTGTTGGTATACATGGCTTACATTTATTAGAAGACAAAAAAGGGTAACAAGAGCACAGGTATGTTAACAAAAAGGTGAGCCATGTGGACCTGTGGTGTTAAGCAGCATGTAACTTTCAACAAAATAAACCGGTACCGATGTATCCATCCAAAGATATGGGAGAAATAAAAATGCACAAACCACAAGTTATATTAACAGAAAGTTGCATCTAACCCCACTTTACAAAATCTTTTTACCCCCAGTCGACAAAATGGATTAATATGATTACTTTAAAGAACTTAGAGAAGGTAACTGATAATTGAACGAGCGTGATCTGTAGAGTTGTACTGGTTCGTAGGGTTATTATTCCATCGATGGAAGGAGTAATAAGTGTCATTGTTATGCATTTTTATTAAAGATTCAACCAACGTAATTCTAAGTATAAACCTACAGTGCAGAAAAGAAAACAGCGAGATGTAAGGCCGTCTTTTAGGGGAATATGTGCAAGTTTGCAGGATCCCCAACATATGTACTGTGCACATATGGATCCCAAGCTTCTAAAGCTGAAAATTCACGATTCTTGTTTTATTCGACTTTTGAAAAGCCGGATAAAACATACACCCTCTTTTAGAAAGCCGGATGATTCCAATAGTCATTGCCAATGGCAATACAATTTTGCACTTTATTCCTCTACTTAAAAATATAATCTACTGCAACCATCACCATTTCTTCTCTTTACGCTTCCTCTACATTCCATCAATTTTTTTTTATTTATTATTATTATTATTTTATTTTTACATTTTCAATTACAATGGCAAACCAAAATTGAATAGGAAAAAAATCTTACTAACCCCATATATCATAATTTTCAAGCACAAGCTCCTAATCTCAATACTGAATACAATTTCTCATAAATTTTCAAATTCAAAATCGAGATTTCTTCTCTCAGCTCAGCTCTATTCTCAACAACCATATTAATTAAATCTACTTAACTTGCATTCGCCAAAGTTTGCCTATCGACCATAATTTCAACACATGGAAATATATGCAAAGAAGTAACTGGTTAAATTGAGGATCAATCAAGCTTGAAGAGGCGAATTAATTCAATCAAAGTTCGAACAACATATACGATACTAAGATTGAAGATGATGGTAAATGTAAGAACTCCATGGGATGACATGATGATCACATAGTTGTGGTGATAGAGAAAGAGGAAGATCAATTGGATTTAATATGAATGAATCACCCAGTGATGATGGTAAACCTATAGCGTTAGCTGCCTTGTGAGTAGTCAAAAAGTAGTTAATGCAAATATTTGAGATGGTGGTAAATGTAGGAACTCTACAGGATGGCATGATGGTCAACATGGCTGCTGTGGTAGAGAAAGAGGGAGATTGATTGGATTTAATATGAATGAAACATCCAATGATGATGGTAAGCCCTTAGCTTAGCTACCCAGCAAGCAGTCAAAAAGTAATCATGCAAGGGGACGAAGAGTTATGTTCCTGCTCAAACGAATGTTCGAAAGATTCAAGCAAAATATCAAACCAAAGTGAGCGTGCCTTTTGGAATTTGATTAAAAAAAAGTCATCCACCAAAGTAAATGAAGGAATGGAAAAAAAATGAAACTGTTGTAAAAATCATCTAGGTGTTGACTTAGACCCCGCCTAGGCACCAAGCGAGGTTTACGGCCTTGGCATCCACTTAGGATCCGCTTAGGCGCTAGACAAGACTTATTGCCTTACCTAATCCCCTAGGTAGAGACTTTTGTAATAATCACATCTTGCAGTTATGTATGAAACATATGCTAAGCATTTTGCATTTTTTAGTTGAAAATAGACATTGTCCCTCTGCCTTCAAAATTAATAATGAAGATCAATATTGAAAATAGGTATATGTTGCATCATCGTAAAGAAATTTTGCATAAATATCTAAATTTTTATTGATAATAGTTTAATAACAAGTTTCTCAAAAACACCTAGCATCGTTTAATCCCTGCCTGGACGATAAATCACTACTAAACCCACTACCTATCCTCAAACTACCGATTTTAACAACATTGAAACCTGAAAGTCATTGGAAGTGCAACGAAAGGAAATAAACATGGTTTTCCAAAATGAAATCAAATAATATTCTAGTTAGCAAAGTAGCGCCACCAAACTTTATATGGTAACTATTTAATTTTGCATTTATTTATGCACTACCGTGTGATATTATCGAAGGATGAACTTCGATTCGAACCCTAGAAGTTTTGACCTAGATGGAAGTGTACGATTCTATTGTAGTGGAGACACTCAACCATAAAAGAAACATAAAGCGAAGCAAAATATTTTGATGGGCAAAATGATTTGATGCAGTCGTTGAAAATGTTGTCTTATCACAAGGTACTCATGATGGACAATTGAAAAATAAAAACATAAAAAGTACCAACTATTGACAACTAGTATACCGATCATGAGTTAAGCTTTCGATCAAGCTGTTAAGTGTTGCTTGCTTTATTTAACTTCCTTCATCCTTTAATTTTGCAGGCTTTTGGTCTTCAATTTATCTTTTCATTGGCACGTTTTCTTAATCTTCTTGGTGTTAGTGATAGGAAAATCATGTCGATGTTATTTATTGGATTAATAAAGATATCAAGAGTACCAAGAAATTTCTAACAGATGAAAATCTTTTAATGTGTTGGTTGTTCAAAGAATTACATTTTTCAAAGGGTGTTGTTGGTCACAAGTCAGACGTTATAAGCCTTCTAAGAGAAGAGAAAGGTTGCAAACACAATCGCCTATGAGTCCACATATAATTCGCCTAATGGAGAGGCTCAAGCCCCGGCCCTCGTAAGGGGAAACAAGCTAGCGAGCACCTTTTTTCTACTCCATATATTGGAGGTATCCTCTCCTTGCTGAAAGCATTCTCTTTCTTCCTCTTCTCTCCCATCAAATAAAAAACTTCCACCTTTGTCCTCAAATAACAAGTCCTCATCGAGATATAATTGACAAGGAGAATTACATGCCATTGAGCGAGTGCCCTGACAAGTTAAATCGTTGTTAGCCAGATATATTACATGAAGAATTAGCCAAGGATAGAAGAACCTTGTATAATAGATTTAGGACATCATAACGTATGTATATTTTGAGTGCTCGTTTGTAGCTTCTTGTATTCACACTTTTTGACATTGATTGTTGGTTACTTGGGTTGTGTTTCAACCTAATGAAACCTGTACGAGAAGACTTCAAAATTCACATCTGGAAATGAAATAATTAGACGTATGTAAAGTAAAAATATATAGTTAATGGAGGTGTGATATATAGAAACCAAAAATATGATTTCTCAGTAAGACAAGGCTCAAGTCTCAAAAGATAGTAGAACGACTTAGAGAAGACCATAAAGTACTGACCTTGGTTACTATGCCTGAACATAAAAGCATTGTCGCAGTAGGGTCAAACCCGCTCCATATATTTATTTAGGAAGACTAATTCCAATGAAAAACCTCCCATTAAATCCATTACCTGCTCTACAGCCTACAGATTATAACCACTATCTTCATTATGGAGGTGATAATAATCGTTAATTGTGGGTCTAAGCCATTTTGAGCTTTCCTTATTAGCTAACTTTGCTTTTAATAATTCACATCAACCAACTAAATTCATGAATTAACATAACATTAAAAACTCATCTTTGAAAACATCCAACAACATATTAAATTTTCATATGATTCTACGAACGTTATAATGGGTTTAAGAGACTAAAGGCTCTATGCTTCAGCAATTTTATATCATTAAATTTTTTAAATAGTAATATATTTAATATGCAAGTCTTAAATCATCATTAAAATATCATATTCACTTAAAAACGAATTAATATGACACTGAAAACATTTTGGATGAAGTCTTACTCACCAAAACGACATGTAACCTCTCCTTGATGAGGGAAAATATTGCCATCATTCATTTCTTAATTATCCTCTAATGAAATATCATTTTCTCCTTTAGAAGTTTCTATGTTGAAACCATGAAAGTGAAGTATGAATGAGTATTGTAGAGAATGAATTAGAATGAAGGAACATAAGATGCTTCGGGGTTTCTTGATGGACTTGGGATTAATAGCCCAAATGAACCTTAATTAAACAATTCTTTTCCTTTGTCGTTCTATTCTTATTCCAAATAAGAATGCAGAGAAAACTCTTTATTCGTGTTATTCACTCTCCCAAAATTAAATAACTTTCCCATAAAATTGCTAACTATGTTTTCTAAGTGTTTCATATGCCTAGTTAATTAATTTCCCTCAAGTGTTTTCCTACACTTCATTAATTAACTAATTTTTTATCCAATTTAATTAGCACTCTAAGTGGCACACTACACTTTTCAGTTAAACTAATTCGTGCATAATTTTTTACATAATCCTCCATAAAATAATTTCCGTAACTAATTAGTAAAAAATAATTAACTAGGTAATACTTAAGTGCATTCACTGCAGCTAGCTAGTAATTATTTATGTAATTTGCAAATATACTATTTTAACCACATCACTATTCAATCACCACATCATGTCATTGAGTATGATGCTAATAATATATATGAATACAGGATGTTACAAAAGTACTCTTAGCCCGATAGAAATATTAATGTCTTTCAATATCATTCGTAAACGATTCACTTAAATTACATTTTCCTTTAACAATTTGTAAATGATGCCAAACTATAATGTAGGTCTAACAAAATGAACAATAGTATTTAATTTTGATAGTTTAATCAGCATTGTGAGTAATGCCAAATACTTCTTATACACGTATTCAATTTTGGCATGTATAATCCTTTTGCTTTTGACGTTGGTGTCAAGACCAGGAAAAGGAGAAAAAAATTGCTACAATAAAATTCAACGTGTCGAACCACCATTTATGCTTAAGTTAAAATCCTTTACATATTTTACATATATTGAATTGATGTTGTTATGTCAGCAATTGACATTTCAACTTTCCATTTTCAAATTTTAACATTTTATTTTTCATGCGTAAAACACGTGTGATTTGTGCTAATTATTATGCATCAATGTGTAGCACTGCGGGGTGTGTGTCATTTGTACTATTTAATTTAATTGTGTTGTGCGGAACATCTATCATATCTGCTAATTACTTCGCTTTGCACATGCTCCACTTGTGCTATTAAATCTCGTAAATTATAGTCGGAACAGAATTATGATATTTTAATCCAACGGCATACTTCACATGATGCCCTTATATGCAGAGCTAGCCCAAAACTTTTGTTGCCCAAGTCCATATATGCATTTTTGAAAGAAATTTAAAAGGAAAAAACAAACTATTGCCTACTATCAGTCAACCTACGTCAGTAGCCCAATGTATTGTACACATTTAAGTATTTTTTTCTCTTAATAAAGCGTAATATTTTCAGCGCATAAACAACTCAACGTGCAATAACAAAACGGTGAAGAAGAAAAACATTCAAGGTTACAATGATAAAAAAAAAATTATTGATCCACAGCTTAAATCTAAATATTTCACTCTAGTCAAAGTAAAAAAATACTTATTTCAAATTTAGGGAAAACATCATAAATAAAAACAGCACAAATGGAGATGCGGGGTATCGATCCCCGTGCCTCTTGCATGCAAAGCGAGCGCTCTACCATCTGAGCTACATCCCCTTGATGGAAATTTTGATCCATGATAGTCTTCCTTGTGTTCTTCCAGTTTTAACAAATGCCCTTACGGGATATACAGGAAGCTACCACGACTTCAATTCAGACGCTATGGCAATTATGTCTCTACAACATAGAAGTCAATGGCTTTTTCTTCTTTTTCAAATATTCAAAAAAAAAGATTGCTGGTTGACGCCAAGGGACTTTAATTTCAAGTCTTTTACATCCATAATTTAAAGCCATACGATCGTAATGGTGGTCCATAATAATGTTTTAATGTTTTTGAAGTAATTGATGCACAACTCTCAGACCGTGCTCTTCAACAAAATACTATGTGAATATGAATAAGTTTCTAGTAAAGAAAATATATGAATATTGTGTGATGCAATGAAAATATCATGTGTCCATGATTCAATACGCTACACACACAAAACAAAAGATTTATGCTACACCCCTCTCCATTACACCACATCTACATCCCTACAATTTAGAGCCACATGTCGAAATGCCATGCAAAGTTCTAGATATGTCCTTACATGACTCAAAATCATCCTCAAATTATTTTGTTTGATTTGGATAATTTTAACCTATTCAAAATAATATATCAAATTGATAGTCAAAATAAATATTCTAAATGTTTATATTGCTTTAATATTTCGAGCATGCCAAAAATTTCAAAATGATCATATTTTTTGTGGTCGTGATATTTATAGTGTAGATTGAACATACCTAAGATTTAATTTGATTTTGAATTGTGTATCTCTAAAAACTATAATGGTATAGTGAAAGCGATCTGTAGTGGACCCTTACACTCACAATACACACATATGTATGTGTCCGTGTGTATGTGCGTGTATGTGTGTGTCGTCTTACATTCGTGAACTTTTTTAATCAATTTGTTTTAATTTTTCGATGCAATGAGCAAATGCAAACATTTCTTATGCAATCAAAACCGATTTTGATACCAAATTTTATAACTTAGGAGGATCGCGACTTAATGATATAACTATATATAAAATTATACTTTGCTCTATTCGTCATTAGTCTTTTTCTCCAATGGATAAAAAGCTTCTTCAGATGTGCATCACTTCTATAACTTAATGTGTCTTTCTAAAGGAGGGAAAGATAACCAGATATTGTGATGCAACTTTGGAGAACCTCATTATCATTTATATGGAGATTATAAGACTCTTAGCATTTTTACACTATCAAGAACTAATATGAATCGCATGTACGTGCATCTAATAGCTAGATAAATTTACTTTTTATTTAATAAAAAGTTAACAGACAAAGTGTACTATAAATGCAAAAGCTTTTTTAAAAGAAATTTAAAATTCAAAAACTTTTGTTACCCAAGTCCATATATGCATTTTTGAAAGAAATTTAAAAGGAAAAAACAAACTATTACTTGCTACCAGCTTTCAGCCTACGTCATTAGCCCAATGTATTGTACACATTTATTCTCTCTTAATAAACAGCAATATTTTCAGCGCATAAACAACTCCACATGCAATAACAAAACAGTGAAGAAGAAGAAAATCATTCAAGGTTACAATGATAAAAACAAAATTATTGATCCACAACTTAAATCTAATTCTTTCACTCTAATCAAAGTAAAAAAAAAAATACTTATTTCAAATTTAGGGAAAATATCATAAATAAAAGCAGCACAAATGGAGATGCAGGGCATCGATCCCCGTACCTCTCGCATGCTAAGCGAGCGCTCTACCATCTGAGCTACATCCCCTTGATTGAAATTTTGATCCATGATAGTCTTTTTTGTGTTCTTCCAGTTTTATCAAATGCCCTCACGGGATATACAAGAAGCTACCACGATTTCAATTCAGACGCTATGGCAATTATATCTCTACAACGTAGAAGTCAATGGCTTTTCTTCTTTTTCAAATATTAAAAAAAACGATTGCTGGTCGACGCCAAGGGACTTTAATTTCAAGACTTTAACATCCACAATTTAAAGCCATTCGATCATAATGGTGGTCCATAATAATGTTTTTGAAGTAATTGATGCACAACTCTCAGACTGTGCTCTTCAACAAAATACTATGTGAATATGAATACGTTTCTAGTAAAGAAAATATATGAATATTTGTGATGCAATGAATATATCATGTGTCCATGATTCAATACGCTACACACACAAAACAAAAGATTATGCAACACCCCTTTCCATTACACCACATCTACATCCCTACAATTTAGAGCCACATGTCGAAATGCCATGCAAAGTTCTAGATATGTCTTTACATGACTCAAAATCATCTTCAAATTATTTTGTTTGATTCGGATAATATTAACCTATTCAAAATAATATATCCAATTGATAGTCAAAAGAAATGTTATAAATGTTTGATATTGCTTTAACATTTCGAACATGCCAAAACTTTTAAAATGATCATATTTTTTGTGGTCGTGATATTTATAGTGTAGATTGAACATACCTAAGATTTAATTTGATTTTGAACTGTGTATCTCTAAAAACTATAATGGTATAGTGAAAGCGATCTGTAGTGGACCGTTACACCCACAATACACACACATGTGTATGTGTCCGTGTGTATGTGCGCGTATGTGTGTGTCGTCTTACATTCGTGAACTTTTTTAATCAGTTTGTTTTAATTTTTCGATGCAATGAGAAATGCAAACATTCTTATGCAAATCAAAAACCGATTTTGATACAAAATGTTATAACTTAAGAGGACCGCGACTTAATGATATAACTATATAGAAAATTATATTTTGCTCTATTCGTCATTAGTCTTTTTCTCCAATGGATGAAAAGCTTCTTCAGATGTGCATCACTTCTATAACTTAATGTGTCTTTCTAAAGGAGGGAAAGATAACCAGATATTGTGATGCAACTTTGGAGAACCTCATTATCATTTATATAGAGATTATAAGACTCTTTGCATTTTTACACTATCAAGAACTAGTATGAATCGCACGTTCGTGCATCTAATAGCTAGATAAATTTACTTTTTATTTAACAAAAAAATAGCAAAAAAAGGGTACTATAAATGCAAAAGCTTTGACCATCACAGCACCTTTATTTCAAGCAATTTTGTTGGTGGTATACGATGCATATTGATAGTGAAATTCTATTGATGGATTGTCGGGAAGGGGATGGTGGTGGTGGTTGCAAACAGTTAATAAAATTTCATTGATAGGTTGCAAGTATTTTCTGAAATTCAAAAGGACATGCTGAAGATCTTATTCGTTAAATTCTCTTTATTCATAGTAGATATAATGAAAACACACTATAATTAAAGAACATGAATGGTCTCATAGTATTAGTAATAATGCTAGATACCCAATGCAGACCTCTCCATGCTATTCTTCTTTTTTTGTCTTTTTTTCTTATAGCATCAGTAAACTGGTTTTTTGGTTGTTAAAAGGAACAATAATGCCAACACGAGCAGCCCCACAGTCAGAAAAGCTATGTATCAGGTAAAGCCCATGCATTTCCTTACCAATTGATTTACTTGGACACTAATCTAAGTGCATGATCAATGATTAACACTTCATCTTTACTTCTAATAATAATAATTTCGTGAACTAATTTCAACCGTGTCTTTTTAAATTATCCAAAATACCCTTTCAAACCACTTGAAAAACCCTAACCAGAAGCTATTCGCTTATCAAACCCAAACTCCGTCATCCCTCTGCCCTCTTCCAATCAGAAATCCTAGATCGATCAGAAATCAAAAGCTATTCGCTTGTCAAATCCAAACTCCATCATCCTTTTTCCCTCACTTCGAATTAGGAACCCTAGATCAATCAGAGATTAGAAGCTATTCATTACCAAATCTATACTTCTTCGAACCCGCACCTCCTCTACCCCTAAAATCGATCAAAAATCTCATCGTTATTGTCCTCCTAGCCGATTGCAATGCACGGTCATCATAACGTCGTCATCGTCGACAATCCATTATGGACACCAAGCATCTGCCGTCTCTTGATCACTAACGCTATCAATTGCTGGTAGTTTCAGCTAATGCACCATGGCTCTGGTTAAAAGTAGTCGGTCTTCATATTATAAAAAAAGTGCAACGGCTATTTTATGTTGATTTATGAAGTAAACAAAAAATATTGTTAACAAAAATGAATGATTATCTGTTAAATGTGAAATTATACCACATATGTTAAGCGATTATTTAATGGGAAGCAAGAGTTGCATAATGCTAAGAAAAATTGCAATACAATTATTGCATTTAAGAATTCTAGCTTAAACATAAACATGTAATTATTTTCACTTCCACTGTCAATTTATGTTACAATACTATGGAGTAATTGTACCGAAATATATTCTAAATTAGAAATAAAACAATTTATGGCTTTTTGGTTTTTGTTGAAGCTCTTTATCGAATGATCAAATTATTCTGAATTGCCATTTTTTTATATTCATTTTTTGTAATGTATTTAAGTAATAGTTTTATATAGTACTAAAGCCTAGACTACATCTTTATATAAATGAAAACTATGAGTTCACATTACATTAAACAAACTGTTCAGCATATAGAAAACATCTCTTCATATTAGAAATTATTATATAAGTTAGTAATATTCTCATGAAATAACATTTGCCAGGTAAATCACAGATATTCTAATACTTACTCTTTAGTTTATAAATCCTTACTTTAAGAGATGCTTTTTTATAGTGTAAATCCTAATCATTTTCTTTGTACTAATAGATTTCCAAAAGTAGAGAAAAGTCAAATAACTTTCGATTGTGAAAAGGGTGAATTAAAAAGGAGAAACGATAGAAGTTCTTTGGTGACTGCTGTGCATGGGATGCAACTCCGCTTTCATAACGAAACATATTTATGTAAATCTGAAAGAAAATAGATGACAAAGTTTGATTGTTTCAAATTGGGTTAATACAACATTATTTGATAAATTTTGATTTCATAAGTGTTTCTTATTCTTGGAATTATTTTTTTACACAATTGATCTGAAGATTACTGTTCTTTGAACATGCTAAACAAAATATAGAACCTTATGTTTAAGTTATTGTGCAAAATTTTAGGAAAAAATCTTGCTCTTTTTATTAATAGTAATGCTAAATGCACTCCTATCTGTGCTCCGTTTATGGTAACAAAAGAAAAAAATGTTAAAAGTTGTTGCATTTTACTCAATCGATGGGCATTGTATAACCAATCAACAATACATTTATCTAGAATATACCAACGATTGAAGAGTGAAGTCTACTTTGACTGTATAAAACTGAAGGTCAATATATTTGATTGGAATCATAATACAAATCAAACAATCTAAGAAGATGTAAAACGAAACGCCAATTGTGGTGTTGCAAGCAATTATTGAATCAAAAGCTAAATATATCGACAATGACTCATGGGAAGGGGACTCGTTATTGGAGGGATAAATCAGAAGCTAAGTTGATTCAGCTGAATGTACATGGTGCTAAGCTTATAAATATAAAAGGTTATAACATCATTGGCTAAGGAAGTGATAGTTTACAAAACCAAGTATGGTGTTTTTTACGGCTGTTATCGGATAGAGGTAGTGAATCAGTGATATCACCTAGCTATAACTAGCATGCTCATCAAGATATCAGCTGCAAGTTTCTTTTGTTTCTACATCCAGAACGGTTGGTACACATGGCTTACATTTATTAGAAGACAAAAAAATAGGGTAACAAGAGCACAGGTATGTTAACAAAAAGGTGAGCCATGTGGACCTATGGTGTTAAGCAGCATGTAACTTTCAACAAAATAAACTGGTACCGATGTATCCATCCAAAGATATGGGAGAAATAAAAATGCACAAACCACAAGTTATATTAACATAAAGATGCATCTAACCCCACTTTACAAAATCTTTTTACCCCCAGTCGACAAAATGGATTAATATGATTACTTTAAAGAGCTTAGAGAAGGTAACTAATAATTGAACGAGAGTGATCTGCAGAGTTGTACTGGTTCATAGGGTTCTTATTCCCTCCATGGAAGGAGTAATAATTGTCATTGTTATGCATTTTTATTAAATATTCAACCAACACAATTCTAAGTATAAACCTACAGTGCAGAAAAGAAAACAGAGAGATGTAAGGCCATCTTTTAGGGGAATATGTGCAAGTTTGCAGGATCCCCCAACAATGCACTGTGCACATATGGATCCCATGCGTCTAAAGCTGAAAATTCATGATTCTTATTTTATCCAACTTTCTAAAAGCCGGATAAAACATACACCCTCTTTTAGAAAGCCGGATGATTCTAACAGTCATATTGATATATCATAATTTTCAAGCACAAGCTTCTAATCTCAATACAGAATAGAATTTCTCATAAATTTTCAAATTCAAAATCGAGATTTCTGCTCTGATCTCAGCTCTATTCTCAACAACCAAATTAATTGAATCTACCTAACTTGCATTCACCAAAGTTTGCCTATCGACCATAATTTCAGCACATGGAAATATATGTAAAGAAGTAATCGGTTAAGTTAAGGATCAATGAAACTTGAAAGGCGAATAAATTCAATCCAAGTTCGAACAACATAGACGATATTAAGATTGAAGATGATGGTAAATGTAGGAACTCCAGGGGATGACATGACGATCACATAGTTGTGGTGATAGAGAAAGAGGAAGATCAATTGGATTTGATATGAATGAATCTGTAACGACCCGAAAATTTCGATCCCGAAATTTACATATAGTTAGTGAAAAGAAGAAAGAGAAAGAAGAAGAAGAACAGAAAGAAACACACAATCTCACATTCGCAGCGGATAAAATATAATACAAATAAATAACAGTTTACAAAGTAGAACTGTATCAGTATATTTACATTTTACATCAGAGTTACAACAATTTCACAACACTGGACAGTTTAAAATAACATATCCTAATAATATAATAGTATATCACAGCGGTAGATACTCCATACGTTCCAGCCATCCAGCTCGCCTCCTGAGCTCCAAAACGTCCTTACCTGAAAATCTGTAATACTCGGTTTGACCCGAGCATTACATCAAAGTAACACCCGGGTCAGGCTGGAAACCAGCATGAGTAAACCCAACTAACAAGGAATACAAAAGTATACATCTTATATAAACCCGGGGTAACTTATATCAATTTACAACTCCACAAGCTGTTATAAACATTACTCGCATCACACCTTAATTTCAAAAGTACCAAACTTAGATTTAATGGTCCAATTACTTTAACCATTCCATTTCATTCTATTGATTCCACCCATCAAATTATAAAGAATCGAAGTGGTTTCGGGTATTTACTATACCCGACACCGGTCTCTTCGAATCCAATGACATTTAAAACCAAGTTATCCAATTAGATACAATTCAATTTTAATCATCGGATAACATTTTACACAACAATTCCTAATTGATTAATAATCTCCTTATCATTGCCCATATATCACACATCAATTCATAATAGAGATATCCACCAATTCAAAGTACTCATCGTAATTCAATCATCAATAAGCCAGATTGATACTTCCATTAATTACACAAATTCAATAATCCTCTAATTTCTTTTGTTAGTAAATTATTCTTAAATTTCATAGAATAATTAACCCTTTAACTTAATTACATTCATTAATACATCTTGATTATTCATCAATAGATATTAATTCAATAGATATCATCAAATTCAGATATTCAACAACCAATCATCCATAAGCAAGCATTATCAATTCATATCACAATTACTTTAATTAAATTAATTCCTTAAGAACTAGTCACATAATCTTGCTTACACAATCATTAATTAATTACTAACCTTAATTAATCACATCCTGGATTAACTCAGTCAATCAATTTATCAATCCCTAACCCCATATCAATTATCCTTTACTTATCAATTAAGAATTCTTAATTAACTGTTAACACATCCTTAATTAACAGATAATAAATTCCCAATTACCATTTGATTAATCCTTTAATCACCATTGATTAATCAATTAATTACCACTTAACAACTTCTTAATTAATCCTTAATTTACGGATTAATTATTCTTTAATTATTAATTAATAAAACTTTAATTATTAATTAATAAAACTTTAATTATTAATTAATAAAACTTAATTAAGCACTCCTTAATCATTAGTTAGGTAACTTTTAATTACTTAATTAATTACTCACCAATTACATAGTTAGTAAATTTTAACCACTTGATTAAATTAAGTTTAATTACTCTTAATTACTTGGTTAATGAATCCCTAATCATTAATTAATAATCTATTTAATGATCTTTTTAATTACAAATTAATTAATCTCAAATAATTAACCTTTAATCCTTAATCATTTATCAATCAAGTAAATTGTTTTCCTTAATTAATTTCATAATCATCCCTTTATGATTTAAACTAATTAATTAAACTTAATTTCTTTAAATTAACTTAATCAAAATTAAGATATTAAAACCTTAATTAAGATAAAACACTCATCTCATAATGCTTTAATTACCCTTAACATATTTACATCATTTACCTTATAACTATCTTAAAATATGTTTAAGAAAACATTTATTAAAACTTTTAAACCAATTTAAATTTTTAAATATCAAAACAAGTTTTTTTTAAAAACCCTTTAAAACCCTTATTTGATGTTCTACTTTTGCTGCTTCGGTCTAACCTGTAGCCTACTCGAGTAAAAACTTGAGTTCCCTTCTTCCATTTTTTTTAAAAAAGCTTTGATTTAATTAAAGTATTCATAGACTATATGTTACCCAACCCAACATACTCGAGTACAACTCGAGTTTCCCATGCCAAATCTTAAACACGACCTTGAGACTTCCCAGGCCACTTCGAGTCTTCCCCGGAAGAAATCGCCGTTTGCTTCGAGTCTCTACAAAATTTGACCCGGGAAATATTTTTTTTCTTCTTTTCAAAATTTCTAAGTACAACACGAACAACCCCAAACTACTTCGAGATTATACTCGAGTTCAAAACCCTTTTTCTCGGTATCTGCTTCGGGTTCTCCCTTTCTTCCCTAAATTGCTTCCCCTGACACAACCAAACCATGTGCACCTGCACAACTTCACCAGCCACCTCTGGTCAAACTTCTGGTCGTCAATACATCATCGACGATGTACTCAAGCCTCTCAAACATCCACCAGTTCGAACCAATCATGATTTTGAGATTTCATTCTCAAACCCAAAAACTGGAACCATCAGTGCCTCAAACATCACCTTGCACTGATATCAGAGTTCACCCGATCAGCTGAGCCTCCGGCCACGACTCCATCATCCACCCAGTCATCTCTTCCCAAAGCCATGTGCAACTCGATGCATGCACGAATTCCCAGTGACCAAACTCCCGACCATTGCCTATATTAGGGTTAAAAACTTGATCCCCTCGCCGCCGTCACCACAAAGAACTAGAACCTGTCCATGCATTTTTTTCCCGACTCACCATAGTTCCTTCCACCTCCAGACCAAGCCACAACCCCATCATCGTGCCGACGACCAGAATTTTGGAAAACCCCCAAATCTGGATATCTCGACCTATCCCAGTAATTTCTAACTTAAAAATTATGATTTTTTCTTCAAAAATCATAGTTTGTGATAAGCTTTCAGATGGCATATATGAAATTATCAACTATCAGGTTCGAATTTGAACATGACTTGAAATTTTTTCTATAATTTCTTATTCCATGTTCTAAATCATGAATATTATCCTTTTTAAATGTTTTAACTTTAAATCTTATATGAATTTGAACATTTTCTTTCGGATACTTAAGTCCAACTCACATAAATCAAGGAAATTTGATTCTTGACAGGTTTTCATAAGAAATATATCAGCAGGGAAAACCTGTAGCTAGGACATGCACAGGAAAATGCATAATTCACTTACAGATTTTATTTGCATGCAATCCATATCAAATTTTCATACATCAAGAATTCAAACAATCAGATAAAGACTAATTTTATTGAAAGATTACTCACCAACATGTAGAGGACAGAGAACATTTTTAGTTCCATGCTCTTGAATTCCCAGTCATGCAGAAAACAGCTCTGTTGTTTTCCAGTAATTTTGCTTCCAGGTTTGGTAAATCTTCTATTTCTTGTTGAAATTTATTTAACTTGAAGAATTTTAACTGTTGTTCTTTCTTGCTTCAGATTTGCATTTGCTTACTTGATCTTTATTTGATTACTGACTTAATTTTCAGGTTGAAACTTTGTTTAGTTTTGAATATGAAGAAGAAAAAGAGCAGCCTGCCTCTTTTCCCTTAATTCATTTTTTTTACTACATTTCCAAATTCACTTATACATCCAGGTCTTTTATTATCAGCATTTTATCTGTTCAATTGATTAAAACAGTTAATTACCCATTTTCAGATGTCCAAAATCCGGGTTATCACATTCCTCCCCCCTTTGAATCTTTTCGTCCTCGAAAAGGAACGAAGCCAAAATTTATAAAATGCTTAAAATCTGATAAATTTTCTTTGAGCATTTATAAAATACTTTTAAAATCTATATAATATTATAAAATAGTTTTATAAAAACATCTTTTTATATCTCGATGTCTCGACAAGTCCATCATCGTTCTCACAGAAATTCGGTCATACGTTGATCAGGCGTATGACTGAACATCTATATGTACTTAGCAGACCCATTTTCAACAGCCGGTGAAAATGCTTGGAAAATAATTTTATTGAAAAAATGGAAAACATTTTGAAATAGAGGAAATATCTTTGGTGAGAATGCTCTGGAAATCATCACCCCCATCCATGGTCGCAGTTAACCCGATGGTTACGTTGCCATCCTGACAAAATCCATAGATAACTGTAGGCCTCCACTCCCCTCGATTAAACCATGGAACCCGCTACAGATCGCAGCTACAACTGGGGTTACGTAGTTATCACAGCAAAAACCCATATAACTGTAGGCATCAGCGCCCTCAAATTCCGCTGCCAAAAGAATGAAACTCCTCCACTCCACTTGACCATAGATCGCAGTCTACCGATGTTGCGTTGCCTTCCCGGCAAAATCAAGTGTAGACCGTTGACATTCATCCTCCACACAATTTTCGCTATGGTCCCCACAGTAGATCGCAGTGACATCGAGTTACACTGTCGTCACAGCATAACCCAAATGCCCCTGTAGGCATCAGCGCCCTCGACTTTTGCTGCCCAATAATCCTCAGGAACTAGTTTGTCCGGACTCCTCACAGGATCAACTTTAGAACCCCCCTTGGGGCTCAAGGCAGCACCACCCAATGGTACTCCTGAGAAGTCCATTCCAAGGGAGCGCCTTTTTCCCCAGAGCCATCATCAAAACATTTTATACTATACATATATAGTATATTTAAATCATACACCTAGTATGATCTCATACAAAGCTCGTTTACTCAAAATCCATTATCTCAAAATCGATAATTCTCAAACTAGGCTTTTCAAATTAAATATTGATTTTACCCAAAAATCAAAAGCCTTTCCAAATCCGTAGGTTCCCAAAACCTTTTTCCAAAATCCTCATAAGATCCTTTATATATATATATATACAGATATATATAATTTTTAAAACTTTGGATCATTTCAAACCGGTATAAAACTCCTTTTTTACTTCAAACACTTCCAAAATCCTTTCTTCTGGCAAAAGATTCAACAAGGAGAGTATCATTTTATAAAACAAAGATATTTAACTCTGTTTACCCAAAATCAAATATTCAAATTTGATTACTCTTTTCAATATCAATTTCATTCAAATCCGTAAGATGTACACATATCATTCGTACACTATACCAATCTGATCGCTCCCTCGATCACACAATTTCATTTCCGAACTAGTATCGTCCACTCGACTTCCTAGTGCGGACACAGATCTGGTTTCTCGATCAGAAACCGTCATTCTCCTTGCATATCATAACTATGATAGAGAACATCCAGAACCAATCAACAATCCATATTCAGGTTTGCCATCGAAAATCGAGTGAAAAATTCCACTCGGGTCAAATATAACTATCTCGAAATTCTATGTTCGAATCTGGATCAAATCACTATGCGAATAGAATAACATACGTACACCCTACGTATTTGTCTTATTGGTTATTAGCCAAATCAATTTCATTTCTATTCACATTGACTTACTCACAATTACTTCAATCCATTTGGATTATCACCTCTATTCTTATCTCGATTGGGTATTTTACCATTAACAGTTTAAACTCTGTCCAGTTTAAATTTAGAAAATAGCTTGGAAAAATAGGTTTATATTAAAACAATTTATATTAAAAATAGTCCAGAGTCAAAACTGTTCACTTCCCAATCTCCATTCTCATTAATTCAAATTAAATTCCACTTCCATTTGAATTGACCCAATTCAAATTTAAATAACTTCAATTTCCATTGTAATTGATTTATCCCCAATTCAAGTTGAATTAACCACAGTTTCTTTCCAAATTTAACTTTATTCAACCTTAATCTCAAATTCTACCAATTCAAATAAATTTCAATTGAACTAGTTCCGATTTCAATTCATTTCAACTTCAGTTTGAATTAATTCCAATTTCAAACTCCATTTCCAAATCAAGTTGAATTATTCTTGATTTCTTCCCAAATTCAATCCAAACTCCATTTGAATTTAAAATTATTCAACTTTAATTACAATTCCAAATTATTCAAATCAATTCAGACTAACTTCAAATTGAACCAACTTCAATTTCAAATCATTTCAAATTAATCCAATTCAAATTTTCCATTTGAATCTTATACTCATACATCTTTAATTACCATTTCAATTAATTCAAATCAAATTCAATTTGAACCAACTTCAAGTTCCAGTTCACGATGAACCATCTCGAATTATATAAATTCGAGTTAATACTTTAATTGTTGATTTAATTCCTTCAAATCAATTTACCTTTTATCCCAATCAATGGATTACCATACTCCATTTCTTATTCATTTAAACAAATCCAATTCACATTTTAAAGATTATTAATAACAATGGGATGATATCATCTAATTCATCTTAAAACATCCATCAATTTATAATTTCCAGATCTCAAACCCATTTTGAGATCAAACAAACTCCCAATTCAGATTAACCATTTAATTCCCCAAATTAAATTCCAATTCCATCTTGAAATTCCCAAATCATGTTGATCATTCCAGCTTATTTAACTTTTTCCCAAGTTAAACTCAATTCACTTAATCCAGTCAACCTTACCTAATTTGAACTTCCTTTTCAAATTTTAAACTTCACATGAATAATCTTCCTACCTATTAAGTTCAAAAACTTATCATCTTGGGTATCACATCTTATTCCAAATTGAAAACTCAATATTTAGAGTTCATCCCAAACCATCTTTGATATTATGTATATTCACGTATATACATATTAACTTCTTTTACATACCAAATTATACTTTAAAATTTTAAACCACCTTTGGTTTTTAATTCAAAACGAATTTCTTTTAAATTTTCAAACAACTCTTGTTTGAAATAGGACCATTTCATCCAATTGCGTTAAATAATATTATTTATTATTTCTTTAAATTAATTACATCATTAACTAATTCCAATTAATCACATTCGGTAATTAACTTATTTCTTAATTACCTTCATTAAGTAATTGTCCTTTAAATTACTTATCTCTAGTTACTTCATTAAGTAACTTCTTCTTTATTTACCATTTCCAATTATTATCCATTGATTAATCTCATTAAATAAAGTTTAATTAATTACATAAATTGATTGATTATCCTTATCCTGAAAACTTTCCCAAATTCAAGATTTAATTTCAGTTTGAGTTCATTTCAAACTTATCTTTATTTAATTTCAATTTGGTTGTAATTTTATTACCACTTAATTCTTACTATTACTTTTAATTTAATTAATATTACAACCAATTTCCTTAATATAATAGATAATATATCCCTTATATAAGATTCGTTTACTTTTGAAATCCTTTAAAATCCTTTATATAAGAAAATAACAAGTACGCCCACTCGTATATATATATATACACTCAACTCATTCTGGGTACCACTTAACCTATCCTTAATGAGTAATCCCACCAGAGCCAAGGTTCTCGCTTAACCTTTTGCTCTGATACCAAATGTAACGACCCGAAAATTTCGATCCCAAAATTTACAGATAGTTAGTGAAAAGAAGAAAGAGAAAGAAGAAGAAGAAGAACAGAAAAAAACACACAATCTCACATTCGCAGCGGATAAAATATAATAGGAAATAAATAACAGTTTACAAAGTAGAACTGTATCAGTATATTTACATTTTACATCAGAGTTACAACAATTTCACAACACTGGACAGTTTAAAATAACATAACCTAATAATATAATAGTATATCACAGCGGTAGATACTCCATACGTTCCAGCCATCCAGCTCGCCTCCTGAGCTTCAAAACGTCCTTACCTGAAAATCTGTAATACTCGGTCTGACCCGAGCATTACATCAAAGTAACACCCGGGTCAGGCTGGAAACCAGCGTGAGTAAACCCAACTAACAAGGAATACAAAAGTATACATCTTATATAAACCCGGGGTAACTTATATCAATTTACAACTCCACAAGCTGTTATAAACATTACTCGCATCACACCTTAATTTCTAAGTACCAAACTTAGATTTAATGGTCCAATTACTTTAACCATTCCATTTCATTCTATTGATTCCACCAATCAAATTATAAAGAATCGAAGTGGTTTCGGGTATTTACTATACCCGATACTGGTCTCTTCGAATCCAATGACATTTAAAACCAAGTTATCCAATTAGATACAATTCAATTTTAATCATCGGATAACATTTTACACAACAATTCCTAATTGATTAATAATCTCCTTATCATTGCCCATATATCACACATCAATTCATAATAGAGATATCCACCAATTCAAAGTACTCATCATAATTCAATCATCAATAAGCCAGATTGATACTTCCATTAATTACACAAATTCAATAATCCTCTAATTGCTTTTGTTAGTAAATTATTCTTAAATTTCATAGAATAATTAACCCTTTAACTTAATTACATTCATTAATACATCTTGATTATTCATCAATAGATATCAATTCAATAGATATCATCAAATTCAGATATTCAACAACCAATCATCCATAAGCAAACATTATCAATTCATATCACAATTACTTTAATTAAATTAATTCCTTAAGAATTAGTCACATAATCTTGCTTACACAATCATTAATTAATTACTAACCTTAATTAATTAATCACATCCTTGATTAACTCAATCAATCAATTTATCAATCCCTAACCCCATATCAATTATCCTTTACTTATCAATTAAGAATTCTTAATTAACTGTTAACACATCCTTAATTAACAGATAATAAATTCCCAATTACCATTTGATTAATCCTTTAATCACCATTGATTAATCAATTAATTACCACTTAACAACTTCTTAATTAATCCTTAATTTACGGACTAATTATTCTTTAATTATTAATTAATAAAACTTTAATTATTAATTAATAAAACTTTAATTATTAATTAATAAAACTGAATTAAGCACTCCTTAATCATTAGTTAAGTAACCTTTAATTACTTAATTAATTACTAACCAATTACATAGTTAGTAAATCTTAACCACTTGATTAAATTAAGTTTAATTACTCTTAATTACTTGGTTAATGAATCCCTAATCATTAATTAATAATCTATTTAATGATCTTTTTAATTACAAATTAATTAATCTCAAATAATTAACCTTTAATCCTTAATCATTTATCAATCAAGTAAATTTTTTCCTTAATTAATTTCTTAATCATTCCTTTATGATTTAAAATAATCAACTAAACTTAATTTCTTTAAATTAACTTAATCAAATTTAAGATATTAAAACCTTAATTAAGATAAAGCACTCATCTCATAAATGCTTTAATTACCCTTAACATATTTACATCATTTACCTTATAACTATCTTAAAATATGTTAAGAAAACATTTATTAAAAGTTTTAAACCAATTTAAATTTTTAAATATCAAAACAAGTTTTTTTTAAAAACCCTTTAAAACCCTTATTTGATGTTCTACTTTTGCTGCTTCGGTCTAACCTGTAGCCTACTCGAGTAAAAACTTGAGTTCCCTTCTTCCATTTTTTTTAAAAGCTTTGATTTAATTAAAGTATTCATAGACTATATGTTACCCAACCCAACATACTCGAGTACAACTCGAGTTTCCCATGCCAAATCTTAAACACGACCTTGAGACTTCCCAGGCCACTTCGAGTCTTCCCCGAAAGAAATCGCTGTTTGCTTCGAGTCTCTACAAAATTTGACGCGGGCTATATTTTTTTCTTCTTTTCAAAATTTCTAAGTACAACACGAACAACCCCAAACTACTTCGAGATTATACTCGAGTTCAAAACCCTTTTTCCCGGTATCTGCTTCGGGTTCTCCCTTTCTTCCCTAAATTGCTTCCCCTGACACAACCAAACCATGTGCACCTGCACAACTTTGCCGGCCACCTCTGGTCAAACTTCTGGTCGTCAATACATCATCGAAGATGTACTTAAGCCTCTCAAACATCCACCAGTTCGAACCAATCATGATTTTGAGATTTCATTCTCAAACCCAAAAACTGGAACCATCAGTGCCTCAAACAATCACCTCGCACTGACACCAGAGTTCACCCGATCAGCTGAGCCTCCGGCCACGACTCCATCATCCACCCAGTCATCTCTTCCCAAAGCCATGTGCAGCTCGATGCATGCACGAATTCCCAGTGACCAAACTCCCGACCATTGCCTATATTAGGGTTAAAAACTTGATCCCCTCGCCGCCGTCACCACAAAGAACTAGAACCTGTCCATGCATTTTTTCCCGACTCACCATAGTTCCTTCCACCTCCAGACCAAGCCACAACCCCCATCATCGTGGCGACGATAGAATTTTGGAAAACCCCCAAATCTGGATATCTCGACCTATCCCAGTAATTTCTAACTTAAAAATTATGAATTTTTCTTCAAAAATCATAGTTTGTGATAAGCTTTCAGATGGCATATATGAAATTATCAATTATCAGGTTCGAATTTGAACATGACTTGAAAATTTTTCTGTAATTTCTTATTCCAGGTTCTAAATCATGAATATTATCCTTTTCAAATGTTTTAACTTTAAATCTTATATGAATTTGAACATTTTCTTTCTGATACTTAAGTCCAACTCATAGAAATCAAGGAAATTTGATTCTTGACAGGTTTTCATAAGAAATATATCAACAGGGAAAAACCTGTAGCTAGGACATGCACAGGAAAATGCATAATTCACTTACAGATTTTATTTGCATGCAATCCATATCAAATTTTCATACATCAAGAATTCAAACAATCAGATAAAGACCAATTTTATTGAAAGATTACTCACCAACATGTAGAGGACAGAGAACATTTTTAGTTCCATGCTCTTGAATTCCCAGTCATGCAGAAAATAGCTCTGTTGTTTTCCTGTAATTTTGCTTCCAGGTTTGGTAAATCTTCTATTGCTTGTTGAAATTTATTTAACTTGAAGAATTTTAACTGTTGTTCTTTCTTGCTTCAGATTTGCATTTGTTTACTTGATCTTTATTTGATTACTGACTTAATTTTCAGGTTGAAACTTTGTTTAGTTTTGAATATGAAGAAGAAAAAGAGCAGCCTGCCTCTTTTCCCTTAATTCATTTTTTTTATTACATTTCCAAATTCACTTACACATCCAGGTCTTTTATTATCAGCATTTTATCTGTTCAATTGATTAAAACAGTTAATTACCCATTTTCAAATGTCCAAAATCCGGGTTATCACAGAATCACCCAGTGATGATGGTAAACCCATAGCGTTAGCTGCCTTGTGCATAGTCAAAAAGTAGTCAATGCAAAGACTTGAGATGGTGGTAAATGTAGGAACTCTATGGGATGGCATGATGGTCAACAAGGCTGCGGTGGTAGAGAAAGAGGGAGATCGATCGGATTTGATATGAATGAATCATCCAATGATGATGGTAAGCCCTTAGCTTAGCTCCCCAGCGAGAAGTCAAAAAGTAGTCAATGCAAGGGGACGAAGAGTTATGTTCCTGCTCAAACGAATGTTCGAAAGATTCAAGCAAAATATCAAACCAAAGTGAGTGTACCTTTTGGAATTTGATTAAAAAAAATTTCATCCACCAAAGTAAATGAAGGAACGGAAAAAAAATGAAATTGTTGTAAAAATTATCTAGGTGTTAACTTAGACCCCGCCTAGGCACCAAGCGAGGTTTACGGCCTTGGCATCCACCTAGGATCCACTTAGGCATTAGACAAGACTTATTGCCTTACCTAATCCCCTAGGCAGAGACTTTTGTAATAATTACATCTTGCAGATATGTATGAAACATATGCTAAACATTTTGCATTTTTTAGTTGAAAATAGGAATTGTCTCTCTGCCTTCAAAATTAATAATGAAGATCAATATTGAAAATAGGTTTACGTTGTATCATCGTATAGAAATTTTGCATAAATATGTAAAAAAATTATTGATAATAAATTAATACAAGTTTTTCAAAATCATCTAGCATTGTTTAATCCCTGCCTAGATGATAAATCACTCCCAAACCCACCACCTAGCCTCCAACTAACGATTTTAACAACATTGAAACCTAAAAGTCATTGGAAGTGCAACGAAAGGAAATAAATATGCTTTTCCAAGAATGTAATCAAATAACGTTCAAGTTAGCAAAGTAGCGCCACCAAACTTTATATGGTAACTATTTAGTTATGCATTTAATTATGCACTGCCATGTGATATTATCCAAGGATGAACTTCGATTTGAATCCTAGAAGTTTTGACCTAGATGGAAGTGTACGATTCTACTGTAGTGGAGATACTCAACCATCAAAGAAACATAAAGCAAAGAAAAATATTTTGATGGGCAAAACGATTTGATGCAATCGTTGAAAAATGTTGTCATATCACAAGGTACTCATGATAGACAGCTGAAAAATAAAAACATAAAAAGTACCAACTATTGACAACTAGTATACCGATCATGAGTTAAGCTTTCGATCAAGCTGTTAAGTGTTGCTTGCTTTATTTAACTTCCTTCGTCTTTTAATTTTGTAGGCTTTTGGTCTTCAAATTATCTTTTCATTGGCACATTTTCTTAATCTTCTTGGTGTTAGTGATAACATGGAAAATCATGTCGATGTCATTTATTGGATTAATAACGATATCAAGAGTACCAAGAGATTTCTAACAGATGAAATTCTTTTAATGTGTTGGTTGTTGAAAGAATTTATTAGCTGATTTTGCTTTTAATAATTCACACCAATCAACTCATCTTTGAAAACATCCAACAACATAATAAATTAACATAAGTATTTATTAACATAACATTGAAAACTCATCTTTGAAATCAACATAAGTATTAACATAAGTATTTTTTAATATGACATAAGTATTTATTAACATAACATTGAAAACTCATCTTTGAAAACATCCAATAACATAATAAATTTTCATACGATTCTACGAACGTTATAGTTGGTTTAAGAGACTAAAGGCTCTATGCTTCAGCAATTTTTTATCATCATTTTTTTTAAATAGTAATATATTTAATACGCAAATCTTAAATCATCATTAAAATATCATATTCACTTAAAACGAATTAATATGACCCTGAAAACATTTTGGATGAAGTCTTAATCGCCAAATCGACATGTAACCTCTCCTGGATAAGGGAAAATATTACCATCATTCATTCCTTAATTATCCTCTAATGAAATATCATTTTCTCCTTTATAAGTTTCTATGTTGAAACCATGAAAGTGAAGAATGAATGAGTATTGTAAAGAATGAAGGAACATAAGATGCTTCAGGATTTCATGATGGACTTCGGATTAATAGCCCAAATGAGCCTTAACTAAACTATTCTTTTCCTCTATTGCTCTATTCTTATTCTAAATAAGAATGCATAGAAAACTCTTTATTCGTATTATTCACTTACTCCCAAAATTAAATAACTTTTCCATAAAATTGCTAACTATGTTTTCTAAGTGTTTCATATGCCTAGTTAATTAATTTCCCTTAAGTGTTTTCCTACACTTATTAATTAACTAATTTTTTATCCAATTTAATTAGCACTCTAAGTGGCGCACTACACTTTTCAAATAAACTAATCCGTGCATAATTTTTGACATAATCCTCCATAAAATTCTTTCCATAAATAATTAGTAAAAAATAATTAACTAGTTAATATTTAAGTGCATTCACTCCAGCTAGCTAGTAATTATTTACGTACGTTGCAAATATATTATTTTAACCACATCACTATTCTATCACCACATCATGTCATTGAATATGATGCTAATAATATACATGAACATAGGATGTTACAAAAGTACTCTTAGCCCGATAGAAATATTAATGTCTTCAATATCATTCGCAAACGATTTTCACTTAAATTACATTTTGCTTTAACAATTTGTAAATGATGTCAAACTATAATGTAGGTCTAACAAAATGAACAATAGTATTTAATTTTGATAGTTTAATCGGCGTTGTGAGTAATGCCAAATACTATTTAAACACATTTTCAATTTTGGCATGTATAATCCTTTTGCTTTTAACGTTGGTGTCAAGATCGGGAAAAGGAGAAAAAAATTGCTACAATAAAATACAATATGTCAAACCACCATTTATGCTTAAATTAGAATCCTTTACATATTTTACATATATTGAATTGATGTTGTTATGTCAGCAATTGACATTTCAACTTTCCATTTTCAAATTATAACATTTTATTTTTCATGCCTAAAACACGTGTGATTTTTACTAATTATTATGCATCAGCATGTGGCACTGCGGGCCATTAAATCTCGTAAATTATAGTCGCAATAGAATTATAATATTTTAATACAACCGCATACTTCGCATGATGCCCTTATATACAGGACCTGCCCAAAACTTTTGTTGCCCAAGTCCATATACACATTTTTGAAAGAAATTTAAAAAGCAAAAACAAACTATTGCCTGCTACTAGCTTTAAACCTACGATAGTAGCATTCACTCTAATAATCCTACCACTAAACCACATATTGCTTGACAATATTGTTTGGTTAACGTTATATATATAAACAAGTATTAAAAAAATTCGTTGTCCCCAGCCCAGTGGGCTGCCCCTAGCCCGAGGGATTGGTGGGCTGTCCTCCGGACCGTGCCTGCTTAAATGAAATTGAAGTAATGGGTTATGGCACCTATTAAAAGTTAAAAGTTAACAATTATTTTCAACTGAAAATTCATACATATGGATGCATAAGTTAAAAGTTCAATCTTAATCATATTATTCATAAAAAAAATCTTTATCGTTTCAAAAACGTGTTCATTAAAACTATATTAATCAATTGTTATTTATACAAACAACACACGGTAGGTTATTCAAAGATGATATCAACAAAAATAACATAGTGATATATTTGCATTCATAACTTATCCAAATACATTTCATAAAATGATCCATCCAGTCACTTGAACATCATTTAGTCTCTATATATATCATGACAATGTAAAATGTAGGAATAATAATGCATTCCATATATGAACCAATGTATTGTACACATTTAAGTATTTTTTTTCTCTTAATAAAGAGCAATATTTTCAGCGCATAAACAATTCCACATGCAATAACAAAACGGTGAAGAAGAAAAATATTCAAGATCACAATAATAAAAACAAAGTTATTGATCAACAACTTAAATCTAATTGTTTTACTCTAGTCAAAGTAAAAAAATACTTATGTCGAATTTGGGAAAAATATCATAAATAAGAATAGCACAATGGAGATGCAGGGTATCGATCCCCGTACCTCTCGCATGCTAAGCGAGCGCTCTACCATCTGAGCTACATCCCCTTGATGAAAATTTTGATCCATGATAGTCTTCTTTGTGTTCTTCCAGTTTTATCAAATGCCCTTAAGAGATATACAGGAAGCTACCACAACTTCACTTCAGATGCTATGGTAATTGTATGTCTACAACGTAGAAGTCAATGCCTTTTTCTTCTTTTTCAAATATTAAAAAAAAAGATTGCTGGTCGATGCAAAGGGAATTTAATTCCAAGACTTTTACGTCCACAATTTTAAGCCTTACGATCGTAATAGTGGTCCATAATAATGTTTTAGAAGTAATTGATGCACAACTCTCAGACCGTGCTTTTCAACAAAATACTATGTGAATATGAATACATTTCTAGTAAAGAAAATATATGAATATTGTGTGATGCAATGAAAATATCATGTGTCCATGATTCAATACGCTACACACACAAACAAAAGATTTATGCTACACCCCTCTCCATTACACCACATCTATATCTACATCCCTACAATTTTAGAGCCACATGTTGAAATGCCATGCGAAGTTCTAGATATGTCCTTACATGACTCAAAATCATCTTCAAATTATTTTGTTTGATTCAAATAATTTTTACATAATCAAAATAATATTTCAAATTGATAGTCGAAATAAATTTTCTAAATGATTGATATTGCTTTAACATTTCGAACATGCCAAAAATTTCAAAATGATAATATTTTTTGTGGTCGTGATATTTATAGTGTAGATTGAACATACCTAAGATTTAATTTGATTTTGAACCGTGTATCTTTAAAAACTATAGTGGTATAGTGAAAGCGATCTGTAGTGGACCCTTACTGTAACGTCCCAAAAAAATTTCGACTTTCGAAAATTCAACATCGATACTCACTTTATCGACTGCCGAGAAATCGAAGGCCGGAAACCCGAAATGTTATGGTTTAAGAAGAAGAAAGAGAGAGAAGGAGAGAAAGAAAGATAGAAAAATAGAGAGCAGAGAGAAAAGAAAATAGAACGGAATATAAAACAGCAGAACAATAACAGAATCTCACAATCCGCAGTGGAACAACATATAATAATAAATGAATAATCTTTAAACAAAGAACTATATCAGTTATTACATTTTATACATTACATTACATCATATCATCAGAGTGTACAACATCATACAACATCAAACAGTGGAAAAAGAAATACTATATACTAGAAATTACGCCATGCCATCCAGCTTGCCTCCAGCAACTCCTGAATATCCAGAATATCCTGATAAACCTAATTAAAGAAATGTTGTATAAGTAAAGAATTATAACTTATATAATTAAAGTGATTAAAGTTAAGTGATAAATGTTGTATAAGTAAAGAATTATAAGAGTTGAATTATAATTAAAGTGATTTACAATTGTGAAATAAACTTATATATATAAGAAGTGAAACTATATGAATATATTTATGAATATGAATTGTAAATAAAAATGAATTTAAAGTTAAATGGAAATTTACTTTAGAATTTAGAATCTGAATTGATTTATAAGTTGGAATTTAAGTTATGTAAAACCAAGTGATGTTTGTAAAATGGAAATATAACTTAAGAAATGTTGAATGAAGTTGATATTGGTATCAAAGTAAAATAATAAAGTTAAGTGATAAATGTGAACTTGAGTTATATAAATAAAATTCAACTTTAGAAATTGAATTGAATGAATGGATTAAATGTAAATCAATTAAATGTAAATTTTGTTGATATGAAATAATGAATATAAGTGTAATTCATTTAAAATCTAATGTTATTGAAAGTTGAATAATTGAATGAAAATCAATTTGATTAAACCAATTGAAAGTGATGGTGTTAAACCAAAATGAATATAAGTAAAGGAATTTGGTTGTAACTAATATACATTGGTTGTTATATGGTTGTTAGTTGATTGATTGTATATAATTCATTAAGTGTTAATGAAATTGAGTTAATGAAATTGGAAGCTAAAGTAATTGAAATTCAATTGAAAGTTAAGTGAATCTTAAATGGAATTGAATTTGATTTGGAAATGAACCAACTTGAATATGAATTAGTGAATGCAAACTAATTGAAAATGAATGTTAGTAACATCCATTGTTAATGAATCGACTATGATTAAATTGAAAACCCATTTCATTGAATATTAAAGGGAATATGAATGAATATTTATTTGTTATGGATGCTAGTTGGTTGATGGTTGAATATATTGCTTTTGTTTCAATTGCTATGTTGGCATATATAGTTATTATGTTGCTATATGATGTATATCGATATTATTGTCTATATGCATGATTCTCATGTTGTTTGTTGAGTGTTTAGTAGGTGCGGATCGCGTTTGCTTCGCATTTGGAGCTCGCTTTCACGCTATATTAGCCGTATATGCTCGCTAATAAAATATAAGGTACATATCTCGGATTACATATCGTACTTTTACAAATTTTTCCCTTCGGGATGCCTCATTACTTGATGAGATGTATATTTGTGATATATATACTGTCATTTTTTTTTCGGATCGAGCCGCGCAAAGGAGACTATGGCGAATTTTTCTGGAAATTTAAGGCGTTAGAAAAATTTTGAGAAAATTGGAAAATTTTGGAAACTTTAACTTTGATTTGGAGTTGAAAGTTAAACAATAGTAGTTGTTTTTGAAAAGATAACTAAGTATGATTTGAAAACTAAGTAAAGATTTTGTAAGAAGTTTAACTATGGATTATGGAAAGTTAATAGATTCTGTAACTTTTCTTACTTGATAATTTTGAGGACGAAATTCTTTTAAGGGGGGAAGATTGTAACGACCCAGAAATTTTAGTAATTTAAATTTGAATATTTAATTAATTTTAAATATTAATAAGTGAATTTATAAGTCGAATAAATTTTATTTTGAATAATTGGATTTAATTGAATAATTAAATCGATAATTTAATAGGTTAAATTATGGAAATAATTGAAAATCGAGTTAAATATGATTGTAAATGATTTGTAAAATTTTATTTTATCATGTTGGAGTTAGAATGATATTTTAGAACTTTTAAAATCGAATTAAAAGTAAATTTGTGAAAATTGAATATTTTAATATTAAAATCGACTAGTGAAATTAGTCAATTTTTGAACAGTCTCAGAATTGGACGAAACCAGTTCCATTGGATCCGTAATAGTTAGTTATTACCGGATTTTAATTTTCGTAGCAATCGGAGTTATCGTTTGATTGTGGCAGCTCGAAACGCATCGAATTATTTTTAATTTTAATTTGGCGTGTTAAAATAGCCATTTTTCAAAAAGTCTCGGATTTCAACGAATCCAGTTTCATCGGATCCGTAATGTGATATTATTGTAAGGTTTCAAATTTCGTGTCAATTGGATTTACCGTTTGTCCGGTACAAATTAAAACGCCTAGAAAATCGTTTAAATCAGTTTAATTTAAATCGATCGTTTATAGCCATAACTCGCACAGATGTCCGAATTAGCTTCCGAAACCCGTTCCATTGTGTCCGGAACGCGGGGTAAACCCTAGAAACGCTGGTTACGGCGCGTAAATCGGAGTTCGGAATTCCCGGATGAATAGTGTTCAACGATTTTCTATAAATAGGCCTTAAAATTCACAAAAAAAATAAAAAAATAAAACTAAACCCTAGCAATGTGCAGCCGCCGCCATCTCTTAAACCAAAGGCCGAAATTGTTCCATCTTCTTCCCCAAATGTCTTCAAATCCGTGAAGTATTACAACAAACTTTCAACTAGAGAAATGAAGAGGGCATCAAGATCTACAAGTTCAACGGTGGAGATCGTAAATAACTCGATGGATTGACGGCAATTGTTGTTTGAAGGGGCCGGCTTTGTGCTCGCTTTTCGAGAGAGAGGGGGGGCCGAGCTCGATGCTACTGGGTGCGTGGGTGGTATTCAGGGAGGCGCATCTGTAGGTAGTGCCTGATCGTGGTGGAAGCGAGTGGTGTGGCGTGCGTTTTAAACCCTAGTGCACGGCTATGGGTTCGTGCGTATATCACCTGTAGTTGAATGAAGAGATGGAAGAAGGGGAGTGACGGTCTTGATGTTGCAGGCAAGGGATCCTACGGTCCAGATTAGATTTAGGTTAAGAAAATTTAATTTATGTTGTAAATTAAGTTATGAATCTGTGTAAACTTCAAAAAATCATATCTTTTTCATAGGAGGTTGAAAACGCGCGAAACAAGAAGCGTTGGAATCGTATGGACGAGCACTACCGATGGAATTGGATTAGAGTCGTTTGGAGTTAGTGAAAATTTCGGGTAAAATTAAACGTTCGTTTAATTTTATTCGAAATAAATCGCTAAAACGAAATTGAAATCAAGGTGAGAACTTCTCACTCAATCGAATCGGTTTCGATTTTAATTTTAAATAGTTAGATTTAAAATATTTGAATGCATGTTTGAATGATGATTGTTATCTATTGATTGTTAAAATAGACATTATGCGCCGTTAGTATGCGGATGTTATTTATTAAAAACATATACCGCGAATATTTCATAAACAGTGAAATTGGTATTATATATAATAGCAATATATATATATTGGCATATGTATATATTGCAGTTGTTGATTTCCCGCATTTTTTAGCGGATGAGACCCTATTGCGCCGTCTATTAAGCGGATAATATTTTAAATCCCATATACCGCGATAATTTCGTACTGGAGCGGAATTGGTATTGTGCTAATGTTTGTGGATGCAGGAAAACAGGTTGGAGGGATCCAACAGGATTCCTCAACAGTTTTTATTTGATTTCAGATATTTTGATATTTGATGGATTATCATATACGATATATGATGTCGTTGTTGTCGTGATTGACTATTTGGTATGTAGCATCATTGGACCAAGTTTTGGAATTTAAAAATGATTTTTAAAGTGATTTTTGAAAATATACTATATGTTTGGAATTGATTCATTTTAAATAAATAAACGTTATAATTTTTAATGTTATAAAAATTATGGTTTTGAGAAATATAGTTAAAAACTGATTTTTGAAAATATGGGTTAATAATTTTTATAAAATAGTTTAAATTGATCTCTGAATTTATTGTAAAAAGTTTAAATATAGGATTTATAAAATTTAATTATTTTATAAATCAAAATGGTGAAATTATAAAGGACTTTGAAGACGTTTTGAAATAATAATATAAATTGATTTATATTAAAAGATTGATAAATTGATATTTATAAATTAAAATATTTGGAATTATAAAACGAGTTTTATAAGTGTTAGAATGAATTGTGAATGAATTTCATAAATGAATGAAATTTATAGAATTATAAACGGTGAAGTTATAAAAGGAATTTTTATAAGCAGTAGGTTTATAAAATTTATAAAGTTATTAAAAGAATGGTTTTGGATAAATAATTGAATCTTATAAGTTATAAGATTTATAATTATGAAGTTCAAAGGAACGATTTTGCAAACAAATAAATTATAAGTATTTAACTTATAACATGAACTTTTGTTTTATAATTGAGTTATAAATTGAATAGGTTAATAAAGGAATTTATAAAAGGAAGTTGTTATAAAATAAATAATAAAGGAATTTATAAACATTGTTTTATAAATCCGCCAACGACTTATTTTGATAAGTAAATTGTTGAAACCAATTAATGGAGTTATATTCACGTTTTAGACAGTGAATAATCCTTTAAAATGAAATGTATAGAAATGATGAAATTGGTTAACGTAGTATATTCACGTTTTTGAATAGTGAATAATATGTTAAAGAAAATGTTTAGATTTGATGTTTTAAATAGAATTAAAATGATCTAACGATGTTTTAAAATGTGTTGAGATTCGAAACCATAGATTTCAACATTTATTGTTGAAATAGACGTTTTCGAGAAATAGAAGGAAATAGTGGACTATAACACTGTTGTTATAGTAAATGATTTTCGAAAGGAAATGTTTTGTATAGTATTGGGATTTATATATCTATTTTAATTTCGAATCCCTATACTAGTGATTTTGGGTTGTCGTAACGATGTTTTACGCAACATTCGTTTTGGCCCAAATAAATATGTTTAAGAGAATGATTTCCTTAAAGAATGAAATATGTACTTAATCTCGATTTAAGTATATTGAATATTTTCCAAGAGTTGAAAATAAAAGATTTGTGAATTACTTATTAAATAAGTATGGAAATGTTTTCCAATATAAAGTGAATATTTTGAGAATTTATCTTTTTGAAGATAAATTGAAAATGAATAATTGAAATCGTTTATTCATAAATATTGTGAAATATAAATTCACTATAGAATTTATAAATGAAAAGGAGAATTTGTTTAAAAATAAATATTGATTTATTTTTGAAGTGTGAAATTATATATCTAGTAAAGATATTTTGGAAAATAAATAATTTGGAAAATTATTTGGAATCTGGTGATGTTGTGCATATCCATTGATAGTTCAATAACCGACTATCAATATTTCCCTTTGAATGGGTATTTGATGTGATTTGTTTGAATTTGAATGCCACACTTATTTTGAATAAGCGCTCACTATTCGGGTTAACCGGGAAAGGACCATGGGGTCGTATAACCCATTCCGAATATGTGATACGTCGTTATGAATTGCATTTGAAGATCGGTGTTGAAGACCGGATATTTGCGAGAGCGATAGGATGATCTGTCGATTGACTCTGCACCGAGTTGCTCCGGTATAGAGTTCTCCATATGTGATGGGGAATCCGATCAGGATTGTGGATATCCGGATTGCAAGGACTTCTTTGTAAGTGCCTTCGGTTTTGTTCGATCCCGGAACAGACTTGTATGGATTGTATGTCTGACATTACAAATTGAGATATAAAGCAGATTTCTTTCAAATATATTTCTGTTGGTGGCGGAGAATTTATTCTTTTAGCTTAACACCCTTCTCTGAGACGTACGAGCTCATAGGTTATGTAGTTGAAGGTTATCAGCGATATATTCCCAATTTGGTAATGTGACATGCTGAGTGTTGCTGTTAAATGATCATTGTGTTGATTATTTGTGATAGGATCATTTGTTTGATCGTCTATCCTGGTGATCATTTCTATGATCATTTGTTGACCCAAAGCATGGCTTTTGTATAAAGTATGTTTTTGTGGACGTGACTTCGTCGAGCCTCACACCTCGGGAATGTTCAAAACAGGAAAGATGCAGCAAGGTTATGAGGGGTAGCGCCCTTTAGGATGTGTGCATTTCCTTCTGGAAAAGGGCGGTATCATGGTATGGAGCCCAGATACTTACTCATGTTGAAAACACTTTATGATTGTGTGAATTGATTACGAGCGCTCGGTGAAAGGTCCCAAAGGACCGGGGGATGGCATATTCGGTCAGTTGTTACTCAGTTAGGGGTAACCGACCTTGTGTTGGTAGAGATCCGGTTTGGTTCTCGGGGATGTCCATCCAGAGGCATTCTCATGTGGCAATGGGAAGTTCCTTGGCCTGATCATTCATTGGAAATCCAAAGAAACTATACGAGACTTGTACGGTTTTAGTTGTATAACCTGTCATGGAATATGGTGGTAACCCGCTATTGAACATGGTAGCTATAGTAGGCATAGTTCGAAATGTCTATGTTGGCTAAGATTTATATCTTTATTTTCAAAACGATTTTCTCTACACTATGCACTAGTAATAATATCAAATGTTCTTTTAAATGCGTATCAAGCATCATTGACTATCATAAGGAGAAATCTCCTCCAATTCTGCGTTTGCATTGTGTGTGTGCGGGAGGCCTTATGGTAGTCTCATTTTTAAAAGCATTGCGAATTGATTTTTCAAAATATTCCTATATTTTGATTTTAAAGATAAATAAACTGTTTTGAGTTCTCACACCAGTCACATGACTGACTCGGAGTTTATTGTTTTCCTTCCTAAACTCTGGGTGCCCACCAATTTTCACACGGGCAGTCAAGAGTTAGGTTTATCAGGATATTCTGGATATTCAGGAGTTGCTGGAGGCAAGCTGGATGGCATTGGCGTAATTTCTAGTATATAGTATTTCTTTTTCCGCTGTTTGATGTTGTATGATGTTGTACACTCTGATGATATGATGTAATGTAATGTATAAAATGTAATAACTGATATAGTTCTTTGTTTAAAGATTATTCATTTATTATTATATGTTGTTCCGCTGCGGATTGTGATATTCTGTTATTGTTCTGCTGTTTTCTATTCCGTTCTATTTTCTTTTCTCTCTGCTCTCTATTTTTCTATCTTTCTTTCTCTCCTTCTCTCTCTTTCTTCTTCTTAAACCATAACATTTCGGGTTTCCGGCCTTCGATTTCTCGGCAGTCGATAAAGTGAGTATCGATGTTGAATTTTCGAAAGTCGAAATTTTTTCGGGACGTTACACTTACACCCACAACATACACACAAATGTACGAGTCTGTGTGTATGTGCGTGTATGTGCGTGTCGTCTTACATTCGTGAAATTTTTTAACCAATTTGTTTTAATTTTTCGATGCAATGAGCAAAATGCAAACATTTCTTATGCAATCAAAACAGATTTTGATACCAAATGTTATAACTTAAGAGGACCGCGACTTAATGATATAATTATATAGAAAATTAACTTTGCACTATTCGTCATCTGTCTTTTTCTCCAATGGATGAAAAGCTTCTTCAGATGTGCATCACTTCTATAACTTAACGTGTCTTTCTAAAGGAGGGAAAGATAACCAGATACTGTGATGCAACTTTGGAGAACCTCATTGTAATGACCTGCAACTCTGTACTCCTTGAGTCAACATTATTCTACTTCAATCAAGTCAAGATGAACGGAAATACGAACCATTTGGGTTAAAGAAGAAGAGGTAGAAGAAGAAAATAGAAAACACATCAGAATCTAACCATCACAGCGGAATAAAATATAATATATAATCAATGATCTTTACACAAAGAAAATTGTATCTGTATATACATACATCATCAGAGTACATCATCAGAGTTCAACATCAATAACATGCAATTGGATACACAGCGGAATAATAATCAAATACGGAAGTACGTATCGCCATCCAGCTCGTCTCCTGAGCTCCACAACATCATATCCTATATCCTATAATACTCGGTCTGACCCGAGCATTGCAGTTAAATAACACCCGAGTCAGTCTGGAATACCAGCATGAGAAATCACACTCAATTTGATTATTAAAGTTTCAAAAAATCCTTTGAAAACAAAAGCATCTCGTAAGACCATGCCACAAATAAACATGTCGGGTTTTTACCTTACGATGGCTAAAACACTTTTTATTAAAATTCTCTGATATTATAATAGTGTCTATAGAAAGTAAAATAGAATCTAGCTGAAATGCTTGCATCTCACGTTTCAGTAATATTTGGGCATAATCGAAATCGTACGGGCGCGTAGGGAAAATGGATTTCCAACTAATGACTAGGCACTGTGGTACCACCTGTCACAGTACGTGGCCTAGATCAATGTACCGAGGATCACTCCTGACCTCCTGCAACACAAGACCGGGACTACCCCTTACTGGATAATCCGGAGTAAGATCACCCCGCAGTTGTGATCAGCAACCGCACCACTAAGCCGAAATAAAAGGGACATCTAGATAGGGATGACCTCACCCGAAATAGGTACTACCCACCAGCCTTGCTGCATAACCCTTGATTTTCAGTCATTTCCGGTTGATGAGGCTTGAGGCTAAGCGTTACCTTTTAAATCGTTTCACTTAGAATGCTCACCGTCCACCTAACGATGCTCTAAAAGCATTCATCCATACAAGTCCATCCCGGGTTCGAACGGAACCGAAGGCACTATTCCTACTGCATCCATTTTGAAAATATCCTCAGGACTAGTAGCGATTAGCCCTTGCACTTGACTGCTCCATCTTCCACTCCGAACTCGTTTTTCCCACGAAAACGTACAAACCGGATCGAAGTGGTTTTCGAGAAACTAATCCCTATCCCGGTCTCTTCGAAACGATCAACGCATTGTCCAATATTGATAGTCGGTTATTTAACTATCAATTATCATTCACAAACAGCCATCCAATATAAATAATTTCACCAAATTATTTATTTATCTTAAAATAACTTTGCAAGATATGCTTTCACTTTCAACCCCTTTGAAAACAGTTTCAAACCATACTTTTCTCATAAGATAAATTTTCAAATATTTATTTCCACTGAAAACAACCAAGCACTAAACTTTAGATTTTTAAATTAATTTAAAACATTTTATTATAAATTATCCTTTAAAACATTTAAATTAAAAATTACTTTAATACTTTATTAAAAATATATACTATAGGAATATTTAAACCGATGCTACTTTACAAAATATAAAATTAGATTTTCTCTTTTAAAACAAAATATCAAGTCACCTTCAAATAATTACTACTATAATAGATTTGAAAAATACTTACTTCAGAGTTTAAACATTTAGAAATAATAAATTTTCTAAAACATACTTTTTGAAACGACATTTAAACCTTTTTAAAAAAATTACTCTGAAACGTACTTGGCTATTCAGGGAAATATACTTCTCTTCACATCCTATTAAAAATAAATCACTATTTATATTTAAACGAAATTTCTCATTCCTTTAAAGTTCCAACTTCAACCACTTAAATCTGTAACGACCTAGAATTTCTGTCAATTGAAATTCGTATATTTAATTGATTTTAAATATTAACAAGTGAGATTTATAAGTCGAATAATTTATTTTTCGAATATCTGGATTTAATTGGATAATTAAATCAATAATCTAATATTGAAAATTATAGAAATAATTAGAAATTGGGTTTAATGTGATTAAAAATGGGTTATAAAGTTGTATTAAATCATATTGGAGTTAGAACAGTGTTTGTGAACTTTTAAAATTGAATTAAAAGTTGATTTGTGAAAATTGAATATTTTAATATTTAATTGACGAGTTAAAATAGCCAATTTTCAAACAGTCTCGGATTTCGACGAAACAAGTTTCATCGGATCCGTAATGTTATATTATTGTGTGGTTTCAAAATTCGTGTCAATCGGATTTACCGTTTGTCCGGGGCAAGGCAAAACGCATAGAAATTGGTTTAAATCGATTTAATTTAATCTGATCGTTTATTGCCGTAACTCGCACAGATGATCGAACTGGCCTTTAAAACCTATTCCACTGTGTCTGGAACATGGGTTAAACCTTAGAAACACCGGTCACCGCACGAGATTTGGAGTTCGAATTTTTTTGGATGAATAGTGTTTCGCCCTTTTTTCTATAAAAGCACCTCACAACTTCAATTTTGCAAAACAAAAATCCTAACCCTAATTTTCAATGTCAGCCGCCACTTATTCATCAATGGCCATAAACACGAAATCTTTCTCCCTCAATATTTCATGATCCGTTCACCATTAGACTTCGGCATCTGAACGAAAGTTGTAGAGCGTCTCGAGCTCGATAGATCCGTACGGTGGAGTTGGTTATCGTCGACCATAGATGGAGTTACGTGCTCGCGTTCATCCCATGTTCATGCACGGTTTTCGATACCATGGTTCGACCGTGCTCCACCATACTCGGGCCGTGGGCGAAGTGGAGGCGTACGCACGAAATGGAGGCTTCGGATCGTGGTAGAAGTCGTCGAATTTGTCGTACCATTTAGGGCAAAAGGTCGCCTTCATGGGTTCGAGCTCGCGTATTTTACCTGATGGAGGAGATGAAGTGCGCGTGCGGCCTAGATCTATGGGCAAAATATTGGAGGGCCCAGATTCGTTAGGTTTATAAAAATTAAAAGAAATTGTAATTTAATTTTATTAATTCGTGTAAACTTTAAAATCTGTGTAACTTTTTCATACGAGGTCGAAAACGCACGAAACGAATTGCATTAGGTTCGTATCGATGAGCACTGCGCTATGGAACTGGATTGGAGTCTTTTGGAGCTAGTTTGAATTTCGGATGAAATTAAACGCGTGTTTAATTTTATTCGAAATAAAACGCTGGAAATTGAAAGGAAAGTGAGAACTTCTCACTCAATCGAATCTGTTTTGATTTAAATTTTAAATAGTTAGATTTAAAATTGCTTGATTGTATAATTGAATGATAAATTATTTTTTGTTGTGTAGTAATAGACCCTATACGTCGTATATTAAGCAGATGTTATTTATTAAAAACATATACCGCGATAATTCCATCTTGATCGGAATTGGTATTATATATGTACTTGGAGTTGATTTCCCGCATTATATAGCGGATGAGACCCTATTGCGCCGCATAATAGCGGATAATATTTTATAAATCCTATGTACCGCGATATTCCATATTGGAACGGAATTGGTATTGTGCTAACGTCTATGGATGCAGGGAAACAGGTTAGAGGGATCCAACTGGATTCCTCAACCGTATTGATTTATTTACAGATATTGTGATATTTTTTGATTATCATATTGATATATGATGTTTTGATTGTCGCGATTGATATATTATTGCTGTTGCAGCATTGGCCTATTTTTGAAGTTTTAAAAATGTTAAAGTAACGATTTT
The DNA here is from genome assembly GCA_030765085.1 of Allium cepa. Lineage (NCBI taxonomy): Eukaryota > Viridiplantae > Streptophyta > Magnoliopsida > Asparagales > Amaryllidaceae > Allium > Allium cepa. The sequence continues at coordinate 189,532,887 of CM060942.1, forward strand.
GAAATTTTAAAAGGGTTTTAAAGTGATTTTTTAAAGCATACGTTTTATTAAATTTTGGAATTGATTCATTTTAAATAAATAAACGTTATAATAAAAAATTATGATTTTTGTGAAATATAACCAAAATGTGATTTTTGAAATAAGTAGTCGATTAATTTATAGAATGGTTTAAATTGGGATTTTTGAATTATTATAAACGATTTATATAAAAGATTTATAAATTGATATTTATAAATTAAAAATATAGGAATTATAAAACGAGATTTATTAAGTGTTAAAATGAAGTATAAATGGATTTCATAAGTAAATGAAATTTATAGATTTATAAATTGGGAAGTTATAGAATGAATAGATTTTGTAAAATAAAAGATTTATAAGTAATTAACTTATAAATTGGATTTTGGCGTTTAATTGGGATATAAATAAAATTTGTTAATAGAGTGATTTTATAAGTTGAATTTGTTATAAAATATAAATAGGATTTATAAACATTGTTTTATAAATCCGAAACCGACTTATTTTGATAAGTCAGTTATTTTAGATTTTTAAAGGAGATATATTCACGATTTTGGACGGTGGATAATCCTTTAAATAAAATGAGTAGAAATGTTGAATTTGGTTAACGAAGTATATTCATGATTTTGGACAGTGAATAATATATTGAAGAAATGTTTTTGGGAAGTGATATTTTAAATAGAATTAAAATGATTTGAAGTTGTTTTAAAATGCATTAAGTGTCGAAACCATAGATTTCAACATTCATTGTTGAAATAGACATTTTCGAGAAATAGAAGGAAATGGTGGACTATAACACTGTTGTTATAGTAAATGACTTTTGAAAGGAAATGTTTTATATAGTATTGGGATTTATATATCTATCTTAATTTTGAATCCCTATACTAGTGATTTTGGGTTGTCGTAACGATGTTTAAGCAACATTCGTTTTGACCCAAATAAATGTGTTTGAAAGAATGTTTTCCTTAAAGAATGAAATATATACTTAACTGTGATTTAAGTATATTGAATATTTTCCAAATGTTGAAAATAAATGGATTTGTGAATTACTTATTATTGTTAAATAGGTATGGAAATGTTTTCCAATGTGAAGTGAAATGTTTGAGATTACATCTTTTAAAGATAAATTGAAAATGAATATTAGAAATCGATTTGAAAATCGTATATTCATAGATATTTTGAAAATGTGAATTCATTATGGAATTTATAAATGAAATGGAAATGAATTTTACGGATTTGGAACTTAAATATAAAGTAAATCGTTAAGGATTTATTTAATTGGTTTAAATGAACCATTTTGAAATGAAAGTATTTCCGCGTAAGGAAAATGATTGAAATTTGTTTTCAAAAGTGGTAAAGGTGAAAAGTGATTTGAAAATTTGTTTTCAAACGGTTGAAGTGTGGAAACTATATATATCTAGTAAAGATATTTTGAAAAATAAATAATTTGGAAAATTATTTGGAATCTGGTGATGTTGTGCACGCCTATTGATAGTTAAATAACCGAATATCAATATTTACCTTTAAATAGGTATTTATTGTGATTTTCTTGAATTTGAATGCTACACTTATTTTTAAAATAAGCGCTCACTATTCGGGTTAGCCGGGAAAGGACCTTTGGGTCGTATGACCCATTCCGAATATGTGATACATCGTTATGGATTGAATTTGATGACCGATGTTGAAGACCGGATATTTGTGAAAACAGAAGGATTACCATCGAATGACTCTGCATCGGCTGATCTCCGATATAGAGGTTTTATCACCCTTAGTGACGGGAAGTCCAGATGTAATTAGTGAATATCCGGATTGCAAGGACTTCTTTGGAAGTGCCTTCGGTTCCGTTCGATCCCGGAACGGACTTGTATGAATGTGTGTCTGACGTTACAATTTGAGATGTAAAGCTGGTTTCTATCAAATATATATCTGTTGGTGGCGGAGAATTTATTCTCTTAGCTTAACACCCTTCGCTGAGACGTACGAGCTCAGAGGTTGTGTAGTTGATGGTTAGTAGTGATACATTCCCAAATTGGTAATGTGGTATACGAAGTGCTGTTGAGCATATGTGATCAAAGCACAGCTTTTGTATAAAGCGTAGCTTTATGGATGAGACTTCGTCGGACCTCACACCCCGGAAATGGTCAAAACAGGAAGGATGCAGCAAGGTTATTAGGGGGTAGAGCCCCTTTAGTGTATGTCATTCCTTCTGGATAGAGGTGGTATCATGGTATGGAGCCTAGATACTTAACCTATGTGGTTGCTACAAATTTATTACTTTGTGGTTGTTGGAATCAGGGATCCTCGGTTATAGATCGGTTACGATCAGGGAATGGCATATTCGTGTCAGTAGTTACCCAGTTAGGGGTAACCCGGCCTTGTGTTGGCAGAGATCCGGTTAGGTTCTCGAGTCGTCTTTCCAAAGGCGTACCCATGTGGCAATGGGAAGTTCCTTGGCCTGACCATTTGTTGGAAATCCAAACTTCAATACGCATCTTGTACAGTTTTAGTTGTAGAACCTGCCATTTGCTTATGGAGGTCACCACTGTTTAGATGGTAGCTATAGTAGGCATACGATAACGGTCGTATGTTGGCTAAGATTTATATTCTACTTTCGAAATGTTTTCTACACTATGCACTAGTAATAATATCAAATGTTTCTTTTAATGCGTATCAAGCATCTTTGACTATCATAAGGAGAAATCTCCCCCGATTCTGCATTTGCATTGTGTGTGTGTGCGGGAGGCCTTATGGTAGTCTCATTTTCCAAAAAGCATTGCGAATCTATTTTAAAATATTTCTTTGTTTGTTTTTAAAGAATAACTGTTTTAAGTTCTCACACCAGTCCCATGACTGAACTGGAGTTTATTGTTTCCTTCCTAAACTCTAGGTGCCCACCAATTTCCACACGGGCAGTCTAGAGTCAGGTTATCAGGTCATTCTGGAATTCGAGAGTTGCTGTAAAGATTTGGAGGCAAGATGGAGGGCATGGCGTATCAACTACTATATAGTATTTCCTTTCCGTTGTTTGTTCTATACTCTGATGATGTAATGTGATGTAATAACTGATATAGTTCTTTGTTTAAAGATTATTCATTTATCTATTATATGTTGTTCCGCTGCGATTGTGAGATTCTGATATTGTTCTGTTGTTTCTTTCTGTTCTGTTCTATCTTTTTCTCTCTTCTTCTTTCTTTTTCTTCTTCTTTAACCATAACATTTCGGTTTTTAGGCATTTGATTGCTCGGCAGTTGATACAGTGGATGTATTGATGTCGGTTTTCGAGCGTCGAAAAATCGCAATCGTTACAAAATCAATTGTCAAATTGATTTCCAATCTACTCCATTTTGAAATAAATTTCTTTGCTTACTCAATTCATTTCAAAATCCATTAATTATCGACTTTATTGTTATTTCTCTTTCATTTTGATTTTAAATCTTTTAACTGAAACATACCAATTACAGATTCTCCAAATTTTCCTTTATTCTTTTCAATAATTTAAATCTTAAATTCAAAATAAATGCTTTATTCTTTTAATAATTTAAATCTTAAATTCTCTATAATTATTTCACTTACAAATTCTCTTCCTTTATTTTCAAAAATCCAATTCTATATATTTTGATGACTCAGTGCACCGAAATATATTCAAGTAAACAATAGCATTCAATATTCCAATTATCAATATTATTCATCACAGAATATCGAATATTCATAACAAAGAATATTAAACAATATGAATAATTTTGAGAAATCGAGTTGGATCCCTCCAACCTATTTCCCTGCATCCGCAGACGTTAACACAATATAAAATACCAATTCCACTTCGAGGTGGAATATCGTGGTATATGGGTTTTAAATATAATATCATCCGCTTTTATGCGGCGCATATGGTCTCATCCGCTATACAATGCAGGAAATCAATCATTCCAAGATATACTATATATACTACTATATATAATATAGCACATCCAATCAATCCAATCATTCAACCAGATATTTAAATTTAACTATTTAAATTTAAATTAAAAACCATATGAGTGAGATTAACTCACCTTTATCGTTTTGCAGTCCATTTCCTTTACGACTTGTTCTTCATGATCATTGACCTTGTGTAACATTGTATGATTTATTAATATTCGAATTAATCAATTAATACCTATTTATATTTAACTAATGATTTAATTTATTTATTAATTTAATTTAAAACTAAATTTCCTTTAATAAATTATTTCAATAGTTAAAATAATTAATTGGTAAATAAGGCAAATTAATTATCAAACCCTTATTATAAAAATAAGTTAGCAAATTATAATATTTATATATTTATTTATTTATTTTGAGACTACACATATATACACTCATAAAAATAGATTTTAAAGATTTGACTTCTATGAAATCGTCTTAAAATTTCTAAATCTTCCCAAATTATATTTATTCCCTGTTTAAACTATAATAAAATAGACAGGCACGTATATATATCAACATTGTATACATCTTAGAATTTAAACAGCAAGCTAAATAAAAAAATTTAATAATTTAACTTTTTTCTGCAACCAGTAATTTATTTTCTGTAAATAAATTTCCTATTCCTCTCAATATATTTTACTAAATATGCATGTGTACTTATATTCCTATATCTATTAAATCAAAATTAACCGTAAGAAAAAACGAATACCTCATCTCATCGCAAAAGTGCACGCCATCGTCCTCCTTTCGGCCTCGCCGCCATCACTTTGAGCATTTCTTCTTCGATGGCTGTAACTCGAGCACAAGCTCCTCCTCTGCCTTAACTTACGGCACTATCACATTCCTACCTTGCAACCGCTCATACGATCGAGACCGAGTTCGAAACCCTTCCCAGAGCCGCCGCTTTGAGACTCCACGCCTCGCCCACCAATCGTGACCCAATAAACCAAATCGAAACCCACCTCTGCCATGTGACAACATCGCGCTCGAGCCTGCTGCCATAGATCAACGTCACATGCCAAAAATCGCATGCGTACCCCAAATCGAACGGCTCCGAATTGAATTGAAAAGGAACGGAGGATAGGCTCGATTCCATCATCCCCTTTTGCCCTGTTGTCGACGAAGGCTCCAACCGCCTCAAGCGCGAGTCTCGAATCGCGTGAGGAGAGGAGAAAGATATGGTGGACGATAGTTGATTTTGAAAGTTTACTACGGCCATTTTGTTTTCTTCGATTTGAAAAACTGGAAAGGAAGAGGAATAAATATAGTATCGACCATAAATTTTCTTAACTGCTTGCGTTGAAAATTTCAGAGGAAGATTGCGTGTTATCAGCTGGAAAGGGAACAAGGAAAAGATGTTTACATACCTAAATCAACAGTCTACAGTGACTTCGAAAAGAAAGGGAAAAGTTGTGATGTGATTTAAAATTCAACTGGGTTTTAACTGGATGTATATAAATATATACTTAATTAAATTCTAATTTTTAGATTTAAATCGCCTCGAATTACGCAACTCAAAATCTCGACCTCCTATCGAGGCGTGCCACTAGAAGTTTACAATGTTGTACCCTTATTCCGAACGCAGTGGAAAAGGTTCGAGTCCTAATTCGATCGTATGGAGAAGATAGCTCTTGGACCAGTTATTATATTGAATTTTCGATATAAATTTTAGCGCGTTAACTTACCGTGTGCTCAAACAACAACCCCAAATGCTACGAAAATTGAAACCTGATAATAGTGCAATATTACGGATCCAATGAAACTAGTTTCATCGAATTCCGAGACAGTGCCTTGGAAGGCTATTTTTAAACGTCAATTCAAACGATAAAATTTCAAAACTGAACAAACCAGTGCTAAATTCAATTTTTAAACTTTTATTACCCTCAGCACTATCAATATAAATTTTACAAACCTTCAAATCATTTTTAACAGACTTAAAACTCCAGATTCAACATTTTACTCATTTTCAAATTATTAAATTCAAAACTTTAATTATCAAATAAATAGTAATATTTGAATTCAAGTTAAAAATTAACTTTTAAATATTTAAAATCAATTAAATATTACAATTTTAAATGCTCAAAAATTCCGGGTCATCACACTCATTATCATTTATATAGAGATTATAAGACTCTTAGCATTTTTACACTATCAAGAACTAATATGAATCGCACGTACATGCATCTAATAGCTAGATAGACTTACTTTTTATTTAATAAAAAGTTAATAGATAAAGTGCACTATAAATGCAAAAGCTTTGATTGTCACAACACCTTTATTTCAAGCAGTTTTTTTGGTGATGTCCGATGCAAATGATAGTGAAATTCTATTGAAGGATGGTCGGGAAGGGGATGGCAGTGGTGGTTGCAAACCGTTGTTAAAATTTCATTGATAGGTTGCAAGGTATTTTCTGAATTTCAAAAGGACATGTTGAAAATCTTATTCGTTGAATTCTCTTTATTCATAGTAGAGATGATGAAAACACACTATAATTAAAGAACATGAATGGTCTCATAGTATTAGTAATAATGCTGGAAACCCAATGCAGACCTCTCCATGCTATTCTTCTTTTTTATTCTTGTTTTTGTCTTTTTTTCTTATAGCATCAGTAAACTGGTTTTTTGGTTGTTAAAAGGAACAATAATGTCAGCATGGGCAGCCCCACGGTCAGAAAAGCTATGTATCAGGTAAAGCCAATGCATTTCCTTACCTATTGATTTACTTGGACACTAATTTAAGTGCATGATCAATGATTAACACTTCATCTTTACTTCTAATAATAATAATTTCATGAACTAATTTCAACCGTGTCTTTTTGAATTACCCAAAATACCCTTCAAACCACTTGAGAAACCCTAACCAGAAGCTATCCGCTTATCAAACCCAAACTCCGTCATCCTCTGCCTTCTTCAAAATCAGAAATCCTAGATCGATCATAAATTAGAAGCTATTCGCTTATCAAATCCAAACTCCATCATCCTTTTGCCCTCACTTCGAATTAGAAACCCTAGATCAATCAGAGATTAGAAGATATTCATTACCAAACCATACTTCTTCGAACCCGCACCTCCCCTACCTCTAAAATCGATCAAAAATCTCATCGTTATTGTCCTCCTACCCGATCGCAACGCACGGTCATCATAACGTCGTCATCGTCGACAATCCACTGTCCACACCAAGCATCTGCTGTCTCTTGATCACTAACGCCATCAATTGCTGGAAGTTTCAGCTAATGCACCGTGTCGCTGTTTACAAAAGGACAAGCATTACGGTTTGCAATCGACCATTTTGTACACTAGATTAACGAACCGTGCTCTGATTCCTCCACTTAAGTAACTTATTCTGCTCCGACTCCTCAAGTACTGCTCCTTAGATACCAAGCTTCGACCACTTTTAGGTATTTTTTAATCTTCTATATTTTGTTGTTATTCATGTTCCGTTATATATTAATTTTTTAAACTATTTGAAATGAGCCATATTGATAATTGCTTTGCTGTTCATACATTTTCACTCAGTAGACTGTTATTGATTATCTCATATGATTAAGGTAGGTGATTACTTCATTGATTTTGTTTACAATTCGATGATTATGCGGGGGATTTTCAATTCTTTTGGTTTACAAAAATCCCTTTTTCTCCTCATCTCTCGATCTCGTATTTTTCTTTCAAATTCATGTGTTTTGATTTCATTATTTCCGTTTTTATTGAAAATTGAGGATCCACTCGCTAAATCGTTGAATATTAATTTTACTTTTGTAGTGTTGTTCCATTTATCAGATGCATCACATGAATTTAATTTTGGTTGTAGTGTTGTCTATTTCATCAATATCTCGGCTGAAAGCATTCTCTTTCCTTGCTCTTCTATCCCATCAAATAAAAAAATTCCACCTTTGTCCTCAAATAACAAGTCCTTATCGGGACGTAATTGACAAGGAGAATTACATGCCATTGAGCGAGTGCCCTGACAAGTTAGATCGTTGTTGGCCGGATATATTACGTGCAGAATTAGCCAAGGATAGAAGTACCTTGTATAATAGATTTAGGACATCATAACGTAGGTATATTTTGAGTGCTCGTTTGTAGCTTCTTGTATTTTCACTTTTTGACATTGATTGTTGGGAACTTGCGTTGTGTTTCAACCAAATGAAACCTGTACGAGAAGACTTCGAAATTCACATATGGAAATGAAATAATTAGACGTACGTGAAGGTAAAAATATATAGTTAATGAAGATGTGATATATAGAAACAGAAAATATGATTCCTTAGTAAGACAAGGCTCAAGTCTCAAAAGATAGTAGAACGACTTAGAGAAGACCATAAAGGAACGACCTTGCTTACTACGCCTGAACATAAAAGCATTGTTATAGTAGGGTCAAACCTGCTCCATATATTTATTTAGTAAGAATAATTCCAATGAAAAACCTCCCATTAACTCCATTACCTGCTCTACCGCCTACAGATTATAACCACTACCTTCATTATGGAGGTGATAATAATCGTTAATCGTGGGTCTAAGCCATTTTTAGCTTTTCTTATTAGCTGACATTGCTTTTAATAATTCACACCAATCAACTAAATTCATGAATTGACATAACATTAAAAACTCATCTTTGAAAACATCCAACAACATATTAAATTTTCATATGATTCTACGAACGTTATAATGGGTTTAAGAGACTAAAGGCCCTATGCTTGAACAATTTTTTATCGTTAAACTTTTTAAATAGTAATATATTTAATACGCAAATCTTAAATCATCATTAAAATATCATATTCACTTAAAAACGAATTAATATGACACTGAAAACATTTTGGATGAAGTGTTACTCACCAAAATGACATTTAGCCTCTCCTTGATGAGGGAAAATATTACCATCATTCATTCCTTAGTTATCCTCTAATGAAATATCATTTTCTCCTTTAGAAGTTTCTATGTTGAAACCATGAAAGTGAAGAATGAATGAGTATTGTAGAGAATGAAGTTAGAATGAAGGAACATAAGATGCTTTGGGGTTTCTTGATGGACTTGGGATTAATAGCCCAAATGAGCCTTAATTAAACAATTCCTTTCCTCTATCGCTCTACTTATTCTAAATAAGAATGCATAGAAAACTCTTTATTCGTATTATTCACTTACTCCCAAAATTAAATAACTTTTCCATAAAATTGCTAACTATGTTTTCTAAGTGTTTCATATGCCTAGTTAATCAATTTCCCTAAAGTGTTTTCCTACACTTCATTAATTAACTAACTTTTTATCCAATTTATTAGCACTCTAAGTGGCGCACTACACTTTTCAATTAAATTAATTCATGCATAATTTTTGACATAATCCTCCATAAAATTCTTTCCATAAATAATTAGTAAAAAATAATTAACTAGTCAATATTTAAGTGCATTCACTGCAGCTAGCTAGTAATTATTTATGTAGTTTGCAAATATATTATTTTAACCACGTAACTATTCAATCCTCATATCATGTCATCGAATATGATGCTAATGATATATATGAATACAGGATGTTACAAAAGTACTCTTAGCCCGATAGAAATATTAATGTCTTTCAATATAATTTGTAAACGATTTTCACTTAAATTACATTTTGCTTTAACAATTTGTAAATCATGTCAGATTATAATGTAGGTCTAACAAAATGAACAATAGTATTTAATTTTGATAGTTTAATCGACATTGTGGGTAATGCCAAATACTGTTTAAAGACATTTCCAATTTTGGCATGTATAATCCTTTTGCTGTTAACGTTGGTGTCAAGATCGGGAAAAGGAGAAAAAAATTGCTACAATAAAATTCAACATGTCAAACCACCATTTATGCTTAAATTAAAATCCTTTACATATTTTACGTATATTGAATTGATGTTGTTATGTCAGCAATTGACATTTCAACTTTCCATTTTCAAATTGTAACATTTTATTTTTCATGCCTAAAACTTGTGTGATTTGTACTAATTATTATGCATCAACGTGTGGCACTGCGGGGTGTGTCATTTGTACTATTTAATATAATTGTGTTGTGCAGAACATCTATCATATCTGCTAATTACTTCGCTTTGCACATGCTCCACTTGTACCATTAAATCTCGTGAATTATAGTCGCAACAGAATTATAATATTTTAATCCAACCGCATACTTCACATGATGCCCTTATATGCAGGGCTGGCCCAAAACTTTTGTTGCCCAAGTCCATATACGCATTTTTGAAAGAAATTTAAAAGGCAAAAACAAACTATTGCCTGCTACCAGCTTTCAACCTACGCCAGTAGCCTGATGTATTGTACACATTTAAATATTTTTCTCTCTCTTAATAAACAGCAATATTTTCAGCGCATAAACAACACCACATGCAATAACAAAACGGTGAAGAAGAAGAAAAACATTCAAGGTTACAATGATAAAAACGAAATTATTGATGCACAACTTAAATCTAATTCTTTCACTCGAATCAAAGTAAAAAAATACTTATTTCAAATTTAGGGAAAACATCATAAATAAAAAAGCACAAATGGAGATGCGGGGTATCTATCCCCATGCCTCTTGCATGCTAAGCAAGCCTCTACCATCTGAGATACATCCCTTTGACGCAAATTTTGATCCATGATAGTCTTCTTTGTGTTTTTCCCATTTTATCAAATGCCCTTACGGGATATACAGGAAGCTACCACGACTTCAATTCAAGCGCTATGGCAATTATACCTCTACAACGTAGAAGTCTATGGCTTTTTCTTCTTTTTCAAATATTAAAAAAAAGATTGTTGGTCGACGGCAAGGGACTTTAATTTCAAGACTTTTACATCCATAATTTAAAGCCATATGATTATAATGGTGGTCCATAATAATATTCTAATGTTTTTGATGTAATTGATGCACAACACTCAGACCGTGCTCTTCAACAAAATACTATGTGAATATGAATACGTTTCTAGTAAAGAAAATATATGAATATTGTGCGATGCAATGAAAATATCATGTGTCCATGATTCAATACGTACGCACACAAAACAAAAGATTTATGCTACACCCCTCTCCATTACACCACATCTACATCCCTACAATTTAGAGCCACACGTCGAAATGCCATGCAAAGTTCTAGTTATGCCCTTACGTGACTCAAAATCATCTTCAAATTATTTTGTTTGATTCGGATAATTTTAACATATTAAAAATAATATTTCAAATTGATAGTCAAAATTAATGTTCTAAATGATTTATATTGCTTTAACATTTCAAACATGCCAAAATTTTCAAAATGATCATATTTTTTGTGGTCGTGATATTTATAGTGTAGATTGAACATACCTAAGATTTAATTCGAATTTGAACTGTGTATCTCTAAAAACTATAGTGGTATAGTGAAGCGATCTGTAGTGGACTCTTACACCCACAATACACACACATATGTATGTGTCCATGTGTATATGCGCGTATGTGTGTGTCGTCTTACATTCTTGAACTTTTTTAATCAATTTGTTTTAATTTTTCGATGCAATGAGCAAATGCAAATATTTCTCATGCAAATCAAAACCGATTTTGATACCAAATGTTAAAACTTAAGAGGACCGCGACTTAATGATATAAATATATAGAAAATTATACTTTGCTCTATTCGTCATCAGTCTTTTTCTCCAATGGATGAAAAGCTTCTTCAGATGTGCATCACTTCTTTAACTTAATGTGTCTTTCTAAAGGAGGGAAAGATAACCAAATATTGTGATGCAACTTTGGAGAACCTCATTATCATTGATATAGAGATTATAAGACTCTTAGCATTTTTACATTATCAAGAACTAATATGAATCGCACGTACGTGCATCTAATAGCTAGATAGATTAACTTTTTATTTAATAAAAAGTTAATAGACAAAGTGTACTATAAATGCAAAAGCTTTGATCGTCACAACACCTTTATTTCAAGCAGTTTTGTTGGTGGTGTCCGATGCAAATTGATAGTGAAATTCTATTGATGTATGGTCGGGAAGAGGATGGTGGTGGTGGTTGCAAACCGTTGATAAAATTTCATTGATAGGTTGCAAGGTATTTTCTGAATATCAAAAGGACATGCTGAAAATCTTATTCGTTGAATTCTCTTTATTTATAGTAGAGATAATGAAAACACACTATAATTAAAGAACATGAATGGTCTCACGTATTAGTAATAATGCTGGAAACCCAATGCAGACCTCTCCATGCTATTCTTCTTTTTTATTCTTTTTTTTGTCTTTTTATCTTATAGCATCAGTAAACTAGTTTTTTGGTTGTTAAAAGGAACAATAATGTTAGCACGAGCAGCCCCACAGTCAGAAAAGCAATGTATCAGGTAAAGCCCATACATTTCCTTACCAATTAAATTATTTGGACACTGATCTAAGTGCACGATCAATGATTAACACTTCATCTTTGCTTCTAATAATAATTATTTCATGAACTAATTTCAACCGTGTCTTTTTGAGTTACCCAAAATACCCTTTCAAACCACTTGAAAAACCCTAACCAGAAGCTATTCGCTTATCAAACCCAAACTCTGTCATCCCCCAGGCCTCTTCCAATCAGAAATCCTAGATCGATCAGAAATCAGAAGCTATTCGCTTATCAAATCCAAACTCCATCATCCTTTTTCCCTCACTTCGAATTAGAAACCCTATATCAATCAGAGATTAGAAGCTATTCCTTACCAAATGCATACTTCTTCGAGCCCGTACCTCCTGTATCCCTAAAATCGATCAAAAATATCATCGTTATTGTCCTCCTAGCCGATCACAACGCGCGGTCATCATAACGTCGTCATCGTCGACAATCCACTGTCCACACCAAGCATCTGCCATCTCTTGATCACTAACGCTATCAATTGCTGGAAGTTTCAGCTAATGCACTGTGTCGTAGTTTACAAAGGGACGAGCATTGCGGTTTGCAATCGACCATTTAGTACACTAGATTAACTACTATGCTCTAATTCCTCTACTTAACTAACTTATTCTGCTCCAACTCCTCAAGTACTGCTCCTTAGATACCAAGCTTCGACCACTTTTAGGTATTTTTTAATCTTCTATATTTTTTTTGTTATTCATGTTCCATTATTAAACTATTCAAAATGAGCCATAATGATAATTGCTTTGTTGTTCATACATTTTCACCCAGTAGACTATTGTTGATTATCTCTTATGATTAAGGTATGTGATTACTTAATTGATTTTGTTTACAATTCGAGGATTATGCAGGGGATTTTCAATTCTTTTTGTTTACAAAAATCCCCTTTTCTCCTCATCCCTCGATCTCATATTTTTATTTCAAATTCATGTGTTTTGATTTCGTTATTTCCATTTTTATTGAAAAATGAGGACCCACTTGCTAAATCGTTGAATATTAATTTTACTTTTGTAGTGTTGTTGCATTTATCAAATGCATCAGATGAATTTGATTTTGGTTGTAATGTTGACTATTTCATCAATATCTCGGCGTCGTGTGTGTTTATGATTAATATGCATTAATAGTTTAATGCTGAATTTTAGTTATGTTTGGTGCAATTGAGTATATATCGCAATCTATTGTGGTAATCTGACTTCTAAATATGCTAGCTTGCTTATACTGAAAGTTCTTGGACTTGGCGTCTTTTTTGTGTTTTAACATACATGTTACGACATTTTTGACTTAACAATTTCATTCATTACTGTGACTAAGAATATTGACTCTCTTCTTAGATTTTACTTACTTTGGCCACAAGGATGATTTGTCAGTATCAAAAACTCCTTGCAAGAACTGTACCTACATGGATTTAATTTTAAAACATTGGAAGAAGATAATAAGGATAGGGAACTCTATATTCATGTACGTAGCTTTTCAATACTTAAGCTTTTTCTTGCTACCTTTTAAGTTTAACTGTAATAGGTAAGTAAGAAACTTCATCAGCATGTTTATTCCTATATATAGCTAGCGTTATTGATACAATGAAGCTCTTTTTGACTAATTTATATTACATGTTAAATTAGATAAATAATTATCATATTGTAGAACTGGAATTCACTCTGATATAGTTTGAATATGTTTATAATGCAATTCCCTTAGGTGGCACTGAATTACATAGGAAGACATAGGAGCTCTGTTGGTATGACAAAATAGGAGAGAGTCAAGTATGTTTTACTCATAGATAGGCATTTTGTGATAAATGATAACATTACTGTTGTGCGACTCTCTTACCCTTTCTCATAAATTACATGTAACGACCCAGAATTTTAATTAATTAAAATTTGAATATTTAATTTATTTTAAATATTAATAAGTGAATTTTATAAGTCAAATAAATTTTTATTTGAATAATTGGATTTTATTGGATAATTAAATCGATAATTTAATATGTTAAATTATGGAAATAATTGAAAATTGAGTTAAATATGATTGAAAATGATTTGTAAAATTTTATTTTATCATATTGGAGTTAGAACGATATTTTAGAACTTTTAAAATTGAATTTAAAGTTAATTTGTGAAAATTGAATATTTTAATATTTAAATCGACTAGTGAAATTAGCCAATTTTTGAACAGTCTCAGAATTGGACGAAACTAGTTTCATTGGATCCGTAATTGTTAGTTATTACCGGATTTCAATTTTCGTAGCAATCGGAGTTACCGTTTGATCGTGGCAGCTCGAAACGTATCGAATTGTTTTTAATATTAATTTGGCGAGTTAAAATAGTCATTTTTCAAAAAGTCTCGGATTTCGACGAAACTAGTTTCATCGGATCCATAATGTGATATTATTGTAAGGTTTAAAATTTCGTATCAATCAGATTTACCGTTTGTCCGGTACAAATTAAAACGCCTAGAAAATCGTTTAAATCGGTTTAATTTAAATTGAACGTTTATTGCCATAACTCGCACAGATGACCGAATTAGCTTTCGAAACCTGTTCCATTGTGTCCGGAACGCGGGGTAAACCCTAGAAACGCTGGTTACGGCGCGTAAATCGGAGTTTGGAAATTCCGGAATGAATAGTGTCGTTCGTTTTCCTATAAATAGACCATACTCTCTCACAAAATAAAATAAAAAAAATGAAACCCTAGCCGCCTCCATATACTGAACGGCCAGCGGTTCACCTTCTTCCTCCACGTTTTCCTCCCAATCTAGGTGAAATTAGATGAAGGCTCCAACTAACAAAACGTAGAGCACTCCGAGCACTCCACATCCAACGGTGATGATCATCATCGGAGGTCAGGATTCGCCAGAATCGACCGAGGAAGAGCTCACGGTCGCGCACGTGTTTCTCGACCATAATGGAGCCGAGCTTCGAGCTGTTCATGGTGGAGGTAGAGCAGGAGATGGCGGTCAAGATGCAAGTTTCTGATCGTGCTA
Organism: Allium cepa; assembly: GCA_030765085.1. Lineage (NCBI taxonomy): Eukaryota > Viridiplantae > Streptophyta > Magnoliopsida > Asparagales > Amaryllidaceae > Allium > Allium cepa. The sequence continues at coordinate 189,548,226 of CM060942.1, forward strand.
TAGCTTGTCGAGATTGCGGTAGTTCAAAACCCTAGTTGGGCATGTTGGGTTCGGCCTTGCTATCTGGTACGTGCGTGAAGTAACGTGAAGGAGAAAGGGGGGGCGCACGGATCTGAAGGGAAGTAGGGGATCCAACGGCCAGGGATTGTTTTGGGTTAATTTTTAAAATTATGTTGTAATTTGTTTATATTAAATTCGTGTAACTTCATAAATGCATAACTTTTTCATACGAGGTCGAAAACGCGCGAAACCAGTTGCGTTGGAATCGTATGGACGAGCACTATGCTATGGAATTGGATTGGAATCGTTTGGTGTTAGTGAGAATTTCGGGTAAAATTAAACGTCCGTTCAATTTTATTCGAGATAAATCGCTAAAACGAAATTGAAATCAAGGTGAGAACTTCTCACTCAATCGAATCAGTTTCGATTTTAATTTTAAATAGTTAGATCTAAAATATTTGAATGCATGTTTGAATGATGATTGTTATCTATTGATTGTTAAAATAGACATTATGCGCCGTTAGTAAGCGGATGTCATTTATTAAAAACATATGCCGCGAATATTTCATAAATAGTGAAATTGGTATTATATATAATAGCAATATATATATTGGCATATGTATATATTGCAGTTATTGATTTCCCGCATTTTTTAGCGGATGAGACCCTATTGCGCCGTCTAAGCGGATAATATTTTAAATCCCACATACCGCGATAATTTCGTACTGGAACGGAATTGGTATTGTGCTAACATCTTTGGATGCAGGAAAACAGGTTGGAGGGATCCAACTGGATTCCTCAACAGTTTTTATTTGAGTTCAGATATTTTGATATTTGATGGATTATCATATCGATATATGATGTCGTTGTTGTCGTGATTGACTATTTGGTGTGTAGCATCATTGGACCAAGTTTTGGAATTTTAAAATAATTTTTAAAGTGATTTTTGAAAATATACTATATGTTTGGAATTGATCCATTTTAAATAAATAAACTTATAATTTTAATGCTATAAAAATAATGATTTTATAAAATAGTTAAAACGAGATTTCTGAATTTATTGTGAAAAGATTAAATATAGGATTTATAAAATTAATTTTTTTATAAATCAAAATGGTGAAATTATAAAGGAGTTTAAAGACGTTTTAAAATATTAATATAAATTGATTTATATAAAAGATTTATAAATTGATAATTTGTAAATTTAAATATTTGAATTATAAAATGAGTTTTTATAAGTGTTAGAATGAATTTCATAAATGAATGAAATTTATAGAATTATAAACGGTGAAGTTATAAATGGAATTTTATAAGCATTAGGTTTATAAAATTTATAAAGTTATTAAAAGAATGGTTTTGGATAAATAATTGAATCTTATAAGTTATACGATTTATAATTATGAAGTTCAAAGGAACGATTTTTGCAAACAAATAAATTATAAGTATTTCACTTATAATATGAACTTTTAGTATATCATTGAAATATGAATTGAGATAGGTTAATAAAGGGAATTTATAAAGGAAGTAGTTATAAGATAAATAGAAATGGAATTTATAAACGTTGTTTTATAAATCCGCAAACGACTTATTTTGATAAGTAAATTGTTGAAACCTATTTATGGAGTTATATTCACATTTTAGATAGTGAATAATCCTTTGAAACAAAATGAATAGAAATGATGAAATTGGTTAACAAAGTATATTCACGTTTTTGAATAGTGAATAATATGTTAAAGAAAATGTTTAGAAGGTGATATTTTGAATTGAATTAAAACGATCTAACGATGTTTTAAAATATGTTGAGATTCGAAACCATAGATTTCAACATTCATTGTTGAAATAGACGTTTTCGAGAAATAGAAGGAAATGGTAGACTATAACACTGTTGTTATAGTAAATGATTTCCGAAAGGAAATGTTTGTATAATATTGAGATTTATATATCTATTTTAATTTCGAATCTCTATACTAGTAATTTTGGGTTGTCGTAACGATGTTTTACGCAACATTCGTTTTGACCCAAATAAATATGTTTAAGAGCATGATTTCCTTAAAGGATGAAATATATACTTAATTTCGATTTAAGTATATTGAATATTTTCCAAGAGTTGAAAATAAAAAGATTTGTGAATTATTTATTAAATAAGTATGGAAATGTTTTCCAATATAAAGTGAATATTTTGAGAATTTATCTTTTTGAAGATAAATTGAAATGAATAATTGAAATCGTTTATTCATAAATATTTTCATTTATAAATTCATTATGGAATTTATAAAAGAAAAGGGATTTTTTTTAAAGATAAATATTGATTTATTTTTGAAGTGTGAAAATTATATATCTTGTAAAGATATTTTTGGGAAATAAATAATTTGGAAAATTATTTGGAATCTGGTGATGTTGTGCATATCCATTGATAGTTCAATAACCGACTATCAATATTTACCTTTGAAAGGTATTTGTTGTGATTTGTTGAATTTGAATGCTACACTTATTTTTAAATTATTGCGCTCGTTATTCGGATTACCCATTCCGAATAGTGATACGACGTAATGGATAGCATTGATGACCGGTGTTGAAGACCGGATATTTTTAAAAGCGAAAGGACAACTCGTCGATTGTCTTTGCACCGAGTAGCTACGGTATAGAGACTCCCTATGTGATGGGAAGTCCGGACGTGATTAGAGATTATCCGGATTGCAAGGACTTTTTGTAAGTGCCTTCGGTTCTGTTCGAGCCCGGAACAAACTTGTATGGATTGTATGTCTGACATTACAAATTGAGATATAAAGCCGATTTCTTTCAAATATATTTCTGTTGGTGGCGGAGAATTTATTCTTTTAGCTTAACACCCTTCTTTGAGACGTACGAGCTCAGAGGTTATGTAGTTGAAGGTTTTTAGCAATATATTCCCAAATTTGGTAATGTGACATGCTGAGTGTTGTTGTGAAATGATCATTGTGTTGATTATTTGTGATAGGATCATTTGTTTGATCGTCTATACTGGTGATCATTTCTATGATCATTTGTTGACCCAAAGCATGGCTTTTGTATAAAGTATGTTTTTGTTGGACGTGACTTCGTCGAGCCTCACACCTCGGGAATGGTCAAAACAGGAAAGATGCGGCAAGGTTATGAGGGGTAGCGCCCTTTAGGGTATGTGCATTTCCTTCTGGAAAAGGGTGGTATCATGGTATGGAGCCCAGATACTTACTCATGTTGAAAACACTTTATGATTGTGTGATGATGGTGACGAGCGCTCGGTTGAAGGTCCCAAAGGACCGGGGGATGGCATATTCGGTCAGTTGTTACTCAGTTAGGGGTAACCCGGCCTTGTGTTGGTAGAGATCCGGTTTGGTTCTCGGGGATGTCCTTCCAGAGGCATTCTCATGTGGCAATGGGAAGTTCCTTGGCCTGACCATTTGTTGGAAATCCAATTCCCAATACGAAACTTGTACGGTATTAGTTGTAGAACCTGCCATTTACTTATGGTGGTCACCAGTGTTTAGATGGTAGCTATAGTAGGCATACGATAATGGTCGTATGTTGGCTAAGATTTATATTCTACTTTCGAAATGAATTTTTCCTACACTATGCACTAGTAATAATATCAAATGTTCTTTTTAATGCGTATCAAGCATCTTTGACTATCATAAGGAGAAATCTCCTCCGATTCTACGTTTACATTGTGTGTGTGTGCGGGAGGCCTTATGGTAGTCTCATTTTTAAAAGCATTGCGAATTGACTTTAAAAATATTCCTCTATTTTGATTTTTCAAAGATAAATAAACTGTTTTAAGTTCTCGCACCAGTCTTGCTTATGCTAGGTGATATGTGATGGGGGGTTCTCGCTTCGTGGTTTGGTGGCGAACGGGAGACTCTTACCCCCACACGTCCTCTTTACGGGGTTGGTTAGGCGAAGCCGTGACATTCGAAATGGTGGCCGTAAAAGCAAGTTTGGGATATCAGTGTAAGCCACGGTGGGGCTGGGATGGTTGAAAAGCCTACCGGTTGTGACCGCTGTCGTCGACCCTTACAAGGTGGTATCAGAGCTTATGGTTAAGCGACAACCATGGTTCTGTTGGGTATTACTCATTAGAGATAGAGGCAGTAGTACTCTAGAATGAGTTTGAGTGTAATAATAGCTATGAGAGCGTATTTGTTAGTGAATATATAAAATTGTTTTATATTGTGATGATTGGTTTATTGAGTGGCATATGAACCTTCGTCAGCACGGTCTGGACAACTATGCCGAAGGGGTTTATAAACATTTGAATAGAACAATTCGACACAGTATTGTTTTAAATTGGGTAAATGAAATAATTTTACCTTGATTATATTTTATATATAAAGGAATAATTTTTCAGAATTATTAAAGTGTATATAAGTTGATTGTTTAGTTGTTTGAATAATCTAAATAAAAGAATAATTGTATAAGCAAAAGAATTATAAGAATTGAATTATAATTAAAGTGATTTACAATTGTGAAATAAACTTATATATATGAGAAGTGAAACTATATGAATATATTTATGAATATGAGTTGAAATAAAAATGAATTTAAAGTTAAATGGAAATTTACTTTAGAATTTAGAAGCTGAATTGATTTATAAGTGGGAATTTAAGTTATGTAAAACCAAGTGATGTTTATTTAAATAGAATATAACTTAAGTGATGTTGAATGAAGTTGATTTCGGTATGAAAGTAAATTAACAAAGTTAAGTGATAGATATGAACTTGAGTTATGTAAATGAAATTCAACTTTTGTAATTGAATTGAATTAATGGATTAAATGTTAATCAATTGAATGTGAATTAAGTTGATATGAAATAATGAATATAAATGTTAATTCATTAAAATCTAATGTTATTGAAAGTTGAATAGTTGAATAAAAATCAATTAATTAAACCAATTGAAAGCAAAGGAATTTGGTTGTAATTAATATACATTGATTGTTATATGATTGTTAGTTGATTGTATATAATTCATTAAGTATTAATGAAATTGAGTTAATGAAATTGGAAGCTAAAGTAATTGGAATCCAATTGGAAGTTAAGTGAATCTTAAATAGAATTGAATTTGATTTGGAAGTGAACCAACTTGAATATGAATTAGTGAATATAAACTAATTGAAAATAAATGTTAGAAACATCCACTGTTAATGAATCAAATGTGATTTAAATTGAAAACCTATTTCATTGAATATTAATGAGAATATGAATGAATATTATTGGTTATGAATGTTAGTTGGATGCTAGTTGGTTGATGGTTGAATATATTGCTTTTGTTGCATTTGCTATGTTGACATATATAGTTATTATGTTGCTATATGTTGTATATCGATACTATTGTCTACATACATGATTATCATGTTGTTTGTTGAGTGTTTAGTAGGTGCGGATCGCGTTTGCTTCACATTTGGAGCTCGCATTCGCTCTATATTAGCCGTATATGCTTGCTAATAAAATATAAGGTACATATCTCGGATTACATATCGTACTTTTATATTTTTTTTCCCTTCGGGATGCCTCATTACTTGATGAGATGTGTAAGGACCCGATTCTTCATCTTTCGAAAATTCAACATCGATACTCACTTTATCGACTGCCGAGCAATCGAACGACGGAAAACCGAACACTTAGGGTTTTAAGAAAAAGAAAAAGACAGAAAAAGAGATAAGAAGATAGAAAAATAGAGAGGAAAGAAAATAGAAAATAGAATAGAAAGGAAACAACTGAACAATATCAGAATCTCACAATTCGCAGCGGAACAACATATAATAATAAATGAATAATCTTTAAACAAAGAACTATATCAGTTATTACATTTTATACATTACATTACATCATATCATCAGAGTGTACAACAACAACAACAAACAGTGCAGCGGAAAAAGAAATACTATATACTAGTAATACGCCATGCCATCCATCTTGCCTCCAGCAACTCCATAATATCAAGAATATCCTGATAAACCTAACTCTTAACTGCCCGTGTGGAAATTGGTGGGCACCCAGAGTTTAGGAAGGAAAACAATAAACTTCGAGTCAGTCATGTGACTGGTGTGAGAACTCAAAACAGTTTATTTATCTTTAAAATCAAATAGAAGAATATTTTAAAGTCAATTCGCAATGCTTTTAAAAATGAGACTACCATAAGGCCTCCCGCACACACACACAATGCAAACGCAGAATCGGAGGAGATTTCTCCTTATGATAGTCTAAGATGCTTGATATGCATTTAAAAGAACATTTGATATTATTACTAGTGCATAATGTAGGAAAAATTCATTTCGAAAGTAGAATATAAATCTTAGCCAGCATAGACATTCCGAACTATGCCTACTATAGCTAACTATGTTCAATAGCAGGTTACCGCCACATTCCATAGCAGGTTATACAACTAAAACCGTACAAGTCTCGTATTGTTTCTTTGGATTTCCAACGAATGATCAGGCCAAGGAACTTCCCATTGCCACATGAGAATGCCTCTGGATGGACATCCCCGAGAACCAAACCGGATCTCTACCAACACAAGGCCGGGTTACCCCTAACTGAGTAACAACTGACCGAATATGCCATCCCCCGGTCCTTTGGGACCTTTCAACCGAGCGCTCGCAATCAATTCACACAATCATAAAGTGTTTTCAACATGAGTAAGCATCTGGGCTCCATACCATGATACCACCCTTTTCCAGAAGGAAATGCACACATCCTAAAGGGCGCTACCCCTCATAGCCTTGCTGCATCTTTCCTGTTTTGACCATTCACGGGGTGCGAGGCTCGACGAAGTCACGTCCACAAAAACATACTTTATACAAAAGCCATGCTTTGGGTCAACAAATGATCATAGAAATGATCACCAAGATAGACGATCAAATAAACGATCCTATCACAAATAATCAACACAATGATCATTTACAGCAACACTCAGCATGTCACATTACCAAATTGGGAATATATCGCTGATAACCTTCAACTACATAACCTCTGAGCTCGTACGTCTCAGAGAAGGGTGTTAAGCTAAAATAATAAATTCTTCGCCACCAACAGAAATATATTTGAAAGAAATCTGCTTTATATCTCAATTTGTAATGTCAGACATACAATCCATACAAGTCTGTTCCGGGCTCGAACAAAACCGAAGGCACTTACAAAGAAGTCCTTGCAATCCGGATATTCACAATCCTGATCGGATTCACCATCACATATGGAGAACTCTATACCGGAGCAACTCGGTGCAGAGTCAATCGACAGGTCATCCTATCGTTCTCGCAAATACCGGGTCTTCAACACCGATCTTCAAATGCAATTCATAACGACGTATCACATATTCGGAATGGGTTATACGACCCCATGGTCCTTTCCCGGTTAACCCGAATAGTGAGCGCTTATTCAAAAATAAGTGTGGCATTCAAATTCAAGCAAATCACAATAAATACCCATTCAAAGGGAAATATTGATAGTCGGTTATTGAACTATCAATAGATATGCACACATCACCAGATCCCAAATAATTTTCCAAATTATTTATTTCCCAAAAATATCTTTACAAGATATATAATCCTCACACTTCAAAAATAAATCAATATTTATTTTTAAACAAGTTCCCCTTTCTTTTATAAATTCCATAGTGAATTTATATTTCACAATATCCATGCATATACGATTTCAATTATTCATTTCAATTTATCTTCAAAAAGATAAATTCTCAAAATATTCACTTTATATTGGAAAACGTCTCCATACTTATTTATTCATAAGTAATTCACAATTTTATTTATTTTCAACACATAGAAAATATTCAATATACTTAAATCGAAATTAAGTATATATTTCATTCTTTAAGGAAATCATTCTCTTAAACATATTTATTTGGGCCAAAACGAATGTTACGTAAAAAATCGTTACGACGTCCCAAAATCACTAGTATAGGGATTCGAAATTAAAATAGATATATAAATCCCAATACTATACAAAACATTTCCTTTCGGAAATCATTTACTATAACAACAGTGTTATAGTCCACCATTTCCTTCTATTTCTCGAAAACGTCTATTTCAACAATAAATGTTAAAATCTATGGTTTCGAATCTCAACACAATTTAAAACATCGTTAGATCGTTTTAATTCTATTTAAAACATCAAATCTAAACACTTTCTTTAACATATTATTCACTATTCAAAAACGTGAATATACTACGTTAACACATTTCATCCTTTTATTCATTTTATTTCAAAGGATTATTCATAGTCAAAACGTGAATATAACTCCATTAATAGTTTCAACAGTTTACTTATCAAAATAAGTCGTTTGCGAATTTATAAAACAACGTTTATAAATTCCATTTCTATTTATCTTATAACATCTTTCTTTATAAATTTTCTTTATTAACCTATTCACTTTATATCTCAATTATGAACCAAAAGTCCATATTATAAGTTAAACACTTATAATTTATTTCTTTGCAAAATCGTTCCTTTGAACTTCATAATTATAAATCTTATAACTTATAAGATTTAATTATTTATCCAAAACTATTCTTTTAATAACTTTATAAAATTTATAAATCTTACTATTTATAAATTTCATTTATAACTTCACCATTTTTAATTTTATAAATTCCATTCATTTACAAAATTCATTTTCACTTCATTCAAACACTTATAAAAACTCGTTTTATAATGTCAATACTTCAATTTATAAATATCCATTTATAAATCTCTTAATATAAATCAATTTATATTATTCTTTTAAAACGTCTTCAAAGTCCTTTAAAAACTTCATCATTTTGATTTATAAAATAATCAAATTTATAAATCCTGTATTTAAACTTTTATAATGAATTCAAAAATCCCGATTTAAACCATTTTATAAAAACATTAATCCATATTTCTCAAAAATCAACTTTAACCGTATTTCTCAAAAATCAATTTTTTTAACTATATTTCACAAAAACCATAATTTTATAACTTTTAAAAATTATAACGTTTATTTATTTAAAATGGATCAATTCCAAAAATATAGAATATTTTCAAAAATCACTTTAAAAATCATTTTAAAATTCCAAAATTTGGTCCAATGATGCTACATACCAAATAGCCAATCACGACAACAACGATATCATATATCGATATGATAATCCATCAAATATCAAAATATCTGAAATCAAATAAATACTGTTGAGGAATCCAGTTGGATCCCTCCAACCTGTTTTCCTGCATCCAAAAACATTAGCACAATACCAATTCCGCTCCAGTACGGAATTATCGCGGTATATGGGATTTAAAATATTATCCGCTTAATAGACGGCGCAATAGGGTCTCATCCGCTAAACAAATGCGGGAAATCAATAACTCCAATATATACATATGCCAATATATATATATTGCTATTATATATAATACCAATTTCACTGTTTATGAAATATTCGCGGTATATGTTTTTAATAAATAACATCCGCTTACTAACGGCGTATAATGTCTATTTTAACAATCAATAGATAACAATCATCATTCAAACATGCATTCAAATATTTTAAATCTAACTATTTAAAAAAAAATCGAAACTGATTCGATTGAGTGAGAAGTTCTCACCTTGATTTAATTTCGTTTTAGCGATTTATTTCGAATAAAATTAAACGCGCGTTTAATTTTACCCGAAATGCTCACTAACTCCAAACGACTCCAATCCAACTCCATCGCGTAGTGCTCATCCATACGATCCCAACGCAACTGGTTTCGCGCGTTTTCGACCTCGTATGAAAAAGATATCAATTTTACAAATTTACTCGATTTTTATAACTATAATTACAACATTAATTAACTAATTTTCAACCTAGCTTCATATTAGCCGTAGGATCCACTTCCACCAGATCATAGCCGCATGCTCCTTCTCCCCCTCCCTCACGTTTTCACGTCTCCAGTAGCTAGAACGCGCAAATAAACCCATAAGCTCATGAACTAGGGCTACACATTTCCACCACCTCGAGCATCGAAACTCCATCACGTCGCCACCACGTCGAAGCTCATCACGAGCTCTATCTTCGGCCATAAGCATGAGAAGCTCGGTCACCTATGTTGCACGCAATTCAAGGCCGAACGGCCCCTCTTTGAACTCGAATCCCCATTGATCCACTTCGAGTTTTTCAATCATAACCGTTGGATGCCAAGAGCTTGTTGAGCTCAACACTTTTGTAGTTGATGACTTCATGAATTGATTCACGGATTTTGAGAAAATTGGGGGAGATTGACGATGCTTTCTGGCCATTCAATTCAGAGGTGGCGGCTGCATATAGTTAGGTTTAGGGTTTAGTTATTTTTATTTTTTTTGGAAATTAAGGTCTATTTATAGAGAATTTTATGAACACTATTCATTCCGATTTTCCAAACTCCGATTTACGCGCCGAAACTGACGTTCTTAGGGTTTATCCTGTGTTCCGGACACAATGGAACAGGTTTCGGAAGCTAATTTGGACATCTGTGCAAGTTATGGCAACAAACGTTCGATTTAAATTAAACCGATTTAATCGATTTTCTAGGCGTTTTAATTTGTACCGGACAAACGGTAAATCCAATTGACTTGAAATTTGAAACCTTACAATAATATCACATTACGGATCCGATGAAACTAGTTTCGTCGAAATCTGAGACTTTTTGAAAAATGGCTATTTTAACTCGCCAAATTAATATTAAAAACAATTCAATGCGTTTCGAGCTGCCACGATCAAACGATAGCTCCGATTGACACGAAAATTGAAATCCGATAATAACTCACTATTACGGATCCAATGGAACTGGTTTCGTTCAATTCTGAGACTGTTCAAAAATTGACTATTTTCACTAGTCGATTTAAATATTAAAATATTCAATTTTCACAAATTAACTCTTAATTCGATTTTAAAAGTTCTAAAATATCATTCTAACTTCAATATGATAAAATAAAATTTTACAAGTCATTTACAATCATATTTAACTCAATTTTCAATTATTTCCATAATTTAACATATTAAATTATCGATTTAATTATCCAATTAAATCCAGTTATTCAAAATAAAATTTATTCGACTAATAAATTCACTTATAAATATTTAAAATTAATTAAATAATCAAATTTTAATTAAATAAAATTCTGGGTCGTTACAATCTTCCCCCCTTAAAAGAATTTCGTCCTCGAAATTATTAAGTAAGAAAAGTTACAGAATCTATTAACTTTCCAAAATTCATAGTTAAACTTCTTACAATAACTTTACTAAGTTTTCAAATCATACTTAGTTATCTTTTCAAAAACAATTACTATTGTTTAACTTTCAATTCCAAATAAAAGTTAAAGTTTTCAAAATTTTCCAATTTTCTCAAAATTTTTCTAACGCCTTAAATTTCCGGAAAAATTCGCCATAGTCTCCTTTGCGCGGCTCGATCCGAAAAAAAAAATGACAGTATATATATCACAAATATACATCTCATCAAGTAATGAGGCATCCCGAAGGGAAAAAAGTATAAAAGTACAATATTTAATCCGAGATATGTACCTTATATTTTATTAGCAAGCATATACGGCTAATATAGCGCGAAAGCGAGCTCCAAATGCGAAGCAAACGCGATCCGCACCTACTAATCACTTAACAAACAACATGAGAACATGTCTATAGACAATAGTATCGATATACATCATATAGTAACATAATAACTATATATGCCAACATAGCAAATGCAATAAAAGCAACAAATGCAAACATCAACCATCTATCATTCATAACCAATATATATTCATTCATATTCTCATTGATATTCAATGAAATGGTTTTCAATTTAAATCACATTTGATTCATTAACAGTGGATGATTTTACTAACATTCATTTTCAATTAGTTTATATTCACTAATTCATATTCAAGTTGGTTCACTTCCAAATCAAATTCAATTCTATTTAAGATTCACTTAACTTCAAATTGAATTCCAATTACTTTAGCTTCCAATTTCATTAACTCAATTTCATTAACACTTAATGAATTATATACAATCAATCAACTAACAACCATCAACCAATGTATATTAATTACAACCAAATTCCTTTGCTTATAATTGGTTTAATTAAATTGATTTTCATTCAATTATTCAACTTTCAAATAACATAAGATTTTAATGAATTAACACTTACATTCATTTTTTCCATATCAACAAAATTTACATTTAATTGATTAACATTTAATCCATTCATTCAATTCAATTTCTAAAGTTGAATTTCATTTTAAATAACTCAAGTTCATATTTATCACTTCACTTTATTATTTTACTTTGATCTCTTAAGTTATATTCCATTTAACTTTAAATTCAATTTTTTATTTTACAACTCATATTCATAAATATATTCATATAGTTTCACTTCTCATTTATATAAGTTTATTTCTCAATTGTAAATCACTTTAATTATAATCCAATTCTTATAATTCTTTTGCTTATACAATTATTCTTCAATTTAGATTATTCAAACAACTTATTCAATCAACTTATATACACTTAAATAATTCTGAAAAATTATTTCTTTATATATAAAAATATATAATCAAGATAAAATTATTTCATTTACCCAATTTTAAACAATATTGTGTCGAATTGTTCTATTCAAGTGTTTAGAAACCCCTTCGGCATAGTCTTGCGGACCACGCTGACGAAAGTTCATATGCCACTCAATAAACCAATCATCACAATATAAAACAATTTTTATATTCACTAACAAATACGCTCTCATAGCTATTATTACACTCAAACTCATTCTAGAGTACTACTGACTCTATCTCTAATGAGCAATACCCAACAGAACCATGGTTGTCGCTTAACCATATGCTCTGATACCAAATGTAAGGACCCGATTCTTCATCTTTCGAAAATTCAACATCGATACTCACTTTATCGACTGCCGAGCAATCGAACGACGGAAAACCGAACACTTAGGGTTTTAAGAAAAAGAAAAAGACAGAAAAAGAGATAAGAAGATAGAAAAATAGAGAGGAAAGAAAATAGAAAATAGAATAGAAAGGAAACAACTGAACAATATCAGAATCTCACAATTCGCAGCGGAACAACATATAATAATAAATGAATAATCTTTAAACAAAGAACTATATCAGTTATTACATTTTATACATTACATTACATCATATCATCAGAGTGTACAACAACAACAACAACAACAAACAGTGCAGCGGAAAAAGAAATACTATATACTAGTAATACGCCATGCCATCCATCTTGCCTCCAGCAACTCCATAATATCCAGAATATCCTGATAAACCTAACTCTTAACTGCCCGTGTGGAAAGTGGTGGGCACCCTGAGTTTAGGAAGGAAAACAATAAACTCCGAGTCAGTCATGTGACTGGTGTGAGAACTCAAAACAGTTTATTTATCTTTAAAATCAAATAGAAGAATATTTTTAAAGTCAATTCGCAATGCTTTTAAAAATGAGACTACCATAAGGCCTCCCGCACACACACACAATGCAAACGCAGAATCGGAGGAGATTTCTCCTTATGATAGTCAAAGATGCTTGATACGCATTTAAAAGAACATTTGATATTATTACTAGTGCATAATGTAGGAAAAATTCATTTCGAAAGTAGAATATAAATCTTAGCCAGCATAGACATTCCGAACTATGCCTACTATAGCTAACTATGTTCAATAGCAGGTTACCGCCACATTCCATAGCAGGTTATACAACTAAAACCGTACAAGTCTCGTATTGTTTCTTTGGATTTCCAACGAATGATCAGGCCAAGGAACTTCCCATTGCCACATGAGAATGCCTCTGGATGGACATCCCCGAGAACCAAACCGGAACTCTACCAACACAAGGCCGGGTTACCCCTAACTGAGTAACAATTGACCGAATATGCCATCCCTCGGTCCTTTGGGACCTTTCAACCGAGCGCTCGTAATCAATTCGCACAATCATAAAGTGTTTTCAACATGAGTAAGCATCTGGGCTCCATACCATGATACCACCCTTTTCCAGAAGGAAATGCACACATCCTAAAGGGCGCTACCCCTCATAACCTTGCTGCATCTTTCCTGTTTTGACCATTCACGGGGTGTGAGGCTCGACGAAGTCACGTCCACAAAAACATACTTTATACAAAAGCCATGCTTTGGGTCAACAAATGATCATAGAAATGATCACCAAGATAGACGATCAAATAAACGATCCTATCACAAATAATCAACACAATGATCATTTACAGCAACACTCAGCATGTCACATTACCAAATTGGGAATATATCGCTGATAACCTTCAACTACATAACCTCTGAGCTCGTACGTCTCAGAGAAGGGTGTTAAGCTAAAAGAATAAATTCTTCGCCACCAACAGAAATATATTTGAAAGAAATCTGCTTTATATCTCAATTTGTAATGTCAGACATACAATCCATACAAGTCTGTTCCGGGCTCGAACAAAACCGAAGGCACTTACAAAGAAGTCCTTGCAATCCGGATATTCACAATCCTGATCGGATTCACCATCACATATGGAGAACTATATACCGGAGCAACTCGGTGCAGAGTCAATCGACAGGTCATCCTATCGTTCTCGCAAATACCGGGTCTTCAACACCGATCTTCAAATGCAATTCATAACGACGTATCACATATTCGGAATGGGTTATACGACCCCATGGTCCTTTCCCGGTTAACCCGAATAGTGAGCGCTTATTCAAAAATAAGTGTGGCATTCAAATTCAAGCAAATCACAATAAATACCCATTCAAAGGGAAATATTAATAGTCAGTTATTGAACTATCAATAGATATGCACACATCACCAGATCCCAAATAATTTTCCAAAATATTTATTTCCCAAAAATATCTTTACAAGATATATAATCCTCACACTTCAAAAATAAATCAATATTTATTTTTAAACAAGTTCCCCTTTCTTTTATAAATTCCATAGTGAATTTATATTTCACAGTATCCATGCATATACGATTTCAATTATTCATTTCAATTTATCTTCAAAAAGATAAATTCTCAAAATATTCACTTTATATTGGAAAACGTCTCCATACTTATTTATTCATAAGTAATTCACAATTTTATTTATTTTCAACACTTAGAAAATATTCAATATACTTAAATCGAAATTAAGTATATATTTCATTCTTTAAGGAAATCATTCTCTTAAACATATTTATTTGGGCCAAAACGAATGTTACGTAAAACATCGTTACGACGTCCCAAAATCACTAGTATAGGGATTCGAAATTAAAATAGATATATAAATCCCAATACTATACAAAACATTTCCTTTCGGAAATCATTTACTATAACAACAGTGTTATAGTCCACCATTTCCTTCTATTTCTCGAAAACGTCTATTTCAACAATAAATGTTAAAATCTATGGTTTCGAATCTCAACACAATTTAAAACATCGTTAGATCATTTTAATTCTATTTAAAACATCAAATCTAAACACTTTCTTTAACATATTATTCACTATTCAAAAACGTGAATATACTACGTTAACACATTTCATCCTTTTATTCATTTTATTTCAAAGGATTATTCACAGTCAAAACGTGAATATAACTCCATTAATAGGTTTCAACAATTTACTTATCAAAATAAGTCGTTTGCGAATTTATAAAACAACGTTTATAAATTCCATTTCTATTTATCTTATAACATCTTTCTTTACAAATTTTCTTTATTAACCTATTCACTTTATATCTCAATTATGAACCAAAAGTCCATATTATAAGTTAAACACTTATAATTTATTTCTTTGCAAAATCGTTCCTTTGAACTTCATAATTATAAATCTTATAACTTATAAGATTCAATTATTTATCCAAAACTATTCTTTTAATAACTTTATAAAATTTATAAATCTTACTATTTATAAATTTCATTTATAACTTCACCATTTTTAATTTTATAAATTCCATTCATTTACAAAATTCATTTTCACTTCATTCAAACACTTATAAAAACTCGTTTTATAATGTCAATACTTCAATTTATAAATATCCATTTATAAATCTCTTAATATAAATCAATTTATATTATTCTTTTAAAACGTCTTCAAAGTCCTTTAAAAACTTCATCATTTTGATTTATAAAATAATCAAATTTATAAATCCTGTATTTAAACTTTTATAATGAATTCAAAAATCCCGATTTAAACCATTTTATAAAAACATTAATCCATATTTCTCAAAAATCAACTTTAACCGTATTTCTCAAAAATCAATTTTTTTAACTATATTTCACAAAAACCATAATTTTATAACTTTTAAAAATTATAACGTTTATTTATTTAAAATGGATCAATTCCAAAAATATAGAATATTTTCAAAAATCACTTTAAAAATCATTTTAAAATTCCAAAATTTGGTCCAATGATGCTACATACCAAATAGCCAATCACGACAACAACGATATCATATATCGATATGATAATCCATCAAATATCAAAATATCTGAAATCAAATAAATACTGTTGAGGAATCCAGTTGGATCCCTCCAACCTGTTTTCCTGCATCCAAAAACATTAGCATAATACCAATTCCGCTCCAGTACGGAATTATCGCGGTATATGGGATTTAAAATATTATCCGCTTAATAGACGGCGCAATAGGGTCTCATCCGCTAAACAAATGCGGGAAATCAATAACTCCAATATATACATATGCCAATATATATATATATATATATATATATATATATATATATATTGCTATTACATATAATACCAATTTCACTGTTTATGAAATATTCGCGGTATATGTTTTTAATAAATAACATCCGCTTACTAACGGCGTATAATGTCTATTTTAACAATCAATAGATAACAATCATCATTCAAACATGCATTCAAATATTTTAAATCTAACTATTTAAAAAAAATCGAAACTGATTCGATTGAGTGAGAAGTTCTCACCTTGATTTAATTTCGTTTTAGCGATTTATTTCGAATAAAATTAAACGCGCGTTTAATTTTACCCGAAAACCTCACTAACTCCAAACGACTCTAATCCAACTCCATCGCGTAGTGCTCGTCCATACGATTCCAACGCAACTGTTTTCGCGCGTTTTCGACCTTGTATGAAAAAGATATCAATTTTACAAGTTTACTCGATTTTTATAACTATAATTACAACATTAATTAACTATTTTTCAACCTAGCTTCATATTAGCCATAGGATCCACTTCCACCAGATCATTGCCGCATGCTCCTTCTCCCTCTCCCTCACGTTTTCACGTCTCCAGTAACTAGAACGCGCAAATAAACCCATAAGCTCATGAACTAAGGCTACACATTTCCACCACCTCGAGCATCGAAACTCCATCAGGTCGCCACCACGTCGAATCTCGTCACGAGCTCTATCTTCGGCCATAAGCATGAGAAGCTCGGTCATCTATGTTGCACGCAATTCAAGGCCAAACGGCCCCTCTTTGAACTCGAATCCCCATTGATCCACTTCGAGTTTTTCAATCATAACCGTTGGATGCCAAGAGCTTGTTGAGCTCAACACTTTTGTAGTTGATGACTTCGTGAATTGATTCACGGATTTTGAGAAAATTGGGGGAGATTGACGATGCTTTCTGGCCATTCAATTCAGAGGTGGCGGCTGCATATAGTTAGGTTTAGGGTTTAGTTATTTTTATTTTTTTTTGGAAATTAAGGTCTATTTATAGAGAATTTTATGAACACTATTCATTCCGATTTTCCAAACTCCGATTTACGCGCCGAAACTGACGTTCCTAGGGTTTATCCCGCGTTCCGGGCACAATGGAACAGGTTTCGGAAGCTAATTTGGACATCTGTGCAAGTTATGGCAACAAACGTTCGATTTAAATTAAACCGATTTAATCGATTTTCTAGGCGTTTTAATTTGTACCGGACAAACGGTAAATCCAATTGACTTGAAATTTGAAACCTTACAATAATATCACATTACGGATCCGACGAAACTGGTTTCGTCAAAATCCGAGACTTTTTGAAAAATGGCCATTTTAACTCGCCAAATTAATATTAAAAACAATTCAATGCGTTTCGAGCTGCCACGATCAAATGATAGCTCCGATTGACACGAAAATTGAAATCCGATAATAACTAACTATTATGGATCCAATGGAACTGGTTTCGTTCAATTCTGATTCTGTTCAAAAATTGACTATTTTCACTAGTCGATTTAAATATTAAAATATTCAATTTTCACAAATTAACTCTTAATTCGATTTTAAAAGTTCTAAAATATCATTCTAACTTCAATATGATAAAATAAAATTTTACAAGTCATTTACAATCATATTTAACTCAATTTTCAATTATTTCCATAATTTAACATATTAAATTATCGATTTAATTATCCAATTAAATCCAATTATTCAAAATAAAATTTATTCGACTAATAAATTCACTTATAAATATTTAAAATTAATTAAATATTCAAATTTTAATTAAATAAAATTCTGGGTCGTTACAAGATGTATATTTGTGATATATATACTGTCATTTTTTTTTCAGATCGAGCCGCGCAAAGGAGACTATGGCGAATTTTTCCGAAAATTTAAGGCGTTAGAAAAAGTTTGGGGAAAATTGAAATTTTTTGAAAACTATAACTTTGATTTTGGAATTGAAAGTTAAACTATAGTAGTTGTTTTTGAAAGGATAACTAAGTATGATTTGAAAACTTAGTAAAGTATTGTAAGAAGTTTAACTATGGATTTTTGGAAAGTTAATAGATTCTGTAACTTTTCTTACTTGTTGATTTCGAGGACGAAATTCTTTTAAGGGGGGAAGATTGTAACGACCCAGAATTTTAATTAATTAAAATTTGAATATGTAATTTATTTTAAATATTAATAAGTGAAATTTATAAGTCAAATAAATTTTTATTTGAATAATTGGATTTTATTGGATAATTAAATCGATAATTTAATATGTTAAATTATGGAAGTAATTGAAAATTGAGTTAAATATGATTGAAAATGATTTGTAAAATTTTATTTTATCATATTGGAGTTAGAACGATATTTTAGAACTTTTAAAATTGAATTTAAAGTTAATTTATGAAAATTGAATATTATAATATTTAAATCGACTAGTGAAATTAGCCAATTTTTGAACAGTCTCAGAATTGGACGAAACTAGTTTCATTGGATCCGTAATAGTTAGTTATTACCGGATTTCAATTTTCGTAGCAATCGAAGTTACCGTTTGATCGTGGCAGCTCGAAACGTATTGAATTGTTTTTAATATTAATTTGGCGAGTTAAAATAGCCATTTTTCAAAAAGTCTCGGATTTCGACGAAACTAGTTTCATCGGATCCGTAATGTGATATTATTGTAAGGTTTAAAATTTCATGTCAATCGGATTTACCGTTTGTCCGGTACAAATTAAAACGCCTAGAAAATCGTTTAAATCGGTTTAATTTAAATTGAACGTTTATTGCCATAACTCGCACAGATGACCGAATTAGCTTTCGAAACCTGTTCCATTGTGTCCGAAACGCGGGGTAAACCCTAGAAATGCTGGTTACGGCACGTAAATCGGAGTTTGGAAATTCCAGAATGAATAGTGTCGTTCGTTTTCCTATAAATAGACCATACTCTCTCACAAAATAAAATAAAAAAATGAAACCCTAGCCGCCTCCATATACTGAACGGCCAGCGGTTCACCTTCTTCCTCCACGTTTTCCTCCCAATCTAGGCGAAATTAGATGAAGGCTCCAACTAACAAAACGTAGAGCACTCCGAGTACTCCAAATCCAACGGTGATGATCATCATCGGAGGTCAGGATTCGCCAGAATCGACCGAGGAAGAGCTCACGGTCGCGCACGTGTTTCTCGACCATAATGGAGCCAAGCTTCGAGCTGTTCATGGTGGAGGTAGAGCAGGAGATGGGGGTCAAGATGCAAGTTTCTGATCGTGCTATAGCTCGTCGAGATGGCGGTAGTTCAAAACCCTAGTTGGGCATGTTGGGTTCGGCCTTGCTATCTGGTACGCGCGTTAAGTAACGTGAAGGAGAAAGGGGGGCGCACGGATCTGAAGGGAAGTAGGGTATCCAACGGCCAGGGATTGTTTTGGGTTAATTTTTAAAATTATGTTGTAATTGTTTATATTAAATTCGTGTAACTTCATAAATGCATAACTTTTTCATACGAGGTCGAAAACGCGCGAAACCAGTTGCGTTGGAATCGTATGGACGAGCACTACGCTATGGAATTAGATTGGAGTCGTTTGGAGTTAGTGAGAATTTCGGGTAAAATTAAACGTCCGTTTAATTTTATTCGAAATAAATCGCTAAAACGAAATTGAAATCAAGGTGAGAACTTCTCACTCAATCGAATCAGTTTCGATTTTAATTTTAAATAGTTAGATTTAAAATATTTGAATGCATGTTTGAATGATGATTGTTATCTATTGATTGTTAAAATAAACATTATGCGCCGTTAGTAAGCGGATGTTATTTATTAAAAACATATACCACGAATATTTCATAAACAGTGAAATTGGTATTATATATAATAGCAATATATATATATTGGCATATGTATATATTGCAGTTATTGATTTCCCGCATTTTTTAGCGGATGAGACCCTATTGCGCCGTCTATTAAGCGGATAATATTTTAAATCCCATATACCGCGATAATTTCGTACTGGAACGGAATTGGTATTGTGCTAACATCTTTGGATGCAGGAAAACAGGTTGGAGGGATCCAACTGGATTCCTCAACAGTTTTTTTTTTATTTCAGATATTTTGATATTTGATGGATTATCATATCGATATATGATGTCGTTGTTGTCGTGATTGACTATTTGGTGTGTAGCATCATTGGCCCAAGTTTTGGAATTTTAAAATAATTTTTAAAGTGATTTTTGAAAATATACTATATGTTTGGAATTGATCCATTTTAAATAAATAAACGTTATAATTTTAATGCTATAAAAATAATGATTTTATAAAATAGTTAAAACGGGATTTCTGAATTTATTGTGAAAAGTTTAAATATAGGATTTATAAAATTAATTTTTTTATAAATCAAAATGGTGAAATTATAAAGGAGTTTAAAGACGTTTTAAAATATTAATATAAATTGATTTATATAAAAGATTTATAAATTGATAATTTGTAAATTTAAATATTTGAATTTTAAAATGAGTTTTTATAAGTGTTAGAATGAATTGTGAATGAATTTCATAAATGAATGAAATTTATAGAATTATAAATGGTGAAGTTATAAATGGAATTTTATAAGCAGTAAGTTTATAAAATTTATAAAGTTATTAAAAGAATGGTTTGGATAAATAATTGAATCTTATAAGTTATAAGATTTATAACTATGAAGTTCAAAGGAACGATTTTTGCAAACAAATAAATTATAAGTATTTCATTTATAATATGAACTTTTAGTATATCATTGAGATATGAATTGAGATAGGTTAATAAAGGGAATTTATAAAGGAAGTAGTTATAAAATAAATAGAAATGGAATTTATAAACGTTGCTTTATAAATCCGCAAACGACTTATTTTGATAAGTAAATTGTTGAAACCTATTTATGGAGTTATATTCACATTTTAGATAGTGAATAATCCTTTGAAACAAAATGAATAGAAATGATGAAATTGGTTAACAAAGTATATTCACGTTTTTGAATAGTGAATAATATGTTAAAGAAAATGTTTAGAAGGTGATATTTTGAATTGAATTAAAACGATCTAACGATGTTTTAAAATATGTTGAGATTCGAAACCATAGATTTCAACATTCATTGTTGAAATAGACGTTTTCGAGAAATAGAAGGAAATGGTAGACTATAACACTGTTGTTATAGTAAATGATTTCCGAAAGGAAATGTTTGTATAGTATTGAGATTTATATATCTATTTTAATTTCGAATCCCTATACTAGTAATTTTGGGTTGTCGTAACGATGTTTTACGTAACATTCGTTTTGACCCAAATAAATATGTTTAAGAGCATGATTTCCTTAAAGGATGAAATATATACTTAATTTCGATTTAGGTATATTGAATATTTTCCAAGAGTTGAAAATAAAAAGATTTGTGAATTACTTATTAAATAAGTATGGAAATGTTTTCCAATATAAAGTGAATATTTTGAGAATTTATCTTTTTGAAGATAAATTGAAATGAATAATTGAAATCGTTTATTCATAAATATTTTCATTTATAAATTCATTATGGAATTTATAAAAGAAAAGGGAATTTGTTTAAAGATAAATATTGATTTATTTTTGAAGTGTGAAAATTATATATCTTGTAAAGATATTTTTGGGAAATAAATAATTTGGAAAATTATTTGGAATCTGGTGATGTTGTGCATATCCATTGATAGTTCAATAACCGACTATCAATATTTACCTTTGAAAGGTATTTGTTGTGATTTGTTGAATTTGAATGCTACACTTATTTTTAAATTATTGCGCTCGTTATTCGGATTACCCATTCCGAATAGTGATACGACGTAATGGATAGCATTGATGATCGGTGTTGAAGACCGGATATTTTTGAAAGCGAAAGGACAACTCGTCGATTGTCTTTGCACCGAGTAGCTACGGTATAGAGACTCCCTATGTAATGGGAAGTCCGGACGTGATTAGGGATTATCCAGATTGCAAGGACTTTTTGTAAGTGCCTTTGGTTCTGTTCGAGCCCGGAACAGACTTGTATGGATTGTATGTCTGACATTACAAATTGTGATATAAAGCCGATTTCTTTCAAATATATTTCTGTTGGTGGCGGAGAATTTATTATTTTAGCTTAACACCCTTCTTTGAGACGTACGAGCTCAAAGGTTATGTAGTTGAAGGTTTTTAGCAATATATTCCCAAATTTGGTAATGTGACATGCTGAGTGTTGCTGTGAAATGATCATTGTGTTGATTATTTGTGATAGGATCATTTGTTTGATCGTCTATCCTGGTGATCATTTCTATGATCATTTGTTGACCCAAAGCATGGCTTTTGTATAAAGTATGTTTTTGTTGGACGTGACTTCGTCGAGCCTCACACCTCGGGAATGGTCAAAACAGGAAAGATGCGGCAAGGTTATGAGGGGTAGCGCCCTTTAGGGTATGTGCATTTCCTTCTGGAAAAGGGTGGTATCATGGTATGGAGCCCAGATACTTACTCATGTTGAAAACACTTTATCATTGTGTGATGATGGTGACGAGCACTCGGTTAAAGGTCCCAAAGGACCGGGGGATGACATATTCGGTCAGTTGTTACTCAGTTAGGGGTAACCCGGCCTTGTGTTGGTAGAGATCCGGTTTGGTTCTCGGGGATGTCCTTCCAGAGGCATTCTCATGTGGCAATGGGAAGTTCCTTGGCCTGACCATTTGTTGGAAATCCAATTCCCAATACGAAACTTGTACGGTATTAGTTGTAGAACCTGCCATTTACTTATGGTGGTCACCACTGTTTAGATGGTAGCTATAGTAGGCATACGATAATGGTCGTATGTTGGCTAAGATTTATATTCTACTTTCGAAATGAATTTTTCCTACACTATGCACTAGTAATAATATCAAATGTTCTTTTTAATGCGTATCAAGCATCTTTGACTATCATAAGGAGAAATCTCCTCCGATTCTGCGTTTGCATTGTGTGTGTGTGCGGGAGGCCTTATGGTAGTCTCATTTTTAAAAGCATTGCGAGTTGACTTTAAAAATATTCCTCTATTTTGATTTTTCAAAGATAAATAAACTGTTTTAAGTTCTCGCACCAGTCACATGACTGACTCGGAGTTTATTGTTTTCCTTCCTAAACTCTGGGTGCCCGCCAATTTCCACACGGCCAGTTAAGAGTTAGGTTTATCAGAATATTCTGGAGTTGCTGCAGGTAAGCTGGATGGCATAGCGTATTACTAGTATATAGTATTTCTTTTCCGCTGTTTGATGTTGTTGTTGTTGTACACTCTGATGATATGATGTAATGAAATGTAATGTATGAAATGTAATAACTAATATAGTTCTTTGTTTAAAGATTATTTATTTATTTATTATATGTTGTTCCGCTACGAATTGTGAGATTCTGTTATTGTTCTGTTGTTTTCTATTCCGTTCTATTTTCTATTTTCTTTCCTCTCTATTTTCTATCTTTTTTTCTCTCCTTCTCTCTTTTTCTTTTTCTTAAACATTGAGAATTCGTATTTCTGTTCATCTTGAATTAATCTATGGAGATTAGTGTATATTTAAGGAGTACGAATTTGCGGGTCCTCACATCACATTAGCTGCTTATATCCAGAGAAACACTATAATGTTATGTTGTAGAAATATGTGTGATTCGACTGTATTATGCTTTAGGGCATCGATTTAATGATAAAAGAATATCTTTTTTGTGGAAAAAGACAAACCAATCGATCTGAAAGAATCAGCTATCTTATTGAGTTGGGTTTGATTATTCTCCCATTTCTTTCAATTTATCATAACCGAGAATTATGGTTGAAGGTTTTAATTCATTAACGCATTAAACGAAAAAATTGAAAGGTTTGATCATTAAGTGTAGTTGTAGAAACTTTATAGTGATCAGTAAATGTATTACCAAACTTTATGGTTTTTCCCTATACATTTGCACATGCTTATCTATCATCATCTATACTATCATATGTATTGTCATACTGAAACCACTGAAAAGTAATCATTTTGTTTTAATTCTGATTTAGGTATTAATGTGCACTCTTATTTGTGAGCATTGATGTAATCACAACAAGGGTAATATGATATTTGGTTACAAATTATCATTAATGACTATTTTTTATAACAAATATGTATACTTGGGTTTGTTTATGTAATTTCAATTCATTAACATTTTGAGTTATAGATTATGAAATTAGTTTGTTGATTTTCTAATCGGTAGAAAGAGAATCATTTGCAGATTCAAACTTTCTATTTACTGTCATCTTAATAATGAAATTTCAAAATTATATTATACATACTATATAAGCGGTGGTGATGAAAGATTCAAAGGATATATAATTTGATTTTAAATTTGGTTAATATATATATATATATATAACTCTAAATGATAAATTTAGTTTGCAATTTGATAAATTAGTGTGTTTTAAGCTTATTATTATGCCTATCCTGGTTATGATCACATTCTAAGTAGAATAATGGTTCTCAATGTGTGTAATCCTCTAATAACTCTATAACAATAGCGGCAATTGAAGTAATGCGAGTAGCATACCTAAAAGTAGAGGAGAAGAAGAAAGAGATTCCATGGATAATGTAAGAATGTAGTTTTGTTAAAATTTTACATTTTTTCATTAATTGAATACACAATTCAAAATTTTGTTTTTCTCATCTTTGATTGAAAGGATGAGAAAATGTTTGAAAAGATCAAATTATTTGTTGAATGGTATAAGTGTAGTTATGGATATACTATACTTGATAGTTCAGTACATGTATCACCTAATATTTTATAACAAAAGGAGAAACCATTTCAGCGTCTCATTTTTTTATGTTGAAGTAGACAGTACCCTTTCAACAACAAGAATATAATTAATGCCTTTTATGGTTTGACTCATGTTGATTTGTTAATATGTGGTAACTTATGCATGCTTTTAGAACTTATTGTCGAATCATAGGTTTTGATTGCTGAAAAGACAAAATAATTCACGAACTAACGACTACAACAACATCTAGACTTAATGACTCAAAGTATGGTTCATACAGTTATATATTTTTACAAGAGTCGTCAAATATGTATATAGATTCTAGTTTAGTGCTTTGTTAAAATCTTTCCTCAAGAATCATCATTCACATTCCAATAAACTTGCATGCATATTTTTATCAAAATCAAGTTTTCAAAAAATGCATTAAGTAGGGCTCGAACCCAATTCACTAGTTTGGAAAGCAAGTACTCTAACCAAATGAGCTACTACAATTTTTTCTTAATAATAGAATTCAGTCAACTGAATACAGTCAGTCAGTCGACTGAATCTGTGCATTTTAACATATTTGTGCACGATTTTTTTACATGTCTTTACTATTCAGTCGACTAACCATTTTCGACCAATCGACTGACCTGAACCCAACTGTCGTATTTTGAAAAGACATTTCCATTCTACGAAAGGTTGCGATCCTTCTTTGAACGGAAATGGTTGCTTCTTTGGGTCAGAACTCTTCACCAATGGCAGCAACCCTATGTCTACTATAAGTACATGTTCCCAAACACTTCATATTCACCGAAATTCATTCTAACATTCTTATATTCTTCTTGTTCTCTCATTCTTACATTCAAACAGCAAACAAGCATTTCACTGCATTGAATCTTCAAATATATTTCATAATCTTTGATTCTTAGCGTTACCTTCTCTTCATGCCTTCACACACACTTCATATACTTGAGGATTTGATTATAGGAGGTTTGTACTATCAGAGACAAATCAGTGTTATCAAGTACACACATTGTCAGATATTCTTTTGTATTAGTAAAGTCCTCTTCTGCTGCTGAGGCGAAAATCCTGTTCTGCCGCTCAGGTGTCTATTCTGCTGCTCAGACTGTGTATACCTGTTCCTCTCGGTTAAGTGAGGATTATTGTTTTAGTCAATTTTCAAAAGGAGTCTAGGACTGGACGTAGGACGGTGCTCCGAACCAGTATAAAAATCTCTGGTGTAATTTTTGTTTTATTACTGCTTTTATATTTCGCATTATTTACTACATTACTATGCTCTGCATTATTATATCCATATTTCTCGGTCCTAGCACACTTTCATTTGGTATCAGAGCATAGTCACTTTCATTTGGTGTCAGAGCATTGATTCATTTCGTATCAGACCCTGAATTCTATCGATCATCATAACATCATAGAATAATGGCCAGAAAACGATCCAGTCGCAATACAACGGGCAAAATTTCTGTCAAAGCCACCAGTGAGGACTACAAAAAGGTACTTTCTGATTTACAAATTTCAGTAAAAGATAATAATGAATTAGTTAGTATAAGCAATAATATTTCAAAGCTTAATTTTATTATTTTAGAAAAATTAAAATCTGTTGAACTTGAAAATGAGAAATTGAAAAATGAAAAGTTAAATTTAGAAAATCAACTTGGTGTTTTAGAGAATAATTTTATAACCGCTAAAGATTTTCTAGATGAGAAAAACACCATATTTAAAAACAAAATTAAAAGAAATTTTTGATTTGAAAAGACAAAATGAGTTATTACAATTTGACGCAGCTTTGACTAGGCTCGAACAGTTTAGATACCAAACTGTCTCAACCTATCCAGGATCTTCCTCACGAAATGATGATTTCGTGTCAAATAAACCGATAGAATGATAAATGCTCAATTCCGTTGATCGTGATGATGCCAGAATCTAGCAATCTCCGACCCGTTGATCTCGCAAGATGCCGTGTTGAAAGATCTACAATTCGATCGTTGATCACTCGTAAGTGATACCGAGAATTGGCTTTAAATTCGTTTATTCGCTCACGAATAACCCGAAGATGGAAAGAAGAAGGAGATCGCACTCAACTTCCAACAATGGTGGCCAAAGCTCACACACAAATTTATTTTCAAAAAAAATCAACCACTTTACAAATGACAACACACCCCTATTTATAGGAAATTACAACACACACATGCGACTCAACACATGCGACTCATGACCTAACATATATGACTTAACATCAAACGATTTACAACATCATACGACTTAACAACAATGCGACAAAAGAAATCAACATACGACTTAACAACATACGACTTACAACATCATACGATTTAACAACAATTCGTCATAATAAATCAACATACGACTTAACATCATACGACTTAAGAAGATAGCACAGCTTCAGGAATGACTTAAGCGACATAAGGAATCAGTATACGACTTAACTCAACACATACGACTTAAGAAGATAGCATAGCTTCAGGAACGACTTAAGCGACATAAGGAATTAGTATACGACTTAACTCAACACATACTACTTAAGAAGATAGCACAGCTTCAGGAACGACTTAAGCGACATAAAGAATCAGTATACGACTTAACTCAACACATACGACCTAAGAAGATAGCACAGCTTCAGGAACGACTTAAGCGACATAAGGAATCAATGCGGCATAACTGAGCGATTTATAGAAATGCGGCATAAGTGAACGACTTATCATGGTACGTTGCATCATCCTCTCCTGGTTGAAAGGAATTCGACCCCGAATTTACACTTTCCTCTTCTTCGACATACTTATTCTCATGATATGGAATCAAGTGTTTGACATTGAAAACGTCAGCAGTATGGATATGATTCGGCAATCTTAACTGATAAGCATTCTCATTAACCTTTTTCACGATTTCCAAAGGGCCAATCTTTCTAGATGCTAGTTTGTTGTAAGTACCAATAGGAAATCGATCCTTAGTCAATACTGCATATACAAAATCTCCTTCTTTGAACTCAACATTTCGTCGTTTAATATCTACGGATTGCTTATATTTATCATTCTCCTTAAGCAATCATTCCTGCACAACCTTGTGGCACTCTTGCAATTCATTCAAAAAAATCACTAGCTCGTTTGATTACCCATGCAATTCGTTAACTGCATGGTTGTGTGCAAACTCAGCTTGACACAGCTTGGAATCCCAACTCTTCAAATTGTCATTCATGAGGCATCTCAATAGATTACCTAGGGATCTATTCACAACTTCTGTCTTTCCATCCTTCTGTGGATGATAAACACTACTAATTTTAGTTTTGTCCCGACCATTCTCCAAAGACTCATCCAAAAATGACTCATAAAACGAGTGTCTCTATCCGATACAACAGATTCAAGCAACCCACGAAGACGATAGATCTCTATGAAGTATAACTGTGCGACGTTAAATGCATATGCAGTCTTCTTGCATGCGATAAAGTGTACCATTTTTGAAAACTGATCAACCACCATGTAGATAGAATCATTGCCATGTTGCGTCCTCGGCAAGCCCAATACAAAGTCCATACTAACATCCACCCATGGCTTAGTAGGTATAGGCAACGACATATATAAACCTGCATTTGTTGCGGTCCCCTTTGAAACTTGACAAATATGGCACCTTTGAACGAACTTTTCAACCTTCTTCCTCATTGACGGCCAAAAATAGGACTTTGAGATCAACTGCATAGTACGGTCGCAGCCCACGTGTCCTTCTTCATGTAATTCTTTGATGATTTTCATTCATAGACTGCAATCTGGAATACACAACTGATTTCCTTTGAATAGAAAACCTTCAACCAGCATATATTCATCCATGTTTCCCTGCTTGACTTTGTCTAGGATTTCTAAAAAATATGAATCTGAAGTAAGAAAATCTGGAAGTAAGTCAAAACCCATCACCTCTACTCGCATGGTTGTTAGTAAATTATTCCTCCGACTCAATGCATCGGCGACGCGATTAGTTACTCCAGATTTGTGCTTTATGACGAATGTAAATTGCTGCAAATAAGCTATCCACTATGCGTACCTAGCTGCAATTTTATTCTGCCCTTGTAAATGTTTCAATGCTTCATGATCTGTATACAAAACAAATACTTTATGGAACAAGTAATGTCTCCAATGCTTCATGGCCTGCACAATAGCATAAAAACTCCACATCATAAGTACTGTAACTCATTTTTGCTCCAGAAAATTTTTCACTGAAATAGGCAATTGGACGTCCCGTCTGACTCAACACTCCTCCGATTCCAACTTTGGACGCATCTGTATGTAACTCAAATAGTAACTGAAAATCTGGCAACACTAGAATCGGTGCTGAGGTTAAAAGTTCCTTGATTTGTTCAAAAGCAGATCCTCCCTCTTTCGTCCATGAAAACTGCTTTCCTTTCATATAATCAGTAATAGGAGCCATTACACTACTAAAGTGCGGTATAAATCTTCAATAAAATGAAGTTAATCCATGGAAACTTCTGATTTCTGTTATAGTTTTGGGCTATAGCCAATTTTTGATTGCGGCTACTTTACTCTGGTCCACTTGTATCCCTTTCTAGTACACGACATAACCTAGAAATAAAATACTTGGCGTCATGAACATGCATTTCTTCGTCGCTGCATAGAACTGTTCTTGACGAAGAATAGTTAACACCTTTCACAAGTGTTGAATGTGCTCCTCTGTGCTAGCACTATATATCAAGATATCATCAAAGTAGACTACAACAAACTTTCCGATGTAAGGTCTGAAAATTTGATTCATCACCCTCATAAATGTGCTTGGTGCATTAGATAGACCAAATGACATGACCAGCCATTCATATAATCCTTCCCGAATCTTGAATGTTGTCTTCCATTCATCACCTGGTCTTATGCGAATCTGATGATAACCACTCTTAAGGTTGATCTTAGAAAAGATTACAGACCCACTGAGTCGATCCAATAGATTATCAAGTCTTGGCATAGGAAATCTGTATCTGACAGTTATTTTGTTGAGTGCCCTACTGTCTGTACACATTCTCCATGAACCATCTTTCTTTGGTACCAACAGAGCTGGTACAGCACAAGGACTGAGACTCTCTCGAACACGCCCTTGCTTAAGCAACTCCTTAACCTGTCTCCTCAACTCTTCATGCTCTTTTGGACTCATATGATAATGTGGCCTATGCGGTAAAATAGCACCTAGCACTAGATCAATTTGATGTTGTTATCTCTTAGTGGCGGTAATTCCTTGGGTAATTCCACAGGAAAGACATCTTCAAATTCATTTAACGCCGGTCTAACATCCGTAGGAATTTCAAGATCTTCACTTATTTCATACCCAATCAACATAAACAATTCAGCACTATCTTTCACTTCTTTAACAAATTCTCTCGTAGATAATAGACTAGTTGATTCCACATTCTTCTCTGACTTGCTTTCAGTTTGTTCACGCTTCTTAGGAACTAAGGTAACTTGAGTACCTTCGAACATGAAACTGTAGCTGTTGGTGCGACCATTATGTTGTATAGCTCTATTATATTGCCATGGTCTTCCTAATAGTAGAAGACATACATCCATATCGACAACATTACACCATATATCATCTTTATACTTCTTTCCAATAGAAAATGTAACGAATGCACGTTTTCCCACTGTCACTTCTCCACCTTTCTTTAGCCATGCCAGTTTATAAGGTCTAGGGTGTTTTTCAGTCTTCAACCCTAACTTCTTGACGGCTTCTTCAGAAATAATATTATCGCAGCTTCCCGCATCAATAACAAATCGACAAACCTTTCCCAAGATAGTACATGTAGACTGAAAGATATTGCTTCTCAGCCAACTAGAATCATTCTCATGCTTTGGCATTAAACAAGACCTCCTCATCATCAAGTTACACCATTCGTCTCCTGACACAACTTCTTCATCTTCATCAAACTTCGATGGTTGAGAATAATCAATTTCAGCTTCCACATCCTCATACTCACATTCCTCTGCAACCAATGCTCTCTTCTTTGGCTTTGTACATTCATTACTTTTATGGCCAAACTCCTGACAATTATAGCACTTGATACTGTTATTGAGCTTTGCTTTAGCGGCTTCATTGACAATTGTTTTATTGACTGTCTTGGAAACATTAGCACTGCTACTAGCACCCTTATTATGGTTGTTAGAACCCGTAAACACACCAATTCCCCGTTTCCCTTGTTTCTCCCAAGCTAGAGCTTTCTGATGTGCTTCAGCAATAGACATTGGATTAAACATATTAACCATGTCTTGAATTTTCATTTGTAATCCTCCAATATATCTAGCCGTTAGCTGTTCCTCGGTTTCCATAATATCATTCTTTGTAATCAATTGATATAATTCATCTACATAGTCATTCACTATCTTTGTCCCTTGTCTCAAATTCTACAAACGTTGATACATAAGAGATTGATAATTGTACGGCAAGAAAGTCGCTTTCATCATCTTTCTCATCTTCTCCCAACTGACAACTTTTGATTTTCCCATTCTCTCCCAAGTTAGTATAGTTTGTTGCCACCAAGCCATAGCTTTCCCCTTAGTTTTGTAGCAACTAATTGGACTCTGCACTTCTCAGGCACATCCTTGAATTTCAAAATTTCTTCAACATTCGACAACCAATCAAGAAATTCTTCTGCTTGCATACCACCTTTGAATTCTGGAATTTCCATCCTCATACCTGACTCCCATTTACGATCATTTTCTAAATCCAGATATTGATTTCGAACTTGGCCTCGATTTCGATAATGAATACTACCTCCATCACCATTTTCCTCAAAATCGGATGTATTTCGATATCTATCCTGACTATCTACGTCCCTACGACCACACATGTCCCTTCTACCCTGTCTTTCAGCATCATGATATGGTTCATTTTCGAACCCGCGTTGATTTCTTCCCTCTTCATTTCGGTACCCATGGTGGTCTCGCATCATTGAAAATGATGATTCTCTCCTATCTCGATAAGACTGGGGTGGCATCCTCCTTTCTTCCAAAACCGATTATGAAACCCTGTTTCCACTTTGGTTCGAAACCGGTGACGTTCTCCTTTGATTTTGATTCATGTCGTTCATCAATTTCTCCAATTTTTCAATACCCTCATTGAACTTTTCATTGATATGTTGCTCCATCTGCTCAGCTTCTTGCCTTCTGTACAAATCTTCAACATTATGATAGCGATTAGCATGTCTCGGAGGCATGTCATTAAACAATCTCGTTTCCGTCCCTAATTTGGCTTTGATACCAATTGACGCAGCTTTGACTAGGCTCGAACAGTTTAGATACCAAACTGTGTCAACCTATCCAGGATCTTCCTCACGAAATGATGATTTCGTGTCAAATAAACCGACAGAACGATAAGGCTCAATTCCGTTGATCGTGATGATGCCGAAATCTAGCTATCTCCAACCCGTTGATCTCGCAAGATGCCGTGTTGAAAGATCTACAATTCGATCGTTGATCACTCATAAGTGATACCAAGAATTGGCTTCAAACTCATTTATTCGCTCACGAATAACCCGAAGATGGAAAGAAGAAGGAGATCGCACTCAACTTCCAACAATGGTGGCCAAATCTCACACACAAATTTGTTTTCAAAAAAAATCAACCACTTTACAAATGACAACACACCCTACTTATAGGAAATTACAACGCACACATGCGACTCAACACATGCGACTCACGGCCTAACATATAAGACTTAACATCATACGATTTACAACATCATACGACTTAACAACAATGCGACATAAGAAATCAACATACGAGTTACAACATCATACAACTTAATAACAATGTGACATAAGAAATCAACATACGACATAACATCTTACGACTTAAGAAGATAGCACAGCTTCAAGAACGACTTAAGCGACATAAGGAATTAGTATATGACTTAACTCAACACATACGACTTAAGAAGATAACACAGCTTCAGGAACGACTTAAGCAACATAAAGAATCAGTATACGACTTAACTCAACACATACGACTTAAGAAGATAGCACAGCTTCAGGAACGACTCAAGCGACATAAAGAATCAGTATACGACTTAACTCAAAACATACGACTTAAGAAGATAGCACGGCTTCAGGAACGACTTAAGCGACATAAGGAATCAATGCGGCATAACTGAGCGACTTATAGAAATGCGGCATAAGTGAACGACTTATAGAAATGCGGGCTTGATTTCTTGGGTCGTTATCTTATAAGGTAGGCGACTTAAGGCAGGCGACTTAAGGCAGGCGACTTAAGGCAGGCGACTTAAGTCAGGCGACATAAGATGGTTGGCATACGATTGACATAACTGGCTATGTCGAGTTTGTTCCGCCCGCTTATCAGGTGCGCTGCATCACAATCCTCTTTAGATAATTCAGAATCTCAAAATTCCCTTCTTAAAAATGAGAATCGTACGTTGAGAAACGAGAATTCCAAATTAAATGAGAAAATTTATATTTTGAATAATAGTAATATTTCTTTTGAAAATAATAATTGTGACTTTAAGGCTAAATTTGATAAACTTAACACCAAAGTCACAAAATTTAATAAAAGTCAAAGCGATTTAAAATTTTCATAATCTTTGATTCTTAACATTACCTTCTCTTCATATCTTCACAAACACTTCATATACTTGAGGATTTGATTATAGGAGGTTTGTACTATCAGAGACAAATCAGTGTTACCAAGAACACACATTGTCAGATATTCTTTTGTATTAGTAAAGTCCTCTTCTGCTGCTGAGGCGAAAATCCTGTTCTGAGGCTCAGGTGTCTATTCTGCTGCTCAGACCGTGTATACCTGTTCTCCGGGTTAAGTGAGGATTATTGTTTTAGTGAAATTCCAAAAGAAGTCTGGGACAAAACGTAGGACGGTGCTCCAAACCGGTATAAAAGTCTCTAGTGTTATTTTTATTATATTACTGTTTTTATATTTCGACTATTTACTACATTACTATACTCTGCATTATTATGTCCATATTGCTCGGTCCTAGCACACTTTCATTTGGTATCAGAGCATAGTCACTTTCATTTGGTATCAGAGCATAGTTGCTTTCACTTATTTGTCTGCGCCTTTAATTACTTTTTGTTACTTTATTTTTTATTTATTTTTACTTCAATTTTACGTAGCCTTAGATGTCATTGTTGTTAAAAGTAGTCGGTCTTCATATTATAAAAAATGTGCAACGGCTATTTTATGTTGATTTATGAAGTAAACACAAAATATTGTTAACAAAAATGAATGATTATTTGTTAAATGTGAAATTAGACCACGTATGTTAAGCGACTATTTAATAGGAATCAAGAGCTGCATAATGCTAAGAAAAATTGCAATACAATTATTGCATTTAAGAATCTTGGCTTAAACGTAAGCATGTAATTATTTTCACTTCCACCATCAGTTTATGTTACAATACTATGGAGTAATTATACCGAAATATTTTCTAGTTTAGATACATAATGTTAACTGATCGATCTTTGATTTAGAAATCAAACTATTTATGGCTTTTTGGTTTTTTTTGAAGCTCTCTATCAAATGATCAAATTATTCTGAATTTCCATTTTTTATATTCATTTATTGTAATGTATTTGAGTAATAGTTTCATATAGTACTAAAGCCTAGACTACATCTTTATATACATGAAAACTATAAGTGCACATTACATTAAACAAACTGTTCAGCATATAGAAAATATCTCTTCATATTAGAAATTATTGTATAAGTTAGTAATATTCGCATGAAATAACATTTGTCAGGTAAATCACATATATTCTAATACTTTCTCTTTAGTTTATATATCCTTACTTTAAGAGATGCTTATTTTTATAGTGTAAATCCTAATCATTTTCTTTATACTAAAAGATTTCCAAAAAGAGAGAAAAGTCAAATCACTTTCGATCATGAAAGGGGTGAATTAAAAAGAAGAAACGATAGAAGTTCTTTGGTGACTGTTGTGCATGGGATGCAACTCCACTTTTATAACGAAACATATTTACGTAAATCTGAAATAAAATAGATGACAAAGTTTGATTGTTTCAAATTGGGCTAATACAACAATGTTTGATAAATTCTGATTTCATAAGTGTTTCTTATTCTTGGAATTATTTGTTTACACAATTGATCCGAAGATTACTGTTGTTTGGACATGCTAAACAAAATGTAGAACTTATGCTTAAGTTATAGTGCAAAAGTTCTAAAATTTTCGAGACAAAACTGGCCCCAAAATCAGGATTTAAGACCTTGAAAAGACCCAACTATCGACAACTAGTATATCGATCATAAGTTAGGCTTTCAATCAAGCTAGTACGTGTTGCTTTCTTTATTTAACTTCTTTCGTTCTTTAATTTAGCAGGCTTTTGGTCTTTAAATTATCTTTTCATGGGCACGTTTTCTTAATCTTCTTGGTGTTAGTGGTAACGTGAGAAATCATGTCGATGTCATTTATTAGATTAATAAAGATATCAAGAGTACCAAGAGCCTGTAATGTATTGGTTGTTCAAAGAATTACATTTTTCAAAGGGAGTTGTTACTCACAAGTCGGATGTTATAAACCTTCTAAGAGGAGAGAAAGGTCGCAAACACAATTGACTATGAGTCCACATATAATTCGCCTAATGCAGAGGCTCAAGCCCTGGCCCACGTAAGGGCAAACAAGCTAGCGAACGCCTTTTTTCTAATCCTTATATTAGAGGTATCCTCTCCTTGCTGAAAGCATTCCCTTTCTTCCTCTTCTCTCCCATCAAAGAAAAAAATTCCACCTTTGTCCTCAAAAAATTCCACCTTTGGCCAGATATATTACATGCAGAATTAGCCAAGGATAGAAAAACATTGAATAATAGATTTAGGACATCATAACCTAGGTATATTTTGAGTGCTCGCTTGTAGCTTCTTGTATTTTCACTTTTGGACATTGATTGTTAGGTACTTGGGTTGTGTTTCAACCTAATGAAACATGTACGTGAAGACTTCAAAATTCACATATGGAAATGAAATAATTAGATGTAAGGTAAAAATATATAGCTAATGGAGATGTGATATATAGAAACCAAAAATATGATTTCTCAATAAGACAAGGCTCAAGTCTAAAAATATAGTAGAACGACTTAGAGGAGACCATAAAGGAACGACCTTGCTTACTGCCTGAACATAAAAGCATTGTTGTAGTACGGTCAAACCCGCTCCATATTTTTTTTAGTAAGACTAATTCCAATGAAAAACCTCCCCATTAACTCCACTACCTGCTCTACCGCCTATAGATTATAACCACTTTCTTCATTATGGAGATGATAATAATCCTTAATCGTGGGTCTAAGCCATTTTAACTTTCCTTATTTGCTGACTTTGCTTTTAATAATTCACACCAATCAACTAAATTCATATTTTGACATAACATTGAAAACTCATCTTTGAAAACATCCAACAACGTATTAAATTTTCATATGATTCTACGAACGTTATAATGGGTTTAAGAGACTAAAAGCTCTGTGCTTTAGCAATTTTTTATCATTAATTTTTTTAAATAATAATATATTTAATACGCCAATCTTAAATCATCATTAAAATATCATATTCACTTAAAAACGAATTAATACGACATTGAAAACATTTTAGATGAAGTGTTTCTCACCACAACGACATGTAACCTCTCCTTGATGAGGGAAAATATTGCCATCATTCATTCCTTAATTATCCTCTAATGAAATATCATTTTCTCCTTTAGAAGTTTCTATGTTGAAACCATTAAAGTGAAGAATGAATGAGTATTGTAGAGAACGAAGTTAGAAAGAAGGAACATAAGATGATTCAGCGTTTGTTGATGGACTTGGGATTAATAGCCCAAATGAGCCTTAATTAAACAATTCTTTTCCTCTATCACTCTATTCTTATTCTAAATAAGAATGCATAGAAAACTCTTTATTCGTATTATTCACTTACTCCCAAAATTAAATAACTTTTCCATAAAATTGCTAACTATGTTTTCTAAGTGTTTCATACGCCTAGTTAATTAATTTCCCTCGAGTATTTTCCTACACTTCACTAATTAACTAATTTTTTATCCAATTTAATTAGCACTCTAAGTGGCGCACTACACTTTTCATTTAAACTAATTCGTGCATAATTTTTGTCATAATCCTCCATAAAGTTCTTTCCATAAATAATTAACTAGTTAATATTTAAGTGCATTCACTACAGCTAGCTAGTAATTATTTATGTAGTTTGCAAATATATTATTTAACCACATCACTATTCAATCACCACATCATGTCATCGAATATGATGCTAATAATATATATGAATACAGGATGTTACAAAAGTACTCTTTGCCCGATAGAAATCTTAATATCTTTCAATATCATTCGTAAACGATTTTCACTTAAATTACATTTTGATTTAACAATTTGTAAATGATGTCAAACTATAATGTTGGTTTAACAAAATGAACAATAGTATTCAATTTTGATAGTTTAATCAGCATTATGAGTGATGCCAAATACTGTTTAAACACATTTTCAACTTTGGCGTATATAATCCTTTTTCTTTTGACATTGGTGTCAAGATCGGAAAAGAAGAAAAAAATTGCTACAATAAAATTCAACGTGTCAAACCACCATTTATGCTTAAATTGAAATCCTTTACATATTTTACATATATTGAATTGATGTTATTATGTCAGCAATTGACATTTCAACTTTCCATTTTCAAATTATAACATTTTATTTTTCATGCGTAAAACACATATTATTTGTACTAATTATTATGCATCAACATGTGGCACTGCGGGTAGAGTCGGCTGAAGCATCTGGGTTGCCCTAGGCGGCGGGATATTGAAGGCAAAAACAGTAGAGTGGTTTTATGGATTAGAATAATCTAACCTACTGACCTCAGCATTGGGAAGCCGGTATACTACCACTGCCCAATATAAGCTTTGTTTATAAAAGTAGCAATATGAAATTATAAACCATAAGCTTGAAAAGCCTATCAAAAACCACCTGCCTCCCTCGCCTGTGGCATTAACCTGGGGGGTTGCCCTAGACGGCCGCCTGGCTAGCCTAGCCCTGAAACCGGGCCTGATTGCGGGGTGTTTCATTTGTACTATTTAATTTAATTGTGTTGTGCGAAACATCTATCATATCTGCTAATTACTTTGATTTGCACATGCTCCACTTCTGCCATTAATTCTCGTAAATTATAATCGCAATAGAATTATAATATTTTAATCCAACCGCATACTTTTCATTTGCCCTTATATGTAGGGAGTGCCTAAAACTTTTGTTGCCCAAGTCCATATACGCATTTTTGAAAGAAATTTAAAAAGCAAAAACAAACTTTTGCCTGCTACCAGCTTTCAACCTACGTCAGTAGCATTCACTCTAATTATCCTACCGCTAAACCACATATTGCTTGACAATATTGTTTGGTTTACGTTATATATATAAAAAAGTATTTAAAAAATTCGTTGTCCCCAGCCCAGTGGGATGCCCCATTCTGAGGGCTTGGTGGGGTGTCCTCTGGACCGTGCCTGCTTATATTATTTTTTGAATACCCAGGAGAACCCGGCGGACCGGTAAACTCCTAAGGACGGTATAGTAAAGCCGTCGCTGATCCAAGCCCCCATACCCCCCGGTAAATTTATGTAGGATAGGGAAGCACATGGTAGGAATCGAACCTGGGTCTTTTTACCAGAACCCGAGCCTCCTTTCCACTGCGCCGTACCCGCGGACTGCGCCTGCTTATATGAAATTGAAGTAAGCACCCATTAAAAGTTAAAAGTTAACAGTTATTTTCAAATGAAAATTCATACATATAGATGCATAATTTAAAAGTTCAATCTTAATAGGATTATTTATAAACAAAATTCTTTATCGTTTCAAAAACGTGTTTATTAAAACTATATAAATCAATTGTTATTTATACAAACAAACCATGGTAGGTTATCCAAAGATGATATCAACAAAAATAACATAGTGATATACTTGCATTCATAACTTATCCAAATACATTTCATAAAATGATCCATCCAGTCACCTGAACATCATTTAATCTCTATAAATCTCATGACAATGTAAAATGTAGGAATAATAACGCATTCCATATATGAACCAATGTATTGTACACATTTAAGTATTTTGTTCTCTTAATAAAGAGCAATATTTTCAGCGCACAAACAACTCCACATGCAATAACAAAACGGTGAAGAAGGAAAACATTCAAGGTCACAATGATAAAAACAAAATTATTAATCAACAACTTAAATCTAAAAATTATTTATCAACAAACTTAA
Organism: Allium cepa; assembly: GCA_030765085.1. Classification (NCBI taxonomy): domain Eukaryota; kingdom Viridiplantae; phylum Streptophyta; class Magnoliopsida; order Asparagales; family Amaryllidaceae; genus Allium; species Allium cepa. The sequence continues at coordinate 189,587,949 of CM060942.1, forward strand.
ATCTAATTCTTTCACTCTAGTCAAAGTAAAAAATACTTATGTCAAATTTGGGGAAAACATCGTAAATAAAAACAGCACAATGGAGATGCAAGGTATCGGTCCCCGTACCTCTCGCATGCTAAGCGAGCGCTCTACCATCTGAGCTACATCCCCTTGATGAAAATTTTGATCCATGATAGTCTTCTTTGTGTTCTTCTAGTTTTATCAAAAGCCCTTAAAGGATATACAGGAAGCTACCACGATTTCAATTCAGACGCTACGACAATTATGTTTCTACAATGTAGAAGTCAATGGCTTTTTCTTCTTTTTCAAATATTAAAAAAAAAGATTGCTGGTCGAAGCCAAGGGAATTTAATTTCAAGACTTTACATCCACAATTTTAAGCCTTACGATCGTAATGGTGGTCCATAATAATGTTTTTGAAGTAATTGATGCACAACTCTCAGACCGTGCTCTTCAACAAAATACTATGTGAATATGAATACGTTTCTATTAAAGAAAATGTATGAATATTGTATGACGCAATGAAAATATCATGTGTCCATGATTCAATATGCTACACACACAAACAAAAAAATTTATGCTACACCCCTCTCCATTACACTACATCTACATCTACATCCCTACAATTTTAGAGCCACATGTCAAAATGCCATGTAAAGTTCTAGATATGTCCTTACATGACTCAAAATCATCTTCAAATTATTTTGTTTGATTCGGATAATTTTAACATATTCAAAATAATATTTCAAATTGATAGTCAAAATAAATGTTCTAAATGATTGATATTGCTTTAACATTTCGAACATGCCAAAAATTTCAAAATGATAATATTTTTTATGGTCGTGATATTTATAGTGTAGATTGAACATACCTAAGATTTAATTTGATTTTGAACCGTGTATCTCTAAAAACTATAGTGGTATAGTGAAAGCGATCTGTAGTGGACCCTTACACCCACAACACACACACATATGTATGTGTCCGTGTGTATGTGCGCGTATGTATGTGTGTCTTACATTCGTGAACTTTTTTAATCAATTTGTTTTAATTTTTCGATGCAATGAGCAAATGCAAACATTTCTTACGCAAACCAAAACCGATTTTGACACCAAATGTTATAACTTAAGAGGACAGCGACTTAATGATATAACTATATAGAAAATTATACTTTGCTCTATTCGCCATCCGTCTTTTTCTCCAATGGATGAAAAGCTTCTTCAGATGTGCATCACTTCTATAACTTATTGTGTCTTTCTAAAGGAGGGAAAGATAACCAGATATTGTGTTGCAACTTTGGAGAACCTCATTATCATTTATATAGAGATTATAAGACTCTTAGCATTTTTACACTATCATGAACTAATATGAATCGCACGTACGTGCATCTAATTGCTAGATAAATTTACGTTTTATTAATAAAAAGTTAATAGACAAAGTGTACTATAAATGCAAAAGCTTTGATCGTCACAACACCTTTATTTCAAGCCGTTTCGTTGGTGGTGTCCGATGCAAATTGATAGTGAAATTCTATTGATGGATGGTCGGGAAGGGGATGGTGGTGGTTGTTGCAAACCCTTGATAAAATTTCAATGATAGGTTGCAAGGTATTTTCTAAATTTGAAAAGGACATGCTGAAAATCTTATTCGTTGAATTCTCTTTATTCATAGTAGAGATAATAAAAACACACTATAATTAAAGAACATGAATGGTCTCATAGTATTAGTAATAATGTTGGAAACCCAATGCAGACCTCTCCATGCTATTTTTCTTTTTTATTCTTGTTTTTGTCTTTTTTCTTGTAGCATCAGTAAACTAGTTTTTTGGTTGTTAAAAGGAACAATAATGTCAGCACAGGCAGCCCCATAGTCAGAAAAGCTATGTATCAGTAAAGCCCATGCATTTCCTTACCAATTGAGTTACTTGGACACTGATCTAAGTGTATGATCAATGATTAACACTTCATCTTTACTTCTAATAATAATAATTTCATGAACTAATATCAACCGTGTCTTTTAGATACCCAAAATACCCTTTCAAACCACTTGAGAAACCCTAACCAGAAGCTATTCGCTCATTAAACCCAAACTCCATCATCCCGCTGCCCTCTTCCAATTAGAAATCCTAGATCGATCAGAAATCAGAAGCTATTCGCTTATCAAATCCAAACTCCATCATCCTTTTGCCCTCACTTCGAACTAGAAACCCAAGATCAATCAGAGATTAGAAGCTATTCGTTACCAAATCCATACTTCTTCTAACCCGCACCTCCTCTACCCCTAGAATCGATCAAAAATCTCATCGTTGTTGTCCTCCTACCCGATCGCAACGCACGATCATCATAACGTCGTCATCATCGACAATCAACTATCCACACCAAGCATCTGCCGTCTCTTAATCAGTAACGCTATCAATCGCTGGAAGTTCAGCTAATGCACCGTGTCGCTGTTTACATAGGGACGAGCATAGCGGTTTGCAATCGACCATTTTGTACACTAGATTAACTAACTGTGCTCTAATTCCTCCACTTAACTAACTTATTCTGCTCTGACTCCTCAAGTACTGCTCCTTAGATACCAAGCTTCGACCACTTTTAGGTATTTTTTAACCTTCTATATTTTTTTGTTATTCATGTTCCATTATATATTAATTTTTTAAACTATTAGAAATGAGCCATATTGGTAATTGCTTTGCTGTTCATACATTTTCACTCAGTAGACTGTTATTGATTATCTCATATGATTAAGGTAGGTGATTACTTCATTGATTTTGTTTACAATTCGATGATTATGCGGGGGATTTTCAATTCTTTTGGTTTACAAAAATCCCTTTTTCTCCTCATCTCTCGATCTCGTATTTTTCTTTCAAATTCATGTGTTTTGATTTCGTTATTTCTGTTTTTATTGAAAAATGAGGATCCATTTGCTAAATCGTTGAATATTAATTTTACTTTTGTAGTGTTGTTCCATTTATCAAATGTATCACATTTCATTTTGGTTGTAGTGTTGACTATTTCATCAATATCTTGGTGTCATGTGTGTTTATGATTAATATGCATTAATAGTTTAATGCTGAATTTTAGTTCTGTTTGGTGCAATTGAGTATGTATCACAATCTGTTGTGGTAATAAGACTTCTAAGCATGCTTGCTTGCTTATACTGAAAGTTCTTGGACTTGGCATCTTTTGTGTTTTAACATACATGTTACGACATTTTTGACTTAACAATTTCATTCATTGCGGTGACTAAGAATATTAACAATTACTTACTTTGGCCACCATGATGATTTGTCAGTATCAAAAACTCCTTGCAAGAACTGTACCTGCAGGGATTTAATTTTAAAATATTGGAAGAAGATCATAAGGATAGGGAACTCTATATTCATGTATGTAGCTTTTCAATACTTAAGCTTTTTCTTGCTACTTTTTAAGTTTAACTGTAATAGATAAGTAAGAAACTCCATCAGCATGTTTATTCCTATATATAGCTAGCGTTATTGATACAACGAAGCTCTTTTTGACAAATTTTTTTGACTAATTTTTTTGACTAATTTGTATTGTAGGTTAAATTAGATAAATAAACATCATATTGTAGAACTGGATTTCACTCTGATATAGTTTGAATATGTTTATATTGCAATTCCCTTAGGTGGCACTGAATTACATAGGAAGACATAGGAGCTTTGTTGGTATGACATAATAGGAGAGAGTCAAGTATGTTTTACTCATAGATAATCATGTTGTGATAAACGATAGCATTACTATTGTGCGACTCTTTCACCCTTTCTCATAAATCACATTAACTACTTATATCCTTGAGAAACACCATAATGTTATGTTGTAGAAATATATGTGATTCTACTGTATTATGCTTTAGGGTATTGATTTCGTGCTAAAAGAATATCTTTTTTATGGAAAAAGACAAACCAATCGATCTGAAAGAATCAACTGTCTTATTGAGTTGGGTTTGACTAATCTCTAGTTTCTTTCATTTTATCATAACCGAGAATTATGTTTGAAAGTTTTAATTCATTAACGCATTAAACGAAAAATTTGAAAGGTTTGATCATTAAGTGCAGTTGTAGAAACTTCATAGTGATCGATAAATGTATTACCAAACTTTATGGTTTTTCCCTGTATATTTGCACATGCTTATCTATCATCATCTATACTATCATACATATTGTCATATTGAAACCACTAAAAAGTAATCATTTTGTTTTAATTTTGATTTAGGTATTAATGTGCACTCTCTTTTACAAGCATTGATGTAATCACAACAAGGGTAACATGATATTTGGTTATAAATTATCATTAATGACTATTTTTTATCACAAATACGTATACTTGGATTTGTTTATGTAATTTCAATTCATTAACATTTTGAGTTGTATATTATGAAATTAGCTTGTTGATTTTCTAATTGGTAGAAAGAGAATCATTTGCAGATTCAAACTTTCTATTTATTGCAATCTTAATAATGAAATTTCAAAATTATATTATATATAATATATAAGCGGTGGTGATGAAAGATTCAAAGGATATATAATTTGATTTTGAATTTGAATAATATATATATATATATATATATATATATATATATAACTCTAAATGATAAATTTAGTTTGCAATTTGATAAATTAGTGTGTTTTAAGCTTATTATTATGCCTATCCTGGTTATGATCACATTCTAGGTAGAATAGTGGTTCTCAATGTGTGTAATCCTCTAATAACTTTATAACAATAGTGGCAACTGGAGTAGTGCGAGTAGCATACCTAAAAGTAGAGGAGAAGAAGAAAGAGATTCCATGGATCAAGTAAGAATGTAGTTTTGTTAAAATTTTACATTTTTTCATTAATTGAATACATAATTTAAAATTTTGTTTTTCTCATCTTTGATTGAAAGGCTGAGAAAATGTTTGAAAGGATCAAATTATTTGTTGAATAATAGAAGTGTAGTTATGGATATACTATACTTGATAGTTCAGTACATGTATCACCTAATATTTTATAACAAAAGGAGAAACCATACAGTTATATATTTTTACAAAAAGAGAAACGACTACGACAACATCCAGACTCAACGACTCAAAGTATGGTTCATACAATTATATATTTTTACAAGAGTCGTCAAATATGTATATAGAGTCTAGTTTAGTGCTTTGTTAAAATCTTTCCTCAAGAATCATCATTCACATTCAAATAAACTTGCATGCATATTTTAATTAAAATCAAGTTTTCAAAAAATGCATGGAGCGAGGCTCTAACTCGAGTCACTAGTTTAGAAGGCAAGTACTCTAGTCAAATGAACTACTGCAATTTTTGATTAACAACAAAATTCAGTCAACTGAATACAGTCAGTCAGTCGACTGAATCTGTGCATTTTAACATATTTGTGCATGATTTTTTTACATGTCTTCACTATTCGGTCGACAGACCATTTCCGACCAGTCGACTGACCTGAACCCAACTGTTATATTTTGAAAAGACATTTTTATTCTGTGAAAGGTTGTGATCCTTCTCTGAACGGAAAGGGTTGCTTCTTTTGGTCAGAACTCTTCACCAATGGCAGCAACCCTATAAATACATGTTCCCAAACACTTCATATTCACCGAAATTCATCCTAACTTTCTTATATTCTTCTTGTGCTCTCATACTTATATTCAAACAGCAAACAAGCATTTTACTGCTTTGAATCTTCAAATAAATTTTCATAATCTTTGATTCTTAGCATTACCTTCTCTTCATACCTTCACATACACTTTATATACTTGAAGATTTGATTATAGGAGGTTTGTACTATCAGAGACAAATCAGTGTTATCAAGAACACACATTGTCAGATATTCTTTTGTATTAGTAAAGTCCTCTTCTGCTGCTGAGGCGAAAATCTTGTTCTATTTCTCAGGTGTCTATTCTACTACTCAGACTATGTATACCCGTTCCTTCGGGAAAGTGAGGATTATTGTTTTAGTGAAATTTCAGAATGAGTCTGTGACTGGACGTAGGAAGGTCCTCTCCGAACCAGCATAAAAATCTCTGGTGTTATTTTTATCATATTACTGCTTTTATATTTCACACTATTTTCTACATACTATACTCTGCATTACTATATCCATATTGCTCGGTTCTAGCACACTTTCATTTGGTATCAAAGCATTGTCACTTTCATTTGTTATCATACCATAGTCACTTTCATTTGGTATCAGAGCCTGGAATTCTATCGATCGTCACAACATCATAGAATAATGGCCAGAAAACGATCCAGTTGAAATACAATAGGCAAAATCTCTATCAAAGCCACCAGTGAGGACTACAAAAAATACTTTTTGATTTATAAATTTCAGTAAAAGATAATAATGAATTAGTTAGTATAAGCAATAAGATTTCAAAGCTTAATTTTATTATTTTAGAAAAATTAAAATCTGTTGAACTTGAAAATGAGAAATTGAAAATGAAAAGTTAAATTTAGAAAATCAATTTGGCGTATTAAAAGATAATTTTATAATTGTTAAAGATTTTCTAGATGAGAAAAACACCATATTTGAAAAACAGAGAATAATTTTTAAAATAAATTTTTTATTTGAAAAGAAAATGATTTATTACAATCCTCTTTAGATAATTCAGAATCTCAAAATTCCCTTCTCAAAAATGAGAACCGTACGTTAAGAAACAAGAATTCCGAATTAAATGAGAAAATTGATATTTTGAATAATAGTAATATTTCTTTTGAAAATAATAATTGTGACTTTAGGGCTAAATTTGATAAACTTAACACCGAAGTCACAAAATTTAATAAAAGTCAAAACGATTTAAACATGATTTTATCTAGTTCTAGACCTTTAAATGATAAAAGTGGTTTAGGATATAATAAAACAGATCATAGAAATAGCACCAGACAAGCTTTCTTGTATAGTAAATATGTTAGTGCTAGTAATAGATTACGAGAAAAGTCTAAATTCAATTTTTATAGACATTCAAATACAGCTATGACCAATAATGTTTATAATTTCTTTAGTAGTACAAAATCATTGACGGGAAATATGAATAAAAATTATCTAAATATTTAGGTTCCTGTTAATTGAAAAAATAGAGAAAAATACATTGATGATTATTTTGATATGGTAGTTAATAATGAAAATTATATTTATAAAGGTTCAACCACACCCAAATGGGTATGGTTTCCTAAAAATTAGGAAATTATAAGAACCTTGGGTATCGCATGCTTTAAATGTTAATTTTTTCTGATACCTCACATTATAAGCAGTAGTTATTTTGTTTTATATTGTTCTATGTTAACACTTATGTGAAATATAATTTATATCTTCATATAAACTCTCCTTTTTGTTGATGACAAGGGGGAGAAAGATATTGCTCTAACACTATTTGCAGGAATAAACCATGCAAGCACCGATTAAAGGGGAGAAAAGATAAATTATTTTCAGGAATATAGCATAGATTCAGGGGGATAGATTCAGGGGGAGAAATCTATAGCACAATTATAGGAATATTTACAGTGAGAGAGATAAGATCAACAAAACTTGTCAGAAATTCGTTCGTAGCAAATGAAGTTGTCATCATCAAAAAATAGGGGAGAATGTAGAATCATAGGTTTTGATTGCTGACAAGGTACAATAATTCACGAACCTACGACTACGAAAACATCCGGACTCAACGACTCAAAGTATGGTTCATACAGTTATATATTTTTACAAGAGTCGTCAAAAATGTATATAGAATCTAGTTTAGTGCTTTGTTAAAATCTTTCCTCAAGAATCATCATTCACATTCAAATAAACTTGCATGCATATTTTAATCAAAATCAAGTTTTCAAAAAATGCATGGAGTGGGGCTCAAACCCAAGTCACTAGTTTGAAAGGCAAGTACTCTAACCATATGTGCTACTATAATTTTTGCTTAACAACAAGATTCAGTCAACTGAATGCAGTTAGTCAGTCGACTGAATCTGTGCATTTTAACATATTTGTGCATGATTTTTTTTTCATGTCTTCACTATTCAGTCGACTGACCATTTTCAACCAGTCGGCTGACCATTTTCAACCAGTCGACTGACCTGAACCCAACTATCATACTTTGAAAAGATATTTCCATTCCGTGATAGGTTGCGATCCTTCTCTGAACAGAAATGGTTGCTTCTTTTGGTCAGAACTCTTCCCCAATGGCAGCAACCCTATGTCTACTATAAATACATGTTCCCAAACACTTCATATTCACCGCATTCTAACTTTCTTATATTCTTCTTGTGCTCTCATACTTACATTCAAACAACAAACAAGCATTTTACTACTTTGAATCTTCAAATAAATTTTCATAATCTTTGATTCTTAGCATTACCTTCTCTTCATATCTTCACATACACTTTATATACTTGAGGATTTGATTATAGAAGGTTTGTGCTATCAGAGACAAACCAGTGTTATCAAGAACACACATTGTCAGATATTCTTTGGTTCAGTAAAGTCCTCTTCTTCTGTTGAGGCGAAAATTCTGTTCTGCTGCTCAAACTGTGTATACCTGTTCCTCCGGGTTAAGTGAGGATTATTGTTTTAGTGAAGTTCCAGAAGGAGTCTGGGACTGGACGTAGGACGGTGCTCCAAACCAGTATAAAAATCTTTAGTGTAATTTTTATTATATTACTGCTTTTATATTTCGCACTATTTACTACATTACTATACTCTGCATTATTATATCCATATTGCTCGGTCCTAGCACACTTTCATTTGGTATCAGAGCATAGTCACTTTCATTTAGTATCAGAGCACGGTCACTTTCACTTATTTGTCTGTGCCTTTAATTACTTTTTGTTACTTTAATTTTTATTTATTTTTAGTTCAGTTTTACATAGCCTTAGATTTCGTTGTCGTTAAAAGTAGTCGGTCTTCATATTATAAAAAAAGTGCAACGGTTATTTATGTTGATTTATGAAGTAAACACAAAATATTGTTAATAAAAATGAATGATTATATGTTAAATGTGAAATTAGACCATGTATGTTAAGCGATTATTTTATGGGATCAAAAGCAGCAAAATGCTAAGAAAAATTGCAATACAATTATTGCATTTAAGAATTCTGGCTTAAACGTAAACATGTAATTATTTTCACTTCCACTGTTAGTTTATGTTACGACTCTATGGAGTAATTATACCGAAATATTTTCTAATTTAGAAATATAATGTTAACGGATGGATCTTTGATTTAGAAATCAAACTATTTATGGATTTTTGGTTTTTGTTGAAGCTCTTTATCAAATGATCAAATTATTTTGAATTGCCATTTTTTATATTCAATTTTTGTAATGTATTTGAGTAATAGTTTCATATGGTACTAAAGCCTAGACTACATCTTTATATAAATAAAAACTATAAGTGCACATTACATTAAACAAACTGTTTAGCACATAGAAAATATCTCTTCATATTAGAAACTATTGTATAAGCTAGTAATATTCTCATGAAATAGCATTTTCCAGGTAAATCTCAGATATTCTAACACTTACTCTTAAGTTTATATATCCTTACTTTAAGAGATGCTTATTTTTATAGTGTGAATCCTAATCATTTTCTATGTAATAAAAGATTTCCAAAAAGAGAGAAAAGTCAAGTCACTTTCGTTCGTGAAAGGGATGAACTAAAAAGGAGAAACGAAAGAAGTTCTTTGGTGATTGCTGTGCATGGGATGCAACTCCAGTTTTATAACGAAACATATTTATGTAAATCTGAAAGAAAATAGATGACAAAGTTTGATTGTTTCAAATTGGGTCAATACAGCGTTGTTTGATAAATTTTGGTTTCATAACTGTTTCTTATTCTTGGAATTATTTTTTTACACAATTGATCTGAAGATTACTGTTCTTTAAACATGCTAAACAAAATATAGAACCTTCTGTTTTAGTTATTGTGCAAAACTTCTAAAAGAATTCTTGCCCTTTATTATTAATAGTAATGCTAAACGCACTCCTATCTATGCTCCATTTACAGTAACAAAAGAAAAAAACATGTTAAAGTTGTTGCATTTTACTCAGTCGATGGGCATTGTATTACCAATCAACAATATATTTATCTAGAATATACGAACGATTGAAGAGTGAAGTCTACTTTGATTGTATAAGACTGGAGGTCAATATATTTGACTGGAATCATAATACAAATCAAACAATCTAAGAAGATGTAAAATGAAACACCGATTGTGGTATTGCAAGCAATTATTGAATCAAAAACTAAATATATCAACAATGACTCATGGGAAGGGGACTCATTATTGGAGGGATAAATCAAAAGCTAAGTTGATTCAGCAGAATGTACATGGTGCTAAGCTTATGAATATAAAAGGTTATAACATCATTGGCTAAGGAGGTGATAGTTTACAAAACCAAGTATGGTGTTATTTTAGGGCTGTTATCAGATAGAGGCAGTGAATCAGTGATATCACCTAATTATAACTAGTATGCTCATCAAGATATCAGTTGCAAGTTTCTTTTGTTTCTACATCCAGAACTATCGGTACACATGGCTTACATTTATTAGAAGACAAAAAAAATAGGGTGACAAGAGCATAGGTATGTTAACAAAAAGGTGAGCCATGTGGACCTGTGGTGTTAAGCAGCATGTAACTTTCAACAAAATAAACTGGTACCAATGTATCCATCCAAAGATATGGGAGAAATAAAAATGCACAAACCACAAGTTATAGTAACAGAAAGATGCGACTAACCCCACTTTACAAAATCTTTTTACTCCCAGTCGACAAAATGGATTAATATGATTACTTTAAAGAGCTTAGAGAAGTTAACTGATAATTGAACGAGCGTGATCTACAAAGTTGTACTGGTACATAGGGTTCTTATTCACTCCATGGAAGGAGTAATAATTGTGTAATATCCCGGAATTTCAAGGAGTTAAAATGTGATAATCTCTTAATTAAATTGTTTAAAATTGATAAAATCGTTATTTTCAAAAATAAATAACCAAGTAATAATAATATGATGTCTTAATTATGGTTGTAGATTGGTTTTTAAATAAGAATAATTATTATTTTTGTATAAATAAATTCCAAATTGACTTATTATTTTCAAAGTTAATAAGTGTGTTTAAATATATATATATATATATATATATATATATATTTATATATGTGTGTGTGTATTTAAATTGATTTTAAAATAGAATAAATTATTTATAAATAATGATGAGCTTATTTAAAAATTGATATCTATATTTATTTGAATTGACTTTAAATTTGGATTATTAACTGACTTTGAATTTGAATATAAAATTTGAATTCGAGGGAATATACATACATCTTAAAATAAAAATAATAATATAGTTTGGATTTAAAATATATAGATAATGTTTGTATTTAAAAATAAGATTTGTTTTATATTTTTCTCCTTAAAGAAACTTATTGATAGGAATATTGGAAACGTATTTATTTAATAAGAATAAATACAAAGACTTTTTGAAATAGCATTTAAAAATGAGTTTAAAATATTATATATGATTTTTATTTAAATTATAATTGGTTTTTATTTTTTTCTTTTAAAGATTGTATTTATTTAAAATTAGAAAAGCATTTCTTAATTTATAAATGTATTTGTTTATTAGGAATTTAATTAGAAAATCATTTATAAATTAAGAAAACATATTAGTTAATTAGGAAATTAATTTAAAAAGCCTTGAAAATCATTTATAAATAATATAGAAATAAATTAGGACAAGTGTTAAGTTATAAATCTCTTAGATAATAAGTGTTAACAATTAATGTAAGTTAAGACATGTGTCACTTTTATTTGAATTTTCTTTTAATTTTAATAAAACCTAAATTAACTTATATACATTCCTAATCTTCCTTCTCATTTTCTTTTTACTATCTTCTTCTCAAAAGCTAAGAAAACAATGGCAGATCAAATCTGAAACTTTCCGAAAATCATAACCTGAAACCATTTCCAAAAAGAAAAAAAATTCAAAAGTTCACAAACCTGTAACCAAAATCAAAAGACAAATTTGTAAACACACTTCAAACCAGAAATTTTTCCAGTACCCTGTAACTCACTTCCAAAACCAGATATTATCAAAGCCTGTAAACATTCTTTCCAGACCAATGCTCAAACTTGTAAATCATTTTCTCAAAAACCTGGAACCAAACAGGTTTTCAAAAGTCCTAAATCATCATCATGTCTCAGTTTTTCAAGCAAGGAACATCTTCAGATTTGCAACCTGAAGCAAGCACTCTAGTTTTATAAATCACAGCCATTTCAAAAGTTCAAGCATTACAAGTTTTCAAAATGCAAACCTGAAGCATTTCAGTTTAAAGCAAATCAAAGAAATGAAGCATTTCTGTTTCAAAAGCTTCCAGTTTTTTTTTAAAAAGCTCTGCACCTCTTTATAAGGTGAGTAAACATTCTTAAAAGCTTAAGTAACAAATATATATGATGCATGTGAATATCGTTTTGATGATTGCTTTGCTATCTGCATATATGTGAGCCTGTGTGTGTTTTTATTGATCATCTCTGCGATTAGTATGCCTCTGTACTGCACACTGTGGCATGAAATATTTTAAAATTTGATTCAAATGCAAAATATTTAAAGTAAACTCTTGTAGTAAGTGGGAAAATATGAATGCGTGTTGTTTTACTCTGAATATGTAAATGATTTTAAACCTAGGAACATATGTAATTCATTTGTTTATATCAGTGATTCCCTGCTCATTTGTTACAGAGTGTAAGTGACAATTTTAAAAAAAAAATTCAAAATTCTTTTTATTTAGTCACTGTTAGGACCTGAATTTAAAACAAAATAGTTTTGTTAAATCATAATCTAAGTACCAAAAATAAATTCAAGTATTTAAAGGTTTGGACTATGATTGATTTTGTAAAGTACAGTGGTGATGTTAGAAATCATATTATCAAATGTTGTAATTCATTGTTTCAGGATTTATAACTTGAATCTTTGTAGCAAATTATGATTTTTAAAACTAAAACCAAAATTTTTAAGATTGCATTGGATATGCAATTTGGGTTTAACTGGAATTGGGTGTTTGGTCCACCGTTGGCGACCAAGAAGGAAAGGGGTCTTGGATTTTCTTCTGGAGATAGAAGAAGTAGTGGGGTGTTAAGGAAAAATACCCGAAGTTGTTCACGATCATCAAGGCGACAAGGGGAAGGGGATTTATGATTTAACCCTAGTTTTGGTCGATCGTGCAAAAGAGGGGACTGCGTCATTTCTATTGCATCAAGTCACGTGGAATTTGGAAGGAGGCTGCGTGGATGAGTGACGGAGGTGTGGCCGGAATCTGGGGGTGCTCTAGTGATAAGCGACGTGGATGTGGGTTTTTTTTCAGGCAGTGGTTTTGGTTCGAGTTCTCTGGTGATGCTCGATTTTGTTTTGGGTTCTATGGTGACTAAGGGATGGTCGAGATCGACTGTAGTGTGTCGCTGACGTGTGAGAGGTGCTGGAGTTGGTTGTAGTGGCGTGGATCGCCGGTGCACTTGCACAGGCAGATGTGTGTGTCAGTGGGCTGTGTTAGTTTGGGGAAGTGGATTTGTCTCAGGTTGTAACTCGAGATTTTGGGAAGATCGCTTAAGTTTGAACTCGAGTAATGCCGAGTAATTTTTAATCCTATAACGGTTTTCTTTTGTTTACAGGTTTTATAATTTAAAATTTTAACAAAAAACTTAAATTAAGTTTTGAAATGGAAGAAGGGGGAGAAGAGGAACTCGGGTGTTTCTCAGGTTTTGATCAGGTTAGACCCGAAGTTTGGTTAAAGAAAATTTGCAAAAATATTTAAAGGATTTATTTTATAAAACGGGTTTAATTTTAAATAAAGTATGTTTTGAATTTTGGGTATGAATCTTGTTTTTAAATTTATTTTTGATGAAATAAATGTTTTCTTTAACATTGTTTTATGAAGTTGAACTTTATTTAATTTAAATTTTGTTAAATCAAGTTAAAGTATTTTAAAATTTTAATAGAAATGGAATTATAATGATTTTATAAAAAGAAAGTTTAATTATTTAAATCTAAAACTTGATTTAAAACCATTACTTGATGATATTTTGAAGTATTTAAAGGAAGTTGTGATTTGTAAACTTTAAATTATTATGTTGAAAAAGTGTTTTGAACTTAATTAATAATTTAATTAAGTAAAGTTAATTTTTAAAAGTAAATTATTTTAATAAGCATAATTAAGTTAAGGTTTTATCTCAAGATAATTAAGGTTTAATAATTTGAGATTAATTAAGTTAGTTAAGAAATTTAAGTGTAATTAATTAACTTAATTAATTAAATATAAAAGGGTTAATTAAGTAATTAATTAAGGATAATTATTAATTTAATTAACTGATAATTATGATGGATTAATTAATGGTTAAAGATTAATTAATTTGTAATTATTTATTAATTAATTAAGTAATTAAGGGTTAATTAAACTAGTCATTAAGAAATACTTAATAAAGTTTTATTAAGTAATAATTGGGTTTTCTTGATTAATAATTAAGAGGTTATTAATCTGTAATGCAAGTTAATTAAGAATTAATTAACTATTATTAAAGGTTAATTAATTATAATTAAGAATTGATTAATTATGGATTAATTAATTTGCAATTAAGGTTGTTAATTAATAATTAAGTTTTATTAATTAGTGATTAAGAGATAATTAATTAGTTAATTGAGGTTAATTAATTAATTATAAAAGTAATTAAAGATTGATTACTCTGTACTAAAGGATTGATTAATAATTAAAGGTTATTAATTAATAGTTGAAGGATAATTAATCTGTAATTAAGGATTAATTTGGTTAAAGAGTAATTAAGGGATGAATTACCCGGTTATGATTTATGAGGTGGATGTGATCATGTTAAGTAAATTAATTTGTTAATTAATTAAAGATAGTCACATGGTAATTGATTAAGTATGCTTACTCAATGAGAGTTGATAAGAGTAATTACTTAAGATAAGTGATTAATGAATAAATTACTGGAGGTAATTGAGATAAGGGAAATTACTTAGTGGAAGTAATTTTAAATGAGTGATTACTTGGTAAAGTAATTAAGGATTTATTACTTGGTGTAATAAATCAAAGGATTTATAAATGTAATTAAAAGTAACTGAGTGTAATTTATTACTATTTATAATCATTAAAGTTGATTTAATTAATTAAAGCATGATTACTTAATGTAATTAATTAAGAAATAATGTAATTAATTATAGTTAAGTAATGGAATTAATTAATTAAGGTTCATTAATTAATGTGATTAATGATAATAATTAAGGATTGATTAATTAAGTTAATTAATCCATAATAAGTTAATATAAGGTAATAAATTATAATTAATTAAGGATTAATGCAATTAATTAATTATAATTAATAAAGTAATTAAGGTTAATTACTTAATGGTTTGAAGATAACTAATTTGTGTAATTAATTTACTTAATGCAATTAAGGATAATTAATCAAGATTGATTAATTAAGATGATGATTAATTAATTGGTTTAATTAATGTTTATGTAAGCAAGATTTATGGTGATGAAAGTAATTAATTTAATTTATTTTAAATTAATTAGAGATGAAGTTAATTTAATTCATTTTAAATTAATTACATATGATGTGATTATAGATCATTGCTTATGTATGGATGATACTGGTCACCTTGAATGGTTTGAAGTCTTAGAAATGAGATAAGTAATGCTGTGTGATATGGATGCTTTGGTTGCATTGAGATGATAGTATGAGTTATCTATTTGTGATGATAACATGAATTATCCGTTGTGATGATAATGTAGAATATCTATTGTGATATTGTGAATTATCTATCTGTGTATATATAGATAATAGAATTGAATTGTTTAACCTTAAACAACTTGGATCTAAAAGATGGCAGTTTGGATCTCGATGAGACCGGGATTGGGTTTCCATATTTGGATATCCGTAAACCACATCGATCCAAATTAACGAAAGGTCGTGAATCTCAAGTGAAGATGAAGATTCAGAGTGCAAGGGTTATTGTCGTTAACTTTGAGGGTGAGTCCAAAATGAGTGTAACGAGATAATGCCTTCGGTTTCGTTCGAGCCCGGAATGAACTTGTATGGATTGAATGCTTTTAGAAAATCGTCAGGCGGACGATGAGCATTCTAAGTGATGTGTTCACTAAAGGTACTTGTAGCCTCAAGCCTCATCAACCGGGAATGACTAAAACAGGGGAGGTGCAGCAAGGTTAAGTGGGTCATGCCCTAGTAGGACGAGATTTTCCCCTGTCTAGAGGTCCCTTTTTATTCGGCTGTGTGGGGGTTTCTAGCTACAACCGCGAGGTTGTCTTGTTCTGAATTGTTCAGTAAGGAATGGTTCAGGCTTTATGTTGCAGGGGATTGGGAGTGATCCTCAGTACATTGATCTAGGTCACGTACTGTGACGGGAGGTACCCCAGTAGTCCTGCCATTATATGGAATCCAAATTCTAATAAGTGCCGTACGTTTTAGATGTTCCCAACTATGTTGGAACGTGAGATGTAAGCATTCCAGCTATTTCTGTATTTTATTTGAAAACCCTAGACCCTATTATAATATCATTGGATTTCCTATCAAATGTTTTAGTTAGCATAAGGTAAAAACTTACCCATGTTTATGTGTGGGGAGTCTTACGTGATACCTTTGTTTTCAAAAGGTTTTTAAAGTTAAGCAACTTTAACTCGTTTACTCACACCAGACCCATATCTAACCCGAAGTTTATTCTGTTTTTCTTAAACTCTTGGGTACTTAAATTTTTACGAGTAGCCATGGGATTCAGGTTAGCTTTGACGAATTATGGAGGGGCAATGCAGCAGGAGGCTTCAGCATGTAGATATATAGTGTTCCGCTGTGTTGGTTTCTCTGAGTAGTTTCCTTGTATTGTATTTAGTTGTATAACTAGACAGGTGTTTATAACTGTCTAGTATGTGATGTGTAATCTGTGTAACTCTGATAATGGTTGTAACTACATAATATTTATGTTATTAATATAATTTATTCGTTGCGCTGTTGAGATTTTGATGTTGTTTCTTCTTTCTCTTCTTTCTTTTCTCTTTCTATCCCTTTCTTCAAGATGATGCGACTTTCTGTGGTGAGAAAGTTGGGTCGTCACATTTGGTATCAGAGCATAGGTTGAGCGAATACCTAGGCTCTGTAGTTGTGTCTTTCTTGAGAGAGCGTATTTGTAATTTTTATATATAACTATATATATATGTATCTACCTATCCGTTGGGTTACCTGTTCGGGTTTTCCAACATAAGTTATAAAGGTAGATAGGGTAGTGGTGTGAAGCAGACTACCAATGGTGGGAATTTGAATGTTTGAGGTTGGAAGTGTATTTGTCGAGACTGTAGACCTAATACCGTCTCGAGTAAGCTTTGCAGTTTGGTGTAAAGATTTCATTGATCTCTGAAGGAAACCTGTTAAGGTTCGGAGTTTATCTTTGAAGTGCAAGTTGATCGCGCTCGGGTGAGCGGTTTTTTGAGAGTTTGGATCTGTCGGTTAAGCAGAAGCAAGTGATGGTATCTTGGCAACTTCAGGTAGTAGTAGTTGTGTGATGAGACGCAGTGACTATTGATATCTCCAAAGATGTTTTCTTTTGGAACAAGTATAAGGAAGTGTGTCTGCTTCTGTGTTGTGGCTGAGATCTGCAGGACGTATGTATTTGGTTGGAGGTCTGAATTTCTCAAGGAGCTTTGGATTGAGAAGTCTTTGGCATCTGTGGCAGCGTTGCAGCTCGGGAGTGCTCTGTGTTCCAGCAGGAATCTTTTTGGCTTAGCAGCTCCTAGAGGTGGAATTCAAAAGCAGCAGAGAGGACCCGTTCCTTCGGTGGATTAGTTGCTCGAGGATAAACTGTTCTAATTAGTGAAAAGAGAACAGTATCTTTGGAATTAGGTTGGGTTGATCGCAAAAGTGACTTGCGATAGTTTGGCTGATTATCGTGGATATTTATTTTGCTTGGGTTTGACGCATCTCTAGAGGACGTAGGAGTTATTGAGCTGTCGAAAATTTTCCGGATATCTCCAGGGAAGTTAGAGATTTGTCCGCTTTTGGAATTTAGTTCCGTATTGACTTGGTTCATGAAGCTACCGGTAATTCAGCTAAGTAGAAGGATGTCTCCTAGGTTGATTGTTTGGTGAATCAGCTTTGTATTTCTTGGAACTTCTATTGAACCATATTTTTGGGACGTGCTGTTTGGTCTGTATTCTCATTTGCTCCAGATCAGAGTTATGCAACGGAAGCATTGTGGCAGCTATTATGGGGGTAGAAGCAACTGGAAGTTGTAGTGGTTTGGATTAGAGAGTTTCTACTGGAATTTTTCAAGATCTGAGGCAAGTTGGCGAGTGATCCTGCTCTGTCTTTTCCGGAGAGGAGAAGTTGTTTTCTACTGTTGATAGTAGAGTTTGATTTTGATTTTGGATAAATCTTGAGAGAATCTTTGTGTTGGATTGTTTTTTATCCAGTTTGTTTGTAAAAGCATCAGCGAAGGTTGAGTTGATCGGAAAGGATCTGTAAACGACCCAAGATCACAAGTAGAGTTTTGAGGTTGAGAAACGGAGGAAATTTGAATTCGAAGTTGAAGACTTTGTTGTTATTGAGGTTTTCCCCGATGAAAGGGAGCAATAAGATTTGGTAAGATTATGAGGTTAGCTCCGAGGTATATTAGATTCTTCTGAGTTTTATAAGGATAAGTGCTTTGGTCTGCATAGTTGAATTGCTAGTTTGGAAGATTGGAATTCAAGGTATTTCACGTGTCTCTGAGGGAGTACGTGTTTGGTCCATCACTGGTTTTGGAACCAGTAGTTCTATAAAGGATTTAGTTGTTGATCATTTTTGTCCGTGGTCTGATATCTTGTATAGATTATAGATCTAGATGAGTAGGAACTCAGTAGCTTTGCAGTATAGCTAGTTTGGATTTAGTAGAGCGAGTATCCCTGTGTCTCTACCTGGGAAACTCGAGATAATCTTAGGAAACTTATCCAGATCTATGTCCAGATAGCTAGAGTTGTTTGATTGGATTGTTTGTTTGGATGAAAATTGTTTGTTTGGTTATGTATGGCTGATATGTATGTTTGAATTGGATGAAATAAAATAAAACTTTGGATTATCTTTGTTTTGAATTTCGAGGACGAAATTCTTTTAAGGGGGGAGGAATGTAATATCCCGGAATTTTAAGGAGTTTAAAATGTGATAATCTCTTAATTAAATTGTTTAAAATTGATAAAATTGTTATTTTCAAAAACAAAAAACCAAGTAATAATAATAGTATGATGTCTTAATTATGGTTATAGATTGGTTTTTAAATAAGAATAATTATTTTGTTTGTATAAATAAATTCTAAATTGACCTATTGTTTTCAAAGTTAATAAGTGTGTTTATATATATATATATCTGTGTATTTAAATTGATTTTAAAATAGAATAAATTATTTATAGATAATATTGAGCTTATTTAAAAATTGATATCTATATTTATTTGAATTGACTTTAAATTTGGATTCTTAACTGACTTTGAATTTGAATATAAAATGTGAATTCTAGGGAATATACATACATCTTAAAATAAAAATAATAATATAGTTTGGATTTAAAATATATAGATAATGTTTTTATTTCAAAATAAGATTTCTTTTATATTTTTCTCTTTAAAGAAATTTATTGATATGAATATTCAAAACGTATTTATTTAATAAGAATAAATACAAAGGCTTTTTGAAATAGCAGTTAAAAATGAGTTTAAAATATTATATATGATTTTTATTTAAATTATAATTGGTATTTATTTTCTTTTAAAGATTGTATTTATTTAAAATTAGAAAATCATTTCTTAATTTATAAATGTAT
The DNA here is from genome assembly GCA_030765085.1 of Allium cepa. Taxonomy (NCBI): domain Eukaryota; kingdom Viridiplantae; phylum Streptophyta; class Magnoliopsida; order Asparagales; family Amaryllidaceae; genus Allium; species Allium cepa. Next base: position 189,607,810 of record CM060942.1, read on the forward strand.
TTGTTTATTAGGAATTTAATTAGAAAAGCATTTATAAACTAAGAAAACATATTAGTTATTTAAGAAATTAATTTAAAAAGCCTTGAAAATCATTTATAAATAATATAGAAATAAATTAGGACAAGTATTAAGTTATAAATCTCTTAGATAACAAGTGTCAACATATTAATGTAAGTTAAGACATGTGTCACTTTTATTTGAATTTTCTTTTAATTTTAATAAAATCTAAATTAACTTATATACACTCCTAATCTTATTTCTCAATTTCTTTTTATTATCTTCTTCTCAAAAGCTAAGAAAACAGTGGCAGATTAAATCTGAAACTTTCCTCAAAACATAATCGGAAACCATTTCCAAAAAGAAAAAAAATTCAAAAGTTCACAAACCTGTAATCAAAATCAAAAGCCAAATTTGTAAACACACTTCAAAACAGAAATTTTTCCAAAACCCTGTAACTCATTTCCAAAACCAGATATTATCAAAGCCTGTAAACATTCTTTCCAGATCAATGCTCAAACTTGTAAATCATTTTCTCAAAAATCTAGAACCAAACAGGTTTTCAAAAATCCTGAATGATCATCATGTCTCGGTTTTTCAAGCAAGGAACATCTTCAGATTTGCGACCTAAAGCAAGCACTCTAGTTTTATAAATCACAGCCATTTCAAAAGTTCAAGCATTACAAGTTTTCAAAATGCAAACCTGAAGCATTTTAGTTTAAAGCAAATCAAAGAAATGAAGCATTTCTATTTCAAAAGCTTCCAGTTTTTTTTAAAAAGCTCTGCACCTCTTTATAAGGTGAGTAAACATTCTTAAAAGCTTAAATAACAAATATATATGCTTTGCTTTCTGTACATATGTGAGCCTATGTGTGTTTTTAGTTGATCATCTCTGCGATTAGTATGCCTCTGTACTGCACACTGTGGCATGAAATATTTTAAAATTTGATTCAAATGCAAAATATTTAAAGTAAACTCTTGTAGTAAGTGGGAAAATATGAATGCATATTGTTTTACTCTGAATATATAAATGATTTTAAACCTAGGAACATATGTAATTCATTTGTTTATATATCAGTGGTTCCCTGTTCAATTGTTACAGAGTGTAAGTGACAATTTTAAAAAAGAAAATTCAAAAATCTTTTTATTTAGTCACTGTTAGGACCTGAATTTAAAACAAAATAGTTTTGTTAAATCATAATCTAAAGTACCAAAAATAAATTCAAGTATTTTAAAGGTTTGAATTATGTTTGATTTTGTAAAGTACAGTGGTTATGTTAAAAATCATATTATCAAATGTTGTAATTCATTGTTTCAGGATTTATAACTTGAATCTAAGTAGCAAATTATGATTTTTGAAACTAAAACCAAAATTTTTAAGATTGCATTGGATATGCAATTTGGGTTTAACTGGAATTGGGTGTTTGGTCCACCATTGGCGATCAAGAAGGAGAGGGGTCTTGGATTTTCTTCTGGAGATAGAAGAAGTAGTGGGTGTTCAGGAAAAATACCCGAAGTTGTTCACGATCATCAAGGCGACAAGGGGAAGGGGATTTATGATTTAACCCTAGTTCTGGTCGATCGTGCAAAAGAGGGGACTACGTCATTTCTATTGCATCGAGTTGCTTGGGATTTGGAAGGAGGCTGCGTGGATGAGTGTTGGAGGTGTGGCCGGAATCTGGGGGTGCTCTAGTGATCGGCGACGTGGCTGTGGGTTTGTTTTCAGGCAGTGGTTTTGGTTCGAGTTCTCTGGTGATGCTTGATTTTGTTTTGGGTTCTGTGGTGACTAAGGGATGGTCGGGATCGATTGCAGTGTGTGTCGCTGATGTGTGAGAGGTGCTGGAGTTGGTCGCAGCGGCGTCGATCGCCGGTACACTTGCACAGGCTGGTGTGTGTGTCAGTGGGCTGTGTTAGTTTGGGGAAGTGGATTTGTCTCGGGTTGTAACTCGAGATTTTGGCAAGATCGCTCGAGTTTTAACTCGGGTAATGGCAAGTAATTTTTAATCCTGTAATACTTTTCTTTTGTTTACAGGTTTTATAACTTAAAATTTTAACTAAAAACTTAAATGAAGTTTTGAAATGGAAGAAGGGAAGAAGAGGAACTCAGGTGTTTCTCAGGTTTTATTCAGGTTAGACCCGAAGTTTGACTAAAGAAAATTTTAAAAAATATTTAAAGGATTTATTTTATAAAACGGGTTTAAATTTTAAATAAAGAATGTTTTGAATTTTGGGTATGAATCTTGTTTTTAAATTTATTTTTGATGAAATAAATGTTTTCTTTAACATTGTTTTATGAAGTTGAACTTTATTTAATTTAAATTTTGTTAAATCAAGTTAAAGTATTTTAAAATTTTAATAGAAATGGAATTATAACGATTTTATAAAAAGCAAGTTTATTGATTTATATCTTAAACTTGATTTAAAACCATTACTTGATGATATTTTGAAGTATTTAAAGGAAGTTGTGATTTGTAAACTTTAAATTATTATGTTGAATAAGTATTTCAAACTTAATTAATAATTTAATTTAGGTAAAGTTAATTTTTAAAAGTTAATTGTTTTAATAAGCATAATTAAGATAAGGTTTTATCTCAAGATAATTAAGGTTAAATAATTTGAGATTAATTAAGTTAGTTAAGAAATTTAAGTGTAATTAATTAACTTAATTAATTAAATATAAAAGGGTTAATTAAGTAATTAATTAAGGATAATTATTAATTTAACTTACTAATAATCATGATGGATTAATTAATGGTTAGAGATTAATTAATTTGTATTTATTTATTAATTAATTAAGTAATTAAGGGTTAATTAAACAAGTAATTAAGGAATACTTAATAAAGTTTTATTAAGTAATAATTGGGTTTTCTTGATTAATAATTAAGAGGTTATTAATCTATAATGCAAGTTAATTAAGAATTAATTAACTATTATTAAAGGTTAATTAATTATAATTAAGAATTTATTAATTGATAATTATGGATTAATTAATCTGTAATTAAGGTTGTTAATTAATAATTAAGTTTTATTAATTAATGATTAAGAGATAATTAATTAGTTAACTATGGTTAATTAATTAATTATAAAAGTAATTAGAGATTGATTACTTTGTATTAAAGGATTGATTAATAATTAAGGGTTATTAATTAATAGTTGAAGGATAATTAATCTGTAATTAAGGATTAATTTGGTTAAAGAGTAATTAAGGGATGAATTACTCGGTTATGATTTATGAGGTGAATGTGATCAAGTTAAGTTAATTAATTTGTTAATTAATTAAAGATAGTCACATGGTAATTGATTAAGTATGCTTACTCAATGAGAGTTGATAAGAGTAATTACTTAAGATAAGTGATTAATGAATAAATTATTGGATGTAATTGAGATAAGGGAAATTACTTAGTGGGAAGTAATTTTAAATGGATGATTACTTAGTAAAGTAATTACGGATTTATTGCTTGGTGCAATAAAACAAAGGATTTATAAATGTATTAAAAGTAATTGAGTGTAATTTATTACTGTTTATAATCATTAAAGTTGATTTAATTAATTAAAGCATGATTACTTAATGTAATTAATTAAGAAATAATGTAATTAATTATAGTTAATTAATTAATGAAAGTAATTAATTAAGGTTCATTAATTAATGTGATTAATGAGAATAATTAAGGATTGATTAATTAAGATTAATTAATCCATAGTAAGTTAATATAAGGCAATAAATTGTAATTAATTAAGGATTAATGTAATTAATTAATTATAATTAATAAAGTAATTAAGGTTAATTACTTAATGATTTGAAGATAACTAATTTGTGTAATTAATTTACTTAATGTAATTAAGGATAATTAATCATGATTGATTAATTAAGATGATGATTAATCAATTGGTTTAATTAATGTTTATGTAAGCAAGATTTATGGTGATGAAAGTAATTAATTTAATTTACTTTAAATTAACTAGAGATGAAGTAGTTAGTTTAATTCATTTTAAATTAATTATAGATGATGTGATTATATATCATTGCTTATGTATGGATGATACTGGTTGCCTTGAATGGTTTGAAGTCTTAGAAATGAGATAAGTAATGCTGTGTGATATGGATGCTTTGGTTGCATTGAGATGATAGTATGAGTTATCTATTTGTGATGATAACATGAATTATCTGTTGTGATGATAATGTAGATTATCTATTGTGATATTGTGAATTATCTATCTGTGTATATATAGATAATAGAATTGAATTGTTTAACCTTAAACAACTTGGATCTAAAAGATGGCAGTTTGGATCTCGATGAGACCGGGATTGGGTTTCCATGTTTGGATATCCAAATACCACATTGATCCAAATTAACGATAGGTCTTGAATCTCAAGTAAAGATGAAGATTCAGAGTGCAAGGGTTTTCGTCGTTAACTTTGAGGGTGGTTCCAAAATGAGTGTAACGAGATAATGCCTTCGGTTTCGTTCGAACCCGGAACGAACTTGTATGGATTGAATGCTTTCATAACATCGTCAGGCGGACGATGAGCATTCTAAGTGATGTGTTCACTAAATGTAATCGTAGCCTCAAGCCTTATCAACCGGGAATGACTAAAACAGGGGAGGTGCAGCAAGGTTAAGTGGGTCATGCCCAAGTAGGATGAGATTTTCCCCTGTCTAGAGGTCCCTTTTTATTCGGCTGTGTGGGGGTTTCTAGCTACAACCGCGGGGTTGTCTTTTTCAGAACTGTTCAGTAAGGAATGGTTCAGGCCTTGTGTTGCAGGGGATTGGAAGTGATCCTCGGTACATTGATCTAGGTCACGTACTGTGACGGGAGGTACCCCAGTAGCCCTGCCGTTATATGGAATCCAAACTCCAATGAATGCTGTGCGTTTTAGATGTGCCCAACTATGTTGGAACGTGAGATGTAGGCATTCCAGCTATTTCTGTATTTTATTTGAAAGCTCTAGACCCTATTATAATATCACTGAATTTTCTATCAAATGTTTTGGTTAGCGTAAGGTAAAAACTTACCCATGTTTATGTGTGGGGAGTCTTACATGATACCTTTGTTTTCAAAAGGTTTTTAAAGTTAAGCAACTTTAACCCGTTTACTCACACCAGAACCATGTCTGACCCGAAGTTTATTCTGTTTTTCTTAAACTCTTGGGTACTCAAATTTTTACGAGTAGCCAAGGGATTCAGGTTAGCTTTGACGAATTGTGGAGGAGCAATGGGGCACGAGGCTTCAGCGTGTAGATATATAGTGTTCCACTGTGTTGGTTTCTCTGAGTAGTTTCCTTGTATTGTATTGAGTTGTATAACTAGACAGTGTTTATAATTGTCTAGTATGTGATGTGTAATCTGTGTAACTCTGATAATGGTTGTAACTATGTAATATTTATGTTATTAATATAATTTATTAGTTGCACTGTTGAGATTATTATGTTGTTTCTTCTTTCTCTTCTTTCGTTTCTCTTTCTATCCCTTTCTTCAAGATGATGCGACTTTCTTTGGAGAGAAAGTCGGGTTGTCACATTTGGTATCAGAGCATAAGTTGAGCGAATACCTAGGCTCTATAGTGGTGTCTTTCTTGAGAGAGCGTATTTGTAATTTTTATATATAACTATATATATGTGTATCTACCTATTCGTTGGGTTACCTGTTCGGGTTTTCCAACATAAGTTATAAAGGTAGATAGGGTAGTGGTGTGAAGCACGACTACCAATGGTGGGAATTTGAATGTTTGAGGTTGGAAGTGTATTTGTCGAGACTGTAGACCTAATACCGTCTCGAGTAAGCTTTGCAGTTTGGTGTAAAGATTTCATTGATCTCTGAAGGAAACCTGTTATGGTTCAAAGTTCATCTTTTAAGTGCAAGTTGATCGTGCTCGTGTGAGCAGATTTTTGAGAGTTTGGATCTGTCGGTTAAGCAGAAGCAAGTGATGGTATCTTGGAAACCTCAGGAAGTAGTAGCTGTGTGATGAGATGTAGTGACTATGGATGTCTCCAAAGATGTTTTCTTTTGAAACAAGTATAAGGAAGTGTGTCTGCTTCTGTGTTGTGGCTGAGCTCAGCAGGATGTATGTGTTTGGTTGGAGGTCCGAATTTCTCTAGGAGCTTTGGATTGAGAAGTCATTAGCATCTGTGGCAGCATTGCAGCTCGGGAGTGTTCTGTGTTCCTGCAGGAATCTTTTTGTCTTAGCAGTTCCTAGAGGTGGAATCCAGAAGCAGCAGAGTGGACCCATTTGCTCGATGGATTAGTTGCTCGAGGATAAACTATTCTAATTAGTGAAAAGAGAACGGTTCTTTGGAATTAGGTTGGGTTGATCGCAAAAGTGACTTGCGATAGTTTGGCCGATTATCTTGGATATTTATTTTGCTTGGGTTTGAAGCATCTCTAGAGGAGTTATAGAGTTATCGAAAATTTTCTGGATATCTCCAGGGAAGTTAGAGATTTGTCCGCTTTGGAAATTTATTTTCGTATTGACTTGGTTCATGAAGCTACCGGTAATTCAGCTAGGTAGAAGGATGTCTCCTAGGTTGATTTTTTGGTGAAGCAGCTCTGTATTTCTTGAAACTTCCGTTGAACCATATTTTTGGGATGCGCTATTTAGTCTGTATTCTCATCTGCTCCAGATCAGAGTTGTGCAGCGGAAGCATTGTGGCAGATATTATGGGGTGGAAGTAACTGGAAGTTGCAATGGTTTGATAAGAGAGTTTCTACTGGCATTTTTCAGGATCTGAGGCAAGTTGGCGAGTGATCCTGTTCTGTCTTTTCCGGATAGGAGAAGCTGTTTTCTACTGTTGATAGTAGAGTTTGATTTTGATTTTGGATAAATCTTGAGAGAATCTTTGTGTTGGATTGTTTTTGGTCCAGCTTGTTTGTAAAAGCATCAGCGAAGGTTGAGCTGATCGGAAAGGATCTGTAAACGACCCCGGATCATAAGTAGAGTTTTAAAGTTGAGAAACAAAGGAAATTTGAATTCGAAGTTGAAGACTTCGTTGTTATTGAGGTTTTCCCCAATGAAAGGGAGCAATAAGATTTGGTAAGATTATAAGGTTAGCTCCGAGGTATATTAGATTCTTCTAAGTTTTATATGGATAAGTGCTTTGGTCTGCATAGTTGAATTTCCAATTTGGAAGATTGGAATTCAAGGTATTTCACGTGTCTCTGAGGGAGTACGTGTTTGGTCCATCACTGGTTTTGGAACCAGTAGTTCTGTGAAGGATTTAGTTGTTGATCAGTTTTGTCTGTGGTCTGATATCTTGTATAGATTATAGATCTAGATGAGTAGGAACTTAGTAGCTTAGCAGTATAGCTAGTTTGAATTTAATAGAGCGACTATCCCTGTGTCTCTACCTGGGAAACTCGAGATAATTTTAGGAAACTTATCCAGATCTGTGTCCAGATAGCTAGAGTTGTTTGATTGGATTGTTTGTTTGGATGAAAATTGTTTGTTTGGTTATGTATGGCTGATATGTACGTTCGAATTGGATGAAATAAAATAAAACTTTGGATTATCTTTGTTTTAAATTTCGAGGACGAAATTTTTTTAAGGGGGGAGGAATGTAATATCCCGGAATTTCAAGGAGTTTAAAATGTGATAATCTCTTAATTTAATTGTTTAAAATTGATAAAATTGTAATTTTCAAAAACAAATAACCAAGTAATAATAATATGATGTCTTAATTATGGTTATAGATTGGTTTTTAAATAAGAATAATTATTTTGTTTGTATAAATAAATTCTAAATTGACCTATTGTTTTCAAAGTTATTTATAATTATTTATAAATTATTTGTACAAACAAATTATTTATATATATATATATATCTGTGTATTTAAATTGATTTTAAAATAGAATAAATTATTTATAAATAATAATGAGCTTATTTAAAAATTGATATCTATATTTATTTGAATTGACTTTAAATTTGGATTTTTAACTGACTTTGAATTTGAATATAAAATTTGAATTTAAGGGAATATACATACATCTTAAAATTAAAATAATAATATAGTTTGGATTTAAAATATATAGATAATGATTTTATTTCAAAATAAGATTTCTTTTATATTTTTATCTTTAAATAAATTTATTGATAGGAATATTGGAAACGTATTTATTTAATAAGAATAAATACAAAGGCTTTTTGAAATAGCATTTAGAAATGAGTTAAAATATTATATATGATTTTTGTTTAAATTATAATTGGTTTTTATTTTATTTTCTTCTAAAGATTGTATTTATTTAAAATTAGAAAATCATTTCTTAATTTATAAATGTATTTGTTTATTAGGAATTTAATTAGAAAAGCATTTATAAATTAAGAAAACATATTAGTTAATTAGGAAATTAATTTAAAAGGCCTTGAAAATCATTTATAAAAATATAGAAATAAATTAGGACAAGTGTTAAGTCATAAATCTCTTAGATAACAAGTGTTAACATATTAATGTAAGTTAATACATGTGTCACTTTTATTTGAATTTTCTATTAATTCTAATAAAATCTAAATTAACTTATATACACTCCTAATCTTCCTTCCCACTTTCTTTTTATTATCTTCTTCTCAAAAAGCTAAGAAAACAATGGCAGATCAAATCTGAAACTTTCCTCAAATCGTAACCTGAAACCATTTCCAAAAAGAAAAAAAAATCAAAAGTTCACAAACCTGTAATCAAAATCAAAAGCCAAATTTGTAAACACACTTCTAACCAGAAATTTTCCTAAACCCTGTAACTCATTTCCAAAACCAGATATTATCAAAGCCTGTAAACATTCTTTCCAGATCAATGCTCAAACTTGTAAATCATTTTCTCAAAAACCTAGAACCAAACCGGTTTTCAAAGTCCTAAATCATCATCATGTCACAGTTTTTCAAGAAAGGAACATCTTTAAATTTGCAACCTGAAGCAAGCATTCCAGTTTTATAAATCACAGCCATGTCAAAAATTCAAGCATTACAAGTTTTCAAAATGCAAACCTGAAGCATTTCAGTTTAAAGCAAATCAAAGAAATGAAGCAATTCTGTTTCAAAAGCTTCCGGTTTTTTTTTAAAATCTCTGCACCTCTTTATAAGGTGAGTAAACATTCTTAAAAGCTTAAGCAACAAATATATATGATGCATGTGAATACAAATACTGTTTTGATGATTGCTTTGCTATCTGTACATATGTGAGCCTATGTGTGTTTTTAGTTGATCATCTCTTTGATTAGTATGCCTCTGTACTGTATACTGTGGCATGAAATATTTTAAAATTTGATTCATATGCAAAATATTTAAAGTAAACTCTTGAAGTAAGTGGGAAAATATGAATGCATATTGTTTTACTCTGAATGTATAAATGATTTTAAACGTGGGAACATATGTAATTCATTTGTTTATATCAGTGATTTCCTGTTCATTTGTTACGGAGTGTAAGTGACAATTTTAAAAAAAATTCAAATTTTTTTTATTTAGTCACTGTCAGACCTGAATTTAAAAAAAAATAGTTTTGTTAAATCATAATTTAAGTACCAAAAATAAATTCAAGTATTTTAAAGGTTTGAATTATGTTTGATTTTGTAAAGTACAGTGGTGATGTTAAAAAATCATATTATCAAATGTTGTAATTCATTGTTTTAGGATTTATAACTTGAATCTAAGTAGAAAATTATGAGTTTTAAAACTAAAACCAAAATTTTTTAAGATTGCATTGGATATGAAATTTGGGTTTAACTGGAATTGGGTGTTTGGTCCACCATTGGCGATCAAGAAGGAGTGAGGTCTTGGATTTTCTTCTGGAGATAGAAGAAGTAGTGGGGTGTTCAGGAAAAATAACCGAAGTTGTTCACGACCATCAAGGCGACAAGGGGAAGGGGATTTATGATTTAACCCTAGTTTTGGTCGATCGTGCAAAAGAGGGGACTGCGTCATTTCTATTGCATCGAGTTGCTTGGGATTTGGAAAGAGGCTGCGTGGATGAGTAACGGAGGTGTGGCCAGAATCTGGGGGTGCTCTAGTGATCGGCTACGTGGCTGTGGGTTTGTTTTCAGGCAGTGGTTTTGGTTCGAGTTCTCTGGTGATGCTCGATTTTGTTTTGGGTTCTGTGGTGACTGAGGGATGGTAGGGATCGATTGCAGTGTGCGTCGCTGACGTGTGAGAGGTGCTGGAGTTGGTCGCAGCGGCGTCGATCGTCGGTGCACTTGCACAGGCACGTGTGTGTGTCAGTGGGCTGTGTTAGTTTGGGGAAGTGGATTTGTCTTGGGTTGTAACTCAAGATTTTGGCAAGATCGCTCGAGTTTGAACTCGAGTAATGCCGAGTAATTTTTAATCCTGTAACATTTTTTTTTATTTTCAAGTTTTTTAATTTAAAATTTTAACTAAAAACTTAAATTAAGTTTTGAAATGGAAGAAGGGGAGAAGAGGAACTCGGGTGTTTCTCAGGTTTTGATCAGGTTAGACCCGAAGTTTGATTAAAGAAAATTTTCAAAAATATTTAAAGGATTTATTTTATAAAACGGGTTTAAATTTTAAATAAAGTATGTTTTGAATTTTGGGTATGAATCTTGTTTTTAAATTTATTTTTGATGAAATAAATGTTTTCGTTAAAATTGTTTTATGAAGTTGAACTTTATTTATTTTAAATTTTGTTAAATCAAGTTAAAGTATTTTAAAACTTTAATAGAAATGGAATTATAACGATTTTATAAAAAGCAAGTTCATTGATTTAAATCTAAAACTTGATTTAAAACCATTGCTTGATGATATTTTGAAGTATTTAAAGGAAGTTGTGATCTGTAAACTTTAAATTATTATGTTGAATAAGTATTTTAAACTTAATTAATAATTTAATTAAGTAAAGTTAATTTTTAAAAGTAAATTGTTTTAATAAGCATAATTAAGATAAGGTTTTGTCTCAAGATAATTAAGGTTAAATAATTTGAGATTAATTAAGTTAGTTAAGAAATTTAAGTGTAATTAAATAACTTAATTAATTAAATATAAAAGGGTTAATTAAGTAATTAATCAAGGATAATTATTAATTTATTTAACTAATAATTATGATGGATTAATTAATGGTTAGAGATTAATTAATTTTTAATTATTAATTAATTAATTATGTAATCAAGGGTTAATTAAACTAGTAATTGAGAAATACTTAATAAAGTTTTATTAAGTAATAATTGGGTTTTCTTGATTAATATTTAAGAGTTTATCAATCTATAATGCAAGTTAATTAAGAATTAATTAACTATTATTAAAGGTTAATTAATTATAATTAAGAATTGGTTAATTCATAATTATGGATTAATTAATCTGTAATTACAGTTGTTAATTAATAATTAAGTTTTATTAATTAATGATTAAGAGATAATTAATTAGTTAATTAAGGTTAATTAATTAATTATAAAAGTAGTTAGAGATTGATTACTTTGTATTAAAGGATTGATTAATAATAAAGGGTTATTAATTAATAGTTGAAGGATAATTAATCTATAACTAAGGATTAATTTGGTTAAAGAGTAATTAAGGGATGAATTACTCGGTTATGATTTATGAGGCGAATGTGATCAAGTTAAGTTAATTAATTTGTTAATTAATTAAAGATAGTCACATGGTAATTGATTAAGTATGCTTACTTAATGAGAGTTGATAAGAGTAATTACTTAAGATAAGTGATTAATGAATAAATTACTGGAGGTAATTGAGATAAGGGAAATTACTTACTGGGAAGTAATTTTAAATGGATGATTACTTGGTAAAGTAATTAAGGATTTATTACTTGGTGTAATAAATCAAAGGATTTATAAATGTAATTAAAAGTAATTGAGTGTAATTTATTACTGTTTATGATCATTAAAGTTGATTTAATTAATTAAAGCATGATTACTTAATGTAATTAATTAAGAAATAATGTAATTAATTATAGTTAATTAATTAATGGAAGTAATTAATTAAGGTTCATTAATTAATGTGATTAATGAGAATAATTAAGGGTTGATTAATTAAGATTAATTAATCCATAATAAGTTAATATAAGGTAATAAATTGTAATTAATTAAGGATTAATGAAATTAATTAATTATAATTAATAAAGTAATTAAGGTTAATTACTTAATGGTTTGAAGATAATTAATTTGTCTAATTAATTTACTTAATGTAATTTAGGATAATTAATCAAGATTGATTAATTAAGATGATGATTAATTAATTGGTTTAGTTAATGTTATGTAAGCAAGATTTATGGTGATGAAAGTAATTAATTTAATTTATTTTAAATTAATTAGAGATGAAGTTAATTTAATTCATTTTAAATTAATTATAGATGATGTGATTATAGATCATTGCTTATGTATGGATGATACTGGTTGCCTTGTATGGTTTGAAGTCTCAGAAATGAGATAAGTGATGTTGTGTGATATGGATGCTTTGGTTGCATTGAGATGATAGTATGAGTTATCTATTTGTAATGATAACATGAATTATCTGTTGTGATGATAATGTAGATTATCTATTGTGATATTGTGAATTATCTATCTGTGTATATGTAGATAATAGAATTGAATTGATTAACCTTAAACAATTTGGATCTAAAAGATGGCAGTTTGGATCTCGATGAGACCGGGATCGGGTTTCCATATTTGGATATCCGAAAACCACATCGATCCAAATTAACGATAGGTCGTGAATCTCAAGTGAAGATGAAGATTCAGAGTGCAAGGGTTATTGTCGTTAACTTTGAGGGTGATTCCAAAATGAGTGTAACGAGATAATGACTTCGGTTTCGGTCGAAGCCGGAATGAACTTGTATGGGTTGAATGCTTTCAGTACATCGTCAGGCGGACGATGAACATTCTAAGTGATGTGTTCAATAAAGGTAATCGTAGCCTCAAGCCTTATCAACCGGGAATGACTAAAATAGTGGAGGTGCAGCAAGGTTAAGTGGGTCATGCCCAAGTAGGACGAGATTTTCCCTTGTCTAGGGGTCCCTTTTTATTCGGCTGTGTGGGGGTTTCTGGCTACAACCGCGGGGTTGTCTTATTCGAAACTGTTCAGTAAGGAATGGTTCCGGCCTTGTGTTGTAGGGGATTGGGAGTGATCCTCGGTACATTGATCTAGGCCACGTACTGTGATGGGTAGTACCCAGTAGCCCTGCCATTATATGGAATCCAAACTCCAATAAGTGTCGTACGTTTTAGATGTGCCCAGCTATGTTAGAACGTGAGATGTAAGCATTCCAGCTATTTCTGTATTTTATTTGAAAACCCTAGACCCTATTATAATATCACTGGATTTCCTATCAATGTTTTGGTTAGCATAAGGTAAAAACTTACCCATGTTTATGTGTGGGGAGTCTTACGTGATACCTTTGTTTTCAAAAGGTTTTTAAAGTTAAGCAACTTTAACCCGTTTACTCACACTAGACCCATGTCTGACCCGGAGTTTTTCTGGTTTTATTAAACTCTTGGGTACTCAAATTTTTACGAGTAGCCAAGGGATTCAGGTTAGCTTTGACGAATTATGGAGGAGCAATGGAGCAGGAGACTTAGATATATAGTGTTCCGTTGTGTTGGTTTCTCTGAGTAGTTTTCTTGTATTGTATTGAGTTGTATAACTAGACAGGTATTTATAACTGTCTAGTATGTGATGTGTAATCTGTGTAACTCTGATAATGGTTGTAAATATGTAATATTTATGTTATTAATATAATTTATTCGTTGCGATGTTGATATTCTGATGTTGTTTCTTCTTTCTCTTCTTTCTTTTCTCTTTCTATCCCTTTCTTCAAGATGATGTGACTTTCTGTGGTGAGAAAGTCGGATCGTCACATTTGGTATCAGAGCAAAGGTTGAGCGAATACCTAGGCTCTGTAGTTGTGTCTTTCTTGAGGGAGCGTATTTGTAATTTTTATATATAACTATATATATATATATGTATATGTATATGTATCTACCTATCCATTGGGTTACCTGTTCGGGTATTCCAACATAAGTTATAAAGGTAGATAGGGTAGTGGTGTAAAGCACGACTACCAATGGTGGGAATATGAATGTTTGAGGTTGGAAGTGTATTTGTTGAGACTGTAGACCTAATACCGTCTCTAGTAAGCTTTGCAGTTTGGTGTAAAGATTTCATTGATCTCTAAAGGAAATCTGTTAAGGTTCGGAGTTCTTCTTTGAAGTGCAAGTTGATCGCGCTCGTGTGAGAGGATTTTTGAGAGTTTGGATCTGTCTGTTAAGCAGAAGCAAGTGATGGTATCTTGGCAACTTCAGGAAGTAGTAGCTGTGTGACGAGACGCAGTGAATATGGATGTCTCCAAAGATGTTTTCTTTTGGAGCAAGTATAAGGAAGTGTGTCTGCTTCGGTGTTGTGGCTGAGTTCAGCAGGATGTATGTGTTTGGTTGGAGGTCCGAATTTCTCAAGGAGCTTTGGATTGAGAAGTCTTTGGCATCTGTGGCAGCGCTGCAGCTCAGGAGTGTTTTGTGTTCCAGCAGGAATCTTTTTGGCTTAGCAGTTCCTAGAGGTGGAATTCAAAAGCAGCAGAGAGGACCCGTTTGTTCGATGGATTAGTTGCTCAAGGATAAACTGTTCTAATTAGTGAAAAAAGAACAGTATCTTTGGAATTAGGTTGGGTTGATCACAAAAGTGACTTGCGATAGTTTGGCTGATTATCTTGGATATTTATTTTGCTTGGGTTTGAAGCATCTCTAGAGGAGGTAGGAGTTATAGAGCTGTCGAAAATTTTCGGATATCTCCAGTGAAGTTAGAGATTTGTCCACTTTGGGAATTTAGTTTCGTATTGACTAGGTTCATGAAGCTATCGGTAATTCAGCTAGGTAGAAGGATGTCTCCTAGGTTGATTGTTTGGTGAAGCAGCTCTGTATTTCTTGGAACTTCTGTTGAACCATATTTTTGGGATGTGCTGTTTAGTCTTTATTCTCCTCTGCTCCAGATCAGAGTTGTGCAGCGGAAGCATTGTGGCAGCTATTATGGGGTGGAAGCAACTGGAAGTTGCAGTGGTTTGATTAGAGAGTTTCTACTGGAATTTTTCAGGATCTGAGGCAAGTTGGCGAGTGATCATGTTCTGTCTTTTCCGGATAGGAGAAGCTGTTTTCTACTGTTGATAGTAGAGTTTGATTTTGATTTTGGATAAATCTTGAGAGAATCTTTGTGTTGGATTGTTTTTGATCCAGTTTGTTTGTAAAAGCATCAACGAAGGTTGAGCTGATCGGAAAGGATCTGTAAATGGCCCAGGATCATAAGTAGTGTTTTGAGGTTGAGAAACGGAGGAAATTTGAATTCGAAGTTGAAGACTTCATTGTTATTGAGGTTTTCCCCGATGAAAGGGAGCAATAAGATTTGGTAAGATTACGAGGTTAGCTCCGAGGTATATTAGATTCTTCTGAGTTTTATAAGGATAAGTGCTTTGGTCTGCATAGTTGAATTACCTGTTTGGAAGACTGGAATTCCAAGATATTTCACGTGTCTCTGAGGGAGTACGTGTTTGGTCCATCACTAGTTTTGGAACCAGTAGTTATGTGAAGGATTTAGTTGTTGATCAGTTTTGTCTGTGGTCTGATATCTTGTATAGATTATAGATCTAGATGAGTAGGAACTTAGTAGCTTAGCAGTATAACTAGTTTGATTTAATAGAGCGAGTATCCCTGTGTCTCTACCCGGGAAACTCGAGATAATTTTAGGAAACTTATCCAGATCTATGTCCAGATAGCTAGAGTTGTTTGATTGGATTGTTTGTTTGGATGAAAATTGTTTGTTTGGTTATGTATGGTTGATATGTATGTTTGAATTGGATGAAATAAAATAAAACTTTGGATTACATTTGTTTTAAATTTCCAGGACGAAATTCTTTTAAGGGGGGAGGAATGTAATATCCCGGAATTTCAAGGAGTTTAAAATGGGATGACATGACGATCACATAGTTGTGGTGATTGAGAAAGAGGAAGATCAATTGGATTTGATATGAATGAATCACCCAGTGATGATGGTAAACCCATAGCATTAGCTGCCTTGTGAGTAGTCAAAAAGTAGTCAATGCAAAGATTTGAGATGGTGGTAAATGTAGGAACTCTACAGGATGGCATGATGGCCAACATGGTTGCGGTGGTAGAGAAAGAGGGAGATCCATCGGATTTAATATGGATGAATCATTCAATAATGATGCTAAACCCTTAACTTAGCTGCCTGGCGAGCAGTCAAAAAGTAGTCAATGCAAGGGGATGAAGAGTTATGTTCCTGCTCAAACGAATGTTCCGAAGATTCAAGAAAAATAAGTGAGTGTGCCTTTTGGAATTTGATTAAAAAAAGTCATCCACCAAAGTAAACGAAGGAACGGAAAAAAAAATGAATTTGTTGTAAAAATCATCTGGGTGTTAACTTAGACCCCGCCTAGGCACCAGGCGAGGTTTACGGCCTTGGCATCCACCTAGGATCCGCTTAGGTGTTAGACAAGACTTATTGCCTTACCTAATCCCCTAGGTAGAGACTTTTGTAATAATTACATCTTGCGGTTATGTATGAAACATATGCTAAACATTTTGCATTTTTTAGTTGAAAATAGGCATTGTCTCTCTGCCTTCAAAATTAATAATGAAGATCAATATTGAAAATAGGTATACGTTGTATCATCGTAAAGAAATTTTGCATAAGTATCTAAAATTTTTATTGATAATAAATTAATAACAAGTTTCTTAAAAACATCAAGCATTGTTTAATCCCTGCCTAGACGATAAATCACTCCCCAACCCACTACCTAGCCTCCAACTAACGATTTTAACAACATTGAAACCTGAAAGTCATTGGAAGCGCAACGAAAGGAAATAAATATGGTTTTCCAAAAACAAAATCAAACAATATTCAAGTTAGCAAAGTAGCGCCACCAAACATGGTAACTATTTAATTATGCATTTAATTTTGCACTACCATGTGATATTATCCAAGGATGAACTTCGATTCGAATCCTAGAAGTTTTGACATAGACGGAAGTTTACGATTCTACTCTAGTGGAGACACTCAACCATCAAAGAAACATAAAGCAAAGAAAAATATTTTGATGGGAAAAACAATTTGATGCAATCGTTGAAAAATGTTGTCATATCACAAGGTACTCATGATAGACAATTGAAAAATAAAAACATAAAAAGTACCAACTATTGACAACTAGTATACCGATCATGAGTTAAGCTTTCGATCAACTGTTAAGTGTTGCTTGGTTTAATTAACTTCCTTCGTCCTTTAATTTTGCTGGATTCTTGTGTTCAAATTATCTTTTCATTGGCACGTTTTCTTAATCTTCTTGGTGTTAGTGATAACATGGAAAATCATGTCGATGTCATTTATTGGATCAATAAAGATATCAAGAGTACCAAGAGATTTCTAACATATGAAAATCTTTTAATGTGTTAGTTGCATTTTTCAAAGGGAGTTAGTCACAAGTCAGACGTTATAAGCCTTCTATGAGGAGAGAAAGGTCGCAAACGAAATCGACTATGAGTCCACATATAATTCGCCTAATGCAGAGGCTCAAGGCCCGGCCCTCGTAAGGGAAAACAAGCTAGCGAGCGCCTTTTTTCTACTCCTTATATTAGTGGTATCCTCTCTTTGCTGGAAGCATTCTCTTTCTTCTCCTCTCCCATTGAATAAAAAAATTCCACATGTGTCCTCAAATAACAATTCCTCATCGAGACATAATTGACAAGGAGAATTACATGCCATGGAGTGAGTACCCTGACAAGTTAGATCGGTGTTGGCCAAATATATTTCATGTAGAATTAGCTAAGGATAGAAGAACCTTGTATAATAGATTTAGGACATCATAACCTAGGTATATTTTGAGTGCTCGTTTGTAGCTTCTTGTATTTTCACTTTTTGACATGGATTTTTGGGTACTTGGGTTGTGTTTCAACCTAATGAAACCCTGTATGAGAAAACTTCAAAATTCACATATTGAAATGAAATAATTAGACGTATGTGAGGGTAAAAATATATAGTTAATGGAGATGTGATATATAGAAACCAAAAATATGATTTCTCAGTAAGACAAGGATCACGTCTCAAAATATAGTGGAACGACTTAGAGAAGACCATAAAGGAACGACCTTGCTTACTATGCCTGAACATAAAAGCATTGTCGTAGTAAGGGCAAACCCGCTCCATATATTTATGTCAAACAAATTCATTTCTATTTCAAACATGTATTCACTTTCAAAAATCATAATACTTTCAAAGTTATAACTCTTTCGAAACCAAAATTCTTGAAATCATTACACTTTGAAAATCATAACCTTTCGAAATCCTACATTTGAAATCATAAAACATTCCTTTAATTCTTTACATTTCACAAATTTATTCAATTATACCGAAATATAAAATTTTCAATTTTAATTCAACTCAAACCATTAGTTTAATTCAATTTAGTTTTCCAACAAAACCATTTCAAATACTATCAAATTTCAAATATAGATTTGATTTATAAAATAAACTACTAAATCTTAAATATGTTTCAAGGCTTAAATATACCATATTTCAAAACTAAATTTTATAATTTTATATATCTTAAATTTTACTTCATTATTACTTAGTGTTGAAATATTTATTTCATAAATCCATTATTTTTGAATAAACTCAAATTACAGGCAAACCAAATATCCTTTCGTACTAATATAAGCTTCAATTATTCATTTATCAAAATCAATGGTTTTCAAAATCATCTTATATTTACATAAAGTTTATCTTATATAAGGATCAAAATTTTCAAAAAATAAATTTCGCTGCATGAAAAGCCATATGGGATTGAACATCTTTGCTTACTAAAATATTTTTAATTAAGAATAGTTTTGTATATAAAATAGTTTGTATGAAAAATAGAATAAAATAGTTAGTTTAAGAATAATAAAAGAAAAATGGTTTTGAAAAATGGTTTTAAATTTGATAGTAGTTTTTCATAAAAGAAAATTTCCAATTAAATTACAAAGATATCCAACCCAACAACTTTCAATATCAGCGTCAAGTATACCAATGATATTAGGATATAAGATGTACATATGTCATCATTTCGCAACATTACATTCGATCGCTCGTTCGATCACACAAGTTCGCTTTCGAACTAGTATTGTCCATTCGACTTCCCAAATGCGGACTTCGATATGGTTTCTCAACTAAATCCATCAGTCTCCTTGCATAGCCATATACTATGATATAGAATTCTAGAATCAAGCCCAAAATCCATATCAAATATTCGCCATCAAGAATCAAATGAAAAATCTTAACACGAAATGGTGTAATTCATCATATTAATTGAGTCTACCTAACTTCCATTCGCCAAAGTTTGCCTATCGACCACAATTTCAACACTTGGTAATATATGTAAGGAAGTAAGTGGTTAAATTGAGGATCAATCAAGCTTGAAGTGGCAAATAAATTCAATCCAAGTTCGAACAACATAGACGATACTAAGATTGAAGATGATGGTAAATGTAGGAACTCCACGGGATGACATGACGATCACATAGTTGTGGGGATAGAGAAAGAGGAAGATCAATTGGATTTGATATGAATGAATCACCCAGTGATGAAGCTAAATCCATAGCGTTAGCTGCATTTTGAGTAGTCAAAAAGTAGTTAATGCAAAGATTTGAGATGGTGGTAAATGTAGGAACTCTACAGGATGGCATGATAGTCAACATGGTTGCGGTGGTAGAGAAAGAGGGAGATCGATCGGATTTAATATGGATGAATCATCCAATGATGATGGCAAGTCCTTAGCTTAGCTTCCTGGCAAGCAGTCAAAAGTAGTCAATGCAAGGGGATGAAGAGTTATGTTCCTGCTCAAACGAATGTTCCGAAGATTCAAGCAAAATATCAAACCAAAGTGAGTGTGCCTTTTGGAATTTGATTAAAAAAAATTCATCCACCAAAGTAAATGAAGGAACGGAAAAATATGAAACTACTGTAAAAATCATCTAGGTGTTAACTTAGACCCCGCCTCGGCACTATGCGAGGTTTACGGCCTTGGCATCCACCTAGGATCCGCTTAGGCTTAGACAAGACTTACTGCCTTACCTAATCCCTTAGGTAGAGACTTTTGTAATAATTACATCTTGCAGTTATGTATGAAACATATGCTAAACATTTTTCATTTTTTAGTTGAAAATAGGCATTGTCTCTCTGCCTTCAAAATTAATAATGAAGATCAATATTGAAAATAGGTATACATTGTATCATCGTAAAGAAATTTTGCATAAATATCTAAAAAAAATATTGATAATAAATTAATAACAAGTTTCTCAAAAACACCTAGCATTGTTTAATCCCTACCTAGACGATAAATCACTCCCAAACCCACCACCTAGTCTCTAACTAACGATTTTAACAACACTGAAACCTGAAAGTCATTGGAAGTGCAACGAAAGGAAATAAATACGGTTTTCCAAAAATAAAATCAAAAAATATTCTAGTTAGCAAAGTAGCGCCACCAAACTTTGTACGGTAACTATGCATTTAATTATGCGCTGCCATGTTATATTATCCAAGGATGAACTTCGATTCGAATCCTAGAAGTTTTGACCTAGTTGGAAGTGTACGATTCTACTGTAGTGGAGACACTCAACCATCAAAGAAACATAAAGCAAAGAAAAATATTTTGATGGGCAAAATGATTTGATGCAATCGTTGAAAAATGTCATCATATCAAAAGGTACTTATGATAGACAACTGAAAAATAAAAACATAAAAAGTACCAACTACTGAGAACTAGTATACAGATCATGAGTTAAGCTTTCAATCAAGCAGTTAAGCGTTACTTGCTTTATTTAACTTCCTTCGTCCTTTAATTTTGCAGGCTTTTGATCTTCAAATTATCTTTTCATTGGCATGTTTTCATAATCTTCTTGGTGTTAGTGATAACATGGAAAATCATGTCGATGTCATATATTGGATTAATAAAGATATCAAGAGTACCAAGAGATTTCTAACATATGAAAATCTTTTCATGTGTTGGTTGTTCAAAGAATTACGTTTTTCAAAGGGATTTGTTAGTCACAAGTCAGACGTTATAAGCCTTCTAAGAGCAGAGAAAGGTCGCAAACACAATCGACTATGAGTCCACATATAATTCGCCTAATGCAGAGGCTCAAGCCCCGGCCCTTGTAAGGGCAAACAAGCTAGCGAGCGCCTTTTTTCTACTCCATATATTAGAGGTATCCTCTCCTTGCTGAAAGCATTCTCTTTCTTCCTCCTCTCCCATCAAATAGAAAAATTCCACCTTTGTCCTCAAATAACAAGTCCTCATCGAGACATAATTGACAAGGAGAATTACATGCCATTGAGCGAGTGCCCTGACAAGTTAGATCGTTGTTGGCCGGATATATTACATGCAGAATTAGCCAAGGATAGAAGAACCTTGTATAATAGATTTAGGACATCATAACCTAGGTATATTTTGGGCGCTCGTTCGCAGCTTCTTGTATTTTCACTTTTTGGCATGGATTTTTGGGTACTTGGGTTGTGTTTCAACCTAATGAAACCCTATATGAGAAGACTTCAAAATTTACTTATGGAAATGAAATAATTAGACGTATGTGAGGGAAAAAATATATAGTTAATGGAGTTGTGATATATAGAAACCAAAAATATGATTTCTCAGTAAGACAAGGCTCAAGTCTCAAAAGATAGTAGAACGACTTAGGGAAGACCATAAAGGAACGACCTTGCTTACTACGCCTGAACATAAAAGCATTGTCGTAGTAAGGCCAAACCCGCTCCATATATTTATTTAGGAAGCTAATTCCAATGAAAAACCTCCCATTAACTCCCCTACCTGCTCTACTGCCTGCATATTATAACCATTATCTTCATTATGGAGGTGATAATAATCGTTAATCGTGGGTCTAAGCCATTTTTAGCTTTCCTTATTAGCTGACTTTGCTTTTAATAATTCACACCAATCAACTAAATTCATGAATTGACATAACATTAAAAACTCAACTTTGAAAACATCCAATAACATATTAAATTTTCATATGATTCTACGAAAGTTATAATGGGTTTAAGAGACTAAAGGATCTATGCTTCAGCAATTTTTTATCATTAATTTTTTTAAATAATAATATATTTAATACGCAAATCTTAAATCATCATTAAAATGTCATATTCACTTAAAAACGAATTAATATGACACTGAAGACATTTTGGATGAAGTCTTACTCACCAAAATGACATGTAATCTCTCCTTGACGAGGGAAGATATTGCCATCATTCATTCCTTAATTATCCTCTAATAAAATATCATTTTCTCCTTTAGAAGTTTCTATGTTGAAACCATGAAAGTGAAGAATGAATGAGTATTATAGAGAATGAAGTTAGAGTGAAGGAACATAAGATGCTTCGGGGTTTCTTGATGGACATGGGATTAATAGCCTAAATGAGCCTTAATTAAACAATTCTTTTCCTCTATCGCTCTATTCTTATTCTATTAAAGAATGCATAGAAAACTCTTTATTCGTATTATTCACTTACTCCCAAAATTAAATAACTTTTCCATAAAATTGCTAACTATGTTTTCTAAGTGTTTCATATGCCCAGTTAATTAATTTCCATCAAGTGTTTTCCTACATTTCATTAATTAACTAATTTTTTATCCAATTTAATTAGCACTCTAAGTGGCGCACTACACTTTCAGTTAAACTAATTCGTGCATAATTTTTGGCATAATCCACCATAAAATTCTTTCCATAAATAATTAGTAAAAAATAATTAACTAGTTAATGCTTAAGTGCATTCACTGCAGCTAGGTAGTAATTATTTATGTAGTTTACAAATATATTATTTTAACCAATCACTATGCAATCACCACATCATGTCATCGAATATGATGCTAATGATATATATGAATATAGGATGTTACAAAAGTACTCTAAGCCCGATAGAAATATTAATGTCTTTCAATATCATTCGTAAACGATTTTCACTTAAATTACATTTTGCTTTAACAATTTGAAAATGAAGTCAAATTATAATATAGGTCTAACAAAATGAACAATAGTGTTTAATTTTGATAGTTTAATCAGCATTATGAGTAATGCCAAATACTGTTTAAACTTTAAAACATTTTCAATTTTGGCATGTATAATCCTTTTGCTTTTGACGTTGGTGTCAAGATCGGGAAAAGGAGAAAAAAAATTCTACAATAAAATTCAACGTGTCAAACCAGCATTTATGCTTAAATTAAAATCTTTTACATATTTTACATATATCGTATTGATGTTGTTATGTCAACAACTGACATTTCAACTTTCAATTTTCAAATTATAACATTTTACTTTTCATGTGTAAAACACGTGTGATTTGTACTAATTATTATGCATCAACGTGTGGCACTGCGGGCCATTAAATCTCGTAAATTATAGTCGCAATAGAATTATAATATTTTAATCTAAATGCATACTTCACATGATGACCTTATATGCAGGGCCTTCCCAAAACTTTTGTTGTTCTAGTCCATATACGCATTTTTGAAAGAAATTTAAAAAGCAAAAACAAACTATTGCCTGCTACCAGCTTTCAACCTACATCAGTAGCATTCACTCTAATAATCCTACCACTAAACCACATATTGCTTGACAATATTGTTTGGTTTACGTTATATATATGAACAAATATTAAAAAAATCATTGTCCCCATCCCAGTGGGCTGCCCTAGCCCGAGGGATTGGAGGGCTGTCCTTTGGACCGCGCCTGCTTATATGAAATTGAAGTAACGGGTTCTGGCACCCATTAAAAAATAAAAGTTAACAATTATTTTCAACTGAAAATTCATACATATAGATGCATAAGTTAAAAGTTCAGTCTTAACCAGATTATTTATAAAAAAAATCTTTATCGTTTCAAAAATGTGTTTATTAAAACTATATAAATCAATTGTTATTTACACCAACAACCCATGGTAGGTTACTCAAAGATGATATCAACAAAAATAACATAGTGATATATTTTCATTCATAACTTAACCAAATACATTTCATAAAATGATCGATCCAGTCACCTGAACATCATTTAGTCTCTATATATATCATGACAATGTAAAATGTAGGAATAATAACGCATTCCATATATGAATCAATGTAACGACCCGCCTTTTTGGACAATTTAAACCGACGATCAAATACCCATGCCAATTCCAAACCATTCAAAAGGGCAGATGGTTATTGGGGTAAACAAGAAAAGAAAAGAAAAGAAATAAAGGAAATGAAACAACACAGAATCTAGCAGCGGAACGATAAAATATAATAGTCAAATAAACAGTTCACGAAGCTGTTTACTATACTTTGACAATTATTTATACAACACTTATTAGAGTTATACATATAAAACATAACAATTAAAATAATGCAGCAGACAGCATGATTCCATGATAATAATAGTAATAGTATACCAAATCTTCGTCTTCGTCCTCCAGAATAGATCTTCAATAAGCTGAAAACTCAGGTCTGACCCGAGCGTAATGAAAAGACAAAACACTCGAGTCAGGACTAAAATATCCTCATGTAAGTTAAATCAATTTTAAATAAATATGAGTGTAACGGCGTCAGAGATGTTTACGGGGTTTGACATCTCATATCCAGTGTCAACGTGCGTGCAATAACTCAAGAGATGTTACGGGATTTTCCATCTCTTAAGGATCCGTTAAACTATCTACTATGTAGTAATGTGCGCTAAGCAGATAATGCCTATCAGTAATATAAAGTATCAAAATAGCGTTAAGGCGCTGCCATAATCCCCCTTAACACATTTTTATAATGCCATAGTCTGTACAGCACCGTAAGCCCCACCGTAAACTGGTGGTTATCAGAGGGTACCCCATAGGTATAACACAAAACCAAACGTAGTGGTCGCGGATAGGATAATCAGTATGACAAGGTACACGAGACGATACCAACTAGGATACTAGTAGTTGCGTGATCCAGACTGATGTTGAGCATAGCTAGCAGCTACCCCAACACCGCGAAACAACACTCCCAAATCAAGGGGTGCACCCAAATCGAATCACAAATGTAATAGAAATGGTATCGAAGAAGCGTGTCCGCTAGAGGTGGCGAACCTCAATGGCCCGGCGCGGCTCCTGTTTTAGTCATGTCAGGGGTCATCCAATATCGTTCTCTTTATTCAGTCAACGCGTTCACCAAATCATCCACTTCATTCTGGATCAACGCTCCGCGTATAATAGTCATTAAAGTGGTGTTCGGTATCGACAGAGAGTATGTCCATATCCAATCCCGGTCTCTTTAATAACTACGTATTATTACACCGTTGGCTCTTTTACATTCCAAATCGATTCATAATTGATATCAAAATATCATATTCGCATCAAAAAAATCATATACATTTCAAATATCATCGCATCTATTTAAAATGTAAGGTTCTGTTTCAAAATTATTTTTCGCCTCAATATCTCATTTCGATTTCCAAAATCATTTCGAATTTCACTTTAGGTTGCAACTTCATTTAACCCAATTCATATTTAAATTCAAGATTTAAACATATATATTTCACCTTATTGCTCAGCTTGAAATTTTTGAAAATAGTTTTAAGTAGTTTAAAAGTAGTTTTAAATAATTAAAATAGTTAAAAATACTTAAAATCTTTAAATGGATTTCAAATAGATAAATTAATTTAAGATAATTAATATAGGTTAAAATAGTTTTAAGTATTTAAAGATGGTTTATATAACAGAGTAATTTGGAAAACAAAATGAAACAGCTTCAAAACCAAAACATTTCAATTATAACTTCTCAATTCAAATCAATTTCAATTTCCATTCTACCGATTCAATTTCGATTTCAATACAAATCAATATCAACGTTGACTTCAAATTTATTCAATTTTATATTCACTTTCAATTAATTAAATTTCAATTTATATCGATATAGAGCCTGATTTTTCAAAAATATCCATTTATAACACTTGACAAAATTATCCATCAATTTTCGAGTTTAAATCCAAATTTCAAATATGATTCAATTCCAAGCTCGACTTCAAAATATCCTTTTTATGTCACTTTTACTTGGTAATATTCAAAGCTCGAATTAAGGTTAAATCTTTAAACAAATCAATTTTTGAAATTCAGTAAAATCCCAATTTTTAAATTTCAAAGTCTCGACTTATATTATTTAACAATTTCTTTTAACCAAAATTTACTTCAACATTCCAAACTAAATTTTCCGATAAATTTGATTTCTATAAATTTATTTCTATTTATAACTTTTAAATCAAAACGTTTAAATAAATTTCAAATTGACGATTTTAAAATTTATTAATTTAGCCAATTCGGTGTCCGTATATAATTTTCTATCCTATGGCCAAGTAATTATTTATTTCAATTAAATGTCTAGGATGAATATATATCACTTAAATCAAATCACGGTGTCATATGTATGCATAACAGTATATATAAGCAAATAAACATCCAAACATTTAACTATCAACCAATAACATCCATCGACATACATCATCCAATAGGCAATACAATTCATGGCAATTTCATAGTTATCAATGTCAGGTAATTTAATCGCAATTCAATTGCAATTTCAATTTAACTGTCAATTTAATTTTCAACAGTTAATTCGAATGACAATTTATATGATAATTAAATTCTATCAAACAATGACTAATAAAATTCATATCACTTCATAATATCAAATTTGACTAGCATAAAGATATTTAGTACGTTGTGAGCGTTATAAAACACTCAACTTGATTTTTACGATTTTAAATCAAATCGAACGACGTTCGATTTGACCCAAAATTTTCTCTAGCTCCAAACGACTCCAATCCAGCTCCATAGCGTAGAGCTCGTCGAAATGATTCCAACGCAAAAATTTTCGTCGAATTTCGACCTCGTACGAAAGAGATACAATGTTTTAAAGTTTTAAACAAATTAATATAATAATTAAACCCATTTCTTTTTATAATTTATACCCATGCAATCCAGGCCGCACATCTGAAACCCCGAGATCCAGCCCGTTCGTTTCTTCTTCCCTTCCCCTTCGCTCCAGAACACACGCCAAAAAAAAAGAACCCATCACGCACGCGAACAACCCCAGGTCGCGACCAAAACAAGCCTCTTGACGAGGATCAGAAAGTGCCAAATCGAAGGCCTCACTCTCCTCTACTTTCGGCCAGGAGCAGGTGGAGCTCGGCCCCCCCTCCAACCTCGAGACGTGTGCGAACAGCCGGACCCTTTCACTCAAATTGCCGTTGAATCATTCGTCCAAACTCGATCTCCACCGTTCAACACGTAGTGCTCGATGAGCTCTCCAACTTTCGTGTAGAAGTCGGAGTGTGAAAATGACGCGATAGAGAGGAATTGAAGGGGAAAGCACGGTGTTTTCTGGCCATGGAAACGAAAAGTGGCGGCTACTGTTATTAGCTACGGTTTTGCAAATAAGAGTTAGGTAGGAGCTTTTATAGAAAAAAAAACGAACACTATTCATCCCGGAGATTCCGAACTCCGACTTACGCGCGGTGACCGGCGTTTCTA
Source organism: Allium cepa (assembly GCA_030765085.1). Classification (NCBI taxonomy): domain Eukaryota; kingdom Viridiplantae; phylum Streptophyta; class Magnoliopsida; order Asparagales; family Amaryllidaceae; genus Allium; species Allium cepa. The sequence goes on from CM060942.1 coordinate 189,635,329, forward strand.
GGGTTTACCCCACGTTCTGGACACAATGAAATAGGTTTCGAAAGCTAATTCGATCATAAGTGCGAGTTACGGAAATAAACGATCAATTTTAAATTAAACCGATTAAACAAATTTCTATGCGTTTTGGCTTGCCCTGGACCAACGGTAAATCCAATTGACACGAAATTTGAAATCTTACAATAATATCACGCTACGGATCCGATGAAACTGGTTTCGTCGAAATTCGAGACTGTTTGAAAAATGGCTATTTTAACTCGTCAATTAAATATTAAAATATTCAATTTTCACAAATTTACTTTTAATTCGATTTTAACAGTTCTATAACCTCATTCTAACTTTAATATGATAAAATAAAATTTTACAAATCATTTTTAATCATATTAAACCCGTTATTCAATTTATCCAATAGATTCCAATTTTAAAATCTTATTAACTCTATTATAATCCCAATATAACTTACATTCACTTTGGAAACCAATTTGAATCATATTAAATCAAATTTCAATTATTCACTCTATTTTCATAAATTAAATTTCAATATCAAATTAATCATATCAAATTCGAAATTTAATTATTCAAACATTTGTAATATTAAATTTAAACAATTTTGATTATTCTTAAATCACTATCTTTTGAGATATTCAAAAACAAACTTAAAATTTAACTTTTGAAACGAATTAAAATTATAGAACAACCATTTCCATTATACGGTTATTCGATTCCCATTATCAAATTATTCAATAAATCCAAATATTAAATTTAGACAATTTCGATTATCCAATAATTCATTATCTTTTGAAATATTGAAATTGAACTTATAAGATTCAACTTTTAAAGCCAATTCACAATTTAGAACACTATTTTCATTTTACAGTTATTCAATTATTCAATAAGTTTTAAATATTTAATTTAAAAACTTTACCTGTTCAATATTCAATATTTGATTTAAATATATTTTACTTATCAATCAATTACTCTATTATACCCAATGGATTCAACATTTATTATTGTTCCAAACGACTTACAATTTTTTCCTAACACCAAATCACGAAATCTTATTAAATTAGCTATTTTAATTATCGAAAATTTACGGGTCGTTACACTCTCCCCCACTCAAAACTTTTCGTCCCCGAAAAGGAAAAAGAAGGGAAAAAGAACTAAGTATAGAATTCCACAATAGATATATTTTATTCAAAGTTACCAACTTATAAAACAATGAAATTCCATTTATAAAGTCATATCTATGCTTCCACTAAGTTACCCTGAACGACTTTCTAACTTTAAAAGTTAGTTATCAAAACAAGTTATAAAAAAAAACATGAAAAATTTTCTAACACCCGGATTTTGCGGAAAATTTCGGCAGAGTCTCCTTTGCGCGGCTCGATCGGAAAAAAAAATGACAGTATATATATCACAAATATACATCTCGTCAAGTGATGAGGCATCCCGAAGGGAAAAAAGTGTAAAAGTACGGTATGTAATCCAAGATATGTACCTTATATATTATTAGCGAGCATATACGGCTAATATAGCGCGAAAGCGAGCTCCAAATGCAAAGCAAGCGCAATCCGCACCTACTAAACACTCAACAAACTATGAGAAACATGCATACATGAAAATAATATCAATATACACCATATAGCAACATAACAACTACATGTGCCAACATAGCAAATGCAACAAACAACAAATGCATCCACCAAATCAATTATCATCCAACTATCATCCAACAAATCCATAATCAATCAATATAAATTCACTTCTCATTAATATTTATTCACTTGGCTTTCAATTTTAATCACAGTTGATTCATTAACGTTGGATTTTACTAACATTCATTCTTAATTCAATTAGTTAACATTCACTAATTTATATTTACTTTAGTTCACTTCCAATTTGAATCAAATTAAATTCTTTTAAATTCCTTTAACTTCTAATTTGATTTCAATGATTTATAGCTTTCAATTTCATTAACACTTACTGAATTATATACAATCAACTAACAATCGTATAACAACCAAATCATACCCAACATAACCAAATTATTAATTTTACATTCAATTTGGTTTATCTCTTTTATATATATATATATATATATATATCCTGTTATATAATTATAAAAGAATCATTTTATATTTGGCATCGTATATTTCCAATATTAACTTTAATTAAGTCCGTAAGCCGTACACATATCACCCGTGAGCAATATCAATCTAATCGCTTATTCGATCACACAATTTCACTTCCAAACTAGTATCGTTCACCCGACTCTCTAGTGCGGACTCAGATTTGGTTCCTTGATTGAAAACTGTTACTCTCCTTGCATAGCCATATACTATGATAGAGAATTCCAGAATCAAACCAAAATCCATATCCAGGGTTCGACGTCGAGAATCGAGTGGAAAATCCTAACTTGGATCGATATAAATCATCTCGAAATTTTGTGCTCGAATTTGGATTAAATCGTTATGCGAATAAAATAATATACGTACAATCTCACGTATTACCTTCCAATGGATTTCTATCCAATTTATCTATACTAAATTATTTTATTGACTTCTATTTTTTTCACTTAATTACCCACAATCCATTATTCAGTTAGTATATTCATTTCTTTACATAGCATATTCTTTAACATTATCTTTTTTTAACATCATATCAAAGAATTTGCTTACTCAAGTTCATTTTAAACATTCTATATAATTTAATTAAACTCAATTTCTTTTCCCAATTGATTCTTAGCTATACCAAATTCTTTTGTTTACATTTACTTCATATTCATAGTTTCAGTTAATACAAATTTATTTGTGGAACATTTTATTAACCATCACTTTAGTTTATAGTCATTCCATAAAAGTCTAACTTCTAATATATGACTTTTCTTAGTTTATAGTTATCTCAAAAGTTACAAATGTATCTTCACATATTTTATTTTATTTTGTTGCAGATTTATATTTAAAGTCTATAACCAGTTTACAAAGACATTGCTTGACTCAATGGCCTTTTCTTAAGTTCACTTACTTGTTCCATTTATCCATTCATCATTTCATGCTATATTTAAGTATATATAATTTTTATCACGATCAAAATTTTCCATTTATATACATTTTAATTCCTTTTTGAGTTTTCCTTACTTGTATATTTCAATTACTTTCAGGTTCTGTTTATTTGTACAATATCTCACTACATATCCAAAACATCATTTTAACTTTTTTTTTATATTTGTAAGTCATATTATATGTTATTAGAATGCAAATTTGGTATTATACAAATTTATAGAATTTCATTTTACTTAATTAAAATGTTCACAAATTTAATTTGTTTAAATCCTATTCTCCTTTCAACTTTAAAGTTTCCCAAAACAATAAGCTTAGATATCTTAATCCTCTTATTTTATAAATTTTGGTTATTCACATTTCATTCAAATAATTTGAAAATTATTAATTAACAGAACTTAGAAATTTAAATGCCCGGTTCTTTTCAAATCGTTTGAAATAAATATATATACTTATATCTTTAATATATCAAATCATGCCTTTGGAGTTTAAACCAAAACCCATTTAGCCAAAATAATTTTGAAGAAAAGCAAAGCTTGTTAGAAGTCTCCCCCACTTTCAGACTCGAAAATGAACGTCGATGATGCTGCGCAGTCATCACCGAAACTATTTTCCAGCGACATAAGAGAGGGGTACTGAATTCATTCCTTCTTATAATCCTTTCAAAATATTTCTCATAAATATTTTCCAACTAATATTAATATATATTTCTTCAAAACTTTGAGAACCATTTTCCAAAATCTCCGGGTCTTAAATTCAATATTTTCCAATTTAAATCTATTTTAATTTATAAGTCACCTTTATTAAATATTCTTTAGGATTTTTTTTCTTAAAACATTTCACAAGTGTTTTATCATTGTTCATTTTGTAATTCACCTTATTTATTAAATTACAATATCCAATTAATGATAATAACCAATATTTCCATTCCTAACAACCAGGTAAGCTAGATAAGTCACAATAAATTTTGAAAATAAATTCTTTATACACAAAATATAATTAGGGCAAAATTATTTCATTTACCCAATTTCAAAACAATACTATGTCGAATTGTTCTGTTCGAGTGTTTAGAGATCCCTATCAATGACGTTAATTACTCGTATTGACCAGGATCCATAAGCCGCTCAACAAATCAACCGACACAATATAAAACATTTTATATCACTAACAAATACGCTCTCTCATATATATACACTCAGCGACTCATCATAGGGTATTACTACCCAATTTATAAAGAGTCAGACCCCACAAAGCTAAGGTTATCGCTAAAACAAAGCTTTGATACCAACTGTAACGACCCGCCTTTTTGGACAATTTAAACTGATGATCAAATACCCATGCCGATTCCAAACCATTCAAAAGGGAAGATGGTTATTGGGGTAAACAAGAAAAGAAAAGAAAATAAATAAAGGAAATGAAACAACACAGAATCTCGCAGCGGAACGATAAAATATAATAGTCAAATAAACAGTTCATGAAGCTGTTTACTATACTTTGACAATTATTCATACAACATTTATCAGAGTTATACATACACAACATAACAATTAAAATAATGCAGCAGACAGCATGATGCAAAGATAATAATAGTAATAGTATACCAAATCTTCGTCTTCGTCCTCCAGAATAGATCTTCAATAAGCTGAAAACTCAGATCTGACCCGAGCGTAATGAAAAGACAAAACACTCGAGTCAGGACTAAAATATCCTCATGTAAGTTAAATCAATCGTAAATAAATATGAGTGTAACGGCGTCAGAGATGTTTACGGGGTTCGACATCTCATATCCAGTGTCAACGTGCGTGCAATAACTCAAGAGATGTTACGGGATTTTCCATCTCTTAAGGATCTGTTAAACTATCTACTATGTAGTAATGTACGCTAAGTAGATAATGCCTATCAGTAATATAAAGTATCAAAATAGCGTTAAGGCGTTACCATAATCCCCCTTAACACATTTTCATAATGCTATAGTCTATACAGCACCGTAAGCCCCACCGTAAACTGGTGGTTATCAGAGGGTACCCCATAGGTATAACACAAAACCAAACATAGTGGTCGCGAATAGGATAATCAGTATGATAAGGTACATGAGGCGATACCAACTAGGATACTAGTAGTTGCGTGATCCGAACTGATGTTGAGCATAGCCAGCAGCTACCCCAACACCGCGAAACAACACTCCCAAATCAAGGGGTGCACCCAAATCGAATCACAAATGTAATAGAAATGGTATCGAAGAAGCGTGTCCGCTAGAGGTGGCGAACCTCAATGGCGCGGCGCGGCTCCTGTTTTAGTCATGTCAGGGGTCATCCTATATCGTTCTCTTTCTTCAGTCAACGCGTTCACCAAATCATTCACTTCATTCTGGATCAACACTCCGCGTATAATAGTTATTAAAGTGGTGTTCGGTATCGACAGAGAGTATGTCCATATCCAATCCCGGTCTCTTTAATAACTACGTATTATTACACTGTTGGCTCTTTTACATTCCAAATCGATTCATAACTGATATCAAAATATCATATTCGCTTCAAAAAAATCATATCCATTTCAAATATCATCGCATCTATTTAAAATCTAAGGTTCTGTTTCAAAAATCATTGTTCGCCTCAATATCTCATTTCGATTTCCAAAATCATTTCGAATTTCACTTTAGGTTGCAACTTCATTTAACCCAATTCATATTTAAATTCAAGATTTAAATATATACATTTCACCTTATTGCTCAGCTTGAAATTTTTGAAAATAGTTTTAAGCAGTTTTAAATAATTAAAATAGTTAAAAATACTTAAAATCTTTAAATGGATTTCAAATAGATAAATTAATTTAAAAAAATTAATATAGGTAAAATAGTTTTAAGTATTTAAAGATGGTTTATATAACAGAGTAATTTGGAAAACAAATTGAAACAGCTTCAAAACCAAAACATTTCAATTATAACTTCTCAATTCAAATCAATTTCAATTTCTATTCTACCGATTCAATTTCGATTTCAATTCAAATCAATGTCAACTTTGAATTCAAATTTATTCAATTTTATATTCACTTTCAATTAATTAAATTTCAATTTATATCGATTTGGAGCTTGATTTTTCAAAAATATCCATTTATAACACTTAACAAAATTATCCATCAATTTTTGAGTTTAAATCCAAATTTCAAATATGATTCAATTCCAAGCTCGACTTCAAAATATCCTTTTTATGTCACTTTTACTTGGTAATATTCAAAGGTCGAATTAAGGTTAAATCTTTAAACAAATCAATTTTCGAAATTCAATCAAAGCCCAATTTTTAAATTTCAAAGTCTCAACTTATATTATTTAACAATTTCTTTTAACCAAAATTTACTTCAACATTCCAAACTCAATTTTCCGATAAATTCGATTTCTATAAATTTATTTCTATTTCTAACTTTTAAATCAAAACATTTAAATAAATTTCAAATCGACGATTTTAAAATTTATTAATTTAGCCAATTCGGTGTCCGTACATAATTTTCTATCCTATGACCAAGTAATTATTTATTTCAATTAAATGTCAAGGATGAATGTATATCACTTAAATCAAATCACGGTGTCATATGTATGCATAACAGTATATATAAGCAAATAAACATCCAAACATTTAACTATCAACCAATAACATCCATCGACATACATCATCCAATAGGCAATACAATTCATGGCAATTTCATAATTATCAATGTCAGGTAATTTAATCGCAATTCAATTTCAATTTCAATTTAACTGTCAATTTAATTTTCAACGGTTAATTCAAATGACAAACTATATGATAATTAAATTCTATCAAAAAATGACTAATAAAATTCATATCACTTCATAATATCAAATTTAACTAGCACAAAGATATTTAGTACGTTGTGAGCTTTATAAAACACTCACCTAGATTTTTACGATTTTAAATCAAATCGAACGACGTTCGATTTGACCCAAAATTTTCTCTAGCTCCAAACGACTCCAATCCAGCTCCATAGCATAGAGCTCGTCGAAACGATTCCAACGCAAAAAGTTTCGTCAAATTTCAACCTCGTACGAAAGAGATACAATGTTTTAAAGTTTTAAACGAATTAATATAATAATTAAACCAATTTCTTTTTATAATTTATACCCATGCAATCCAGGCCACACATCTGAAACGCCGAGATCCAGCCCGTTCGTTTCTTCTTCCCTTCCCCTTCGCTCCAGAACGCACGCCAAAAAAAAAGAACCCATCACGCATGCGAACAACCCCAGGTCGCGACCAAAACAAGCCTCATGACGACGATCAGAAAGTGCCAAATCGAAGGCCTCACTCTCCTCTACTTTCGGCCAGGAGCAGGTGGAGCTCGGCCCCCACTCCAACCTCGAGACGCGTGCGAACAGCCGGACCCTTTCACTCAAATTGCCGTTGAATCGTTCGCCCAAACTCGATCTCCACCGTTGAACACGTAGTGCTCGATGAGCTCTCCAACTTTCGTGTAGAAGTCGGTGTGTGAAACGACGCGATAGAGAGGAATCGAAGGGGAAAGCACGGTGTTTTCTGGCCATGGAGACGAGAAGTGGCGGCTACTGTTATTAGCTAGGGTTTTGCAAATAAGAGTTAGGTAGGAGCTTTTATAGAAAAAAAACAACACTATTCATCTCGGAAATTCCGAACTCCGGTTTATGCGCGGTGACCGGCGTTTCTAGGGTTTACCCCGCATTCCGGACACAATGGAATAGGTTTCGAAAGCTAATTCGATCATAAGTGCGAGTTACGGAAATAAACGATCAATTTTAAATTAAACCGATTAAACAAATTTTTATGCGTTTTGGCTTGCCCCGTACCAACGGTAAATCCGATTGACACGAAATTTGAAATCTTACAATAATATCACGCTACGGATCCGATGAAACTGGTTTCGTCGAAATCCGAGACTGTTTGAAAAATGGCTATTTTAACTCGTCAATTAAATATTAAAATATTCAATTTTCACAAATTTACTTTTAATTCGATTTTAATAGTTCTATAACCTCATTCTAACTTTAATATGATAAAATAAAATTTTACAAATTATTTTTAATCATATTAAACCCGTTATTCAATTTATCCAATAACTTCCAATTTTAAATCTTATTAACTCTATTATAATCCCAATATAACTTACATTCACTTTGGAAACCAATTTGAATTATATTAAATCAAATTTCAATTATTCACTCTATTTTCATAAATTAAATTTCAATATCAAATTAATCATATCAAATTCGAAATTTAATTATTTAAACATTTGTAATATTAAATTTATTGAATATTCTTAAATCACTATCTTTTGAGATATTCAAAAACAAACTTAAAATTTAACTTTTGAAACGAATTAAAATTATAGAACAACCATTTCCATTATACGATTATTCGATTCCCATTATCAAATTATTCAATAAATTCCAAATATTAAATTTAAACAATTTCGATTATCCAATAATTCATTATCTTTCGAAATATTGAAATTGAACTTATAAGATTCAACTTTTAAAACCAATTCACAATTTAGAACACTATTTTCATTTTACACTTATTCAATTATTCAATAAGTTTTAAATATTTAATTTAAACACTTTACTTGTTCAATATTCAATATTTGATTTAAATAGATTTTACTTATCAATCAATAACTCTATTATACCCAATGGATTCAACATTTATTATTATTCCAAACGACTTACAATTTTTTTTCTAACACTAAATCACGAAATCTTATTAAATTAGCTATTTTAATTATCGAAAATTTACGGGTCGTTACAACCAATGTATTGTACACATTAAGTATTTTTTTTTCCTCTTAATAAAGAGCTATATTTTCAGCGCATAAACAACTCCACATGCAATAACAAAACGTTGAAGAAGAAAAACATTCAAGGTCACAATGATAAAAACAAAATTATTGATCAACAACTTCAATCTAAAAATTATTGATCAACAACTTAAATCTAATTCTTTTACTCTAATCAAAGTAAAAGAATACTTATGTCAAATTTGGGAAAAACAACATAAATAAAAACAGCTGTCACGATCCAAATTTCAGCGTTCGAAAAATCGACATCCGTACTCCACTTGTACCTAAATGTCGCAGGTTCAATCGTTAAAATTTGACTCGTGCCGGAGCTTATAACACCATTAAGTAAACAACACAGCGGAGGAAAGAGAATACATCAATATGTAACATCTGATACAATATCCAGATACAATGATGATACAATGAATATCAATATACATCAGAGATATGATACAAGAAATAGCAGCGGAAAAGAAAACGATAACACCAGCAGCGGATAATCTCCTAGATAGTCTTCAAAAGAGAACTCCATGGCACCAATCCAGAATTAGCTCGAACTCCCAATAATAATGCACTAAGATAAGCAAGTGCAGTCCTGATCCAAAGACTGAACTAACTCCAGATAATCTACTAAATCTGACTATCTGAAAAACCCAACTATAGACTGCCCTGTGGAAACAATTGTGGGTACCCAAAGTTTAGGAAAGAAACAATAAACTCCAGGTCAGTCATGGGACTGGTATGAGTAACAAAAACAGTTTATCTTTTAAAAGACCAAAGAAAGGATTTAAAACAAATCCGCAATGCTTTTAGAAAATCAAACTATCATAAGACCTCCCGCCACACACACAATGCAATCGCAGAATTGGAGGAGATTTCTTCTTATGATAGTCAAACATGCTTGATACGCGAATTTCTTTGATATTATTACTATAAGTGCAAAGTGCAGAAAACTTTCCGAAAGTATAATATAAATCTTAGCCAGCATAGGTACCATTATATTATGCCTGCTATAGCTACCATTTTAAATGGCAGGTTCTACAACTAAAACCGTACAAGGCGCGTATTGTTTTGTTTGGATTTCCAACAAATGGTCAGGCTAAGGAAGTTCCTGGGCCACATGAGTACGCCTCTGGAGGGACGTCCCGAGAACCTAACCGGATCTCTGCCAACACAAGGCCGGGTTACCTCTGAAACTAGGTAACTACTGACACGAGTATGCCATCCCCCGGTTGTAACCAACCTTTATCCGGGGCCCCAACAACAATCATATAGTAACACACACACACACAAAGATATATATATATATATATATATATATATATATATATTTGCGATATCCACATAAGTTAAGTATCTGGGCTCCATACCATGATACCACTTCTATTAATAAGGAAATGTACATACCCTAAGGGGCGCTACCCCCAATAACCTTGCCGCATCTTTCCTGTTTCGACCATTTCTGGGGTGTGAGGTTCTGATGCAGTCTCATCCAAAAAGCTACGCTTTATACAAAAGCTATGCTTTGATCACAAATGATCAGTAGCACTCAGCATGCCACACTACCAAGTTGGGAATATATTACTGATAACCTTCAACTACATAACCTCTGAGCTTGTACGTCTCATAGAAGGGTGTTAAGCTAAGAGAATAAATTCTCCGCTACCAACAGAAATGTATTTGAAAGAAATCTGCTTTATATCTCAAAACGTAATGTCAGACATACAATCCATACAAGTCTGTTCTGGGTTCGAACAGATCCAAAGGCACTTCCGAAGAAGTCCTTGAAATCCGGGTATTCACAATCCCGATCGGACTTCCCATCACTTAGGGAATCTCTATACCGGCGCGACTCGGTGTAGAGACAATCAACGGGTTATCCTTTCGTTCTCAAAAATACCTGGTCTTCACTACCGGTCTTCAAATGCTATCCATAACGACGTATCATTATTCGAAATGGGTTATATGACACAAAGGTCCTCTCCCGGCTAAACCGAATAATGAGCGCAATGTTTAAAAACACATGGATAATGGGATTTCAGTTAAGTCACTACTTAAAACCCAAACTTTCTTTTCAAATGGTTTAATGAATTACCATTTTCAAATCTTTAAACACTAAAAGATTCACTCCCCAAAGTTCACCCAGATTTTACAAAGATTCATTCACAGTTTTTCAAATTAATTTCCATTTCAATTTGGATTAACTCATTCAATCTTTATAACAAGGATTTAATTTGTAGCTTTCAAACCCGTTTTCAAAGATTTATTCATAACTTGGAAGACCATTTTAATTTTAGACTTGAAATCCTTTCAACCCAAATTGGAAGTTCATTACTTCTGGGAAAGCTTTTATTATTTGAAAACAAAGTTTACGTTTCAGAAAAATCTAATTATATTTGCATGAGTTAAAGCCTATGAATTAAATTCAAATTCCCAAATCAATACATTTAAAATGGTTTAACCCATATATAACTAGTGTAACATCTTTAATCCTTAGTTTCAAATCATAGAATTCAATTCCAAATTTTGAATTCAAATTCAAATTAAATTATTTAAATTTCAAAACTTTATCAAGTTATTCAAAAATAAATTTTACCTTGAAATTCCATTTCAAAAACTTTTCGCTTTTAACCCGATTCTATCTCCAAATCATTTGAATTCCAATTGTCTATTTAAAATCATTTCAAAAATCTGTGACTTAATCGATTTCCTCATGAAATCCATATTTTTGTGTGTATGGTGTGGTCCAGGGGTTTAACACAATAGTGCAACATCATTCAATCATCACAGATTCAAATACAACAATATATTTGATAAGCGGTATAAACTATAACGCTTATCTTTCATTCACAGATCACAGATATATATATCAAGATAATAAATCACAGATAATTAACTACATTATAGATCACAACATAAACTGAGATATATCATAAAGCATCACATATCAGGGATATCAACAGTTCAACACCCAATATAATCCAAACATCCATAAGTAGGATCAATTTAATTATCTGATTAATTTAAATCAGATTAATTTCTATGAATAAATTTTCTAGTCATGGTAGATTAATAATTAATTAATTACGAAACATTTAATAAATTATCCTTTAATTAATCATTAATTAACGCTTAATTAATAATTTAATCCTTAATTAATTATTCCTAATTAATTGCAATAACTAAGTAATTACTCCTTAATTAATAATTACTTCTTAAACACTTTCATTAATTAATTAACCTTTATAAGTTAATTGTTCTCAAATTAATTACCTTAATTAATTTATCACATTATCCTTAAATTAATTTTTTTTGCTTAATCACTTGATTAATCAACTTTGAATCATTAATAAATATCAAATTAATTATCCTTAATTTACAAATTTATTTATTCCATACTTAATTAATCTTTAAACCTTGATTAATTAATTTAAACCTTTAATTACTTATTTAATTAATCCAAATCATTAATTAATTAAATAAATCATTAATCCATTTTAATTGACTTAATAATTACAAATCATTAAAGTTCATTTATTTTAAGGATAAAACATTTTTCTTATTAATGAATCAAGTTATCATTAACAAGTCACTTAAACAATTTACATTTATATTTTACTTTTAAAATTTCATTTTAAATTTTAAGATTAAAAATGAAAAAAAATTAACTCTAACAAAGTTTAAAACAATTTCAAAACCCTCTTATTTCACAAGTTATGGAATTATTTATCTTATAATAGAAGTTTAAAAGAATTTAAAAGCCAATTTCATTTTAATTTCAAATCAATTTTAAAATACACTATAACAATCAAAATTGTTTAAATCATTTTATATTTAAAAATTTCCATTTATTTCAAAACTGAAATGCATATTAAATTTTGATTCCAGATTGAACTTAGATTTTAAAACATTACTTACATTTAAAGCTTCATTTTTAAATTCAACTGTTTGACCATTTTAAAGTAGTTAAAACAATTTAAATTTAAAAACTTTATTTTATTTTAAAAATTGAGATTCAAACTCAATTTTCAGATTTAAAACATAGATTACATTTGTTTTAAAACTCTGCTTAACATTTTAAAATTCAGTTTGGAATTTAACATTACAGGTTTGAAAACCTGTAACACACCTATAACTCGAGCCACTACCATTTTTCTTCGAGCCCAAATTGTCCTATCTTTGAGTCAATTATCAAATTGCTCGAGAACAAAACCCCTGACCAAACCAAACAAACCCTAATAACGAGCAGTGCACCGTGCACATGCACGGTGACGCCGCACCTCCTTGATCATCGCTGATGATCTCCTCCAGTCATCGATCACCTTTTCACCAATATCCCATCTACAAATTGCCACAAAAATCTCGAAATTGGATTCGAGATTTCAATTCCAAACTTGGAACAAAAATATGGAACCACCCTCACCACCTGGAATCGCCTCGACCTCGCGTTTCTGACCATCTAAACTTCTACAACGGCGACCAAGTCTTCGCCGCTCGCCATACTACCATTACCCAAAGACTCGTGCAACTCGATGCACGAGAAAAAAAATGCTTCGATCGATTTCCTGACCACCTAAAAAATTAGGTTTACTAACTTAAATTCTCCACCGTTGTCACCTCGTCGAACCAGAACAACTCCAGCCATTTTTCCCAACACCACCGTAGGCTCCTCCACCACTAGAACAAATCTTGACCACCACGAACTAGAGAATCACCAGAAATCGACGAAAATATGAAATCAAAGCGAAGCCAAACTGCTATCTCGCCCTTGATCTACAAATTATGATTTTTACTTTAAAAATCATGTTTTTGTATGAGAATTCAATTTATATTCCTGAATTCGTGAATTAAGAAGTTTAAATTTGAACTCATTTAAAGTTTTTCTCGGATATCTTGTTTTCCAGTAACAATACTAAATTGTTTAAAACTTAAATAAATTTTTAAGCTTAAGTGTATACTATAACAACCAGTTTTTGTTTTGATTCTAAGTCCAGACGGTAAGTAGATTAAGAAGAAATGATTTTTGAATCAAAAATCTAGTGTTTTTAACATCTTAGAACAGAGAACATGTAGAACAATAACCTGTACAAAGCACTTCCAGTTTCCAAATATATTTAGAGGATCCAGATATATATATATATATAGAAACCTACTTATTCACAGATATATATATATATACAACAGATTCAAGCTTTTAAATTTTAAAACATATGTTACTCACCTTGCTTTTAGAAAAAAAAGAATAGGGTTTTCTTTTCTTTGGATCAGCCTGAGAAACTGCTTGCTGAAGTCTCCTTCTTGATCTTAGGTTTGAATTGATTTAATAGTTGTCAAGTTGAAGTGTTGTTTAAAGTTTGTAGAATAATGATGTTTATTTTTTTCTTATTTCAGGTTTGCTATATTTTGATGAACGAATGAAATAAAGAGGATGCACAATTATATAGAGAAAAGTTTGCAGGTGATAATATTGTTATGTACAATACAGGTTATACATTTTGTACAACATTTCAGAAATATTTTCTTTTTTTTATTAATATGATGGCTGCTGAGATGAAAGCATTTAATGAAATGGTCCTTTATGTTTTCAGCCGTGGCTTACATTTGTGCAAAGATATTTTATTTTGTTTCTTCTACTTGTTCTAGCCTTGCATTATATTTGAGTTTGCATTGTTTTGATATTTGAGCACATATTGCTTTCCTTAGTTACAACCTACATACTTATCATTTATTTGCTTGTACTTCTTTGTTTTCTTATACAAGTTAATTCATATTTATCTATATACGCTTGTTCAACTTGAATAATAACATTGTCTTCTTTTGCAAGCTTCCTACTTGAATGTCTGTGTGCTCTTCTTATAGATATGGTATTAATTATTATTGACATTTTCTTTTCCAGGTGTTCATACTTGAATATATATATATATATAATGTTGTTAAAATTTTAACTAATATGTTTACTTTATATATTTCATAATTTATCGTATATAAATCTATTTCTATTTCCAATTTAAATATTTATTTTAACTCTAATACTTATTATCTTGTATTTCTCTATATATATATTTATTTTATTATTCCTTCATAGTATTTTTTTATTTGTATTAATACATATATTCATTTAAATTTTTGGAGAAAATCATATCAATTAACCAATTAATTTTGCAATTTTTATTCAAAAATGAAATAAATTATCAATTTAAAATTAATTAAAATTCGGGATCGTTACAATAGCACAATGGAGATGCAGGGTACCGATCCCCATACCTCTCGCATGCTAAGCGAGCGCTCTACCATCTGAGCTACATCCCCTTGATGAAGATTTGGATCCATGATATTCTTCTTTGTGTTCTTCCAGTTTTATCAAATGCCCTTAAGGTATATACAGGAAGCTACCGCGACTTCAATTCAGACGCTATGGCAATTATATGTCTACAACGTAGAAGTCAATGGCTTTTTCTTCTTTTTCAAGTATTTAAAGAAAAAGATTGCTGGTCGATGCCAAGGGAATTTAATTCCAAGACTTTTACATCCACAATTTTAAGCCTTACGATCGTAATGGTGGTCCATAATAATGTTTTCGAAGTAATTGATGCACAACTCTCAGACCGTGCTCTTCAACAAAATACTATGTGAATATGAATATGTTTCTAGTAAAGAAAATATATGAATATTGTGTGATGCAATGAAAATATCATGTGTCCATGATTCAATATGCTACACACACAAACAAAAGATTTAGGCTACACCCCTCTCCATTACACCACATCTACATCTATATCCCTACAATTTTAGAGCCACATGTCGAAATGCCATGCAAAGTCTAGATATGTCCTTACATAACTCAAAACCATCTTCAAATTATTTTGTTTGATTTGGATAATTTTAACATATTCAAAATAATATTTCAAATTGATAGTCAAAATAAATATTCTAAATGATCGATATTGCTTTAACATTTCGAACATGCCAAAAATTTTAAAATGATCATATTTTTTGTGGTCGTGATATTTATAGCGTAGATTGAACATATGGGAGGTTTAATTTGATTTTGAATTGTGCATCTCTAGAAACTATGATGGTATAGCAAAAGCGATCTGTAGTGGACCCTTACACCCACAATACACACACATGTATGTATGTATGTGTCCGTGTGTATGTGCGCGTACGCGTGTGCACGTCTTACATATGTGAACTTTTTTAATCAACTTGTTTTAATTTTTCGATGCAATGAGAAAATGCAAACATTTCTTATGCAAATCAAAAATGATTTTGAAACCAAATGTTATAACTTAAGAGGGCCGCGACTTAACTATATAGAAAATTATACTTTGCTCTATTCGTCATCGGCCTTTTTCTCCAATGGATGGAAATCTTCTTCGGATGTGCATCACTTCTATAGCTTAATGTGTGTTTCTAATGGAGGGAAAGATAATCAGATATTGTGATGCAACTTTGGAGAACCTCATTATCATTTATATAGAGATTATAAGACTCTTAGTGTGACGACCCGGTATTTTAGTAGGATCATTTAATAAATATTTAATCTAATTAAATAAAAAGTAAACTGATCATGTTAAAATAGAATTTAAGCATAAATATTTTGTAAGGCATATAAATATAATTTAAAGAGTGATTGTTAAGATATAAAATAAAAATAAAAATGTAATCATAAGCAAGAATTAAGTAGTGGAGGTAAGTATACAACATAACTTTAAAATTTGTAAGCAAGTATAAAGATAAACCTTACCCTAACATATATATGTAAATTATTTAAACTAGAAGTGAACAAACTAACATCTTTTAACAAATTATCTTCATTTAGAAGCCAGAGTCTACCTGCAAGTGAATGTTTGCATACAACTATCTATATACAACCAAGAGATAAATAATAATAGCGTAAACAAATAAGGAAACCATGGCATTTAATTGCCATCATCTCATCCTCTAAACAAAGTATTGTCTAGTCAAAAATTGTAGGCTAGAAGAAAAACATAAAAAAGTCTTTGATCAAATCAAAGTTTAAAAAAAAAAAGATCACAAACTAGCTTCTCCAGCACACTTCAATTCTACGTGTATATAATACCACTGTCTTGTCTCCTATTTCACTCACTGGAACTGAGTATAGCAAAAAAAAAGATAAGACAACACTGCCTTAAAAGAAATAAAACAGGCCTAAATGAAATCAAAGACAGAGAAGGAGTATAAAGCAGGATAAACATAACAACAATCATTCATCTTGGTAAGAAGGTGAGTAAACTGCAACTTGTATTCAAATTTTATCAATATTCTGTGAGTAAACTACAACCTTTAAATATTCATCTGATGCATAGTCTTTTGGGTGATATGTGAATATAGGTTTGCATGAATAAATTTATATGTCAATGAATATTAAATGGAAGAATATGTGCAAATCTGCTTATACTTAAACATATATGCCTCGATAGATTATACAGCAGTTTTTTTCAAACTCTGCTCAACCATATTAACAGTAAGTAAACATTTAATGATAGAAACAGTTTTAAATCAAAATTTTACTTGACGCCTGTGATAAAGTATATGGGATGTTATAGTAAAATTGTATGAATATTCTTTGCTCTACGAATATGGATATTTATACCTGTATGCAAATATTTGAAGTCTGGGATGGTTTGTGTTCAAACAGCAGAACAAAATCAAAGAGAAAAGGAGTCAAACATCCCATTACACTCAAATTTAATCTAAATTTTTGGATAAAATGATGATGGTGGTATAATATAACCTTTAACAGTAGATTCAACAATTTGTATTAAGAAATTTTCCCAAGAGTTATAAAAGAAAGAAAAAAAAACAGTGAACTTTAAATTTGGACAAAAATCAAATGTCTTGAATCCATGAATCGAAACCATGATTAGATTCGTGGTAATGAATGCTGAATTTAGGAATTTACAATATTAATTTTAGTCAAGTATTTGGCGAGTTATCTCGAGATGGACGCGTTTTGGAAATTCGAAGGATTCCGATGATCGATGTGGTCGAATTGGTTGTCGCTTGGCCTGGAGGTGGCCAATGTGGTGGGGTTCTTTGGAAAAATGGAGGTGGATTTTTATAGTGTACGTAGTGGCCAGGGGAAGTTGAACTAGGGTTTTTCAGTGAGTTTGGGATGTGATTGCAGTCGAGGAAATGGCGTAGGCTAGGGAAGACCGGAGATGATCGCGACAGGGGGAATAGTCGCGGGCGGTCAAGGCGATGCTCCGGTCAAGGCGGCGTGGTTCCAGGTGGATAGCATTGTAACGACCCAGAATTTTTATTAATTAAAATTTGAATATTTAATTAATTTTAAATATAAATAAGTGAATTTATAAGTCGAATAAATTTTATTTTGAATTATTGGATTTAATCGGATAATTAAATCGATAATTTAATATGTTAAATTATGGAAATAATTAAAAATTGAGTTAAATATGATTGAAAATGATTTGTAAAATTTTATTTTATCATGTTGAAGTTAGAATGATATTTTAGAACTTTTAAAATCGAATTAAAAGTTAATTTGTGAAAATTGAATATTTTAATATTTAAATCGACTAGTGAAAATAGCCAATTTTTGAACAGTCTCAGAATTGAACGAAACCAGTTCCATTGGATCCGTAATAGTTAGTTCTTAGCGGATTTCAATTTTCGTGTCAATCGGAGTTATCGTTTGATCGTGGCAGCTCGAAACGCATCGAATTATTTTAATATTAATTTGGCGAGTTAAAATAGCCATTTTTCAAAAAGTCTCGGATTTCGACGAAACCAGTTTCATCGGATCCGTAATGTGATATTATTGTAAGGTTTCAAATTTCAAGTCGATTGGATTTACCGTTTGTCCGTTACAAATTAAAACGCCTAGAAATCGGTTTAAATCGGTTTAATTTAAATTGAACGTTTGTAGCCATAACTCGCACAGATGTCCGAATTAGCTTTCGAAACCTGTTCCATTGTGTCCGGAACGCGGGATAAACCCTAGGAACGTCAGTTTCGGCGCGTAAATCGGAGTTCGAAATTTCCAAAATGAATAATGTTTACGTTTGATTTTCTATAAAAGGAGACCCTTGCCTTCATAAATAAAAAAAAAATATCTAAACCTAACCCTAGCCGCCATATACTAAACCTAAGGCCAGAAATGTTCGACCCTTCTTCCATTAATTTTTCTAAATCCGTGAATCGATTCTTGAAACACTCAACTGCAAAGTAGAAGAGGATCGAGAGATCTATGGATCTATAAGGAGATGATGGATTTTGGTGCAACGGAGGGGGAGCTAGGGGAGGCCGTCAGCCTTGACTTGCGCACGCCATACGAGGTGGAAGGGGGGGCCGAGCCTTGTACCATTCAGGCCGAACATAGAGTGGAGCAAGGCGAGCAAGATGGTGGTAGTTGATCGAGTAGTAGTGGGTTGTATTGGGCACGATTTGAAACCCTAGTTGAGTTTCATGGGTTTGTTTGTGCGGCTATGGCCTATAGCGTGAAACGTGGGGAAGATGATAGTAAGGGACGGTCCAGATGAGGAGATGCAGGATCCAATGGCCAGAAGCTAGTGTAGGTTAATAAAAGGAAATTATGTTGTAATTGTTTTTATAAAATCGTGTACAAACTTGTAAAATACATAACTTTTTCATACAAGGTCGAAAACGCGCGAAACCAGTCGCGTTGGAATCGTATCGTCGAGCACTACGCGATGAAATTGGATTGGAGTCGTTTGGAGTTAGTGAGAATTTTGGGTAAAATTAAACGTCCGTTTAATTTTATTCGAGATAAATCGCTAAAACGTAAATAAAATCAAGGTGAGAACTTCTCACCCAATCGAATCAGTTTCGATTTTATTTTAAATAGTTAGATTTAAAATATTTGAATGCATGTTTGAATGATGATTGATATCTATTGATTGTTAAAATAGACATTATATGCCGTTAGTAAGCGGATGTTATTTATTAAAAACATATACCACGAATATTTCATAAACAGTGAAATTGGTATTATATATAATAGCAATATATATATATATATTGGCATATGTATATATTGGAGTTATTGATTTCCCGCATTTTTTTTTAGCGGATGAGACCCTATTGCGCCGTTATTAAGCGGATATATTTTAAATCCCATATACCGCGATAATTTCGTACTGGAGCGAAATTGGTATTGTGCTAATGTTTGTGAATGCAGGAAAACAGGTTGGAGGGATCCAACTGGATTCCTCAACAGTTTTTATTTGATTTCAGATATTTTGATATTTGATGGACTATCATATCGATATATGATGTCGTTGTTGTCGTGGTTGACTATTTGGTATGTAGCATCATTGGACCAAATTTGGAATTTTAAAATGATTTTTAAAGTGATTTTTGAAAATATACTATATGTTTGGAATTTGATCCATTTTAAATAAATAAACGTTATAATTTTTAAAGTTATAAAAATTATGATTTTTGAGAAATATAGTTAAAAACTGATTTTTGAGAATATGATGCTAATGATTTTATAAAATAGTTTAATCGGGATTTTAGAATTTATTGTGAAAAGTTTAAATATAGGATTTATAAAATTTAATTATTTTATGAATCAAAATGGTGAAATAATAAAGGAGATTAAAGACGTTTTAAAGAATAATATAAATTGATTTATATTAAGAGATTTATAAATAGATATTTATAAATTGAAATATTGACATTATAAAACGAGTTTTTATAAGTGTTTGAATGAAGTGAAAATGAATTTCATAATTGAATGAAATTTATAGAATTATAAACGGTGAGATTATAAATGGAATTTTATAAACAGTAGGTTTATAAAATTTATAAAGTCATTAAAAGAATGGTTTTGGATAAATAATTGAATCTTATAAGTTACAAGATTTATAATTATGAAGTTCAAAAGAACGATTTTGTAAAATAATCGTTTTATAAGCATTTGACTTATAATATGAACTTTTAGTTTATAATTGAGTTATAAACTGGAATAGGTTAATAAAGGAATTTATAAAAAGAAGTTTTTATAAGATAAATAGAAAAGGGAATTATAAACGTTGTTTTATAAATTCGCAAACGACTTATTTTGAAAAGTAAATTGTTGAAACCTATAAATGGAGTTATATTCACGTTTTTGAACTGTGAATAATCCTTTTAAATAAAATGTATAAAAGGATGAAATGTGTTAACGTAGTATATTCACGTTTTTGAATAGTGAATAATATGTTAAAGAAATTGTTTTGAATGTGATATTTTAAACAGAATTAAAACGATCTAACGATGTTTTAAATTGTGTTGAGATTCGAAACCATAGATTTCAACATTGATTGTTGAAATAGACGTTTTCGAGAAATAAAAGGAAATAGTGGACTATAACACTGTTGTTATAGTAAATGATTTCCGAAAGGAAATGTTTTGTATAGTATTGGGATTTATATATCTATTTTAATTTCGAATCCCTATACTAGTGATTTTGGGTTGTCGTAACGATGTTTTACGTAACATTCGTTTTGGCCCAAATAAATATGTTTAAGAGAATGATTTCCTTAAAGAATGAAATATATATATTTAATCTCGATTTAAGTATATTGAATATTTTCTAAGTGTTGAAAATAAATAAAATTTGTGAATTACTTATGAATAAATAAGTATGGAAATGTTTTCCAATATAAAGTGAATATTTTGAGAATTTATCTTTTTAAAGATAAATTGAAAAGGAATATTGAAATGAATAATTGAAATCGAATATTCATAGATATTTTGGATTATAAATTCACTAAGGAATTTATAAAAGAAAGTGGAAATTGATTTAAAAAAATAAATATTGATTTATTTTTGAAGTGTGAAATAATATATATCTTGTAAAGATATTTTGGAAAATAAATAATTTGGAAAATTATTTGGAAACTGGTGATGTTGTGCATATCCATTGATAGTTCAATAACCGACTATCAATATTTCCCTTTGAATGGGTAATTGATGTGAATTGTTTGAATTTGAATGCCAAACTTATTTTTGAATAAGCGCTCACTATTCGGGTTAACTGGGAAAGGACCATGGGGTCGTATAACCCATTCTGAATATGTGATACGTCGTTGTGAATTGCATTAAAGATCGGTGTTGAAGACCCGGTATTTGCGAGAGCGATAGGATGACCTGTCGATTGACTCTGCACCGAGTTGCTCCGGTATAGAGTTCTCCATATGTGATGGTGAATCCGATCAGGATCGTGAATATCCGGATTGCAAGGACTTCTTTGTAAGTGCCTTCGGTTTTGTTTGAGCCCGGAACAGACTTGTATGGATTGTATGTCTGACATTACAAGTTGAGATATAAAGACGATTTCTTTCAAATATATTTCTGTTGGTGGCGGAGAATTTATTCTTTTAGCTTAACACCCTTCTCTGAGACGTACGAGCTCAGAGGTTATATAGTTGAAGTTATCAGCGATATATTCCCAATTTGGTAATGTGACATGCTGAGTGTAGCTGTGAAATGATCATTGTGTTGATTATTTGTGATAGGATCGTTTATTTGATCGTCTATCCTGGTGATCATTTCTATGATCATTTGTTGACCCAAAGCATGGCTTTTGTATAAAGTATGTTTTTGTGGACGTGACTTCGTCGAGCCTCACACCCCATGAATGGTCAAAACAGGAAAGATGCAGCAAGGTTATGAGGGGTAGCGCCCTTTAGGATGTGTGCATTTCCTTCTGGAAAAGGGTGGTATCATGGTATGGAGCCCAGATACTTACTCATGTTGAAAACACTTTGTTATGATTGTGTGAATTGATTGCGAGCGCTCGGTGAAAAGGTCCCAAAGGACCGGGGGATGGCATATTCGGTCAGTTGTTACTCAGTTAGGGGTAACCCGGCCTTGTGTTGGTAGAGATCCGGTTTGGTTCTCGGGGATGTCCATCCAGAGGCATTCTCATATGGCAATGGGAAGTTCCTTGGCCTGACCATTTGTTGGAAATCCAAAGAAACAATATGAAACTTGTACGGTATTAGTTGTAGAACCTATCATTCACTTATGGTGTCGCAACACTGTTTGGATGGTAGCTATAGTAGGCATAGTTCGAAATGTCTATGTTGGCTAAGATTTATATCTTTATTTTCGAAATAATTTTCTACACTATGCACTAGTAATAATATCAAATGCTTCTTTTTAATGCGTATCAAGCATCTTTGACTATCATAAGGAGAAATCTCCTCCGATTCTGCGTTTGCATGTGTGTGTGTGCGGGAGGCCTTATGGTAGTCTCATTTTTAAAAGCATTGCGAATTGAATTTAAAAATATCTCTCTATTTTGATTTTAAAGTTAAATAAACTGTTTTGAGTTCTCACACCAGTCACATGACTGACTTGAGTTTATTGTTTTCCTTCCTAAACTCTGGGTGCCCACCAATTTCTACACGGGCAGTCAAGAGTTAAGGTTTATCAGGATATTCTGGATATTCTGGAGTTGCTGGAGGCAAGCTGGATGGCATGGCGTATTACTTATATAGTATTTCTTTTTCCGCTGCACTGTTGTTGTTGTTATTGTTGTACACTCTGATGATATGATGTAATGAAATGTAATGTAATGTAATAACTGATATAGTTCTTTGTTTAAAGATTATTCATTTATTATTATATGTTGTTCCGCTGCGAATTGTGAGATTCTGTTATTGTTCTGTTGTTTTCTGTTCCGTTCTATTTTTCTTTCCCCTCCATTTTCTATTCTCTCTAATTTCTGTTTCCTTTCTGTTCTATATTTTCTACCTTCTTATCTCTTATTTTCTCTCCTATCTTTTCTTCTCTAAATTATCTCTTCTTTTTCTTTTCTTAAATTCTTTTTAAAAACCCTAACTATTCGGTTTTTCGGCAACGAAAAATCGAAACGTTACATTTGGTATCAGAGCATATGGTTAAGCGACAACCATGGTTCTGTTGGGTATTACTCATTAGAGATAGAGTCAGCAGTACTCTAGAATGAGTTGAGTGTAATAATAGCTATGAGAGCGTATTTGTTAGTGAATATAAAATTGTTTTATATTGTGATGTTTGGTTTATTGAGTGGCATATGAACTTTCGTCAGCGTGGTCTCGACAACTATGCCGAAGGGGTTTCTAAACACTTGAATAGAACAATTCGACACAGTATTGTTTTAAATTGGGTAAATGAAATAATGTTACCTTGATTATATTTTTATATTTAAAGAAATAATTTTTCAGAATTATTAAAATGTATATAAGTTGATTGTTTGGTTGTTTGAATAATCTAAATAAAGGAATAATTGTATAAGCAAAAGAATTATAAGGATTGAATTTTAATTAAAGTGATTTACAATTGTGAAATAAACTTATATATATAAGAAGTGAAACTTTATGAATATAACTTAAGTGATGTTGAATGAAGTTGATTTCAGTATCAAAGTAAATTAATAAAGTTAAGTGATAAATGTGAACTTGAGTTATGAAATGAAATTCAACTGTTGTAATTGAATTGAATGAATGGATTGAATGTAAATCAATTAAATGTAAATTTAAGTTGATATGGAATAATGAATATAAGTGTTAATTCATTAAAATCTAATGTTATTAGAAGTTGAATAATTGAATGAAAATCAATTAAAATTTAACCAAATTGAATGAATATAAGCAAAGGAATTTGGTTGCAATTAATATACATTGGTTGTTATATGGTTGTTAAATTGATTGAATATATAATTCATTAAGTATTAATGAAATTGAAAGCTAAAGTAATTGAAATTCAATT
Source organism: Allium cepa (assembly GCA_030765085.1). Classification (NCBI taxonomy): domain Eukaryota; kingdom Viridiplantae; phylum Streptophyta; class Magnoliopsida; order Asparagales; family Amaryllidaceae; genus Allium; species Allium cepa. Next base: position 189,659,955 of record CM060942.1, read on the forward strand.
GGAAGTTAAATGAATCTTAAATAGAATTGAATGTGATTTGGAAGTGAACCAACTTGAATATGAATTAGTGAATATAAACTAACTGAGAATGAATATTAGTAAATCCACTGTATATGAATCAAATGTGATTAAATTGAAAACCATTTTATTAAATATTAATGAGAATATAAATGAATATTGATTTGGTTATGGATGAAGTTGGTTGATGTTTGCATTTGTTGCTTTTGTTTGCAATTGCTATGTTGACATATATAGTTATTATGTTGCTATATGTTGAGTATTGATACTATTGTCTATATACATGATTCTCATGTTGTTTGTTGAGTGTTTAGTAGGTGCGGATCGCGTTTGCTTCGCATTTGGAGCTCGCTTTTGCGCTGTATTAGCCGTATATGCTCGCTAATAAAATATAAGGTACATATCTCGCATTACATACCGTACTTTTATACTTTTTCCCTTCGGGATGCCTCATTACTTGATGAGATGTATATTTGTGATATATATACTGTCATTTTTTTTTCGGATCGAGCCGCGCAAAGGAGACTATGGCGAATTTTTCCGAAAATTTAAGGCGTTAGAAAAATTTGAGAAAATCTAGAAAATTTTGAAAACTTTAACTTTTATTTGGAATTGAAAGTTAAACAATAGTAGTTGTTTTTGAAAAGATAACTAAGTATGATTTGAAAACTTAGTAAGGTTATTGTAAGAAGTTTAACTATGAATTTTTGGAAAGTTAATAGATTCTGTAACTTTTCTTACTTATAATTTCGAGGACGAAATTCTTTTAAGGGGGGAAGATTGTAACGACCCAGAATTTTTATTAATTAAAATTTGAATATTTAATTAATTTTAAATATAAATAAGTGAATTTATAAGTCGAATAAATTTTATTTTGAATTATTGGATTTAATTGGATAATTAAATCGATAATTTAATATGTTAAATTATGGAAATAATTAAAAATTGAGTTAAATATGATTGAAAATGATTTTTAAAATTTTATTTTATCATGTTGAAGTTAGAATGATATTTTAGAACTTTTAAAATCGAATTAAAAGTTAATTTGTGAAAATTGAATATTTTAATATTTAAATCGACTAGTGAAAATAGCCAATTTTTGAACAGTCTCAGAATTGAACGAAACCGGTTCCATTGGATCCGTAATAGTTAGTTATTAGCGGATTTCAATTTTCGTGTCAATCGGAGTTATCGTTTGATCGTGGCAGCTCGAAACGCATCGAATTATTTTAATATTAATTTGGCGAGTTAAAATAGCCATTTTTCAAAAAGTCTCGGATTTCGACGAAACCAGTTTCATCGGATCCGTAATGTGATATTATTGTAAGGTTTCAAATTTCAAGTCGATTGGATTTACCGTTTGTCCGTTACAAATTAAAACGCCTAGAAATCGGTTTAAATCGGTTTAATTTAAATTGAACGTTTGTAGCCATAACTCGCACAGATGTCCGAATTAGCTTTCGAAACCTGTTCCATTGTGTCCGGAATGCGGGATAAACCCTAGGAACGTCAGTTTCGGCGCGTAAATCGGAGTTCGAAATTTCCAAAATGAATAGTGTTTACGTTTGATTTTCTATAAAAGGAGACCCTTGCCTTCATAAATAAAAAAAAAATATCTAAACCTAACCCTAGCCGCCATATACTAAACCTAAGGCCAGAAATGTTCGACCCTTCTTCCATTAATTTTTCTAAATCCGTGAATCGATTCTTGAAACACTCAACTGCAAAGTAGAAGAGGATCGAGAGATCTATGGATCTATAAGGAGATGATGGATTTTGGTGCAACGGAGGGGGAGCTAGGGGAGGCCGTCAGCCTTGACTTGCGCACGCCATACGAGGTGGAAGGGGGGGCCGAGCCTTGTACCATTCAGGCCGAACATAGAGTGGAGCAAGGCGAGCAAGATGGTGGTAGTTGATCGAGTAGTAGTGGGTTGTATTGGGCACGATTTGAAACCCTAGTTGAGTTTCATGGGTTTGTTTGTGCGGCTATGGCCTATAGCGTGAAACGTGGGGAAGATGATAGTAAGGGACGGTCCAGATGAGGAGATGCAGGATCCAATGGCCAGAAGCTAGTGTAGGTTAATAAAAGGAAATTATGTTGTAATTGTTTTTATAAAATCGTGTACAAACTTGTAAAATACATAACTTTTTCATACAAGGTCGAAAACGCGCGAAACCAGTCGCGTTGGAATCGTATCGTCGAGCACTACGCGATGAAATTGGATTGGAGTCGTTTGGAGTTAGTGAGAATTTTGGGTAAAATTAAACGTCCGTTTAATTTTATTCGAGATAAATCGCTAAAACGTAAATAAAATCAAGGTGAGAACTTCTCACTCAATCGAATCAGTTTCGATTTTATTTTAAATAGTTAGATTTAAAATATTTGAATGCATGTTTGAATGATGATTGATATCTATTGATTGTTAAAATAGACATTATACGCCGTTAGTAAGCGGATGTTATTTATTAAAAACATATACCGCGAATATTTCATAAACAGTGAAATTGGTATTATATATAATAGCAATATATATATATATATATATTGGCATATGTATATATTGGAGTTATTGATTTCCCGCATTTTTGTTTAGCGGATGAGACCCTATTGCGCCGTTATTAAGCGGATATATTTTAAATCCCATATACCGCGATAATTTCGTACTGGAGCGAAATTGGTATTGTGCTAATGTTTGTGAATGCAGGAAAACAGGTTGGAGGGATCCAACTGGATTCCTCAACAGTTTTTATTTGATTTCAGATATTTTGATACTTGATGGACTATCATATCGATATATGATGTCGTTGTTGTCGTGATTGACTATTTGGTATGTAGCATCATTGGACCAAATTTGGAATTTTAAAATGATTTTTAAAGTGATTTTTGAAAATATACTATATGTTTGGAATTTGATCCATTTTAAATAAATAAACGTTATAATTTTTAAAGTTATAAAAATTATGATTTTTGAGAAATATAGTTAAAAACTGATTTTTGAGAATATGATGCTAATGATTTTATAAAATAGTTTAATCGGGATTTTAGAATTTATTGTGAAAAGTTTAAATATAGGATTTATAAAATTTAATTATTTTATGAATCAAAATGGTGAAATAATAAAGGAGATTAAAGACGTTTTAAAGAATAATATAAATTGATTTATATTAAGAGATTTATAAATAGATATTTATAAATTGAAATATTGACATTATAAAACGAGTTTTTATAAGTGTTTGAATGAAGTGAAAATGAATTTCATAATTGAATGAAATTTATAGAATTATAAACGGTGAGATTATAAATGGAATTTTATAAACAGTAGGTTTATAAAATTTATAAAGTCATTAAAAGAATGGTTTTGGATAAATAATTGAATCTTATAAGTTATAAGATTTATAATTATGAAGTTCAAAAGAACGATTTTGTAAAATAATCGTTTTATAAGCATTTGACTTATAATATGAACTTTTAGTTTATAATTGAGTTATAAACTGGAATAGGTTAATAAAGGAATTTATAAAAAGAAGTTTTTATAAGATAAATAGAAAAGGGAATTATAAACGTTGTTTTATAAATTCGCAAACGACTTATTTTGAAAAGTAAATTGTTGAAACCTATAAATGGAGTTATATTCACGTTTTTGAACTGTGAATAATCCTTTTAAATAAAATGTATAAAAGGATGAAATGTGTTAACGTAGTATATTCACGTTTTTGAATAGTGAATAATATGTTAAAGAAATTGTTTTGAATGTGATATTTTAAACAGAATTAAAACGATCTAACGATGTTTTAAATTGTGTTGAGATTCGAAACCATAGATTTCAACATTGATTGTTGAAATAGACGTTTTCGAGAAATAAAAGGAAATAGTGGACTATAACACTGTTGTTATAGTAAATGATTTCCGAAAGGAAATGTTTTGTATAGTATTGGGATTTATATATCTATTTTAATTTCGAATCCCTATACTAGTGATTTTGGGTTGTCGTAACGATGTTTTACGTAACATTCGTTTTGGCCCAAATAAATATGTTTAAGAGAATGATTTCCTTAAAGAATGAAATATATATTTAATCTCGATTTAAGTATATTGAATATTTTCTAAGTGTTGAAAATAAATAAAATTTGTGAATTACTTATGAATAAATAAGTATGGAAATGTTTTCCAATATAAAGTGAATATTTTGAGAATTTGTCTTTTTAAAGATAAATTGAAAAGGAATATTGAAATGAATAATTGAAATTGAATATTCATAGATATTTTGGATTATAAATTCACTAAGGAATTTATAAAAGAAAGTGGAAATTGATTTAAAAAAATAAATATTGATTTATTTTTGAAGTGTGAAATAATATATATCTTGTAAAGATATTTTGGAAAATAAATAATTTGGAAAATTATTTGGAAACTGGTGATTTTGTGCATATCCATTGATAGTTCAATAACCGACTATCAATATTTCCCTTTGAATGGGTAATTGATGTGAATTGTTTGAATTTGAATGCCACACTTATTTTTGAATAAGTGCTAACTATTTGGGTTAACCGGGAAAGGACCATGGGGTCGTATAACCCATTCCGAATATGTGATACGTCGTTGTGAATTGCATTGAAGATCGGTGTTGAAGACCCGGTATTTGCGAGAGCGATAGGATGACCTGTCGATTGACTATGCACCGAGTTGCTCCGGTATAGAGTTCTCCATATGTGATGGTGAATCCGATCAGGATCGTGAATATCCGGATTGCAAGGACTTCTTTGTAAGTGCCTTCGGTTTTGTTCGAGCCCGGAACAGACTTGTATGGATTGTATGTCTGACATTACAAGTTGAGATATAAAGACGATTTCTTTCAAATATATTTCTGTTGGTGGCGGAGAATTTATTCTTTTAGCTTAACACCCTTCTCTGAGACGTACGAGCTCAGAGGTTATATAGTTGAAGTTATCAGCGATATATTCCCAATTTGGTAATGTGACATGCTGAGTGTAGCTGTGAAATGATCATTGTGTTGATTATTTGTGATAGGATCGTTTATTTGATCGTCTATCCTGGTGATCATTTCTATGATCATTTGTTGACCCAAAGCATGGCTTTTGTATAAAGTATGTTTTTGTGGACGTGACTTCGTCGAGCCTCACACCCCGTGAATGGTCAAAACAGGAAAGATGCAGCAAGGTTATGAGGGGTAGCGCCCTTTAGGATGTGTGCATTTCCTTCTGGAAAAGGGTGGTATCATGGTATGGAGCCCAGATACTTACTCATGTTGAAAACACTTTGTTATGATTGTGTGAATTGATTGCGAGCGCTCAGTGAAAAGGTCCCAAAGGACCGGGGGATGGCATATTCGGTCAGTTGTTACTCAGTTAGGGGTAACCCGGCCTTGTGTTGGTAGAGATCCGGTTTGGTTCTCGGGGATGTCCATCCAGAGGCATTCTCATGTGGCAATGGGAAGTTCCTTGGCCTGACCATTTGTTGGAAATCCAAAGAAACAATACGAAACTTGTACGGTATTAGTTGTAGAACCTATCATTCACTTATGGTGTCGCAACACTGTTTGGATGGTAGCTATAGTAGGCATAGTTCGAAATGTCTATGTTGGCTAAGATTTATATCTTTATTTTCGAAATAATTTTCTACACTATGCACTAGTAATAATATCAAATGCTTCTTTTTAATGCGTATCAAGCATCTTTGACTATCATAAGGAGAAATCTCCTCCGATTCTGCGTTTGCATGTGTGTGTGTGCGGGAGGCCTTATGGTAGTCTCATTTTTAAAAGCATTGCGAATTGAATTTAAAAAATATCTCTCTATTTTGATTTTAAAGTTAAATAAACTGTTTTGAGTTCTCACACCAGTCACATGACTGACTTGGAGTTTATTGTTTTCCTTCCTAAACTCTGGGTGCCCACCAATTTCTACACGGGCAGTCAAGAGTTAAGGTTTATCAGGATATTCTGGATATTCTGGAGTTGCTGGAGGCAAGCTGGATGGCATGGCGTATTACTTATATAGTATTTCTTTTTCTACTGCACTGTTGTTGTTGTTATTGTTGTACACTCTGATGATATGATGTAATGAAATGTAATGTAATGTAATAACTGATATAGTTCTTTGTTTAAAGATTATTCATTTATTATTATATGTTGTTCCGCTGCGAATTGTGAGATTCTGTTATTGTTCTGTTGTTTTCTGTTCCGTTCTATTTTTCTTTCCCCTCCATTTTCTATTCTCTCTAATTTCTGTTTCCTTTCTGTTCTATATTTTCTACCTTCTTATCTCTTATTTTCTCTCCTATCTTTTCTTCTCTAAATTATCTCTTCCTTTTCTTTTCTTAAATTCTTTTTAAAAACCCTAACTATTCGGTTTTTCGGCAACGAAAAATCGAAACGTTACAAGCATCGTCGGTGGTTAATAGTTTCCTCTGATGTGTTGGGTCCAGTGTGACCTTGAGTGCTCGAGCTTGATTTGGGTGTGGGCTGGATGATTGGGTGGTCGGAATGGAGGGAATAGGTCATCGTCGACCTATCGAAGGCAGTCTCGGTGGTCGGAGCATCACTGTGGAGTGGTGCACGTGCACGTTGCACGGTATATCACTGATGTTTGTTTGTGGCTCGCGTTTGGATGGGATTCAGCGAGATTTAGGGAAGAAAGGAGAAGCGGGTTTTGATTTGCGTTGTGACGTTGTGGGCTTCGGCCCATTTTAATTTAACACTGTATTCATAATTATGGTTGGTTCATTTAACCCTAATTTCAATGGAAAACTAATTACTTTAAGTAATCAAGCTTAACAAATTTTAAGGATTTATTTCCTTATACATATAATAGTGTTATTAATTGTGGTTTAGGGAATTGTATAATGGTTTTACTTAAATAAGTTCTATAAACTTAACTAAAGTATGCAATTGAGAAGTTAATTTAAAGGATAAAATACTTTGAATTTATATGTCAACAAAGATTAAGTGATTAATAGGGATAAATATGTTATCTTAAGTTAATCAAGGACCTTGGTGATTAAAAAATAATTAATTAAGGGATTAAAGATTAATTAATTAATTATGGATCAAGGGTTAATAAATTTATAATGAAGGATTATAATTAATCCATTTGGAATTAAATAATTTGGAATTGGTGATAAATGAATAGATGTAATTTAAGGTAAATTTATTTTGGTTTAACTAGTTTAAGTATGGATTAAAGGTCTAATTAGTTCCTGATTTGAGGTTAATTGATTAAGGGAAATTACTTTATGGAAGTAATTAAGAATCCATTCCTTAAGTGTAATTAAAAGATGGATCAATTAAGGAAGTTATTTAGGGGTTAGTTAATTAATGAGTGCGATTAATTTAAGGGATAACTTGTCAATGTAAATGATTTTGGAAAATCAATTCGAATAAGTAATTATGAATAAATGTAATAAATGAAGTGAAATTACTTAGCGAAGTAATTAATGGATATTACAGGATGTAATTAATGAATGGGTAATTACTTAATGAGAAGTAATTAAAGAATAATTATTTTATGAAGGAATTAAGTGGTAATGACTCAGTGAAATGGAAGGACTAATTAATCGGGGAGTTGGTTTAATTGATGGTGATATTGTGATTATCTATCAAGTATATATATTGCTGTGTAAAGGTATAATCCGGTAAAAATTTAAATTGTATTCAATTGGATAACTTGGGTTTAAATGTCAGAAGAGACCGGAGTCGGGTATTACTAAATACCCGAAACCACTTTAAATCTTCATAGATTGATATATGAAATCAATAGGCTGGAATTGAATGATTTAAGTAAATTGGACTATTTTTATCTAAATTTTTGGTTATTGGAAAATTGATGAGTGAAATAAGTGATGTCTATAACAAATTGTGACCTTGTAAACTGATATGAGACACCCGGATTTTATATAAGTGGATTGCTTTGGTATTCCATGTTAGTTGGGTTACTCACGCTGGTTTCCAGCCAGACCCGGGTGTTACTTTGATGTAATGCTCGGGTCAGACCGAGTATTACAGATTTCCAGGATTAGGACGTTCTGGAGCTTAGGAGACGAGCTGGATGGCAGGAGCGTAATAGTGTATTGTCGCTGTATTTATATTATTGTTACCTGAATCATAATAATTGTAAATATTCAGTGACTGTATATTATGTGAAACTCTGATGTATATTAAATGTAATCGACAGTTATAATATTCTTTTGCAAAGTGTTATTATTTATTATTATATTTTATCCGCTGCGAATGTGAGATGTTTGGTGTTTCTGTTCTTCTTCTTCTATATCTTTCTTCTTTTTGATAATTATCTGGAATTTTCAGGTTCGAAAATTTTGGGTTGTTACATTTGGTATCAGAGCAGAAGGTTAAGCGAGAACCTTGGCTCTGGTGGGGATTACTCATTAAATAGAGTCTATAGAACCCTAGAATAAGTTGAGGGTATCTATATATATATGAGAGAGCGTACTTGTTATTTTCTTATATAAGAATTTTAAATGATTTTATATAAGATTATATTTGATATATAAGGCAATATTTCTTTCTAATAAATATTATGGTAATGGGATGCTAAAACATTTAAATTAAATAAGAATTTAAGTGGTAATTATATGATCCGAGAAGTAATTGAATAGAATGTACCATTCATATAAGGAACATTAGAATTAAATTTGGTTTCAAATTGTTAAAGGGAATGATAAATAATATGATTCAGTATAGTTCTGAAGGTAATCTTATTTTGAAATAAGGAGTTGTTTGAAACTTTGTTTTAAAAAAAAACAAAAAAAAGAAGTTAAAACATAAGGTATAATTTAGTAAGTAAATTAATATAAGAGTAAAAGTTGAATTCTTCTAATTAAGTCTGACTTATACGTTAGGAAGCCCCTCTAGGATTCAGTCTTGAAAAAGATGACCAAGAGTGAAGAATGGAAGGTTTGGAGCAGAGAGCAGAGAGCAGCTGCCCGAAGGGATCAAGAAGAAGAAATTCAGGAGAATGAGAGACGGGTTAAGGAAAGGGCTGAACCTAGACCTTATGATAATGTCACTTGTTATAGATGTTTCAATAAGGGTCATTACGCAGCCAAGTGCAGTAAAACAAGGAAGGAACTGAAGGGTACGTTCCATCGATTTCGCTCTGAGATCTCGTGCTTTAAGTGTCATAAGAAGGGGCATTTTCTAAATCAATGCCCTTAGAGGAGGAAGGCAAAGCGTAAACCGGTGGAACCGGTCAATGAGTTGACTATTTGCTATCATTGTAAGAAGTCGGGACACATTGCTAGGAATTATTCTGAGAGGCAGAAGAAGAGTAAGGCTGCGGAACGTACCGTTGGAGGCGTGAAGGTTATCCAGATTGATGACAGGGTAGGAACATTTTGTGATAAATCTTATAAGAGGGGACATCCTGTTGAGAAGTGTATGTTTGGGCTTTGTCCTTTGGAAGGATACTTGTAGGAGTTTTAGGGCTCTGTTCTTTCCAAACTTTTAAGTAATAGGAAGGCATCTAGATTTATGACTTATGTAAGACTCTTATTTTGGATAAATGTATGTAATGTATGAACTACTAGTATGTAGTGAATTAGTGTATAGAATCATTTTGGGCTTAAGACTGGAATGTTTAAGATAAAACTTTAAAGGTTAGGTCTTAAAAATTTAAGTTTGGTGATAAATTGAATTCCAAGATTTAGTTCTTTAAAAGAGATTTGAAATATTGGTTGAATTTTGAAATAAGTTTCAAATGGATTTTGGATTCAGGATTAAAAGGTTTAATGAGATAATTTGATTTGATTAAATCAACATTTAAAAATTTAACTCGAATTTATATAATTCGAGAAAGTTTAAATTGAGATTTCAATTTAATTAGCTCAAGTTAAAATTAGTTTGAATTCATTAAATTTGAAAATGGATAAGTGTAAAATTCAAATTTAAATGGGAATTGGGATTAATTCTTATAGAAATCGAAATAATTTGAAATTTAAGTGAATTCTATTTGAAATTAGACCAAATTAATTTGAGTAATTTGGAATTGAAATTAAATTAAATTGGATGGATTTGGAATTTGGAATTTTTGGGAAAATTTAAAAATTCCTTTGGATTTGGAAGTGGTTTCCAAAGGTTTTGGAGAAATAATAGTATTATTTCAAAAATATATTTGGTGTTGAATTTGAAATCTGGGAGATTTGAAATTAAAAATATTTGCTCATGTTTTTAAAGTGATAAAAGCGTTGAACTCTTTTGGTCACTGGAAAATAACGTTGGTGATGACTGCAGCATCTTCGATGTTTATTTTTGAGTTTCTAAAAGAGAAATTGCTACCAAATTGTTTTAAATTGGAATTGTTTGTGAACTAGGTTTGATTTTGAAATTCAAAGGGATAATTGAATTTGCCAAAGAATTTTGGATATAGTTGAATTTTAAGGTGATATTGAAATTTTGGAAATTTGTTTAAACTCTGGAATCTTGATTAAATGTTTATGGAATAAATAAAAATATATTGGCTAAATAAAAAGTATAATTCCGAGTTAAAAGCAAAGTGTGAATGTAATTGATTATAAATAGAAGATGTAAAATTGAAATTATACTTAAAGTTGTACAAATTTAAAATTTAATGGAATTTGATTTAAAGTTAGAAAGGAGTTGAGAATCAATTCAATTTGAATTGGGAATGAATCAAGTCCAATGGAAATTGGAGTTAATTAAATTGGGATTGGGTTAATTTAAATGGAGTGGAAATTTAAATTGGATTGTTGGGGAAATGAACAGTTTTGATTCTAGACCATTTTCAATGTAAATTGTTTTAATATAAATAGTTTTAAATCTATTTTCTTATCTATTTACTATACAACTTTCTTTTTAAAACCCAAACTATTTTATACTGGGTTTTTTGCCACTACTTTTGGAACTATTTAACTATTTTACAACTGTTTTATAACCTAATTACTAATTTTCAACTGAGTGATGAATTAATTACTATTTTACAATTATTTTGCAATTATCTAAAATTTCTAAGACTATTTAGCTATTTTTCAACTATTTATAATTAGTAACCTATTTTGCAGCTATTTTGCAAACTATTAATTATTTTTCAACTACTTACCTATTTTAAAATTTTCAAGCTATTTTCTAAATATATACTGGTCGGAGTTCAAACTGTTATTGATTAAAATACCCAACTAAGATAAGGATTGAAGTAATAATCCAAATGAGGATTAATGTAAAGGTGAATAAGGAATGTGAAATGGTTCTTTGAACTGAAAGAATATTTTGAGAAATATGAAATGAATAAAGATGGAAATTGGATATTTCTATGGTTTTTGAGAGTGTTTGGAGTATAAAAGGCGTTTTATACAAGAAGGTAAGGATCCAAAGTTTTAAAAATTTATTTATATATATATATATATATCTGAATATATATAAAGGATCTTATGAGGATTTTGAGAAAGGCTTTTGATTTTTGAAAAAAAATCAATATTGAGTTTTGGAAAGCCTATTTTGAGAATTATCAATTTTGGGATAATCGATTTTGTGTAAAGGAACTTTGTATAATATCATGCTAGGTGTATGATTTGAAGATACTATATATGTATAGTATAAAATGTTTTGGTGATGACTCTGGGGAAAAAGGCGCTCCCTTGAAATGAACTTCTCAGGAGTACCACCGGGTGGTGCTGCCTTGAGCCCCAAGGGGGGGTTCTAAAGTTGATCCTGTGAGGAGTCCGGACAAAACTAGTTCCTGAGGATTTTGAGTTGACTTTACCATAGCGTAAGTCGTGTGTGCCGCGGAGAGCCAACAGTTACATGGACTTTTGTTGTGACTGCAACGTAACCCAGGATGTAACTGCGACCTATGGTAACATTGCAAAAGTCGTGTGTGCCACTGAGAGCCAACAGTCTGCGTTTGAGTTTATCTCGGTAGACTGCGACCTATGTAGGAGTGAGAAGTTTCATTTTGATAGCGAGATCAGAGGCCGCGGAGAGCCAACAGTTACATGGACTTTTGTTGTGACTGCAACGTAACCCTGGATGTAACTGTGATCTATTGTGTGGGTTCCATGGCGTAATCGAGAGTGTCGCGGAGAGCCTGCAGTTACATGGACTTTTGTTGCGACTGCAACATAACCCTGGTATGTAACTGTGACCATGGAATAGGGGTGATGATTTCCAGAGCATTGTCCCTAAAAAAAAAAAAATTTCTCTATTTCAAAAACTGTTTCCGATATTTTTAAAAAAAATTGTTTTCCAAGTATTTTCACTGGGTGTTGAAAACGGGTTTACCAAGTACTTATCGATTTTCAGTCCTACGCCTGATCAACGTATGATTGAATTTCCATGAGAACAAGGATGGACTAGTTGAGACATCGAGTTATAAAAGAATTTTTATAGAAACTATTTTGGAAAATATTATGTAGATATTGAAAAGTGTTTTAAAAATGATCAAGGAATACTTATCTAATTTTAGGCATTTTCATAAATTCTGGCTTCGTTCCTTTTCGAGGACAAAAAGATTCAAAGGGGGGAGGAATGTGACGACCCGGTATTTTAGTAGGATCATTTAATAAATATTTAATCTAATTAAATAAAAAGTAAACTGATCATGTTAAAATAGAATTTAAGCATAAATATTTTGTAAGGCATATAAATATAATTTAAAGAGTGATTGTTAAGATATAAAATAAAAATAAAAATGTAATCATAAGCAAGAATTAAGTAGTGGAGGTAAGTATACAACATAACTTTAAAATTTGTAAGCAAGTATAAAGATAAACCTTACCCTAACATATATATGTAAATTATTTAAACTAGAAGTGAACAAACCAACATCTTTTAACAAATTATCTTCATTTAGAAGCCAGAGTCTACCTGCAAGTGAATGTTTGCATACAACTATCTATATACAACCAAGAGATAAATAATAATAGTGTAAACAAATAAGGAAACCATGGCATTTAATTGCCATCATCTCAGCCTCCAAACAAAGTATTGTCTAGTCAAAAATTGTAGGCTAGAAGAAAAACATAAAAAAATCTTTGATCAGATCAAAGTTAAAAAAAAAAAATCACAAACTAGCTTCTCCAGCACACTTCAATTCTACGTGTATATAATATCACTGCCTTGTCTCCTATTTCACTCACTGGAACTGAGTATAGCAAAAAAAAGATAAGACAACACTGCCTTAAAAGAAATAAAACAGGCCTAAATGAAATCAAAGACAGAGAAGGAGTATAAAGCAGGATAAACATAACAACAATCATTCATCTTGGTAAGAAGGTGAGTAAACTGCAACTTGTATTCAAATTTTATCAATATTCTGTGAGTAAACTACAACCTTTAAATATTCATCTGATGCATAGTCTTTTGGGTGATATGTGAATATAGGTTTGCATGAATAAATTTATATGTCAATGAATATTAAATGGAAGAATATGTGCAAATCTGCTTATACTTAAACATATATGCCTCGATAGATTATACAGCAGTTTTTTTCAAACTCTGCTCAACCATATTAACAGTAAGTAAACATTTAATGATAGAAACAGTTTTAAATCAAAATTTTACTTGACGCCTGTGATAAAGTATATGGGATGCTATAGTAAAATTGTATGAATATTCTTTGTTCTGTGAATATGGATATTTATACCTATATGTAAATATTTGAAGTCTGGGATGGTTTGTGTTCAAACAGCAGAACAAAATCAAAGAGAAAAGGAGTCAAACATCCCATTACACTCAAATTTAATCTAAATTTTTGGATAAAATGATGATGGTGGTATAATATAACCTTTAACAGTAGATTCAACAATTTGTATTAAGAAATTTTCCCAAGAGTTATAAAAGAAAGAAAAAAAAACAGTAAACTTTAAATTTGGATAAAAATCAAATGTCTCGAATCCATGAATCGAATCCATGATTAGATTCGTGGTAATGAATGCTGAATTTAGGAATTTACAATATTAATTTTAGTCAAGTATTTGGCGAGTTATCTCGAGATGGACGCGTTTTGGAAGTTCGAAGGATTCCGATGATCGATGTGATCGAATTGGTTGTCGCTTGGCCTGGAGGTGGCCAATGTGGTGGGGTTCTTTGGAAAAATGGAGGTGGATTTTTATAGTGTACGTAGTGGCCAGGGGAAGTTGAACTAGGGTTTTTCAGTGAGTTTGGGACGTGATTGCTGTCGAGGAAATGGCGTAGGCTAGGGAAGACCGGAGATGATCGCGACAGGGGGAATAGTCGCGGGAGGTCAAGGTGATGCTCTGGTCAAGGCGGCGTGGTTCCAGGTGGATAGCATCGTCGGTGGTTAATAGTTTCCTCTGATGTGTTGGGTCCAGTGTGACCTTGAGTGCTCGAATATGATTTGGGTGTGGGCTGGGTGATTGGGTGGTCGGAATGGAGGGAATAGGTCATCGTCGACCTATCGAAGGCAGTCTCGGTGGTCGGAGCATCACTGTGGAGTGGTGCACGTGCACGTTGCACGGTATATCACTGATGTTTGTTTAGGCTCGCGTTTGGATGGGATTCAGCGAGATTTAGGGAAGAAAGGAGAAGCGGGTTTTGATTTGCGTTGTGACGTTGTGGGCTTTGGCCCATTTTAATTTAACACTGTATTCATAATTATGGTTGGTTCATTTAACCCTAATTTCAATGGAAAACTAATTACTTTAAGTAATCAAGCTTAACAAATTTTAAGGATTTATTTCCTTATACATATAATAGTGTTATTAATTGTGGTTTAGGGAATTGTATAATGGTTTTACTTAAATAAGTTCTATAAACTTAACTAAAGTATGCAATTAAGAAGTTAATTTAAAGGATAAAATACTTTGAATTTATATGTCAACAAAGATTAAGTGATTAATAGGGATAAATATGTTATCTTAAGTTAATCAAGGACCTTGGTGATTAAAAAAAAATTAATTAAGGGATTAAAGATTAATTAATAAATTATGGATCAAGGGTTAATAAATTTATAATGAAGGATTATAATTAATCCATTTAGAATTAAATAATTTGGAATTGGTGATAAATGAATAGATGTAATTTAAGGGTAAATTTATTTGGGTTTAACTAGTTTAAGTATGGATTAAAGGTCTAATTAGTTCCTGATTTGAGGTTAATTGATTAAGGGAAATTACTTTATGGAAGTAATTAAGAATCCATTTCTTAAGTGTAATTAATTAAAAGATGGATCAATTAAGGAAGTTATTTAGGGGTTAGTTAATTAATGAGTGCGATTAATTTAAGGGATAACTTGTCAATGTAAATGATTTTGGAAAATCAATTTGAATAAGTAATTACGAATAAATGTAATAAATGAAGTGAAATTACTTAGCGAAGTAATTAATGGATATTACAGGATGTAATTAATGAATGGGTAATTACTTAATGAGAAGTAATTAAAGAATAATTATTTTATGAAGGAATTAAGTGGTAATGACTCAGTGAAATGGAAGGACTAATTAATCGGGGAGTTGGTTTAATTGATGGTGATATTGTGATTATCTATCAAGTATATATATTGCTGTGTAAAGGTATAATCCGGTAAAAATTTAAATTGTATTCAATTGGATAACTTGGGTTTAAATGTCAGAAGGGACCGGAGTCGGGTATTACTAAATACGCAAAACCACTTTAAATCTTCATAGATTGATATATGAAATCAATAGGCTGGAATTGAATGATTTAAGTAAATTGGACTATTTTTATCTAAATTTTTGGTTATTGGAAAATTGATGAGTGAAATAAGTGATGTCTATAACAAATTGTGACCTTGTAAACTGATATGAGACACCCGGGTTTTATATAAGTGGATTGCTTTGGTATTCCATGTTAGTTGGGTTACTCACGCTGGTTTCCAGCCTGACCCGGGTGTTACTTTGATGTAATGCTCGGGTCAGACCGAGTATTACAGATTTCCAGGAATAGGACGTTCTGGAGCTTAGGAGACGAGCTGGATGGCAGGAGCGTAATAGAGTATTGTCGCTGTATTTATATTATTGTTACCTGAATCATGATAATTGTAAATATTCAGTGACTGTATATTATGTGAAACTCTGATGTATATTAAATGTAATCGACAGTTATAATATTCTTTTGTAAACTGTTATTATTTATTATTATATTTTATCCGCTGCGAATGTGAGATGTTTGGTGTTTCTGTTCTTCTTCTTCTATCTCTTTCTTCTTTTTCATAATTATCTGGAATTTTCGGGTTTGAAAATTTTGGGTTGTTACACTTAGCATTCTTACACTATCAAGAACTAGTATGAATTTGCATCTAATAGCTAGATAAATTTACTTTTTATTTAATAAAAAGTTAATAGACAAAGTGTACTATAAATGCAAAAGCTTTTGCCATCACAACACCTTTATTTCAATCAGTTTTGTTGGTGGTGTCCAATGCAAATTGATAGTGAAATTCCATTGATGGATGGTCGGGAAGGAAATGGTGGTGGTGGTGGTGGGTGGTGGTGGTCGCAAACCGTTGATAAAATTTCATTGATGGGTTGCAAGGTATTTTCTGAATTTCAAAAGGATATGCATAAAATCTTATTCGTTGAATTCTCTTTAATCATAGTAGAGATAATGAAAACATACACTATAATTAAAGAACATGAATGGTCTCAAAGGATTAGTAATAATGCTGGAAACCCAATGCAGACCTCTCCATGCTATTCTTCTTCTTCTTTCTTTTTTTGTCTTTTTTTCCTTATAGTGTCAGTAAACTAGTTTTTTGGTTGTTAAAAGGAACAATAATGTCGGCACGGGCGGCCCCACGGTCAGAAAAGCTATGTATCAGGTAAAGCCCATGCATTTCCTTAACAATTGAGTTACTCGGACACGGAGCTAAGTGCATGATCAATGGTTAACACTTCATCTTTACTGCTAATAATGATAATTTCATGAACTAATTTCAACCGTGTCTTTTTGAATTACCTAAAATACCCTTTCAAACCACTTGATAAACCTTAACCAGAAGCTATTCGCTTATCAAACCCAAACTCCGTCATCCCTATGCCCTCTCTTCCAATCATAAATCCTAGATCGATCAGAAATCAAAAGCTATTCACTTATAAAATCCAAACTCCACCATTCTTTTGCCCTCACTTCGAATCAGAAACCCTAGATCAATCAGAGATCAGAAGCTATTCGTTATCAAATCTATACTCCTTTGAACCCGCACCTCCTCTACCCCTGAAATCGATAAAAAATCTCATTGTCATTGTCCTACTACCCGATCTCAACGCACGGTCATCATAACATCGTCATCGTCGATAATCACACTGCCCACACCAAGCATCTGCCCTCTCTTGATCACCAAGCTATCAATTGCTGGAAATTTCAGCTAATGCATTGTGTCGTTGTTTACAAAGGGACGAGTATCGCAGTTTGCAATCGACCATTTTGTAGACTAGATTAACTAACTATGCTCTAATTCTTCCACTTAACTAACTTATTCTGCTCCGACTCCTCAAGTACTGCTCCTTAGATACCGAGCTTCGACCACTTTTAGGTATTTTTTTAATCTTCTATATTTTTTTTGTTATTTGTGTTACATTATATATTGATTTTTTAAACTATTCGAAATGAGCCGTATTGGTAATTGCTTTGCTGCTCATACATTTTCACTCAGTAGACTCTTATTGATTATCTCATATGATCAAGGTAGGTGATTACTTAATTGGTTTTGTTTACAGTTCGAGGATTATGCATGGGATTTTCAATTCTTTTTGTTTACAAGAATTCCTTTTTCTCCTTATTCCTCGATCTCAGATTTTTCTTTCAAATTCATGTGTTTTGATTTCGTTATTTCCGTTCTTATTGAAAAATGAGGATCCACTTGCTAAACTGCTGAATGTTAATTTTACATTTGTAGTGTTGTTCCATTTATCAAATGCACCACATGAATTTGGTTTTGGTTATAGTGTTGACTATTTCATCAATATCTCAGTGTCATGTGCGTTTACGATTAATATGCATTAATAGTTTAATGCTGAATTTTAGTTCTATTTGGTGCAATTGAGTATGTATCGCAATCTGTTATGATAATCCGACTTTTAAGCGTGCTAGCTTGCTTATACTAAAAGTTCTTGGGCTTGGCATCTTTTTTGTGTTTTAACATACATGTTACGACATTTTTGACTTAACAATTTCATTCACTACTACGACTCTAAGAATATAGGCTCTTTTCTTAGATTTTACTTACTTCGGCTACCATGATGATTTGTCAGTATCAAAAACTCGTAACAAGAACTGTACCTGCATGGATTTAATTTAAAATATTGGAAGAAGATCATAAGGACAGGGAACTCTATATTCATGTACGTAGCTTTTCAATACTTAAGCTTTTCCTTGCTACTTTTTAAGTTTAACTGTAATAGGTAAGTAAGAAACTCCATCAGCATGTTATTCCTATATATAGCTAGCGTTATTGATACAACAAAGCTCTTTTTGACTAAATTGTATTGTAGGTTAAATTAGATAAATAAACATCATATTGTAGAACTGGATTTCGCTCTGATAAAGTTTGAATATGTTTATATTGCAATTCCCTTAAGTGACATTGAATTACATAGGAAGACATAGGAGCTCTGTTGGTATAACAAAATAGGAAAGAATCAAGTATGTTTGACTCATAGATAGCCATGTTGTGATAAATGATAGCATTACTATTGTGCGACTCTCTCACCATTTCTCGTAAATCACATTAGCTGCTTATATCCTTGAGAAACACTATAATGTTATGTTGTAGAAATATGTGTGATTCGACTATATTATGCTTTAGGGTATTGATTTAACGATAAAAAATATCTTTTTTATGGAAAAAGATAAACCAATCGATCTGATAGAATCAACTATCTTATTGAGTTAGGTTTTGACTAATCTCTTATTTCTTTCATTTTATCATAACCGAGAATTATGATTGAAAGTTTTAATTCATTAACGCATTAACCAAAAAATTTGAAAGGTTTCATCATTAAGTGCGGTTGAAGAAACTTTATAGTGATCGATAAATGTTTTACCAAACTTTACGGGTTTTCCCTGTATGTTTGCACTTTCTTATCTATCATCATCTATACTATCATACATATTGTCATATTGAGACCACTGAAAAGTAATCATTATGTTTTAATTTTGATTTAGGTATTAATGTGCACTCTCTTTTATGAGCATTGATGTAATCACGACAGGGGTATTATGATATTTGGTGACTATTTTTTTATCACAAATACGTATACTTGGATTTGTTTATGTAATTTAAATTCGTTAACATTTTGAGTTGTATATTATGAAATTAGTTTGTTGATTTTATAATTGATAGATAGAGTATCATTTGCAGACTCAAACTTTTATTTACTGTCATATTAGTAATGAAATTTCAAAATTATATTATATATACTATACAAGCGGTGGTGATGAAAGATTCAAAGGATATATAATTTGATTTTGAATTTTGTTACATCTGTACACACACACACACACACACACACACATATATATATGTAAAACTCTAAATGATAAATTTAGTTTAAAATTTGATAAATTAGTGTGTTTTAAGCTTATTATTATGCCTATTCTGATTATGATCACATTCTAAGTAGAATAATTGTAATGACCCAGAATTTCTGTTAATTAAAATTCGAATGTTTAATTGATTTTATTATTAATAAGTGAAATTTATAAGTTGAATAATTTATTTTTCGGATATCTGGATTTAATTGGATAATTAAATTGATAATTTAATATTTAAAATTCCAGAAATAATTGGAAATTAGGTTAAATATGATTGAAAACGATTTGTTAAATTTTAGTTAATCATATTGGAGTTAGAATGATGTTATAGAACTTTTAAAATTGAATTTAAAGTTAAATTGTGAAAATTGAATATTTTATTATTTAACTGACGAGTTAAATAGCCATTTTTCAAAAAGTCTCGGATTTCGACGAAATCAGTTTCATCAGATCCGTAATTTTATATTATTGTAAGGTTTCAAATTTCGTGTCAATCGGATTTACCGTTCGTACGGGGCATGCCAAAACGCATAGAAATTAGTTTAAATCGATTTAATTTAAATTTGATCGGTTGTTTCCGTAACTCGCACAGATG
Source organism: Allium cepa (assembly GCA_030765085.1). Classification (NCBI taxonomy): domain Eukaryota; kingdom Viridiplantae; phylum Streptophyta; class Magnoliopsida; order Asparagales; family Amaryllidaceae; genus Allium; species Allium cepa. Next base: position 189,680,070 of record CM060942.1, read on the forward strand.
ATCGAATTAGCCTCCAAAACATATTCCATTATTTTCGGAACGCAGGGTAAACCCTAGAAACGCCAGCCGGCACGATTCGTTTGGAGTTCGAATTTTTTTTGGTGAATAGTGTTTGGCGAATTTTCTATAAAAGGACCTACATTTTGCCATTTTTCACAAATTAAAACCTAGCTAGGGTTTTATCCAGTAGCCGCCGGCTATGAAATCAATGGCCAAAAAATTCAATTCTTTCTCCTCGATTATCTTCAAATCCGCGAATCAATCCGAGAAACTTTCAACACGAAAAGTGTAGAGATCGTTGTGAACTACGAATTCAACGGCTATGATCGTTTAACTCGAAATGGATCGACGGAAAAATGGTGATGAAGGCCATGTTTTTCCGCACGAAATACGATGCAAGGAGGAGGCCGAGTTTGTCGTGCTTCTGGCCGAAGGTGGAGGTGGCCGAGATGTTTCGTGCGGTGGTGTTTGATTGTTGCAGAAGTCATCGATTTAGTCGCGTGAATTTGGAGTTGAGGGCGGCCGTGGGTTATGTGTTCGTGCACATGAGATACTGGGGAATAAGGAAGGAGCATGGGACGACCCTGATCTACAGAAGCAAGATCCAACGGCTCAGAAATAAATAGGTTTAAAATTTAAATAAAAATAGTAAATTTGTTTATATTATATCGTGCAAACTTTAAAAATACATAACTTTGTCATACCAGGTCGGATTTTTATGAAACCAATTGCGACGGGTTCACTTTGTCGAGCACTACGCAATGGAGCTGGTTTGGAGTCGTTTGGAGCTAGTGAAAATTTCGGGTAAAATTAAACGTGTGTTTAATTTTATTCGAAATAAACCGCTACAACTGTTATCGGAAACTCAAGATGAGAACTTCTCACTCCATCGAAATTGTTTCGATTTAAATTTTAAATAATTAGATTTAAAATTTATTGATTGTATGATTGAATGATATATTATTATCTATTATTTGACATAGACCCTATATGCCGCATATTAAGCGGATGTTATTTATTAAAAACATATACCGCGAATATTCCATATTGAAGTGGAATTGGTATTATATATGTACTTGGAGTTGATTTCCCACATTATATAGCGTATGAGACCCTATTGCACCGCATAATAGCGGATAATATTTTATGAATCCCATATACCGCGATATTCCGTATTGGAACGGAATTGGTATTGTGCTAACATCTGTAGATGCAGGGAAACAAGTTTGAGGGATCCAACTGGATTCCTCAACTGTATTGATTTATTTACGGATATTGTGATATTTGTTGATTATCATATTGATATATGATGTTTGGATTGTCGTGATTGATATACTGTTGCTGTTGCAGCATTGGCCTATTTTTGGAGTTTTAAAAATGTTAAAGTAACGATTTTGAATTTAAAAGGATTTGTAAAGTGATTTTTGAAAGTATATGTTTTACTAAATTTTTGAATTGATTCCTTGTAAATAAATTAACGTTATAAAATTTAATATTATAAAAATTATGATTTTTGTGAAATATAGTTAAAATGTGATTTTTGAAATATGGAGTTAATGAATTTTATAAAATAGTTTAAATTGCGATGTTTGAATTATTATAAACGATGTGTATAAAAGATTTATAAAATTAATATTTATAAATTAAAAATATAGGAATTATCAAATGAGTTTTATTAAGTGTTAAAATGAAGTATAAATGGATTTCATAAGTAAATGGAATTTATAGATTTATAAATTGGGAAGTTATAAAATGAATAGATTTTTGTAAAATAAAAGATTTATAAGAAGCTAACTTATAAATCGGATTTTGCATTTTAATTGAGATTTTCGAATAAGTATAAATGGTTTATAGATGAGATTTATAAAATATATATTTTATAAATCGAAATAATGGAATTATAAAAGGAGTTCTGTTAATGCTGAAAATGAGGTTATAAATGGAATTTTATAAGTAGTAAGATATTTAAATTTTGTAAATTGAAGTCTTTATAAAATATAAATTGGAATTTATAAACATTGTTTTATAAATTCGATACCGACTTATTTTGATAAGTCAATTATTTTATATTTTTAAAGGAGATATATTCACGATTTTGGACGGTGGATAATCCTTTAAACGAAATGGGTAGAAAAATGTTGAATTTGGTTAACGAAGAATATTCACGATTATGGGACGGTGAATAATATATTAAAGTGTTTTGGGGAAGTGATATTTTAAATAGGATTAAAAAAATTTGAAGTTGTTTTAAGATGCATTAAGTGTCGAAACCATAGATTTCAACATTTATTGTTGAAATAGACGTTTTCGAGAAATAGAAGGAAATGGTGGACTATAACACTGTTGTTATAATAAATGATTTCTGAAAGGAAATGTTTTATATAGTATTGGGATTTATAAATTTATCTTAAATTCAAATCTCTATACTAGTGATTTTGGGTTGTCGTAACGATTTTTTATACAACATTCATTTTGACCCAAATAAATGTGTTTGAAAGAATGTTTTCCTTAAAGAATGAAATCTATACTTAACTGTGATTTAAGTATATTGAATATTTTCCAAGTGTTGAATTTGTGAATTTCTTATTATTAAATAAGTATGGAAATGTTTTCAAATATGAAGTGAATATTTTGAGATTTTATCTTTTAAAGATAAATTGAAAATGAATATTAGAAATCGATTTGGAAATCGTATATTCATAGATATTTTGGAATTGTAAATTCACTATGGAATTTGTAAAAGAAAGGGAAATTTGTTTAAAAATAAACGTTGATTTATTTTTTTAGTGTGGGAATAAATTTACGGATTTTAAACGTAAATACAAAGTAAATCAGTAAGGATTTATTTAATTGGTTTAAATGAACAATTTTGAAATGAAAGTATTTCCGCGTAAGGAAAATGATTGAAATTTGTTTTCAAAAGTGGTAAAGGTGAAAAGCGATTTGAAAATTTGTTTTCAAATGGTTGGAGTGTGGAAATTATATATCTAGTAAAGATATTTTTGGAAAATAAATAATTTGGGAAATTATTTGGAATCTGGTGATGTTGTGCACGCCTATTGATAGTTAAATAACCGACTATCAATATTTACCTTCAAATAGGTATTTGTTGTGATTTGCTTGAATTTGAATGCTACACTTATTTTCAAAATAAGCGCTCACTATTCGGGTTAGCCGGGAAAGGACCTTGGGGTCGTATAACCCATTCCGAATATGTGATACATCGTTATGGTTTGCATTTGATGACCGGTGTTGAAGACCGGATATTTGTGAAAACGGAAGGATTACCGTCGAATGACTCTGCATCGGCTGATCTCCGATATAGAGTATTTATCACCCTTAGTGACGGGAAGTCCGGACGTGATTAGTGGATATCCGGATTGCAAGGGCTTCTTTGGAAGTGCCATTGGTTCCGTTCGATCCTGAAACGGACTTGTATGGATGTGTGTCTGACGTTACAATTTGAAATGTAAAGCTGGTTTCTATCAAATATATTTCTGTTGGTGGCGAAGAATTTATTCACTTAGCTTAACACCCTTCTCTGAGACGTACGAGCTCAGAGGTTATGCAGTTGATGGTTACTAGTGATACATTCCCAAATTGGTAATGTGGCATACGAAGTGCTGTTGAGCATTTGATGATCAAAGCACAACTTTTGTATAAAGCATGGCTATATGGACGAGACTTCGTCGGACCTCACACCCCGGAAATGGTCAAAACAGGAAGGATGCAGCAAGGTTATTAGGAGGTAGCGCCGCTTTAGTGTATGTCATTCCTTCTGGATAGAGCTGGTATTATGGTATGGAGCCCAAATACTTAACCTATGTTGTTGCTGCAAATTTATTACTTTGTGGTTGTTGGAATCGAGGATCCTCGGATATAGATCGGTTACGATCGGGGAATGACATATTCGTGTCAGTAGTTACCCAGTTTGAAGGGTAACCCGACCTTGTGTTGGTAGAGATCTAACCGCAACGTTAGGTTCTCGGGTCGTCTTTCCAGAGGCGTACCCATGTGGCAATGGGAAGTTCCTTGGCCTGACCATTTGTTGGAAATCCAACGAAACAATACGAACCCTGTACGGTTTTAGTTGTATAACCTGCCATGGAATGTGGCGGTAACCTGCTATTGAACATGGTAGCTATAGTAGGCATACGATAATGGTCGTACGTTAGCTAAGATTTATATCTTTACTTTGGAAATGATTTTTCCCACACTATGCACTAGTAATAATATCAAATGTTTCTTTTTAATGCGTATCAAGCATCTTTGACTATCATAAGGAGAAATCTCATCCGATTCTGCGTTTGCATTGTGTGTGCGGGAGGCCTTATGGTAGTCTCATTTTCTAAAAAGCATTGCGAATCTATTTTAAAATATTCCTTTGTTTGTTTTAAAGATAAATAACTGTTTTAAGTTCTCACACCAGTCCCATGACTGACCTGGAGTTTATTGTTTTCCTTCCTAAACTCTGGGTGCCCACCAATTTCCACACGAGCAGTCTAGAGTTAGGTTATCAGGTTATTCTGGAATTCAGGAGTTGCTGGAGGCAAGCTGGATGGCATGGCGTGTTCATTAGTATATAGTATTTCTTTTCCGCTGTTTGTTGTTGTTTGTTATTGTACACTCTGATGATGTAATGTAATGTAATGTAATGTAATGTAATGTAATGTAATAACTGATATAGTTCTTTGTTTAAAGATTATTCATTTATCTATTATATGTTTTTCCGCTGCGATTGTGAGATTCTGATATCGTTCTGTTGTTCCTTTCTGTTCTGTTCTACCTTTTTCTCTCTTCTTCTATCGTTTTCTTCTTTAAACCTAACGGTACGTTTTTTGGCCTTCGATTTCTCGGCAGTTGATACAGTGGACGTATTGATGTCGGTTTTCGAGCGTCGAAAAGTCGCATTCGTTACATTTGGTATCAGAGCATATGGTTAAGCGGCAACCATGGCCCTGTTGGGTATTACTCATTAGAGATAGAGTCGGTAGTACTCTAGAATGAGTGTGAGTGTAATAATAGCTATGAGCGCGTATTTGTTAGTGAATATAAAAATGTTTTATATTGTGTTTGCTTATCCGTTGAGCTGTTTGTGAATTCTGGTCGGTATATGGGACGCCATATTATCGATAGGAGTTTCTAAACTTTTAAACGAGACAAGTCGACATAGTATCATTTTAAATGGGTTAAATGAAATAATTTTACCTTGATTATATTTTATATATAAAGGAATAATTTTTCAGAATTATTAAAGTATATATCAATTGATTGTTGGTTGTTGAAAATGTAAGATATATGCAAGTTAATAAAAGTTGTTTGATTAAGTTAAATGAAACATATTGTAAAAGAATAAACTTTATAAACGATGAATTATAAGTATAAAGTTATAATTAAAATGATTTACACTTGTGAAATAATCTCATATATAAGAAGTGAAATTATATAAGTAAAAGATTTATAAATGTGTTATATAATCTGAAAATAAAATTCCAGAGAAGTGTTTTGAAAGGATTTGATATTTTGGAAAATTGTTTTGGAGAAATTAAAGCTCTAAACTCTTTTCGGTCGCTGGAAAATAATTCCAATGATGATTGCAACATCATCGGTGTTCATTTTTGGGTTTCCAAAAGAGGAATTACTGCCAGATTATTTTGAATGGAAGTTGTTTGGAAAATTTGGATTTGGTTTTGGAAATTCAAAAGGTAATTTGAATTGATTTCAAAAATGGTTTTGAAAGGTTGAAAAGACTCTGGAATCCTATTTAAAATATTTATGGGAATGATAAATGAGTTGATAACTTATACAATTTGAATTTTGATAGAATAAATTTAACTTAAAGGATGGAGTTAAATTAAAGGAAGTATAAGTGAATCAATAAAAATCCAAGTGGTAATTGTTGAATATAAGGTGTATCACTTATGAAATGAGAAAATGAAAGTGAAATAAATTGTTAAAAATGGTTAAACAATTTGGTTAAGCAAAACAAAATCTGAATTTGATAGTGATATGAGATAATGAATTTGACTTGTCAAAGGTTAAATAAAATATTCTTCAGAATTGGAATTTGAATTGAATTTATAAGTGGGAATTTTAAGTTAAGTTAAACAAATGATGTTTAAATCGAATATAACTTAAGTGAAGTTGAATAATGTTAATTTTGGTATCGAAGTAAATTAATCAAGAGAAGTGATGAATATGAACTTGAGTTATATAAATGAAATTCAATCTTTTTGGTTAAATGAATTAGCAATTGAATTGAATGAATGAATTGAATGTAAATCAATTGAATGAAAAAGAATTGATATGGAATAATGAATGTAAATGTTAATTCATTAGAAGCTAATGAAGTTGAAAAAAAATGAATAATTGAATGGAAGTCAATTTAATATGAAACCAATTGGAATTAAAAGTGTTGGACCAAATCGAATGTAAACTGAATAATTTGGTTATGTTGAATATACATTGGTTATTATATGGTTATTAATTGATTGTGTATAATTCATTAAGTGTTAATGAAATTGAATTAGCGGAATTAAAAGCTATGTAATTGAATTCAGATTGAAAGTGAACTAATGTGAATTTAATTAGTGAATGTAAACTAATTGGAAACGAATGAATGAATGTTAATTAAATCCAATGTAAATGAATCAAATGTGATTTAAATTAGAAAACCAATTCATTGAATATTAATGAGAAGTGAATGTATATTGATTTGATATGGATTTGTTGGATGATAGTTGTATGATGGTCGCATTTGTTGATTGAATGCATTGCTATGTTGGCACATGTAGTTGTTATGTTACTATATGATGTATATTGAGATTATTTTCATATATACATGTTCTCATGTTGTTGTTGAGTGTATAGTAGGTGCGGATGTCGTATGCTTCGCATTTGGAGCTCACTTTCGCGCTATATTAGCCCTATATGCTCGTTAATAATGTATAAGATACATATCTCGGATTAAGTATCGTACTTTTACACCTCTTTCCCTGTGGGATGCCTCATCACTTGATGAGATGTATATTTGTGATATATATACTGTCATTTTTCTGGGATCGAGCCGCGCAAAGGAGACTCTGGCGAATTTTTTCGAAAATTTAAAGCGTTAGAATATTTTTGAGAAAATTGGAAATTTTGAAAACTATGTTTGGATTTGTAAACTTAGTGAAGATTTGGTAAGAATTTTAACTATGAATTTTGGAAAGGTTAAACACTTAAGAGATTTGAAAAAATCCAATTTGAATGGTTTGTTTTGGGAAAGTTAATGGATTCTGTAACTTTTTCTTACTTGGTAATTTCGAGGACGAAATTCTTTTAAGGGGGGGAAGTCTGTAACGACCCAGAATTTCTGTTAATTAAAATTCGAATATTTAATTGATTTTAAATATTAATAAGCGAAATTTATAAGTCGAATAATTTATTTTTCGGATATCTGGATTTAATTGGATAATTAAATCGATGATTTAATATTTGAAATTCCAGAAATAATTGGAAATTGGGTTAAATATGATTGAAAACGATTTGTAAAATTTTAGTTAATCATATTGGAGTTAGAGTGATGTTATAGAACTTTTAAAATTGAATTTAAAGTTAAATTGTGAAAATTGAATATTTTAATATTTAATTGACGAGGTAAAATAGCCATTTTTCAAACAGTCTCGAATTTCGATGAAACTATTTTCATCGGATCCGTAATGTTATATTATTGTAAGGTTTTAAATTTCATGTCAATCGGATTTACCGTTTGCCCGGGGCAAGCCAAAACGCATAGAAATTAGTTTAAATCGATTTAATTTAAATTTGATCGGTTATTTCTGTAACTCGCACAGATGATCGAATTAGCCTCCGAAACATATTCCATTGTGTTTGGAATGCGGGGTAAACCCTAGAAACGTCAGCCGGCATGCTTCATTTGGAGTTTGGAAATTTTTGTGTGAATAGTGTTTGGCGAATTTTCTAAAAAAGGACCTACATTTTGCCATTTTTCACAAATTAAAACCTAGCTAGGGTTTTATCCAGTAGCCGCCGGCTATGAAATCAATGGCCAAAAAATTCAATTCTTTCTCCTCGATTATCTTCAAATCCGTGAATCAATCCGAGAAACTTTCAACACGATAAGTGTAGAGATCGTTGTGAACTACGAATACAACGGCTATGATCGTTTAAGTCGAAGTGGATCTATGGAAAAATGGTGATGAAGGCCGCGTTTTTGCGCACGAAATACGACGCAAGGAGGAGACCGAGTTTGTCATCCTTCTGGCCGAAGGTGGAGGTGACCGAGGTGTTTCGTGTGGTGGTGTTTGATTGTTGCAGAAGTCATAGATTTAGTTGCGTGAATTTGGAGTTGAGGGCGGCCGTGGGTTATGTGTTCGCGCGCATGAGATACTAGGGAAGAAGGAAGGAGTGAGGGATGGCCCTGATCTGCAGAAGCAAGATCCAACGGCTCAGAAATAATTAGGTTTAAAATTTAAATAAAAATAGTAAATTTGTTTATATTATATCGTGCAAACTTTAAAAATTCATAACTTTGTCATACGAGGTCGGATTTTTACGAAACGAACTGCGACGGGTTCGTTTTGTCGAGCACTACGCAATGGAGCTAGTTTGAAGTCGTTTGGAGCTAGTGAAAATTTCGGGTAAAATTAAACGCACGTTTAATTTTATTCGAAATAAACCACTACAACTGTTATTGGAAACTCAAGGTGAGAACTTCTCGCTCAATCGAAATTGTTTCGATTTAAATTTTAAATAGTTAGATTTAAAATTGCTTGATTGTATGATTGAATGATAAATTATTATCTATTGTTTGAAATAGACCCTATACGCTGCAAATTAAGGAGAGGTTATTTATTAAAAACATATTCCGCGAATATTCCATATTGAAGTGCAATTGGTATTATATATGTACTCGGAGTTGATTTCCCGCATTATATAGAGGATGAGAGCCTATTGCGCCGCATAATAGTGGATAATATTTTATGAATCCCATATACCGCGATATTCCGTATTGGAACGGAATTAGTATTGTGCTAACATCTGTGGATGCAGGGAAACAGGTTGGAGAGATCCAACTGGATTCCTCAACTGTATTGATTTATTTACATATATTGTGATATTTGTTGATTATCATATTGATATATGATTTTTGGATTGTCGTGATTAATATATTGTTGATGTTGCAGCATTGGCCTATTTTTGGAGTTTTAAAAATATTAAAGTAACGATTTTGAATTTAAAAGGATTTGTAAAGTGATTTTTGAAAGTATATTTTTTACTAAATTTTTGAATTGATTCCTTGTAAATAAATTAACGTTCTAAAATTTAATATTATAAAAATTATGATTTTTGTGAAATATAATTAAAATGTGATTTTTGAAATATGGAGTTAATGAATTTTATAAAATAGTTTAAATTGCGATGTTTGAATTATTATAAACGATGTGTATAAAAGATTTATAAAATTAATATTTATAAATTAAAAATATAGGAATTATAAAACGAGTTTTATTAAGTGTTAAAATGAAGTATAAATGGATTTCATAAGTAAATGGAATTTATAGATTTATAAATTGGGAAGTTATAAAATGAATAGATTTTTGTAAAATAAAAGATTTATAAGAAATTAACTTATAAATCGGATTTTGGCATTTTAATTGAGATTTTCGAATAAGTATAAATGGTTTATAGATGAGATTTATAAAATATATATTTTATAAATCGAAATAATGGAATTATAAAAGGAGTTCTGTTAATGCTGAAAATGAGGTTATAAATGGAATTTTATAAGTAGTAAGATTTTTAAATTTTGTAAATTGAAGTCTTTATAAAATATAAATGGGAATTTATAAACATTGTTTTATAAATCCGAAACTGACTTATTTTGATAAGTCAATTATTTTAGATTTTTAAAGGAGATATATTCACGATTTTGGACGGTGGATAATCCTTTAAACGAAATGGGTAGAAAATGTTGAATTTGGTTAACGAAGAATATTCACGATTTTGGGACAGTGAATAATATATTAAAGTGTTTTGGGGAAGTGATATTTTAAATAGAATTAAAACGATTTGAAGTTGTTTTAAAATGCATTAAGTGTCGAAACCATAAATTTCAACATTTATTGTTGAAATAGACGTTTTCGAGAAATAGAAGGAAATGGTGGACTATAACACTGTTGTTATAATAAATGATTTCCGAAAGGAAATGTTTTATATAGTATTGGGATTTATATATCTATCTTAATTTAGAATCCCTATACTAGTGATTTTGGGTCGTCGTAACGATGTTTTATACAACATTCGTTTTGACCCAAATAAATGTGTTTGAAAGAATGTTTTCCTTAAAGAATGAAATCTATACTTAACTGTGATTTAAGTATATTGAATGTTTTCCAAGTGTTGAAAATAAATGGATTTGTGAATTTCTTATTATTAAATAAGTATGGAAATGTTTTCCAACATAAAGTGAATATTTTGAGATTTTATCTTTTAAAGATAAATTGAAATGAATATTTGAAATCGATTTGGAAATCGTATATTCATAGATATTTTGGAATTGTAAATTCACTATGGAATTTGTAAAAGAAAGGGAAATTTGTTTAAAAATAAACGTTGATTTATTTTTGAAGTGTGGGAATAAATTTACGGATTTGAAACGCAAATATAAAGTAAATCGATAAGGATTTATTTAATTGGTTTAAATGAACCATTTTGAAATGAAAGTATTTCCGCGTAAGGAAAATGATTGAAATTTGTTTTCAAAAGTGGTAAAGGTGAAAAGTGATTTGAAAATTTGTTTTCAAATGGTTGGAGTGTGGAAATTATATATCTAGTAAAGATATTTTTGGAAAATAAATAATTTGGGAAATTATTTGGATTCTGGTGATGTTGTGCACGCCTATTGATAGTTAAATAACCGACTATCAATATTTACCTTTAAATAGGTATTTGTTGTGATTTGCTTGAATTTGAATGCTACACTTATTTTCAAAATAAGCGCTCACTATTCGGGTTAGCCGGAAAGGACCTTGGGGTCGTATAACCCATTTCGAATATGTGATACGTCGTTATGGATTGCATTTGATGACCGGTGTTGAAGACCGGATATTTGTGAAAACTGAGCGATTATCGTCGAATGACTCTGCATCGGCTGATCTCCGATATAGAGGTTTTATCACCCTTAGTGATGGGAAGTCCGGACGTGATTAGTGGATATCCGGATTGCAAGGGCTTCTTTGGAAGTGCCTTCGGTTCCGTTCGATCCCGGAACGGACTTGTATGGATGTGTGTCTGACGTTACAATTTGAGATATAAAGCTTGTTTCTGTCAAATATATTTCTGTTGGTGGCGGAGAATTTATTCTCTTAGCTTAACACCCTTTTCTGAGACATACGAGCTCATAGGTTATGTAGTTGATGGTTACTAGTGATACATTCCCAAATTGGTAATGTGGCATACGAAGTGCTGTTGAGCATTTTATGATCAAAGCACAACTTTTGTATAAAGTGTGGCTTTGTGGAGGAGACTTCGTCGGACCTCACACCCCGGAAATGGTCAAAACAGGAAGGATGCAGCAAGGTTATTAGGAGGTAGCGCCCTTTTAGTGTATGTCATTTTTTCTGGATAGAGGTGGTATCATGGTATGGAGCCCAGATACTTAACCTATGTTGTTGCTGCAAATTTATTACTTTGTGGTTGTTGGAATCGAGGATCCTCGGATATAGATCGGTTACGATCGGGGAATGACATATTCGTGTCAGTAGTTACCAAGTTTGAAGGGTAACCCGACCTTGTGTTGGCGGAGATCTAACCGTAACGTTAGGTTCTCGGGTCGTCCTTCCAGAGGCGTACCCATGTGGCAATGGGAAGTTCCTTGGCCTGACCATTTGTTGGAAATCCAACGAAACAATACAAACCCTGTACGGTTTTAGTTGTATAACCTGCCATGGAATGTGGCGGTAACCTGCTATTGAACATGGTAGCTATAGTAGGCATACGATAATGGTCGTATGTTGGCTAAGATTTATATCTTTACTTTCGAAATGATTTTTCCTACACTATGCACTAGTAATAATATCAAATGTTTCTTTTTAATGCGTATCAAGCATCTTTGACTATCATAAGGAGAAATCTCCTCCGATTCTGCGTTTGCATTGTGTGTGTGTGCGGGAGGCCTTATGGTAGTCTCATTTTCTAAAAAGCATTGCGAATCTATTTTAAAATATTCCTCTGTTTGTTTTAAAGATAAATAACTGTTTTAAGTTCTCACACCAGTCCCATGACTGACCTGGAGTTTATTGTTTTCCTTCCTAAACTCTGGGTGCCCACCAATTTCCACACGGGCAGTCTAGAGTCAGGTTATCAGGTTATTCTGGAATTCAGGAGTTGCTGGAGGCAAGCTGGATGGCATGGCGTGTTCACTAGTATATAGTATTTCTTTTCCATTGTTTGTTGTTGTTTGTTGTTGTACACTCTGATGATGTAATGTAATGTAATGTAATAACTGATATAGTTCTTTGTTTAAAAATTATTCATTTATCTATTATATGTTGTTCCACTGCGATTGTGAGATTCTGATATTGTTCTGTTGTTCCTTTCTGTTTTGTTCTATCTTTTTCTCTCTTCTTCTATCTTTTTCTTCTTCTTTAACCCTAACGGTACGGTTTTCCGGCCTTCGATTTCTCGGCAGTTGATACAGTGGACGTATTGATGTCGGTTTTCGAGCGTCGCAAAGTCGCATTCGTTACAATAATGATTCTCAATGTGTGTAATCTTCTAATAACTTTATAACAATAGCGGCAATTGAAGTAGTGGGAGTAGCACACCTAAAAGTAGAGGAGAAGAAGTAAGAGATTCCATGGATCAAGTAAGAATGTAGTTTGGTTAAAATTTTACATTTTTTTCATCAATTGAATACACAACTTAAAATTTTGTTTTTCTCATCTTTGATTGAAAGGCTGAGAAAATGTTTGAAAAGATCAAATTATTTGTTGAATGGTAGAAGTGTAATTTTGGATATACTATACTTAATAGTTCAATACATGTATCACCTAATATTTTATAACAAAAGGAGAAACCATTCCAGTTTCTCATTTTCTTATGTTGAAGCAGATTACTCCCTTTCACTGAAAGAATATACTTAATGCCTTTTATGGTTTGACTCGTGTTGATATGTTAATATGTGGCAATTTATGCATGCTTTTAGAACTTATTTGCATGTGCCTTTAATTACTTTTTGTTACTTTAGTTTTTATTTATTTTTAGTTCAATTTTACATAACCTTAGATGTCATTTTTGTTAAAAGTAATCGGTCTTCATATTATAAAAAAGTGCGACGGCTATTTATGTTGATTTATGAAGTAAACGCAAAATATTGTTAACAAAAATGAATGATTATCTATTAAATGTGAAATTAGACCACCTATGTTAAGCGGCTATTTAATGAGAATCAAGAACTGCATAATGCTGAGAAAAATTGCAATACGGTTATTGCATTTAAGAATTCTGGCTTAAACGTAAACATGTAATTATTTTCGCTTCCACTGTCAGTTTATGTTACAATACTATGGAGAAATCATACCGAAATATTTCTAATTTAGAAATATAATGTTAACTGATGAATCTTTGATTTAGAAATCAAACTATTTTTGGCTTTTTGGTTTTTGTTGAAGCTCTTTCTCAAATGATCAAATTATTCTGAATTGCCATTTTTTATTCATTTTTTGTAATGTATTTGAGTAATAGTTTCATATAGTACTAAAGCCTAGATTACATCTTTATATAAATGAAAACAATAAGTGTAAATTACATTAAACAAACCGTTCAGCATATAGAAAATATCTCTTCATATTAGAAATTATTGTATAAGTTAGTAATATTCTCATAAAATAACATTTGCTAGGTAAATCATAGATATTCTAATACTTACTCTTTAGTTTATATATCCTGCTTTAAGAGATGCTTTTTTATATAGTGTAAATCCTAATCATTTTCTTTGTACTAATAGATCTCCAAAAAGATGGAAAATTCAAATCACTTCCAATCGTGAAAGGGGTGAATTAAAAAGGAGAAACGATAAAAGTTCTTTGATGACTGATGTGCATGGGATGCAACTCCACTTTTATAACGAAACATATTTATGTAAATCTGAAAGAAAATAGATGACAAAGTTTGATTGTTTCAAATTGGGTTAATACAACATTGTTTGATCAATTTTGATTTCATAAGTGTTTCTTATTCTTGGAATTATTTTTTTACACAATTGATCTGAAGATTACTGTTCTTTGAAGATGCTAAACAAAATATAGAACCTTACGTTTAAGCTATTGTGCAAAACTTTTAAAAACTATTGCTCTTTGTTATTAATAGTAATGCTAAATGCACTCCTATCTGTGCTCAATTTACAGTAACAAAAGAAAAAAATGTTAAAAGTTGTTGCATTTTACTCAATCTATGGGCATTGTATTACCAATCAACAATTTATTTATCTAGAAGATACCAACGATTGAAGAGTGAAGTGTACTTTGATTGTATAAGACTGGAGGTCAATATATTTGACTGGAATCATAATACAAATCAAACAATCTAAGAAGTTGTAAAACGAAACACCAATTGTGGTGTTGCACGCAATTATTGAATCAAAAGCTAAATATATCAACAATGACTCATGGGAAGGAGACTCGTTATTGGAGGGATAAATCAAAAGCTAAGTTGATTCAGCTGAATGTACATGGTGCTAAGCTTATGAATATAAAAGGTTATAACATCATTGGCTAAGGAAGTGATAGTTTACAAAACCAAGTATGGTGTTATTTTTGGGTTGTTATCAGTAGTGAATCAGTGATATCACCTAATTATGACTAGTATGATCATCAAGATATCAGCTGCAAGTTTCTTTTGTTTCTACATCCAGAATTGTTGGTACACATGGCTTACATTTATTAGAAGACAAAAAAGGGTAACAAGAGCACAGGTATGTTAACAAAAAGGTGAGCCATGTGGACCTCTGGTGTTAAGCAGCATGTAACTTTCAACAAAATAAACTGGTACCAATGTATCCATCCAAAGATATAGGAGAAATAAAAATGCACAAACCACAAGTTATACTAACAGAAAGATGCAACTAACCCCACTTTACAAAATCTTTCTACCCCTAGTCGACAAAATGGATTAATATGATTACTTTAAAGAGCTTAGAGAAGGTAACTGATAATTGAACGAGTGTGATCAACAGAGTTGTACTGGTTCATAGGGTTCTTATTCCCTCCATGGAAGGAGTAATAATTGTCATTGTTATGCATTTTTTTAAAGGTTCAACCAACGCAATTCTAAGTATAAACCTGCAGTGCAGAAAAGAAAACACAGAGATGTAAGGCCATCTTTTAGGGGAATATGTGCAAGTTTGCAGGATCCCCCAACATGAATATGTATTGTGCACATATGGATCCCAAGCATCTAAAGATGAAAATTCATGATTCTTGTGATAAAACATACACCCTCTTTTAGAAAGCCGGATGATTCCAACATTCATATTGCCAATAGCAATACAATTTTGCACATTATTCCTCTACTAAAAATATAATCTACTGCAACCATCACCATTTCTTCTCTTCACGCTTCATCTACATTCCATAAATTTTATTATTTTTATTTATTATTTATTATTATTATTTTATTTTTTACATTTTCAATTACAATGGCAAACCAAAATTGAAAAGGAAAAAAAATCTGACTAACCCCATATATCATAATTTTCAAACACAAGTTCCTAATCTCAATACCGAATACAATTTCTCATAAATTTCAGATTCAAAATCGAGATTACTGCTCTCAGATCAACTCTATTCTCAACAACCATATTAAATGAATCTACCTAACTTACATTCGCCAAAGTTTGCCTATCGATCACGATTTCAACACATGGAAATATATGTAAAGAAGTAACTGGTTAAATTGAGGATCAATCAAGCATGAAGCAGCGAATAAATTCAATCCAAGTTCGAATAACATAGGCGATACCAAGATTGAAGATGATGGTAAATGTAGGAACTCCACGGGATGACATAATGATCACATAGTTGTGGTGATAGAGAAAGAGGAAGATCAATTGGATTTGATATGAATGAATCACCCAGTAATGATGGTAAACCCATAGCGTTAGCTGCCTTGTGAGTAGTCAAAAAGTAGTCAAAGTAAAGATTTGAGATGGTGGTAAATGTAGGAATCTATAGGATGGCGTGATGGTCAACATGGCTGCGGTGGTAGAGGAAGAGGGAGATCGATCGGATTTAATATGAATGAATCTTCCAATGATGATGGTAATCCCTTAGCATAGCTACCTAGCGAGCAGTCAAAAAGTAGTCAATGCAAGGGGACGAAGAGTTATGTTCCTGCTCAAACGAATGTTCGGAAGATTCAAGCAAAATACCAAACCAAAGTGAGTGTGCCTTTTGGAATTTGATTAAAAAAAATTCATCCACCAAAGTAAACGAAGGAACGGAAAAATATGAAACTATTGTAAAAATCATCTAGGTGTTAACTTAGACCCCGCCTCGGCACCAAGTAAGGTTTACGGCCTTGGCATCCACATAGGATCCACTTAGGCGTTAGACAAGGCTTGTTGCCTTACCTAATCCCCTAGGTAGAGACTTTTGGAATAATTACATCTTGCAGTTATGTATGAAACATATGCTAAACAATGTGTAATTTTTAGTTGAAAATAGGCATTGTTTATCTGCGTTCAAAATTAATAATGAAGGTCAATATTGAAAATAGGTATACGTTGTATCATCGTAAAGAAATTTTGCATAAATATCTAAAAAATTATTGATAATAAATTAATAACAAGTTTCTCAAAAACACCAAGCATTGTTTGATCCCTACCTAGACGATAAATCACTCCCAAACCCACCACCTAGCCTCCAACTAACGATTTTAACAACATTGAAACCTGAAAATCATTGGAAGTGCAACGAAAGGAAATAAATACGGTTTTCCAGAAATGAAATCAAATAATATTCGAGTTAGCAAAGTAGCGCCACCAAACTTTATATGGTAACTATTTAATTATGCACTGCCATGTGATATTGTCCAAGGATGAACTTCGATTCGAATCCTAGAAGTTTTGACCTAGATGGAAGTGTACGATTCTACGGTAGTGGAGACACTCAACCATCAAAGAAACATAAAGCAAAGAAAAATATTTTGATGGGCAAAAAGATTTGATGCAATCGTTGAAAAATGTTGTCATATCACAAGGTACTCATGATAGACAATTGAAAAATAAAAACATAAAATGTACCAACTATTGACAACTAGTATATCGATCATGAGTTAAGCTTTCGATCAAGCTATTAAGTATTGCTTGCTTTATTTAACTTCCTTCGTCCTTTAATTTTGCAGGCTTTTGGTCTTCAAATTATCTTTTCATTGGCATGCTAAGAGAGCGCTCTACCATCTGAGCTACATCCCCTTGATGAAAAATTTGATCCATGATAGTCTTCTTTGTGTTCATCCAGTTTTATCAAATGCACTTAAGGAATATATAGGAAGCTACCACGATTTCAATTCAGACGCTATGGCAATTATATCTCTACAACGTAGAAGTCAATGGCTTTTTCTTCTTTTCAAATATTAAAAAAAAGATTGTTGGTCGATGCCAAGGGAATTTAATTTCAAGACTTTTACATCCACAATTTAAAGCCTTCAGTCGTAATAGTGGTCCATAATAATGTTTTTGAAGTAATTGATGCACAACTCTCAGACCGTGCTCTTCAATAAAATACCATGTGAACATGAATACGTTTATAGTAAAGAAAATATATGAATATTGTGTGATGCAATGAAAATATCATGTGTTCATGATTCAATACGCTACACATACAAACAAAAGATTTATGCTACACCCCTCTCCATTACAATTTTAGAGCCACATGTCGAACTGCCATGCAAAGTTCTAGATGTGTCCTTACATAACTCAAAATCATCTTCAAATTATTTTGTTTGATTCGAATAATTTTAACATATTCAAAATAATATTTCAAATTGATAGTCAAAATAAATGTTCTAAATGATTGATATAGCTTTAACATTTCAAACATGCCAAAAATTTAAAAATGATCATATTTTTTGCAGTCGTGATATTTATAGTGTAGATTGAACATACCTAAGGTTTAATTTGATTTTGAACTGTGTATCTCTAAAAAATATAATGGTATAGCGAAAGCGATCTGTAATGGAACCTTACACCCACAATACACACACATATATGTATGTATGTGTCCGTGTGTATGTGCACGTATGCATGTGCACGTCTTGCATACGTGAACTTTTTTAATCAATTTGCTTAATTTTTCGATGCAATGAGCAAATGTAAACATTTTTTATGCAAATCAAAACCGATTTTGATACCAAATGTTATAACTTAAGAGGACCATGACTTGATGATATGACTATATAGAAAATTATACTTTGCTCTATTCGTCATCGGTCTTTTTCTCCAATGGATGAAAAGCTTCTTCGGATGTGCATCACTTCTATAACTTAATGCGTCTTTCTAAAGGAGGGAAAGATAACCAGATATTGTGATGCAACTTTGGAGAACCTTATTATCATTTATATAGAGATTATAAGACTCTTAGAATTCTTACACTATCAAGAACTAGTATGAATCACACGTACATGCATCTAGTAGCTAGATAAATTTACTTTTATTTAATAAAAAGTTAATAGACAAAGTGTACCATAAATGCAAAAGCTTTGGTCGTCACAACACCTTTATTTCAAGCAGTTTTTTTGGCGGTGTCCGATGCAGATTGATAGTGAAATTCCATTGATGGATGGTCGGGAAGGTTGCAAGGTATTTTCTGAATTTCAAAAGGACATGCTGAAAATCTTATTCGTTGAATTCTCTTTATTCATAGTAGAGATAATGAAAACATACATTACAATTAAAGAACATGAATGGTCTCATGGTATTAGTAATAATGCTGGAAACTCAATGCAGACCTCTCCATGTTATTCTTCTTTTTTATTCTTTTTTTTTTGTGTTTTTTTCTTATAGTATCAGTAAACTAGTTTTTTGGTTGTTAAAAGGAACAATAATGTCAGCATGGGCAGCCCCACAGTCAGACTACCTATGTATCAGGCATGCATTTCCTTACCAATAGAGTTACTCGGACACTGACTTCATCTTTATCTTTACTACTAATAATGATAATTTCATGAACTAATTTCAACCGTGTCTTTTTTAATTATCCAAAATACCCTTTCAAACCACTTGAGAAACCCTAACCAAAAGCTATTTGCTTATCAAACCCAAACTTCGTCATCCCTATGCCCTCTCTTCAAATAAGAAATCCTAGATCGATCAGAAATCAGAAGCTATCGCTTATCAAATCCAAACTCCATCATCCTTTTGCCCTCACTTTGAATCAGAAACCCTAGATCAATCAAAGATCAGAAGCTATTCGTTACCAAATCGATACCCCTTCGAACCCGCACCTCCTCTACCCCTGAAATAGATCAAAAATCTCATCGTTATTGTCCTCCTACCTGATCGCAACGCACGGTCATCATAACATCGTCATCGTCGACAATTCACTATCCACACCAAGCATCTGCCGTCTCTTGATCACTAACGCTATCAATTGCTGGAAGTTTCAGCTAATGCACCGTGTCGCTGTTTATAAAGGGACGAGCATCGCAGTTTGCAAGCATTTTGTAGACTAGATTAACTAACTGTGCTCTAATTCCTCCACTTAACTAATTTATTCTGCTCCGACTCCTCAAGTACCGCTCCATAGATATCGTGCTTTGACCACTTTTAGTATTTTTTAATCTTCTATATTTTTTTTGTTATTTATGTTCCATTATATGTTGATTTTTTAAACTATTAGAAATGAGTGATATTGATAATTGCTTTGCTGCTCATACATTTTCACTCAGTAGACTGTTATTGATTATCTCATATGATTAAGGTAGGTGATTACCTGATTGATTTTGTTTACAATTCGAGGATTATGCAGGGGATTTTCAATTCTTTTCATTTACAAGAATCTCTTTTTCTCCTTATCCCTCGATCTCAGATTTTTCTTTCAAATTCATGTGTTTTGATTACGTTATTCCCGTTTTTATTGAAAAATGAGGATCCACTTGCTAAATCGCTGAATATTAATTTTACTTTTGTAGTGTTGTTCCATTTACAAATGCATCACATGACTTTGGTTTTGGTTGTAGTGTTGATTATTTCATCAATATCTTGGTGTCATGTGTGTTTATGATTAATACGCATTAATAGTTTAATGCTGAATTTTAGTTCTGTTTGGTGCAATTGAGTATATATCGTAATCTATTGTGGTAATTCAACTTCTAAGCATGCTAGCGTGCTTATACTGAAAGTTCTTGGACTTGGCATCTTTTTTGTGTTTTAACATACATGTTACGACATTTTTGACTTAACAATTTCATTCATTACTACGACTCTAAGAATATCGACTCTCTTCTTAGATTTTACCTACTTCGGCCACCATGATGATTTGTCAGTATCAAAAACTCCTTGCAAGAACTGTACCTGCATGGATTCAATTTTAAAACATTGGAAGTAGATCATAGCGATAGGGAACTCTATATTCATGTACGTAGCTTTTCAATACTTAAAGCTTTTTCTTGCTACTTTTTAAGTTTAACTGTAATAGGTAAGTAAGAAACTCCATCAGCATGTTTATTCCTATATATAGCTAGCGTTATTGATGCAATGAAGCTCTTTTTGACTAATTTGTATTGCAGGTTAAATTTGATAAATAAACATTATATTGTAGAACTGGATTTCACTCTGATATAGTTTGAATATGTTTATGTTGTAATTCCCTTAGGCGGCACTGAATTACGTAGGAAGACATAGGAGCTCTATTGGTATGACAAAATAGGAGAGAATCAAGTATGTTTTACTCATAGATAGCCATGTTGTGATAAATGATAGCATTATTATTGTGCGACTCTCTCACCCTTTCTCATAAATCACATTAGCTGCTTATATCCTTGAGAAACACTATAATGTTATGTTGTTGAAATATGTGTGATACGACTGTATTATGCTTTAGTGTATTGATTTAATGATTAAAAAATATCTTTTTGCGGAAAAAGACAAACCAATCGATCTGAAAGAATCAACTATCTAATTGAGTTAGGTTTTGACTAATCTCTCATTTCTTTCATTTTATCATCACCAAGAATTATGTTTGAAAGTTTCAATTCATTAACGCATTAACCGAAAAATTTGAAAGATTTGATCATTAAGTGCAATTGAAGAAATTTTAGATTGATCGATAAATGTATTACTAAACTCTATGGTTTTTCCCTATATATTTGCACATGCTTATCTATCATCATCTATACTATCATACATATTGTCATATTGAAACCACTGAAGAGTAATCATTTATTTTTTAATTTTGATTTAGGTATTAATATGCACTCTCTTTTACAAGCATTAATGTAATCACAACAAGGGTAATTTGATATTTGGTTATAAATTATCATTAATGACTATTTTTTATCACAAATACGTATACTTGGATTTATTTATGTAATTTCAATTCTTTAACATGTTGAGTTGTGTATTATGAAATTAGTTTGTTGATTTTCTAATTGGTAGAAAGAGAATCATTTGCAGATTCAAACTTTTATTTACTGTCATCTTAATAATGAAATTTCAAAATTATATTATACATATTATATAAGCGGTGGTGATGAAAGATTCAAAGGATATATAATTTGATTTTGAATTTTGTTACATCCATATATATAGCTCTAAATGATAAACTTAGTTTGAAATTTGATAAATTAGTGTGTTGAAGCTTATTATTATGCCTACCCTGATTATGATCACATTCTAAGTAGAATAATGGTTCTCAATGTGTGTGATCTTCTAATAACTTTATAACAATACCGGCAATTGAAGTAGTGGGAGTTGCATACCTAAAAGTAGAGAAGAAGAAGAAAGAAATTCCGTGGATCAAGTAAGAATGTAGTTTTGTTTAAATTTTACATTTTTTCAATAATTGAGTACACAATTTAAAATTTTGTTTTTCTCATATTTGATTGAAAGGCTGAGAAAATGTTTGAAAAGATCAAATTATTTGTTGAATGGTAGAAGTGTAGTTATAGATATACTATACTTAATAGTTCAGCACATGTATCACCTAATATTTTATAACAAAAGGAGAAACCATTCCAGTTTCTCATTTTCTTATGTTGAAGCAGACTACTCCGTTTCAACAACAAGAATATAATTAATGCCTTTTATGGTTTGACTCATGTTGATATGTTAATATGTGGTAACTTATGCATGCTTTTAGAACTTATTTGTCTGTGCCTTTAATTACTTTTTGTTACTTTAGTTTTTATTTATTTTTAGTTCAATTTTACATAACCTTAGATGTCATTGTTGTTAAAAGTAGTCGGTCTTCATATTATAAAAAGGTGCAACGACTATTTTATGTTGATTTATGAAGTAAACACAAAATATTGTTAACAAAAATGAAGGATTATCTGTTAAATGTGAAATTAGACCACGTATGTTAAGCGACTATTTAATGGGAATCAAGAGTTGCATAATGCTAAGAAAAATTGCAATATAGTTGTTGTCATCGTTATGCATTTTTATTAAGATTCAACCAACGCAATTCTAAGTGTAAACCTGCAGTGCGGAAAAGAAAACACAGAGATGTAAGGCCATCTTTTAGGGGAATATGTGCAAGTTTGCAGGATCCCACAACATGAATATGTACTATGCACATATGGAATCCAATCTCCAATAAGTGATCTCGGACTTGATTGTATAAGTATGTATGCTGGAATTTAATAAATGTAACAATTTCGGCTATGTGAATATTTATTTGAAAACCCTAGACACTATTATAATATAATCAGATTTTATATCAAATGATTCAGTTATTGTAAGGAAAAAACTTGTTTATGTTTATTTGCGGAGAGTCTTACGAGATACCTTTTATTTAAAAGTTTTTTTCAAGTTAAAAAAAACTTAACCGTTTACTCACACCAGACCCATATCTGACCGGAGTTTATTTCTATTTTCTTAAAATCTTGGGTACTCAAATTTTTATGAGCAGCCAAGTGATCAGGCTTGGCTTGACGAATTTTGGAAAGCTTGGAGCAGGAGTCTTGGCGTATCTATCTATCTATTTCCGCAGTGTTGTTGTCTTAAGTCCGTTGTATTTTGGAATGTAATGGATAGACAGGACTTTAAGACTGTCTAATGTGATGAGGTTGTGCAACTGTATAACTCTGATGTATAATGACCATGTAATAGTTATGTGATATATATTCTATTTTTCCGTTTCCGCTGTGAGATTCTGATGATTGTTGTTCTTTCTTTCTGTCTTTTTTTTCTACCTATTTCTTATTCTTAATGATGATGCGTCTTTCTGTGGAATGAAAGGCGGATCATCACAAACAGAATCAAAAATAGTATTTTTTCTGTATTTTTCTTTCATGCTAGAACTATTCTTAGTCTGTTATCTTTATCTTGCTTAGAAATGCTAGTAATTACTTTCACTCACCAGACTTGTTGTCTGACCCACTCCTCTGTTTCTCCCTTTTCGCCCAATAGGCCAGCAGAGCTGAGTTGATTCAGTTTGTTTGAAGATTCATTCCCAGAGTTTCCTCGGTTCAGAGTATTCTTCTACTTTTCATCCTTTTTATTTGGCTTATGGTAGACTGGTAATTGTGAGAGGGATAATGATATTGTTGTTACTTTTGTGCTCTGATTATGTGAGACAGAGATGCATTTTCATGAGACATGATTGTAACGACCCAAGATTTTTAGAAATTAAAATTTGAATATTTAATTAATTTTAAATATTAATAAGTGAATTTATAAGTCGAATAAATTTTTATTTGAATTATTGGATTTAATTGAATAATTAAATCGATAATTTAATATGTTAAATTATGGAAATAATTGAAAATATAGTTAAATATGATTGAAAATGATTTTTAAAATTTTATTTTATCATATGGAAGTTATAATGAGATTTTAGAACTTTTAAAATCGAATTAAAAGCTAATTTGTGAAAATTGAATATTTTAATATTAAAATCGACTAGTGAAAATAGTCAATTTTTGAACAGTCTCAGAATTGAACGATACCAGTTCCATTGGATCCGTAATAGTTAGTTATTACCGGATTTCAAATTTCGTGTCAATCGGAGTTATCGTTTGAGCGTGGCAGCTCGAAACGCATCGATTTATTTTTAATTTAAATTTGACGAGTGAAAATAGCCATTTTTCAAAAAGTCTCGGATTTTGACGAAACAGTTTCATCGGATCCGTAATGTGATATTATTGTAAGGTTTCAAATTTCAAGTCAATTGGATTTACCGTTTGTCCGGTACGAATTAAAACGCCTAGAAATCGACTTAAATCGGTTTAATTCAAATTGAGCGTTTACAGCCATAACTCGCACAGATGTCCGAATTAGCTTTCGAAACCTGTTCCATTGTGTCCGGAACGCGAGGTAAACCTTAGAAACGCTGGTTACGGCGCGTAAATCGGAGTTCGGAATTTCCGGGATGAATAGTGTCGCTCGTTCCTTATAAATAGCCCTACCCCTTCACTAAAATAAAAAAAAAATAAACCCTAATAGCTTGCAAATGGGTTCATGGTGACGGCCTAATACCTGTACATTACGTGATGAAGGAGATGGACAAGGAGCGGCCCTGATGCACTCAAGTTGAGATCTACGGTGGATGCTAGCTTAGGGTATTAAAATATAAAGATTTATGTTGAAATTAATTATTAAAATCGTGTACAAACTTTAAACTGTCATAACTTTTTCATACGAGGTCGAAAACGCGCGAAACTAGTTGCGTTGGAATCGTATGGACGAGCACTACGCGTTGGAGTTGGTTTGGAGTCGTTTGGAGTTAGTGAGAATTTTGGGTAAAATTAAACGTCCGTTTAATTTTATTCGAAATAAAAAGCTAAAACGGAAATTAAAACCAAGGTGAGAACTTCTCACTCAATCGAATTAGTTTCGATTTTATTTTAAATAGTTAGATTTAAAATATTGGAATGCATGTTTGAATGTTGATTGATATCTATTGATTGTTAAAATAGACATTATACGCCGTTATTAAGCGGATGTTATTTATTAAAAACATATACCGCGAATATTTCATAAACAGTGAAATTGGTATTATATATAATATCAATATATATATATTGGCATATGTATATATTGGAGTTGATTGATTTTCCGCATTTTTTGTTTAGCGGATGAGACCCTATTACGCCGTTATTAAGCGGATAATATTTAATAAGAACATATACCGCGATAATTTCGTACTGGAGCGAAATTGGTATTGTGCTAATGTTTTTGGATGCAGGAAAACAGGTTGGAGGGATCCAACTGGATTCCTCAACAGTATTTATTTGATTTCAGATATTTTGATATTTGATGGATTTTCATATTGATATATGGATATCGTTGTTGTCGTGATTGACTATTTGATATGTAGCATCATTGGACCAAGTTTTGGAATTTTAAAATGATTTATAAAGTGATTTTTTGAAAATATACTATATTTTTGGAATAGATTCATTTTAAATAAATAAACGTTATAATTTTTAAAGTTATAAAATTATGGTTTTTGTGAAATACAGTTAAAAGCTGATTTTTGAGAATATGATGCTATTGAGTTTATAAAATAGTTAATCGAGATATTTTAGAATTATTGTGAAAAGTTTAAATATAGGATTTATAAAATTTAATTATTTTATGAATCAAAATGGTGAAATAATAAAGGAATTTAAAGACGTTTAAAAAGAATAATATAAATTGAATTATATTTAGAGATTTATAAATGGATATTTATAAATTGAAATATGGACATTTTAAAACGAGTTTTTATAAGTGTTTGAATGAAGTGAAAATAAATTTTGTAAATGAATGGAATTTATAAAATTATAAATGGTGAAGTTATAAATGAAATTTATAAATAGTAAGATTTATAAATTTTGTGAAATTATTAAAGAATATATTTGGATGAATAATTGAATCTTATAAGTTATAAGATTTATAACTATGAAGTTTAAAAGAACGATTTTGTAAGATAATCGTTTTATAAGTATTTAACTTATAATATGAACTTGTAGTTTATAATTGAGTTATAAACTGGAATAGGTTAATAAAAGAATTTATAAAAAGGAAGTTTTTATAAATAAATAGAAATGGAATTTATAAACGTTGTTTTATAAATTCGCAATGACTTATTTTGATAAGTAAATTGTTGTAACCTATTAATGGAGTTATATTCACATTTTTGAATAGTGAATAATCCTTTGAAATAAATTGAATAGAAGTGATGAAATTGTTAACGAAGTTTATTCACATTTTTGAATAGTGAATAATATGTTAAAGAAATTGTTTTAGATATGATGTTTTAAATAGAATTAAAACTATCTAACGATGTTTTTAAAAGGTATTGAGATTCGAAATCATAGATTTCAACATTTATTGTTGAAATAGACGTTTTCGAGAAATAGAAGGAGATGATGGACTATAACACTGTTGTTATAGTAAATGATTTCCGAAAGGAAATGTTTTTGTATAGTATTGGGATTTATATATCTATTTTAATTTCGAATCCCTATACTAGTGATTTTTGAGTCGTCGTAACGATGTTTTACGCAACATTCGTTTTGGCCCAAATAAATATGTTTAAGAGAATGATTTCCTTAAAGAATGAAATATATACTTAATTTCGATTGAAGTATATTGAATATTTTCCAAGTGTTGAAAATAAATAAAATTTGTGAATTACTTATTTAATAAGTATGGAATTGTTTCCAATATGAAGTGATATTTAGAATTTATCTTTTTGAAGATAAATTGAAAAGAAAATTGAAAATGGATAGCTGAAATCGTATATGCATGAATATTTTGGAATATAAATTCACTAAGGGATTTATAAATGAAAAGTGGAATTTGTTTAAAAATAAATATTGATTTATTTTTGAAGAATTGAAATTTAATATCCAGTGAAGATATTTTGGAAAATAAATAATTTGGAAAATTATTTGGAATCTGGTGATGTGTGCATATCAATTGATAGTTCAATAACCGACTATCAATATTTCCCTTTGAATGGGTAATTGATGTGATTTGTTTGAATGTGAATGCTACACTTATTTTTAAATAAGCGCTCACTATTCGGGTTAACCGGGAAAGGACCATGGGGTCGTATAACCCATTCCGAATATGTGATACGTCGTTATAATTGCATTGAAGATCGGTGTTGAAGACCCGGTATTTGCGAGAGCGATAGGATGACCTGTCGATTTACTCTGCACCGAGTAGCTACGGTATAGAGTTCTCCATATGTGATGGTGAATCCGATCAGGATTGTGAATATCCGGATTGCAAGGACTTCTTTCTAAGTGCCTTCGGTTTTGTTCGAGCCCGGAACAAACTTGTATGGATTGTATGTCTGACATTACAAGTTGAGATATAAAGCCGATTTCTTTCAAATATATTTATGTTGGTGGCGAAGAATTTATTCTTTTAGCTTAACACCCTTCTCTGAGACTTACGAGCTCAGAGGTTATATAGTTGAAGTTATCAGCGATATATTCCCAATTTGGTAATGTGATATGCTGAGTGATGCTGAAATGATCATTGTGTTGATTATTGTGATAGGATCGTTTATTTGATCGTCTATCTTAGTGATCATTGTGTTGATCATTTGTTGACCCAAAGCATGGCTTTTGTATAAAGTATGTTTTTGTGGACGTGACTTCGTCGAACCTCACACCCCGGAAATGGTCAAAACAGGAAAGATGCAGCAAGGTTATGAGGGGTAGCACCCTTTAGGGTATGTACATTTCCTTCTGGATAGAGGTGATATCATGGTATGGAGCCCAGATATTTAACCTATGTGGTTACTACGAATTTATTATTTTGTGGTTGTTGGTTATCGAGATCCCGTGAGAAAGGTCGTTTACGATCGGGGAATGGCGTGCTCGTGTCAGTAGTTACCCAGTTAGGGGTAACCCGGCCTTGTGTTGGCAGAGTTCCGGTTTGGTTCTCGGGGATGTCTTTCCAGAGGCATTCTCATGTGGCAGTGGGAAGTTCCTTGGCCTGACCATTTGTTGGAAATCCAAAGAAACAATACGAGACTTGTACGGTTTTAGTTGTAGAACCTGCCATCTAATATGGTAGCTATTAGTAGGCATAATATAATGGTACCTATGCTGGCTAAGATTTATATTCTATTTTCGAAATGAATTTCTTCTACACTATGCACTAATAATAATATCAAATGTTATTTTAAATGCGTATCAAGCATCTTTGACTATCATAAGGAGAAATCTCCTCCGATTCTGCGTTTGCATGTGTGTGTGTGCGGGAGGCCTTATGGTAGTCTCATTTTTAAAAGCATTGCGAATTGATTAAAAATATTCCTCTATGTTGATTTTTAAAGTTAAATAAACTGTTTTGAGTTCTCACACCAGTCACATGACTGACTTGGAGTTTATTGTTTTCCTTCCTAAACTCTGGGTGCCCACCAATTTCCACACGGGCAGTCAAGAGTTAGGTTTATCAGGATATTCTGGATATTCTGGAGTTGCTGGAGGTAAGATGGATGGCATGGCGTATTACTTATATAGTATTTCTTTTTCCGCTGCACTGTTTGTTGTTGTTGTTGTACACTCTGATGATATGATGTAATGAAATGTGATGTAATGTAATAACTGATATAGTTCTTTGTTTAAAGATTATTCATTTATTATTATATGTTGTTCCGCTGCGAATTGTGAGATTCTGATGTGATTCTGTTGTTTTCTGTTCCGTCCTATTTTCTTCTGTTTTTCTTCTTCCTCTATCCTCTTTTTCTTCTAATTAAAATTTTCTATCTTCTTTTCCCTATCTAAATTTTCTGTCTTCTTCTCTTCTTCTTCTTTTCTACTTTTTCTTTTCTTAAATTTTTCTTAAAACCCCTAAGGGTTCGTATTTTCGTTCATCTTGAATTAAACAAAGGAGATTAGTTGTCTATTCAAGGAGTACGGACTTACGGGTCTTTACAATGATAGATTTTGATATTTTGAGACATGTTATGCTTTTATGACTTATTTTGAGATAAAGTTCAATTTTGAATGATAAGTTATTATTTAAATGTTTTCACTGTTTTTATTTATTTATCTTGTGAATATTAGTCTCTGTGATGCTTTAGCTATACCTATAACGCACTACATCCTTTTGGTATGCCCTTTTGAGGAATACGAAGACTGTAGGGTGTTTCACACACCGGTTTGTATTTAGTAAAAATCACACCATCTCCTTTTCATCATACTGGATATACTCCTCAAGGAAAAAGAACTAAACATACTCTTCGTTTTGATTCTCTATCAAAAAAGGAGAAAATCATCGATATTCATCATTATCATAGAGGGACTCTGGAACTGCAGCGTGAACTATACTATAAACAGAAAGTAAATGCGAAGCTTTTTAGTTTTCTGGAGCAAGTTACATTAAAGTTCTGCCAGTCTTAATCCAAAGGGAGCGTACTTCAACCTTCGCCAAACCGTTCCCAAGCTCCACCAAATGCTTGGGAACGAAGCCCATAATATCCTTAGGTGACACCAAACTCCTAGAAACATAGCAATACAATTTTGCACTTTATTCCTCTACTTAAAAATATAATCTACTGCAACCATCACAATTTCTTCTCTTCACGCTTCATCTACATTCCATAAATTTTATTATTTTTATTTATTATTTATTATTATTATTTTATTTTTTACATTTTCAATTACAATGGCAAACCAAAATTGAATAGGAAAAAAAAATCTGACTAACCCCATTATCATAATTTTCAAGCACAAGCTCCTAATCTCAATACCGAATACAATTTCTCATAAATTTTCAAATTCAAAATCGAAATTTTTGCTCTCAGCACAGCTCTATTCTCAACAGCCATATTAATTGAATCTACCTAACTTGCATTCGCCAAAGTTTTCCTATCGACCACGATTTCAACACATGGAAATATATGTAAAGAAGTAACTGGTTAAATTGAGGATCAATCAACCTTGAAGCGGCGAATAAATTCAATCCAAGTTCGAACAACATAGACGATACTAAGATTGAAGATTATGGTAAATGTAGGAACTCCACGGGATGACATGATGATCACATAGTTGTGGTGATAGAGAAAGAGGAAGATCAATTAGATTTGATATGAATGAATCACCCAGTGATGATGGTAAACCCATAGCGTTAGCTGCCTTGTAAGTAGTCAAAAAGTAGTCAATGCAAAGATTTGAGATGGTGGTAAATGTAGGAACTCTACAGGATGGCATGATGGTCAACATGGCTGCGGTGGTAGAGAAAGAGGGATATTGATCGAATTTAATATTAATGAATCATCCAATGATGATGGTAAGCCCTTAGCTTAGCTGCCCAGTAAGCAATCAAAAAGTAGTCAATGCAAGGAGACGAAGAGTTATGTTCCTGCTCAAACGAATGTTCGGAAGATTCAAGAAAAATATCAAACCAAAGTGAGTGTGCCTTTTGGAATTTGATTAAAAATAAATTCATCCACCAAAGTAAACGAAGGAACGGAAAAAAAATGAAACTGTTGTAAAAATCATCTAGGTGTTAACTTAGACCCCGCCTAGGTACCAAGCGAGGTTTACGGCCTTGGCATCCACCTAGGATCCGCTTAGGCGTTAGAAAAGACTTATTGCCTTACCTAATCCCTTAGGTAGAGACTTATGTAATAATTACATCTTACAGTTATGTATGAAACATATGCCAAACATTTTGCATTTTTTAGTTGAAAATAGGCATTGTCTCTCTGCCTTCAAAATTAATAACGAAGATCAATATTGAAAATAGGTATACATTGTATCGTCATAAAGAAATTTTTCATAAATATCTTAAAAAATTATTGATAATAAATTAATAACAAGCTTCTCAAAAATACCTAGCATTGTTTAATCCCTACC
Organism: Allium cepa; assembly: GCA_030765085.1. NCBI lineage: Eukaryota > Viridiplantae > Streptophyta > Magnoliopsida > Asparagales > Amaryllidaceae > Allium > Allium cepa. The sequence continues at coordinate 189,711,105 of CM060942.1, forward strand.
TAGACGATAAATCACTCCCAAACCCACCACCTAGCCTCCAACTAACGATTTTAACAACATCGAAACCTGAAAGTCATTGGAAGTGCAACGAAAGGAAATAAATATGGTTTTCCAAAAATGAAATCAAATAATACTCAAGTTAGCAAAGTAGCGCCACTAAACTTTATATGGTAACTATTTAATTATGCACTGCCATGTGATATCATCCAAGGATGAACTTCGATTCGAATCCTAGAAGTTTTGACCTAGATGGAAGTGTACGATTCTACTGTAGTAGAAACACTCAAACATCAAAGAAACATAAAGCGAAGCAAAATATTTTGATGGGCAAAACGATTTGATGCAATCGTTGGAAAATGTTGTCATATCAAAAGGTACTCATGATAGACAATTGAAAAATAAAAACATAAAAAGTAGAAAAGGAATGAAAAAGAAATGAAAATGATGTTGGAGAAAGAATGGACAGAAGCCACAAAAGAAATTGTTCACTTGTATAACCATGTCCTTTTTTTATAGCTTCAATAATATAACCATTATAATACATGATTATACTTGATCAAATGGATAATAAAATAAGATTCTAGAGGCAATGCCAACTTTCTACGTATATTTATTTTGTCCACTTTAACATATTAAAAATTGTTACGTAGAAAATAATTCATGCCACTACACTATAATGGAGATTCATGAAAGAAAAAAAAATCCAGAATACAACTAGTCTATATTGAATTGGAGCGCTAAAGAAGCACGGTATTTTTGAAGTTAGATGTAATAGAATTGGTGGTGGCAAACTAACAGTGTCTTTGCGTTTCTTATTGTGTAGGATGCTAGAAACTAAAGCCTAGATTTAAAAAAAGTACCAACGAAAAGAGAGTGTCAACTTTTTAACCATTAATTCTGTCCTCGTTTAACTTAAAAATTACTGTATGTTTTTAGGCCTTCGATCCCCCCCGTAAATTAGTTGTATTCTGGATTTTTGTTTTCCACAAATTTCTTGTCACACTAAGTTGTAGTGACATAAAATTCTCCTGTCATTTGTTTTCAATTGATTAACTTTAACTATGATATGTTAATTTTATATGATTGAAGCTCCAAAAAGATAATAAGTGAACGATTTACTCTACTATCTTCCACAATTCCATGAACGACTAGCTAGGATCCAACATGCATCAAATGTCCGACGAGTGATAAAGATATCCAAGAATCGGTGTTCCCCATCATACTGAGTGAGCTTACTCAACTGCAAGGGTGTAAAAATAGCTAAGCAAACGTTGACGACAAGCATGGACTAGGGTAACTGTAAGTGGAGATTAGCCGGAAATTAATCGAAGCTAGTTGTTTTTAATTTAATAAATTCATATATTTTGGATATAATTTTAGTATTTTGTTTTGTGCTAATTGATCCATAATGGAAATTTGGGGATTTGGACGGGCTAGGGAGCCGTCAAGGAGGTAAAAACACTTGAAACTAGCATGAAGATGCTTCTATGATATAGCTAGCCTCAACTAGCGCCTAAGTAGTGCATATATACCTAATTAAATGCTTAGATGTTGCGGTAATCCTCGTCTTGAGGACTTAAGCGAATGGCTAGGCAGCAAGCTTCATCTAGCGCTTAGGTGGGGCCTAGATAGGGTCTAGAAAGAACTTTACAATCAAACTCAACAAATAACACATGAGTAAATTCCGAATTATCAGCAAGGCTATACTCTTCAATGAATAAATTCAAGTTAATTTTGATGCCATTTTTTATTTGCATATTCGCCATATAACATGTATGCGTCACCGTATGAAGAAATATGTTACTGCATCAGACTAACTGAAATTGCTCATCATATGACAATGGTGGTCCAGTACCAACAACAATCCCAAAGAATATAGCAATACCTAATGAAGTAATTCCTAGCTCTTCAAAAGAAAAATGAAATGTATGGATAGTCATCTACCAATGGGTCGTCAAAGCAGCACATAATTGTATATCATCATTTACAATGCCATATATGTTTATGGAAATATTTTACATTCATTGTAGCTATTTCAAATCACAAAATCAATGTGTGCTAAAAGGGTAATGGCATACCAGGAAGAAAAAATCTAAATCTAATGTTTCATAAGAATCTTTGAATGATGCGATTATTGTCTATAATGGTAATTTTCGGTACATTTGAAATAAACTATTTGTTTAACGCTCACGAACGAAAAGTTCTAGCCTAATCAATGTATCAAACTTGCTATTTAATTTGCACAAAATGAGTTATGAACGTTGGTGAGATATTTAAATGCAACGAAAAGGTCTGGCTCTAGCAATTAGTACAGTGCATATTCAGCGATATGTTTAAAAAGAAATTACTTACTTTTGATATAAATATATTTCTAACATTCTTTTAATTTTCAAATCATGAAAAATATTTCCAATCAAATCGGATTGAGTGTTAAAATGCACATTTGTTTGATAATGTACAAAAACCCTACAACTTATTAACCACGCTAATGATCTATATGTATAGATCCAAAATGGCACCGGTAGAAACTAAATTCAACTGTTATGACAGTAAATAAGTAATACCCTCATCTCAAGCATCACATCTCATACCTCTACGATAATCATCGTTTCTCTAACCACCATCCTTACATCTAAAATCGCCACCATCTTCTTCTAGGCCATCATTTCCATTACCACTCCCTCCGTCCTTTTCATGTTTCTTCCACCGTTTTCATTCTGATATCCACTAAAAATACATTGAAATGTTCTATTTACAACTGAGAAATTTTTTGAAAGTTAATTGCTTTGTAAATGCAGCAAATTCAAGAGGATGGAGGAAGATGATGTGATGAAGGGGATCATGGTTGAGGTGAATGGTGAATAAAGATGACAGTTCAGTTGTACATAATATGTTTCAAAATTCAGTCCAGCACAAGACAAATCCCAGTGATTCCATCTTGATTTTGAAAAGGATCGAAATGGAATTTGAATGATAAGATATAAAAGAAGATAAAAAGTATGTTTTACCAAAAGAAAATCAGCAAAAACATTAGTGATTTTGAATCTTACACAATAATTAGTTATTATATCTTTTAAATATAGAAATCAAGTGCGTATCGATTTTTTTTTTTTTTTGATTCAATAAATTTTATTCAACAATGCGTGCTCAAACAATTAAACTAAATGACTGCATTAATGTTGCAATACCAATAAATGATAGAAAAGAGATCAGAGAAATGCAAGGAAGTTTTAAAAAAGCATAACAGACGATTGTATTATTTTTTGAACCTAGACTCGGTTTATAACTAAGAAACATAGGTCAAAAAACATACCAAAACATATATTAACAGAACACAAATAAAAAATAAACATAAAAGCATTCAGTTTACATCTATTATTTCATTTGTAATTTATATGGACAAATAGTACGCTATGAATTTGGTTGTGCTGCTATTTATTAAGGTATTTGTAAGTAAAAAAAAAAATCAAATTAAACAATGGAATTAATATGGAATTTCCAAAAAAAAAAATTGAAACAAACAAAAATATCGAATTTTATCCACCTTTCTAAAATGCTGAATAAATTTGCACATCTCCAATATTTTATGCAATTTGAGACGTAGATAACCATCCAACATCTCATATTGCAGCACATCGTATGCAAAAGGTTGGTAATTTATCTGGCTTAATCGGATAAAATTTAATATCATCCTCCAGCAGACACCAGTATCGGGTGTCCATTGAAGTAACTATTGACATTCAATTATTTTCAAAATTGACTATAATTTAGTGGGGGTCTTGCTTGAGCATTAAGAAAGTTCTAACCATGAAACTCCAGTGATACATACATCGTACCAGCCCTAGTGCGTATATAGTCCATAATATGAAAGGAAACCTCCGCCAAGATAGAAAGGAAAATAAATGGTTATTGACCGTATATGCAAGATTAGAAGAACCATATAACACTTTTTCTAACAATTGATAAAACATGTATGAGATTTAAATCCAAAAGCTTTGCATTCGCATCCAAAGCATTGCCCCTAGACTAGCACACTGACACATGACTATTTTTGGTTTACAAGAATAGAATAGTAATTTGAAATCTAATATTCCATAACTTGCAACCAAAGAAAACATATCCATATTTAGGTAAACTCTATAACCACAACTTGCAACCCCTATTAAATCAAGTTTGCCTTCAGATATCAGAAAATATAAACATCATGGGCGCGTGTGCGCGCGTACAGAATAAAGTAGTAATCTGAAATCTAATATGTCATATTTTGCAACATGAGCAAACATATACATGCTTAGGTAAACTATTTAATCACAGTGTGCAAACCCCATCAAATCAAGTACGCATTAAGACATCAAAAAATATTAACATCATGCACAGAGTGTGCGCTTGTACATGCATATACAAAGGTGTAGTGATTGGGCTTTCACATTCCACGGTTCAATACCCATTCAATTTTTGCATTTAATGATTTGAAATGAGTCCATACTTTACATATATGTTCTTATTATTGTCCAGAATATCCATGCAAAAAGTTACATAGTTTCAAAACTTTTAACTCTTCTAACTCATTCAAAATCACGAGTTGACATATATAAACCATTAACATGTTGATTATAACCAATAATATGAATTATCTGGAAGTTCAATATTGCCTATAATCAAGTAATATGGAGCAGTCATCTGCAAGTGATCTAAGACTTAGGTTGGCCAAACATAGATATTCAGTTTACATTAGTTTAACAGTCCTAGGACTGTTTTCTCTGTGTAATAGTACTCAGGCTGGATCATTATGAACTCCAGCCAAAATCAACTGAGTTGGTTTAATCTCTTATTCAACCCTTATTTTAATTGATTTTTTAATCCAATATTACTATCCGATCGTTCAATAACTTTACCAATTCTACCAATTCGGTCAAGAAATTTACAACTAATTTGATCGTTCAATCTTACATTTAGACAAAATTCAGTATACAATAGCAAATCCAATAATCATATGAAAACCTTAAGACGTATGAATTCAGAAGAGAGAGAAAAAGAGTTATTACATGTCAAAAGGTTCTAGCACCTTATAATTCGATGTTCTGACTGCAGCTGCCATATCAAACCCTAACCCTGAACGCACTTTTTCTCTTAATCCGGGTACGAATTCCAATCGTCAGTCAATGCGGACGTCTCTTTGCCTGGAGACTGGACAACCGATTCTCTATTTTAATTTCCAGCAAAGCATTAGTGATTTTGAGTTTTTCAAGGGAAATAGGAGCGGCCAAAAAGTTGAAAAAGTGCGGCAATATTGCTTCCAAAACCAAAGAAAGGCTGCCTCTTAATAGCACCTACTATTTGATATTTTCAAAACAAAACAAAAATCATATGATATATACAAATAACCAAAAGTAAAATAATAAAATTTATTTTTTTCAATTGTATTTAGAACGATGAAATTGTAATAAACACTAATTTGATCGGTTAAAAAACGGTTTAAAAATTGCATTTCTTTTAAAGCATTTTGATCAATCAACTTCTTTCATATTTTCACTGCTAAACACTTCATTCGAAACGACAAATGCATTCTCAATTTTATTGTGATCGGTATCCTCTATCTAACAACAATAAAAAAAGAATTAATGACATAAATGTTGTATAATAAAACATTACAATTCAGCAACTTACATTAAGATTTTCAATTACGACATCATCAAACTTATGTCCTTCAAATTTTTGTTATTTACAAAAAAAACCAAAACAACAAATCTAGTATTGCTATGCAGAAAAAATAGACTTTAAGAAATAAAAAATAAACCAACCGCTTTGTGTTCATCAAAATTAAAATCATACATTAAATATTCACTTTCATCTTTAAAAAGAAAGATTTTGTTTTGGAATTTAGAGTTTAAATTTTTTGCTTTCTTATGATGTTTTAAGATAGTGTATGTAGGTTTTTCTAAGGAAGATGAAGAAAATATAGTTGTTTAGAGTTGAATGAGGAAATAGATTTTGATGGTCATAAACATATGAAAAATAATAATTGATAATAAAATTTTAATGGTAGTCAAAAGCATTTTCCTGCTGTCAATAGTAGCACATACAAAAAATTCTATTTTTTAGTATATTATTCGGCATGAAAACCCTTTAACAAATCCCTTTTAAATTAACAAGGACTTTAAATACAGTTTGATATATTGGTGTTTATTACCACTTCTAAATTTTTAACATGAATCTCCGAGTCTAAACCATAATTTTTGAGGCATAGTTTGAGTTTAAACGTGACTTCTTACTATTTTTGATCTCATTACCACAGTTTCAAATCTTGTTTATCTCGCTTGAGATCTCGCTCGAGATCTCATTTTCAAATTGAAGCGAGATGAGGTTTAGCGAAACGAGACGTTAAATTTTGTTGATATCTTATTTGACACTCATCTCATCTAAGATATTAAGATCTCAAGTGGAATTTAAGATAAATCTCAATTTATAGTCTCATTCGAAGACATTAAATTTTATTTATATCTTTTTGATACTCTTCTCATCCAAATAATTAAGATGTTAAGCAGAATTTGAGATAAATCTCAATAGACTCGTTCAAAGATGTTTTCATTTACATATTTTTTTTAACTTCTTACGTGGATCCAAAAGAAATTGCACTCTAATGATTTTTCACTAGACTAATTTTATTTTTAATTTTTAATTTTTTAATGAGTGACAAAATATAGATGAATTTTTGTTCATTCGTTAATTTTAATAATCAAATGAGTAGAACCCATTTAATCAATATCAAATCGATCACATAACTGCTATATTTTATAAAGAAAAATTAATATTATTGTTTTTTATGAATTATTCATGTTATTAAGTTTATATTTAGATATAAGTATCATAAAATCTTTGAAATGTCAATTTTGGATTCAACTTACTTCGAGATAATCCGATGTCGACTTTAAAATCCGAGATGTACACTCGAGATACATTCATCTCACCCGAGATGTCGTCCGATATGAGATATTATATGTAGAATTCTCGAGACGAGACGCGGTCGAAATTTGAGATTTAAAACATTGCGCATGACATCTTGCACAATCAAAATAAGTATTGTCTCTAATAAGAAATTGGATGAATGGGATAAATTTAGTATGTTGCTAAGAGCATCCAATTTTCCTCTTTTAAAAATAATAATAAATGCAATAAAATTTGTGTGTTTTTTAATATAAAGGTCATTTCACATGACAATCAACCATCGCGTGAAGTCGTTTTGTATGGCGAATAACCGTCGACCAACACTTATTTCCACGGCCATCTGTAACAACCCGCATATTTATTGATTTTATATTTAAATATTTTATTTAAATATTTTATCGTTCGTCGGATTTTGGTCCGAAAAGCTACTTTTTGCAAACAGTCGAATTAGGACTCGAGACCACCTCCATTGAGTTCAAAATGACGTTTGCGACCTTTTTGAGTATAAACTTCGATATGTTTGGAGTAAGTTGAATTTTGCTACTTTTTCTTTAGGGCTTTGGGCTGGGTTTCAGCCCATTAACCCCACTTATACTCTAGCTCAGCCCTCTCCTCTCCATTCACTCATTCCCACTCCTCAAACTCAAGCTCCAACTGAAAATGGTGGAAAGGAAATGGAATTAGAAACTCCAAGCCCTAGTTCCTCTTGCTAGCTCAAGTTCTTGCTCCAAATTCAAAGGGAACCCATTAGTAAGCATCCTCTTCTTCTTCTCTAACTCTATCTCCATTCAATTTCAGAAATTTCCTAAACCTAATTTGGGAAATGTTTCTCTTTTAAGCTTAGAATCAAGCTTCTTGAGTTAGGATTGAAGTGTGGTTGATTCTCCCTTTTGCTTTCAAGCTTCTTCTTCAATTGTTTGGGTTCAAAGGTGAGATTTTTAATCTCACATCTAAGTCTATGAATTATCTTCGATTGTTAGGTATGAATTCCTAACACTTATTCGTGTGCATTTGCTTTTGGTTTGGATTGATTTGGTGAATATTCCAATTTTTAGTGTTTTGAGTTCAATTCATTAAAAATCCTAACTTTGATGTTTGAACATGTTTTTGGTGATGCATCGAGGAGCATATAGGGCCGGGTAGTCGATTGGCATAAACCCTTAGCGCCGTTGCTCGTGCGATTGCAAATTGATCGAGATTTGCACCACATTTGAAATAGGGCATGGGAGTGCCAGCAACAGGTTCGGCCGACCGAGCCCCTGGGCCGGCCGACCGAGCCCCTGGGCCGGCCGACCGACCTGTAGAACGGGCACTTCCTGCCTCTGTTTGGAAGTGCAGGCTAAAAGGCTCGGTCGACCGAGCTCAGGGTCCGGTCGACCGACCTGCTACCCCGTGCACTTCTATTTTTGGTTCGGTCAACCAACTCTGGGAGTCCGGTCGACCGACTTGCTGCTATTTGCCAACTATGCCTATTTTGCCTAGTTGTCTGAAATTCCAACTTTAATCGATTTGTGTTATTTCCCTATTTGTTGTTATCATTTGTTATAGACTTTGATGACTTATTTTCTTCGGGAATTCTTGGAATATCCATTTCGATGGATTCGGTATCGATTTCTTTGGATTCTATTCACGTCTTCAAATGTGAATTTTAGTGATTGATTGTTCCTACAATCTTCTTTGTGATTTGTCACTTTAAAAATATAAAGGTTTTCTATACTAGTAGTAAATATCAAAACTCTTTCTTCAAATGATTTCAACACTATTTTATTACAAAGCTCGTTTTCTCAAACCGATTTTCAATCTATTAGTATATACAAACCTTTACCTCACTCGTATGAGAAATCTAATTAAACGGCTTAGTAAAACAAGTGGTATGAAATGCTTGAGTTTACTTCGTCGGTTAATTCTTGGACTTGTTCGATTGAAACTCTTGTGACAATTTTGTAGTGGAGATCTACAATTTGTTCGTAAATATTTAAGTTAAGCTAGTGGTTATGAGACATGAAGCTAAGCTCATATATTTACTAGCTTACTATAATCGACACTTCTCTGTGATCATGAGGATCATTTTTATGTTTTAGACTAGCATTGTGCGATGTCTTTTTGATTTGGTTCATCGGATGTCGCGCTATACGACGTCGATGCTCCGAATTATTTGATTCATTGGATGTACTGTTTGCACTACAATTAATGTCTTTGCTTTTGATTCATTGGATGTACCGTTTGCACTACATCAATGATATGCTTTTGATACATTGGATGTACCGTTTGCACTACATCAATGTCTTTGCTTTTGATACGTTGGATGTACCGTTTGCACTACATCAATGTCTTTGCTTTTGATACATTGGATGTACCATTTGCACTACATCAATGTCTTTGCTTTTGATTCATTGGATGTACCGTTTGCACTACATCAATGATATGCTTTTGAAACATTGGATGTACCGTTGGCAATACATCAATGTCTTTGCTTTGTGATTCATTGGATGTACCGTTTGCACTACATCAATGTCTTGGTCATCCTTTCTTGTGATTTCTAGATTTCGTGTGTTGAATTCTGGAATTTATGTTTCACCAACTTTTACGATTGGCATTGATATATATGTAATTTATTATGGCTTGGTGAATGAAATTAGGAGTATGACATTCCTTTTTATCTTTGAGAAGATCTTTGTGATATTGATTATTCTCTTGTTGATTTTCAATTACTTATATATCGCAGCTTGGCATTGCGATTATTATACGTTTAGTCATATCTCTTATTCTATATCATTTCATATGATATTTATAGCTAGACTGACCCGTTTATTATTTTCTTCTTAAATAGTACTCGGGTCAGACCGAGATATTGCAGGTGCTTCTGCTTGACTTCTCTTCTGGGGTTATCATATGATCTTTTGGCTAACTACTTAGATTAGTAGTTTATTTTGTTGTATACACTTGAGATATGGACTCATAGATGTATTCTTTTGTATAGCACGTGTTGCTTTTCTTTTGTATTATGGTGGATCTTTTTGACCACTACTCTGATATACACTTTCATGTGTTAGTTATATATTCATATCTTCTTCCGCCTTTGTGATATAAATTATCTGTGACCGATTTGTGTTATGTTTATTCCTATATTTGTTTTCGAAGATTATTATAGCCACTGTGTAGTAGCTTTGTGTTTGTATCGGTATGTCGGATTTTCTCTTGAAATAAAATGCATGTTATACTTTCTGACATATCGGTGCTCGCGCAAAGCAATTACACGGATGGTCGCTCCTCAACAGCCTTATTCTCCATGCTAGTCGACAGCATTACTCCGTAGTATTCTTGGCTAGCGTGGGTATAGAGGTGGGGCGTCACAGCTTGGTATCAGAGCCAAACTTCAGAACAATATGGAATATTATAACTAGGATCATCGTCCTAAGTTGATCTTAGGAGTCGTGCTTTAGGATTTAATTCAAGTCTTCGTACCGATTCATCCTATTTTCGTTATGATTCCTTGTTTTATCTATCAAGATTGCTTGATATTTATTTTGAGAATAACTTTTTCCTCTTTTTTCTTTCTTTCTTAAAGAAGAGAAATGGTTAGACCAGGCCGTCCCAGCGCCGGTCAATCTAGTGCTACTCCCCAGGATGGAGTATTTATGTCTGCCCAGCAGCTTTTAGATCTTGTTAAGAACGCTCAAGCAGCTGGACCCAATCCAGAGCCTACTCATCCTAGATCTGGTTTTGCACGCTTGTGCAGAGCCTACACCATTTGGGTGGAAGGCCATTCAAGGGATCCGAGAGTATTATAGAAATTCAAGCTTGGCTCAAATCATACGATCGCATCTTTTCTCGCATGAACCTTGTTGATCTACATCGAGTCCAAGTGGCTTCTAGCATGCTCCAAGAAAGGGCATTAGATTGGTATGAGCTCTTGGTTTCCGAAATCATTGAAGAGGATCTTACTTGGGAGCAATTCCGGGGAAGATTCAAATTGAAATTTGTGCCGGAGGCTGAAAAAGTAACTTTGGCACGGCGTTTTATCGACCTTGTTCAAGGTGAATCTTCTGTGACAGATTATGTCGCATCTTTCGAATCTCTATCCAAATACGGGGTTGAATACATCGACACCCCATTGAAGAAAAATCATAGATTTTTCTATGGCTTGAATAAGAATCTTAAGAAGCCATTACTTCTGAAACTTGAGGTTTCATTTGATCAGCTTATTGATATCGCTCTTCGTCTTGAAGAGGCCGATAGAGAAGGTGGTGTTGAAGTTGCGCATGCCCAACAAAACTTCAACAACAACATGAAGAGGCCTGTTAAATTCAAAGGCCCCATTCCCAACAAGAAAGGGAGGCAAGAAACCCCGGTAGCAAAAGCACCTACCTTTAGTCGTGGACGATGCTACAATTGTGGTTTCACAGACCACTATGCAAGGGAGTGCCCGAAACCCCTCTTTTGTCGTTATTGCAAAGGTTCGATTCATCTTTTATCTTCGTTTCCTAGGCTTCCTAACAAGAGAGAGGGAAAGCTGCAAGCCCCTAACAACTCTTCTCTTGGCCAAGGTATTTTTCACTCAATCCTTGATGGCATTGTTTTATTTCGTGATCTTCTTATTCGAGTTCTTTTTGATATGGGTTACATCTCATTATTTTTATATCAAAAGAACTTGTCGATTCTTTTTATTTGAATATTTTGGGCTTGATGACTTCTTTGAGAATTGCGAATACGGTTGGTGGATCCGCAACACTCAATTTGCTTTTTATTGATGTCGAAATTATTTTATGTGATTTTTCTGTCCGAGCCGATTTTTACTTAGGCTTCGGAATTGATTTTTGTAAGGATTGGCTTAATTGTGAAGCCCATATCCTATTTTCCGTGTGGACTATTCATCTTCGATATTTTCTATCCGTTAAGCAGATTTCTATTTTTCTTGTGATTCCGATTTCAAATTTTTGAAGGCATCATTTTATTCTTTAAGCCCTCAAGATGAGAAAAGTGTTATTTCTCTTATCTAAATAATTTGTGAAACTTTTCCGGTATTTTTGAATTTGTCTTAGGACTGTCACCTAAGCAATCTTTTGAGTAGAGTTAAGGTCTTTTCAGCTCGACCTTGCCACCGGTTTTCATTTGCTACGATTTGCGGAAGTTAGCATTCCACTTACCGCATTCCGCACTCGTCATGATTCTTATGAATGACTTATTATGTCATTCGGTTTATCCAGCTTATTTCATCCATTTTATAAATCAATATTCTATGAATATTTCGATGAGACCATTCTTGTATTTATTGATTTTGGATGAAAATAGTAATTTAAAATTTTGCAAATCTTTTCCATAAGATTTATTTATAAGTAAAATTGGCTTTTTGTTCTTGAAACAAACGAATAATATTCTTAAAAGTTTTTAAGAAACATGTTTAATATCTAGAAGACGATTTTTTGATTTTATTGCCCGTTGAGTCTTTAAGAATTTTGGTCGATGCGCTTGATCAACGCTATCGATAGGAATTTCCTAAACGCTTTGATGAGACAATCAAACATAGTAAAATTCACTTCAAATAAGTAAAATTTTCTAAAAAGATGATTACATAAGTTAATTGTAATTTTGGAAGTTTTAGTTTTTGGGAAAGAAGATTATTTGAAAGAATTCTCTTCCAATACTCTTATTCTTGTGTTTTCCGAAGGGAACCAAGTCTTTGCTATTTATACCGATACTAGTCGTATTGGTTTAGATGCCGTTCTCTTGCAAAGGAGAACGTGCTATCACTTGTGCTTCTAAATCATTATAGCTTATCGAGACTAGATTTGCCACTCATGATCTAGTGCTCGCGGCTATTGTTTTCACTTTTAAAATTTGGCATCACCATTTTTGGATGAGAAATTTGTTCTCCACCTCGATCATAAATCTTGGGAATATTTATTTCTCATAAGGAACTTCATGTTGACTCGAGTTCCTAACATCTTATGATCTTGATATTCTTTTATTCCCGAAAGGGAAATCGTGTTGCCAATGCGTTTAGTCGTAGGCAACAAGTTGTTGATTCTTTGATGTTGCCTGAGTGGAATTATCTTTTTATCAAGTTCATCGAACGTTTTGATGTACTTCGTTTTATTGAGCTTTATCTCATTTTTTTTATGGACTAGTGTCCGATGTTCTTTTATGGTGTTAGGTTCATCGGATGTACTGTTATTATACTACATCGATGTTCCATCTTATCTGGATCAATGGATGTACCATTATTATACTACATCGTTGTTCCGGTTTATCGGTTCATTGGACATGCCGTTTTTGTACTACGTCGGTGTTCCGAAATTATTCGGGCTTTGGTTCATTGGGTGTACCGTTCTTGTACTACGCTGATGTTCCAAATTATTTGAGTTTCTAGTTTCTCGGGCATACCGTTTCTGTACTACGTCGTTGCACTGGCTCAATTTTCTGCTATTCTTGACGTTCTCCACGTCTTTTATCTACGGAAATGCTTTTATATTTCCGGTTTTTATTCTTGAGCCCGGTGTTATTGTGGAAATTGAAGTTTCACCAGATTTGATTTAGGAGCAACATTCCATTCGCATCATGGCTTCGAAGGTTTAGCGCCTTCGGAATAAAGATATTCTTCTTGTGAGAGTTCAATGGTTCTCAAATCTTGGGGATTACTCTTGGGAATCTAGAGAATTCATCGAGCGATCCCGTTCATGCTAACTCTTTCGTGCTCTTTATGGTGAACTTCTTATTTCAATTTTCTTTTGAGTTAATATGCTTTTATGGTTGTTACTCTTTATTTTCTCCTTAATTATTACGAGTACGCTATTTCTTTAAGGAGGGGAGTCTGTAACAACCCGCATATTTATCGATTTTATATTTAAATGTTTTATTTAAATATTTTATCGTTCGTCGGATTTTGGTCCGAAAAGATACCTTTTGCAAACAGTCGAATTGGGACTCGAGACCACCCCCATTGAGTTCAAAATGACGTTTGCGACCTTTTTGAGTATAAACTTCGATATGTTTGGAGTAAGTTGAATTTTGCTACTTTTTCTTTAGGGCTTTGGGTTGGGTTTCAGCCCATTAACCCCACTTATACTCTAGCTCAGCCCTCTCCTCTCCATTCACTCATTACCACTCCTCAAACTCAAGCTCCAACTGAAAATGGTGGAAAGGAAAGGGAATTAGAAACTCCAAGCCCTAGTTCCTCTTGCTAGCTCAAGTTCTTGCTCCAAATTCAAAGGGAACCCATTAGTAAGCATCCTCTTCTTCTTCTCTAACTCTATCTCCATTCAATTTCAGAAATTTCCTAAACCTAATTTGGGAAATGTTCTCTTTTAAGCTTAGAATCAAGCTTCTTGAGTTAGGATTGAAGTGTGGTTGATTCTCCCTTTTTCTTTCAAGCTTCTTCTTCAATCATTTAGGTTCAAAGGTGAGATTTTTAATCTCACATCTAAGTCTATGAATTATCTTCGATTGTTAGGTATGAATTCCTAACACTTATTCGTGTGCATTTGCTTTTGGTTTAGATTGATTTGGTGAATATTCCAGTTTTTAGTGTTTTGAGTTCAATTCGTTCAAAATCCTAACTTTGATGTTTGAACATGTTTTTGGTGATGCATCGAGAAGCATATAGGGTCGGGTAGTCGATTGGCATAAACCCTTAGCGCCGTTGCTCGTGCGATTGCAAATTGATCGAGATTTGCACCACATTTGAAATAGGGCATGGGAGTGCCAGCAACAGGTTCGGCCGACCGAGCCCCTGGGCCGGCCGACCGACCTGTAGAACGGGCACTTCCTGCCTCTGTTTGGAAGTGCAGACTAGAAGGCTCGGTCGACCGAGCTTAGGGTCCGGTCGACCGACCTGCTACCCCGTGCACTTCTGTTTTTGGTTCGGTCAACCGACTCAGGGAGTCCGGTCGACCGACTTGCTGCTATTTGCCGACTATGCCTATTTTGCCCAGTTGTCTGAAATTCCAACTTTAATCGATTTGTGTTATTTCCCTATTTTTTGTTATCATTTGTTATAGACTTTGATGACTTATTTTCTTCGGGAATTCTTGGAATATCCATTTCGATGGATTCGGTATCGATTTCTTTGGATTCTATTCACGTCTTCAAATGTGAATTTTAGTGATTGATTGTTCCTACAATCTTCTTTGTGATTTGTCACTTTAAAAATATAAAGGTTTTCTATACTAGTAGTAAATATCAAAACTCTTTCTTCAAATGATTTTAACACTATTTTATTACAAAGCTCGTTTTCTCAAACCGATTTCCAATCTATTAGTATATAGAAACCTTTACCTCACTCGTATGAGAAATCTAATTAAACGGCTTAGTAAAACAAGTGGTGTGAAACGCTTGCGTTTACTTCGTCGGTTAATTCTTGGACTTGTTCGATTGAAACTCTTGTGACAATTTTCTAGTGGAGATCTACAGTTTGTTCGTAAATATTTAAGTTAAGCTAGTGGTTATGGGACATGAAGCTAAGCTCATATATTTGCTAGCTTACTGTAATCGACACTTCTCTGTGATCATGATGATCATTTTTGTGTTTTAGACTAGCATTGTGCGATGTCTTTTTGATTTGGTTCATCGGATGTCGTGCTGTACGACGTCGATGCTCCGAATTATTTGATTCATTGGATGTACTGTTTGCACTACAATCAATGTCTTTGCTTTTGATTCAGTGGATGTACCGTTTGCACTACATCAACGATATGCTTTTGATACATTGGATGTACCGTTTGCACTACATCAATGTCTTTGCTTTTGATACATTGGATGTACCGTTTGCACTACATCAATGTATTTGCTTTTGATTCATTGGATGTACCGTTTGCACTACATCAATGATATGCTTTTGATACATTGGATGTACCGTTTGCACTACATCAATGTCTTTGCTTTTGATTCATCGGATGTACCGTTTGCACTACATCAATGATATGCTTTTGATACATTGGATGTACCGTTTGCACTACATCAATGTCTTTGCTTTGTGATTCATTGGATGTACCGTTTTCACTACATCAATGTCTTGGCCATCCTTTTCTTGTGATTTCTGGATTTCGTGTGTTGAACTCTGGAATTTATGTTTCACCAACTTTTACGATTGGCATTGATATATATGTCATTTATTGTGGCTTGGTGAATGAAATTAGGAGTATGACATTCCTTTTTATCTTTGAGAAGATATTTGCGATATTGATTAATCTCTTGTTGTTTTTCAATTACTTATATATCACAGCTTGGCATTGTGATTATTATACGTTTAGTCATATCTCTTATTCTATATCATTCCATCTGATATTTATAGCTAGACTGACCCGTTTATTATTTTCTTCTTAAATAATACTCGGGTCAGACCGAGATGTTACAGGTGCTTCTGCTTGACTTCTCTTCTGGGGTTATCATATGATCTTTTGGCTAACTACTTAGATTAGTAGTTTATTTTGTTGTACACACTTGAGATATGGACTCATAGATGTATTCTTTTGTATAGCACGTGTTGCTATTCTTTTGTATTATGGTGGATCTTTTTGACCACCACTCTGATATACACTTTCATGTGTTAGTTATATATTCATATCTTCTTCCGCCTTTGTGATATGAATTATCCGTGACTGATTTATGTTATGTTTATTCCTATATTTGTTTCCGAAGATTATTATAACCACTGTGTAGTAGCTTTTTGTTTGTATCGGTATGTCGGATTTCCTCTTGAAATAAAATGCATGTTATACTTTTTGACATATCGGTGCTCGCGCAAAGCAATTACACGGATGGTCGCTCCTCAACAGCCTTATTCTCCGTGCTAGTCGACAGCATTACTCCTAGTGTTCCTGGCTTGTGTGGGTATAGAGGTGGGGCGTCACAACCATCAATCATCAAACTGTTTTGTTCGATGGTTGTTCCTCCTGTAAAAAGACGTAGAAACTAATGCATTTTATAGCCCCTTAAAGTCTAGTATTAGGAAGAGTATAATGTAAAATTTTATGGTATTTTTTAGCAACGCTATTAAATCAGGAAAATGAAGTGTCCTGAACAATGCACTAAATCTACCTTATCCTGTTTTATTCAACAAAATGCTCCTTCGTTGTTTGTAGTGATCACTCTTGCCACTCTAGTGTTTGAAAATACATGGCTATAATGCAATTAGTTACTAAAAGCGGTAGATATCCATACTATACTATTAAAATCGAATTTCTCTATGAGCTCTCTCATTGCTTCATATTTTTTCCACTTTTCATTCCTTTATTTTTATATAAAAATTATTTTTTATCTATTTTATCTATTCTATTGCATAAAAAAGAGAATATTGGACTCTTTATTTTCTCATCTCTGCACTCTCACTCAAAATACTTTTCTCTCATCAATTTAAGGGAAAATTTTGTTTATCTCCATGAAATGTACTTGTTTAAAACCAAATTTATTTTCATTGTAAAATAACCATTTCTCTAATACAAATTATAACTTGGTTTAAGTTTCACATCTACCAAGTGACGTTCTCTTCCTCTTCTCCACGTGTTCACTGAAAAGAAAAACATATTTCCTCTTCTTATTTCAAATCTTCACTTTTTTCTTCCATCTCTAACAATTGTTTCTTCCACATCACCAGTTTCTTATATAAAAAAATCAGTGATCATTTTCTTCACTTTTGCATTCTACTTAATTGTTCTTTAAAATATTCATGCTTTGCAACAATTGTTTTTCTACCTGGTGCATTTAGGTTCCATATTTCTATGAATATATGAAAGCTTTCAATATGGCTTAGTGCATCGATGAACTCGAATTAAATGTTAGATCTTTATTTTATCACTTAATTTTCTTTAATTCAAGTTTAAATTTGTCATTTTCGTAATAAATTTCGGATTTTAGTCTCTAATTCAAATTTTGTGTCCAAATTCTATTTTCTTCTTATATTTTTTCAAGTGGAATGCTCATGAATTTGGTTTTCTTTATTTATTTTACGGGAGTTGATTGGATTTATGCATAAGCATCTTAGAATCTTCGGTTATTCTGAAAAAATGTTATAGGTAAAGTTGAACTATCTTTTAGTCGTTACGTTTTATATAAAAATTCATTTTCAATTTTTTTGTTGAAGATTATGAATTTGATTTTTTATCACTTATTATGTAGAGAATTATTCTATAGAGATAATGGTTTCGAGCCTTTGAGACATCAAAATGAATGATCTTCTTGGATAAAGACCAATCTTATTCAAAAAAAAGAATAAAATAAAGTTGGAAGAGAAAAATAATATCTAAGGTAAAGGAATACACAAAAATTAATTTATAATCAAATAGTGAAGGGGAAAAATATAAATGCATAAGAAACAGTTTTATTCTATCTTCAATATACAACTTTAAAATATTGTGAAAAGTCTGGTTTTGAATACGTATATTGCAAACTTAATTTTTTAAGTTCTTTTTATTGTCTTAGTCACCTTAACTTGTATTTTATAAATTTGAGTATTATCATTCTTAATCGATCTACACTTTGTATATTTTTCAATTCTATTGTTTAACATACTATGAAATATTGATAATAAAAACTCACATTCATGCTTCACCAAATTCTTAGTGAAGTTACGAAACAATGAGGTAATTATCAATGATTTTATATGAAATTTGTTTTATGTTGTAATGTTCCAAAAATTTATGCAGATGAAAATGTCTATAGATAAGTATAAATTGGAGATGTAATTATTTATAATGATTATAAGCGAACTATTTTTAATAGGTAGGATAATATGGAATATTATTACCGAGCAATTATTAAAATGAATTATTTGCTTATGATTTTGATCCGTTTGAATTTAAAGTAACTAAAACATTAATTTTTTTTAATTGTAATTCAATTAATAAGAAAAATAATTATATACTAATTATCTTTAATACTAACCAACTATGTAATTAAATTTTAATCAGTTAAATTCTTCTAATTATTTCCACAAGTGATTTCTTAAAATTAGTATTTTTATGTGCATCCACGAGTAATTTAAAAAAAAATTGGGTATATAGGTGGTAGTACATAGTTGTACTACAAGTCTCAAGTAGTATATAACATACTATAAGTCAACATACGTCCAGTAGTTCGAATTACGTACTATACAGAATTCGAACAAGCGACATCATAGGCTAAAGCAAGAGGGCATAACCATTGGGACAGTAACGCTGAACATGAAACATTACTTTGCTTTGAATTATGTTAATTTTCGTACTATATAACAGCATTTATATTTGAAGTAAAGTCAAAAAGTATTTGGTTATTCTAAATATTAGACTTTACAAAGATATTCATCATGTTATGTTATGTTATATATGTTAAAAAACATGAAAATTTATGTTATGGTACTATTTTTCAGTAGAGAATTTTTTTAAGGATTATGAATTTCGTTTCTTTCACTTATTCAGCGAAAAATTATTGTGTTTATTAACGTTAGATACCAAAAAACCTTAAGTTGATCTATATAATTAAATAGAGGTAAAGTTGGTCTTTTTTCATTCTCAAACATAAATATATAAGAAAAATCAAGTTGGAAGGAAAAAAATAATATCTAAAGTAAAAGAATATATAAAAATTAATTTATCATAAAATAGTAAAGAGAAAAATATGTAAATGCACAGAACACATTTTTGTTCTATCCTTCGTAGGCAACTTATAAAATTAGTAAAAAGTCTTGTTTTAAATATGTATACTACAAACTCAATATTTGCAATTCATGTTGTAAACTTAGCCATTTAAACTCATACTTTGTGACATATTTCATTTTTAACCAATTTACCCATTATATATTTCTATTGTGTTGTTTTATACTATGAAATATTCAGAAAACTAACATTCATGGTTTCCACCGATTCTTTGTATTATTACGAAACAATGAGGTAATTATGAGTGATTTTTTATGAAATGTTTTTTATATGGCAATAAATTTTATGTGGATGAAAATGTTCACAGATAACTATACACTGAAGATGATGTTATTTATAGTAATCATTGTAAGGAAATTTGACCGTTTTGTAAGGAAATTAATACGAAAACATTAATAGATTTTCCTTTCTTATTTTGTAAGGAAATTTGATTGTTTCCTTATTAAACGTTTCCTTCCTCATTTTGTGGTCAATAGAATTTTCATATTAATATGCTAATCAATAAAACGGTTATAATCTAGAGTGTTAATTTCTCTCATCTTGATCTTGATGGATAATCAAGACTAAGTCTACAAATTTGGAAATTTGGCCTCTCTCTACCTATAAATATTAACCTTTGCCCATCACAAAGCATATCGAAAAAAAACATAAAGAAAGATATAGGAAAAGAGAGAGAAACCATTTCCTTTATCCATTGAAACAGCTTTCGACACAACCATTGCTAATTCATATATGAGATGTCTGGAGGTATGTTTTATTGATTTATTACATATGTGATAATCATGTAATTCTAGATCTTAGGATTTATGTTATTCGAAAGATATAGATTACAATCATAAGCAACTATTTTTAATTAGGGATAATAATATCAAATATTATTACCATGCAATTAAAATGAATTAGTTGCTTTTAATTTTTATTTCTTTGAATTCAAAGTAAAGAATTAATTAAATTAATTCTATTTTAATAACAATATAATTAGTGAAAAAAATAGTTACATACTTATTCTCTTTAATGCTTATCAATTGTAGAATTAAAATACAATCAATTAATTCCTTCTAACTATTTCTACATGTGATTCCCTAAAATTAATATATTTTATGTGTATCCTCCATGGGTAAATTTTTTTAAATTGAGTACTTAGGTGGTAGTAATTTATACACATTGGAGTTGAAGTTATGTATAATGATTACAAAGCGATCAATTTTTAAATAGGTAGGACAATATCGAATATTATTACCATGCAATTTAAAAATTAATATATTTTATGTCCGGTAGTTCGAATCACGCATTATGTAGAATTTGAAATGTAGCCTCATGAACCAAAGCAAGAGTGCTCAATCAATGAGACGGTGCTAGATATTTTATAGTGATACATTATTTCATTTTGAATAATATTGATTTTTTTTACCGTTTCAGTTATAATATCTACATGTGTAGTTGAAGTAAAAGCAAAATTAATTTGTTATTCCAAAAATTAGATTTCATAAGGCTTATGTTCTATATATATTTCTCATGATATTTAAGCTATAGTAGTATTTTTTAATTCAATTAGTATTGAATAATGTCAAAATTATGACCAGCTCTTTATTTTGCATGTTTCTCCTTGCAACATTCTTATTCCAACCACAACACTCATGCATAATCATAATTTTACTATCATGTTTGTTTTTTTAATCCTATTTAGTTCCACATTCTCCAAATTTACCTTTATTAAATCATATTGTGATGTTCCTATTCATATTATTTCCACATTTTCTAACAAACTAGGATTATGTTCAACCGGTCGGAATCACCATAAGTGGAAGATACATAGTTCACAAGTCAATTTTCTTTCAGAAGCTGATATTCTAAAAAATTTATTTATTAACTCTATTGATACATCAGATGTAAAAGTTGGTAGGTCAAGTGGTGAAACTATTAATTCTTATCTATGCTTTCAATTTCGAAAAATGATGTTAGGTTTATTTTTTTTACGCCTTTTGTTTTAACCTAAATTATTTGCCTTAAAAAGTCGATTGTTTTTTCATAAATTCCCTAAACTATATGCATTATACTAGTTAATTTAAAATTTTAATAACATATTTATTTTTTATTTTAGTTGTTAATATTTTAAACGAGTATGTTTATATTCTCTATTCTTAGGTATTCAATTATTTAATATTGAGGAGGTGGATGGTGCTATGGCCCCCAAATGGAGATATTGGAAGCAGGGGATGCTTTTTGGTCAGAGTATCTTGAGGGGTTTTCCTAAACTTAATCCTCTGTATCATACAGTCCACGATCATTACCGACAACATTGGAATATTAGGGGTCGACTACAAGTGCATTTTGATAATAACTTGTTATTTTCTAAGTTTTCTAGAAAGGAAGAAAGACTCCGAGTGCTTGAGACGAATCCCTCCATTATAGCTGGTCAACCCTTCATTATTACTCCATGTAGTCTGATGGTGGACAAGGCTAACTGACAGATTCTCTCTATTCGGTATGAGCTTATTTCTCTCATGTACCTTCTGTGTTGCAACCTATGATAACGTTAAACTAGTTAGCGAGTTTTGTTAGTAAACTAAGATGTTTCGGCCCAAATACTGTTGCTTGAAACAAGCTTGTGTATGTGAAGACTCTCATTGAAGTATCTCCAAATAAGCCTCTTCCCTCTAGATATCTGTTCGTATTTCTCACGACCTATATCAATTTTTGATGTTCATTATAGATGGAAATCAGAAATTTGTTCGTCTTGGGCACACATTTGATCACCATGTTGAAGCCTGCTCTCAGCAATCTGGCATCTTGCCTATCCCTCCTCCTCTTAGGATCCATCTTCTGTGTCTTATCATGAAATAGGTTTCGAAAGTCTAGCCTGCTACTGTGCTTTCGCCTCTTGATATTGCACCTTCGGCCATTAATGTTCCCTAGTTGATTTTATTGATGTTCGCTCTGTTGATGCTGTTGTGCCTCCTGAGATCATGTCTTCTGTATTTGATGTTCACTCTGTTGATGGTGAGGACATCTTTGCGAGTAACCTTGGATGACTTCTTTTGGGCCTCATCTAAGCAGGCTTGGAATCATGAGCCTTTCGAAATGAGAGTTGACGTAAGGATGGTGGCTATAAGTATGTAGGTGGTGTTGATGAAAAATGTCAGCTATAGTACCATGTTAAGGGTGAAGGCCTTGTGCTCTCGGCTATAGGACAGTTAGGTGATCTGGTTTCTGTTATCTCAGATTCCTCTTAGGATATGAATACCTTTATGGCTTTGATTCTGTGGATTTTTTCCCATCATTAGTTGCTTTTTTCTCTGATTTTTTATCATGTTATTGGGCTTGAATCTTTGAACAAGGGGAGTGGTTCTTCCTCCTTAGAGGGAGACTAGTTTAGGTATTAGTTGATAGTAGTTAGGCACTTTTGTCGTACTCATGTGCTTTATTTTTTCTTTTAGCTATTCTGGTGCATTTATCTAAACACCTCTTTCAAAACCTGTATAACATGGATGACCACTATAAATGTCGGCTAGCTTTGCTAAAAAATATTTAATGATAACTGAATGACTATGTCCATCAGTGATAATGAATACATTAATTCAGCAACAAAGATAATTAATTTAATAGTTTATATGTAATTAGTTATCAAATTAATAATTCAAATCAGAACAAAGAGAAATAAATTAGAGAAAAAATATTAATTCTTTATTTAGTTTAAATTAGAATATATAAAATCATAAATGTATTTATCATTCCACTTTTTATTGCATGTATTAACAAATATATATTCATTTATTTGTATATATAATTTTATATTTATTTGTAACAATAAACATATTCGATCCGTTTTTATATTTATTTCTTTATGAAATTTTTCTATATGATATAATCGTCTATAAACTGAAATGAGTTTTACATAATTTATTTCTTTATTTTTATTATATTGGTGCAGATTGAGTTTATTATATGTATGGACTTAAATTGCATACATACTTCAAAAGTGGAAATGTCAAATAGTGAAAGCATAAACTATATATGCTCGGTTTTAAGTATAATGTTACTTTGGTTTTCTCAATATTTTAATTTTCCAACACTCTTACTTTCAATTTCAGTCGATCTTTAAACCATAGAAAAGTACACTTAGGTATTTTTAATAAGATATATATATATATATATATATAATTATTAGAGAATCTATGTAATTTGGTTAATTTAAAACTTCACTGTTTATTGGGTCCAGTTGTTTACTGATAATTATTAATGATTTTAGTTTAAGTTTCAATTATGATGTATATTTTCATATATTTTTTCATCTTTAATTCTCAATTAATTAAATGCAATTGAATTCCCAAATTAATGGAATTTAATTCATTTAATAAGCATTAAGAAGAGTTGACTCAAAAATTAACGTGTAATCAATTCTTCAACTTAATTTGGATCAAACATATCATAAATTTGTATTGTAAATTATTCTACATTAGTTTGAATTAGTAAATATTTAATCGTAATTTACTTCTGCTCTCAACGCTATACGAACTAAATAAAAATTCAATCTCATGTGGTATCTATTCATGCATTTATATATTAGAATAATGTAGGGGTCTAATATTTTTTAACACTTTAATGATCAACATTTTCATTAACCGTTTGCCAACTAAAAAGTTTTCGTGCCAAAGATGCTTCTTTCCCAAAATGCACGAATGTCAAAATGATGATACTTCATATTTTAAAAGTACTTTTAAACTATCAGAACTAACTTAGTTTAAAATTTTAATTTTTATAAATTTATTGGATAACATGCATAATTTACCTAACATCTTTATTTTTTTGATTAGTTGACAGTGGATATAATGACAGGTTAATATATTTTTATAGTTTTGAAAGCAATATTATATTTACATTTTTTACGCTTAAAAGGCAACATTTTATATTCAGTATATTATGGAACATGATTATATATTTTACCTGATATGAATAAAGATCTGATTGTGTTATAAATTACATATCATGTTGATAATTTGATGTGAAAAAGAATAATATTAGAAGCATTAGTAGTGATATTGGATTAATACTCCAGAAAGACTTCAGATCAATTTCTGATTGAATCGCCAATGAAAATTTGCAATCAATGTTTGCAGCCATGAATAAAAAAAGTCAAAATTAGATGAAAAATATGTTTGAATGTAGAGTTTGGTATTAAGTGACATTGGTTTGTTAAAGAAGGATAGATATGATAGGTACTTATATTCAATAAATTATTATAAATATTCTAAGGAAACCGACAGAAGAATTTAAGACACATAATAAAATTGCAATTTTTATTTATGATTTTTGTGAAAAAATGAATAATTTGTCTCTTATTAAAAAATAGTTTCTATTAATTTTAGTTCACGATAAAACATGTTAACTTTATATAGCATTTTATAAAATCATTATTTTACCACATAACATTCTTACTTTCATTTCAATATTTGTTGCTCTATGCATATATAGGTGCCTATTTTATAAAATATTTTGTTCATATTGTAATTTAAGCATCTACTATAACTTATATATTCTAGACAAGCACCATTGTCCAAGTAGTTAATTGACTCGGCTTTGGTGCAAGAGGTCACAGTTCGAAACTTGCTTTCGAAAGTTTATTGACATGAGATATGGTGTCTCAGTGATTTGTTGTATATAAAGTACCATTTCAAAAAAAAACTTATATATTCTAATAATTAGAACTTATTTTTAATGGTTTGGTTCATTGATTGTATTTTCTTACATCATTTGATCCAATTATTGTTTCTAATGAAGTAATATGTATTATTTTCATGTTATATTACGTTATATGAGTTAGAAAATATAGGGTTTCTTAGGTACTATGATATCTTTTCTAGTTTAGTTAATATTGTCTATGTATAAAAGTAGAGAAATGCAACTTTGTACTACCCAATTTAAAAAATGTACAGTAATGCAAATGTTGAAATTTCATTCTTTTACAAATTTGGAACATTATTTCACTTAGAACGTGTTTTCTATATTCTTGGTTAGAACGCTATTATTATTAAATTGAACAGTGTACATAATAAAATTTATACGTTAAATGTAGGATAAACTGATATTGAACTTATGTCATTTCGAATTGAAAATTTATAATTAACCTTAGTAATGTAACGCTTATCAAGTTTAGAATAATAAATACTTGATGTTAACATTTGTTTATAAAGTCATTATGGTTCAAAGATATTGGTTATACTTTCTGCATTCAAGATTACCTAAGTAAATGTAACAACCCTGAATTTTGAACAATTTAAATTGAAAATATTTAATCAATTTTAAATATTTGAATGATGGTTTATTTGAATTCCCAATATAACTATGAATTTGGCGATTAAATTTTAGAATTTAATCTATTGAAAGCTGAATAAAAAAAATTTGAATCTTCAATTTTAAGTTGATTAAAAATAATTTAAAAGCTTAGAAAATTCACATTGATAATACTGAAGATAATAGAAGCTTCGGAATTGAATTTGAAAGTGATTTGATCAGTTTTGAAATTTTAACGTTTAAATTGAATTTAAAAATAGCCTTCTGAGGCACAGTCTCGGAATTCGACGAAACTAGTTCCATTGGGTCCGTAATATTGAATTATTACCGGATTTCAAATTTCGTTTTTATCGGCGTTGTTTTGTGAGCATACGACACCTAAACGCGTTGAAATTTGTGTCGGAAAAAAAACAAATTGAATTCAAAAATTAAAAAAAAGAAAAAGAAAAATATAATAAAATAATATGATAATCTTTTTATCAGCTGCGCCTAAAATCACACCATAACTCACGCCCAAAATCACGCACCCTTCACTTCAAAGCATGGCCGATACCCTTCCTCCATCATTTCAAACTAGAAAAAAATCAAATGAAAATAAATTTAATGGCTGCTCGTCCTCATGTTCGTTCGCCCGTTCCTTTTCGTCCTTCGATCCAAATTAGGGCTTGTTCGTTCGCTCGTCTTTAAAAATTTGGGCTTTTCAAAATCGAAGGTGGCCGACCTCAGTAGTTCGATTGATTTGATTCCTTCGCCTTGCTCATGACCGCTTCAAGCTAAGGTGAGTGACCCTCACATCTAATTTATACCTCGTGCTTATTTTTAAGGTTCGAATTCTGTGATTTTCGTTCGTATAAAAAATTTAGTGAATTTGTTTGTTGATTTTTGTTGACTTCGGTCCCTTTGATTTGTTAAATTGGGTTGCTGTGATGATGATTTTTCGGGTTCACTTGTTATTCGAATTTCTGGCAATTGATTCTTTTTGTTGACTTCGACATTGCTCGACCTCGTGCAGTTGAGCTTTGTTCGAACTTACTACCACCATTATGATTCTTTGACATTTTGTCCATTTCGTAAAAAAAACTATTACTTGATACCACGTTCCCAATTCGTGACTGCGTCAATTTACTTGGCAACCATAGTTCTAATTGGAACTGTGCAGATGTTGATTTCGATCGCTGTTTTCATTGACTTTACTGTGATGATAATTTCATTTTTGTCTTCGGTTACACCTTGCTTTGACTTTGGCCAAGACTACTTTGGCTTGGTTAGTTATTTTCTCTATTGGCATAGTTTTCAAAACTGACTTTGATGTTGAACTGCATATTTCTTTTTGGCTTTGGCTTTGAAACATTTTCAATGCTCGGGCCACTGCAGTTCCATTATCTCTGTGGCATTGCTTCATATTTATATACCCATTCATGTTTGTACATAAGCGATTGATTGTTACCCTGTTTTGAGTTTATATCTTTATATAGATATGCCTTGTGAATAATGAATAATCTTTGAATGCAGGCTTTTATCATATACACTGTCTGTTTTGAGTTTTCCCCATGTCTTGTTTTGATTTAAAAATCATGCTTTTTGATATACTGGTTTGTTGTAAGATTAGAGTCAAGACAATATTGGTTTTTATATTCTAAACTAAAGGTTAAACCTATATTTGAGTTAAAAAAACAGATAGATCATATCTCTGGAAAAACAAATCAAAGAAACTGATTTAAGTTTTTTTTTTAAACCCAAATTTGCCCAGAGTTTTCTAAAACAAAGTTTAAATATATATAAGTCACTGTTATACTTAAGTTACTATTTTGCTGATCCATTTCTTAGTAAAATCTGATCAGTTTGGTTGTGAAGATTTGTTCAACCTGGTTTGTTCATTGTCTTGCATATATTTACATAAGTGTGCATGTTTTACTGCACTGTTTAATTTTACCTGTTACTCTTGCAGTATATTGATATTCATGTCTGCACTTTGATCATAAATGTTGTTTGCATTTCCAGTTCCATTTAGTTGACTCTGTTTCAACTTCACTTCATGTATATACTACTTGGTTGTCATTGTATATGCTGGATATTCACTTGGTCTTGTAGTGTGTCTCTGTTGCCATTCTGATCTGGTCTGCAATACTTGAAGTGGTCACTGGCCTGAGTCTTGTTGCATTGGTTATCTCACTTGATTTTTGTTGAGCTTGTCACCGTGTTGCACTTGCTTGACCCAGTATGGTAGTTGTATATTTGCTGTGCCCTTGAATTCATGTGGTGGCTGCATTTTTGTTGCAGTTTTGCCCTTGAATACTTGTGGTCATTGCAGTTCTTTTGTTGCAGTGATATTCCTTTTATTTTGATATACTATATATTGCCACTGCCTGGTGGTTTCGAACCTGTAGCTTTTGAGTTTACTTGTTCGTTGAATTGTTGTATCACTTTCTCATGTATTTATGTGCTGTGGTGCCATACCTCTGGTGCCCTTGCCCTCCTTCTATTTTGTAGCTGTACCACTGCTTTGTGCTTTGGTGCTGCAGTTGCGTTAAGTCACTGACTTGACCTTTGCATTATTGTTAATGGTTTGGCTTTGCAGTTTCATTTTGTATAAAGTTTTGCACTTGTTGAAGTGTGCAGTCTTAAGTTGTTTGGATTTATTCTACTAGTTGCTATTAGCTTTGGCTTGTGGTCTTTGCTTGTTAAGGCTGCTGCTCGTATGCTCTAACCTGATGCATATTGCCTGACCATTCAGTTTGTGTAACGACCCGTAAATTTTCGATAATTAAAATAGCTAATTTGATAAGATTTCGTGATTTAAGGTTAGAAAAAAATTTGTAATTTATGTATGGTAATAATAACTGGAATGAATTGCAACAATAATTATCCTAGTAATGAAAAATAAAAGCTACTTAGTGAATGCCTTTGCGATCAATAGTGGAATAGGATAATAAATGTTGAATTCATTGGGTATAATAGAGTAATTGATTGATAAGTAAAATCTATTTAAAATCAAATATTGAATATTAAACAGGTAACTTGTTTAAATTAAATATTAAAACTTATTGAATAATTGAATAACTGTAAAATGAAAATAGTGTTCTAAACTGTGAATTGGTTTTAAAAGTTGATTCTTATAAGTTCAATTTCAATATTTCAAAAGATAATGAATTCTTGGATAATCGAAATTGTTTAAAGTAAATATTTGGAAATTATTGAATAATTTAATAATGGGAATTGAATAACCGTATAATGGAAATGGTTGTTCTATAATTTTAATTCATTTTAAAAGTTAAATTTTAAGTTCGTTTTGAATATCTCAAAAGGATAGTGATTCAAGAATAATCAAATTTGATTAAATTTAATATTATGAATGTTTGAATAATTAAATCCCGAATTTGATATGATCAATTTGATATTGAAATTTAATATATGAAAATAGAGTGAATAATTGAAATTTTATTTAATACGATTCAGATTGGTTTCCAATGTGAATAGGTTATATTGGGATTATAATAGAGTTAATAAGATTTTAAAATTGGAAATTATTGGATAATTGAATGACGGGTTTATTTTGATTAAAAATGATTTGTAAAATTTTATTTTATCATATTAAAGTTATAATGATGTTGTAGAACTTTTAAAATCGAATTAAAAGTAAATTTGTAAAAAATTGAATATTTTAATATTTAAATGTCGACTGGAAAATAGCCAATTTTCGAACAGTCTCAGAATTGGACGAAACTGGTTTCATCGGATCCGTAATGTGATATTATTGTAAGATTTCAAATTTTGTATCAATCGGATTTACCGTTTGTCCGGGGCGAGCCAAAACGCATATAAATTCGTTTAATCGGTTTAATTTAAATTTGATCGTTTATTTCCGTAATTCGCGCATACGATCGAATTAGCTTTCAAAACCTTTTTCATTACGTCTGGAATAGGGGTATAACATTATGAACGCCTAGCGGCATGCCCTGATAGGGGTTCGAGATTTCGAGTTGCGTAGATCGAGGTATTTTGAAATTTAAAAAAATATTTTAATTAGTCAATCTCCTTTTCAGCTGCAATCCCATCTTTTCACTGTACCTTTGACCCATTCAAACACGCAAAAGCCTCTCCTTTCCTTTTAATAACTGTACGCGAGCTTCAGGTAGAGAAAAAACATAAATCCAACTTCAAAAAATTTCTTTCTCCTCAAATACTCGATTAAAAATCACGAAACCTTCTCTAAAAATCCTATTTCATCGTTTGCTTCGATCCTATATGCTTTTGGCATGGTGCGACTTGGAGTTTGGGAGTGCGACAGTGAAGGCGTGAGGGGTTTCGAAGCTAGGGTTAAGCTTCACTTTGTTTTCATTCACCGATTCGAGAAATAAAGCTCGTATTTGGATTCTCCTCGTCGAATAGCATCTGGACGCGCGTTTTGGTGGAGCTCGGTGGTGTCTTGGGGCATGCGACCTGCGCGTGGCCGAGAGGGGGGTGCACGTGTCGCGTAACGGAGTTGTCAAGCTTCGTATCAGTGAAGGATGGTGCACGGCAATGGTGGGTTTGTGCACAGGTTGGCTACAGGCTTCGTTTAGGGAAGATGGAGTTAGTGGGCTGGGCTTTATTTGCTTTGGGTATGAATTCATTTAAATATAATATAAATTGTTTTATAAATTCAAATGTCGATAACTTATAAAATGTATAACTCTCACATACGAGGTCCGCTTGAGACGAGACTTTTTGCGTTGCGATCGTGATGACGAGAGCTTCGAAATAAAATTGGTTTGCATGAATTTGGAGATAGTTGAAATTTGAGCTAAAATTGGAAGTCGTCCGGTTTAGTTCCAAACCGGAACGTCTCGGCGACAACGGGAAATCAAGGTGAGTGTTTTATAACGCTCACAACGTATTAAATATCTTTATGCTAGTTAAATTTGACATCATGAAGTGTTACGAATTTTGTTTGTCGTTGTTTGATAAATTTAATTGTCATATAGATTGTCATTTGAATTAACCGTTGAAAATTAAACTGACTGTTAAAATTGAAATTGAAATGAATTGCGATAAAATTACCTGACATTGATAACTATAAAATTGCTATGAATTGTATTGTCTATTGGATGATTTATTTCGATGGATGCTATTGGTTGATATTTAAATGTTTGGATGTTTATTGCTTATACATAACCTGTTATGCATACATATGACACTATGATTGATTTAAGTGATATATATTCATCCCTGACAGTTAATTGAAATAAATAACTACTTGGCCATAGGATAGAAAATTACATACGGACACCGAATTGGCTAAATTAATAATTTTTAAAATCGTCAATTTGAAATTTATTTAAATGTTTGGATTTAAAAGTTATAAATAGAAATCAATTTATCGGAATCGAATTTATCGAAAAATTGAGTTTGGAATGTTGAAATAAAATTTTGGTAAAAAGAAATTGTTGAATAAATTGAAGTGGAGACTTTGAGATTTAAAACTTGGATATGATTGAATTTTGGAAATTTATTTGTTTTAAAGATTGAACATTAAATTTGAGCTTTGAATATTACTAAGTAAAAGTGACATAAAAAAAATGATATTTTGAAATGAGCTTGGAATTGAATCATATTTGAAATTTGGATTTAAATTTGAATATTGAAGGATAATTTTGTTAAGTGTTATAAATTGATATTTTGAAAATCCAGCTCTAAATCGATATAAATTGAAATTGAATTAATTGAAAGTGAATATAAAATTTAATAAATTTGAAGTTAAAGTTGACATTGATTGAATCGTAATCGAAATTGAATCGGTAAAACGGAAATTGAAATTTGTTTTGAATTGGGAAGTTATAATAGAATGGTTTGGTTGTGAAGCTATTTTATTTTGTTTTCCAAATTACTCTGTTATATAAACCATCTTTAAATACTTAAACTATTTTAATCTATTTTAAATCTACTTAACCCAATTTAGATTATTTTAAACTAATTTATCTATTTCAAATCCATTTTAAGATTTTAACTATTTTAACTATTTTAATTATTTAAAACCACTTTTAAAACTACTTAAAACTATTTTCTAAAATCCCCAAACTGGTTAATAAGGTGAAATGTTTATGTTTAAATATTGAATTTGAATACGAATTGGATTAAATGAAGTTGCAACCTAAATTTAAATTCGAAATGATTTTGAAATCGAAATGAGATATTGATGCGAAAATTGATTTTTGAAACGAATCTTACATTTGAATAGATACGATGATATTTTGAAATGGATTTGATTTTTGAAGCGAACATGATATTTTTATATCAATTATGAATCGATTTAAAATGTAAAGAGCCAACAGTGTAATAATACATATTTATTAAAGAGACCGGGATCGGATATGGACATACTCTCTGTCGATACCGAAAACCACTTTAATAACTATTATACGCGGAGTGTTGATCCAGAATGAAGTGGATGGTTTGGTGAACGCGTTGACTGAAGAAAGAGAACGATATTGGATGACCCCTGACATGACTAAAACAGGAGCCGCGCCGGGCCATTGAGGTTTGCCACCTCTAGCGGACACACTTCTTCGATACCATATCTATTACATTTGTGATGCGATTTGGGTGCACCCCTTGATTTGGGAGTGTTGTTTCGCGGTGTGGGGGTAGCTGCTTGCTATGCCCAACATCAGTCCGGATCACGCAACTACTAGTATCCTAGTTGGTATCGCCTCATGTACCTTGTCATACTGATTATCCTATTCGCGACCACTACGTTTTGTTTTGTGTTATACCTATGGGGTACCCTCTGATAACCACCAGTTTACGGTGGGGCTTACGGTGCTGTATAGACTATGGCATTATAAAAATGTGTTAAGGGAGATTATGGTAACGCCTTAACGCTATTTTGATACTTTATATTACTGATAGGCATTATCTACTTAGCGTACATTACTACATAGTAGATAGTTTAACGGATCCTTAAGAGATGGAAAATCCCGTAACATGTCTTGAGTTATTGCACGCACGTTGACATTGGATATGAGATGTCAAAACCCCGTAAACATCTCTGACGCCGTTACACTCATATTTATTTACGATTGATTTAACTTTCATAAGGATATTTTAGTCCTGATTTGAGTGTTTTGTCTTTTCATTACGCTCGGGTCAGTCCATAGTTTTTCAGATTTTGAAGATCTAATCTGGAGGATGAAGATAAAGATTTGGTATACTATTACTATTATTACCCTTGCATCATGCTATCTGCTGCATTATTTTAATTGTTCTGTTGTATATGTATAACTATGATAAATGTTGTATAAATAATGATCAAAGTATAGTAAACAACTTCATGAACTGTTTATTTGATTATTATATTTTATCGTTCCGCTGCAAGATTCTGTGTTGTTTCCTTTCTTTTATTTCTCTTTCCTCTTTTTCTTATTTACCCCAATAACCATCTGCCCTTTTGAATGGTTTGGAATCGACGTGTTTATTTGATCGTCGGTTTAAACTGTCCAAAAAGGCTGGTCCTTACAGTTGGTATCAGAGCTTTGGTTTAGCGATAACCTTAGCTTTGTGGGATATGACTCTTTATAAGTAGGGTAGTAATACCCTATGATGAGTCGCTGAGTGAATATACATATACTTATACATATACATACATATACATATATATATATATGAGAGAGCGTATTTGTTAGTGATATAAAATGTTTTATATTGTGTGGGTTGATTTGTTGAGTGGCTTACGGATTCTGGTCAATATGAGTAATTAACGTCATTGATAGGGATATCTAAGCACTCGAACAGAACAATTCGACATAGTATTGTTTTGAAATTGGGTAAATGAAATAATTTTGCCCTAATTATATTTTGTATATAAAGAATTTATTTTCAAAATTATCGTGATCTATCTAGCTTATTTGGTTGTTGGAAACGATAATATTGATTGTTATTATTAATTGGATATTATGTTTTAATAAATAAGGTTTATTACAAAATAAACAATGATAAAACAACTTGTGGAATATTTCAAGAAAGTAAAATCCTATAAGAATAGTTTATAAAGGTGACATATGAATTAAAATAGATTTAAATTGGAAAATATTGAATTTAAGACCCGGAGGTCTTGAAAATGGTTTTCAAAGTTTTGAAGGAATATATAGTAATATTAGTTGGAAATTGTTTATGGAAATATTTTGAAAGGATTTTAAAAGAAGGAATGAATTCAGTACTCCTCTCTTATGTCGCTGGAAAATAATTTCAGTGATGACTGCGCAGCATCATCGACGTTCATTTTCGAGTCTTTAAGTGGGGGAGACTTCTAAGAAGCTTTTCTTTTCTTCGAAATTATTTTGGGTAAATGGGTTTTGGTTTAAACTCCAAAGGTATGATTTAATATATATCAAAGATATAAGTGTATATGTTTATTTCAAACAATTTGAAAAGAACCGGGGATTTAAATTTCTAAGTTATGTTATTTAGAAATTTTCTAATTATTTGAATTTAATATGAATAACCAGAATTTATAAAATTAGAGGATTAAGATATCTAAGATATTTTTTGGGAAAACTTTAAAGTTTAAAGGTAAAGAGGATTTAAATAAATCAAATTTGTGAACATTCTAATTAAGTAAAATGAAATTCTATAAATTTGTATAATACCAAAATTACATTCTGATAACATATAACAAGACTTACCCAATGTTAAAAGTTAAAATAATGTTTTGGATGTGTAATGAGATATTGTACAAATAAACGGAACCTGAAAATAATTGAAGTATACAAGTAAGGAAAACTCAAAAGGAATTAAAATGTATATAAATGAAAATTTGGTTGTGAAAAAAATTATTTATACTTATATATAGCATGAAATGATGAATGGATAAATGGAACAAGTAAGTGAACTTAAGAAAGAAGATAAATGAATCGTATTACATCTTTGAAAATTGGTTATAGAAAATAAATATAAATTGCAAAGGGATTGTGAAAAAAAATGAATTTGTAACTTTTGAGATAACTATAAACTAAGAAAAGTTATATATAAGAAGTTAGACTTTTATGGAATGACTATAAACTAAAGTGTTCATTAATAAAAGGTTCCACAAATAAATTTGTATTAACTGAAACTATGAATATGAAGTAAATGTAAACAAAAGAATTTAGTATAGCTAAGAATCAATTGGGAAAAGATAAAGTTTAATTAAATTATATAGAATGTTTAAAATGAACTTGAGTAAGCAAATCCTATGATATGATGTTTAAGAAAAGATAATGTTAAAGAATATGCTATGTAAAGAAATGAATATACTAACTAAATGATGGATTGTGGGTAATTAAGTGAGAAAAAAGGAAGTCAATAAAATAATTTAGTATAGATAAATTTGATAGAAATCCATTGGAAGGTAATACGTGAGACTGTACATATATTATTTTATTGGCATAACGATTTGATCCAAATTCGAGCACAAAATTTTGAGATAATTTACATCGATCCAAGTTAGGATTTTTCACTCGATTTTCGACGGGAACCCTAGATATGGATTTTAATGTGATTCCTGAATTCTCTATCATAGTACATGGCTATGCAAGGAGAGTAACAGTTTCCAATCAAGGAACCGAATCTGAGTCCGCACTAGAGAGTCATGTGAACGATACTAATTTGGAAGTGAAATTGTGTGATCGAATAAGCGATTAGATTTGATATTGCTCACAGATGATATATGTATGGCTTACGGACTTAATTAAAATTAATATTGGTAATTTAAGATGCTAAATATAAAATGATTCTTTTAAACTATATAACAGGATATATATATAAAAGAGATAAACCAAATTGAATGTAGAATTAATAATTTGGTTATGTTGGGTATGGTTTGGTTGTTATATGATTGTTAGTTGATTGTATGTAATTCATTAAGTGTTAATGAAATTGAAAGCTATAAATCATTGAAATCAAATTGGAAGTTAAATGAATTTAAAAGAATTTAATTTGATGCAAATTGGAAGTGAACTAATGTAAATATAAATTAGTGAATGTTAACTAATTGAATTGAGAATGAATGTTAGAAAAATCCAACGTTAATGAATCAACTATGATTAAAATTGAAATCCAAGTCAATAAATATTAATGAGAAGTGAATTTATATTGATTGGTTATGGACTTGTTGGATGATAGTTGATTGATGGTTTCATTTGTTGTTTTGTTGCATTTGCTATGTTGGCACATGTAGTTGTTATGTTTCTATATGATGTATATTGATACTATTTTCATATATGCGTGATTCTCATTGTTTGTTGAGTGTTTAGTAGGTGCGGATTGCGCTTGCTTCGCATTTGAAACTCGCTTTCGCGCTATATTAGTCGTATATGCTCGCTAATAAAATATAAGGTACATGTTTATTTTGTCATTGGATTTGGTGATTTTTGATGAGCCACTTGGCTTTTGATTTTCTTTTGTTGGTTTGGGGCCCGTAGAGGCGTTTTGTAGCTGTACCGATCGAGCCGCGCAAAGGAGACTCTGCCGAATTTTCCGTAAAATCCGGGTGTTAGAAAATTTTTCAAGTTTTAAATTTTTTATAACTTGTTTTGATAACTAACTTTTAAAGTTAGAAAGTCGTTCAGAGTAACTTAGTGGAAGCGTAGTTATGACTTTATAAGTGGAATTTCATTGTTTTATAAGTTGGTAAATTTGAATAAAATATATCTAATGTTGAATTCTATACTTAGTTCCTTCTCCCTTCTTTTTCCTTTTCGGGGACGAAACGTTTTGAGTGGGGGAGAGTGTAACGACACGTAAATTTTCGATAATTAAAATAGCTAATTTGATAAGATTTCGTGATTTAAGATTAGAAAAAAATTTGTAATTTATGTATGGTAATAATAACTGGAATGAATTGCAACAATAATTATCCTAGTAATGAAAAATAAAAGCTACTTAGTGAATGCCTTTGCGATCAATAGTGGAATAGGATAATAAATGTTGAATTCATTGGGTATAATAGAGTAATTGATTGATAAGCAAAATCTATTTAAAATCAAATATTGAATATTGAACAGGTAACTTGTTTAAATTAAATATTTAAAACTTATTGAATAATTGAATAACTGTAAAATGAAAATAGTGTTCTAAACTGTGAATTGGTTTTAAAAGTTGATTCTTATAAGTTCAATTTCAATATTTCAAAAGATAATGAATTATTGGATAATCGAAATTGTTTAAAGTAAATATTTGGAAATTATTGAATAATTTAATAATCGGAATTGAATAACCGTATAATGGAAATGGTTGTTCTATAATTTTAATTCGTTTCAAAAGTTAAATTTTAAGTTCGTTTTAAATATCTCAAAAGGATAGTGATTCAAGAATAATCAAATTTGATTAAATTTAATATTACGAATGTTTGAATAATTAAATCCCGAATTTGATATGATTACTTTGATATTGAAATTTAATATATGAAAATAGAGTGAATAATTAAAATTTGATTTAATATGATTCAGATTGGTTTCCAATGTGAATAGGTTATATTGGGATTATAATAGAGTTAATAAGATTTTAAAATTGGAAATTATTGGATAATTGAATAACGGGTTTAATATGATTAAAAATGATTTGTAAAATTTTATTTTATCATATTAAAGTTAGAATGATGTTGTAGAACTTTTAAAATCGAATTAAAAGTAAATTTGTAAAAAATTGAATATTTTAATATTTAAATGTCGACTGGAAAATAGCCAATTTTCGAATAGTCTCCGAATTGGACGAGACTGGTTTCATCGGATCTGAAACGTGATATTATTGTAAGATTTCAAATTTCATATCAATCGAATTTACCGTTTGTCCGGGGCGAGCCAAAACGCATAGAAATTCGTTTAATCAGTTTAATTTAAATTTGATCGTTTATTTCCGTAACTCGCGGATACGATCGAATTAGCTTTCGAAACCTTTTCCATTGCGTCCGGAATAGGGGTATAACATAAGGAACGCCTAGCGGCATGCCCTGATAGGGGTTCGAGATTTCGAGTTGCGTAGATCGAGGTATTTTGAAATTTAAATAAATATTTTAATTAGTCAATCTCCTTTTCAGCTGCTATCCCATCTTTTCACTGTACCTTTGACCTATTCAAACATGCAAAAGCCTCTCCTTTCCTTTTAATAACTGCATGCGAGCTTCAGGCAGAGAAAAAACATAAATCCAACTTCAAAAAATTTCTTTCTCCTCAAATACTCGATTAAAAATCACGAAACCTTCTCTAAAAATCCTATTTCATCGTTTGCTTCGATCCTATATGCTTTTGGCCTGGTGCGACTTGGAGTTTGGGAGTGCGACAGTGAAGGCGTGAGGGGTTTTGAAGCTAGGGTTAAGCTTCACTTTGTTTACATTCACCGATTCGAGAAATAAAGCTCGTATTTGGATTCTCCTCGTCGAATAGCATCTGGACGCACGTTTTGGTGGAGCTCGGTGGTGTCTTGGGGCATGCGACCTGCGCGTGGACGAGAGGGGGGTGCACGTGTCGCGTTTTGATACTGGAGGCCGAGCTCGAAGTTGATGGTGCGGGGAGGTGGAGATTCAGGAGAGAGGATCGATGGCGTTATCGGTTCGTTGAACGGAGTTGTCTAGCTTCGTATCATTGAAGGATGGTGCACGGCAATGGTGGGTTTGTGCACAGGTTGGCTACAGGCTTCGTTTGGAGAAGATGGAGTTAGTGGGCTGGGCTTTATTTTCTTTGGGTATGAATTCATTTAAATATAATATAAATTGTTTTATAAATTCAAATGTCGATAACTTATAAAATGTATAACTCTCACATACGAGGTCCGTTTGAGACGAGACTTTTTGCGTTGCGATCATGATGACGAGAGCTACGAAATGATATTGGTTTGGATGAATTTTGAGATAGTTAAAATTTGGGCTAAAATTGGAAGTCGTCCGGTTTAGTTCCAAACCGGAACGTCTCGGCGACAACGGAAAATCAAGGTGAGTGTTTTATAACGCTCACAACGTACTAAATATCTTTATGCTAGTTAAATTTGACATTATGAAGTGTTATGAATTTTATTTGTCGTTGTTTGATAAATTTAATTATCATATAGATTGTCATTTGAATAAACCGTTGAAAATTGAATTGACTATTAAAATTGAAATCGAAATGAATTGCGATAAAATTACCTGACATTGATAACTATGAAATTGCTATGAATTGTATTGTCTATTGGATGATTTATTTCGATGGATGCTATTGGTTGATATTTAAATGTTTGGATGTTTATTGCTTATACATAACCTGTTATGCATACATATGACACTGTGGTTGATTTAAGTGATATATATTCATCCCTGACATTTAATTGAAATAAATAACTACTTGGCCATAGGATAGAAAATTACATACGGACACCGAATTGGCTAAATTAATAATTTTTAAAATTGTCAATTTGAAATTTATTTAAATGTTTGGATTTAAAAGTTATAAATAGAAATCAATTTATAGAAATCGAATTTATCGGAAAATTGAGTTTGGAATGTTGAAATAAAATTTTGGTTAAAGAAATTGTTGAATAAATTTAAGTGGAGATTTTGAGATTTAAAACTTGGATATGATTGAATTTCGGAAATTTATTTGTTTTAAAGATTGAACATTAAATTTGAGCTTTGATATTACTAAGTAAAAGTGACATAAAAAAATGATATATTGAAATGAGCTTGGAATTGAATCATATTTGAAATTTGGATTTAAATTTGAATATTGAAGGATAATTTTGTTAAGTGTTATAAATTGATATTTTGAAAATCCAGCTCTAAATCGATATAAATTGAAATTGAATTAATTGAAAGTGAATATAAAATTTAATAAATTTGAAGTCAAAGTTGACATTGATTGAATCGAAATCGAAATTGTATCGGTAAAATAAAAATTGAAATTTGTTTTGAATTGGGAAGTTATAATAGAATGGTTTGGTTTTGAAGCTATTTTATTTTGTTTTCCAAATTACTCTGTTATATAAACCATCTTTAAATACTTAAACTATTTTAATCTATTTTAAATCTACTTAACCCAATTTAGATTATTTTAAACTAATTTATCTATTTCAAATCCATTTTAAGATTTTAACTACTTTAACTATTTTAATTATTTAAAACCACTTTTAAAACTACTTAAAACTATTTTCTAAAATCCCCAAAGTGGTTAATAAGGTGAAATGTTTATGTTTAAATCTTGAATTTGAATACGAACTGGATTCAATGAAGTTGCAATCTAAATTTAAATTCGAAATGATTTTGAAATCCAAATGAGATATTGATGCGAAAATTGGTTTTTGAAACGAATCTTACATTTGAATAGATACGATGATATTTTGAAATGGATTTGATTTTTGAAGTGAACATGATATTTTGATATCAATTATGAATCGATTTAAAATGTAAAGAGCCAACAGTGTAATAATACGTAGTTATTAAAGAGACCGGGATCGGATATGGACATACTCTCTGTCGATACCGAAAACCACTTTAATAACTATTATACGCTGACTGTTGATCTAGAATGAAGTGGATGGTTTGGTGAACGTGTTGACTGAAGAAAGAGAACGATATTTGTTGACCCCTGACATGACTAAAACAGGAGCCGCGCCGGGCCATTGAGGTTTACCACCTCTAGCGGACACACTTCTTCGATACCATATCTATTACATTTGTGATGCGATTTGGGTGCACCCCTTGATTTGGGAGTGTTGTTTCGCGGTGTTGGGGTAGCTGCTTGCTATGCCCAACATCAGTCCGGATCACGCAACTACTAGTATCCTAGTTGGTATCGCCTCATGTACCTTGTTATACTGATTATCCTATTCGCGACCACTACGTTTTGTTTTGTGTTATACCTATGGGGTACCCTCTGATAACCACCAGTTTACGGTGGGGCTTACGGTGCTGTATAGACTATGGCATTATAAAAATGTGTTAAGGGGGATTATGGTAACGCCTTAACGCTATTTTGGTACTGTATATTACTGATAGGCATTATCTACTTAGCGTGCGTTACTACATAGTAGATAGTTTAACGGATCCTTAAGAGATGGAAAATCCCGTAACATCTCTTGAGTTATTGCACGCACGTTGGCACTGGATATGAGATGTCAAAACCCCGTAAACATCTCTGACGCCGTTACACTCATATTTATTTACGATTGATTTAACTTTCATAAGGATATTTTAGTCCTGACTCGAGTGTTTTGTCTTTTCATTACGCTCGGGTCAGTCCTGAGTTTTTCAGATTTTGAAGATCTATTCTGGAGGATGAAGACGAAGATTTGGTATACTATTACTATTATTACCCTTGCATCATGCTATCTGCTGCATTATTTTAATTGTTCTATTGAATATGTATAACTATGATAAATGTTGTATAAATAATGATCAAAGAATAGTAAACAACTTCATGAACTGTTTATTTGATTATTATATTTTATCGTTCCGCTGCAAGATTCTGTGTTGTTTCCTTTCTTTTATTTCTCTTTCCTCTTCTTTTCTTATTTACCCCAATAACCATCTACCCTTTTGAATGGTTTGGAATCGATGTGTTTATTTGATCGTCGGTTTAAACTGTCCAAAAAGGCTGGTCGTTAAAGTTGGTATCAGAGCTTTGATTTAGCGATAACCTTACTTTGTGGAGTATGACTCTTTATAAGTAGGGTAGTAATACCCTATGATGAGTCGCTGAGTGCATATACATATATATATGAGGGAGCGTATTTGTTAGTGATATAAAATGTTTTATATTGTGTGGGTTGATTTGTTGAGTGGCTTATGGATTCTGGTCAATACGAGTAAT
Source organism: Allium cepa (assembly GCA_030765085.1). Classification (NCBI taxonomy): domain Eukaryota; kingdom Viridiplantae; phylum Streptophyta; class Magnoliopsida; order Asparagales; family Amaryllidaceae; genus Allium; species Allium cepa. The sequence continues at coordinate 189,752,758 of CM060942.1, forward strand.
TAACGTCATTGATAGGAATATCTAAACACTCGAACAGAACAATTCGACATAGTATTGTTTTGAAATTGGGTAAATGAAATAATTTTTCCCTAATTATATTTTGTATATAAAGAATTTATTTTCAAAATTATCGTGATCTATCTAGATTATTTGGTTGTCGGAAACGATAATATTGATTGTTATTATTAATTGGATATTGTGTTTTAATAAATAAGGTTTATTACAAAATAAACAATGATAAAACAACTTGTGGAATATTTCAAGAAAGTAAAAATCCTATAAGAATAGTTTATAAAGGTGACATATGAATTAAAATAGATTTAAGTTGGAAAATATTGAATTTAAGACCCGGAGGTCTTGAAAATGGTTTTCAAAGTTTTGAAGGAATATATAGTAATATTAGTTGGAAATTGTTTATGGAAATATTTTGAAAGGATTTTAAAAGAAGGAATGAATTCAGTACTCCTCTCTTATGTCGCTGGAAAATAATTTCAGTGATGACTGCGCAGCATCATCGACGTTCATTTTCGAGTCTCTAAGTGGGGGAGACTTCTAAGAAGCTTTGCTTTTCTTCGAAATTATTTTGGGTAAATGGGTTTTGGTGTAAACTCCAATGTTATGATTTAATATATATCAAAGATATAAGTGTATATGTTTATTTCAAACAATTTGAAAAGAACCGGGCATTTAAATTTCTAAGTTATGTTATTTAGAAATTTTCTAATTATTTGAATGAAATATAAATAACCAGAATTTATAGAATAAGAGGATTAAGATATCTAAGATATTTTTTGGGAAAACTTTAAAGTTGAAAGGTAAAGAGGATTTAAATAAATTAAATTTATGAACATTCTAATTAAGTAAAATGAAATTCTATAAATTTGTATAATACCAAAATTACATTCTGATAACATATAACAAGACTTACCAAATGTTAAAAGTTAAAATAATGTTTTGGATGTGTAATGAGATATTGTACAAATAAACGGAACCTGAAAATAATTGAAGTATACAAGTAAGGAAAACTCAAAAGGAATTAAAATGTATATAAATGAAAATTTGGTTGTGAAAAAATTTATTTATACTTAAATATAGCATGAAATGATGAATGGATAAATGGAACAAGTAAGTGAACTTAAGAAAGAAGATAAATGAATCGTATTATATCTTTGAAAATTGGTTATAGAAAATAAATATAAATTGCAAAGGGATTGTGAAAAAAAAATGAATATGTAACTTTTGAGATAACTATAAACTAAGAAAAGTCATATATAAGAAGTTAGACTTTTATGGAATGACTATAAACTAAAGTGTTGATTAATAAAAGGTTCCACAAATAAATTTGTATTAACTGAAACTATGAATATGAAGTAAATGTAAACAAAAGAATTTAGTATAGCTAAGAATCAGTTGGGAAAAGAAATTGAGTTTAATTAAATTATATAGAATGTTTAAAATGAACTTGAGTAAGCAAATCCTATGATATGATGTTTAAGAAAAGATAATGTTAAAGAATATGGTATGTAAAGAAATGAATATACTAACTTAAATGATGGATTGAGGGTAATTAAGTGAAAAAAAAGGAAGTCAATAAAATAATTTAGTATAGATAAATTTGATAGAAATCCATTGGAAGGTAATACGTGAGATTGTACGTATATTATTTTATTGGCATAACGATTTGATCCAAATTCGAGCATAAAATTTCGAGATGATTTACGTCGATCCAAGTTAGGATTTTTCACTCGATTTTCGACGGCGAACCCTAGATATGGATTTTAATGTGATTCCGGAATTCTCCATCATAGTACATGGCTATGCAAGGAGAGTAACAGTTTCCAATCAAGGAACCAAATCTGAGTCCGCACTAGAGAGTCGTGTGAACGATTCTAGTTTGGAAGTGAAATTGTGGGATCGAATAAGCGATTAGATTTGATATTGCTCACAGATGATATATGTATGGCTTACGGACTTAATTAAAGTTAATATTAGGAATTTAAGATGCTAAATATAAAATGATTCTTTTAAACTATATAACGGGATATATATATATATATATAAGATATAAACCAAATTGAATGTAGAATTAATAATTTGGTTATGTTGGGTATGGTTTGGTTGTTATATGATTGTTAGTTGATTGTATGTAATTCATTAAGTGTTAATGAAATTGAAAGCTATAAATCATTGAAGTCAAATTGGAAGTTAAATGAATTTAAAAGAATTTAATTTTATGCAAATTGGAAGTGAACTAATGTAAATATGAATTAGTGAATGTTAACTAATTGAATTGAGAATGAATGTTAGAAAAATCCAACGTTAATGAATCAACTATGATTAAAATTGAAATCCAAGTCAATAAATATTAATGAGAAGTGTATTTATATTGATTGGTTATGGACTTGTTGGATGATAGTTGATTGATGGTTGCATTTGTTGTTTTGTTGCATTTGCTATGTTGGCACATGTAGTTGTTATGTTTCTATATGATGTATATTGATACTATTTTCATATATGCATGATTCTCATTGTTTGTTGAGTATTTAGTAGGTGCGGATTGCGCTTGGTTAACATTTGGAACTCGCTTTCGCGCTATATTAGTCGTATATGCTCGCTAATAAAATATAAGGTACATGTTTATTTTGTCATTGGATTTGGTGATTTTTGATGAGCCACTTGGCTTTTGATTTTCTTCTGTTGGTTTGGGGCTCGTAGAGGCGTTTTGTAGCTGTACCGATCGAGCCGCGCAAAGGAGACTCTGCCGAAATTTTCCGTAAAATCCGGGTGTTAGAAAAATTTTCAAGTTTTAAATTTTTTATAACTTGTTTTGATAACTAACTTTTAAAGTTAGAAAGTCGTTCAGAGTAACTTAGTGGAAGCGTAGTTATGACTTTATAAGTGGAATTTCATTGTTTTATAAGTTGGTAAATTTGAATAAAATATACCTAATGTTGAATTCTATACTTAGATCCTTCTCCCTTCTTTTTCCTTTTAGGGGACGAAAAGTTTTGAGTGGGGGAGAGTGTAACGACCCGTAAATTTTCGATAATTAAAATAACTAATTTGATAAGATTTCGTGATTTAAGGTTAGAAAAAAAATTGTAATTTATGTATGGTAATAATAACTGTAATGAATTGCAACAATAATTATCCTAGTAATGAAAAATAAAAGCTACTTAGTGAATGCCTTTGCGATCAATAGTGGAATAGGATAATAAATGTTTAATTCATTGGGTATAATAGAGTAATTGATTGATAAGTAAAATCTATTTAAAATCAAATATTGAATATTGAACAGGTAACTTGTTTAAATTAAATATTTAAAACTTGTCGAATAATTAAATAACTGTAAAATGAAAATAGTGTTCTAAACTGTGAATTGGTTTTAAAAGTTGATTCTTATAAGTTCAATTTCAATATTTCAAAAGATAATGAATTATTGGATAATCGAAATTGTTTAAAGTAAATATTTGGAAATTATTGAATAATTTAATAATGGGAATTGAATAACCGTATAATGGAAATGGTTGTTCTATAATTTTAATTCGTTTCAAAAGTTAAATTTTAAGTTCGTTTTGGATATCTCAAAAGGATAATGATTCAAGAATAATCAAATTTGATTAAATTTAATATTATGAATGTTTGAATAATTAAATCCCGAATTTGATATGATCAATTTGATATTGAAATTTAATATATGAAAATAGAGTGAATAATTGAAATTTGATTTAATATGATTCAGATTGGTTTCCAATGTGAATAGGTTATATTGGGATTATAATAGAGTTAATAAGATTTTAAAATTGAAAATTATTGGATAATTGAATAACGGGTTTAATATGATTAAAAATGATTTGTAAAATTTTATTTTATCATATTAAAGTTAGAATGATGTTGTAGAACTTTTAAAATCGAATTAAAAGTAAATTTGTAAAAAATTGAATATTTTAATATTTAAATGTCGACTGGAAAATAGCCAATTTTCGAACAGTCTCAAAATTGGACGAAACTGGTTTCATCTGATCCGTAACGTGATATTATTGTAAGATTTCAAATTTTGTATCAATCGGATTTACCGTTTGTCCGGGGCGAGCCAAAACGCATAGAAATTCGTCTAATCGGTTTAATTTAAATTTGATCGTTTATTTTCGTAACTCGCGCATACGATCGAATTAGCTTTCGAAACCTTTTCCATTGCGTCCGGAATAGGGGTATAACATAAAGAACGCCTAACGGCATGCCCTGATAGGTGTTCGAGATTTCGAGTTGCGTAGATCGAGGTATTTTGAAATTTAAATAAATATTTTAATTAGTCAATCTCCTTTTCAGCTGCTATCCCATCTTTTCACTGTACCTTTGACCCATTCAAACACGCAAAAGCCTCTCCTTTCCTTTTAATAACTGCATGCGAGCTTCAGGCAGAGAAAAAACATAAATCCAACTTCAAAAAATTTCTTTCTCCTCAAATACTCGATTAAAAATCACGAAACCTTCTCTAAAAATCCTATTTCATCGTTTGCTTCGATCCTATATGCTTTTGGCCTGGTGCGACTTGGAGTTTGGGAGTGCGACAGTGAAGGCGTGAGGGGTTTTGAAGCTAGGGTTAAGCTTCACTTTGTTTTCATTCACCGATTCGAGAAATAAAGCTCGTATTTGGATTCTCCTCGTCGAATAGCATCTGGACGCACGTTTTGGTGGAGCTCGGTGGTGTCTTGGGGCGTGCGACCTGTGCGTGGACGAGAGGGGGGTGTACGTGTCTCGTTTTGATACTGGAGGCCGAGCTCGAAGTTGATGGTGCGGGGAGGTGGAGATTCAGGAGAGAGGATCGATGGCGTTATCGGTTCGTTGAACGGAGTTGTCTAGCTTCGTATCAGTGAAGGATGGTGCACGGCAATGGTGGGTTTGTGCACAGGTTGGCTACAGGCTTCGTTTGGAGAAGATGGAGTTAGTGGGCTGGGCTTTATTTTCTTTGGGTATGAATTCATTTAAATATAATATAAATTGTTTTATAAATTCAAATGTCGATAACTTATAAAATGTATAACTCTCACATACGAGGTCCGTTTGAGACGAGACTTTTTGCGTTGCGATCATGATGACGAGAGCTACGAAATGAAAGTGGTTTGGATGAATTTGGGGATAGTTGAAATTTGGGCTAAAATTGGAAGTCGTCCGGTTTAGTTCCAAACCGGAACGTCTCGGCGACAACGGGAAATCAAGGTGAGTGTTTTATAACGCTCACAACGTACTAAATATCTTTATGCTAGTTAAATTTGACATTATGAAGTGTTATGAATTTTATTTGTCGTTGTTTGATAAATTTAATTATCATATAGATTGTCATTTGAATTAACCGTTGAAAATTGAATTGACTATTAAAATTGAAATCGAAATGAATTGCGATAAAATTACCTGACATTGATAACTATGAAATTGCTATGAATTGTATTGTCTATTGGATGATTTATTTCGATGGATGCTATTGGTTGATATTTAAATGTTTGGATGTTTATTGCTTATACATAACCTGTTATGCATACATATGACACTGTGATTGATTTAAGTGATATATATTCATCCCTGACATTTAATTGAAATAAATAACTACTTGGCCATAGGATAGAAAATTACATACGGACACCGAATTGGCTAAATTAATAATTTTTAAAACAGTCAATTTGAAATTTATTTAAATGTTTGGATTTAAAAGTTATAAATAGAAATCAATTTATAGAAATCGAATTTATCGGAAAATTGAGTTTGGAATGTTGAAATAAAATTTTGGTTAAAAGAAATTGTTGAATAAATTTAAGTGGAGACTTTAAGATTTAAAATTTGGATATGATTGAATTTCGGAAATTTATTTGTTTTAAAGATTGAACATTAAATTTGAGCTTTGAATATTACTAAGTAAAAGTGACATAAAAATTGATATTTTGAAATGAGCTTGGAATTGAATCAAATTTGAAATTTGGATTTAAATTTGAATATTGAAGGATAATTTTGTTAAGTGTTATAAATTGATATTTTGAAAATCCAGCTCTAAATCGATATAAATTGAAATTGAATTAATTGAAAGTGAATATAAAATTTAATAAATTTGAAGTCAAAGTTGACATTGATTGAATCGAAATCGAAATTGAATCGGTAAAACGGAAATTGAAATTTGTTTTGAATTGGGAAGTTATAATAGAATGGTTTGGTTTTGAAGCTATTTTATTTTGTTTTCCAAATTACTCTGTTATATAAACCATCTTTAAATACTTAAACTATTTTAATCTATTTTAAATCTACTTAACCCAATTTAGATTATTTTAAACTAATTTATCTATTTCAAATCCATTTTAAGATTTTAAGTATTTTAACTATTTTAATTATTTAAAACCACTTTTAAAACTACTTAAAACTATTTTCTAAAATCCCCAAACTGGTTAATAAGGTGAAATGTTTATGTTTAAATCTTGAATTTGAATACGAATTGGATTAAATGAAGTTGCAACCTAAATTTAAATTCAAAATGATTTTGAAATCGAAATGAGATATTGATGCGAAAATTGATTTTTGAAACGAATCTTACATTTGAATAGATACGATGATATTTTGAAATGGATTTGATTTTTGAAGCGAACATGATATTTTTATATCAATTATGAATCGATTTAAAATCTAAAGAGCCAACAGTGTAATAATACGTAGTTATTATAGAGACCGGGATCGGATATGGACATACTCTCTGTCGATACCGAAAACCACTTTAATAACTATTATACGCGGAGTGTTGATCCAGAATGAAGTGGATGGTTTGGTGAACGCGTTGACTGAAGAAAGCGAACGATATTGGATGACCCCTGACATGACTAAAACAGGAGCCGCGTCGGGCCATTGAGGTTCGCCACCTCTAGCGGACACACTTCTTCGGTACCATATCTATTGCAATTGTGATGCGATTTGGGTGCACCCCTTGATTTGGGAGTGTTGTTTCGTGGTGTTGGGGTAGCTGCTGGCTATGCCCAACATCAGTCCGGATCACGCAACTACTAGTATCCTAGTTGGTATCGCCTCATGTACCTTGTCATATTGATTATCCTATTCGCGACCACTACGTTTTGTTTTGTGTTATACCTATGGGGTACCCTCTGATAACCACCAGTTTACGGTGGGGCTTACGGTGCTGTATAGACTATGGCATTATAAAAATGTGTTAAGGGGGATTATGGTAACGCCTTAACGCTATTTTGATACTTTATATTACTGATAGGCATTATCTACTTAGCGTACATTACTACATAGTAGATAGTTTAACGGATCCTTAAGAGATGGAAAATCCCGTAACATCTCTTGAGTTATTGCACGCACGTTGACACTGGATATGAGATGTCAAACTCCCGTAAACATCTCTGACGCCGTTACAGTCATATTTATTTATGATTGATTTAACTTTCATAAGGATATTTTAGTCCTGACTCGAGTGTTTTGTCTTTTCATTACGCTTGGGTCAGTCCTGAGTTTTTCAGATTTTGAAGATCTATTCTGATGGATGAAGACGAAGATTTGGTATACTATTACTATTATTACCCTTGCATCATGCTATCTGCTGCATTATTTTAATTGTTCTGTTGTATATGTATAACTATGATAAATGTTGTATAAATAATGATCAAAGTATAGTAAACAACTTCATGAACTGTTTATTTGATTATTATATTTTATCGTTCCGCTGCAAGATTCTGTGTTGTTTCCTTTCTTTTATTTCTGTTTCCTCTTCTTTTCTTATTACCCCAATAACCATCTGCCCTTTTGAATGGTTTGGAATCGACGTGTTTATTTGATCGTCAGTTTAAACTGTCCAAAAAGGCTGGTCGTTACAGTTTGCATACGTGTTATATCTTTGTTCATGTCTCTCTTTTGGGTTGTGATTCACTTGCAATGCTGAGTTTGTCCTCTATGTTTGTTGTACATATGAAATTAATTCATATGTATGCTAAACATTGCTTCTCGGTGACATTACTTGCATTCATATGCTTAAATGTTTTGGGTTGTTGCTGTGTTGACTTTGGCCTGCTGTTTCAATGGCAGCGGCATTGATATTTGAAGTGTTGCATATCTATTGCCGTGGTTCTGACCAAGTTGCACTATAATCTGGTTTGGGTTTAAGCATCACTGATCTGATATACATTGAATTTGTTTTTCTAATTACACTTGAGTTGAATCCAGCTGAAACGCTCGGATTTGACCTTGTACTCGTTTGGAACTTCCGTTGATCTTTTGTGCATTTCATACTGTAGTGGAGAGGCAGTACACGCATGCGTGTACTTCAGCCACGCCGTATTGTTTTTGTTGGTATTCCTTTTGCTTTTGATGCCTTGATCTTTTGGGCACATCATCACTATTGTGGTAAGGCAGTGCATGCGTGCGTGTACTACAGCCACACAGATTTAACGTTTTAACTATTGCGAGGCCGTACACGCATGCGTGTACTGCAGCCCTACTAGATCTGATGTTTTAGTAGATGTTTTCTACAGCTAGAATTGTTTTATGTTGCCAATTCAATATGTTTTGAATCGTATTTTGATTTGGTTTAAATTTGATGATTTTGTTGTAAATTGCCGTTTAGGCAATTATGTTGTTTTCTAAATTATCTTCATTGACAATCCTTTCATACATCTTCGTTGATCATTTGAATCTATTGTTTTGTTGTTAAACACTGTTAAGTGTTATATTTACCGTTATCCGATTTCTTTATAAAAAGGATCGGATAGGTGAATTTATTTTGACTGTCGTCTAATTGTTATATAATTATTATTGCTTCTATGCATTAATAACTGTAACGACCGTGATTTTATTACGTCGAAATAAACATTCTGAAAATTGGTAACGACCGTGATTTTTGAGTTACGGTCGGAGTAAATATTTTAAATAAATTTTTTTCTAAATTTTGAAAGAAAAAAAAATCTGTTACCAAGTCAGTTGAGATGTGTTATGTGTGCACTACCTTCGCGTGTGACATGCTTTGCCGTCTGGTGTAATCAAATGTGAAAATTCTTACAGTCACATTTTTCCAAAACCTTGAACACATTCTTTCAGTTTGCAATTTTCATTGCTAAACATCTTCAATTGCCGAGGCAAGCATGTAATAAAGTCAGTTCTAAACACTTGCACTGTTCTAGCAGTAAAAGAAAATGCTCACGTCCTTGTAGCAAAGCAAAGTGTGAACATTTTTTTAATTGGATTATCTTATCATATTCAACTAACACTAGCTATGTAGTGTAGCCGTGCACTATTATTGCAAACGCACGTTTGCATTTAATGAAAGTGTACAAAACACTTTTTCAACACTCATCACTCTTGACTATTCTCAGCATTGAAGAGTAAAGTAAATCTTTGCAATATTTTCGCTCATTTCAGATCTTGAGATAATGCATTAATGGCAACCTCCACATTCTTGTTTGCTTCCCTCTCAGATTCTAATTGAATTCAAAGCAAGTTAAGGTGAGTACAAAGACTCACGCCTCTTAATTTATTCTGAATTACATGTTTTGCGTGGAAAGTTACTGCCAAATTTTGCTTTCATTTTTAATATACTCCGTGTATGCTCATGAAATTTTTGCAAAGTAGCATGGTCCAGGATATCAATGCATTAACTAAATTTGATACAAAAAAAAAAAAAAAAAAATTCACGTGAATGCTAGAAGTATATAAAAGCTTCAGTATTGCCCAGTTTTCTTTCTATTCATTTTCGTACACAAGCTGAGGTAAAAAGTTTATCTTGTGTGCCAACTTGTTTTATAGAATTCTTGTGCCAATAGCTCGGCCTGGCGTGTAATACATATTTGCTTGCATTGCCTGGCATATATATGCTATTGCGTGTCACTTTGTAGTGTGAAATGTACTCAGAACCATGTTTCAATGCATACGTGCATACTAGGTCTCATTGCGTGTTATACATGTAATTACATCATGTTCATGTGCATTCATTTATATTCATGCCCAGACTCGCATATACTGGTTTTGTTATGGTAGAAATATTAAAAGGTCTGGCACATAATTGCTTTTCACGTAAGCAAGTACTTAGAAATGTTGGAATGCTCACCACTTAGTTGCATACGTGAGCCACTTTTTTTTTAATATTGAAATGTTTATCATTTAGTTCACCTCCTAGCTACATACACATGCAAGCATAATTACAATATTGAAATATTCCCACCTGGCCGTGCGTGTGCATGCATTTCATTTTATTGAAATGTTCATTTTGTTACCCACTGGAGCAAACTCTTTGAAATAGTGAAATGTTCACCATTCAATGCACACGTGAGCAAGCATATTGGTAATATTGGAATGTTCATCACCTAGCTACATGTGTATTCAAACAATTTGCATCAGTCAACTTCATATTTCATGCTTGAAATTTTTAGGGAAGTCCGTTATTAAATTTACGTTGAACTCGTATTACGTTTTAAAGCGTATTTTTCTTCCGTTATTTTGTAACGGAATTTATACGCCGGTACCATATTTTGATGCGTATGGCTTTGATGATATTTTTGATGAATGAAAATTCACTGTTATTTTAACATCAGTAACCATTAATTTAAAGTGACTTTTCAAGCGGTTATCCCGCAACGCTGATTTGGTATCCGTTTTGACGGTGTTTTGTGACACGCGATTTCTTCGTCGAGATTGTTACAGTTATTACTATTTTAATCACGTGTTTTAAAAATCGTTTTAAAATAAAATTGTTTTCAAAATTTTACAGTTTACGCTTTCGAAAGAATGAGGAAGCGATTTAAACGCTTCAGCAAAATTGAGGACTATGAACCCTCACTTTTACTGATTCGCTTAATTCCGGACTTGTCCGTTTGAGAACGTAAAATGTTATTTATTTAAAATACACAATTTTGCACTTTCAAGGAAACGATGAAGAGATTTAAACGATTTAGCAAAAGTGTGGAATATGGAACCAAACTTTTACTATTTCGGTTAATTCCGGACTCGTTAATTGAAACATTTGATGATTTTGATGATTTCGTGTGCTTTCGAGCCACTATGATGGACCTTCGGGTCATATGATGGACCTTCGGGTCAAATACCAGTACTAGACCTTCGGGTCATATGTTGGACCTTCGGGTCATTTGTTGGGCGCCAAAATTATGATGACAGTACTTGGTAGGCTTCGGCCATATGAGATGCACGTGCGGCGTAGCTTAGACTCGCCATATGATGGGATCGATCCACTTTTCTGTTGATTTTCTAGTTATCTATTTTTGATTTCTAGATTTTGTGAATTGTTGTTTTGAATTCAATTGTGAATTTAAAAGTTGATTTTGATGGAGTTTGATGTGATTTCTTCATTTAATTATGTCGATTTCTTATGTTGAATAGTCTCATTCGAGATTATTATTATTTTGATTTATGTTGTTTATGATGCATTCACTTCTAAGAATAAATTAGACTGATCCGTTTATTATTTTCTTTTAAATAATACTCGGGTCAGACCGAGCTATTTCAGGGTAGTCGACATATCTGGTTCTGCAGCAGCTTCAGCTTTTGGGATTCGCATCATCTTTTGTCTAGCCTTCGAGGAGTTCTTTTGGTTATTTGACTCTCAGCTTATGTATGTTGGTATCTTTGTATATGTGTATTTAGTTCATGTGAACTATCGACTGTCGTAGCATGTATTCCATACTTGTCTTCCGCTATATATCTGATATTTCTGTTCTGATGTGCTTATACTATCAGTGATGTTGTTATTATGAGTTGTTCTGAATTTTTCTTTAGCCACCGTAGTTTCGTTTTAGATCTGGATTGAATTTATATCTTTGGGAGTAATACAACTCCTATCGATGTAATCAATGCTCATCTAAGGCATAACTTACGGATGGTCGCTTCTAACAAGCCTTATTCTTCGCAATAGCAGACGTTATTCCTTATAATAACCTTTGTTATTGTGAGTATAGAGGTGGGGCGTCACAGCTTGGTATCAGAGCTGAAATTCAGAACAAATTATAATATACACAGAACAGAAACAGAATGGAACATGTGTTACAACTATTCGGAAGTTTATTCGTGCTTTTCTAATCTATTCTTTTCACTTTAACATGTGGAGTACGTCTAGGAATAAATTATATATTCCGTAGTATTCCATTTGTTAAATTTCTTATCAATTGAGTATTGTTTAACTGATCTTTACCTTCTCTTGTCTCTCAGCTCATGGCTGGAAGAGGTAGAGGGAAGCGTTCTTCTACAGGCCCGTCTAGTGATTCTCATCCGGACGGTGTCTGTATGTCAGCTGATCAGTTTATGGAGCTATTTCGGAGTACACAGCCTCCTGTTGCTACTCCCGCAGCTCCTGGTCCGAAGTCTGCCTTCGCTCGCATGTCTGGTGATTATTCCCGCCTTGGAGGTCAGCCTTTCAAGGGATCGGAAAGTGTTATGGAGGTTCAGACTTGGTTGCGCACTTGTGAGCGCATATTTTCTCGGATGGATCTTTCGGATCATCATCGCGTTCTCGTGGCATCTAGTATGTTGCAAGAGCGTGCGCTTGATTGGTATGAGCTCTTTATTTCACAAGTGGATGAGTCCACTCTCTCTTGGGATCAGTTTAAGGAACGATTCGAACTTAAGTTCGTTCCTGAATCGGAAAAGGCTAATCTTGCTCGTAGTTTCCTTGAGTTGAAGCAAGGAAAGTTATCTGTTTCTGATTATGTTGCATCTTTTGAGGCCTTGTCCAAGTACGGAGTTGAATTCATTAACACTCCGCGTAAAAAGAATCTTCGGTTTGTTGAGGGTTTGAAGAAGTATTTGAAGAAGGTTCTTTTGCTTCAGCTTAAGCTCTCTTTTGAGGAGCTTGTTGATTCAGCTCTTTGTCTTGAAGCTGTTGAAAAGGAACGTGATAGTGGAGATGATGTTGAGGTTGCTAAGAACCCCAACAAGAAGAGGTTCCCATTTCGTAAGCCATATTCTAATCAGAAGAAGAAGAAGCAAGCTGCCTCTAGTTCTCAGCCTAGTAGTGCACCTTCTGTTCAGAGGGCGTGCTATAATTGTGGTTCTTTGGATCATCTACTCCGCAATTGTCCTAAGCCTCTCGCATGTCGTTATTGCAAGAAGGAAGGTCATTGGGTTTCTGATTGTCCTATTGCTCCTAAGGATTTCAAATCTGGGAAGCTTAATGTTGCTAAAGCTTCTGGTGATTCTTCTCAGCCCAAAGGTATTACTCCTTCTGTTTTGGAAGGTTTCATTTTATTTCATGGCCATTCTATTAGAGTTCTTTTCGATACGGGTGCATCACATTCATTCGTGTCGAAGGAGCTAGTTGATACTATTCATTTGGATGTTATTACTCTTTGCGACCCTTTGAGGATCGTAAATCCTATTGGTGGATCCGCTACTCTTGGTTTGTTGTGTAGTGATGTTGAGATTATTCTTTGTGGTTTCTCCTTTCATGCGAATCTGCATGTTATGGATCATCTTGATTTTGATATGATATTGGGCATGGATTGGCTCGTCCGTTATGAAGTTCAAATTCTATGTCCCGAAAGAACTTTGTATCTCAAGCATCCCGATGCTAGAGAGCAATTATCTATTATATTTCGAAGCATGGACCATGATTCGAATGCGTTCATTTCTTCCCTAGAATCTGAGGAGGACATAGATAATATTCCAGTTGTTTGTGTTTTTTCTGATGTTTTCGAGCCTATTTCTAGATTGCCGCCAAAAAGGGCAATAGAGTTCTGTATAGATCTTATCTCCGGTGCACATCCTGTCAGTCGTCCTTCCACAAGGATGTCTGCTAAGGAAAATGAGGAACTCAAGCAACAATTATCTGAGTTGGAAGCCAAGCATTTTATTCGTTCTAGCTCGTCTCCTTGGGCTGCCGCCGCTGTCTTCGTTAAGAAGCCAGATGGTACTCTTAGGCTTTGCATTGATTACCGCAAGCTTAACGAGCTTACTATCAAAAATAGGTATCCATTACCTAGGATCGATGACATGTTCGATCAATTAAGTGGCGCTAAAGTTTTCTCCCAACTAGATCTTGCTACTGGTTTTCATCAGTTACGAGTGGCGGAAGATAGCATTCCTCTTACCGCATTCCGTACTCGTTATGGTTCTTACGAATGGCTTGTTATGCCGTTCGGTTTGACGAACGCTCCGGCGTATTTTGTTGATCTTATGAATCGGATATTCCGGGAATATCTCGATAAGTTCGTCTTGGTTTTCATTGATGATATTCTTATTTATTCCAAATCTGAAGCCGACCATATTCAGCATTTGGAGATTGTTTTGAGCACTCTTTGTCAGCATCAGCTTTATGCCAAATTCTCCAAGTGTCACTTCTGGGAGAATAAGGTGAAGTTTCTCGGTCACATTGTTTCTTCCGATGGTATCTCTGTCGATCCTGCCAAGATCGAATCTATTCAGAATTGGAAGAGGCCCGAGACTGTTACTGAGATCCGTAGTTTCCTTGGATTGGCGGGTTACTATCGCCGATTTATTAAGGACTTTTCTCGTATTGCTTTACCGCTTACCACTCTCACGAGAAAAGCTGTTCCTTTTATTTGGTCGGATAAGTGTGAGAATTCTTTCTTGAAGTTAAAGGATCTTCTTACTCATGCTCCAATATTAGTGGTTCCTGAAGGGAATCGTGATCTTGTTGTTTATACCGATGCCAGTGGTTTTGGGCTCGGTGCTGTTCTTATGCAGAAAGATAGAGTAGTTGCTTATGCTTCTAGGCAGCTAAAGCCTAACGAAATTCGTTATGCTACCCACGATCTGGAATTAGCCGCCATTGTCTTTGCTTTGAAGATTTGGCGACATTATCTTTTGGGCGAGCATTTTATTCTCTATACTGATCACAAGTCTCTGAAGTATTTATTTACTCAGAAAGAGCTTAATATGAGGCAACAGCGTTGGCTCGAATTTCTTGCTTCATATGATTTCGATATTCAGTATACCCCTGGTAAGGGTAATCGTGTCGCTGATGCGCTTAGTCGCAAGCAGCAGGCTGTTGTTTCCATGATGCTAGCAGAGTGGAATATTTTGGAAGCTTTATCTCTTTGTGATATTAGAGACCGTCCTTCAGTTTCTGATTCTCCCGTGCTTTTATTTAGCATGGAAGCCCGTCCTAGCTTATTGGATCGCATTGCCGATGCCCAGAAGTGTGATCCACATGTTGCTTATCTTATCCAGAGTTGTAAATCAGAATCTCGCAGTGCTGATCTAAAGGATTTCGATATCGATGTTCATGGTTGCATTCGAAAGAAGGGTAGATTGATCGTGCCTAATATCTCTAATCTTAGAAATGACATTCTTGAGGACTGTCATCGTTCTAAGTATACTATCCATCCGGGTAGTAATAAGATGTATGCTGATATGAAACGCTTATACTATTGGGAGGGTATGAAGCGTGATATTGCAAGTTATGTAAGTCGTTGCTTGACTTGTCAACTTGTTAAAGCAGAACACCAACGTCCCAGTGGTCTTTTGCAGCCTCTTGAGATTCCCTTATGGAAATGGGATCAGATTTCCATGGACTTCATTAATGGTCTACCTCGTTCGAGGTCGGGCCACACTAGTATTTGGGTGATTGTTGACCAATTGACTAAATCAGCCCATTTTATTCCTATCAAGTCCAATCGGACTGCTCCTTTATTGGTAAAGCTGTTTATTAAAGAAGTCGTTCGACTTCATGGAGTGCCTAGTTCTATTATTAGTGACAGAGATCCACTTTTCACTAGTGGTTTCTGGCAGAGCCTTCAGAAAGCTTTAGGCACTAAGCTCAATCTCAGTACAGCTTATCATCCACAGTCTGACGGTCAGACTGAAAGGGTGAATCAGGTTTTAGAGGATCTCCTTCGAGCTTGCATTCTTGATTTTGGTGGTAGTTGGGAAGACCACTTACCTCTTGTTGAATTTTCATATAACAACAGTTTTCAATCCAGTATCGGTATGGCTCCATTCGAAGCTCTTTACGGAAGGCTGTGTCGATCACCATCTTGTTGGTTGGAATCGGGGGAAAAGCTAGTTCTCGGCCCCGATTATATTCGGGATTCTTCTGAGAGGATTGATATTATCCGACAGAGAATGAAGGAGGCTCAGAATAGGCAGAAATCTTATGCCGATCACCGTAGAAAGCCTTTGGAATTTTCTGTTGGCGATCTTGTATTCATTCGTGTTTCCCCGATGAAGGGTGTAGTGCGTTTTAGTAGATCCGGGAAATTGGCTCCTCGTTATATTGGACCGTTTCCTATTACGGAACGTATTGGCCCTGTTGCTTATCGTGTATCGTTACCTGTTCAGTTTTCGGGAATTCACGACGTTTTTCATGTATCTCAGCTTCGTCGATGTCTTCGAGATTCAGATATTATTATTGATCCTCCTATGTTGCAAGATCTTGAGATCTCACCCGACCTGTCTATTGTTCAAAATCCTATTCGTGTGCTTGCTACGGAGGTGAAACGCCTTCGGAACAAAGAAGTTCCGCTCGTAAAGATTCAATGGTCCGCAAACCCCAAGGATTGCACTTGGGAAACCAGAGAATTCATCGAGCGTTCTTATCCCGGTTTTCTCTCCTCTTCGGGTGGGGGTGAGCATTATTATCTATCTTTTCTGTTTTAAATCTTTGTTGCGATGAACTATTTGTGAAATTGACTGCTTCTAGTATGAAAATTGCGGGGACGCAATTTTTATAAGGGGGGGAGTCTGTAACGACCGTGATTTTATTACGTCGAAATAAACATTCTGAAAATTGGTAACGACCGTGATTTTTGAGTTACGGTCGGAGTAAATATTTTAAATAAATTTTTTTCTAAATTTTGAAAGAAAAAAAAAATCTGTTACCAAGTCAGTTGAGATGTGTTATGTGTGCACTACCTTCGCGTGTGACATGCTTTGCCGTCTGGTGTAATCAAATGTGAAAATTCTTACAGTCACATTTTTCCAAAACCTTGAACACATTCTTTCAGTTTGCAATTTTCATTGCTAAACATCTTCAATTGCCGAGGCAAGCATGTAATAAAGTCAGTTCTAAACACTTGCACTGTTCTAGCAGTAAAAGAAAATGCTCACGTCCTTGTAGCAAAGCAAAGTGTGAACATTTTTTTAATTGGATTATCTTATCATATTCAACTGACACTAGCTATGTCGTGTAGCCGTGCACTATTATTGCAAACGCACGTTTGCATTTAATGAAAGTGTACAAAACACTTTTTCAACACTCATCACTCTTGACTATTCTCAGCATTGAAGAGTAAAGTAAATCTTTGCAATATTTTCGCTCATTTTAGATCTTGAGATAATGCATTAATGGCAACCTCCACATTCTTGTTTGCTTCCCTCTCAGATTCTAATTGAATTCAAAGCAAGTTAAGGTGAGTACAAAGACTCACGCCTCTTAATTTATTCTGAATTACATGTTTTGCGTGGAAAGTTACTGCCAAATTTTGCTTTCATTTTTAATATACTCCGTGTATGCTCATGAAATTTTTGCAAAGTAGCATGGTCCAGGATATCAATGCATTAACTAAATTTGATACAACAAAAAAAAAAAATATTCACGTGAATGCTAGAAGTATATAAAAGCTTCAGTATTGCCCAGTTTTCTTTCTATTCATTTTCGTACACAAGCTGAGGTAAAAAGTTTATCTTGTGTGCCAACTTGTTTTATAGAATTCTTGTGCCAATAGCTCGGCCTGGCGTGTAATACATATTTGCTTGCATTGCCTGGCATATATATGCTATTGCGTGTCACTTTGTAGTGTGAAATGTACTCAGAACCATGTTTCAGTGCATACGTGCATACTAGGTCTCATTGCGTGTTATACATGTAATTACATCATGTTCATGTGCATTCATTTATATTCATGCCCAGACTCGCATATACTGGTTTTGTTATGGTAGAAATATTAAAAGGTCTGGCACATAATTGCTTTTCACGTAAGCAAGTACTTAGAAATGTTGGAATGCTCACCACTAAGTTGCATACGTGAGCCACTTTTTTTTTAATATTGAAATGTTTATCATTTAGTTCACCTCCTAGCTACATACACATGCAAGCATAATTACAATATTGAAATATTCCCACCTGGCCGTGCGTGTGCATGCATTTCATTTTATTGAAATGTTCATTTTGTTACCCACTGGAGCAAACTCTTTGCAATAGTGAAATGTTGACCATTCAATGCACACGTGAGCAAGCATATTGGTAATATTGGAATGTTCATCACCTAGCTACATGTGTATGCAAGCAATTTGCATCAGTCAACTTCATATTTCATGCTTGAAATTTTTAGGGAAGTCCGTTATTAAATTTACGTTGAACTGGTATTACGTTTTAAAGCGTATTTTTCTTCCGTTATTTTGTAACGGAATTTATGCGCCGGTACCATATTTTGATGCGTATGGCTTTGATGATATTTTTGATGAATGAAAATTCACTGTTATTTTAACATCAGTAACCATTAATTTAAAGTGACTTTTCAAGCGGTTATCCCACAACGCTGATTTGGTATCCGTTTTGACGGTGTTTTGTGACACGCAATTTCTTCGTCGAGATTGTTACAGTTATTACTATTTTAATCACGTGTTTTAAAAATCGTTTTAAAATAAAATTGTTTTCAAAATTTTACAGTTTACGCTTTCGAAAGAATGAGGAAGCGATTTAAACGCTTCAGCAAAATTGAGGACTATGAACCCTCACTTTTACTGATTCGCTTAATTCCGGACTTGTCCGTTTGAGAACGTAAAATGTTATTTATTTAAAATACACAATTTTGCACTTTCAAGGAAACGATGAAGAGATTTAAACGATTTAGCAAAAGTGCGGAATATGGAACCAAACTTTTACTATTTCGGTTAATTCCGGACTCGTTAATTGAAACATTTGATGATTTTGATGATTTCGTGTGCTTTCGAGCCACTATGATGGACCTTCGGGTCATATGATGGACCTTCGGGTCAAATACCAGTACTAGACCTTCGGGTCATATGATGGACCTTCGGGTCAAATACCAGTACTAGACCTTCGGGTCATATGTTGGACCTTCGGGTCATTTGTTGGGCGCCAAAATTATGATGACAGTACTTGGTAGGCTTCGGCCATATGAGATGCACGTGCGGCGTAGCTTAGACTCGCCATATGATGGGATCGATCCACTTTTCTGTTGATTTTCTAGTTATCTATTTTTGATTTCTAGATTTTGTGAATTGTTGTTTTGAATTCAATTGTGAATTTAAAAGTTGATTTTGATGGAGTTTGATGTGATTTCTTCATTCAATTATGTCGATTTCTTATGTTGAATAGTCTCATTCGAGATTATTATTATTTTGATTTATGTTGTTTATGATGCATTCACTTCTAAGAATAAATTAGACTGATCCGTTTATTATTTTCTTTTAAATAATACTCGGGTCAGACCGAGCTATTTCAGGGTAGTCGACATATCTGGTTCTGTAGCAGCTTCAGCTTTTGGGATTCGCATCATCTTTTGTCTAGCCTTCGAGGAGTTCTTTTGGTTATTTGACTCTCAGCTTATATATGTTGGTATCTTTGTATATGTGTATTTAGTTCATGTGAACTATCGACTGTCGTAGCATGTATTCCATACTTGTCTTCCGCTATATATCTGATATTTCTGTTCTGATGTGCTTATACTATCAGTGATGTTGTTATTATGAGTTGTTCTGAATTTTTCTTTAGCCACCGTAGTTTCGTTTTAGATCTGGATTGAATTTATATCTTTGGGAGTAATACAACTCCTATCGATGTAATCAATGCTCATCTAAGGCATAACGTACGGATGATCGCTTCTAACAAGCCTTATTCTTCGCAATAGCAGACGTTATTCCTTATAATAACCTTTGTTATTGTGAGTATAGAGGTGGGGCGTCACAATAACCGAGTTTGAATTAGACTGACCCGTGTATTATTTTCTTTTGAATGTAATACTCGGGTCAGACCGAGTATTTTGCAGCTTGATGATTTTCGGGCAGCGAAGTTAGAGAGAGGGGGGAACGCTCACTTTAGTTCAGGGATTTTGTACTTAAGGAAATATTCCGCTGTATAAAGTTAATTCATTGTATAAACTCTGATATATGTAAAAAAAATCATTTTTGTGAAATATTATTATTCTGTGTTTCTGTGGCTGATTCTGTTTAAACTCTATAAACTAAATAACAATCCGTCATTTTGAACGTTTCAAGTTGGTTCAATTACCGACTGGGGGCGGTCAGAAGGGCAGGATGTTACAAAAGTGGTATCAGAGCTTTGGTTTATACAAAGCTTAGTTTATGATGTTTAATATGAATAGTCACTAGGATCACTTTAAATAAAACGTTTTTCAAATCCAAAGAAATATAAAACTTGTTTTTTTTTGAAAAAAATAAAAGGTATTTTGAAAATTCAAATCTTTTTCGAAAATTACCCTCTCTAAATTTAGGTTTACGATAGTTTCTCTTCGGTAAGGTCTCCTTAGATTTGAGTCCCGATCATTTGAAAAAAAAACCATTATCGAATTGCTGAGATATATGAAAAATTAAAGTTAAGTGAATTAATGAATTGGTTTAAATCAAATATTTTGAATATCTCCAAAGTAATAATTGGGAAATAAAATGACATGTCAATTTAGTTATAGCCAAGGGGATCGTTAAACTATAACTTGGGATTTTGAATTATTATAAACAGTTTATATAAAAGATTTATAAAATTGATATTTTATAAGTTAAAGATATTGGAATTATAAAACGAGCTTTTGTAAGTGTTAAAATAAAGTTGTACCTAGTTTTATAAGTAAATAAGAATTTTAGATTTATAAATTAATGACGATATAAAAGAATTTATTTGTGAATAAATGGATTATAAGTAATTTAATTACAAGTTGGATTCGACATGTAAATGAAATATAAGTAGAATTGGTTATTAAAGGAGATTTATAAATCGAAGTAGTTATGAAATAGAAATGGAATTTATAAACGTTGTTTTATAAACCCGTAATCAAATAAATTTGATAGGTAAACATAGAAATTATTAAAGGAATTATATCCACGATTTGAGACTGTGGAAAATCCTTTAATTAAATATGTGGAAGTGTTGAACTTGGTAAACGATGTATATCCACGATTTTGGACAGTGGATAATCTTTTGATAAAAGTGTAGAAATGCTGAATTGGGTAAATAAGGTATATTCACGATTTTGGACAGTGAATATATTATTGAATAAACGGGTATGATTTGGAGAAGTGAAATTTAAAAGAATGAAGTTAATTGTTTTAAAAGATGTTTTAAAATGTGTTAAGGATCGAAACCATAGATTTCAACATTCATTGTTGAAATAGACGTTTTCGAGAGAAATAAAAGGAAATGGTGGACTATAACACTGTTGTTATAGTAAATGGTTTCCGAAAGGAAATTTATTATATAGTATTGGGATTTATATATCTATCTTAAATTCGAATCCCTATACTAGTGATTTTGAGTTGTCGTAACAATGTTTTACGCAACATTCGTTTTGACTCAAATAAATGTGTTTAAAAGAACGCTTTCTTTAAAGAATGAAATATATACTTAATTATGATTTAAGTATATTGAATATTTTCCAAGTGTTGAAAATAAATGGATTTGTGAATTACTTATTATTAAATAAGTATGGAAATGTTTTCCAATATGAAATGAAAGGTTTGAAATTTTATCTTTTAAAGATAAATTGAAAAGTGAATATTTAAATTTGTTTCAAATGATTAAGTGTGGAAAATTATATATATCTTGTAAAGATATTTATGGGAAATTTGAACAATTAGTTCAACTTGAAATTTTTCAAAAAAATTGAATCTTGAGTTAAATTGAGTTTAACCTCGACACCAAAAACAATATAAGTTGAGTTTTGAATTTCGGATAGTCGATTTGGATTGTATGTCTAACATGGTGAATTGATGTCATAGCAATTGATCTCTATTAAATATATATCTGTGGTGGCGGAGAATTTATTCTCTTAGCTATATACACCCTTCTCTGAGATGTACGAGCTCAGAGGTTATATATCGGTAGACATCAATTATGTGTTGAGAATTGACGATGTAACGTGAAATCCAAATCGAATGTGAAGTCGATAATAAATTGAATTATGAATGTGAATTGGGTTTGAGATAACCTTAAAATTCCAAATCGACTTAGAGGAAAATTTTCGGTAATGAGATGGAAAATTTAGGAATCCTCTATTTGTTATGGGTATGGGATATTGTGGTTTTCGGAACTTATATATGAGAATGTAGTAAATTCGAAAACCATCAGTTTGGAAAGTAATTGTTATGGAAATCCTATGTAAGTTTACATAGGTATGATATGTACAAAATGTGAAATGAAGTACTATATCTATATGACATTATGTTTTCTAAACTGAGGATGTGGAAAAGTACCTTCCATTAAAAATTTGTGAAGGTGTTGGAACTCGATATGAGTGTCCATTTGAAATTCGTAGCTACGTAGAATTTCCATAAGTTGGAGTGTCCATTTGGATTAGAATCCCTCGTGATAGTATCATGTTGATGGGATCATGTTGATTGATGATGATGTATGCTAGCATAATTTGAGGGGCGTGATGCCTACAGTTACAAGCGATTCCACTGGGATAGTGGCGCAACCGCTGTGTAAACTGCAATCTAGATGCCAAAGCGAAATTTGAGGGGCGAGACGCCTACGGTCATAAGCGATTCTACTGGGATAGTAGCGTAACCGCCGTGTGAACTGCGATCTATGGCAACAACCATGGCGAAATTCAAGAGATGTGAAATCTACAGATTACAAGCGATTCTACTGGGATAGTAGCGTAACCGCCGAGTAACTGTGATCCATGGGGGAACGTGCTTTCCATATCCATTTTTAAAATATTTTTAAGTATTTTCACTAGGAGTTGAAGCAAGTATAATTAGTACTTGGAGATTTTTAGTCCTGCGCCTGGCCAGCGTATGCCTAATGTCTGTAAGAACGACGATAGACTTGTTAAACTTCGAGTTAGTAAGTATTTTCCAAACTTTAAATAGCAAATCAATAGTCTGAAATTAAAATTACATAATTCCAACCTAATAAACTAAGGAAGAAAATCTTTAAAATGTCTTGAAGGTCCACAGCTTTGGAAAAGATATAATATGCAAATTTCTAACATGAAGAATTTCAAGTTTAAATCTGAGTTTTGTAAGTCGAAAATTTTGGTAAAAGGCTTTTGCGTCTTGATTGTAGAAATCAATGAACAAAAGGAGATAATGAACAAAGCTAGTGAGATAAAACAAATGGAATGAATCCTAAACTTATTTATTTCTAATAAGTTTCGAGCTTGGTAAAATTGTGTAGGGTATAATAATCGGTGAGATTTTAACAATTATTTTTCCTAACTTATAATTTCGGGACGAAATTCTTTTAAGGGGGGAAGATTGTAACGACCCTGAATTTTGAAAATTTTAAATTGGAAATATTTAATTAATTTTAAATATTTGAATGATGATTTAATTTGAATTCCCAATATAACTATGAATTTGGCGATTAAATTTTAGAATTTAATCTATTGAAAGTTAAATAAAAAAAATTTGAATATTCAATTTTAAGCTGATTAAAAATAATTTAAAAGCTTAGAAAATTCACATTGATAATACTGAAGATAATAGAAGCTTCAGAATTGAATTTGAAAGTGATTTGATCAGTTTTGAAATTTTATCGTTTAAATTGAATTTAAAAATAGCCTTCCGAGGCACAATCTCGGAATTTGACGAAACCAGTTCCATTGGGTCCGTAATATTGAATTATTACCGGATTTCAAATTTCGTATTTATCGGTGTTGTTTTGTGAGCATACGACACCTAAACGCGTTGAAATTTATGTCCAAAAAAAAAGAAATTGAATTCAAAAATTAAAAAAAAGAAAAAGAAAAAGAAAATAAAATAATATGATAATCTTTTTATCAGCTACGTCTAAAATCACACCATAACTCACGCCCAAAATCACGCACCCTTCACTTCAAAGCATGGCCGATACCCTTCCTCCATCATTTCAAACCAAAAAAAATCAAACGAAAATAAATTTAATGGCTGCTCGTCCTCGTGTTCGTTCGCCCGTTCCTTTTCGTCCTTCGATCCAAATTAGGGCTTGTTCGTTCACTCGTCTTCAAAAATTTGGGCTTTTCAAAATCGAAGGTGGCGACCTCAGCAGTTCGATCGATTTGATTCCTTCGCCTCGCTCGCGACCGCTTCAAGCTAAGGTGAGTGACCCTCGCATCTAATTCGTACCTCGTGCTTATTTTTAAGGTTCGAATTCTGTGTTTTTCATTCGTATAAAAAATTTGGTGAATTTGTTTGTTGATTTTTATTGACTTCGGTCCCATTGATTTGTTAAATTGGGTTGCTGTGATGATGATTTTTCGGGTTCACTTGTTTTTCGAATTTCTGGCAATTGATTCTTTTTGTTGACTTCGACATTGCTCGACCTCGTGTAGTTGAGCTTTGTTCGAACTTACTACCACCGTTATGATTCTCTGGCATTTTGTCCATTTCGTAAAAAAAACTGTTACTTGATACCACGTTCCCAATTCGTGACTGGGTCAATTTACTTGGCCACCATAGTTCTAATTGGAACTATGCAGATGTTGATTTCGATCGCTGTTTTCATTGACTTTACTGTGATGATAATTTCATTTTTGTCTTCGGTTACACCTTGCTTTGACTTTGGCCAAGACTACTTTGGCTTGGTTAGTTATTTTCTTTATTGGCATAGTTTTCAAAACTGACTTTGATGATGAACTGCATATTTATTTTTGGCTTTGAAACATTTTCAATGCTCGGCCCACTGTAGTTCCATTATCTCTGTGGCATTGCTTCATATATATATATATATATATATATATATATATATATATATATATATATATATATATATCCATTCATGTTTGTACATACACGATTGATTGTTACCCTGTTTTGAGTTTATATCTTTATAAGATATGCCTTGTGAATAATGAATAATCTTTGAATGCAGGCTGTTATCATATACACTGTCGTTTTGAGTTTTCCCCATGTCTTGTTTTGATTTAAAAATCATGCTCTTTGATATACTGGTTTGTTGTAAGATTAGAGTCAAGACAATATTGGTTGTTATATTCTAAACTAAAGGTTAAACCTATATTTGAGTTAAAAAAAAATCAGTTAGATCATATCTCTGGAAAAACAAATCAAAGAAACTGATTTAAGTTTTTTTTTAAACCCAAATTTGCCCAGAGTTTTCTAAAACAAAGTTTAAATATATATAAGTCACTGTTATACTTAAGTTACCATTTTGCTGATCCATTTCTTAGTAAAGTATGATCAGTTTGGTTGTGAAGATTTGTTCAACCTGGTTTGTTCATTGTCTTGCATACATTTACATAAGTGTGCATGTTTTACTGCACTGTTTAATCTTACCTGTTACTCTTGCAGTATATTGATATTCATGTCTGCACTTTGATCATATATGTTTTTTGCATTTCCAGTTCCATTTAGTTGACTCTGTTTCAACTTCACTTCATGTATATACTACTTGGTTGTCATTGTATATGCTGGATATTCACTTGGTCTTGTTGTGTTGTCTCTGTTGCCACTCTGATCTGGTCTGCAATACTTGAAGTGGTCACTGACCTGAGTCTTGCTGCATTGGTTATCTCACTTGATTTTTGTTGAGCTTGTCACCGTGTTGCACTTGCTTGACCTAGTATGGTAGTTGTATATTTGTTGTGCCCTTGAATTCATGTGGTGGCTACATTTTTGTTGCAGTTTTGCCCTTGAATACTTGTGGTGGTTGTAGTTCTTTTGTTGCAGTGATATTCCTTTCATTTTGATATACTCTATATTGCCACTGCCTGATGGTTTCGAACCTGTAGCTTTTGAGTTTACTTGTTCGTTGAATTGTTGTATCACTTTCTCGTATTTATGTGTTGTGGTGCCATACCTCTGGTGCCCTCACCCTCCTTCTATTTTGTAGTTGTACCACTGCTTTGTGCTTTGGTGCTGCAGTTGCGTTGAGTCACTGACTTGAACTTTGCATTATTGTTTATGGTTTGGCTTTGCAGTTTCATTTTGTATAAAGTTTTGCACTTGTTGAAGTGTGCAGTTTTGAGTTGTTTGGATTTATTCTACTAGTTGCTATTAGCTTTGGCTTGTGGTCTTTGCTTGTTAAGGCTGCTGCTCGTATGCTCTAACCTGAGGCATATTGCCTGACCATTCAGTTTGCATACATGTTATATCTTTGTTCATGTCTCTCTTTTAGGTTGTGATTCACTTGCAATGCTGAGTTTGTCCTTTGTGTTTGTTGTACATATGAAGTTAATTCATATGTATGCTAAACATTGCTTCTCAGTGACATTACTTGCATTCATATGCTTAAATGTTTTGGGTTGTTGCCGTGTTGACTTTGGCCTGCTGTTTCAATAGCCGCGGCATTGATATTTGAAGTGTTGCATATCTGTTGCCTTGGTTCTGACCAAGTTGCACTATAATCTGGTTTGGGTTTAAGCATCACTGATCTTATATACATTGGATTTGTTTTTCTAATTATACTTGAGTTGAATCCAGCTGAAACGCTCGGGTTTGACCTTGTACTCGTTTGGAACTTCCGTTGATCTTTTGTGCATTTCATACTGTAGTGGCACGCGTGTACTGCAGCCACACCATTTTGTTTTTGTTGGTATTCCTTTTGCTTTTGATGCGTTGATCTTTTGGGTACATCATCACTATAGTGGCAAGGCAATGCACGCGTGCGTGTACTGCAGCCACACAGATTTAACGTTTTAAATGTGGCAAGGCCGTACACGCGTGCGTGTACTGCAGCCCTGCTAGATCTGATGTTTTAATAGATGTTTTCTATAGCTAGAATTGTTTTATGTTGCCAATTCAATATGTTTTGAATCGTATTTTGATTTGGTTTAAATTTGATGATTTTGTTGTAAACTGTCGTTTAGGCAATTATGTTGTTTTCTAAATTATCTTCATTGACAATCCTTTCATACATCTTCATTGATCATTTGAACCTACTGATTTGTTGTTAAACACTGTTAAGTCTTATATTTACCGTTATCCGATTTCTTTATAAAAAGGATCGGATAGGTGAATTTATTTTGACTGTCGTCTAATTGTTATTTAATAATTATTCCTTCTGTGCATTAATAACTGAGTTTGAATTAGACTGACCCGTGTATTATTTTCTTTTGAATGTAATACTCGGGTCAGACCGAGTATTTTGCAGCTTGAAGATTTTCGGGCAGTGAAGTTAGAGAGAGAGGGGGGAACGCTCACTTTAGTTCAGGGATTTTGTACTTAAAGAAATATTCCGCTGTATAAAGTTAATTCATTGTATAAACTCTAAAATATGTAAAAAAAATCATTTTTGTGAAATATTATTATTCTGTGTTTCTGTGGCTGATTCTGTTTAAACTCTATAAACTAAATAACAGTCTGTCATTTTGAACGTTTCAAGTTGGTTTAATCACCGACAGGGGGCGGTCAGAAGGGCGGGATGTTACAGTAAATTTATCAACAAAGTTTGATAATGGTATTAATAAAAACTTCAAAAAAATTACAATTCCAAAGTATATGCTTTCACCTTCATATAACAACAAACCAAAAATAGAAGGTTCAGCCTTCTGGTGCTGCATCTGCTCCCGGTCTGCCTTATCCCTCTATTGTTTGGGATGATGATGAGAGGTGTTGGGTTGATCACATTTCTGACACGAGATTTAACCCCTTGGACGATTCTTTCTTTAGATCTGTTTTTGGTGATCATCTTGACCTTAGATGCCTTTATTATAGACCGTCCGGTGACTCATTAGCTCTTGTCTTGGACGGTTATTTTTCGAGATCGAAATCTATTTTGCTTGCTGATTTATCTTGGGATCGTTCCTTTGTGTACTCTTCTGATTCTGTGGCTTATGATCCTTGTCTTTGTCTTGCTTCCCATTTCTGCCCCTATGCTGGTCTGTTGGGGAATGTCCATTTGGAGTCTTCTCAGGATTTAGCGGATGATGGTGATGCTACATCTTCGGAGGAGTAGTTGTTTTCGATATTCATATAGTAGTTGTGATATGTCTATCACACTCCTATGCTGTATTCTTTCTTTTTCATAGTAGTTAATGTGACGACCCGTAAATCTGTACCCCTTAAATCGACACTATTCTACCTCTGTTAACTCAAGTAGCACAGAAATACGAACCATTTAGGTTTAAGAAGAAAAGATAGAAGAAGAAGAAGCTAAACAATGTCAGAATCTCACTGTCGCACCGGAATAAAATATAATAGTAAATATAGAACTTACACAAAAATGAAATCTATAACTGTTTTATACATCATATCACCAGAGTATCTCATACATCAACCAATACCAATCAGACATACCATACAATTACAGCAGCGGAATATATATATATATATATAGATAATACGTCTCGGACTCCAGCTCCTCTGCTGCTCCAAAGCATCATGTCCTGTACATATAATACACGGTCTGCCCCGAGCATTATAATGAAATAACACCCGAGTCAGTCTGGAATACCAGCTGATAATAATAATGCATCCAAATTGATTATTAAAGTTTCAAAAATCTTTTGAAAACAAAAGCATCTCGAAAGACCACGCTACAAATAAACATGTCGAGTTTTTACCTTACGATAGCTAAAAATCTTTTTATAGAATCCTCTGATATTATAATAGAGTCTATTTACAAATACTTATAAAATAGCCGAAATTGTTACATGATTAAATTCCAGCTACTAGCCACAGAGTGGGTAATACAAACAAAACTCGTACAAGGCTCGTAGGGAGAATGTATTTCCAATAATGACTAGGCACTGGGTACCACCTATCACAGTACGGGGCCTAGATCACCGTACCGAGGAGCATGCCCGCTCCCCTGCAACACAAGGCCGGACCCATCGCTTACTAGACAGTTCCGAATAAGATAACCACTCTGTTGGCGCGACCAACCGCCCACTAAGCCGAAATAAAAAGGGACATCTAGACAGGGATGACCTTACTCTCCAGTGGGGGCTACCCATGAAGCCTTGCTGCATATCCCCTGATTTTAAGTCATTCCCATTTGATGAGGCTTGAGGCTAAGCGTTACCTTTTAGAACGTTTCACTTAGAATGGCCATCGCCCACTTGACGATGTTTCGCAATCATTCATCCATACAAGTCCGTCCTGGGTTCGAACAGAACCGAAGGCACTACTCCTACTACATCCATTTTGGAAATATCCTCAAGATTAGTAGCGGTGTAACAACCCGTATATTTGGACCATTTAAATTGACAATAATCCTCACATGTCAATTTAAATAATACAAAACACGAATCATTATGGGATTATAAATACATAAATGTAAATGAGAATCAATACAACATCACAGTCACAGAACAGTCACAGAATAATGCAGCGGAAATACATCGTCATAATAGCAGTTCATGAAGCTACTACATATAGTACAACAATGTCTATACAAAAGGTGACTGCAAGGAAATACAAAAATGTCCAACAGACACGGACGTCAAAATAGAAAGATAAAGATAAATGCTAAGTCTTCAGCATCTTCAACCAACCTTGATCAGCAAACTGGATAGCTTCAGACTGACCCGAGCATATACAAAAAGAAACACTCGAGTCAGGACTCAAAATCTTATGCAGGTTAATCAATGCAGGAAATAAAGTTCATAACTCAAAGATGAATAAAATAACATCTCTAAGGATCCGATAAACTATCTATATATACAATAGAATACGGTATGTAGGTAATGTCTAATCAGTAAAATAGAATATTAAAATAGCGTTAAGGCGTTACCATAATTCCCCTTAACACATTTTATATTCCCAAAAGCATATACAAGACCGTAGTTTCCCCAAAACCGGAAGTCACCAGAGGGAAATCCATATACTCAAGGTACAAATCAAAACGTAGTGGTCGCGAATAGGATAATTAGTATGACAAGGTACATGAGGCAATACCAACTAGGATACTAGTAGTTGCGTGATCCGGACTGATGTTGAGCATAGTAGCTACTATCTCAACACCGCGAAACAACACTCCCAATCAAAGGGTGCACCCAAATCGAATCACAAAAGTAATAGATATGGTATCGAAGAAGTGTGTCCGCTAGAGGTGGCGATCCTCAATGGCCCGGCGCGGCTCCTGTTTTAGTCATGTCAGGGGTCATCCAATATCGTTCTCTTTCTTCAGTCAACGCGTTCACCAAACCATCCCCTTCATTCTGGATCAACACTCCGCGTATAATAGTTATTAAAGTAGTTTCGGTATCGACATAGAATATGTCCATATCCGATCCCGGTCTCTTTAATAACTACGTATTTATTACCCGATGGTCGATTAAATTAACGTTTAAACAAATCAAAGTCCAAAAGTCAAGGTGCAAATTTGACTTCCAAAATTTGACATTTCACGATTCAATTTATTTTAGATATTAAAACATATTTCCAAATGACATTTCTCGCTCAAACATTTGAGTTGACGGTTTAAAATTTAGTAATCAAGTTTGATTTAAGGTCCAAAAGTCGCTTATTAAATTTAGTTCAAAACCAATGGATTCAATTTAATGGTAAACTTAGTTAAAATACTAACTCAAGTTCAATTCATGTCACTTTATGTTTATATCCACTGTTATCATATATTCGATTAAATCCACTTTATTAACTAAATCCCCTTTCAAACTTCATTGGATTTTTTTACCGATTCAATTAAATTTCAAATCAAAGAAGTTCATTTTCATATACAAAATCCTGATTTGGTAAATTCATTAATATTTAAAATCCTTTAAATTCAAATTATCCCTAATTTATATTCATTAAATTAGTAAGTCAAAATTTCGTATAACATGATCAATTTATTACCTTAAAGCCTGAGTTTAAAATTAGAGCTAACAGTCTTTAAATCTTTAAATTATTAAATTCCAAAACTTACTTGCTTCTAAATCTTATTTCACTTAAAATTTCAATTCATTTTATCCAATTTGGTAAGTTATTAATCCGCTTCAATTTAAATCCGTTAATTCTATTCCAACTTAAATCCCTAAGTTCGTATTAAGTTTCCAACCAAATTGTTAGGTTCATCTCTTAAATTAAAATATATTTCAATTTCGAAAGCGGTTTTGTTGACCAGTCGGGTTTCTTATTTTATTTTCTATCCTAAGCCAAATTGTTTAAATGGGGTATTTATAATATCAACCCAATATTACTCAATATAAAACAAAGCATAGCAAAGGGAACTTGCAGTGTGATAACTGGGATGGTGTCAAAGTAAATAAACAAGAAATATCAATCAAACACGACAATTTAACAATTTATTAAATAATCCTGAAATAACCGTATTAACTTACATTTGTAGTTAATGCAAATTAATACGATTATTCCTAGAATCTGCACTATCATTTCATGCGAATTAAAGATTATTCCATTTTGATGTCACTTGGTGTCTACATACATTCAATAGTTCAAATGAGGTTAACTCTATTCTAGGCGTCGATTTAGTTAACGTTTAAGGGTCAAAATTCAATATATTTAATACATTTAAATTGTTTAACTATCCTACCAAATTCAACTTCATATTACCTATCGCTTATATTAACGACCAAATTACATAGCAAATTTAGTGTCACAACTATTAACCATAAATCAACATTTATCACAATTTTTCACATTTAAACCTTTAAACAATACATGGCGTCAATTTAGAATTTTAAATTCTAACAATATTAAATTTTAACTTATATATACTATTTACAGTTTAATTCAACAATTTTTAACAATCAATGATTCAACATCCAAATTTATAATAACAACAATTTATCACTTAATTATCATTGCATAATAGATTGAGTCGTGAATAAAATATTCACCTTGCGTGGTTAGAGAAGATGACGAAGCACTAAGACGAATAGATAAGAGGCACAAACAAGCTCGATGCAAAACGACGCAAACTGCAGTTCAACAAATAATTAATCAAAAATTTGTTTACTGCAATATAGATCAATTGAATATGTATAATACCCATACCAAAGCAAAGTGCTAAATAGATTGACAAGTTGAATGGAAGCTTACGTCTCCGAAACAACAGCTGAAACAACACAGTAAAACACTGTATATGAGCAACCAAAATTCAAAGTTATCTGCTGTTACTTAGTATAACAATCATATATATATAATTATATATATTAACGCATATCGCTGCGGCCAGGGCGAGACACAGTGGGCTGGTGGTGCGAAGTGTGGATACGGCAGTGGGGCTCGGTGGCTGCTGACTGGGCAGTGGGTGGGTCGGGCGAAGGCTGGTGGGTTCTGGGCGAGGGCTGGTGGGGTCTGGTCGAGGGCTGGTGGGTTCTGGGCGGGCTGGTGGGGTTCTGGGCTAGGGCTGGTGGGTTCTGGGCGGACTGGTGTGTCTGGACGAGGGCTGGTGGGGGTTCTGGGCGGGCTGGTGGGTTCTGGGCGGGCTGGTGTGTCTGGGCGAGGGCTGGTGGGGGTTCTGGGCGGGCTGGTGGGGGTTCTGGGCGGGCTGGCGGGTTCTGGGCGGGCTGGTGGGGGTTCTGGGCGGGCTGGTGGGTCTGCATGGGTTGAAGGTGGGCTGGTGCATGGACAGTGGAGGGGAGAGTTTCATTTTCTGGAGTTGGGATGGGTAAGTTTCAAGCTGAAGTAAAGAAGAAAATAAAATATATATGAGGAAGGAGAAAGAAGAAGTGCAGAGACGTACCAGAGAATTTTGAGCAATTAATGAACTGAGCAATAAAAGAAAGGCAGAGGGCAGATATATACAGAAGTTCAGAGTCTACAGGTCAATGCAATGATGTTCTCTGCAAAGTGGTGGCTATTGGGTTTCCAAGACAGCTGAGTAGACATAGGACTCCTAGAACTCTGTACAGTGAAGAAAGTTGGGTACCGGTTTGTGCTGTGTAACGGACCGGTTTGCGCTCCGTTAACAATTATAGTTTGCAACGCCGAGCTCCGATTGACACAAATAAATATACCGTTTTGATCAGCGCGTCGAGACGGACACAACGGTATAAAGATATTGATGGTTCGACACCGTTTGCAAAGTGGTAAATCTTATTGAACCATTTGCACGAGCGAACATTTTGGCTAGCAACTAAAAGCGAAATTTGACGAAATGGAATGCGCCGTCAAGTTCAGAATATTTTTCTTATGCAACATTGAGAAAATATTTGAATTCAGACGACAGGAATTTTATACATAAGGTTTAAACTGATATGTAAATGCGACGAGCGTAATTTACTTCAATATTTTTCAACGAAATTTGGCGCACGCCTATGTCTATCTTGACGCATTTCAAATGTGAAGTTTGGATGGCAATGGGAATTGTTTGTGAAAATTCGAATTTCTACATAAAATAAGCGATTTTAAAATTTTAAATTGGGTCTGAATTTCAGGGTCGTTACATTCTCCCTTACTCAAAACTTTTCGTCCCCGAAAAGGAACAAAGGAGAGAGTGGAAGAACAATAAAAGAGGTACGATAGATATGAATAGATTATCGAATAAAGTAAAGAATATAGAATGGAATTCACCTTCAACAAACAATTCTGGATTAGAATCTCGGATACTCTCCTCGGTTTCCCAAGTACAATCACGATCATCGGGACTCCATTGGACTTTGACTAGGCTAACAGTCTTCCTTCTAAGCTGCTTTGTATCCCTATCAACGATACGAAGCGGTCTCCTCTCTATAGTCAAATCCGGCTCAATATCAACCTCATCTAACTGAGCAATAGGAATGGTCATGGATGGATCATGTACAACCTTCCGAAGATGTGAAACATGGAATACGTTGTGCACGCCCTCAACTTTCTCCGGCAGCGCAACTCTGTAGGCTAGTGTACCAATCCTCTCAGTGATAGTGAATGGTCCAACAAATCTAGGAGCGAGCTTCCCTCTACGACCAAATCGAATAACATTTTTCAAAGGTGATACTTTAAGAAAGACCTCATCTCCAACCTGGAATTTTAACTCTCTTCTACGCCTATCGGCATAGCTCTTCTGCCTATCCTGTGCGGTCTTCATCTTCCTTCTGATCTCATTGACCTTCTCGGATGCTTCCATAATCATATCCGGGCCAAGAACTAATCGGTCACCTGGCTCAATCCAACAAGCTGGCGATTTGCATGGCCGTCCATATAAAGCTTCAAACGGTGCCATATCGATACTCGCCTGATTATAAAGATAATTATATTTCAATTCAAATTTTTACTTATTCAAATTGAAAATTTTGGATTACCTGATAGCTGTTATTATAAGTGAATTCAACCAAATGGAGGTGGTCTTCCTAAGATCCACCGAAATCAATAATGCAAGCTCGGAGTAGATCTTTCAAAATCTGATTTACCCTCTCAGTTTGGCCATCTGTTTGAGGATGATAGGCCGTGCTCAGATTCAGTTTAGTGCCCAAGACGTCCTGAAATGCCTTCCAGAATTTACTAGTGAATAAAGGATCTCTATCGCACACAATACTAGATGGAACTCCATGAAGTCTGACGATCTCTCTCATATAAATCTCGGCCAAACTCGAAGCAGTACGAGTGGTCTTAGCAGGAATAAAGTGAGCAGATTTTGTCAACCTATCAACAATCACCCATATACTCTCGTTCCCTTTTCTGGTCCTCGGTAATCCGTCAACGAAGTCCATAGAAATTTGGTCCCATTTCCAACATGGAATCTCTAGGGGTTGAAGTAATCCCGCAGTCTTCAGGTGATCGGCCTTGACTTGCTGGCAAGTGGTGCATCTACTGACATATATGGAAATATCTCTCTTCATCCCACTCCACCAATATAAACGCTTCATATTTCGATACATCTTTGTGACACCAGGATGAAATGAAAGTGATGACTGATGATTCTCTCTAAGCACTTCTTGTCTCAACCCGTCAACATTTGGAACACAAATACGGTTGTCAATCTTCAGAACTCCATTACCATCTATCTGTGCTCCCACTTTACTGTCAGCATTTCCAACTCTACCAAGAACTAACTCCTTCATGCGATAGAGCAAGGTGTCCTCATATTGCTTAGCTTTGATGTGATCCAAAAGAGATGGGGAAATAACCAGCTGAAATAGCATGCCTTCTACAAGATTACAACATGACAATGCTTTGTTACGGCTCAAAGCATCAGCTACAACATTTGCTTTTCCAGGAGTATAATTGATGTCGAGATCATATGAAGCTAAGAATTCGAGCCATCGGACTTGTCTCTGGATCAAATCCTTCTGAGAGAAAATATACCGCAAGGACTTATGATCTGTGAATAATTCAAATTTTGTCCCCAAAAGATGGTGCCTCCATAGTCTCAAAGCAAATACAACTGCAAGAAGCTTTAAATCATGGGTTGTATAGTTTACTTCATGGGTCTTCAACTGACGACCAGCATAAGCAATCACCTTTCCATTTTGCATAAGGACAGCACCTAAACCTTCTCGACATGCATCAGTATAGACAGTTAATCCTTCACTCCCGTCAATTACTGCAAGAACTGGGGCTGAAGTTAACTTACACTTCAACTCATTAAAAGCTGATTCACACTTCTCACTCCAAATAAACTTGACATCCTTCCGAGTTAAAGCAGTAAGTGGGGCAGAAATCCGGGCAAAGTGCTCAATGAATCTGCGATAATAACCAGCTAGGCCCAAAAAGCTACGGATATCAGTAGGAGTTTTAGGAGTCTCCCAATCCTGTAGATAAATTTCAAATTAGAAGGGAATAAGATGAATCGAATAGAATTTATGAATAGAATAGAACTTACATTGATTGCGGCGATCTTAGCTGGATCGACCGAAATCCCATTTTCAGAAACAATATGGCCAAGGAATCGTACTTCATCTCGCCAGAAGTGGCATTTAGAGAACTTGGCTTTAAGCTGATGATTTCGGAGAGTTCCCAGAACATAAGCAAGATGTGTTTCATGCTCTTTCTCATCTTTGTAAAAGACGAGAATATCATCAATGAAAACCAGAACAAACTTGTTAAGGACATCACGGAAGACTATATTCATTAAGTCGACGAAATAAGCAGGTGCGTTGGTCAAACCGAACGGCATAACCAACCATTCATAGAATCCGTTCTCAGTACGGAAAGCTGTCTTATGAATACTATCTTCTGCTACTCTGAGTTGGTGGAACCCAGTGGCTAGATCAAGTTGTGAGAAAACTTTAGCTCCATGGAGCTGATCAAATAAATCATTGATGCGGGGCATCGGATAGCGGTTCTTGAGAGTGCGCTTGTTTAATTCTCGGTAATCAACACACATGCGAAGAGATCCATCAGATTTGGTGACAAAGACGACTGCGGCGTGCCATTCATAACAACTTCTCCTGATCAAACCCTTAGCAAATAGATCATCAATTTGGGCTTTAAGTTCAGCTTTTTCTTTAGGAGCCATCCTTCTGTGAGGGAGAACTACGGAGTAGCTCCGGGAATAAGGTCAATGCGGAAATCGATCTCTCGCTTTGGCGGTAGAGAGTCGACCTCTCCAAATACAACGGGAAATCCCTGAACAATAGGAGTAGTACTAAGGTCATCCGGGTGAGCATCAAGAGAGAATATGAAGCTTCCGGCATATTTTTGAGGTGATTTGCATTCGATGACAAGCGGTAGACCCTTGTCATTGACTAGAGAAACAGATCGAGCTTTGCAAGAAATGATAGCATCGAATTTTCTTAACCAATCAGCACCAAATAAGATGTCAAATGCTTCGAAGCCAAGCACATAAAAATCCCAAGTGAATCGATATCTTCCATACAAAAGCACAACCTCTTTACAAATTCTACTGAGGTTGGCAAGTCCTCCAATAGGGTTGGAGACACATAAGGAAGTAATAGCAAGAGTAGGTTCTAATTTGAGCTTATCACAAAGATCAATAGATATGAAGCTATGAGAAGCACCAGTATCGAATAATACCCGAACAGGTAAATTATGAAATGTAAAAGTACTTCGTAAGGTACCTCGGTCATCCTGAGCAGGTGGTGGAGGTGGTGCAGGAGTGGTGACAGCATATACTCCTGATGGTGTGCCTTTCTTCCTCAATGGGCAATCTCTCTTGAAGTGACCTGGCTGGAGGCAGACATGGCATAAATCATTCCTCATCTGAGAAGGTGGTGGAATAGCAGCTCCGGTGGATGGACAACTATTAGCATAATGGCCCTTCTTATCGCATTTGAAGCAAGTGATCTTAGCAAGGTCGATTGGGCTTTTCTGGGCATATCCTAATCCTGTAGTCTTTTGCCAAGCTTTCTTTTGCTGATCGAAGTTCATCTTCCTCTTTCCGAGCTGGCTGGAAGAGGGCTGAGTAGGAGTGGCCTTAGCAGTAGGTCCCCTAGGCTTTGCCTCATATCTAAGAGCATAATCAACAAGCTCTGTGAAGGTGCAGTGAGTGTGGCCAGTAAGCAAGTCATAATACTCTGGTCTAGCTCCCATAATGAACTTCTCGTTCTTTAGAAGTGGTGTATCGATCAATCCCGGGCCAAACTTGGAGAGTTCGTTGAATTTCCTCTCGTACTCAGAAATAGTCATACTGCCTTGCTTAAGATCCATAAAAGCTCTATAAAGTTGGGTTTTCCAAACAGAGGGCATCCACTGTGCCGAGAAAGTATCCCTAATCAAAAGATAGACTAGATGAGTAACATTTTAAAGATTGAAAGAAGAATTAGACTACGAAATCCAAATAAATTTATACCTAAACTGGGCCCAAGTGATGGTGTTCTCCTCGATACGGGAAGTAACTGTTTCCCACCAATCTTGCGCGGCATCCTGAAGTTGCCACGCAGCAAGCTGACGCTTCTGAGCATCAGTGATCTCCAATCCAGAAAATATCTTCTCTAAGCCTTTGAGCCATTGCCGAGCTTCGATAATGCTCTCGGATCCAGAAAACTTAGTACCTCCTAGCTGTGTATACTCCTTGCCAAGAGTGGTGAATTTGACTGGAGCTGGGGCGGCAAGTGCAGCATGGGCAGGACCATGACCTCTTCCTCCCCTATTGTTTCTTCCGGTGCTCATCCTGAAACATCGAAAGAGATTTAGAACCAAGGATAGAAAATCATATAGCTTGAAGAATATCCAATGAACGAATCAAAGAAGTTTGAATTTTAAAGGATCGGGATATTGAATCGATTCTCCTCATTTTAGGGTATTGCTACCCTATCTCTAATGAGTTTATATAATCCCAAACTAAGGTTTTTAGGGAAACCAAAGCTCTGATACCAACTGTAACAACCCGTATATTTGGACCATTTAAATTGACAATAATCCTCACATGTCAATTTAAATAATACAAAACACGAATCATTATGGGATTATAAATACATAAATGTAAATGAGAATCAATACAACATCACAGTCACAGAACAGTCACAGAATAATGCAGCGGAAATACATCGTCATAATAGCAGTTCATGAAGCTACTACATATAGTACAACAATGTCTATACAAAAGGTGACTGCAAGGAAATACATAATTGTCCAACAGACACGGACGTCAAAATAGACAGATAAAGATAAATGCTAAGTCTTCAGCATCTTCAACCAACCTTGATCAGCAAACTGGATAGCTTCAGACTGACCCGAGCATATACAAAAAGAAACACTCGAGTCAGGACTCAAAATCTTATGCAGGTTAATCAATGCAGGAAATAAAGTTCATAACTTAAAGATGAATAAAATAACATCTCTAAGGATCCGATAAACTATCTATATATACAATAGAATACGGTATGTAGGTAATGTCTAATCAGTAAAATAGAATATTAAAATAGCGTTAAGGCGTTACCATAATTCGCCTTAACACATTTTATATTCCCAAAAGCATATACAAGACCGTAGTTTCCCCAAAACCGGAAGTCACCAGAGGGAAATCCATATACTCAAGGTACAAATCAAAACGTAGTGGTCGAGAATAGGATAATTAGTATGACAAGGTACATGAGGCAATACCAACTAGGATACTAGTAGTTGCGTGATCCGGACTGATGTTGAGCATAGTAGCTACTATCTCAACACCGCGAAACAACACTCCCAATCAAAGGGTGCACCCAAATCGAATCACAAAAGTAATATATATGGTATCGAAGAAGTGTGTCCGCTAGAGGTGGCGATCCTCAATGGCCCGGCGCGGCTCCTGTTTTAGTCATGTCAGGGGTCATCCAATATCGTTCTCTTTCTTCAGTCAACGCGTTCACCAAACCATCCCCTTCATTCTGGATCAACACTCCTCGTATAATAGTTATTAAAGTGGTTTCGGTATCGACATAGAATATGTCCATATCCGATCCCGGTCTCTTTAATAACTACGTATTTATTACCCGATGGTCGATTAAATTAATGTTTAAAGAAATCAAAGTCCAAAAGTCAAGGTGCAAATTTGACTTCCAAAATTTGACATTTCACGATTCAATTTATTTTAGATATTAAAACATATTTCCAAATGACATTTCTCGCTCAAACATTTGAGTAAACGGTTTAAAATTTAGTAATCAAGTTTGATTTAAGGTCTAAAAGTCGCTTATTAAATTTAGTTCAAAACCAATGGATTCAATTTAATGGTAAACTTAGTTAAAATACTAACTCAAGTTCAATTCATGTCACTTTATGTTTATATCCACTGTTATCATATATTCGATTAAATCCACTTTATTAACTAAATCCCCTTTCAAACTTCATTGGATTTTTTTACCGATTCAATTAAATTTCAAATCAAAGAAGTTCATTTTCATATACAAAATCCTGATTTGGTAAATTCGTTAATATTTAAAATCCTTTAAATTCAAATTATCCCTAATTTATATTCATTAAATTAGTAAGTCAAAATTTCGTATAACAGGATCAATTTATTACCTTAAAGCCTGAGTTTAAAATTAGAGCTAACAGTCTTTAAATCTTTAAATTATTAAATTCCAAAACTTACTTGCTTCTAAATCTTATTTCACTTAAAATTTCAATTCATTTTATCCAATTTGGTAAGTTATTAATCCGCTTCAATTTAAATCCGTTAATTTTATTCCAACTTAAATCCCTAAGTTCGTTATTAAGTTTCCAACCAAATTGTTAGGTTCATCTCTTAAATTAAAATATATTTCAATTTCGAAAGCGGTTTTGTTGACCAATCGGGTTTCTTATTTTATTTTCTATCCTAAGCCAAATTGTTTAAATGGGGTATTTATCATTTCAACCCAATATTACTCAATATAAAACAAAGCATAGCAAAGGGAACTTGCAGTGTGATAACTGGGATGGTGTCAAAGTAAATAAACAAGCAATATCAATCAAACATGACAATTTAACAATTTATTAAATAATCCCGAAATAACCGTATTAACTTACATTTGTAGTTAATGCAAATTAATACAATTATTCCTAGAATCCGCACTATCATTTCATGCGAATCAAAGATTATTCCATTTGGATGTCACTTGGTGTCTACATACATTCAATAGTTCAAATGAGGTTAACTCTATTCTAGGCGTCGATTTAGTTAACGTTTAAGGGTCAAAATTTAATATATTTAATACATTTAAATTGTTTAACTATCCTACCAAATTCAACTTCATATTACCTATCGCTTATATTAACGACCAAATTACATAGCAAATTTGGTGTCACAAC
This sequence comes from Allium cepa, assembly GCA_030765085.1. Classification (NCBI taxonomy): domain Eukaryota; kingdom Viridiplantae; phylum Streptophyta; class Magnoliopsida; order Asparagales; family Amaryllidaceae; genus Allium; species Allium cepa. Next base: position 189,793,405 of record CM060942.1, read on the forward strand.
TATTAACCATAAATCAACATTTATCACAATTTTTCACATTTAAACCTTTAAACAATACATGGCGTCAATTTAGAATTTTAAATTCTAACAATATTAAATTTTAACTTATATATACTATTTACAGTTTAATTCAACAATTTTTAACAATCAATGATTCAACATCCAAATTTATAATAACAACAATTTATCACTTAATTATCATTGCATAATAGATTGAGTCGTGAATAAAATATTCACCTTGCGTGGTTAGAGAAGATGACGAAGCACTAAGACGAATAGATAAGAGGCACAAACAAGCACGATGCAAAACGACGCAAACTGCAGTTCAACAAATAATTAATCAAAAATTTGTTTACTGCAATATAGATCAATTGAATATGTATAATACCCATACCAAAGCAAAGAGCTAAATAGATTGACAAGTTGAATGGAAGCTTACGTCTCTGAAACATCAGCTGAAACAACACAGTAAAACACTGTATATGAGCAACCAAAATTCAAAGTTATCTGCTGTTACTTAGTATAACAGTCATATATATATAATTATATATATCAACGCATATCGCTGTGGCCAGGGCGAGACACAGTGGGCTGGTGATGCGAAGTGTGGATACGGCAGTGGGGCTCGGTGGCTGCTGACTGGGCAGTGGGTGGGTCGGGCGAAGGCTGGTGGGTTCTGGGCGAGGGCTGGTCGGGTCTGGTCGAGGGCTGGTAGGTTCTAGGCGGGCTGGTGGGGTTTTGGGCTAGGGCTGGCGGGTTCTGGGCGGGCTGTTGTGTCTGGGCGAGGGCTGGTGGGGGTTCTGGGTGGGCTGGTGGGGGTTCTGGGCGGGCTGGTGGGTCTGCATGGGTTGAAGGTGGGCTGGTGCATGGACAGTGGAGGGGAGAGTTTCATTTTCTGGAGTTGGGATGGGTAAGTTTCAAGCTGAAGTAAAGAAGAAAATAAAATATATATGAGGAAGGAGAAAGAAGAAGTGCAGAGACGTACCAGAGAATTTTGAGAAATTAATGAACTGAGCAATAAAAGAAAGGCAGAGGGCAGATATATACAGAAGTTCAGAGTCTACAGGTCAATGCAATGATGTTCTCTGCAAAGTGGTGGCTATTGGGTTTCCAAGACAGCTGAGTAGACATAGGACTCCTAGAACTCTATACAGTGAAGAAAGTTGGGTACCGGTTTGTGCTGCGTAACGGACCGGTTTGTGCTCCATTAACAATTATAGTTTGCAACGCCGAACTCCGATTGACACAAATAAATATACCGTTTTGATCAGCGCGTCGAGACGGACACAACGGTATAAAGATATTGATGGTTCGACACCGTTTGCAAAGTGGTAAATCTTATTGAACCATTTGCACGAGCGAACATTTTGGCTAGCAATTAAAAGCGAAATTTGACGAAACGGAATGCGCCGTCAAGTTCAGAATATTTTTCTTATGCAACATTGAGAAAATATTTGAATTCAGACGACAGGAATTTTATACATAAGGTTTAAACTGATATGTAAATGCGACGAGCGTAATTTACTTCAATATTTTTCAACGAAATTTGGCGCACGCCTATGTCTATCTAGACGCATTTCAAATGTGAAGTTTGGATGGCAACGGGAATTGTTTGTGAAAATTCGAATTTCTACATAAAATAAGTGATTTTAAAATTTTAAACTGGGTCTGAATTTCAGGGTCGTTACAAGCGACTAGCCCTTGCACTTCACTGCTCCATCTTCGAATCCAAAATCGTTTTCACGAAAACGTACAAACCGGATCGAAGTGGTTTTCGAGAAATAAATCTCGATCCCGGTCTCTTCGAAACGATCAACGCATTTGTCCAATATTGATAGTCGGTGGCTTAACTATCAATTTACATTCATAAACACCCATAAGCATCCATCACACAATAAATAATTCCCACATTATTTATTTGCCTCAATATCTTCACAAGATATATTTCAAATTTTCAAAGCACATTTGAAACAGTTCCCAAAGTTCTTCCTTTATAAGGTAAATCCTTTACCATTTATTCCCTTTGGAAATAACCAAGTTCAAAACATTTAGATTTTTAAACGGTTAAAATATTTTATAGCAATATATACTTATAAATATATAAATGTACTTCTAGTTATTTACTCAAAAATACAATTTCAATATATTTAAAATAACACTATTTATTTAGATATAAACTTGATTTTCAATAAGGGTTAAAATAAACCAGATTTAAAAGTAGAGTTTAAGAAGATAATACTAGCCTTTACCAATAATTTAAACAAATAAATTTAAACCCATTTTATTAATTTCTTCTTTAAAATAACAATTTCTTAAAAATCCCTTTAAACAGATTTAGGCTTTAACCTTTACTTAAATCAAATCTTTTAAAACACTAACTTTGTTTTCCCAGGGAAACACCTTTCCATTCAAACATCCCAAAGAATCCGTCTCATAAATCCAGCCGATTTATTTTAATTCAATTTATTTTTATAACATAAATCCCTAATCGCATGTTTAACTATAACTTCCTCCGAAGTTCAAACATAATTTCCCATTCCTGGAAATTCATTTTTACAATATAGGTTTAAACATTTTTAAATAAAACATTTGATGAATTCTTTAATGAGAAACCATATTTACAATTTACTTAAATAAAATTCCAATTTTACCAATTTGCACATTTTTTTTCTTCTTTTCCATCCAAACAGATGCTAATTTTTATATTCCTTTAAATTCTTTATTTATCAATTCTTTGATTTCCTTTTAAAACCCAATTTATTTTCTTTATAATTAACATTCTGAGTTTATAGTTTATCCAACAACATCACAATATAATTACCTTCCAAATTTATCAATCACAATATATAAACAGGCATCATTTTCAATTATAAAAATAATTACTACATTGTGAGGAATCCAATTGGATCCCTCCAACCTGTTTTCCCTGCATCCACAAATATTAGCACAACGATATATATATCAACCCAGACAGATATAAATAAACATTTCAACCAATCACACAATTATTTAAATATCAACTACTTAAATCAGCTAACATTCCAGATGTGAGTGAGGTTAACTCACCTTGAGTTTCGGCAAACGTTCGAAATTTAAATTAAACCGAACGATGTTAGATTTAACTCAAATTTCTACTTTCTTAAATCGAATTCATATATGTGCCACAGTGTGCTCCCCGTCACTGCGATTCCGACGTCACCAAAATTGTCGAAATCTGATAACGTACGCATCCGATATTAATTTATAAAGTTTGAATAACAATTTAAAACAAATTTTCTTTAAATTTTAAATTTTCTTTTACCACAACATAACAGGCTGTTCAAAACCCAAGTCAAAGTCAAGGCCGCATCTTCTTCCACCTTCGAATGCAATACCCAGATTTCTCAAACCCACCACGTTCGCCTAGGGTTTACAACCGCGCCCTCGTCGCTCACCCATAAGTCGATCCAAAGCCACCACCTCGACGCTCATGGCCTGCTCCACCTTCGGCCCTAACATCTTCGAGCTCGGTCAAAGCAATCACGCAGGATACGTGCTCGAACCCTATACGAACGCAACTCCATAACTGCTCCAAACGATCACCTTACGCGAAATCAACCGTTGGATCTATATATCCCTCAACGATCTACAACTTTCATTTAGAAAGTTTCTCAATTTAAAGCATGGATTGAGATATTTTAGAGGGGGAATGAAATCAATTTTCGGCCATGAAAACATAAGGAAGCGGCGGCCGGTGGAATGAAACTAGGGTTTGCAAACGTTTTAAGTTATATAATATTATTTTATTAATAAAATTCTCAATTTAACATCGTATTGCAAACGAACTCCAATTCTCACGAACCAACAGGAGTTCCTAGGGTTTTTCCGCGTTCCAGACACAATGAAACAGGTTTCGTAAGCTAATTCGGTCATACGTGCGAGTTACGGAATTAAACGATCAATTTAAAATTAAATCGGTTAAATCGATTTCTATGCGTTTCGAGCTGCCACGGTCAAATGACAACTCCGATGGCTACGAAAATTGAAATCCGATAATAACTAACTATTACGGATCCAATGGAACTGTTTTCGCTGAATTCCAAGACTGTGCCCCGGAAGGCTATTTTAACTCGTCGATTAAATCGAGCGATTTTCATAATTGTCGAAATTACTCAAAATTTCATTTTTAAAATTTTGTTAACTTAATAATAAATCATATGAAATTTATAAGCACATAAAAAAAATCATTTTGACTCATTCCGGACCCCAAATCTGATTAATTGCATTTTAAAAATATTAAATTCATTTTTAAATTGATATAAAATTCCAAATATTAATTTATCAACTTTAAAATTGAACTAAAATTCCCACCACGCTATTTACACTCAAATAACTCAAAATAAATTTTTAAAAACCATTTTTATCGCTATTTACATCCAAATTTACTTTTATTTCAATTCCGAATATTTAAATTATTATTTTCCCATTATTCAAATTCAACCAGAATTACTAAAATTAAAAATTATAGCTTATTTCATTGATTGAACACGAATCCATTCAGTTCAAAATCAATTAAGAATCCACATTAAACATTTAAAACGAATTTAATGTTCAAATTCAATGGCTTAAAAATACGGGATGTTACATTCCTCCCCCCTTATAAAAATTTCGTCCTTGAAATTTGCTAAGGTAGAAACTATGCTCAAACTTACTTACTAATCCAATTTGCTTAGTTAAAAGCTTATATTCACTTTCCAAAATCCTTTAGCCCAATCCCTCATTCATTTGTTTTACTTACTCTAAAGCATTAAATTCTAACGTATTTCAAAATAACTTTCCAAGTTAATAAATTTTTCAAAATTCCCAAAAGTTTTCTAACTCCTAAATTTTTCGAAAATTTTTGGCACAGTCTCCTTTGTACGGAGAGCTTTCGCGATATTGCGATACAAATAAATATATATACAACGACCTACACGGTCGAAAACCAAAATATATCACAATATATATATCATTTTTCCGATTATATTTGCGTAGGCGTACCTTTTTAGCAAATTTTAATAGCGAGCGGCTAATATAACGCATATACGTGCTCCAACTCTCTCGAACGCCTCCCGTACCTGTACTTACTCAACAAACCCATCGGTTTCAAGATATGAGCATTTTAACCACATTTCCGATGTAAAAGCAAGCCAAACATATCTATTTCATAACCAAACCAAGCAACTTCATAATTATGCATACTAACCTCCTTCATAAACAATTTCACAATTCCGACATCATTTTAAAATCCTCTTTACAAACCCCAAACTTCATAGTTTAACAATGTTAACCATATTTATTTCAACAATCCAAAGATTTAAATCACTTTTTAACTTCTTATTCAAATCCAAACTTCATTTTTATTTCAATATGATTAACATGTGCTTTACTAACATCAATCTATTCCATTTAAAATCCAAGTTGATTCACAATTCAATTCTTATTCTGAATTTGAAGTATTTGCATTTCTTTTATAATCCATTTTCATTCATATGTAAACATTACTTATTAAAATTTCAATCCATTCCAATTTATTCAAAACCAATTTCATTTGCTTCCTTTAATTCATTCACTTAAGTTTAATGACTAATTTCTATGCAGGTTGTGGTTATTCAACCAAGTAACCAATTCTTAAGCTTATAACCATTAACATTAATTTCAACATAGATTCATATTAATTTTAGTCAATTTTGCATGGTTCACAATCCAAGCATTCTTATCACATTGCAATTATTAAATTAAATTCTTCCCTTACATTTTTATTTCATTAACCAATTCCAGTTTATAATAATATCATCCCATCCTGGGTCATTTACAACCAATTACATTTTTGTTTCATCACAATAATTAATTTAGATTCTTCCAATTTCATTTAAATTTCATTATCTAAACAAATTTCATTCAAATCTACTAAATAAATCTCATCCAAGTTAAGTTTAAATTAATATCATCTCATTCCATATTATTTACAACTCATACCTCCTTAATTTATCACAATAAAATTAATTAATGCCAATTCACTTGTAATTCAATTTCATCATCTAAACAAAATCTATCCAAGACAACATTATAAGCTCAATCACAAATATTTTCATTTTCTTCTCATAAATCAAATTTTATTTTCATTTGATTCTCATCCAAATCAAATTCCAATCCATTTACAAATTTTAATGCACTTTGCGTATTTATTCAATCCATTTTTAGATTTATTTTATTAGCAAAGAAACCACTTTAAATTATTTCCTTCCATTGAATTTCTTTACAATTCAAACTATCACCATTATAATTTAATTCCATTTTTCATCTACACTTCAATATTAGTTACCACAATTTAAATCCCATGCCACAATTGGATTTTTATTTACCTTCCAAATTTTGATCAAACTATCAAAATTCTATTCATTTCAATACAAATTCCATTAACTTGTAATTCTATTTAGTCAATAACGTAATCCATATTAGGTTTTAATTCACTTCCTCAATTCACTCTGAATTCATTTATAATATGACCATTTTCATTCACACTCTCAACTTTTTATTGCCAAAACTAAATCCCATACTAGAACTGGGTTTTTCATTATTCTTTTCAAACTTTACTTATCAAACCACCAAAATTCCACCCAGCCCAAGACCAATTTCATTAAATTTAGTTTACACTAAATTCATCTTCAAACTTCTTTTATTTAATTCAGCTTATACTAAATTCTTTCCCAAACAATTCCTGTAAATTTAGTTGGGTTAAACCTTTATTCACACAATATCCTTTCAACATAATTAAATTTCTTTCAATTCAATTCTTTCCCAAATTAATTCTTTTCCAATTCTAATTCAAGTTCAACCCAAATTTATTTAGCCATCTTGAATTCATTTCATTTCCTTTACTACCTTAAATTAGGATTTAATTCCATTCATATTTATTCATAACCCAACTGAATTTTGTTTTTAATTAATCTAAATTCAACTCAATTCCATTTAACCGAAGTTAAATCCAATTCAATCTAATTTTAATTCTCCATACACAAGTTCAAAACTTATTTATTAACTTAAGTTCATTCACTTCTTTTATATCCTACTTTACGTTATTTCAATTTACATTTCATTAGAGATTAAGTTCGAATTTACCATACCATTCAACTATTTGCCAATTGTGATTATAATACCATTCAACTATTTCAATTTACATTTCCTTTACTCTAAATTTTAATTCATTTTCTATTTATATAAGTTCACCAACTTATTTATTTCAAAGCTCATATTGCTCATTTTAATCCATTTACATCTTATAATCACAATTCCAAATATATATATATATATATATATATATCTGAATTCTTAAACATACAAATTTCTTTCACCAATTTTTAATCCACAATTCCAGATTATAAGTATAACACTTAATAGCTTATGGGTACAATTCATTACCCAATGACCCACAATTACAAAGTTATTTTACATTTCCATTCAACCCAAATCAATTTAATTCTAATTCCCAATTTTATTTAACTTATCCCAAGTTAAATTCAACTTTCCATTCATTCCAATAATTCCATTTACCTCCATTTACTCAAATTAATTTTAATTTCAGGATTAAAATTTCATTCCCTTTCTTACTTAATATCAACTCCAATTCTTTTCTCTTTTTTTTTATAAATCAACTTTATTTACAAGTTATATAGTTGATTCATTTTAACTTTCACATTTTTTTTATTCTAAACAGAATCTCCAGAATTCAATTTACCCGGATTTATTTCAAAACCAATTTGAAATAATAAATAACTTATACACTCCTGGTATCAAATCAAATCTCCCAATTCCCAAAACACTTGGTTTTATTAAAACAAATTTCCCTTTGAAATTTATAAAACCACTTGTATACCTAACAAGTCAAACAAATATCATAACCAATCACTTTGGTAGCAATCCATCACTTAGAAACTCGAAAATGAATTCTAATGATGTGGCCAGCATCATCAGGATTATTTTCCAGCGACTGAAGTGAGTTCAATGCTTTCTTACTTTCCCAAATTCATTCCAAAACGGTTTCCATTCAAAAATACTTCCCAAATCAACATTCCATTACTGCCTTTAAACACTTGGGAAAATATTACCAAACATTTCCAAGATTTTAAATTTCCCAAACCTTTGGTTTCATTACATTTAAAATCCTTTCCAAAACTTCCAAGATTTAAATTCTGGTTCAATTCAAATTTAGTTATTCTTCCCTTTTTATATAATTTATATTTGTAGAATTTTATTTTCATTATGACTATTTCAAATTTCATATTAAATTTTAGATTCTTATTTGATTATAATATTAACAACCAATAATCCAAATATATATAATAATTTCAGAAAATTATTTCTTTTATATCAAAATATAATTTGGGTAAAATTATTTCATTTACCCACTTTAAAAACAATACTATGTCGATTTATCTTGTTCAAGAGTTTAGAAACCCCTATCGATACGGTTGTACTTCCCGTACCGACCAGAATTCATAAACACTCAACCGATAAGTCAACATAGTATAAAAACAATTTTATATTCACTAACAAGTACGCTCTCATATCTATTAATACACTCAACTCATTATAGAGTACTATTGACTCTGTTTAATGAGTAATTTCCCCACCAAAGCCTAGGTTGTCGCCAACCTAAGCTCTGATACCAAGTGTAACGACCCGTACATCCGTACCCCTTAAATCGACACTATTCTACCTCTGTTAACTCAAGTGGCACAGAAATACGAACCATTTGGGTTTAAAAAAAAAGATAGAAGAAGAAGAAGCTAAACAATGTCAGAATCTCACTGTCGCAGTGGAATAAATATAATAGTAAATATAGAACTTTACACAAAAATGAAATCTATAACTGTTTTATACATCATATCACCAGAGTATCTCATACATCAACCAATACCAATCAGACATACCATACAATTACAGCAGCGGAATATATATATAGATAATACGTCTCGGACTCCAGCTCCTCTGCTGCTCCAAAGCATCATGTCCTGTACATATAGTACTCTGTCTGACCCGAGCATTATAATGAAATAACATCCGAGTCAGTCTGGAATACCAGCTGATAATAATAATGCATCCAAATTGATTATTAAAGTTTCAAAAATCTTTTGAAAACAAAAGCATCTCGTAAGACCACGCCACAAATAAACATGTCGGGTTTTTACCTTACGATAGCTAAAACTCTTTTTATAGAAATCCTCTGATATTATAATAGGGTCTATTTACAAATACTTATAAAATAGCCGAAATTGTTACATGATTAAATTCCAGCTACTAGCCACAGAGTGGGTAATACAAACAAAACTCGTACAAGGCTCGTAGGGAGAATGGATTTCCAACAATGACTAGGCACTGGGGTACCACCTGTCACAGTACGGGGCCTAGATCACCGTACCGAGGAGCACGCCCGCTCCCCTGAAACACAAGGCCGGACCCATCCTTTACTGGACAGTTCCGAATAAGATCACCCCGCGGTTGGCGCGACCAATCGCCCACTAAGACGAAATAAAAAGGGACATCTAGACAGGGATGACCTTACTCTCCAGTGGGGGCTACCCACGAAGCCTTGCTGCATATCCCCTGATTTTCAGTCATTCCCATTTGATGAGGCTTGAGGCTAAGCGTTACCTTTTAGAACGTTTCACTTAGAATGCCCATCGCCCACCTGACGATGTTTCGCAAGCATTCATCCATACAAGTCCGTCTCGGGTTCGAACGGAACCGAAGGCACTACTCCTACTACATCCATTTTGGATATATCCTCAGGATTAGTAGCGACTAGCCCTTGCACTTCACTGCTCCATCTTCGAATCCAAAATCGTTTTCATGAAAACGTACAAACCGGATCGAAGTGGTTTTCGAGTAATAAATCTCGATCCCGGTCTCTTCGAAACGATCAACGCATTTGTCCAATATTGATAGTCGGTGGTTTAACTATCAATTTATATTCATAAACACCCATAAGCATCCATCACACAATAAATAATTCCCACATTATTTATTTTCCTCAATATCTTCACAAGATATATTTCAAATTTTCAAAGCACATTTGAAACAGTTCCCAGAGTTCTTCCTTTATAAGGTAAATCCTTTACCATTTATTCCCATTGGAAATAACCAAGTTCAAAACATTTAGATTTTTAAACGGCTAAAATACTTTATAGCAAAATATACTTATAAATATATAAATGTACTTCTAGTTATTTTCTCAAAAATACAATTTCAATATATTTAAAATAACACTATTTATTTAGATATAAACTTGATTTTCAATAAGGTTTAAAATAAAGCAGATTTAAAAGTAGAGTTTAAGAAGATATTACTAGCCTTTACCAATAATTTAAACAAATAAATATAAACCCATTTTATTAAATTCTTCTTAAAAATAACAATTTCTTAAAAATCTCTTTAAACAGATTTAGGCTTTAACCTTTACTTAAATCAAATCTTTTAAAACACTAACTTGGTTTTCCCAAGGAAACACCTTTCCATTCAAACATCCCAAAGAATCCGTCTCATAAATCCAGCCGATTTATTTTAATTCAATTTATTTTTATAACATAAATCCCTAATCCCATGTTTAACTATAACTTCCTCCGAAGTTCAAACATAATTTCCCATTCTCGGAAATTCATTTTTACAATATAGGTTTAAACATTTTTAAATAAAACATTTGATGAATTCTTTAATGAGAAACCATATTTACAATTTACTTAAATAAAATTCCAATTTTACCAATTTGCACATTTTTTTTTCTTTTCCATCCAAACAGATTCTAATTTTTATATTCCTTTAAATTCTTTATTTATCAATTTCTTGATTTCCTTTTAAAACCCAATTTATTTTCTTTATAATTAACATTCTGAGTTTATAGTTTATCCAACAACATCACAATATAATTACCTTCCAAATTTATCAATCACAATATATAAACAGGCATCATTTTCAATTATAAAAATAATTACTACATTGTGACGAATCCAGTTGGCTCCCTCCAACCTGTTTTCTCTGCATCCACAAATATTAGCACAACAATATATATTCAACCCAGACAGATATAAATAAACATTTCAACCAATCACACAATTATTTAAATATCAACTACTTAAATCAGCTAACATTCCAGATGTGAGTGAGGTTAACTCACCTTGAGTTTCGGCGAGCGTTCGAAATTTAAATTAAACCGAACGACGTTCAATTTAACTCAAATTTCTACTTGCTTAAATCGAATTCATATCTGTGCTACAGCGTGCTCCCCGTCACTGCGATTCCAATGTCACCAAAATTGTCGAAATCTAATAACGTACGCATCCGATATTAATTTATAAAGTTTGAATAACAATTTAAAAAAAAATTCTTTAAATTTTAAATTTTCTTTTACCACAACATAACAGGCTGTTCAAAACCCAAGTCAAAGTCAAGGCCGCATCTTCTTCCACCTTCGAACGCAATACCCAGGCTGCTCAAACCCACCCCGTTCGCCTAGGGTTTACCACCGCACCCTCGTCGCTCACCCATAAGTCGATCCAAAGCCACCACCTCGACGCTCATGGCCTGCTCCACCTTCGGCCCTAACAGCTTCGAGCTCGGTCAAAGCAATCACGCACGATACGTGCTCGAACCCTATACGAATGCGACTCCATAACTGCTCCAAACGATCACCTTACGCCAAATCACCCGTTGGATCTATAGATCCCTCAACGATCTACAACTTTCATTTAGAAAGTTTCTCAATTTAAAGCATGGATTGAGATATTTTAGAGGGGGAATGAAATCAATTTTCGTCCATGAAAACATAAGGAAGCGGCGGCCGGTGGAATGAAACTAGGGTTTGCAAACGTTTTAAGTTATATAATATTATTTTATTAATAAAATTCTCAATTTAACATCGTATTGCAAACGAATTCCAATTCTCATGAACCAATAGGCGTTCCTAGGGTTTTTCCGCGTTCCGGACATAATGAAATAGGTTTCGTAAGCTAATTCGGTCATACGTGCGAGTTACGGAATTAAACGATCAATTTAAAATTAAATCGGTTAAATCGATTTCTACGCGTTTCGAGCTGCCACGGTCAAACGACAACTCCGATGGCTACGAAAATTGAAATCTGATAATAACTAACTATTACGGATCCAATGGAACTGGTTTCGTTGATTTCCGAGACTGTGCCCCGGAAGGCTATTTTAACTCGTCGATTAAATCGAGCGATTTTCATAATTGTCGAAATCACTCAAAATTTCATTTTTAAAATTTTGTTAACTTAATAATAAATCATATGAAATTTATAAGCCCATAAAAAAATCATTTTGACTCATTCCGGACCCAAAATCTGATTAATTGCATTTTAAAAATATTAAATTCATTTTTAAATTGATATAAAATTCCAAATATTAATTTATGAACTTTAAAATTCAACTAAAATTCCCACCACGCTATTTACACTCAAATAACTCAAAATAAATTTTTAAAAACCATTTTTATCACTATTTACATCCAAATTTACTTTTATTTCAATTCCGAATATTTAAATTATTATTGTCCCATTATTCAAACTCAACCAGAATTACTAAAATTAAAAATTATAGCTTATTTCATTGATTGAACCCGAATCGATTCAGTTCAAAGCCAATTAAGAATCCACATTAAACATTTAAAACGAATTTAATGTTCAAATTCAATGGCTTAAAAATACGGGATGTTACAGTTAAGGTGTTTTTACCTTTCTCCTGTACTTCAAATTTTTATTACGTTCGTAATAAAAAATGGACGGTCCACTATGAAACCGGCTAGCCTTGCCAAAATAGAATGTTAAATAAATTAAATGGTGAATATGTGTGTGTAGCATGAGTTCGCATTGGTTTTACAATTTATGGGATGGATATTAATGAACGCAGAGGAACTTTATGATTATTTTAATAAGTTAGACCCATCAACGGAAATATTCAGACGCAGATAGTGTCATATCTATATCCACATCAGAAATCATTTTCGAATATCAGATATTTGCATCCGTGGATATAAACTGATGTCAGATAATTATCCTATCCACCAATGACCGATAAATTAGAAACATAAATAAAATTAATTAATTTAACATAAATTTGTTTCAATCTCATCGATTATTAAAGGGTTTAAAATAAACAAATATGATAATAACAAATAATTTTAACCAATTAATATGCATTAAGTGCATATAATATAAGCTTCTAACTTAATGAAACAATAACTAAATTCTTTTGTTGTTTTAAAATGCACATAATTTAAACAATAATTTTGAAAAAAACCGAATGGATAATTTTTAGATGCGGTTGTTTTTGTATTTGCAACCGTTTTTTCAAATATTGGATAATTATCCTTTTTTCAGACACGGATGCAGATGGATTTTGGATTTTTTGAATATCCATTGACAGTCCTATAATAAGTGATACTTACGTGTAAAAGAGTTGGGAGCATTCCTTAAATGCCAAATGTGATTTATGATGTAGTTCAAGTATTTTTAAATAAAATTTTGTTTGAAATAAAAGCATGATTTTTTTTCTTTTAATTTTTTTAATATATATACACAAGAAATGTTAAGAAAATATTATAACATAGGAATAGAAATTTGTAGGATAAGGTGTTTAAACGTCTGTTGTTATGAAATATAACCACGAGTATTTGTTCACAACATAACCAAGAGTATTTGTTCATAACAATTAACTAATTTTTTGTCCAATTTAATTAGTACTCTAATGGCACACCATACTTTCAGTTAAACTAATTCGTGCATAATTTTTGACATAATCCTCCATAAAATTCTTTCCATAAATTATCAGTAAAAAATAATTAACTAGTTAATATTTAAGTGCATTCACTGCAGCTAGCTAGTAATTGATCTTTTTGAAGTAATTGATGCACAACTCTCAGACCGTGCTCTTCAACAAAATATAATGTGAATATGAATACGTTTCTAGTAAAGAAAATATATGAATATTGTGTGATGCAATGAAAATATCATGTGTCCATGATTCAATAAGCTACACACACAAACAAAAGATTTATGCTACACCCCCCTCCATTACACCACATCTACATCCCTACAATTTTAGAGCCACGTGTCGAAATGCCATGCAAAGTTCTAGATATGTACTTACATGACTCAAAATCATCTTCAAATTATTTTGTTTGATTCGGATAATTTTAACATATTCAAAATAATATTTCAAATTGATAGTCAAAATAATGTTCTAAATGATTGATATTGCTTTAACATTTTGAACATGCCAAAAATTTCAAAATGATCATATTTTTTGTGGTCGTGATATTTATAGTGTAGATTGAACATACCTAAGGTTTAATTTGATTTTGAACCGTGTATCTCTAAAAACTATAGTGGTATAGCAAAAGCGATCTCTAGTGGACCCATACACCCACAATACACACATATATGTATGTATGTGTCCGTGTGTATGTGCACGTATGCGTGTGCACGTCATACATACGTGAACTTTTTAAATCAATTTGTTTTAATTTTTCGATGCAATGAGCAAATGCAAACATTTCTTATGAAAATCAAAACCGATTTTGATATCGAATGTTATAACTTAAGTGGACGGCGACTTAATGATATAACTATACAGAAAATTATACTTTGCTCTATTCGTCATCGGTCTTTTTCTCCAATGGATGAAAAGCTTCTTCGGATGTGCATCGCTTCTATTACTTAATGCGTCTTTCTAAAGGAGGGAAAGATAACCAGATATTGTGATGCAGCTTTGGAGAACCTCATTATCATTTATATAGAGATTATAAGACTCTTAGCATTCTTACACTATCAAGAACTAGTATGAATCGCACGTACGTGCATCTAATAACTAGATAAATTTACTTTTTTTTTTAATAAAAAGTTAATAGACAAAGTTTTATAAATGCAAAAGCTTTGATCGTCACAACACTTTTATTTCAAGCAGTTTTACTGGTGGTGTCTGATGCAAATTGATAGTGAAATTCCGTTGATGGATGGTCGAGAAGGGGATGGTGGTGGTTGCAAACCGTTGATAAAATTTCATTGATAGGTTGCAAGGTATATTCTGAATTTCAAAAGGACATGCTGAAAATCTTATTCGTTGAATTCTCTTTATTCATAGTAGAGAAGTAGAGATAATGAAAACGTACACTATAATTAAAGAACATGAATGGTCTCATAGTATTAGTAATAATGCTGGAAACCCAATGTAGGCCTCTCCATGCTATTCTTCTTTTTTATTCTTTTTTTTGTCATTTTTTCTTACAGTATCAGTAAACTGGTTTTTCGGTTGTTAAAAGGAACAATAATGTCAGCACGGGCAGCCCCACAGTCAGAAAAGCTATGTATCAGGTAAAGCCCATGCATTTCCTTACCAATTGAGTTACTCGGACACTGAGCTAAGTGCATGATCAAAAGTTATTACTTCATCTTATTACAAATAATGATAATTTCATGAATTGATTTCAACCGTGTCGTTTTGAATTACCCAAAATACCCATTCAAACCACTTGAGAAACTCAAACCATAAGCTATTCGCTTATCAAACCCAAACTCCGTCATCCCTCTGCCCTCTCGTCCAATCAAAAATCCAAGATCGATCAGAAATAAGAAGCTATTCGCTTATCAAATCCAAACTCCAACATCCTTTTGCCCTCACTTCGAATCAGAAACCCTAGATCAATCAGAGATCAGAAGCTATTCGTTACCAAATCCATACTCCTTCGAACCCGCACCTTCTCTACCCTTGAAATCGATCAAAAATATCATCGTCATTGTCCTCCTACCTGATCGCAACGCGCGGTCATCATAACGTTGTCATCGTCGACAATCCACTGTCCACACCAAGTGTAACGACCCAGAATTTTATTTAATTAAAATTTGTATATTTAATTAATTTTAAATATTAATAAGTGAAATTTATAAGTCGAATAAATTTTATTTCGAATAATTGGATTTAATTGGATAATTAAATCGATAATTTAATATGTTAAATTACAGAAATAATTGAAAATTGAGTTAAATATGATTGAAAATGATTTGTAAAATTTTATTATATCATATTGAAGTTAGAATGATATTTTAGAACTTTTAAAATCGAATTAAGAGTTTATTTGTGAAAATTGAATATTTTAATATTTAATCGACTAGTGAAATTAGTCAATTTTTGAACAGTCTCAGAATTGGACGAAACTAGTTCCATTGGATCCGTAATAGTTTGTTATTACCGGATTTCAATTTTCGTAGCAATCGGAGTTATCGTTTGATCGTGGCAGCTCGAAACGCATTGAAATTGTTTTAATATTAATTTGGCGAGTTAAAATAGTCATTTTTCAAAAAGTCTCGGATTTTGACGAAACCAGTTTCATCGGATCCGTAATGTGATATTATTGTATGGTTTCAAATTTCATGTCAATCGGATTTACCGTTTGTCCGGTGCAAGTTAAAACGCATCGAAATCGGTTTAAATCGGTTTAATTTAAATTGAACGTTTATTGCCATAAATCGCACAGATGACCGAATTAGCTTTCGAAACCTGTTCCATTGTGTCCGGAACGCGGGATAAACCCTAGAAACGTCGGTCACCGTGCGTAAATCGGAGTTTGGAAATTCCGGAATGAATAGTGTCGTTCAAACTTCTATAAATAGCCCCCTCTCTTCACAAAATAAAAAAAATTAGGTTTTAAAAACCCTAGCCGCCAGTAGCTTCAACCAATGGCCGAAAATTGTTCAATTTCTTCCCTCAATCTCCCTCAATCCATGCAATATTTCCAGAAACTTTGTAAATGAAAGTTGTAGAGCATAGAGAGTTCTATAAATCCAACGACTATGATCGTGTTTGGAGCTTTGGATCAACGGGAATTTGGGCTCAAAGTCGCCGCGTTCTTTCTCGAATTTCATGCCAACGAGGCAGCCGAGTTCATGGAGGTTCTGGCCGAGTGTTGTGGTGGTGTTGAGCTTTCGTTTGGCTGTGGTGTGATGAAGTTTCGTGTAGCGAGGAGGCGACATCACGTAACCCTAATTTGATGGTTTATGGGTTAGTTGCGTGAGTGTTATCTGCAAGAGGAACGCATGGGGAAGGAGATGAAGTGGAGGGCCGTGATTTGCAGGAGTGAGATCTTGTGGCTAGGATTAGATGAAGGTTTAAATTTATAAAGTTTATGTTGTAAATTATAAATATAAATTTGTATAAACTTTGAAAAATCGTATCTTTTTCATACGAGGTCGAAAACGCGCGAAACAGGAAGCGTTGGAATCGTATGGACGAGAACTACGCTATGGAAATGGATTGGAGTCGTTTGGAGTTAGTGAAAATTTTGGGTAAAATAAAACGTCCGTTTAATTTTATTCGAAATAAATCGCTAAAACGAAATTGAAATCAAGGTGAGAACTTCTCACTCAATCGAATCAGTTTTGATTTTATTTTAAATAGTTATATTTAAAATTCTTTAATGTATGTTTGAATGATGATTGTTATCTATTGATTGTTAAAATAGACATTATGCGCCGTTAGTAAGCGGATGTTATTTATTAAAAACATATACCGTGAATATTTCATAAACAGTGAAATTGGTATTATATATAATAGCAATATATATATATTGGCATATGTATATATTGCAGTTGTTGATTTCCCGCATTGTATAGCGGATGAGACCCTATTGCGCCGTCTATTAAGCGGATAATATTTTAAATCCCATATACCGCGATAATTCCGTACTGGAACGGAATTGGTATTGTGCTAACATCTTTGGATGCAGGAAAACAGGTTGGAGGGATCCAACTGGATTCCTCAACAGTATTTATTTGATTTCAGATATTTTGATATTTGATGGATTATCATATCGATATATGATGTCGTTGTAGTCGTGATTGGCTATTTGGTGTGTAGCATCATTGGACCAAATTTTGGAATTTTAAAAGGATTTTTAAAGTGATTTTTGAAAATATACTTTATTTTTGGAATTGATTCATTTTAAATAAATAAACGTTATAAATTTTAAAGTTATAAAATTATGATTTTTGAGAAATATAGTTAAAAGTTGATTTTTGAAAATATGGGGTTAATGATGTTACAAAATAGTTTAAATTGGGATTTTTGAATTTACTATAAAAAGTTGAAATATAGGATTTATAAATTTTAATTATTTTATGAATCAAAATGATGAAATTATAAAGGAGTTTAAAGACGTTTTAAAATAATAATATAAATTGATTTATATATAAAAGAATTATAAGATGGATATTTATAAATTAAAATATTTGAATTATAAAACGAATTTTTATAAGTGTTAGAATGAATTGCGAATGAATTTCATAAGTGAATGAAATTCATAGAATTATAAACGGTGAAGTTATAAATGAAATTTTATAAGCAGTAGGTTTTAAAATTTGTAAAGTTATTAAAAGACTAGATTTGGGTAAATAAATGAATCTTATAAGTTATAAGATTTATAATTTGGGAAGTTTCAAAGAACGATTTTTGAATAGGACTTTTGGTTTATAAATTGATATTTATAAATTTGGGAATCTTATAAGTTATAAGTGTTTAACTTAAATTATAGACTTTCGGTATATAATTGAGTTATAAATCGGATAGGTTAATAAAGGAGATTTATAAAGGAAGTTGTTATAAAATAAATAGAAAGGAATTTATAAACGTTGTTTTATAAATTCGCAAATGACTTATTTTGATAAGTAAATTGTTATAACTTATTTATGGAGTTATATGCACATTTTAGACAGTGAATAATCCTTTAAAATGAATAGAAATGATGAAATTGGTTAACAAGGTATATTCACGTTTTTGAAAAGTGAATAATATGTTAAAGAAAATGTTTTGGATGTGATGTTTTAAATAAAATTAAAACGATCTAACGATGTTTTCAAAATGTGTTAAGATCGAAACCATAGATTTCAACATTCATTGTTGAAATAGACGTTTTCGAGAAAGAAAAAGGAAATGGTGGACTATAACACTGTTGTTATAGTAAATGATTTCCGAAAGGAAATGTTTTGTATAGTATTGGGATTTATATATCTATTTTAATTTCGAATCCCTATACTAGTGATTTTGGGACGTCGTAACGATGTTTTATGCAACATTCGTTTTGGCCCAAATAAATATGTTTAAGAGAATGATTTCCTTAAAGAATGAAATATATACTTAATTTCGATTCAAATATATTGAATATTTTCCAAGAGTTGAAAACAAAAAGATTTGTGAATTACTTATTAAATAAGTATGGAAATGTTTTCCAATATGAAGTGAATATTTTGAGAATTTATCTTTTTGAAGATAAATTGAAAATGAATAATTGAAATCGTATATTCATAGATATTGTGAAATATAAATTCACTACGGAATTTATAAATGAAAGTGGAATTTGTTTAAAAATAAATATTGATTTATTTTTGAGGTATTGAAATTATATATCTTGTAAAGATATTTTTGGGAAATAAATAATTTGGAAAATTATTTGGAATCTGGTGATGTCGTGCATATCCATTGATAGTTCAATAACCGACTGTCAATATTTACCTTTAAAAGGTATTTGTTGTGATTTGCTTGGATTTAAATGCCATGCTTATTTTTAAATTATTGCGCTCGTTATTCGGATTACCCATTCCGAATAGTGATACGACGTAATGGATAGCATTGATGACCGGTGTTGAAGACCAGATATTTTTGAAAGCGAAAGGACAACTCGTTGATTGTCTTTGCACCAAGTAGCTACGGTATAGAGACTCCCTATGTGATAGGAAGTCCGGACGTGATTAGAGATTATCCGGATTGCAAGGACTTCTTTGTAAGTGCCTTCGGTTCTGTTCGAGCCCGGAACAAACTTGTATCTCTGACATTACAAATTGAGATATAAAGCTGATTTCTTTCAAATATATTTCTGTTGGTGGCGGAGAATTTAGTCTCTTAGCTTAACACCCTTCTCTGAGACGTACGAGCTCACAGGTTATGTAGTTGAAGGTTATCAGTGATATATTCCCAATTTGGTAATGTGA
Organism: Allium cepa; assembly: GCA_030765085.1. Taxonomy (NCBI): domain Eukaryota; kingdom Viridiplantae; phylum Streptophyta; class Magnoliopsida; order Asparagales; family Amaryllidaceae; genus Allium; species Allium cepa. Next base: position 189,813,471 of record CM060942.1, read on the forward strand.
CATGCTGAGTGTTGCTGTGAAATGATCATTGTGTTGATCATTTGTGATAGGATCATTTGTTTGATCGTTTATCTTTGTGATCATTTCTATGATCATTTGTTGACCCAAAGCATGACTTTGTATAAAGCGTGGCTTTGTGGATGAGACTTCGTCGGACCTCACACCCCGGAATGGTCAAAACAGGAAAGATGCAGCAAGGTTATGAGGGGTAGCTCCCTTTAGGGTGTGTGCATTTCCTTCTGGAAAAGGGTGGTATCATGGTATGGAGCCCAGATACTTACTCATGTTGAAACACTTTATTTATGATTGTGTGATGTTGATGACGAGCGCTCAGTTAAAGGTCCCAAAGGACCGGGGGATGGCATACTCGTGTCAGTAGTTACCCAGTTAGGGGTAACCCGGCCTTGTGTTGGCAGAGATCCGGTTTGATTCTCAGGGACGACCTTCCAGAGGCGTTCTCATATGGCAATGGAAAGTTCCTTGGCCTGACCATTTGTTGGAAACCCAAAGAAACAATACGAGACTTGTACGGTTTTAGTTGTAGAACCTGCCATCTAATATGGTAGCTATAGTAGGCATAATATAATGGTACCTATGCTGGCTAAGATTTATATTCTACTTTCGAAATGATTTGTTCTACACTATGCACTAGTAATAATATCAAATGTTTCTTTTTAATGCGTATCAAGCATCTTTGACTAACATAAGAAGAAATCTCCTCCAAGTCTGTGTTTGCATTGTGTGTGTGGTGGGAGGTCTTATGTTAGTCTCATTTTTAAAAGCATTGCGAATTGACTTTAAAAATATTCCTCTATTTTGATTTTAAAGATAAATAAACTGTTTTGAGTTCTCACACCAGTCACATGACTGACTCGGAGTTTATTGTTTTCCTTCCTAAACTCTGGGTGCCCACCAATTTCCACACGGGCAGTCAAGAGTTAAGGTTTATCAGGATATTCTGGAATTCAGGAGTTGTAGGAGGCAAGCTGGATGACATGGCGTATTATTAGTACATAGTATTTCTTTTTCCGCTGTTTGATGTTGTTTTTGTTGTTGTACACTCTGATGATATGATGTAATGAAATGTAATGTATTGTAATAAGTGATATAGTTCTTTGTTTAAAGATTATTCATTTATCTATTATATGTTGTTCCGCTGCGAATTGTGAGATTCTGTTATAGTTCTGTTATTTTCTTTTCTCTCTATTTTCTATCTTTTCTCTTTTCTTCTACCTTTTTCTTTTTCTTAAACATTGATAATTCGTATTTCTGTTCATCTTGAGTTAATCTATGGAGATTAGTGTATATTCAAGGAGTATGGATTTGCGGGTCCTCACACCAAGCATCTGCCGTCTCTTGATCACTAACGCTATCAATTGCCGGAAGTTTCAGCGAATGCACCATGTCGCTATTTACAAAGGGACGAGCATCGCAGTTTGCAATCGACCATTTCTTAGACTACATTAACTAACTATGCTCTAATTCCTCCACTTAACTAACTTATTATGCTCCGACTCCTCAAGTACTGCTCCATAGATATCGAGCTTCGACCATTTTTAGGCATTTTTTATTCTTCTACTTTTTTTTGTTATTTATGTTCCATTATATATTGACTTTTTAAACTATTTGAAATGAGCCATATTGATAATTGCTTTGCTGCTTATACATTTTCACTCAGTAGACTGTTATTAATTATCTCATATGATTAAGGGAGGTGGTTACTTAATTTATTTTGTTTACAATTCGAAGATTATGCAGGGGATTTTCAATTCTTTTCGTTTATAAGAATCCATTTTTCTCATCATCCTTCGATCTCAAATTTTTCTTTCAAATTCATGTGTTTTGATTTTGTTATTTCCGTTTTTATTGAAAAATGAGGATCCACTTGCTAAATCATTGAATATTAATTTTACTTTTGTAGTGTTGTTCCATTTATCAAATGCATCACATGAATTTGTTGGTTGTAATGTTGACTATTTGATCAATATCTCGACGTCATGTGTGTTTATGATTAATATGCATTAGTAGTTGAATGCTGAATTTTAGTTCTGTTTGGTGCAATTGAGTATATATCGCCATCTGTTGTGGTAATCCGACTTCTAAGCATGCTAGCTTGCTTATACTGAAAGTTCTTGGACTTGGCATCTTTTTTTGTGTTTTAACATGCATGTTACGACATTTTTGACTTAACGATTTCATTCATTACTGCGACTCTAAGAATATTGACTCTCTTCCTAGATTTTACTTACTTCAGCCACCATGATGATTTGTCAGTATCAAAAACTCCTTGCAAGAACTGTACCTGCATGGATTTAATTTTAAAATATTGGAAAAAGATTATAGTGATAGGGAACTCTATATCCATGTACGTAGCTTTTCAATACTTAAGCTCTTTCTTGCTACTTTTTAAGTTCAACTGTAATAGGTAAGTAAGAAACTCCATCAGCATGTTTATTCCAATATATAGCTTGCATTATTGATACAACGAAGCTCTTTTTGACTAATTTGTATTACAGGTTAAATTATGTAACGACCCAGAATTTTTATTTATTAAAATTTAATATATAATTAATTTTAAATATTAATAAGTGAATTTATAAGTCGAATAAATTTTTATTTTGAATTATTGGATTTTATTGAATAATTAAATCGATAATTTAATATGTGAAATTATGGAAATAATTGAAAATAGGGTTAAATATGATTGAAAATGATTTGTAAAATTTTATTTTATCATATTGAAGTTAGAAGAATATTTTAGAACTTTTAAAATCGAATTAAAAGTTTATTTGTGAAAATTGAATATTTTAATATTTAATAATCGACTGTAAATTAGCCAATTTTTGAACAGTCTCAGAATTCAACGAAACCAGTTCCATTGGATCCGTAATAGTTAGTTATTACCAGATTTCAATTTTCGTGTCAATCGGAGTTATCGTTTGATCATGACAGCTCTAAACGCATCGATTTATTTTTAATTTTAATTTGGCGAGTTAAAATAGCCATTTTTCAAAAAGTCTCGGATTTCGACGAAACCAGTTTCATCGGATCCGTAATGTGATATTATTGTAAGGTTTCAAATTTCAAGTCAATTGGATTTACCGTTTGTCCGGTACGAATTAAAACGCCTAGAAAATCGTTTAAATCGGTTTAATTCAAATTGAACGTTTTTAGCCATAACTCGCACAGATGTCCGAATTAGCTTTCGAAACCTGTTCCATTGTGTCCGGAACGCGGGGTAAACCCTAGAAACGCTGGTTACGGCGCGTGAATCGGAGTTCGGAATTTTTCGGGATGAATAGTGTTTCGTCGGTTCCTTATAAATAGCCCTTCACTCTAAAAAAATAAAAAAAAATATATCTAAACCCTAATTTCAACTGCCTAGCCGCCAGTTACAAACCAAAGGCCAGAAATTTGTTTCGTTCCTCCCTCCAAATCTTCAAATCCGTGCAACGATTCAAGAAAGTTTCAACTAGAAACTCGTAGAGCACATCGCGAACTACCTATCCAACGGTCATGATCGTTTCTAGTGCTCCGGATTGGCGACAAATCTCGCTCAAAGGCCTGGAGTTCGGCCTCGAACTGCGTGCTACAGGGATGGCCTAGTTCAACTTGCTTGGGGCCGAGTGTAGCTTGTGCGAAGGGCTTCAAGATGGCGGTGGTGTGATGGAGTTTAGTCGAGTGTGGTGGTCGAAAATTGAAACCCTAATATATGCTAATGGGTTCAAGTTGCGGCCTGGGGATTCTGTAGCGTGCGTGAATGAGGGGAGGAGAGAAAGGACGTGCGGTCTTGATCGTGTGGTGGGAGATCCTACGGCTATGGCTTGATTAGGTTGAAATTAATTATGAAAGGTTGTAATTTAGTTATAAAATCGTGTATAAACTTCATAAAATCATAACTTTTTCATACGAGGTCGAAAACGCGCGAAACCAGTTGCGTTGGAATCGTATGGACGAGCACTACGCGATGGAGTTGGATTGGAGTCGTTTGGAGTTAGTGAGAATTTTGGGTAAAATTAAACGTCCGTTTAATTTTATTCGAAATAAATCGCTAAAATGGAATTTAAAACCAAGGTGAGAACTTCTCACTCAATCGAACCAGTTTCGATTTTATTTTAAATAGTTAGATTTAAAATATTTGAATGCATGTTTGAATGATGATTGTTATCTATTGATTGTTAAAATAGACATTATACGCCGTTAGTAAGCGGATGTTATTTATTAAAAACATATACCGCGAATATTTCATAAACAGTGAAATTGGTATTATATATAATAGCAATATATATATATTGGCATATGTATATATTGGAGTTATTGATTTCCCGCATTTTTTGTTTAGCAGATGAGACCCTATTGCGCCGTCTATTAAGCGGATAATATTTTAAATCCTATATACCGCGATAATTTCGTACTGGAGCGAAATTGGTATTGTGCTAATGTTTGTGGATGCAGGAAAACAGGTTGGAGGGATCCAACTGGATTCCTCAACAGTATTTATTTGAATTCAGATATTTTGATATTTGATGGATTATCATATCGATATATGATATTGTTGTTGTCGTGATTGACTATTTGGTATGTAGCATCATTAGACCAAATTTTGAAACTTTAAAATAATTTTTAAAGTGATTTTTGAAAATATACTTTATTTTTGGAATTGATCCATTTCAAATAAATAAACGTTATAATTTTTAAAGTTATAAAAATTATGATTTTGAGAAATACAGTTAAAGATTGATTTTTGAAAATACGGGTTAATGATGTTATAAAATAGTTTAAACTGGGATTTTTAAATTTATTATAAAAAGTTTAAAAATAGGATTTATAAAAATTTGATTATTTTATAAATCAAGAGAATGATGAAATTATAAAGGAGATTAAAGATGTTTTAAAATAATAGTATAGATTGATTTTATAAAGGATTTATAAATTGATATTTATAAGTTAAAACATTTGAATTATAAAACGAGTTTTTATAAGTGTTTGAATGAAGTGAAAATGAATTTCATTAAAGAATGAAATTTATAGGATTATAAATGGTGAAGTTATAAATGAAATTTATAAATAGTAAGATTTATAAATTTATGAAGTTAATTGAAGAATAGATTTGGTTAAATAAATGAATCTTATAGACTATAAGATTTATGGTTTGGAAAGTCTTTAGAGGAACGATTTTGTAAAATAATCGTTTTATAAGCATTTAACTTATAATATGAACCTTTTGTTTATAATTGAGTTATAAATTGAATAGGTTAATAAAAGGAATTTATAAACGTTGTTTTATAAATTCGCAAATGACTTATTTTGATAAGTAAAATGTTGAAACTTATTAATGGAGTTATATTCACGTTTTTGAACTGTGAATAATCCTTTAAAATAAAATGAATGGAAATGATGAAATTGATTAACGTAGTATATTCACGTTTTTGAATAGTGAATAATATGTTAAAGAAATTCTTTTGAATGTGATATTTGAAATAGAATTAAAACGATCTAACGATGTTTTAAAATGTGTTGAGATTCGAAACCATAGATTTCAACATTTATTGTTGAAATAGACGTTTTCGAGAAATAAAAGGAAATGGTGGACTATAACACTGTTGTTATAGTAAATGATTTCCGAAAGGAAATGTTTTGTATAGTATTGGGATTTATATATCTATTTTAATTTCGAATCCCTATACTAGTGATTTTGGGATGTCGTAACGATGTTTTACACAACATTCGTTTTGGCCCAAATAAATATGTTTAAGAGAATGATTTCCTTAAAGAATGAAATATGTACTTAATTTCGATTGAAGTATATTGAATATTTTCTAAGTGTTGAAAATAAATAAAATTTGTGAATTACTTATGAATAAGTAAGCATGGAAATGTTTTCCAATATAAAGTGAATATCTTAAGAATTTATCTTTTTGAAGATAAATTGAAATGAATAATCGCAATCGAATATTCATAGATATTTTGGATTTTAAATTCACTATGGAATTTATGAATGAAAAGGAGAATTTGTTTAAAAATAAATATTGATTTATTTTTGAAGTGTGAAATTTTATATCTTGTAAAGATATTTTTGAAAATAAATAATTTGGAAAATTATTTGGAAACTGGTGATGTGTGCATATCAATTGATAGTTCAATAGCCGACTATCAATATTTCCCTTTGAATGGGTATTTGATGTGATTTGTTTGAATGTGAATGCTACACTTATTTTTGAATAAGCGCTCACTATTCGGGTTAACCGGGAAAGGACCATGGGGTCGTATAACCCATTCCGAATATGTGATACGTCGTTGTGAATTGCATTGAAGATCGGTGTTGAAGACCCGGTATTTGCGAAAGCGATAGGATGACCTATCGATTGTCTCTGCACTGAGTTGCAACGGTATAGAGACTCCCTAAGTGATGGGAAATCCGATCAGGATTGTGAATATCCGGATTGCAAGGACTTCTTTGTAAGTGCCTTCGGTTTTGTTCGAGCCCGGAACAGACTTGTATGGATTGTATGTCTGACATTACAAATTGAGATATAAAGCAGATTTCTTTCAAATATATTTCTGTTGGTGGCGGAGAATTTATTCTTTTAGCTTAACACCCTTCTCTGAGACGTACGAGCTCAGAGGTTATATAGTTGAAGTTATCAGCGATGTATTCCCAATTTGGTAATGTGACATGCTGAGTGTTGCTGTGAAATGATCATTGTGTTGATTATTTATGATAGGATCATTTATTTGATCGTCTATCTTGGTGATCATTGTGTTGATCATTTGTTGACCCAAAGCACGGCTTTTGTATAAAGTGTGTTTTTGTGGACGTGACTTCGTCGAGCCTCACACCCCGGAAATGGTCAAAACAGGAAAGATGCGGCAAGGTTATGAGGGGTAGCTCCCTTTAGGGTATGTACATTTCCTTCTGGATAGAGGTGGTATCATGGTATGGAGCCCAGATATTTAACCTATGTGGTTACCGCGAATTTATTACTTTGTGGTTGTTGGTTATCGGGATCCCGTGAGAAAGGTCGTTTATAATCGGGGAATGGCATGCTCGTGTCAGTAGTTACCCAGTTAGGGGTAACCCAGCCTTGTGTTGGCAGAGTTCCGGTTTGGTTCTCGGGGATGTCTTTCCAGAGGCATTCTCATGTGGCAATGGGAAGTTCCTTGGCCTGACCATTTGTTGGAAATCCAAAGAAACAATACGAAACTTGTACGGTATTAGTTGTAGAACCTATCATTCACTTATGGTGTCGCAACACTGTTTGGATGGTAGCTATAGTAGGCATAGTTCGAAATGTCTATGTTGGCTAAGATTTATATCTTTATTTTCGAAATAATTTTCTACACTATGCACTAGTAATAATATCAAATGTTCTTTTAAATGCGTATCAAGCATCTTTGACTATCATAAGGAGAAATCTCCTCCGATTCTGCGTTTGCATTGTGTGTGTGTGCGGGAGGCCTTATGGTAGTCTCATTTTTAAAAGCATTGCGAATTGAATTTAAAAATATTCCTCTATTTTGATTTTAAAGATAAATAAACTGTTTTGAGTTCTCACACCAGTCACATGACTGACTCGGAGTTTATTGTTTCTTTCCTAAACTCTGGGTGCTCATTATATTTCTACACGAGCAGTCTAGAGTTGGGTTTTTCAGATAGTCAGATTAGTAGATTATCTGGAGTTAGTTCAGTCTTTGGTTCGCACCAGTCTTGTTAAGCTTGGTGTATTGTTTATGGGGAGTTCGAGCTATTGCTGGATTAGTTCTTGGAGATGGAGTTGCAATTCTCGGAGTTCTCTTTTGAAGAATGTCTTAGAGTTATATGGTTCTGCTGCTAGATGTTATCTATTTTTCTTTTCCGCTGCTATTTTATTGTATCATATCTCTGATGTATATTGATATCTATTGGATTATCTGTTGTATCAGATATTGTATCAAAGCTGTATATCAATGTATTGTTCTTTTATTCCGCTATGTTGTCTACTTAATTTTGTTATAAGCTCCGGCGAACCGGATTTGAACGGTCGAATCTATGGCATTCGAATACGATTTGAAGTATGGATGTCGATTTTCGAGCGGGCAAAATCCGAGTCGTTACAAATTAGATAAATAAACATCATATTGTAGAACTGGATTCCACTCTGATATATTTTGAATATGTTTATATTGCAATTCCCTTAGATGGCACTGAATTACATAGAAAGACATAAGAGCTGTGTTGGTATGACAAAATAGGAGAGAATCAAGTATGTTATACTCATAGATAGCCATGTTGTGATAAATGATAGCATTACTATTGTGCGACTCTCTCACCCTTTCTCATAAATCACATTAGCTGCTTATATCCTTGAGAAACACTATAATTTTATGTTGTAGAAATATGTGTGATTCGACTATATTATGCTTTTGGGTATTGATTTAACGATAAAAAAATATCTTTTTTTGCAAAAAGACAAACCAATCTGAAAGAATCAACTATCTTATTGAGTTATGTTTTGACTAATCTCCCGTTTCTTTCATTTTATCATAACCTTGAATTATGTTTGAAAGTTTTGATTGAATAACGCATTAACCGAAAATTTTGAAAGGTTTGATCATTAAGTGTAGTTGAAGAAACTTTATAGTGATCGATAAATGTATTACTGTGCATTAATGTGCACTTTCTTTTACGAGCATTGATGCAATCACAACAAGGGTAATATGATTTTTGGTTATAAATTATCATTAATGACTATTTTTTTATCGCAAACGTATACTTTGATTTGTTTATGTAATTTCAATTCTTTAACATTTTGAGTTGTATATTATGAAATTAGTTTGTTGATTTTCTAATTGGTAGAAAGAGAATCATTTGCAGATTCAAAATTTTATTTACTGTCATCTTAATAATGAAATTTCAAAGTTATATTATACATACTATATAAGCGGTGGTGATGAAAGATTCAAAGGATATATAATTTGATTCTGAATTTTGTTACATCTACATATATAACTCTAAATGATAAATTTAGTTTGAAGTTTGATAAATTAGTGTGTTTTAAGCTTATTATTATGCATATCCTGATTATGATCACATTCTAGGTAGAATAATGGTTCTCAATGTGTGTAATCTTCTAGTAACTTTATAACAATAGCGGCAATTGAAGTAGTGGGAGTAGCATACCTAAAAGTAACGAAGAAGAAGGAAGAGATTCCATGGATCAAGTAAGAATGTAGTTTTGTTAAAGTTTTACATTTTTCATTAATTGAATACACAATTTAAAATTTTGTTTTTCTCATCTTTGATTGAAAGGCTGAGAAAATGTTTGAAAAGATCAAATTATATGTTGAATGGTAGAAGTGTAGTTATGGATATACTATACTTAATAGTTCAGTACATGTATCACCTAATATTTTATAACAAAAGGAGAAACCATTCCAGTTTCTCGTTTTCTTATGTTGAAGCAGACTACTCCCTTTAAACAACAAGAATATAATTAATGCCTTTTATGGTTTGACTCATGTTGATATGTTAATATTGTAAATGTTTGTAAAACATTTGTAAAATCAAATAAGAAGAAAAAGATAATTCATATTATTCAGCAAGACGGCTGAGCAAACAAAGATTTATTACATTAGGGTTACAGAGATAGGTTTATATAGATAGAAAATATAAACAATAAAAAGGCTAAAAAGCCCAACCCAGACAGGAAATGGATCAATACGCTAACATCCCCCCTCAAACATGCGATGGTACGGCAAGAAGCATCGAGAGTTTGCCAATGAAAAATCTATGACATTCAATAGTGTGAGCCTTCGTGAAGAAATCAGCAAGTTGCGTCGATGACGAAGTAAAAGGCAGGGAAATAGTTCCATGCAGCAAGTGATACCGAGTGAAATGACAGTCAATCTCAATATGTTTGGTGCGCTCATGAAAAACAGTATTGTGAGCAATTTGAATAGCGCTCTTATTGTCACAATACATAGGAGTGGGAGAAGAAATCGAAACACCCATATCCTCCAACAGGCAACGTAACCAAATAATCTCAGATGTAGTGGAGGCCATAGCACGATACTCTGCCTCAATGGAAGACCGAGAAACAACATCATGTTTCTTTCTCTTCCATGAAATAAGGGAATCACCTAAAAATATACAAAAGCCAGTTGTGGATTTTCTATCCGTTGAGTCACCAACCCAATCTGCATCAGAGAAGGCACGAAGCTCCATAGGTGAGGTCGATGGGAACAAAAGACTCTGATAAAGTGTTCCTTGCAAGTAATGAATAATGCGCATAATAGCAGCCCAATGAACAGAGGTAGGGAAGATACGAACTGACTAACAATGTGAACAGCATAGGCAATATCTGGACGAGTGATGGTCAGATATACAAGGTAACCGACAATAGAACAATATAAAGTAGGATCAGAAAGAGGACTCCCATCGGTCGGAGTATATCGGGCATTTACCTCAAGTGGTGAATCAACATGACGTGTATCAGTAAGACCAGCACGATGAATAATGTCAGTAGTGTATTTGGACTGGGAAAGAAGATAGCCTTTTTATGAGGAAGCTATTTCAATCCCTAAAAAATAACGTAGATGACCCAAATCCTTCATATCAAAACAACGAGACAATGTGGCTTTAATACTCACAATACCATTACTGTCATCACCTGTAATGATCATACCATCTACATATAGTAGAAGAAGAATACGGCCGGCAGAAGTCAATCTGACAAAAAGTGCTGAACCATGGGGACTAGAGGTAAAACCAAGTGATGTAACTACATTCAAAAATCTCTTATACCAAGCACGTGGTGCTTGCGTAAGGCCATATAGAGCTTTCTTAAGCCTACAAACCTGACCTGGAGCATGAGAAACACCAGGTGGAGCAACCATGTAAACTTCTTCCTTAAGATCCCCATTAAGAAAAGCATTTTTAACATCCATTTGAGAGATGTCCCGCTTACGACTGGACGCAACAGCAATAAGAACTCGAACAGATGTCATCTTAGCCACAGGAGCAAATGTTTCCTCATAATCCATGCCATACTCTTGGGCAAATCCTTTAGCAACTAAACGAGCTTTGTATCGCTCAATAGAACCATCTGACTTGGTTTTAATCTTATACACCCATCGACAACCAATAGTTTTCTTCCCAGTAGGAAGGTATATAAGATCCCAGGTACCAGTTTTGTCTAAAGAAGACATTTCCTCAGACATAACACATTGCCACACAGGAGAACGAACAGCCTCCGAGTAAGAAGAAGGCTCATAGAAAGTGTCAATGGAAACAAAAAATGAAGCAAAAGCCCGAGAGTAACAAGAGTAAGCAAAATCAGATAATTGAGTAGAATTACGTGTGCGAGTGGGATAGCGAGGTTAAACAGGATCAGTCATCACAGGAGGTGTTTGAACAGTCGTAGTAGCAGGGGATAAAGTGTCACCTGCAGAAGGAGGAGGAACAGAGTGTATGGATGACGGAGTATCAATGATAAGAGGTGGTGAATCAGAGGAGTTATTGGCAGGAAATGGGTCAATGTGAATAAGATCAGACTTAGTCATACTATGAGGACTAGCTGCAATAGAGTAGAAGGGAATATGTTCAATAAAGGAAACATGACGAGAAACATATAGTTTATTTGAAGAAGGATCATAACAACGATAGCCTTTTTGTCTAATACCACAACCAAGAAAACACATAGCAACACGTGAAGATAATTTTGTACGTTCTACGTGTGGACGAAGAACAAAATAAGTGGAACCAAATACTTTTAGGTGAGAGTAATCAGGAGTTTGACCAAACAACTTGGAATGAGGAGAAATACCAAAGTTATGAGAAATTGGGATCTTATTAATAAGATAAACGGAAGTGAGAACTAGCTTCTCCCCAAAATTCTTTTGGAACGCTAGCTGAAAGAATCATAGAACGGGCAGTTTCAACAATGTGTCTATGTTTTCTTTCAGCAACACCATTTTGTTGCGGGGTATCAGTGCAGGAAGCCTGATGCAAAGTACCATCAACCGTGAATATGTTAGAAAGGTCTCCCTTAGTGTATTCCCCCCTAAATCAGAACGAAAGCATTTAAAAATAGCAGAGTGTTGTGTTTTAACATATGCTTGAAAGGCAGTATATATATCAATAAACTCAGAACGACGTTTCATCAGATAAACCCAACAATAACGAGTATAGTCATCGATAAAAGAGACATAATATCTGCACCCACCTTTTGTGGGGATGGGTGCTGGACCCCAAACATCAGAATGAACTAAATCAAAAGGTGCAGTGGAAGTAGAAACACTTTGATTAAAGGGCAAAGTAGAAAATTTTCCAAGTTTACAACCACTACAATCTGAAATATAATGAGAACGTAAATCTCCCAAAACACAAGAATTACACAAGAATTTAAGACGAGAGCTTGAAATATGACCAAGTCTAGAATGCCACAAATAAAACTTAGAAGATAATGGATTTAAATGAAAAGAAGAAAGGTCAATACTAGTAGCAGCGGCATGACTTGGAATGTGCAAGTCATTCAAAACATAGAGACCGCCCTGCCTACGGCCTGTCCCAACCAACTTCTTGGAGTTGGGATCCTGCACAGAGCAAGTGGTAGAAGAAAAATGAACAAGATATCCAAGATCACAAAGTTGTCCGACCGACACAAGATTCATAGTTAATTTAGGAATACAATAAACATTTGGGAGGGAAACATGTGTGGTTTGAATTGTACCGGTTCCTGTTAATGGCAAAGGTGTGCCATCAGCGGTCAAAATAGAAGGTGAGCGAGAATCAAAAGACTTAGATTTAAATGATGAACAATCATGGGACATATGATATGAGTCACCAGAATCCAAAATCCACAAAGGAGAATTCAAACCTGGTACGGAGGGAGCTGACATGGCAAAGTTCTGAGATTGAGGAGCAGTCATGTTTTGAGACAAAGACTGGCTAGCAAGGAACTTCTGAACTTGTTCTGCAAGAGGGTTTCGGGTTGATCAGTAGGCTAGGGTTTCAGGACAGAGAGATCGGCAGGCTAGGGTTTCGGGGTTCTAGGGTTTCGGCAGGGAGAGGACGGGGCTCTGGGGTTTTGGGACAAGATCGACGACAGGCTAGGGTTTCGGTGGGTGCTAGGGTTTGGAGCAGTGATGATACCAGGCTAGGGTTTCGGGTTGAGGCAGGAAGACAAGACAGCGACGAGGTAGCGATGAGGCAGCAGGCAGAAACAAGAACGAGGCTCTGATACCATGTAAACGTTTGTAAAACGTTTGTAAAATCAAATAAGAAGAAAAAGATAATTCATATTATTTAGCAAGACGGCTGAGCAAACAAAGATTTATTACATTAGGGTTACAGAGATAGGTTTATATAGATAGAAAACATAAACAATAAAAAGGTCAAAAAGCCCAACCCAGACAGGAAATGGATCAATATGCTAACAAATATGTGGTAACTTATGCATGCTTTTAGAACTTGTTTGTCTGTGCCTTTAATTACCTTTTGTTACTTTAGTTTTTATTTATTTTTAGTTCAATTTTACATAACCTTAGATGTCAATGTTGTTAAAAGTAGTCGGTCTTTATATTATTAAAAAAGTGCAATAGCTATTTTATGTTGATTTATGAAGTAAACACAAAATATCGTTAACAAAAATGAATGATTATCCGTTAAATGTGAAATTAGACCACGTATGTAAAGCGACTATTTAATGGGAATCAAGAGCTGCATAATGCTAAGAAAAATCGCAATACGATTATTGCATTTAAGAATTCTGGCTTAAACGTAAACATGTAATTATTTTCACTTCCACTGTCAGTTTATGTTACAATACTATGGAGTAATAATACCAAAATATTTTCTAATTTAGAAATATAATGTTAACTGATGAATCTTCGATTTAGAAATCAAACTATTTATGGCTTTTTGATTTTTGTTGAAGCTCTTTATCAAATGATCAAATTATTTTTTTCCCTATCGCTCTTTTCTTATTCTAAATAAGAATGCATAGAAAACTCTTTATTCGTATTATTCACTTACTCCCAAAATTAAATAACTTTTCCATAAAATTGCTAACTATGTTTTCTAAGTGTTTCATATGCCTAGTTAATTAATTTCCCTCAAGTGTTTTCCTACACTTCATTAATTAACTAATTTTTTATCCAATTTAATTAGCACTCTAAGTGGCGCACTACATTTTTCAGTTAAACTAATTTGTGCATAATTTTTGACATAATCCTCCACGAAATTCTTTCCATAAATTATTAGTAAAAAATAATTAACTTGTTAATATTTAAGTGCATTCACTACAGCTAGCTAGTAATTATTTGTGTAATTTGCAAATATGTTATATTAACCACATTACTATTCAATCACCACATCATGTGTAACGACCCGTATTTTCGCTACTTCGAAAATGAGAGATTTCGATCGATTTAAATTTAAAAAGGAGTTTAACTCTTAAATAATATGATATATATAATAAATAATAGTGAAGAAGTTATATATTCTTATAGTTAATAAATTAAAAAAAAAGTATGAATTTGAATTTTAGAACAAATCGACAAAAGTTAAGTTTTGTTAATAATAATTAAAGGCTTAAATAAATGGATTTAAATATCTATTTAAAAAAGGTAAATCTTATTTAAAACATCTAATAAAGATAATAAAAGTATGTTAAAAGATTTAAAAATTTGTTAATAATCGTTTTATAAAAATAACCAAAATTTGTCGCATTTTGTCAGTTTTGCATACACGGTAAAATTAGAGATTTTGATATTAATTAAATATGATTTTAGAATATAAAGAGACTTGTTTTAATTTATTTAAAGAAGTAAAAAGTTCATTTTTAAATTTGGTTTACTTCAATACATAGTTTAACTAAAACGTCAAAATGTGACCGTAAAACATTTCGTCGAAAAACGACGTTTTGTCAATTAAAAGTTGTCGCAACGTCGTCGCACCTTTATTTTCTTATATAGGAACATATATTCAAATGGTATAAGTATTAATTAATTCACTAATCAAGTTTACTTTTACTAAACATACTTAGAAAATTCTAGAATATAATTAAGAAAAGTAAGTAAGAAAAGTCAAAAGTAAACATCAAATCAACATCAAATCAAACCAAACATAATTATTACTTTACTTTACTTACTTCTTAAGTGAAAGTGACATAAAGCATGATTTGAAATGTGATGTTAAGTTAAAAAGTAAGTAAAGGGCATTTTGGTCATTTTACATAATAATATTTTATTTCAAACTTTTTCCTATAAATAGCCATGCATACCTCTTTCATTTTCACACAAATCTTTCTTTTCTTCTTCTTCCTTTAAGCTATTTTAATGGCTTCTCTCTTAAGAGAGGTAGGAGGGTTAAAAATAGTGGAGTGCTTAAGCACTAATCCACTTGTTACTCTCTAACCTCTTCTTAATTCACTTCTTCTTCTTCTCTTCTTAAAAAAAAGGCCTTAGGCCATGAGTTTGGAAGTTGATAAAGGAAGGACATGAGCAAAGCAAGTAAAGATGGAGATGGTCGAGCACTTGGAAGCATGGTTATGATAAGGTTTAGTGAAGCGTTGAATTAAATGAATGTTGGTAGGAAGTTAAACGTTTGGTTAAAGGTGAGAAATTCTCATCGCTTTTAAATTATATTGATTATCATGCTAAATTGTTATGTTAGATAATCACTATTTGATGATATGTATGTTTGGTTGATTGTTTGGATATGTTGGATAATCCGTAGTAATATTATGACATTTACCATATTGAAAATGTTGATGTTATATGATTGTTATATGGATGTGATGATAATTTGGATATCAAATTCCTATTGATTTAGTAATCACTTTTGTTTAAAAGACCATATTTTAGTAATATGAGAAATTGTGGAAAAACAAGTCTCTTTTCATTTAGAAGTGAAATTAAAGTTAAAATGAAAGAGAATTTGAAATTTGAAGTGAAACGGATTTGAAAAGAATAGCTAATTAGAAAATTGAAAGTTAGATGAATAGTGAAATTGAAATTAAAATCGATTTTGAAAAAGTGAAGTTTAGTTTGAGATTAAATTGAAATTTAAATTGGAATTAGATTTGAAATCTAAGTTTTAAATGTGTTTAATTTGAGATTAGAATTGAAATTGAGTTAAAATTGGGATTTAAAGTTTAATATTAAAATAATGGGAATATAATAATATTTTAATGTGGTAAGAGTGAAAATATATTTTAAAAAGCTTTAAAAGGTGAAAATATTGATTTAAAAGGGTTTCTAATCATTTTATAAGTATTGAAATCCAATTTGAATAAATTATTTCAAATGTTGAAAAATAAGTTAAAACTAGACGCGTCGCGCAACGGTAGTTCGCGATTTCGCGTTGAAAAGTTCAAATGAATGTGTAGAGTGGAATATTGCTCGGAATTCTTCGAGATAAGAAAATTCCGGACTATTATATCCATATCTTCTAAATGAAGAAAGAAAATCAAAGTTTCGATAAGTAGATTTTGAATTATGTCCAAATCAATTTTCTAGAAAAATCGCGCTAGTGCAGTTTAGTGACCATAAAAGGAAATCTGTTTAAATGGATGTTTTTAATTATGGAAAAATATGGAATAAATTTGATAAATCTATTTAAATGATTTAAAAGAGATTTGGATTGGAAAATATGAATTAGCGAATGTTTAAAAGTTGTTTTAATCAAATAGGCTTATATAGCACTTTCCGCAGCACTTTTATGCTGTGAATTCTATAACTTTTGGAATATGAGTTTAAATGTAACGACGTTTCCAAGAATAATCGTGAATGTTTTAAAAAGGATAATTAAGCGTTTTGAAAGATAATTTGGAATATTTATAAGCAATTCCAAAATAAGTTGAAAATCTGAGTATGCGGAAACGACTAGTACATTTGTCCCGCCTGTGAGATCTGGGAAGATAAAACAAGGTGTTTAACTAAGGTTAGGGATGGAGCAACCAGTGCCCTGAACTTACCTGGCCTATGTTTTCTTTTCTTAGGCGAGGGGTGGAACAGATCGAAAGGAAAGCCCGGATGCTTCAAAATAAAAAGATTCTGTTAAGTTTTCCAAAATAAAAGAAGATTGGTATTATCCAAAAGTTAAGCAATCTCCAAAATGAATGATTTCTACGAACCTGTGAAGTTTAGAAAAGAATTTATAATGAATTTTAGGAATGATAAGATTTGAAAGGAATGAATTGGTAAATAAGAGTATTGGATTTTGACTTACAAGTGAGATATAAAAATGGAATTTATAAACACCGTTTTGTAAATCTGAAATCAATTTAAATTGATAAGTTAAATGTTAAAGGAATTATATTCGCGATTTTGGACAGTGAATAATCCTTTAAATTAAATGGATGTTTTGGAAGGTGATATTATAAAGGGAATGTTTTCCTTAAGTTAAAAGTTAAGAAATTTGGATCAAGAATTAAGTAAAGAAATCTGAGATATTTTCCAAAACAAAAGAATGAATTACTTAGAATTATCCTAAGTTGAAAGAAAGAGAATTTCGAAATCATCCGAAGAGAATTAAAGTGAAAAGAGACTTAATAAATCCTATATTCTCATATTCACTTTTTATCGATGATTGGATTTCGAAGGAACCGGAGTCGGATTTGGTTAATTCCTATCCGAAAACCACTTCGAACCAATGTGTACGTTCGAACGTGAAGACATGTTGAAGATGGTGATTGAAGACCGTGGATCTTCATAGCGTGAGGACTGCTTGTTGATTTGCTCAGGGTGCGCACCCATTGTAGAGTTATATATAGCAGTGGTCTCCTCGTGATGGAGATTTTGCGGATTGCAAGGGCTTCTCGCCTAGTAATGGCCGAGGAAAGTACCTTCGGTTTGTCCTGTTCCTGGACAACTTGTATGGACGTTTGTCTGACGTTGCATTTCTAAAGATTACGTACATTGGTTTTTACAAACGTACATCAGTGGTGGCGGAGAAGGCAACTTCTCTAGCTTAACACCCTCCTTGAGACATACGAGCTCAAGGGTTGTATTTTTGTGGAAGGCAATTAGTAGTTAACGGAAATGGCAATGTGGCATTCAAAGATTTGATATGTGCTTTGTGAAAAGGTAATCGTAGCCTTAAGCCTCATCAAACCGGAAATGACCGAAACAGGATTAGATGCAGCAGGGCTATGTGGGTCATTCCCATTAGGGTATGATCATCCCCTTCTAGATATATTTCTTCCCGCTATGACGTCGGGATGTTAATTAATGTGGTGTATGGAAAACGAGCGCTCGGTTAAAGGTCGGCAACGACCGGGGGATGACATATTCGGTACTATCTAGTTACAGAGGTAGGCCGGTCTTGTGTTGGTAGAGGGCAGATGTTCTGTGCCTCGGGACATCCATCTAGAGGTGTACCCATTTCGGAAGGTAGATCCTGCGCCTGGTCATTTGTATGGAAATCCATTCTCCAATAAGAACCTACGGTTTTGTTTGTATTGGCGTAATGAATAGCCTCGAAATGCTATATGGGTAACCATTTCGGATAAGATTGATAAGTTTATTTGCAAATGTTTTCAAAGAGATGTCATTAGAAATAATATCAAAGGTTTTGATATAAAAGTGTTTTAGTTATCATAAGGTAAAAACCCGTTCGTGTTTATGTGTGGACGTGGTCTTATGAGATACTATTTATTTCAAAGGATTTTATCCAAAGGCTGATATATGACACTGTCATTTATTATTGAGTTTTTCTCACGCTGGTTTATCAAGCCTGATCCGGGTATTTTCAATACTTGGGTCAGATCCGAGTAGTTTCAGGATAGTCGAAGACGGTTGGAGTTTCCAGGGGAGAGCTGGAGATATTCATGGACGCATGAAGATATTCTTTCATCGCCTTTGCTTAGTGCATTTTGTTTGATGTTGTCAGCAATTGTAAGGGCAGGTTTTATAACTGTCCAAGCTGAATCTAGGTTAGACTCTGATATTGTATTTTAAAATTTTCCGCTGTAAATATTATTATTGAAATAATATATGTTATTCCATTCGTGTGAGATTCTGTTCTGTCTATTTTTCTTTATCACCCTTCATGTTCCGTATTTTCGTACAATTTGAGTTGGACATGTGTGGTTTATTGTCGATTCAAAGGGTACGGGAAAACGGGTCGTGACATTTGGTATCAGAGCTGAAGGTTAAGCGAGAACCTTGGCTCTGTTATGGGTAAAGTCTCATCAGAGATAGGATTAGTAATATCCTAGGATGAGTAACTCATTAGAGATAGGGTTAGTAACGCCCTAGAATGAGTTATGAGAGTATTATATATATGAGCGCGTATTTGTTAAATTTATAAAAATGATTTTGTTTTAAAAGAAATTGGTAAATGAAATAATTTTACCTTGGGTTTATATTATAAATACTAAAGGGGATATTATTATCTTTTGGGTTAAGGATTGATTGTGATTTAGCTTAGTGAAATTAAAATATGAATATCTTGTGATTAGAATTGCACAAATTTGACTATAAGATATTTCATATAAAATTAATTAGTTGAAAGCTAGAATTTAAAAATTTTGACCATATACCCCTAGACCTTTGGTATTAAGAAATAATAATGATTAAGTGATTATCATAATGAATGGATTTAAAAGCTAAGTACAAATATCTTGTGAAGTAAAATTCGCAATTTGATTATAAGATATTTGATGATAATATTGAAGCTAGAAGTGTAATTAGAGGAAGTAAAGTGAAAATTTACACTTAGAAAAATTCTTATCAATAAGACAGAAAAGATAAGCCAAAATTGAAATTTTGGTAAATATATTATGAAAGGATAAGTTCTATAACTTATAAATGAGTTAAGGTAATTTGAAATTTAGACACTTTGATTAAGTTTAAAAATCAAAGTGAAATTTAGGAACAAGAAATATAAGAAATATCATCCTAATATAAAAATTTGAATTAATGATACATTAGGGTAACATTTGTAATTCAAAATGAAGTAAGATGAAAAGTGGATGGTTTTGAATAATATGGTTAGTAGTTGAATGTTGGATGAAAATGTTTAAATAACAAATACCATGTGAATTAAGTTTCACAAATTTGACTATAAGGTATTTGACGGATTTAAGGTTAAGAAATTTGATTTAGAAAATGGATAGGTAAATAAGTTAACTTTGTAAGAAAAAGGACGTACATTTAGTAAAGTTGTCTTATTAAAATATGGATTAGATAAATAATATTAGCTAAATGGAGACCTTAGGTAAAGAAAAACTAGGGATTAAGTTTTATAACTTATTTATTTGGAATAATAGAATTCCACATTTGTTGAAGACGCTAATTAAAGTAAATGACGATTTGAAGATTTGGGATATGTATATATACTCTTAGGAAGTAAAGGTATATTATACAAGTTAAGTCATTTGTAAGCTTAAGTAATAATGGATTTAGAAGAAAGTAAATGGTTGTGAAATAAACTTGGATTAATAGAAGTTTGGAAGAAATGTATTAGGTAAAAATGAATGTGAATAAATACTTAAGTTAAACGTAGATCATTTTGGCACATAAATTTTGATCTAAGATTTGAGTACAAAACTTTGAGGTGTTTACACCAATCCGAAAAAGAATTTATCACTCAATTCTTGATGGCGAACATTGATGAGAGTTTGTGATTATGTACACGAGTTTTCTATCATAGTTGAGAGCTATGCAAGGAAAGCAAGAGTTTGTGATTAAGAAGTCTGATCAAAGTCCGCAATAGAAAATCGGGGGATCGATACTAGTTCGAAAGAAAAGTTGTGGATTGAATAATAGATCGAATCAAATATAACATATATTATGATGTTTTGGTATGTATATATATAGACCTCAGGTGTAGTACATGCTTAGGTCAAAGGATGGGTTATGTGGATGTATTCATTTATGTTGATATAGTTTGGTTGTTTTTGGAGGTATAGTCTTGTTTGATAGTTGGATACATTATCTTAAGTGTGCAGTACGCACTAGGATGGGAAGGATAGAAGTTTGACTTGATGTATGTATATATAATCTTAAGAAAGTGATAGATACTCAGGTTAATGTGGAAAATCTTTGTATATATGTTTGTCATCATTTGTTTTAGTGTTGTTATGATATCGGCCTTCTTCTTTTCTATCATCAATAGAAATAAGTCAAAATTTTTTGAGGATATGAGTATGAGATAGATTCCTTTATCTAACTTTCATTTCGAGGACGAAATGCTTTTAAGTAGGGGAGAATGTAACGACCCGTATTTTCGCTACTTCGAAAATGAGAGATTTCGATCGATTTAAATTTAAAAAGGAGTTTAACTCTTAAATAATATGATATATATAATAAATAATAGTGAAGAAGTTATATATTCTTATAGTTAATAAATTAAAAAAAAAGTATGAATTTGAATTTTAGAACAAATCGACAAAAGTTAAGTTTTGTTAATAATAATTAAAGGCTTAAATAAATGGATTTAAATATCTATTTAAAAAAGGTAAATCTTATTTAAAACATCTAATAAAGATAATAAAAGTATGTTAAAAGATTTAAAAATTTGTTAATAATCGTTTTATAAAAATAACCAAAATTTGTCGCATTTTGTCAGTTTTGCATACACGGTAAAATTAGAGATTTTGATATTAATTAAATATGATTTTAGAATATAAAGAGACTTGTTTTAATTTATTTAAAGAAGTAAAAAGTTCATTTTTAAATTTGGTTTACTTCAATACATAGTTTAACTAAAACGTCAAAATGTGACCGTAAAACATTTCGTCGAAAAACGACGTTTTGTCAATTAAAAGTTGTCGCAACGTCGTCGCACCTTTATTTTCTTATATAGGAACATATATTCAAATGGTATAAGTATTAATTAATTCACTAATCAAGTTTACTTTTACTAAACATACTTAGAAAATTCTAGAATATAATTAAGAAAAGTAAGTAAGAAAAGTCAAAAGTAAACATCAAATCAACATCAAATCAAACCAAACATAATTATTACTTTACTTTACTTACTTCTTAAGTGAAAGTGACATAAAGCATGATTTGAAATGTGATGTTAAGTTAAAAAGTAAGTAAAGGGCATTTTGGTCATTTTACATAATAATATTTTATTTCAAACTTTTTCCTATAAATAGCCATGCATACCTCTTTCATTTTCACACAAATCTTTCTTTTCTTCTTCTTCCTTTAAGCTATTTTAATGGCTTCTCTCTTAAGAGAGGTAGGAGGGTTAAAAATAGTGGAGTGCTTAAGCACTAATCCACTTGTTACTCTCTAACCTCTTCTTAATTCACTTCTTCTTCTTCTCTTCTTAAAAAAAAGGCCTTAGGCCATGAGTTTGGAAGTTGATAAAGGAAGGACGTGAGCAAAGCAAGTAAAGATGGAGATGGTCGAGCACTTGGAAGCATGGTTATGATAAGGTTTAGTGAAGCGTTGAATTAAATGAATGTTGGTAGGAAGTTAAACGTTTGGTTAAAGGTGAGAAATTCTCATCGCTTTTAAATTATATTGATTATCATGCTAAATTGTTATGTTAGATAATCACTATTTGATGATATGTATGTTTGGTTGATTGTTTGGATATGTTGGATAATCCGTAGTAATATTATGACATTTACCATATTGAAAATGTTGATGTTATATGATTGTTATATGGATGTGATGATAATTTGGATATCAAATTCCTATTGATTTAGTAATCACTTTTGTTTAAAAGACCATATTTTAGTAATATGAGAAATTGTGGAAAAACAAGTCTCTTTTCATTTAGAAGTGAAATTAAAGTTAAAATGAAAGAGAATTTGAAATTTGAAGTGAAACGGATTTGAAAAGAATAGCTAATTAGAAAATTGAAAGTTAGATGAATAGTGAAATTGAAATTAAAATCGATTTTGAAAAAGTGAAGTTTAGTTTGAGATTAAATTGAAATTTAAATTGGAATTAGATTTGAAATCTAAGTTTTAAATGTGTTTAATTTGAGATTAGAATTGAAATTGAGTTAAAATTGGGATTTAAAGTTTAATATTAAAATAATGGGAATATAATAATATTTTAATGTGGTAAGAGTGAAAATATATTTTAAAAAGCTTTAAAAGGTGAAAATATTGATTTAAAAGGGTTTCTAATCATTTTATAAGTATTGAAATCCAATTTGAATAAATTATTTCAAATGTTGAAAAATAAGTTAAAACTAGACGCGTCGCGCAACGGTAGTTCGCGATTTCGCGTTGAAAAGTTCAAATGAATGTGTAGAGTGGAATATTGCTCGGAATTCTTCGAGATAAGAAAATTCCGGACTATTATATCCATATCTTCTAAATGAAGAAAGAAAATCAAAGTTTCGATAAGTAGATTTTGAATTATGTCCAAATCAATTTTCTAGAAAAATCGCGCTAGTGCAGTTTAGTGACCATAAAAGGAAATCTGTTTAAATGGATGTTTTTAATTATGGAAAAATATGGAATAAATTTGATAAATCTATTTAAATGATTTAAAAGAGATTTGGATTGGAAAATATGAATTAGCGAATGTTTAAAAGTTGTTTTAATCAAATAGGCTTATATAGCACTTTCCGCAGCACTTTTATGCTGTGAATTCTATAACTTTTGGAATATGAGTTTAAATGTAACGACGTTTCCAAGAATAATCGTGAATGTTTTAAAAAGGATAATTAAGCGTTTTGAAAGATAATTTGGAATATTTATAAGCAATTCCAAAATAAGTTGAAAATCTGAGTATGCGGAAACGACTAGTACATTTGTCCCGCCTGTGAGATCTGGGAAGATAAAACAAGGTGTTTAACTAAGGTTAGGGATGGAGCAACCAGTGCCCTGAACTTACCTGGCCTATGTTTTCTTTTCTTAGGCGAGGGGTGGAACAGATCGAAAGGAAAGCCCGGATGCTTCAAAATAAAAAGATTCTGTTAAGTTTTCCAAAATAAAAGAAGATTGGTATTATCCAAAAGTTAAGCAATCTCCAAAATGAATGATTTCTACGAACCTGTGAAGTTTAGAAAAGAATTTATAATGAATTTTAGGAATGATAAGATTTGAAAGGAATGAATTGGTAAATAAGAGTATTGGATTTTGACTTACAAGTGAGATATAAAAATGGAATTTATAAACACCGTTTTGTAAATCTGAAATCAATTTAAATTGATAAGTTAAATGTTAAAGGAATTATATTCGCGATTTTGGACAGTGAATAATCCTTTAAATTAAATGGATGTTTTGGAAGGTGATATTATAAAGGGAATGTTTTCCTTAAGTTAAAAGTTAAGAAATTTGGATCAAGAATTAAGTAAAGAAATCTGAGATATTTTCCAAAACAAAAGAATGAATTACTTAGAATTATCCTAAGTTGAAAGAAAGAGAATTTCGAAATCATCCGAAGAGAATTAAAGTGAAAAGAGACTTAATAAATCCTATATTCTCATATTCACTTTTTATCGATGATTGGATTTCGAAGGAACCGGAGTCGGATTTGGTTAATTCCTATCCGAAAACCACTTCGAACCAATGTGTACGTTCGAACGTGAAGACATGTTGAAGATGGTGATTGAAGACCGTGGATCTTCATAGCGTGAGGACTGCTTGTTGATTTGCTCAGGGTGCGCACCCATTGTAGAGTTATATATAGCAGTGGTCTCCTCGTGATGGAGATTTTGCGGATTGCAAGGGCTTCTCGCCTAGTAATGGCCGAGGAAAGTACCTTCGGTTTGTCCTGTTCCTGGACAACTTGTATGGACGTTTGTCTGACGTTGCATTTCTAAAGATTACGTACATTGGTTTTTACAAACGTACATCAGTGGTGGCGGAGAAGGCAACTTCTCTAGCTTAACACCCTCCTTGAGACATACGAGCTCAAGGGTTGTATTTTTGTGGAAGGCAATTAGTAGTTAACGGAAATGGCAATGTGGCATTCAAAGATTTGATATGTGCTTTGTGAAAAGGTAATCGTAGCCTTAAGCCTCATCAAACCGGAAATGACCGAAACAGGATTAGATGCAGCAGGGCTATGTGGGTCATTCCCATTAGGGTATGA
Organism: Allium cepa; assembly: GCA_030765085.1. Taxonomy (NCBI): domain Eukaryota; kingdom Viridiplantae; phylum Streptophyta; class Magnoliopsida; order Asparagales; family Amaryllidaceae; genus Allium; species Allium cepa. The sequence goes on from CM060942.1 coordinate 189,838,470, forward strand.
TCATCCCCTTCTAGATATATTTCTTCCCGCTATGACGTCGGGATGTTAATTAATGTGGTGTATGGAAAACGAGCGCTCGGTTAAAGGTCGGCAACGACCGGGGGATGACATATTCGGTACTATCTAGTTACAGAGGTAGGCCGGTCTTGTGTTGGTAGAGGGCAGATGTTCTGTGCCTCGGGACATCCATCTAGAGGTGTACCCATTTCAGAAGGTAGATCCTGCGCCTGGTCATTTGTATGGAAATCCATTCTCCAATAAGAACCTACGGTTTTGTTTGTATTGGCGTAATGAATAGCCTCGAAATGCTATATGGGTAACCATTTCGGATAAGATTGATAAGTTTATTTGCAAATGTTTTCAAAGAGATGTCATTAGAAATAATATCAAAGGTTTTGATATAAAAGTGTTTTAGTTATCATAAGGTAAAAACCCGTTCGTGTTTATGTGTGGACGTGGTCTTATGAGATACTATTTATTTCAAAGGATTTTATCCAAAGGCTGATATATGACACTGTCATTTATTATTGAGTTTTTCTCACGCTGGTTTATCAAGCCTGATCCGGGTATTTTCAATACTTGGGTCAGATCCGAGTAGTTTCAGGATAGTCGAAGACGGTTGGAGTTTCCAGGGGAGAGCTGGAGATATTCATGGACGCATGAAGATATTCTTTCATCGCCTTTGCTTAGTGCATTTTGTTTGATGTTGTCAGCAATTGTAAGGGCAGGTTTTATAACTGTCCAAGCTGAATCTAGGTTAGACTCTGATATTGTATTTTAAAATTTTCCGCTGTAAATATTATTATTGAAATAATATATGTTATTCCATTCGTGTGAGATTCTGTTCTGTCTATTTTTCTTTATCACCCTTCATGTTCCGTATTTTCGTACAATTTGAGTTGGACATGTGTGGTTTATTGTCGATTCAAAGGGTACGGGAAAACGGGTCGTGACATCATGTCATCGAATATGATGCTAATAATACATATGAATACAGGATGTTACAAAAGTACTCTTAGCCCGATAGAAATATTAATGTCCTTCAATATCATTCGTAAACGATTTTCACTTAAATTTCATTTTGCTTTAACAATTTGTAAATGATGTCAAACTATAATGTAAGTCTAACAAAACGAACAATAGTATTTAATTTTGATAGTTTAATCAGCATTGTGAGTAATGCCAAATACTATTTAAACACATTTTCAATTTTGGCATGTATAATCCTTTTGCTTTTGACATTGGTGTCAAGATTAGGAAAAGGAGCAAAAAATTGCTACAGTAAAATTCAACGTGCCAAACCACCATTTACGCTTAAATTAAAATCCTTTACATATTTTACATATATTGAACTGATGTTGTTATGTCAGCAATTGACATTTCAACTTTCCATTTTCAAATTATAACATTTTATTTTTCATGCGTAAAACACGTGTGATTTGTACTAATTATTATGCATCGATGTGCATCAATGTGTGGCACTACGGGGTGTGTGCCATTCGTACTATTTAATTTAATTGTGTTGTGCAGAACATCTATCATATCTGCTAATTACTTCGCTTTCCACATGCTCTACTTGTGCCAATAAATCTCGTAAATTATAGTCGCAATAGAATTATAATATTTTAATCCAACCGCATACTTCACTTGATGCCCTTATATGCAGGGCCGGCCCAAAAATTTTTTTGCCTAAGTCCAAATACGCATTTTTGAAAGAAATTTAAAAAGCAAAAACAAACTATTGCCTGCTACCAGCTTTCAATCTACGTCAGTAGCATTCACTCCAATAATCCTACCACTAAACCACATATTTCTTGACAATATTGTTTGGTTTACGCTTTATATATAAACAAGTATTAAAAAAATCGTTGTCCCCAGCCCAGTGGGCTGCCCCAGCCCGAGGGCTTGGTGGGATGTCCTCTGCACCGAGCCTGCTTATATGTAATTGAAGTAACGGGTTCTGGCACCCATGAAAAGTTAAAAGTTAACAATTATTTTCAACTGAAAATTCATACATTTAGATGCATAAGTTAAAAGTTCAATCTTAATCAGATTATTTATAAAAAAGATATTTATCGTTTCAAAAACATGTTTATTAAAACTATATAAATCAATTGTTATTTATACAAACAACCCATGGTAGGTTATTCAAAGATGATATCAACAAAAATAACATAGTGATATACTTGCATTCATAACTTATCCAAATACATTTCATAAAATGATCCATCCAGTCACCTGAACATCATTTAGTCTCTATATATATCATGACAATGTAAAATGTAGAAGGAATAATAACGCATTCCATATATGAACCAATGTATCATACACATTTAAGTATTTTTTTCTCTTAATAAAGAGCAATATTTTCAGCGCATAAACAACTCCACATGCAATAACAAAACGGTGAAGAAGAAGAAAAACATACAAGGTTACAATGATAAAAAAAAAATTATTGATCAACGAATTAAATCTAATTCTTTCACTTGAGTCAAAGTAAAAAAAATACTTATTTCAAATTTGGGGAAAACATTATAAATAAAAACAGCACAAATGGAGATGCGGGGTATCGATCCCCGTACCTCTCGCATGCTAAGCGAGCGCTCTACCATCTGAGCTACATCCCCTTAATGAAAATTTTGATCCATGATAGTGTTCTTTGTGTTCTTCCAGTTTTATCAAATGCCCTTAAGGGATATACAGAAGCTACCACTACTTCAGCTCATACGCTATGGCAATTATATCTCTACAACGCAGAAGTCAATGGTTTTTTCTTCTTTTTCAAATATTTAAAAAAAAAAGATTGCTGGTCGACGCCAAGGGAATTTAATTTCAAGATTTTTACATCCACAATTTAAAGACTTACAATCGTAATGGTGGTCCGTAATAATGTTTTTGAAGTAATTGATGCACAACTCTAGCTGCTTATATCCTTGAGAAACACCATAATGTTATGTTGCAGAAATATGTGTGAATCGACTGTATTATGCTTTAGGGTATTGATTTAATGTTAAAAAAATATCTTTTTTATGGAAAAAGACAAATCAATCGATCTGAATGAATCAACTATCTTATTGAGTTGGGTTTTGACTAATCTCCCTTTTCTTTCATTTTATCATAACCGAGAATTATGTTTGAAAATTATAATTCATTAACGCATTAACCAAAAATTTTGAAAGGTTTGATCATTAAGTGCAGTTGAAGAAACTTTATAGTGATCGATAAATGTATTACCAAACTTTACAGTTTTTCCCTGTATATTTGCACATGCTTATCTATCATCATCTATGCTATCATACATATTGTCATATTAAAACCACTGAAAAGTGATTGTTTTGTTTTAATTTTGATTTAGGTATTAATGTGCACTCTCTTTTAGGAGCACTGATGTAATCACGACAAGGGTAATATGATATTTTGTTACAAATTATCATTAATGACTATTTTTTATCACAAATATGTATACTTGGATTTGTTTATGTATTTTCAGTTCTTTCACATTTTGAGTTGCATATTATGAAATTAATTTGTTGATTTCCTAATTGGTAGAAAGAATCATTTGCAAATTCAAACTTTTATTTATTGTCATATTAATAATAAAGTTTTAAAATTATATTATACATACTATATAAGCGGTGGTGATATAAGATTCAAAGGATATATAATTTGATTTTAAATTTTGTTACGTCTATATATATAATTCTAAATGATAAATTTAGTTTGAAATTTGATAAATTAATGTGTTTTAAGCTTATTACTATGCCTATCCTGATTATGATCACATTCTAGGTAGAATAATGGTTCTCAATTTGTGTAATCTTCTAATAACTTTATAACAATAGCGGCAATTGAAGTAGTGGGAGTAGCATACCTAAAAGTAAAGGAGAAGAAGAAAGAGATTCCATGGATCGAGTAGGAATGTAGTTCTGTTAAAGTTTTACATTTTTCATTAATTGAATATACAATTTAAAATTTTGTTTTTCTCATCCTTGATTGAAAGGCTGAGAAAATGTTTGAAAAGATCAAATTATATGTTGAATGGTAGAAGTGTAGTTATGGATATACTATACTTAATAGTTCAGTACATGTATCACCTAATATTTTATAACAAAAGGAGAAACCATTCCAGTTTCTCGTTTTCTTATGTTGAAGCAGACTACTCCCTTTAAACAACAAGAATATAATTAATGCCTTTTATGGTTTGACTCATGTTGATATGTTAATATGTGGTAACTTATGCATGCTTTTAGAATTTATTTGTCTGTGCCTTTAATTACCTTTTGTTACTTTAGTTTTTATTTATTTTTAGTTCAATTTTACATAACCTTAGATGTCATTGTTGTTAAAATTAGTCGGCGTTCATATTATTAAAAAAGTGCAACGGCTATTTTATGTTGATTTATGAAGTAAACACAAAATATCATTAACAAAAATGAATGATTATCCGTTAAATGTGAAATTAGACCACGTATGTAAAGCGACTATTTAATGGGAATCAAGAGCTACATAATGCTAAGAAAAATCGCAATATGATTATTGCATTTAAGAATTCTGGCTTAAACGTAAACATGTAATTATTTTCACTTCCACTGTCAGTTTATGTTACAATACTATGGAGTAATAATACCGAAATATTTTCTAATTTAGAAATATAATGTTAACTGATGAATCTTCAATTTAGAAATCAAACTATTTACGGCTTTTTGGTTTTTGTTGAAGCTCTTTATCAAATGATCAAATTATTTTGAATTGCCATTTTTTATATTCATTTTTTGTAATGTATTTGAGTAATAGTTTCATATAGTACTAAAGCCTAGACTACATCTTTATATAAATGAAAACTATAACTGCACATTACATTAAACAAACTGTTCAGCATATAGAAATTTGTTAGGGGGAGGGGTGATCAATCCCTCTCAGCAGAAAAATAGGATCTTGCAATTTGGCATGATAGAACAAACAGATAGTTATAGATCACAGAAAAAAAAATATAGAGAGAAGAGAGAACACGCAGATTTATAGTGGTTCCACCATCGCGAGATAGTGTACGTCCACTTTAATGGGGAAGAGATTTATTACTATTTGAAGAGATTACAGAGTAAAGAAATGAAGAAAAATAAACAAGAGATTGTTCTCTCATATCTGATATCTTAACATTCTCTATGCCTCTCTTTATATATAGAGAAAAGTTACTTAGGGATGAAGCAATTGATTTATGTAAATAAATCAATTCATGGAATAATAATATTCCCATTAATTGCCTTGCCATGTAATTGATTGATAATATTCTATTTTCTCCATCAATCAATTATTTCCCTATTTGATTCCTTTTATAAAATATGGCAATCAAATATATATATCAAATATCTCCACATCCCTATCTCTTTAATTTCTCTTTCCATTTCCTTCATGCACAGAACGGGTAACTAAATACCGAGAATATCTCCAAAATCTATTAATTTTGGAAATATTGTATCACCAAAAAAATCTTAATAATCTCCACCTTGATACAATATCTCTTCCAAACCAAGATACTCCAAAATGAATGCTTCCCAATGAGTTCCTGCAAAAGCCACCTCTCATTGCACTTTGTTAATGAACTCCGGCAAGGCCACCGCCCACCAACATAGTGTTGGAAACACTCAAAAAAAATAAGGCAGACGTTGTGCAACCAAAAAAATAAACTCATATCTCTTCATACAAGAAGAATGCCACATCTTCTCTTAACTTCAACCAAGTTACTCTCTTCCCCATAGTGCCACCATGTGGCACTTAGCACTTCATCAGGTGAATCAAGTTCGAGCAATGCTCGAACTTAGTAGCAGGTAAGGCCTTCGTAAACATATCTGCTGCATTGTCATTTGTATGAACCTTCTGAAGACGAACTAACTTCTCTTCATTCATGGAGATAAGGAAAGACTCTCTTACCTCTATATGCTTTGTTCTAGAGCTGAAAGCCAGATTTTCAGCTAAATGAATTGCACTCTGACTATCACAATTCACCAAACAATTATCTTGTACAAAGCCCAAATCACACAATAACTTCTTCAAATAAAATGCCTCCTTAGCTGCCTCAACTGCAGCTATCAACTCTGCCTCTGTAGTAGACAAAGCAACTATAGTTTGCAACCTCGCTCTCCAACTAATAGTCGTTCCTCCAAGAGTGAACACATAGCCTGAGGTTGACTTCCTTCTATCTCTATCTCCGGCATAGTCTGAATCACAAAATCCATTTAAGTTGAAATCTTTATTTCTGCCGCCAAAGACAAGACCATAATCTGATGTTCCTCTAAGATATCTAAAAATATACTTCACTGCCTCCTAATGCGATTTTCCCGGATTTGCTGTATATCTACTAACTAATCCAACAGCCTGAGCAATGTCAGGTCTAGTGCACACCATAGCATACATCAAGCTACCTACCGCACTCGCATAAGGCACCTTTTTCATGTAGGCCTTACCCTTTTCTGAGATCGGAGAGCCTTTGTTAGAGAGCTGTATATGCAAAGGCATGGGTGTACTGATAGCCTTTGCTCCATCCATGCTAAACCGAGCAAGCACCTTTTGAATATATTCCTTTTGAGTAAGTCTCAAAAGTCCAAGCTTTCTATCTCTTTGGATTTCCATCCCCAAAATTTTCTTTGCTTCTCCAAGGTCTTTCATTTCGAATTCCGCTTTTAATTTCAACTTCAACTCATCAACTCCAGCTTTATCCTTAGAAGCAATCAACATATCATCCACGTACAAAAGCAAATACACCCAATTACTATTCTTTAAATGCTTGAAATAAACACATGCATCTTTAGTACTACGATTAAAACCATGTGAAAGCATAAAAGAATCAAACCTTTTGTACCATTGTCTAGGCGACTGTTTTAGAACATAAAGAGATTTCTTCAACCTGCATACCCAATCTGATTTTCCATCTACAATAAATCCTTCTGGCTGCTTCATGTAAATGGTTTCTTCCAAATCACCATGCAAGAAAGCAGTCTTCACATCAAGTTGTTCTAACTCCAAATCGTGAGCAGCAACTATCGCAAGTAGGATTCGAATTGAAGTTTGTCTAACAACTGGAGCAAATATTTCTTCATACTCCAACCCCTTTTTTTGTGAAAACCCTTTGGCTACCAATCTTGCCTTGTATCTACCATCGTCTTTCAGCTTTAACACCCACTTGCAACCTATGGCTCGGCTTCCTTGAGGTAGTGGTACCAAATCCCAAGTCTTGTTCTTCTGCAAAACTGTATCTCCTCTTCCATAGCGCAATTCCACTTCGAATTATCATTCGACTTCATGGCTTCTTCAAGGCTTAATGGTTCATCATGAACAACATGTAAAGCATACTCAAACTGATCATCAAGGCTCAAATTTGCATAATCCCAATCTCCATATCTAATTGGAGCTCTCTTTGGTCTCTGACTAGCCCGAATGACTATATCGCCTGACTCTCCTTCAGCTCCACCTTGAGCTCCATCTTGAGCTGAATCCTCTCTAGCTTCATGACCATCTCCATCACTACTAGAGGAAATCTATGGACTATCATGTGATGAATCATCAACTGTTCTATCACTATTGCCAATAGTAATAGCTGTACTTCGGGTTTGAAAGTTGGGAATCTCGGTCTTTTCGGCCTTCTCATCAACTGAATCTGAACCGTCTGATAACCCTTCCAAAGGTTTAAACATCGCTGACTCGTCAAAAGTCACATGTCTGGAGTGTATAACTTTCTTCGTAACTGGATTCTAAATTCTGTATCCTTTTATTCCATCTGTATAACAAAGAAAAACACACTTGGAGGCCCTAGGCTCCAACTTATCTTGTCCTGTATTGTGAACATAAACTGGACATCCAAATATACGAAAATAACTTAATAAAGTGCTTTTACCTCTCCATAACTCCTTTGGAATCTTCCCACCAATGGCTGAGCACGGAATCCGATTAATAATATGTGCTGCAGTCGAAACAGCTTCAGCCCAAAAACCCTTAGACATATCCGCAGTCAATATCAAGCAACGGGCCTTCTCAAGTAGAGTCCTATTCATCCTCTCAGCAACCCCATTGGATTGCGGATCACCAGGTGTAGTAAAATGTCTTCTAATACCGCGTTGTCTGCAGTAGTCGAGGAACTCTTTGGAGACATATTCGCCACCATTATCGGATCTAAAAATCTTCAATTTCTTTCCTGTTTGGTTTTCAACAAGAGCTAACCAAACCTTGAAATTCTGAAATACTTCCGACTTAGCTTTCATTACATACACCCAAACCTTGCGCGAGTAGTCATCAATGAATGAAACAAAATAATAAGCTCCACCAATAGAAGCAGTAGGGTATGGCCCCCAAACATCTGAATGTACATAATCAAGTACACTCTTAGAAGTATGCATACCGTTACCAAAAGAAACTCTGGTTTGCTTTGCCAATACACACTCCTTGCAAAAGTTCAACTTGTTGAAGATTTCTCCCTTGATCTTTTTCTTCTTACGAAGCAACTCTAAGTTCTTCTCTGAAGTATGACCTAGTCTCATATGCCAAAGCTTGGTAGCATCCAAACTTTTAGAACTATCAACTCCAACACATAATTCTCCATGAACAGTGGTACCCATCAGCAAATACAGATTTCTTACCATAACACCCTTCATCAATACAAGTGCCTCTCTAGAAACTCTCAAACCATCTTTGACAATGGTTATCTTGCATCCCAATGATGCCAATTGGCCTAATGATATCAATGATTTCCGAAGACCAGGAACATAGCGAACATCTGAAAGTGTGCGAACAATCCCATCATACATGCGAATGCGAACTGAACCAACTCCCATAGACTTACATGTAGCATCGTCTCCCATAAGGATGGAACTTCCTTCTTTAGCATCAAAGGAAGAAAAATAATCCTTATTAGGAGTCATGTGAAATGATGCTCCAGAATCTAATACCCAGTGGTCTGCAACATCTGATACAACCGCTGTCAATAAATCGCTATCATCTTTCTCCATCGCAATAGATGAAGAACCTTCAGTCTTCTTCTCCAGATCTGGGCAGTCTCTTCTCCAATGGCCTGGTTTCTTACAATGATGACACCTTCCATCTTTTGACTTACTCCACCAATGAGGCTTCCTAGAATTGGAACGCCCCCTGTAATTCTTCACTTTCTTCTCTGCTCTACCTCTCTCAACAAATAAACCTGAACTACTATTACTTCCTCCACTACTATCACCAACACCAAACTCTTTCATCTGATCTCTCAACTCCTCACTGAGCAAACCTGTCTTCACATCATCTAATGTCAATGTATCTCTACCATAGATAAGGCTGTTAGCGAAACCAGTGTATCGTTTTGGAAGCGAACACAACAGAATCATTGCTTTCTGTTCTTCATCAACTTTCAACTCAACAGACTTCATCTTCATCAACAGGTCATCAAACACACTTAGGTGTGTTTTAATTGAAGAACCTTCCTTCATTTTATAAGTGAAAAAAGTCTTCAATAGGATCAGACGGTTAGTTAGGGATTTCTTCATGTAGAGGTCCTCCAACTTCTTCCAAATGCCTTTGGCTGTGGTTTCCTGACTGATTTCAGAAATTACATTCTTTCCCATAGCAAGCTGGAGAGTAGTAAAGGCCCATTCTTCCATGTCTTCTAATTCCACTGATGAAATATCAGCAGGCAGTGTCTCTGTATCAAATACTACTCAATGAACGCGATTTCTCCTCAAAACTGCTTTCATCATCCATTGCCATTTTTCAAAATCTCCTTCACCATTCCACTTCTCTATTGTCAACTGTGATCCTGAAGCCACATAGGAGCCTCTGACGTATGGAGCAACTACTGGCGCTAAAGTACTATTTGTACTATTTTCATCTCCTCCTGCCATTCCACCAAACACCATCTTTGCGAACCTGGCTCTGATACCAGTTGTTAGGGGGAGGGGTGATCAATCCCTCTCAGCAGAAAAATAGGATCTTGCAATTTGGCGTGATAGAACAAACAGATAGTTATAGATCACAGAAAAAAAAATATAGAGACAAGAGAGAACACACAAATTTATAGTGGTTCCACCATCGCGAGATAGTGTACGTCCACTTTAATGGGGAAGAGATTTATTACTATTTGAAGAGATTACAGAGTAAAGAAATGAAGAAAAATAAACAAGAGATTGTTCTCTCATATCTGATATCTTAACATTCTCTATGCCTCTCTTTATATATAGAGAAAAGTTACTTAGGGATGAAGCAATTGATTTATGTAAATAAATCAATTCATGGAATAATAATATTCCCATTAATTGCCTTGCCATGTAATTGATTGATAATATTCCATTTTCTCCATCAATCAATTATTTCCCTATTTGATTCCTTTTATAAAATATGGCAATCAAATATATATATCAAATATCTCCACATCCCTATCTCTTTAATTTCTCTTTCCATTTCCTTCATGCACAGAACGGGTAACTAAATATCGAGAATATCTCCAAAATCTATTAATTTTGGAAATATTGTATCACCAAAAAAATCTTAATAAAATTATCTCTTCATATTAGAAATTATTGTATAAGTTAGTAATATTCTCATGAAATAACATTTGCCAGGTAAATCACAGATATTCTAATACTTACTCTTTAGTTTATATATCCTTACTTTAAGAGATGCTTTTTTAATAGTGTAAATCCTAATCATTTTCTTTGTACTAAAAGATTTCCAAAACGAGAGAAAAGTCAAATCACTTTCGATCGTGAAAGGGGTGAATTAAAAAGGAGAAACGATAGAAGTTCTTTGGTGACTGTTGTGCAAGGGATGCAACTCCACTTTTATAATGAAACATATTTATGTAAATCTGAAAGAAAATAGATGACAAAGTTTGATTGTTTCAAATTGGGCTAATACAACATTGTTTGATAAATTTTGATTTCATAAGTGTTTCTTATTCTTGGAATTATTTTTTTACACTATTGATCCGAAGATTACTGTTCTTTGGACATGCTAAACAAAATATAGAACCTTATGTTTAAGTTATTGTGCAAAACTTTAAAAAAAAATTATTGCTCTTTGTTATTAATAGTAATGCTAAATGCACTCCTATCTGTGCTCCATTTACAGTAACAAAAAAAAGTTTAAAAGTTGTTGCATTTTACTCAATCGATGGGCATTGTATTACCAATCAACAATATATTTATCTAGAATATACGAAAGATTGAAGAGTGAAGTCTACTTTGATTGTATAAGATTGAAAGTCAATATATTTGATTGGAATCATAGTACAAATCAAACAATCTAAGAAGATGTAAAACGAAACACCAATTGTGGTGTTGCAAGCAATTATTGAGTCAAAAGCTATATATATATATATATATATATATATATATATATATCAACAATGACTCATGGGAAGGAGACTCGTTATTGGAGGGATAAATCAAAAGCTAAGTTGATTCAGCTGAATGTACATGGTGCTAAGCTTATGAATATAAAAGGTTATAGCATCATTGGCTAAGGAAGTGATAGTTTACAAAACCAAGTGTGGTGTTATTTTAGGGCCGTTATCAGATAGAGGTAGTGAGTCAGTGATATCACCTAATTATAACTAGTATGCTCATCAAGATATCAGCTGCAAGTTTCTTTTGTTTCTACATCCAGAACTGTTGGTACACATGGCTTACATTTATTAGAAGACAAAAAATAGGGCAACAAGAGCACAGGTACGTTAACAAAAAGGTGAGCCATGTGGACCTGTGGTGTTAAGCAGCATATAACTTCTAACAAAATAAACTGGTACCATTGTATCCATCCAAAGATATGGGAGAAACAAAAATGCACAAACCATAAGTTATATTAACAGAAAGATGCAACAAACCCCACTTTACAAAATCTTTTTACCCCCAGTTGACAAAATGGATTAATATGATTACTTTAAAGAACTTAGAGAAGGTAACTGATAATTGAACGAGCGTGATCTGCAGAGTTGTACTGATTCATAGGGTTCTTATTCCATCCATGGAAGGAGTAATAATTGTCATTGTTATGCATTTTTATTAAAGATTCAACCAACGCAATTCTAAGTATAAACCTGCAGTGCAGAAAAGAAAACAGAGGGATATAAGGCCATCTTTTAGAGGAATATGTGCAAGTTTGTAGGATCCCCCAACATATGTACTATGCATATGGATCCCAAGCATCTAAAGCTGAAAATTCAAGATTCTTGTTTTATCCAACCTACTAAAAGCTGGATAAAATATACACCCTCTTTTAGAAAGCCGGATGATTCCAACAGTCATATTGCCAATAGCAATGCAATTTTGCACTTTATTCCTCTGCTTAAAAATATAATCTACTGCAACCATCACCATTTCTTCTCTTCATGCTTCATCTATATTCCATAAATTTTATTATTATTATTTATTATTATTATTTTATTTTTTACATTTTCAATTACAATGGCAAACCAAAATTGAAATGGAAAAAAAATCTGACTAACCCCATATATCATAATTTTCAAGCACAAGCTCCTATCTCAATACCGAATACAATTTCTCATAAATTTTCAAATTCAAAATCGAGATTTTTTCTCTCAGCTCAGCTCTATTCTAAACAACCATATTAATTGAGTCTACCTAACTTGCTTTCGCCAAAGTTTGCCTATCGACCACGATTTCAACACATGAAAATATATGTAAAGAAGTAACTGGTTAAATTGAGGATCAATCAAGCTTGAAGCGGCCTATAAATTCAATCCAAGTTCGAACAACATAGACGGTACTAAGATTGATGATGATGGTAAATGTAGGAACTCCACGGGATGACATGATGATCACATGGCTGTGGTGATAGAGCAAGAGGAAGATCAATTGGATTTGATATGAATGAATCACCCAGTGATGATGGTAAACCCATAGCGTTAGCTGCCTTGTGAGTAGTCAAAAAGTAGTCAATGCAAAGATTTGAGATGGTGGTAAATGTAGGAACTCTACAGGATGGCATGATGGTCAACATGGCTGCAGCGTAGAGAAAGAGGGAGAACGATCGGATTTAATATGAATGAATCATCCAATGATGATGGTAAGCCCTTAGCTTAGCTGCCCAGCGAGCAGTCAAAAAGTAGTCAATGCAAGGGGACGAAGAGTTATGTTCCTGCTCAAACGAATGTTCGGAAGATTCAAGCAAAATATCAAACCAAAGTGAGTGTGCCTTTTGGAATTTGATTAAAAAAAATTCATCCACCAAAGTAAACAAAGGAACGGAAAAAAAAAACTGTTGTAAAAATCATCTAGGTGTTAACTTAGACCCCACCTAGGACCAAGCGAGGTTTACGGCCTTGGCATCCACCTAGGATCCGCTTAGGCGTTAGACAAGACTTATTGCCTTGCCTAATCCCCTAGGTAGAGATTTTTGTAATAATTAGATCTTGCAGTTATGTATGAAACATATGCTAAACATTTTGCATTTTTTAGTTGAAATAGGCATTGTCTCCCTGCCTTCAAAATTAATAATGAAGATCAATATTGAAAATAGGTATACATTGTATCACCGTAAAGAAAATTTGCATAAATATCTAAAAAAATTATTGATAATAAATTAATAACAAGTTTCTCAAAAACACCTAGCATTGTTTAATCCCTGCCTAGACGATAAATCGCTCCCAAACCCATCACCTAGCCTCCAACTAACGATTTTAACAACATTGAAACCTAAAAGTCATTGGAAGTGCAACGAAAGGAAATAAATACGGTTTTTCAAAAATGGAATCAAATAATATTCAAGTTAGCAAAGTAGCACACCAAACTTTATATGGTAACTATTTAATTATGCACTGCCATGTGATATTATCCAAGGATGAACTTCGATTCAAATCCTAGAAGTTTTGACCTAAATGAAAGTGTACGATTCTACTATAGTGGAGACACTCAACCATCAAAGAAACATAAAGCAAAGAAAAATATTTTGATGGGCAAAACGATTTGATGCAATCGTTGAAAAATGTTGTCGTATCACAAGGTACTCATGATAGACAATTGAAAAATAAAAACATAAAAAGTACCGATTATTGACAACTAATATACCGATCATGAGGTAAGCTTTCGATCAAGCTATTAAGTGTTGCTTGCTTTATTTAACTTCCTTCGTCCTTTAATTTTGCAGGCTTTTGGTCTTCAAATTATCTTTTCATTGGCATCTTTTCTTAATCTTCTTGGTGTTAGTGATAACATGGAAAATCATGTCGATGTCATTTATTGGATTAATAAAGATATCAAGAGTACCAAGAGATTTCTAACAGATGAAAATCTTTTAAATGTTGGTTGTTCAAAGAATTACATTTTTCAAAGGGAGTTGTTAGTCACAAGTTAGACGTTATAAGCCTTCTAAGAGGAGAGAAAGGTCACAAACACAATAGACTATGAGTCACATATAATTCGCCTAATGCAGAGGATCAAGCCTCGGCCCTCGTAAGGGCAAACAAGCCAGCGGGCGCCTTTTTTCTACTCCATATATTATAGGTATCCTCTCCTTGCTGAAAGCATTCTTTTTCTTACTCTTCTCTCCCATCAAATTAAAAAATTCCACCTTTGTCCTTAAAAAAAAAGTCCTCATCGAGACATAATTGACAAAAAGAGTTACATGCCATTGAGCGAGTGCCCTAACAAGTTAGATCGTTGTTGGCCAGATATATTACATGCAGAATTAGCCAATGATAGAAGAACCTTGTATAATAGATTTAGGACATCATAACCTAGGTATATTTTGAGTGCTCGTTTGTAGCTTCTTGTATTTTCACTTTTTGTCATTGATTATTGGGTACTTGGGTTGTGTTTCAACCTAATGAAACCTGTACGAGAAGACTTGAAAATTCACATATGGAAATGAAATAATTAGACGTAAGGTAAAAATATATAGTTAATGAAGATGTGATGTATAGAAACCAAAAATATGATTACTCAGTAAGACAAGGCTCAAGTCTAAAAAAATAGTATAACGACTTAGAGGAGACCATAAAGGAACGACCTTCTTACTATGCCTGAACATAAAAGCATTGTTGTAATAGGTGTTTGCACAAAAAATGGACAAACACCTCCAAGTCGTATTATTTAGTTGATTATATGTGATTTTCAGTGATTTTAGATGAGTATGTAAATATGATAAAAGTAGGGGCTGAAATGTAAAAGACACGCAGATTTATAGTGGTTCGGCCGGAATGTGCCTACGTCCACTTTATATGTTATTATCTTCTTTCTTTCGGATTACAAGTACAATGCTTCGTATACAAGTATATGAAAGTAGTTTGAAAGTTCCTTCCTTGCTTGAGCTCTCAAACCTGTCTGCCATTGTTGTACCCCTGCCCCTCTATTTATAGAATGAGGTAGGGGGCAGGGATCTTGGAAGTATATAACTGCTGGTGGGCCCGGGCAGAAGCAATCTGGACTGGCAATCATCTGGTTCGGCGGAGCTCCATTCGGTGGTAGGTATGGACCGGTGGTATGCATGGACCGGTGGTAATGAGGTGGTTCGGTGCTCGTTTGATTCGGTGATGGCCTTGGGAGTTGGTTCGGCGGTGTTTGGTCCGGTGGTGTTTGGTCCGGTGGTGTTTGGTCCGGCACCAAACAAGTTTGGTGGTAGGGCGATGAGGGGGAATACCGAATGCTATCACGCCGGATGGACCTTAACTTGGAGTGCCGAATGAGCCCATATCCTTGCATAGCCGGATGAACCTGTATGCCGAATGAGCCCTCACTGCCGAATGGAACTTGTTCTTTCGAATCGCCGATAGGAGCTGATGGAATGGAGGTTGCGAACCCGGGTGAAAATGACACTTCTTGGTCTCGAGATTTTCTGGGTGAGAATTCGCCCAACATTTGCCCCCCAAAGTGGGGCACGTGCTTGCATGTGTCGCGCTTTGTTTTCCCTATGGTAGGAAGACTAGCTTTGTAACGCCAGGGGTTGGGCGTCCGTATTCTGTTGATGTCCTGCAAAGGAAATTACAGTTTTAGCGTGATTCCAAATAACGATCGTTCATGATCGAAATGTTCGAGATGAAGTGAACTGTGCCGTTCGGGACGAAAGAGTGAGCCCCGAGGGGGCTTAGCATCAGCGATGCCAGGTTTATGTCAGAGTGGGTCCCTGGATCGTTTGTCAAGATGGTTTATCGCCAGCTCAGAGCATGCCTAGGGGTCGTTCGCGACCCCGTACATGTGTAAGCAGCTTAGCCATTTCATAATTATCAGAGTCAAATATCCGTTTCACCCATGAGTTTAAAAAGGCGTGTCAAAGTGTAAATTCCCACGACGATAAGGTTAATAACCATTCAGAGCGTGCCTATGGACCATTCATGGTCGCGTACACGTGTAAACAATTAATCCATGTTAGTGAGAGTTTTACGACTTATTCATCGTCATCATAATCCTGATTTTACTAGTTAGTTCTGGAGTTCGGTACTTATCTGAGTGAGGAGCCTGCGTGCCCCCTGTTCCTGGTTTTCGCTAGTGGAGATAGCTTCATTCGGTCCTTTGGTTGGTCCGGCATGGATGGGTTCATTCGGTATGTTTGGTATTGGTCCGGTGTTTCTATTCGGTGGGCCGAACCAGCTGGTCCGGCGGTCCTGAGCTCGCCTATATATAGAGGCTACACCCCCCTTTGGTTTTTCCTTACCGAACCAAGTCTTCTGCCGAACCAATCTTCTGCCGAACCAATCTTCTACCGAATCAATCTTCTACCGAATCAGGTATGTACCCTATTGCCGAATGCCTCTTATTACCGAATGGTTCAGAATGCCGAATGCACACGTAAGATCTCAAATGCCGAATGAGCTTAAGGCCGTAGTGCCGAATGAACATGGACATGTACCACCGAATGAACTTAAGACTTGTACTACCGAATGGACTTAGGACCCCAATGCCGAATGAACTTGGACATGTAGCACCGAATGAACTTAAGACTTGTACTACCGAATGGACTTAGGACCCCAGTGCCGAATGAACCTCGTATTCTGGACTTATGTATGCTTGCTTGCTTATACTTTCGTTCTAACGTCATGTTTTTCACTTTTGTGCATGCAGATAAATGACTCGTAAGGTAGAAACACGATCAGACAGAAAGAAGTCTAGAGGCACAGGAGAGTCTTCTTCTTCCTTGCCCCCAGTCCAACCAGGATCCGGGCAACATCGACCTATTCCGAGGTCTCTAGTGGATGGATACGGTCCACAGGAACTTCTGATCTCCCCTCCTGATTGCTTTCCTAGCTCCCTAAAGGAGGAGCAACTTGACGTCATATCCCGTTCCTTCAGGATAGATAGGGCTCTTATGCTGCTGCCGGGAGATGGAGTGATGCCATATAATCCTCCCGAGGGCTACTTTGCTTATAGCAGATACCATTGCATGTGCGGTGCTATCCCTCCTATCAACGCTTGGATAGTAAGCTTCACCACATATTTGAAGGTGGCTCCCTTCCAGCTTCAGCCTAACTCTTATGCCATCCTGGTGAGCCTTTTTGTTATCTTCCAGAGGAGGTACGGGCGTCCTCCTTCTAACCGGGAAATTCGATATTTGTACAACCTGAGAGGCTATAAGAAGGGGTCTCCGTATATTAGTCTGGAAGCGGCCGTGCCCTTCAAACCAGTCCTGGACTTATATTCCAAGTTTACCATGTTCAAGAAAGAGTGGTTCTTCATCAAGGACGATGCTGTTTCTTTCCGCCTTTTCACTTCCGGCTGTAAGATGGATTTCATTTATACTTTCCATGTTTTGACTGTAGTGTTTTTTCTGACATGCTTCTATTTCTGGCTAGGGACAGGTGGTATTGCAGTCGTGGAGGATGATTCCTTGGTGCGAATGGCTGCTGAACTAAAGGCTATTCCGGCACGGGACCGGTCGGCCTCCTTCTTGATCAGGAACGCAACCCTCTTGGAGTATAATTTGATCTTACCGCATCAGTCCGTGGTTAAGCAAAGAGACACGGCTGAGGAGAAGGCTGCTAAAGCTAAGGAGGGGGCTATGGTGAAGAGCGGTAAGAAGGAGCCTTTTGCAGAGCGTCCCGTTGTCGGGGGGAAGAAACTGAAGAAGTCTGATGGCCCTTCTCCAAGTACTTTACCGACTGTCCCGGAGGAGGAAGGTGTAGAAGAGGAGGAAGGAGGCGAGGTTGGAGAAGGGTCGGAGGGTGGAGGAGATGGCGACGGTCAAGGTGGTAGTGGCGTCGGTGCCCTATCCTCTGAGCAAGACCTTGAACTGGATGAGGCTCTCCGTCGGGCCTTCGGGGAGTCGGAGGGAGAGCCGGAAACGGAGAAGGCAAAGGAAACCGGCAAAGCTGTGGCTGGCACTGACCCATCCTCTAAGGGTTCCTCAGCTAGGGCGATTCCGGCGATGCAAGGTGAACTTTTGTCCTCTGCCGATTCCATTTTCGATAGGGACTTAGAATTTTTTTACGGTTCACTTCCGTCCTGGAATGAGATCCAGGGCTTATTGCAGTATCCCACTCCTCCGCCGGGTTTGTATAATAGATGTGTCTTCTCACTTTTCTTTCCTTTTAACTTAACACATTTTTCGAACTGTGGATTATTGTATGTTCGTAACACTTGTTCTTTATTCCAGGGGCAGGCCAGGTGGTTAAAACGTCGGACGTTCGACACCGCCTTGAGCAGTTTAAGTCGAGGAGAGCTTCTGCGAAACCCTCTACTGGTCGCACTGGGGATGTAGTCAGTTATCGCCCTCTTCTTAGGGTCATTGAAGAGGGCATTCGGAAAAAGAAGCGGAGCCGTTCCTTATTTGAGTCTTCCCCTGGTTCGCAGCTTCCTACTCAGCCTCCTCGTGATACTACGGAGGAGAGCACGGAATCCGGCCCCCCTCATCCTCCTTTCAAGAGCCCAACTGTTATTCGTATAAGGCGTCCTGATGCGCCTCGCCCCGTGCCTCGTGACCCTTTTGCCGGTCATCCTGATTTAGATCCGAGCTTTCGGGATATCTCATTTGATGAGGCCACGGGCGAGCACCTCCTTCCCCGCAACCCCATGGTAAGAGTGCTGGACGAGGCCAAGTCTTTAGATCTTGATTTACTTACTACACGGGTAGTCACCATGGGGGACGAAGCCAAGGCTAACATCGATCGGGTGGCCGCAGAGACCAAGAAGTTAATGGAGCATCATGCTAAATTGGCCAAGGCCGGGGAAGAGATCGGGAGTGCTAATATTCGGTTGAGGTTAAAAGTTGCCGATCAGGCCAAGCAGCTCGCCGATCAAGCCATCCAGATTTCCCAGCATGAGGAAGCCTCCAAGCGGCTGAAAGAGACGATGGAGAAGGCCAGTAGGGAGGAATTACGGAAGATGAAGGTCGCCTGCAGGGAACGGATTAACATGGCCATTACGACGGTGGACGAGGTTCGAAATGCGGATCTTGAGCGGGTAGAGGAGTTGTCTGGGAGGCTCGAGGCTGCGGAAATGGCTCTGGCCGAGTTGAAGGAGGAGATGGAGGAGATGAGGAGGTCCCTCAAGTTAAAGGAGGAGGAAATGAGGAGGTCTCTCCAGGCTGACTGCTTGAGATACCAATCAGAGAGGGACATTGCCGTCGCCAAGTTGCAAGCCTCCGAGGCCCGGGTGAGGGAGTTTGAGGAGAATGAGGGGATGATGGATGAGATGCTGCAGGACATGTACTTCCACACTTGGAAGGAGGGCGGCTTGTCTTGGATGGACGATTACCCTCGGGTGATGGCCAAGGTGTATCTCCAGGCTTTAGAGGAGGCCAGGGTGAACGCGGGTAAGGAAGGCGGAGAGGCTTTCAATTTGGATGCGGTTACTGCCCAGTTCTCGAAGGAGGAGCAAGCGGCGGTGAAGGAGGGGATGCGGCTGCTTGCTGCAGAGGAAGCGGGCGTGCAGTTGGATGATGAGGATCAAGCGGCGGATGCTGGTGAGTTATTCTTTTCCTTTTCTTTTCTTTCTGTGTTTCCGTAACTTGATTGTTCGTTTAATGAATTCCTCTTCTGAACTGGACAGGTGGGACTTCTGATCCACATGCTGGGGGCTCTGGTCCTGCGGCTAAGTAGACTGGGGAAGTTGGTGATGGAGTGTGGTCGCAGCTGCCATCTTTTTATTTCTTTTTATCACTGTTTACGTTAATCATTGACATGCGACTGTAATAATATTATTTGCAGAGAATAACTTCATGTGATTTTATAATATAAGCTGATGTTGTTATGTTTAAATGTTGTTGTCATCTTGATGTGCTGTGTGAGAAATATAACTATGTATATGCCTGTGATTCTAGTTGTGTTTGATGCTAAGTTTTTCGCTAGAAATATAATTTCATGTGTTGCAATGTTATTGTACGAACAAGCTATAGTTACGTATTTATGTACAAGAAAAGAGAGTACCGCCCTTTATGTTTCATTCGCAGGCGGTAGCTTAGAGCGTCTTATGTAACTGTTCATGGATATAGCTGAGTACCCTGCCACCCAGTATGCAGACTTAGTTTCTTATGAGCGAATGCTTCCTATTTGGTTTCCTGTACTTTAGAGTTTGTTATACAGGATAGGAGAAAAGTATTTAAATGAAATGGAAATATAGTAAAAGTAAAACTTCCAGTCACGGAAGGCCGTCGATGTGCTTAAGTTCGTGGCAAACGGGTTTTGTAGTCACTTTCCCTAGCTGTGGGTCTTGGAGACATTTGTGACCCATCTTACGCCTCCGCGGGGAGTTTTCTTTTTTACCACAGCCGCACTTAAGGCACATCGGAGCCGAGATCGCGCACGGTAACTACCCGAACCATTATGGTCCGTAATCGTGGGTATTATTCGATTTACCGTGGCCGGCTAGCGTGGGTGCCGTTGGCCGTGAACTACCCCTGGCTGGCCACACCTTATGTTGGGGCTTAAAGTAGGTTCACAGTTGCCGGCGAGCCGAACGCCGTAATGAGCTGCCATCGGCTATAGTCGGCCTTTATGATGACTTATAATCGGCTCATTACAGTTGGCTTTGAGGGCAGGCGCGCAATGAGTTAACCCGCAGCAGAGGGATGCTGGAGCAAAAGTGTCTCATTGGCGAGTGCATAGAATCGTAGCGTACCTGTTAGGCCTAGTCCAGATGAGGCCGCGGTGCGTCTCGAGTGGAGATGCCATAGGATTTTGTTCAACAGAAAGGGATAAAACTTAACAAGTAGCCAGGACATAAAGGAACAAGCTAAAAAGAGACAAGATTTTTTTAAAGTGGTTCGGCACGAAAGTGCCTACGTCCACTGATTCTCTTTGTTAATTCACGTCATATGGGCAGTACAAGTTAAGAAAAGTATCGACGGAGGTGTCGGATGTTCCATGCCCTCTGGAACACCTCTCCGTCCACTGTTGACAAAATATAAGCTCCGTTGTGGAGATCTTTATGAATTACATACGGTCCGTCCCAGATGGGGTCTAGTGCCCCGGGGCGCGGAAAGATTCGCCTGAGGACAAGATCTCCTTCTTGTAAGCTGCGATGCTTGACTTTGGAATTGTATAGCGCTGCCACCTTTTGTTTGTGAGCTGCTGCTTTAAGTGCTGCATCGTTTCTCCTTTCCTCAATCAGATCCAAAGACATGAGGAGGAGTTCTTCGTTTTCTTCTGGGTTGTAGTGGATCCTACGGTGGGAAGGCACAATAGTCTCAACTGGGAGCATTGCCTCCGATCCATATGCCAAGGAGAAAGGAGTATGTCCCGTTGATGTTCTGAAAGACGTGCGGTATGCCCATAGTGCCGTAGGAAGTTCGTCCACCCAAGCGCCTTTCGACTTTTCAAGTTTCTTCTTGATTAGGGTTTTGAGAATTTTGTTGACGGCTTCAACTTGTCCGTTTGCCTGAGGATAAGCTACTGATGAGAAGCTTTTATGAATTCCATGCTCTTGGCACCAGTCGGCAAATTCTTCGCTGTCAAACTGGAGTCCGTTGTCTGATATGATCTTGAGTGGGACTCCGTACCTGCACAGAATATTTTTGATCAAGAAGTTTATAACTTTTGTTGAAGATATTTTATTTAGAGGTTCTGCTTCCACCCATTTGGTGAAATAATCGACTGCCACTACAGCATATTTGGCTCCGCCTCGGCCCGTTGGCAGTTCGCCAATTAAGTCAATTCCCCATACAGCAAAGGGCCAAGGGCTGGTCATTTGAGTAATTTCATTTGTGGGCAGTCGAGGAATCTTGGCAAATTTCTGACATCTGTCGCATTTCTTGACGAAGTCTAGAGCGTCTTTGTTTAGCGTGGGCCAGTAATATCCATATCGGAGTATCTTCCTTGCCAAAGTCTGCCCCCCAGTGTGATCTCCGCATCCTCCCTGATGGATGTTTGATAAGATCTCCTTGGCTTCCCTTCCAGCGACGCATCTCAATAAGGGGCCAGAGAAGCCACGCCGATAGAGGATGCCTTCTTGTATCGTGTAGTGGGGAACTTTCCTCAAGATCCTCTTGGCTTCGTCACGCCTGTCGGGCAGTGTGCCATCTTGCAAATATTTCCGGATGGGAGTCATCCAGGTTCCTTCTTCGATTGCAGTTACCAGATTTACTGGTTTGAAACTTGGGGCTAGCTGCCTTGAGATGGCTAGTGCTCCGAAAATGGTGCTATTCTTCATACTAGCTTGCTTTGCAAGTTCATCTGCCTCTTGGTTCTCTTCTCGAGGAATATGTTTGATTAGATAGTAGTCCAATTGATCGAGCAGCAGTTTGGTATTCTTTAGGTATGCTGTGAGTCGTTCTCCTCGAGTCTGGAATTCTCCTAGCACCTGGTTTACGATAAGCGGAGAATCACTATGAAGACATAAGGAATTGATTCCAATTTCCAGGGCAAGCTCCAATCCTGCTATTACTGCTTCATATTCAGCATCGTTGTTAGTGGCCGTGAACTCCAACCTTAATGCATAGTACAACTTTCTTCCCCTGGGGGTGATGATCACAATTCCTGCCCCCGAGCCTTGTTCGTTCGATGCTCCATCTACAAAGAGGTTCCACTTGATGTTTTTTGCTACTTCGGATTGTTCCTTGCCTTCGTTGGTAGTGAATTCGGCAATGAAATCGGCCATGGCTTGTCCTTTGATAGCGGTGCGAGGATGGTAGGTGAGATCATACTGACTTAGTTCGATGCACCAATTGAGGAGTCGCCCAGAAGTGTCAGGACGATGGAGCACTTGTCTTAGCGGTTGATCAGTTAGAACCCTGATGGAGTGAGACTGGAAGTAGTGTCGCAGTTTTCGTGACGCGATCAATAAACAATATGCTAATTTCTCTAGTTTAGGATATCTGGCCTCTGCCCCTGTAAATCTCTTACTTACAAAGTAAACCGGGCGTTGTGTGCGGTCTTCTTCTCTTACCAAGGCGGCGCTTAGAGCATGAGATGATACAGCGAGGTATAGGTATAACACTTCACCTTCATTTGGAGTTGAGAGTACTGGTGGTCTCTGAAGGTGTTCGATTAGGTTGAGGAAGGCTTTTAAGCATTCATCGGTCCACTCGAATCTCCCTTTGTCTTTCTTGAGAGCTTCGAAGAAAGGGACACACTTGTCAGTTGCCTTGGAAATGAATCTGCTTAGGGTGGCCACCTTTCCGTTTAGGCTCTGCATTTCTTTTCGAGTGGAGGGTATCCTTATTTCTTTTAGAGCCCGGATTTGTTCTGGGTTTGCTTCGATTCCTATGGCGTGGACGATAAATCCTAAGAATTTTCCCGAAGATACTCCGAAGGAGCACTTTAGAGGATTCAGCTTCATTCCATATCGGCGAAGTACTTGAAACATCTCGCCCAGGTGGCTTACATGGTCGTCGGCTTTCCTGGACTTTACCAACATGTCATCCACATACACTTCCATAGTTCGTCCTATTAGTTCCGCGAACATCTTGTTGACGAGGCGCTGATAGGTAGCTCCAGCATTTTTGAGTCCAAAAGGCATGACTTTGTAACAATATAGTCCGCGGTCGGTGATGAAGCTAGTGTGGTCTTGATCAGGAGCGTGCATGGGAATCTGGTTATATCCGGAGTATGCATCCATAAAAGATAGGAGTTCGTGTCCGGCTGTGCTGTCCACAAGTTGGTCAATTCGGGGAAGTGGGAAGCAATCTTTTGGGCAAGCGTCATTCAGATTGGAGAAGTCAATACATGTTCGCCACTTTCCATTGGCCTTTTTTACTAGCACTGGGTTAGCGATCCATTCTGGGTAGATGGCTTCCCGTATGAAGCCATTAGCAAGTAGATTCTTTACTTCCTCATCAAGGGCTGCCGATCGCTCTGCCCCCATGCTCCTCTTTTTCTGCTTTACTGGTACCTTGGTGGGATCGATGTTCAGCATGTGGCATGCTATGTCGGGGGAGATTCCTGTCATATCGGCATGGGTCCACGCAAATACATCTAAGTTGTGGCGGAGAAAGTCAATGAGTTGATCTTTCAACTCCGTTTTTAGCTGAGATCCGACTTTTAATAGTTTACTTGAATCGTGCTTGTCTACAGATACGAATTCCATAGCCTCTGCAGGCTCGGCGGTAGCCTCCTCCTCTTTATCCCTGGGGTCTAGTTCATTGAAGGGATCGCTTGTGTATCGAAGAGGAGGGGCTTTCTTTAGTTGCTATGCCTCCAAGCTTTTCATGCAGAGAGTAGTCTCTGCACCTTTTCCTTTATTCTTTCTGCGGTTATCGCGAAGTTCAGTTACATAGCAGTCTCGGGCAGCATCTTGATCTCCTTCTACTTCTCCTACTCCGTTGTCTGTTGGAAATTTCATTTTCAGGCACCAGGGGGCTAATACAATCTGGAAGTCAGACAAGGCTGGTCTTCCCAAGAAGGCGTTGTAAGCCGAGTGGTTTTCTATTAGTACGAACGTTTGTTTTCGCACAACGGAGCGGGGATGACTTCCTATTTCGACGAAGAGGTCAAGTTGCCCGAGGGGCATTTTTGCATCTCCAGTGAAACCGTGCAGTGGTTTGTCACAGGGGGATACATCCTTCATTGATAACTTCATTTTGTCGAAAGCATGTTTGAATAGGATATTTACGGAGCTTCCTGTGTCTATTAGAATCCGAAAAACTTTAGCTGGACCGAACCAGGCAGAGATGACCATAGGATCCATATGTGGGTACTGTCTTCCTTCCAAATCACGCCTACTGAATATGATGTCGTCGTTCTCTTTTCGTTTCGGGTGGCGTTCTTCCGTGATGGAGTTAACATAGCCTTCTGCATTTCTAAGCGACTTGCCGTACCTTTCCATCTCTGCCCAACTTCTGTCGGCGATGTGTGGTCCTCCTGAGATGGTAAGGACCACTATCTTCTCTTGACTAGAGCCACTGGTGTTGTGATTGTTGCGATTCCCTCCGCCTACCTCTGGGAGGGGTTGCTTTGAGTTCTCATTGGCTGGAGTTGGAGTCCTGTTCTGACCCTTCACATAGCGTTCCAGTCTTCTTCTTCTAATGTGTTCTTCGATCAAGTCCCGAAGATGGTGGCATTCATTGGTGTCATGTCCGTGGGATTCGTGGAAGCGACAGAACTTTCCGGACTTGAGTGCGTTATCTGATTCTTTCTTGTGCGGGGGGCGCTTGTATCCTAGTTCGCCCTGAGTGGCTAGGAAGATATTTTCGATTGTGTCGTTCAAAGGAGTGTGGGAGTCAAATCTCGGTCCTGGTCGATATTGGCGCTTTTCGACCTTTCTGCCCCCAGCATTGTCTCTAGATTCATTTCTTCGAGCGTCCTTAGCTGCAGTGGGAACCTTGTCCTGAACTGTCTTACCTTGTTGCCCTGACTGCCTCTCCGTAGCAGCGTCTTCAAGTCTCATATACTTTCCAGATTCATGGAAGAAATCAGGCAAGGTAGCTGGTTTTTCCTTAGTTAATCTTCTGGCAAACTTGGTGTCTGGATGTACACCACTACAGAGGGCCATTAGAGTGAGTTTTTCATCGGCATCTTGAACTGCTGCCGCTGCGGCGTTGAACCGCGTTAGATATTGTTGCAGCGTCTCTCCGGTTTTCTGTTTGACATTGGATAAAGAATAAGCATCCTTGGGTTGTTCCACATGGATGCGGAACTGGCTAATAAACCTTTCTTTCAACATCTCCCATGAGCTGATGGATCCTTGGGGTAGATGGCAGAACCAGGAGGTAGCTAGATCAGCTAGGAATAGCGGAAAACATTTACATAACACTCCTTCTGTTTCTCCACTCATGAGCATATGCTGGGTGTATCTCTGCAAGTGTACGATGGGGTCGGAAGTTCCTTTGTAAGGTTCCATGGTTGGCATTTTCCATTCCCGGGGAGTGATGGCAGTTTCGATATTTCGGGTAAAGGGACTGGTGACCCTAGCGCCTATTCCCCGGTCCCTTTGCTCCCGTTGGACATATTCTCTGAATAATCGTGCCATTTGTTCGTCAGAACTTGGAGCGGACAAAAATGAGCTTTGTTCTTCCCTGCGGGATCTATCTCGTCCAGATGACCTGTAGGGATGGTACAGTCTATCACTTCTAGCATTATCCAGTGGTTGTCTTTGGCTGCTCGGATGTACGCTAGGACCAGCTACAGTTGCCCCCTGCCTTGATCTTCCCCTGTGGGGTTCTGTTTCGAGCACATCCATGGGGTCAACTTCGGGCTGGGTTCTAGCTCGGCTCCGTTCAGCGGGGTTTCTATGATTAGGTGGCATGACTGGCTCAGCTACATCCGACCCTCGCCTGGTGCCTCCCCCGCTGGGTTCGGTTCCAAGGGCTTCCTCGAGTCGGAATTCGGGCTGAGTCCGGGCGCGGCCCCTATCATTGTTGTTCCTGTTGATAGCTTCTTCGAAGAGGGAAGACCTTTGTTGCCTCCGAGATCCTCCGGATTGGGACTCACCCCATGATTCAGTGTTGTGGTTGGACTCTTCAGCATCCCTTAAGCGTGACATGAGTTGGTCCACCAAAGCTTCTTGTTGGGATGTGAAGCGGTTAGTTACTTCAGCCACAACCCTGTCCAGATCTGCCCTAGTGATTGGTTGTTCCGTTGCGGGACCAGTTGGATTTTCCTGATTTTCATCTGGTACTGCTGTTGAAGTGGGCTGATCTGCGATTGCTGGATCTGGAAGGCTGCTAGTTGCGATGTTCTTTCCTTTGTTAACATCCCTTCTCTGTTTGGAAGGCATGATTTCTAAGCAACGAGCGATGTTGTTAGGAAGAAGGTTGAGTGGGAGAAGATGAAGCCTGAGTTCAATTCTCAGTGAAAGCACCAAAAATGTTTGCACAAAAAATGGACAAACACCTCCAAGTCGTATTATTTAGTTGATTATATGTGATTTTCAGTGATTTTAGATGAGTATGTAAATATGATAAAAGTAGGGGCTGAAATGTAAAAGACACGCAGATTTATAGTGGTTCGGCCGGAATGTGCCTACGTCCACTTTATATGTTATTATCTTCTTTCTTTCGGATTACAAGTACAATGCTTCGTATACAAGTATATGAAAGTAGTTTGAAAGTTCCTTCCTTGCTTGAGCTCTCAAACCTGTCTGCCATTGTTGTACCCCTGCCCCTCTATTTATAGAATGAGGTGGGGGCAGGGATCTTGGAAGTATATAACTGCTGGCGGGCCCGGGCTGAAGCAATCTGGACTGGCAATCATCTGGTTCGGCGGAGCTCCATTCGGTGGTAGGTATGGACCGGTGGTATGCATGGACCGGTGGTAATGAGGTGGTTCGGTGCTCGTTTGATTCGGTGATGGCCTTGGGAGTTGGTTCGGCGGTGTTTGGTCCGGTGGTGTTTGGTCCGGTGGTGTTTGGTCCGGCACCAAACAAGTTTGGTGGTAGGGCGATGAGGGGGAATACCGAATGCTATCACGCCGGATGGACCTTAACTTGGAGTGCCGAATGAGCCCATATCCTTGCATAGCCGGATGAACCTGTATGCCGAATGAACCCTCACTGCCGAATGGAACTTGTTCTTTCGAATCGCCGATAGGAGCTGATGGAATGGAGGTTGCGAACCCGGGTGAAAATGACACTTCTTGGTCTCGAGATTTTCTGGGTGAGAATTCGCCCAACAGTAGGGTCAAACCAGCTCCATATATTTATTTAGGAAGACTAATTCCGATCAAAAACCTCCCATTAACTCCACTACCTTCTCTACCGCCTACAGATTATAACCACTATCTTCATTATGGAGGTGATAATAATCGTTAACCGTGGGTCTAAGCCATTTTTAGCTTTCCTTATTAGCTGACTTTGCCTTTAATAATTCACATCAATCAACTAAATTCATGGATTGACATAACATTAAAAACTCATCTTTGAAAACATCCAACAACTTATTAAATTTTCATATGATTCTACGAACGTTATAATGGGTTTAAGAGACTAAAGGCTCTATGCTTCAGCAATTTTTTATCATTAAATTTTTTAAATAGTAATATATTTAATACGCAAATCTTACATCATCATTAAAATATCATACACACTTAAAAACGAATTAATATGACACTGAAAACATTTTGGATGAAGTCTTATTCACAAAAACAACATGTAACCTCTCCTTGATGAGGGAAAATATTGCCATCATTCATTCCTTAATTATCCTCTAATGAAATATCATTTTTTCCTTTAGAAGTTTCTATGTTGAAACCATGAAAGTGAAGAATGAATGAGTATTGTAGAGAATGAAGTTAGAATGAAGGAACATAAGATGCTTCGGGGTTTCTTGATGGACTTGGGATTAATAGCCCAAATGAGCCTTAATTAAACAATTCTTTTCCTTTATTGCTCTATTCCTATTCTAAATAAGAATGCATAGAAAACTCTTTATTCGTATTATTCACTTACTCACAAAATTAAATAACTTTTCCATAAAATTGCTAACTATGTTTTCTAAGTGTTTCATATGCCTAGTTAAATAATTTCCCTCAAGTGTTTTCCTACACTTCATTAATTAACTAATTTTTTATCCAATTTAATTAGCACTCTATGTGGCACACTATACTTTTCAGTTAAACTAATTCGTGCATAATTTTTGACATAATCCTCCATAAAATGCTTTCCATAAATAATTAGTAAAAAATAATTAACTAGTTAATATTTAAGTGCATTCACTACAGCTAGCTAGTAATTATTTATGTAGTTTGCAAATATATTATTTTAACCACATCACTATTCAATCACCACATCATGTCATCGAATATGATGCTAATAATATATATGAATACAGGATGTTACAAAAGACTCTTAGCCCAGTAGAAATATTAATGTCTTTCAATATCATTCGTAAATGATTTTCACTTAAATTACATTTTGCTTTAACAATTTGTAAATGATGTCAAACTATAATGTTGGTCTAACAAAATGAACAATGGTATTTAATTTTGATAGTTTAATCAGCATTGTGAGTAATGCCAAATACTGTTTAAACACATTTTCAATTTTGGCATGTATAATCCGTTTGCTTTTGACATTGGTGTCAAGATCAGGAATAGGGGAAAATAATTGCTACAATAAAATTCAACGTGTCAAACCATCATTTATGCTTAAATTTAAATCCTTTACATATTTTACATATATTGAATTGATGTTGTTATGTCAGCAGTTGACATTTCAACTTTCCATTTTCAAATTATAACATTTTATTTTTCATGCGTAAAACCCGTATGATTTGTACTTATTATTATGCATCAACGTGTGGCACTACGGGGTGTGTCATTTGTACTATTTAATTTAATTGTGTTGTGTGGAACATCTATCATATCTGCTAATTACTTCGCTTTGCACATGCTCCACTTGCGCCATTAAATCTCGTAAATTATAGTCGCAATAGAATTATAATATTTTAATCCAACCGCATACTTTACATGATGCCCTTATATGTAGGGCCAGCCCAAAACTTTTGTTGCCCAAGTCCATATACACATTTTTGAAAGAAATTTAAAAAGAAAAAACAAACTATTGCCTGCTACCAGCTTTCAACCTACGTCAGTAGCATTCACTCTAATAATCCTACCACTAAACCACATATTGCTTGACAATATTGTTTGGTTTATGTTACATATATAAACAAGTATTAAAAAAAATCATTGCCCGCAGTGAGGACTAAAAAAATGACCAGAAAACGATCATCACGACATCATGGAATAATGGCCAGAAAACGATCCAGTCGAAATACAACAGGCAAAATCTCTGTCAAAGCCACCAGTGAGGACTACAAAAAGACACTTTCTGATTTACAAATTTCAGTAAAAAAATTAATGAATTAGTTTGTACAAGAAATAAGATTTTAAAACTTAATTTTGTTATTTTAGAAAAATTAAAATCTATTGAACTTGAAAATTAGAAATTGAAAAATGAAAAGTTGAATTTAGAAAATCAACTTAGTGTTTTAAAGAATAATTTATAACCGTTAAAGATTTTCTAGATGAGAAAAACACCATATTTGAAAAAGAGAGAGAAATTTTTTTAAAAGAAAATTTTGATTTGAAAAGACAACATGATTTATTATAATCCGCTTTAGATAATTCAGAATCTCAAAATTCTCTTCTCAAAAATGAGAACCGTACGTTAAGAAACGAGAATTCTGAATTAAATGAAAAAAATGATATTTTAAATAATAGTAAAATTTCTTTTGAAAATAATAATTGTGACTTTAAGGCTAAATTTGATAAACTTAACACCGAAGTCACAAAATTTAATAAAAGTCAAAACGATTTAAACATTATTTTATCAAGTTCTAGACATTTAAATGATAAAAGTGGTTTAGGATATAATAAAACAGATCATAGAAATAGCACCATACACGCTTTCATGTATAGTAAATATGTTAGTGCTAGTAATAGATTACGAGAAAAGTCTAAATCGAATTTTTATAGAAATTCAAACACTGCTATGACAATAATGTTTATAATTTCTTTAGTAGTACAAAATCATTGACGGGAAATATGAATAAAAATTATCTAAATATTTGGGTTCCTAATTAATTGGAGAAATAGAGAAAAATACATTGATGATTATTTTGTTATGGTAGTTAATAATAAAAATTATATTTATAAAGGTTCAACCACACCCAAATGGGTATGTTTTTCTAAAAATTAGGAAATTATAAGAACCTTGGGTATCGCATGCTTTAAATGTTAATTTTTTCTAATACCTTAAATTATAAGTAGTAGTTATTTTATTTTACATTGTTCTATGTTAACACTTATGTGAATTATAATTTATATCTTCATATAAATTCCCCTTTTTGTCGATGACAAAGGGGGAGAAAGATATTGCTCTAACACTATTTGCAGGAATAAACCATGAAAGCACCGATTAAGGGGGAGAAAAGACTAATTATTTTCAGGAATATATCACAAATTCAGGGAAGAAATCTATAGCACGATTATAGGAATATATTCAGTGAAAGAGATAAGATCAACAAAGCTTGTCAAAAATTCGTTCGTAGCAAATGAAGTTGTCATCATCAAAAATGGAAGAGAATGTTGAATCGTAGGTTTTGATTGCTGACATGACACAATAATTCACGAACCCACGATTTCGACAACATCCGGACTCAACGACTCAAAGTATGGTTCATACAGTTATATATTTTTACAAGAGTCGTCAAATATGTATATAGAGTCTAGTTTAGTGCTTTGTTAAAATCTTTCCTCAGGAATCACCATTCACATTAAAATAAACTTTAATGCATATTTTAATCAAAATCAAGTTTTCAAAAAATGCATGGAGCAAGGCTCGAACCCAAGTCACTAGTTTGAAAGGCAAGTACTCTAACCAAATAAGCTATTGCAATTTTTGCTTAACAATAGAATTCAATCAACTGAATGCAGTTAGTCGGTCGACTGAATCTGTGCATTTTAACATATAAGTGCATGATTTTTTTACATGTCTTCACTATTCAGTCGACTGACCATTTTCGACTAGTCGACTGACCTGAACCCAACTGTCATATCTTGAAAAGACATTTTGATTCTGCGATATGTTGCGATCCTTCTCTGAACGGAAATGGTTGCTTCTTTTGGTCAGAACTCTTCACCAGTGGCAGCAACTCTATGTCTACTATAAATACATGTTCCCAAACACTTCATATTCACCGAAGTTCATTCTAACTTTCTTATATTAGTCTTATGCTCTCATACTTACATTCAAACAGCAAACAAGCATTTTACTACTTTGAATCTTCAAATAAATTTTCATAATCTTTGATTCTTAGAGTTACCTTCTCTTCATACCTTCACATACACTTCATATACTTGAGGATTTGATTATAGGAGGTTTGTACTATCAGAGACAAATCATTGTTATCAAGAGCACACATTGTCGGATATTCTTTTGTATTAGTAAAGTCCTCTTCTGCTGCTGAGGTGAAAATCCTGTTTTGCTGCTCAAGTGTCTGTTCTGCTGCTCAGACTGTGTACACCTATTCCTCCGGGTTAAGTGAGGATTATTGTTTTAATGAAATTTCAGAATGAGTCTGGGACTGGACGTAGGATGGTGCTCCAAACCAGAATAAAAATCTTTGGTGTTATTTTTATTATATTACTGCTTTTATATTTCGCACTATTTACTACATATCATACTCTGCATTATTATATCCATATTGCTCGATTCTAGCACACTTTCATTTGGTATCAGAGCATAGTCACTTTCATTTGGTATCAAAGCCTGGAATTCAATCGATCGTCACGACATCATAGAATAATGGCTAGAAAACGATCCAGTCGAAATACCACAGGCAAAATCTCTATCAAAGCCACCAGTGAGGACTACAAAAAGATACTTTCTGATTTAAAATTTTCAGTAAAAGATGATAATGAATTAGTTAGTACAAGCAATAAGATTTCAAAACTTAATTTTATTATTTAATAAAAATTAAAATCTGTTGAACTTGAAAATGAGAAATTGAAAAATGAAAAATTAAATTTAGAAAATCAACTTGGTGTTTTAAAGAATAATTTTATGACTGTTAAAGATTTTCTAGATGAGAAAAACACCATATTTGAAAAAGCGAGAAAATTTTTTAAAAGAAAATTTTCATTTGAAAAGACAACATGATTTATTACCATCCTCTTTAGATAATTCAGAATCTCAAAATTTCCTTCTCAAAAATGAGAACCGTACATTAAGAAACGAGAATTCCGAATTAAATGAGAAAATTGATATTTTGAATAATAGTAATATTTCTTTTGAAAATAATAATTGTTAATTTAAGGCTAAATTTGATAAACTTAACACCGAAGTCACAAAATTTAATAAAAGTCAAAACGATTTATGCATGATTTTATCTAGTTCTAGACCTTTCAATGATAAAAGTGGTTTAGGATATAATAAAACAGATCATAGAAATAGTAAATATGTTAATGCTAGTAATAGATTACGAGAAAAGTCTAAATCCAATTTTTATAGAAATTCAAATACTGCTATGACAATAATGTTTATAATTTCTTTAGTAGTACAAAATCATTGACGGGAAATATGAATAAAAGTTATCTAAATATTTGGGTTCCTGTTAATTGGAAAAATAGAGAAAAATACATTGATGATTATTTTGATATGGTAGTTAATAATAGAAATTATATTTATAAAGTTTCAACCACACCCAAATGGGTATGGTTTTCTAAAAATTAGGAAATTATAAAAACCTTAGGTATCGCGTGCTTTAAATGTTAATTTTTTCTGATACCTTACATTATAAGTAGTAGTTATTTTATTTTATATTGTTCTATATTAACACTTATGTGAAATATAATTTATATCTTCATATAAACTCTCATTTTTGTCGATGACAAAGGGGGAGAAAGATATTGCTCTAACACTATTTGCAGGAATAAACCATGAAAGCACCGATTAAAGGGGAGAAAAGATTAATTATTTTCAGGAATATAGCATAAATTCAGAGGAGAAATCTATAGCACAATTATAGGAATATATTTAGTGAGAGAGATAAGATCAACAAAGCCTATAAAATTTTGTTTGTAGCAAATGAAGTTGTGATCATCAAAAATGGGGGAGAATGTTGAATCATAGGTTTTGATTGCTGAAAAGACACAATAATTCACGAACCTACGACTACGAAAACATCCGGACTCTACGACTCAAAGTATGGTTCATACATTTATATATTTTTACAAGAGTCATCAAATATGTATATAGAGTCTAGTTTAGTGCTTTGTTAAAATCTTTCCTCAAGAATCATCATTTACATTCAAATAAACTTGCATGCATATTTTAAACAAAATCAAGTTTTCAAAAAATGCATGGAGCAGGGCTCAAACCCAAGTCACTAGTTTGGAAGGCAAGTACTCTAACCAAATGAACTACTGCAATTTTTGCTTAACAACAGAATTCAGTCAACTGAATGCAGTTAGTCGGTAGACTGAATCTATGCATTTTAACATATTAGTGCACGATTTTTTTTACATGTCTTCACTATTCAGTCGACTGACCATTTTCGACTAGTCGACTGACCTGAACCCAACTATCATATTTTGAAAAGACATTTCCATTCTGCGATAGGTTGTGATCCTTCTCTGAACGGAAATGGTTGCTTCTTTTGGTCAGAACTCTTCACCAATGGCAGCAACCCTATCTACTATAAATACATGTTCCCAAACACTTCATATTCACCGAAATTCATTCTATCTTTCTTGTATTCTTCTTGTGCTCTCATACTTACATTCAAACATCAAACAAGCATTTTACTACTTTGAATCTTCATATAAATTTTCATATTCTTTGATTCTTAGCATTACCTTCTCTTCATATCTTCACATACACTTCATATACTTGAGGATTTGATTATAGGAGGTTTGTACTATCAGAGACAAATCAGTGTTCTCAAGAACGCACATTGTCAGATATTCTTTGGTTTAGTAAAGTTCTCTTCTGCTGCTGAGGCGAAAATCCTGTTATGCTGCTTAGACTATGTATACATGTTCCTCCGGGTTAAGTGAGGATTATTGTTTTAGTTAAATTTCAAAAGGAGTCTGGGACTGAACGTAGGACGGATCTCCGAACCAGTATAAAAATCTCTAGTGTTATTTTTATTATGTTACTGCTTTTATATTTCGCACTATTTACTACATTACTATACCCTACATTATTATATCCATATTTCTTGGTCATAGCACACTTTCATTTGGTATCAGAGCATAGTTAGTTTCATTTGGTATCAGAGCATAGTCACTTTCACTTATTTGTCTATGCCTTTAATTACTTTTTGTTACTTAAGTTTTTATTTATTTTTAGTTCAATTTTACATAGCCTTAGACGTCATTGTTGTTAAAAGTAGTCGGTCTTCATGTTATAAAAAATGTTCAACGGATATTTCATGTTGATTTATGAAGTAAACAAAAAATATTGTTGACAAAAATGAATGATTATCTGTTAAATGTGAAATTAGACCAAGTATGTTAAGCGACTATATAATGGGAATCAAAAGCTGCATAATGCTAAGAAAAATTGCAATACAATTATTGCATTTAAGAATTCTGGCTTAAACGTAAACATGTAATTATTTTCACTTCCACCGTCAGTTTATGTTACAATACTATGGAGTAATTATACCGAAATATTATCTAATTTAGAAATATAATGTTAACGGATGGATCTTTGATTTAGAAATCAAACTATTTATGGCTTTTTGGTTTTTGTTGAAGCTCTTTATCAAATGATCAAATTATTCTGAATTGCCATTTTTTATATTCATTTTTTGTAATGTATTTGAGTAATAGTTTCATATAGTACTAAAGCCTAGACTACATCCTTATATAAATAAAAACTATAAGTACACATTACATTAAAAAAAAACTGTTCAGCGTATAGAAAATATCTCTTCATATTAGAAACTATTGTATAAGTTAGTAATATTCTCATGAAATAGCATTTTCCAGGTAAATCATAGATATTCTAATAATTACTCTTTAGTTTATATATCCTTACTTTAAGAGATGCTTATTTTTATAGTGTAAATCTTAATCATTTTCTTTGTTCTAAAAGATTTCCAAAAAGAGAGAAAACTCACTTTCGATCGTGACAGGGGTGAATTAAAAAGGAGAAATGATAGAAGTTCTTTGGTGACTGCTATGCATGGGATGCAAACGAAACATATCTATGTAAATCTGAAAGAAAATAGATGACAATGTTTGATTGTTTCAAATTGGGTTAATACAACATTGTTTGATAAATTTTGATTTCATAAGTGTTTCTTATTCTTGGAATTATTTTTTTACACAATTGATCTGAAGATTACTGTTCTTTGAACATGCTAAACAAAATATAGAACCTTATGTTTAAGTTATTGTGCAAAACTTCTAAAAAAATTCTTGCTCTTTGTTATTAATAGTAATGTAAATGCACTCCTATCTGTGCTTTATTTACAGTAACAAAAGAAAAAACATGTTAAAGTTGTTGCATTTTACTCAATCGATGGGCATTGTATTACCAATCAACGATATATTTACTTTGATTGTATAAGACTAAAGGTCAATATATTTGATTGGAATCATAATACAAATCAAACAATCTAAGAAGATGTAAAATGAAACACCGATTGGGGTATTGCAAGCAATTATTGAATCAAAAGCTAAATATATCAACAATGACTCATGGGAAGGAGACTCGTTATTGGAGGGATAAATCAAAAGCTAAGTTGATTCAGCTGAATGTACATGGTGCTAAGCTTATGAATATAAAAGGTTATAACATCATTGGCTAAGGAAGTGATAGTTTACAAAACCAAGTATGGTGTTATTTTAGGGCTGTTATTAGATAGAGGTAGTGAATAAGTGATATCACCTAATTATAACTAGTATGCTCATCAAGATATCAGCTGCAAGTTCTTTTGTTTCTACATCCAGAACTGTGGACCTGTGGTGTTAAGCAGCATGTAACTTTCAACAAAATAAACTGGTACCAATGTATCCATCCAAAGGTATGGGAGAAATAAAAATGCGCAAACCACAAGTTATATTAATAGAAAGATGCAACTAACCCCACTTTACAAAATCTTTTTACCCCCAGTCGACAAAATGGATTAATATGATTACTTTAAAGAGCTTAGAGAAGGTAACTGATAATTGAACGAGCGTGATCTGCAGAGTTGTACTGGTTCATAGGGTTCTTATTCCCTCCATGGAAGGAGTAATAATTATCATTGTTATGCATTTTTATTAAAGATTCAACCAACGCAATTCTAAGTATAAACCTGCAGTTGGTTGATGGTCCGGACTGCGTGATCGAAGGTCACGAGTTCGAGCCCCGAAACTGACAACCATGTAACAAGTACCCGAAGTATGTGTTTGGCAGGCACATACTTCCCTAGAGTTTACAGGCGAAGCTTGGTTATCTAGGTAATTCAAAAAAAAAAGTATAAACCTGCAGTGCAGAAAAGAAAGCACAGAGATGTAAGGCCATCTTTTAGGGGAATATATGCAAGTTTGCAGGATCCCTCGACATGAATATGTACTGTGCACATATGGATCCCAAGCGTCTAAAGCTGATAATTCATGATTCTTGTTTTATCCAACTTTCTAAAAGCTGGTAAAACATACACCCTTTTTTAGAAAGCCAGATGGTTCCAACAGTCATATTGTAATGGAAATACAATTTTGCGCTTTATTCCTCTGCTTGAAAATACAATCTACTACAACCATCACCATTTCTTCTCATCACGCTTCCCTCTACATTCCATAAATTTTATTATTACCAGTGAGTAGCCTGTGCTTCGCACACGGGCATTGTTATAATTCGTGATTCATAATCTCAATAGCAGAATGGTGATGCTAGAACGAATCTGTGATCATATTTCATATACATGTTAATGGGCAGTGTAAATCAAATTACAGTGGTAATATAAGTAATAATAACAGTCATAAATAGTAGTTTAAGGTCGGAGTTGAGTTTTATAAAAAAAAACACATAATGCATATAAAAGCAAACGAATTCAATGTCATACATCCTGACATACAGTTAAAAAAAGTGTGAAATGAGGTACCGGGAAAAAGAAAAAAAAAAGTTTGATGGCTATAGTGAACAGAAAAGTAGTATGAGACCTGTGCTTCGCACACGGGAAGATGGTAGCATAATGTAAGTTGCAATCATTTTGTTAGTAAGATATATGGTTATATTTTATTGTGTGATATGTGGAAAATATAAATCAAATTTAAGTCTGATAAGCCAATAATAATATTATAATATAAGAAGATGCACGTTGTACTGTCACGGTAAAGTTTCAGCAGTAATAAGTGTGTTGAGGCAGTTGCTGCGAAAATCTGATGTGGGAGAAAAAGACAATAAAGTTTATTTATAAATTGTACATATTTGTCCAGTAAGCAATTTACTCTGCTATGTGTGCAATCTACAATGTCAAATTTATCGTTTATTTACATGAAAAAATGAAGGTAGAAAACTAGTAGTGGACTGTAAAATTCAAACCGATAATCATGAAGAATTTTAGGTATGAGAATCTGATATCGAAAAAGGCAGTATTAAGCATTTGCCTTTTCTTGCAATTTGTTTGGTGCAAGAAAATAATAATGTACAGCTACCTTTGCAAAACTGAGATACTCAGGAATGATATTCTAACAGTTATCTATGACGAATAGTCTGCTTGCATAGTGTTTAATATTATTTAGCTTTTTCCTTGCGTCGAAGAAGTCAAAATGTCTTTTTTTGGGTTGAATAAAATTGCTCTGAACACTGGTTAACATTGTGTTGAGAAGTGCTTGAAAGAAAAATGGTCTTTCCAACTATTAATTAGACTTTAATAGAACGAAATATACTCCTATTTGGTGAACTCTTCAGGTTTTCACAGCCAATTTGGTTTATGGTTGTTGATTTGTGCCCACTCATGAGATACTTCCTTTTCCTTCTTTGATTTCTTTTGCTTCTATTCATCAACTTCCTCACCTTTGCTTTCTTGTTCTTTATTTCTTGCTCATCTTCATCATCACTTGTCTCTTTTTAAATAGTTTATTGAGTGGGCAGGTAAATTGGATAGTTGATGAATTCCAAGTTTTTCTCCACCAAATCTCTGGTTCTGGTCTCTTCCAAATTATGAAGATGCAAACCAATTACGTTTTCAAATATCATGACTCAAGTGTGAATTGATTGTCATAGCATCGTTGCATAACGTGTTTGCTATACAGAACATATCTGATTATATTTTGGAATAAAATTATTTGAATTCCTCTGACCAGTGAGATACCTTCCACAATTGTAGTAAGAATGAGTGAACCACAAAATTAGTTCTGCCATACATATTGTTTATTATCATTGGGTTGTTGTGACACAAAATGTCTCTGCAGCCAAGTAAGTTGACCAGAAGCCAACACCAAATTGATCAATCATACTCACATCAGCACAAGCTTGTAGTGCTTACATGAAATCTTCGATCCCAAATGTTGCAATTCTTCACAAATGTTCACAATGTCTAGTCATAAATAAAAACATGGCTGGTTAAATGTATTATCATGCTTGACATGTTAATATACTCATAAAATCATAGGCAACTAGTAATCAAATTATCTTGTACTAAATGGCTCTAAAAAACCATTTTCTTAAGTTTTTTAAGTGCATATAGGGGCCACTTACTCAAAATCTAAGTCCAATAAAAGTGTTAGTTCTAACAGCTATTTTAGAAGGGAGTTAATATACTACTTAATACAGTACATACTATTTCTATAAAATATTAATTGATGTCATCTGTCACATGTTACATCATTATGCGCACAAAAATAGGGTAATCCAAAATAATATTAATTTTAACGGCCAACTTACTAAGAAAATATGATTATCATAACATACGTTTCAACTTAACTTCAAAATAAAATATCGAGGACATACCATCTTTAGTCATACCAATGCCACTATCGCTGATGCTCAAAGTCTTCTTCTCTTTGTCAGACTGTGCCTCAATCTCACTCTTGTCTATTAAGATGTCATTCATTATCTTATTGAATGCCTATGTAAATAATTAAAGTGTAAGAAATAGTTTCGTTATCAAATTTACTCCTAACTGTTTATCAAATTTTTCAATGATCTTGCATAGGATACCATAGTCTTGGATATTAAATGTGATGATATGTAATGATTGCTTCATTTATGGTTTAAACTTTAAACTGAAACAACTATAACAGCATCGTCGAACCGAAAAATGTTATGCCTAATACAAACAATTTTACACTTTAGTAGCTAAGATAAAAAATAAACTGGGAGCTGGGAACATGCCCTTTAAAATATAGCAGCACTAATATCAAATCATAGTTGTAAATAAGCGAAACATGCCATTCATTTTCTATTCACATTGGTAAGTCTAAAAGGAAAAATGAATCATAACTCATGGTAGTATGCTGTTAATTCCTTTCTAGATAATAATTGGAACCAAGCATCATCGTAACTCAAACATGGAATTAAGTATATTGAAAAGATATTTCTATTATAAAT
The DNA here is from genome assembly GCA_030765085.1 of Allium cepa. Taxonomy (NCBI): domain Eukaryota; kingdom Viridiplantae; phylum Streptophyta; class Magnoliopsida; order Asparagales; family Amaryllidaceae; genus Allium; species Allium cepa. Next base: position 189,878,810 of record CM060942.1, read on the forward strand.
TACCAATGAATTAGGCCATTAATGTGTACAAATGGTAATGCGGATGATATTCAAAATTATGTACAATCCTTTCTCTATTGCACACTAATTTGTAGCATGCATACCGAAAATAAAACTTACCCATTTATGATAGATGGAAAAAATGGAATTTATAGGCATGAAAATCACTCAATGGTAGGATACGTTTGCTATATTCACCTTAAATATAGCAATGCTTATGACTACTGAAACCATTTTAAAACCAAATTTTAAGATGATTAAATGTAGACAAATTCACATGCTTTGATGCTAGCATTCATAGTGAAAAACTAATTCTAAAATAATAGGGATTAGTAGTAAGGAAAAATTAACTTGATATTTTTAACAGTGTCAAAACATTGAGAACCATAAGCTTGTAATAATCAACCTATTACTCTCTGCCAGAAAATGATATAGGCGATACATTGAAAATTATCTCTCAAACGAATATAATCTGTAGTCTCCAAAAATATGGTAAACGATAAGAATAAAAATATTGATCGATAAAGCAAGGTAAGTACTCTTTCATGTAATAATAAAAATTGGTGAAGAATGAGTAAAATAATTGATTGATGAGCAACAATCACGTTCAGATGGGTGTCAACACAGTAAATACTCAATCTAACAGTAAAAACTAAATGCTTAACCAAGCCTTAAACTGGTGTGAAATATATCATTCAGTTAGAAAGTTGTATATCCTTATATATAATCTCAGCATATTCTTAAAAGATAATAAAATTCTCTTACTTCATGTCGATATCGCTTGTATATAATCTGTGGCCTGCCGTGTTGAAGTCATAACTTTAAGTACTTATATTTTAATTGAATTAGCGGGAAAATAACATATTCCGTATAATACAGCTCAGTGCATGTTGTATGTTATAGGTTGTGCAAATATTTATTTAAAGCAACATTGTAAAAATAAATTTGGACATAAAGGCAAAGCAGATACAAAAGGTACTGTGGTGATATACTTAATATGCAACTCACTTCAACATGGTTCTAAATAGATTCAAATATTGTTTATAAATTGGTAGAAGCAAAATTCATGGTCACCACTGTTTATAGGGCATCAACCAGATACTTAGGTGACCAATATTGATAAAAACTGTGTTTGCCTTGTAAAAAAATAGAAATGGATAGGAGTATGGAAAAACCTTACCAATTCGTCAAGGCGTAACAAAGTGATGGAAAACACGGCCAAATAGGTTGATTGCAGTTTGAAGTGTTAAAGCAACGTGATATGAATTAAACCGTGCATCAGTTGGTATAGCTTATGTTTGCACAGCGCAAACGTCGATTTCCTGCAAAGGTAAACACTAGGCTTAAAAAAATAGGTAACTGGTGCAATCAGAGTGCATTCTAATTGATGATGATGATCGATGGGTAGAATTGTAAAGTGGTTGCTGATAAGACTGTAGGAAAAATATAACAAAAAGACAAAAAAAAAGAATTGGATAGTGGTAAAGCATCCATAAATAAATGCATGAACAAAAAAAAAGAACTGTATAGAAAATGTATTGACAATATATGAGTAAGCAGTAGTGCTAACCAAGCATGTAATCTGAATGAGGTGTTGGTGTTAGTAGAAAGGGTAAAAATTGAAACCTCGTTTGTTTATGCTTAAAAACTGAAATAGTCATAACGTTGCAGTGGTAGCAAACTGTAATTATTGTACAGTTGTATGAGCCATCATTTTTTTTTCAATTTTATTTCAAATTTAGAACAACGTTAGACAGCGGTATGTGCGTATTAAACATCTAATTAAGCTGTAGGTAAAACAAAAACAGAGAGCAAAAGGTTAAAAAAATATGGTGGCCTTCAACATTACGGGAAGAAGGAAAATAGAGAATAAACTACTGTAAATAAGTGGGAACTAAAATTAAGGCAAGCATTATCTGAGATCGTGCTTTTAGTAAAAGCGGGTGTACGTTGGAAACAAAATTAGTAAACTGTACAATCGGATGGTAGTATAATTTACATTGACGATCCTTTTTCACATGCAGATAAACAGTTATTGAGGTGGAGCAGTATTCTGTGTTATAACTGTTGAACTCAATGACATCCGCAAAAGTGGTTACACTAACCATGCAACGCACATCAATAGATGGCAGATAGCGAATACAGTATAGTAAGGGTAGACGGTAAAGAGTAAGTACGAACGTTGGGTACAATTTTTTTTGTACATCTAAGTTGTAGTTCATATGCACAGTCAGTCATTAGTAAACAGTAGTAATGTCCATCTACCATACAGTATATATTTTGAACGTACCTGTGGAGAAAAGTCTGAAGTAGAACTTCCGGTGAATTGGTTTTTTTTTGCAGTGAAGGTGGATGAATAATCTGAACAGTAAGCAGCTTAACCAATTTCAATGCAACTGCAGACAGTTCAGAAAAAATCATGAACGGAGTGAAGTGAAACAACACTGCAGTAGTAATTCCACATCAAGTTGTAAGTCATAAATCAATTTTAAACTGTGTTTTACGGTTAGGGAAGGATCATAAATTATGTATAACATATTCAGACCTCGATTCTCGCAATCAAACATGGAACTGCCATTACAGTTTTCATAGAAACATAATAAGGGGAAAAGAAAATTTTATTGAAAACAGTACTCAGAACTCATCGGCCAGATGATCACATCCTGTAATCATCGATTTGGGAAAATTGGTCTAAGGAGACAGCGCAGTAAAAGCATATGACCTAAAAATTGGAAGTCGTCTGGGTAGGGTTGACAAAGTCGACAGTTCGTACGATGTGATTAAAATTGTCAAATTGACTTTGTTAAATGTACGAAGGCGACAGCAGAAAGAGTAAATAAGGCGGCGCAGAGGAAAATAAAACTACAAATACGAGGAGGAAGGAAGAACTTACCGGCATAGCCGACCAAGAGGCAATGGAACCGTACCGTGTTCAGTATTGGGTTGGAGGAGGGACGTCGACGCAAGGGAGGAGGCGGGGGATCGAAAGAGGAAGGAGAGTAGGAGGGATAAAATTCGGAAGTAATTGGGAAGGGAGAGGGTTTGGAAAATGAGAAAGGGGGGGAAAAGGCCAACGATTGCTTGAGAGGGAATTAAAAACGCGGAAGCATGTAAGAAAGCGCTATTTTGAAATGGGAGAAGCGGAGAAGTCCATGTGAGCTTGGGGAAGTTCCTGCTTAAACATAAAGTAATAGATTATTATTATTATTATTATTTACATTTTCAATTACAATGGCAAACAAAAATTGAAAAGGAAAAAAAAAATCTGACTAACCCCATATATCATAATTTTCAAGCACAGGCTCCTAATCTTAATACCGAATACAATTTTCCATAAATTTTCAAATTCAAAATAGAGATTTTTGCTCTCAGCTCAGCTCTAATCTCAACAACCATATTAATTGAATCTACCTAACTTGCATTTGCCAAAGTTTTCTTATCGACCACAATTTCAACATAGGAAAATATATGTAAAGAAGTAACTGGTTAAATTGAGGATCAATCAAGCTTGAAGCGACGAATGAATTCAACCCAAGTTTGAACAACGTAAACGATACTGAGATTGAAGATGATGGTAAATGTAGGAACTCCACGGGATGACATGACGATCACATAGTTGTGGTGATAAAGAAAGAGGAAGATCAATTGGATTTGATATGAATGAATCACCCGGTGATGATGGTAAACCCATAGCGTTAGCTGCCTTGTGAGTAGTCAAAAAGTAGTCAATCCAAAATTTGAGATGGTGATAAATGTAGGAACTCTACAGGATGGCATGACGGTCAAAATGGCTACGGCGGTAGAGAAAGAGGGAGATCGATCGGATTTAATATGAATGAATCATCCAATGATGATGGTAAGCCCTTAGCTTAGCTGCCCAACGAGCAGTCAAAAAGTAGTCAATGCAAGGGGATGAAGAGTTATGTTCCCGCTCAAATGAATGTTCGAAAGATTCAAGCAAAATATCAAACCAAAGTGAGTGTGCCTTTTGGAATTTGATTAAAAAAAAAATTAACCACCAAAGTAAACGAAGGAACGAAAAAAATGAAACTGTTGTAAAAATCGTCTAGGTGTTAACTTAGAGCCCTCCTAGGCACCAAGCGAGGTTTACGGCCTTGGCATCCACCTAGGATCCGCTTAGGCGTTAGACAAGACTTATTGCCTTACCTAATCCCCTAGGTAGAGACTTTTGTAATAATTACATCTTGCAGTTATGTATGAAACATATGCTAAACATTTCGCATTTTTTAGTTGAAAATAGGCATTGTCTCTCTGCCTTCAAAGTTAATAATGAAGATCAATATGAAATAGGTAAACGTTGTATCATCGTAAAGAAATTTTGCATAAATATCTAAAAAAATATTGATAATAAATTAATAACAAGTTTCTCAAAAACACCTGGCATTTTTTAATCCTTGCCTAGATGATAAATCACTCCCAAACGATTTGATGCAATCGTTGAAAAATGTTGTCATACCACAAGGTACTCATGATAGACAATTGAAAAATAAAAACATAAAAAGTACCAACTATTGACAACTAGTATACCGATCATGAGTTAAGCTTTCGATCAAGCTGTTAAGTGTTGCTTGCTTTATTTAACTTCCTTCGCCCTTTAATTTTGCAGGATTTTGGTTTTCAAATTATCTTTTCATTGGCACGTTTTCTTAATCTTCTTGGTGTTAGTGATAACATGGAAAATCATGTCGATGTCATTTATTGGATTAATAAAGATATCAAGAGTACCAAGAGATTTCTAACAGATGAAAATCATTTAATGTGTTGGTTGTTCAAAGAATTGCATTTTTCAAAGGGAGTTGTTAGTCACAAGTCAGACGTTATAAGCCTTCTAAGAGGAGAGAAAGGTCGCAAACACAATCGACTATGAGTCCATATATATTTCGCCTACTGCAGAGGATCAAGCCTCGGCCCTCGTAAGGGCAAACAAGCTAGCGAGCGCCTTTTTTCTACTCCATATATTATAGGTACCCTCTCCTTGCTAAAAGCATTCTTTTTCTTCCTCTTCTCTCCCATCAAATTAAAAAATTCCACCTTTGTCCTTAAAAAACAAGTCCTCATCGAGACGTAATTGACAAAGAGAGTTACATGCCATTGAGCGAGTGCCCTGACAAGTTAGATTGTTGTTGTCCAGATATATTACATGTTGAATTAGCCAAGGATAGAAGAACCTTGTATAATAGATATAGGACATCATAACATAGGTATATTTTGAATGCTCCTTTGTAGCTTCTTGTATTCACACTTTTTGACATTGATTGTTGGGTACTTGGGTTGTGTTTCAACCTAATGAAACCTGTAAGTGAAGACTTCAAAATTCACATCTGGAAATGAAATAATTAGACCTATGCGAAGGTAAAAAGATATAGTTAATGGAGATGTGATATATAGAAACCAAAAATATGATTTCTCCGTAAGACAAGGCTCAAGTCTAAAAAAATAGTAGAACGACTTAGAGGAGATCATAAAGGAATGACCTTGCTTACTATGCCTTAACATAAAAGCATTGTTGTAGTAGGATCAAACCCGCTCCATATATTTATTTAGGAAGACTAATTCCAATGAAAACCCTCCCATTAACTCCACTACCTGCTCTACCGCCTACCGATTATAACCGCTATCTTCGTCATGTAGCTGATAATAATCGTTAATCGTGGGTCTAAGCCATTTTTAGCTTTCCTTATTAGCTGACTTTGCTTTTAATAATTCACACCAATCAACTAAATTCATGAATTGACATAACATTAAAAACTCATCTTTGAAAACATCCAACAGCATATTAAATTTTCATATGATTCTACGAACGTTATAATGGGTTTAAGAGACTAAAGGCTCTATGCTTTAGCAATTTTTTATCATTAAACTTTTTAAATAATAATATATTTAATATGCAAATCTTAAATCATCATTTAAATATCATATTCACTTAAAAACGAATTAATATGACACTGAAAACATTTTGGATGAAGTCTTACTCACCAAAACGACATGTAATCTCTCCTTGATAAGGGAAGATATTTCCATCATTCATTCCTTACTTATCCTCTAATGAAATATCATTTTCTTCTTTAGAAGTTTCTATGTTGAAACCATGAAAGTGAAGAATGAATGAGTATTGTAGAGAATGAAGTTAAAATGAAGGAACATAAGATGCTTCGGGGTTTCTTGATGGACTTGGGATTAATAGCCCAAATGAGCCTTAATTAAACAGTTCTTTTCCACTAGCGCTCTATTCTTATTCTAAATAAGAATGCATAGAAAACTCTTTATTCGTATTATTCACTTACTTTCAAAAATTAAATAACTTTTCCATAAAATTGTTAACTATGTTTTCTAAGTGTTTCATATGCCTAGTTAAATAATTTCCCTCAAGTGTTTTCCCACACTTCATTAATTAACTAATTTTTTATCCAATTTAATTAGCACTCTAAGTGGCGCATTGCACTTTTCAGTTAAACTAATTCGTGCATAATTTTTGACATAATCCTCCATAAAATTCTTTACATAAATAATTAGTAAAAAATAATTAACTAGTTAATATTTAAGTGCATTCACTGCAGCTTGCTAGTAATTATTTATATAGTTTGCAAACATATTATTTTAACCACATCACTATTCAATCACCACATCATGTCATCGAATATGATGCTAATAATATATATGAATACAGGATGTTACAAAAGTACTCTTAGCCCAATAGAAATATTAATGTCTTTCAATATCATTCGTAAACGATTTTCACTTAAATTACATTTTCCTTTAATAATTTGTAAATGATGTCAAACTATAATGTAGGTCTAACAAATGAACAATAGTATTTAATTTTGATAGTTTAATCGGCATTGTGAGTAATGCCAAATAACGTTTAAACACATTTTCAATTATGGCATGTATAATCCTTTTGCTTTTGACGTTGGTGTAAAGATTGGGAAAAGGAGAAAAAAATTGCTACAATAAAATTCAACCTATCAAACCACCATTTATGCTTAAATTAAAATCCTTTACATATTTTACATATATTGAATTGATGTTGTTGTGTCGGCAATTGACATTTCAACTTCCCATTTTCAAATTATAAAATTTTATTTTTCATGCGTAAAACACGTATGATTTGTACGAATTATTATGCATCAACGTGTGGCACTGCGGGGTATGTCATTTGTACTATTTAATTTAATTGTGTTATGCGGAACATCTATCATATCTGCTAATTACTTCGCTTTGCACATGCTCCACTTGTGCCATTAAATCTCGTAAATTATAGTCGCAATAGAATTATAATATTTTAATCCAACCGCATACTTTACATGATGCCCTTATATGCAAGGCCGGCCCAAAACTTTTGTTGCCCCAGTCCATATACGCATTTTTGAAAGAAATTTAAAAAGAAAAAACAAACTATTGCCTACTACCAGCTTTCAACCTACGTCAGTAGCATTCACTCTAATAATCCTACCACTAAACCACATATTGCTTGACGATATTGTTTGGTTTATGTTTTAATATAAACAAGTATTAAAAAAAATTCATTGTCCCCAGCCCAGTGGGCTGCCCTAGCCCGAGGGCTTGGTGGGCTGTCCTCTGGACCGCGCCTGCTTATATGAAATTGAAGTAACAGGTTCTGGCACCCATTAAAAGTTAAAAGTTAACAATTATTTTCAACTGAAAATTCATACATATAGATGCATAAGTTAAAAGTTCAATCTTAATCGGATTATTTATAAAAAACCTTTATCGTTTTTGAAACGTGTTTATTAAAACTATATAAATCAATTGTTATTTATACAAACTACCCATGGTAGGTTATTCAAAGATGATATCAACAAAAATAACACAGTGATATGCTTGCATTCATAACTTATCCAAATACATTTCATAAAATGATCCATCCAGTCACCTGAACATTATTTAGTCTCTATATATATCATGACAATGTAAAATGTAGAAATAATAACGCATTCCATATATGAACCAATGTATTGTACACATTTAAGTATTTTTTTCTCTTAATAAAGAGCAATATTTTCAGCGCATAAACAACTCCACATGCAATAACAAAAACGGTGAAGAAGAAAAACATTCAAGGTCACAATGATAAAAAAAATTTATTGATCAACAACTTAAATCTAAAAATTATTGATCAACAACTTAAATATAATTCTTTCACTCTAGTCAAAGGAAAAAAAATACTTATGTGAAATTTGGGGAAAACATCATAAATAAAAACAGCACAATGGAGATGCGGGGTATCGATCCCCGTACCTCTCGCATGCTAAGCGAGCGCTCTACCATCTGAGCTACATCCCCTTGATGAAAATTTTGATCCATGATAGTCTTCTTTATGTTCTTCCAATTTTATCAAATGTCCTTAAGGGATATACAGGAAGCTACCACGACTTCAATTCAGACGCTATGGCAATTATATTTCTACAACGTAGAAGTCAATGGCTTTTTCTGCTTTTTCGAATATTAAAAAAAAAAAAAGATTGCTGGTCGACGCCAAGGGAATTTAATTTCAAGACTTTTACATCCACAATTTTAAGCCTTACGATCGTAATGGTGGTCCATAATAATGTTTTTGAAGTAATTGATGCACAACTCTCAGACCGTGCTCTTCAACAAAATACTATGTGAATATGAATATGTTTCTAGTAAAGAAAATATACGAATATTGTGTGATGCAATGAAAATATCATGTGGCCATGATTCAATACGCTACACACACAAACAAAAGATTTATGCTACACCCTTCTCTTTTATACCACATCTACATCTACATCTACATCCCTACAATTTTAGAGCCACATGTCGAAATGCCATGCAAAGTTCTAGATATGTCCTTACATAACTCAAAATCATCTTCAAATTATTTTGTTTGATTCAGATAATTTTAACATATTCAAAATAATATTTCAAATTGATAGTCAAAATAAATGTTCTAAATGATTGATATTGCTTTAACATTTCGAACATGCCAAAAATTTCAAAATGATCATATTTTTGTGGTCGTGATATTTATAGTGTAGATTGAACATACCTAAGATTTAATTTGATTTTGAACTATGTATCTCTAAAAACTATAATGGTATAGTGAAAGCGATCTGTAGTGGACCCTTACACCCATAATACACACATATGTATGTGTCTGTGTGTATGTGCACGTATGTGTGTGTCGTCTTACATTCGTGAACTTTTTTAATCAATTTGTTTTAATTCTTCGATGCAATGAGCAAATGCAAACATTTCTTAAGAAAATCAAAACCGATTTTGATACCAAATGTTATAACTTAAGAGGACCGTGACTTAATGATATAACTATATATAAAATTATACTTTGCTCTATTCGTCATCAGTCTTTTTCTCCAATGGATGAAAAGCTTCTTCAGATGTGCATCACTTCTGTAACTTAATGTGCCTTTCTAAAGGAGGGAAAGATAACCAGATATTGTGATGCAACTTTGGAGAACCTCATTATCATTTATATAGACATTATAAGACTCCTAGCATTTTTGCACTATCAAGAAATAATATGAATCGCACGTACGTGCATCTAATAGTTAGATAAATTTACTTTTTATTTAATAAAAAGTGAATAGACAAAGTGTATTATAAATGCAAAATCTTTGATCGTCACAACACCTTTATTTCAAGCTGCTTTGTTGGTGGTGTCCGATGCAAATTGATAGTGAAATTCTATTGATGGATGGTCGGGAAGGGGATGGTGGTGGTGGTGGTTGCAAACCGTTGATAAAATTTCATTGATAGGTTGCAAGGTATTTTCTGAATTTCAAAAGGACAGGCTGGAAATGTTATTCGTTGAATTCTCTTTATTCATAGTAGAGATAATGAAATCACACTATAATTAAAGAACATGAATGGTCTCATAGTATTAGTAATAATGCTGGAAACCCAATGCAGACTGCTCCATGCTATTCTTCTTTTTTATTCTTTTTTTGTCTTTTTTCTTATAGCATCAGTAAACTGGTTTTTTGGTTGTTAAAAGGAACAATAATGTCAGCACGGGCAGCCCTACAGTCAGAAAAGCTATGTATCAGGTAAAGCCCATGCATTTCCTTACCAATTGAGTTACTTGGACACTGATCTAAGTGCATGATCAATGATTAACACTTCATCTTTACTTCTAGTAATAATAATTTCATGAACTAATTTCAATCGTGTCTTTTTGAATTACCCAAAATACCCTTTCAAACCACTTGAGAAACCCTAACCAGAAGTTATTCGCTTATCAAACCCAAATTCCTTCATCCCTCTGCCCTCTTCCAATCAAAAAAACCTAGATCGATCAGAAATCAGAAGTTATTCGCTTATCAAATCCAAACTCCATCATCCTTTTGACCTCACTTCGAATTAGAAACCCTAGATCAATCAAAGATTTGAAGTTATTCGTTACCAAATCCATACTTCTTCGAACCCGCACCTCCTCTACCCCTAAAATCCATCAAAAATCTCATCGTTATTGTCATCCCACCCGATCGCAACGCACGGTCATCATAACGTCGTCGTCGTTGACAATCCACTGTCCACACCAAGCATCTGCCGTCTCTTGATCACTAACGCTATCAATTGCTGGAAGTTTCAGCTAATGCACTATGTCGCTGTTTACAAAGGGACGAGCATCGCGGTTTGCAATCGACCATTTTGTACACTAGATTAACTAAGTGTGCTCTAATTCCTCCACTTAACTAACTTATTCCGCTGTGACTCCTCAAGTACCGCTCCTTAGATACCAAGCTTCGACCACTTTTAGGTATTTTTTTAATCTTCTATATTTTTTTGTAATTCATGTTCCATTATATATTAATTTTTTAGACTATTCTAAATGAGCCTTATTGATAATTTCTTTGTTGTTCATACATTTTCACTCAGTAGACTTGTTATTGATTATCTCATATGATTAAGGTAGGTGATTACTTAATTGATTTTGTTTACAATTCAAGGATTATGTAGATGATTTTCAATTCTTTTTGTTTACAAAAATCCCTTCTTCTCCTCATCCCTCGATCTCATGTTTTTCTTTCAAATTCATGTGTTTTTATTACGTTATTTCCATTTTTATTGAAAAATGAGGATCCACTTGCTAAATCGTTGAATATTAATTTTACTTTTGTAGTGTTGTTCCATTTATCAAATGCATCACATGAATTTGATTTTCGTTGTAGTGTTGACTATTTCATCAATATCTCTGTGTCATGTGTGTTTATGATTAATATGCATTAATAGTCTAATGCTGAATTTTAGTTCTGTTTGGTGCAATTAGGTATATAACGCAATCTGTTGTGGTAATCCGATTTCTAAGCATGCTAGCTTTCTTATACTGAATGTTCTTGGACTTGGCGTCCTTTTTTGTGTTTTGACATACATGTTACGACATTTTAAGCTTAACAATTTCATTCATTACTATGACTAAGAATATTGACTCTGTTCTTAGATTTTACTTACTTTGGTCACCATGATGATTTGTTAGTATCAAAAACTCCTTGCAAGAACTGTACCTGCATGGAATTAGTTTTAAAATGTTGGAAGAAGATCATAAGGATAGGGAACTCTATATTCATTAACGTAGCTTTTCAATACTTAATCTTTTTCTTGCTACTTTTTAAGTTTAACTGTAATAGGTAAGTAAGAAACTCCACCAGCATGTTTATTCCTATATATAGCTAGCGTTATTGATACAACGAAGCTCTTTTCGACTATTTGTATTACATGTTAAATTAGATAAATAAACATCATATTGTAAAACTGGATTTAACTCTGATATAGTTTGAATATGTTTATATTACAATTCCCTTAGGTGGCACTGAATTACATAGGAAGACATATGTAACATCCCGCCTTTCCGCACGCTTTAAATTGATGATAAACCACACACGTCAGACTACCATACAAAATGGCGTATTATTATGGGGTAAATAAGAAAAAGCAGAGAAAGAAAGAAAAACAAAATAGAATCTTGCAGCGGAACGATAAAATATAATAATCAAATATACAGTTCATGAAGTTGTTTACAAAATATTCGATTATACTTATACAATACATATCAGAGTACACATAACACATAATAATAATTAATGCAGTGGAATTAAATGGTGTAGTGGAATAACATAGTAGATAATAGTACTACAAATCTTTGTATTCGTCCTCCAGAATAAAATCTTCAAGTCCTGAAATGCTCGGACTGACCCGTGCGAATTGAAAGGACAACACTCGAGTCAGAACTAAAATATCTTATGTAAGTTAAATCAACAAGAATAAATATGAGTGGAACGGCGTCAGAGATGTTTACGGAATTTAACATCTCCTATCCACTGTCTAGCGTGAGTGCAGTAACTCAAGAGTTGCTCGGGATTCACATCTCCTAAGGATCCGTTAAACTATTTACTATGTAGTAATATTTCGCTATTATAATAGTGTCTATTAGTAAAATAAACTTACTTTTAAATAGCGTTAAGGCTTTACATTTTCCACCTTAACACGTAATAATGCCAATAGTCTATACAGTACCGTAATACCTCCTGATCGGGAGGCTACCAATGGATACTCCATAGGTACGACACAAATAGAAACTCGTACAAGGCGCGATAGGGTATGTGACAAGGCACAACTAGGCAGTTCCAGGGTAGATATACCAATTACTCTTCCGGGCCGGTGGTAACGGGTAGCGCGCAGCTACCGCCCACCTCGATCCACACCCCCAAAAAAGAAAATCAAAAGTTGCCACCAAATCAATCCAAAAGTCAGAGTATAATATCGAAGGGATGTGTCCGATCAAAGGAGCTACCTCATTAGCCCGTCAATCGCTACTGTTTTAGCCACCTTATGCCAAATCACGGGAGTTGGGTCCACGTATTTACCTCAAAGTAAACGCCGCTACGATCCTACTTCATTCTGGAATCTCCACCGCGTACACGGTTGTCAAAGTGGTTTTCGGAGTTGGCAGAGAGTATGACAACTTCCGATCCCGGTCTCTTTAACAACCAAACGTTATTATAACACGGCGGTCTTCTCAAAATAATTTATACTTTAAAACGAAATACAATATTTATTTCAAAACTATATAAACACGATATCATTTTTATAAAACCCAAATCAATAAAATATCATTTTCAAAAATATCCCTTTTTCCAAAATCTAGCGCTTTCAAATTTATATACCTTGAAACCAAACATTTGAAATTATAACACTTTTTAAAACATAATACTTGGAAATTCATAACTTCGAAACATTTCAATTTCGATAAAACATTTGAATTTCAATATATTTCAAGGCTTAAATATTCCAATATTCCAAAACTAAATTTGATAATTTAGGTTCAAAAATCAAATCTTCTATTATTTAGTTTTGAAATATTCTACACAATAAATCCATTTCATTTTAAACAAAACTCAAATTTCAAATACTAAATATTTTTTTCAATTCATTTGTACTTGAAATAATCATTTAATACACCTAGACCCAACAATCCAGTTATAATAATTATACCTTTTAAAAAATTTAATTTAATAATTTGCACATCAACCTTTTAGAGTTTAATTCTCAAATAAATTCAATTCTAAATAAATCTCCAATTTATCTTCCAACCTTAATTTATTTAAATCATTATACACTCTATATTAAAATAAAATTTAATACTTACTCACGTTTATTTTAATAAAAATCAAACTCTATTATTAAACTAAATTTTTATTAACAAACTTATACATAGCTCAAATTCAAGCATTTTAATAATATTTATATGATATCAAAAATCAATATTCATTTAACCATATTATATAAAATAATCAAACTTTATTATTGGGCTTATTTTATATTTCAAAGCCTATTTATATATAGCTAAAATCAATAATAAATTTGACGTTTATATATCATTTAAAATCAATATTTATATAACCCGTATATTTCTTTACAAAACCATAGAAATCATTTCAAAAGATTTTTATATATACATAGACCGCGGTGTCTGTATATAATTTTCTACCCTATGGTCAAGTGATACGGATGTTTATCATTTCAACCCGTAATTTAAATAAAAATGTGGTTGTATATCATTTCAAACCGCAATCCCAAATCAAAATAAATGCATAACAACTTGCATATTACGATGATATAAATAAAACATTCATTCATCCATCAAAAAATCATACATCCATCAAAATCATCATCCAAAACAATCAATCAATATCAATATACAGCTGATAATATTTAACAGGTAATTAACTGGTAGTTATATTCAATAATAAATTAAATAACGATTAAATTTGAATAAATGCAATTAATTGAGATGATGATTAAAATATAAGAAACAATCATAAATAAATGCACAATCACAACAAAATTAATTTACCAAACATAAGAAATTTTAGAAGTTGTGAGTCGGTTAAAACGCTAACCTTTTGAATTTAAATTGAATTTAAATTGAATTTAAATCCAATTTAAACCAAAAAATTTGAAATGTCTCAGAATCCGTCCAAACCTATGCTAGAATGTCCGGAATTCAAATACGATTCCAACGGAGAAAACGGCGTTCAAAACCGATCTCGTATGTAAAAGTTATTGTTGTTAGAACGAGTTTGAAATTTGAAATAAAATAAACTAAAATAAAATAAAATACACGTAAACACCACGTCACTGTCTCCCACGTGACTCAGAAAATCGCTCCAGCAAGAAACCCTTGCCGCCTTCTTCACTAGCCACTGACCACGAATCGCCTCAACAAAAGGCAACCGTACCGAGCCGCCTTCATGGCGTCGAACCCCGTGGCCAAGACCGACCCAACACCGGTCGTCCCACCCCCTCTGGCGCCTCCGATCGGCATGCTTACGCCACGAAATACTTCCGTTCATCCACCAAATGCGGCAAATCCAAGCACCATCAAGCAAAGTAAACTCATGGATCTGCAGCTCTCGATCCCCTCCACCCTACCATGCCCATGATTCGTCGATTGGACGAAGTAGATCAACGCTCAATTAAACGACCAAGGTTATCTCGCTGATTCCAGGACAAACGATGCGTCAAATCGAAAAAAGAATTGTAGATTTAGGTTGCGCTCGTCAAGAGCTTCAAATCTATATAAAATTTGGCATATATTGTGGAGTTTGAAATTTCAGCTTTGGATTTGATTTGGGATTGCAATTGGAATTAGGGTATGTCTGCCATTGAAGTGAGGAGGTGAATAGAACGTATAGAAATGAGGAACAAAGGTTGCTAGGGTTTATAGTAGGATATATATAGGCAGGGTTGACATTTTAATGGATGGATAAGATAGATTTACGCGCTAACGCCAAAGTGGCCCAAAAACCCGTTTCGACCCGGAATGAAATTGGGTCAACCCATATATCTAAATAGATGTTTTTAAATATTTTAAATACGATGGAACAAGGTTCAAGTCCAAATTCCATCGTATGAAGAAGTTATACTAAAATCAATATTTTTCAAATTGATTTCAATTTCATTTATTTCAAGGCGTTTCGAGTTCGTACGATCAAATGACAAGTCCTATTGCCATGAAACTTGAAATCCAACAATAATTCACAGTTACGGATCCGATGAAATTGGTTTCTTCGAAATCCGAGTCAGTGGCAAAAATGGCTATTTTTACACTAATTAAATAAATAAATAAATTAATTAAATCAAATTTTCAATTTAAATTCTAAAATTGGCAATTCTTATTTTAAATTTTCTAATAATTTGCAATGATTTTTGTAACAACCCGCATATTTGTCGATTTTATATTTAAATAAAATTAAATATTTTATCAATACTCGGAATTTAGTCGAAAAGCTACTTTTTTCAAACAGTCGAATTGGGACTCGAGACCACCCCCATTGAGTTCAAAATGATGTTTGCGACCTTTTTGAGTATAAATTTCGATATGTTTGGAGATAGTAGAATTTTGCTACTTTTCACTTAGGGCTTTGGGTTTAGGTTGGGTTCAGCCCAATTTCTAACTTAATACCCCAAACTGAAACCCCCTCTTCATTCACTCCCTCTCCCTCTACTTTCGGTTCTAAAGAGATTAATGGTGGAAGAGAATGGGAAATAGAAATCCAAAACCCTAGTTTCCATTTGCAAATCAATTTCTTGCTCCAAATTCAAGAGAACCCATTGGTAAGCCTTCTCTTCATCTTCTCCAACTCATTCTCTCTTTGATTTCAGAAATTTCCTAAACCTAACTTAGGGAATGTTATTCATTTGAGTTTAGATTCAAGCTTCTAGTATTGAGATTGAAGTGTGGTTGATCTTCCCTTGTCTTAAAGCTTCTCCTTCATTGATTTGGAATCAAAGGTGAGATTTTTATCTCACATCTATGCTTATAATTATCTTCGAATGTTAGGTATGAATTCCTAACACTTATTCGTGTGCATTAGCTTTTGGTTTGGATTGATTTGGTGAATATTCTAATTTTTGGTGTTTTGGTTTCAATTCCTTAAAAATCATGACTTTGATGTTTTGATCATGTTTTTGGTGATGAACTGAACCCCTGGGCTGGTCGACCGACCTGCTACTAAGGTGCATACGCACCTTTCTGTCTCTGGTCCGGTCGACTGTCTACAGGGCTCAGCCGACCGACCTGCTTCCCGAGAAAATTTCTAAAACAGTGTCCGGTCGACCGAGCTCCGTAGCCGGCCGACCGACCTGCTGCAATTTTGCCTATTTCGCCTAGTTGCTTGAATTTCCAACTTTAATCGATTCGTATTGTTTCTTATTTGTTGTTATCATTTATTATGACTTTGATGACTCCTTCTTAGGGATTTTTGAATGTCCATTTCGATGGATTCTTTATCGATTTCGTTGGATTTTTATTCATGTCTTCGAATATGAATTTTAGTGATTGATTGTTCCTACAATCTTCTTTGTGATTTGTCACTTTAAAAATATAAAGGTTTTCTATACTAGTAGTAAATATCAAAACTCTTTCTTCAAATGATTTCAACACTATTTTATTACAAAGCTCGTTTTCTTAAACCATTTTCCAATCTATTAGTATATACAAACCTTTACCTCACTCGTATGAGAAATCTAATTAAACGACTTAGTAAAACGAGTGGTATGAAACGCTTGCGTTTGTTTCGTCGGTTAATTCTTGGACTTGTTCGATTGAATCTTTTGTGACAATTTTCTAGTGGAGATTTACAATTTGTTCGTAAATATTTAAGTTAAGCTAGTGGTTATGGGACATGAGGCTAAGCTCATATATTTACTAACTTACTGTAATTGACACTTCTCAGTGATCATGACGATCATTTTTATGTTTTAGACTAGCATTGTGCGATGTCTTTTTGATTTGGTTCATCGGATGTCACGCTGTACGACGTCGATGCTCCGAATTATTTGATACATTGGATGTACCGTTTGCACTACATCAATGTCTTTGCTTTTGATACATTGGATGTACCGTTTGCACTACATCAATGTCTTTGCTTTTTATTCATTGGATGTACCGTTTGCACTACATCAATGATATGCTTTTGATTCATTGGATGTACCGTTTGCACTACATCAATGATATGCTTTTGATACATTGGATGTACCGTTTGCACTACATCAATGTCTTTTCTTTTGATTCATTGGATGTACCGTTTTCACTACATCAATGTCTTTGCTTTTGATTCATTAGATGTACCGTTTGCGCTACATCAATGTCTTGGCCATTCTTTTCTTGTGATTTTTGGATTTCGTGTGTTGAAATTTTGGAATTTATGTTTCGCCAACTTTTACGATTGGCATTGATATGTATATCATTTATTGTGGCTTGGTGAATGAAATTAGGAGTATGACATTCCTTTTTATCTTTGAGAAGATCCTTGCGATATTGATTAATCTCCTATTGGTTTTTCAATTATTTATTTATCACAGCTTGGCATTGTGATTATTATGTGTTTAGTCATATCTCTTATTCTATATCGTTTCATCTGATATTTATAGTTAGACTGATCCGTTTATTATTTTCTTATTAAATAATACTCGGGTCAGACCGAGATGTTACAGGTGCTTCTGCTTGACTTCTCTTCTGGGGTTATCATATGATCTTTTGGCTAACTACTTAGATTAGTAGTTTATTTTGTTGTATACGCTTGAGATATGGACTCATAGATGTATTCTTTTGTATAGCACGTGTTGCTATTCTTTTATATTATGGTGGTTCTTTTTGACCACTACTCTGATATACACTTTCATGTGTTAGTTATATATTCATATCTTCTTCCGCCTTTGTGATATGAATTATCTGTGATTGATTTGTGTTATGCTTATTTCTATATTTGTTTTCAAAGATTATTATAGCCACTGTGTAGTAGCTTTGTGTTTGTATCGGTATGTCGGATTTCCTCTTGAAATAAAATGCATGTTATACTATTTGACATATCGGTGCTCGCGCAAAGCAATTACACGGATGGTCGCTCCTCAACAGCCTTATTCTCCGTGCTAGTTGACAGCATTACACCGTAGTGTTCTTGGCTAGCGTGGGTATAGAGGTGGGGCGTCACAGCTTGGTATCAGAGCCAAACTTCGGAACAGTGTAGAATAATTTAACAAGGATCATCGTCCTAAGTCCATCTTAGGAGTCATGCTTTAGGATTTAATTCGAGTCTTCGTATCGATTCATCCTATTTTCTTTATGAATCCTTGTTTTATCAATCAAGTTTGATTGAAATTTATTTTGAGAATAACTTTTTTCTCTTCTTTCTTTCTTTCTTAAAGAAGAGAAATGGTTAGACCTGGTCGTCCCAGCGCCGGTCAATCTGGTGCTACTCCCCAGGATGGAGTATTTATGTCTGCCCAGCAGCTTTTAGATCTTGTTAAGAATGCTCAAGCTGCCGGACCCAATCCAGAGGCTACTCATCCTAGATCCGGTTTCGCACGCTTGTGCAGAGACTATACCGATTTGGGTGGAAGGCCATTCAAGGGATCTGAGAGTGTTATAGAAATTCAAGCTTGGCTCAAATCATGCGATCGTATCTTTTCTCGCATGAACCTCATTGATCTACATTGAGTCCAAGTGGCTTCTAGCATGCTCCAAGAAAGAGCATTAGATTGGTATGAGCTCTTGGTTTTCGAAATCATTGAAGCGGATCTTACTTGGGAGCAATCCCGGGGAAGATTCGAATTGAAATTTGTGCCGGAGGCTGAAAAGCCCGGCATTTTATCGACCTTGTTCAAGGTGAATCTTCGGTGACAGATTATGTCGCATCTTTCGAATCTCTTTCTAAATACGGGATTGAGTATATTAATACCCCATTGAAGAAAAATCAGAGATTTGTCTATGGCTTGAATAAGAATTTTAAGAAGCCATTACTTCTGAAACTTGAGGTTTCATTTGATCAGCTTATTGATATCGCTCTTCGTCTTGAAGAGGCCGATAATGAAGGTGATGTTGAAGTTGTGCGTGCCCAATAGAACTTCGACAATAACTTGAAGAGGCCTATCAAATTCAAAGGCCCCGATTCTAATAAGAAAGGGAAGCAACAAACTCCGGTAGCAAAGACTCCTACCTCTAGTCGTGGACGAAGCTACAATTGTGGTTCCACTGACCACTATGCAAGGGAGTGCCCGAAACCCCTCTATTGTCGGTATTGCAAAGGTTCGGGCCATCTTTTATCTTCGTGTCCTAAGCTTCCAAGCAAGAGAGAAGGAAAGCTGCAAGCCCCTAGCGACTCTTCTCTTGGTCAAGGTATTTTTCACTCAATCCTCGATGGCATTGTTTTATTTCGTGATCTTCTTATTCGAGTTCTTTTTGATATGGGTTCCATCTCACTATTTTATATCAAAAGAACTTGTTGACTCTTTTTCTTTGAAAATATTTTGGACTTGTTGACTTCTTTGAGGATTGTGAATCCGGATTAGTGGATCCACAACACTCAATTTGCTTTCTATTGATGTCGAAATTATTTTATGTGATTTTTCTTTCCGAGCCGATTTTTACTTAGGCTTCGGAATTGATTTTTTGAAAGGATTGGCTTATTGTGAAGCCCACATGCTATTTCCGTGAGAGCTAATCATCTTCGACATTTTCTATATGTTAAGCGTATTTCTATTTTTTTTCTTGAGATTCCGATTTCAAATTATTGAAGGCATCATTTTATTCTTTAATCCTTCATGATAAGGAAAGTGTTGTTTCTCTTATCTAAATAGTTTGTGAAACTTTCTGGTATTTTTGAGTTTGTCTTAGGATTATCACCTAAGAAACCTTTTGTGTGGTGATAAGGTCTTTCTAGTTCGACCTTGCCACCGATTTTCATTTGGCTATGAGTTGCGGGAGTTAGCATTCCACTTACCGCATTCTGCACTCCTTATGATTCTATGAATGAATTATTATGTCATTCAATTTGCCCATCTTGTTTCATCCATATTATAAATCGAGTATTCTACGAATATCTCGATGACTCCATCTTTGTATTTATTGATTTTGGATTAAAATTGAAATTTAAAATTTTGCAAATCTTTTTCATAAGATTTATTTATAACAACAATTTGATTTGCTCTTAAACAAGCAAAGAATATTCTTAAAGGTTTTTAAGAAACATGTTTACTATATAGAAGATGATTTTGTGATTGTATTGCCCATTTAGTGTGTTAAGAATTCTCGTCGATGCGCTTGATCAACGTTATCGATAAGAATCTCCTAAACGCTTTGATAAGACAATCAGACACAATAAATTGACTTGTAAAAATGTAAATTTTTCTGGAAAGATTTTTACATTAAGATAATTGTAATTTTGAAAGTTTTAGCATTTCGGGAAAGAAGATTATTTAAAAGAACTCTTTTCCGATACTCTTATTCTTGTGATTCCCGAAGGGGAACTAAGACTTTATCTTTTGTACCAATGCTAACCGTATTGGTTTGGATGCCGTTCTCTTGCAAAAGATAGCGTGCTATCACTTGTGCTTCTAAATCATTAAAAGCCGATTGAGACTAGGTATGCCACTCATGATCTAGTGCTCGCGGCTATTGTTTTCGCTTTTAGAGTTTGGCATCATCATTTTTGGGGAAGAAATTTGTTCTCCACCTCGATCATAAATCTTTGGAATATTTATTTTCTCATAAGGAACTTCATGTTGACTCGGGTTCCTAGCATCTTATGATCTTGATATTCTTTTATTCCCGAAGGGGAAATCGTGTTGCCAACGCGCTTTGTCGTAGGCGACAAGTTGTTGATTCTTTGATGTTGTCTGAATGGAATTATCTTTTTATCAAGTTCATCGAACGTTTTGATATACTTCGTTTTATTGAGCTTTATCTCTTTTTTTATGGACTAGCGTCCGATGTTCTTTTATGGTGTTCGGTTCATCGGATGTACTGTTATTATACTACATCGATGTTCCGTCTTATCTGGATCAATGGATGTACCATTATTATACTACATCGTTGTTCCGGTTTATCGGTTCATTGGACGTACCGTTTTTGTACTACGTCGGTGTTCCGAAATTATTCGGGCTTTGGTTCATTAGGCGTACCGTTTTTGTACTACGCTGATGTCCCAAATTATTTGAGTTTCTAGTTTCTCGGGCGTACTGTTATTATACTACGTCGTTGCACCAGCTCAATTTTCTGCTATTCTTGACGTTCTCCACGTCTTTTATCTACGGAAATGTCTTAGGGATTTCGGTTTTTATTCTTGTGCCCGGTGATATTATGGAAATTGAAGTTTCACCAGATTTGATTTATGAGCAACATTCCATTCGCATCATTGCTTCGGAGGTTGAGCGCCTTCGGAATAAAGATATTCTTCTTGTGAGAGTTCAATGGTTCTCAAATCTTAGGGATTACTCTTGGGAATCTAGAGAATTCACTGAGCGATCCCGTTCGTGCTAACTCTTTCGTGCTCTTTATGGTGAACTTCTTATTTCAAACTTCTTTTGTGTTGAATATGCTTTTACGGTTGTTACTATATATCTTCTTCTTAAATATTGCGAGGACGCAATTTCTTTAAGGAGGGGAGTCTGTAACAACCCGCATATTTATCGATTTTATATTTAAATATTTTATTTAAATATTTTATCAATACTCGGAATTTAGTCCGAAAAGCCACTTTTTGCAAACAGTCGAATTGGGACTCGTGACCACCCCCATTGAGTTCAAAATGACGTTTGCGACCTTTTTGAGTATAAACTTCGATATGTTTGGAGATAGTAGAATTTTTCTACTTTTCACTTAGGGCTTTAGGTTTAGGTTGGGTTCAGCCCAATGTTCTAACTTAATACCCCAAACTGAAACCCCCTCTTCAATCACTCCCTCTCCCTCTACTTTCAGTTCTAAAGAGATTAATGGTGGAAGAGAATGGGAAATAGAAATCCAAAACCTTAATTTCCATTTGCAAATCAATTTCTAGCTCCAAATTCAAGAGAACCCATTGGTAAGCCTTCTCTTCATCTTCTCCAACTCATTCTCTCTTTGATTTTAGAAATTTCCTAAACCTAACTTAGGGAATGTTCTTCTTTTGAGCTTAGATTCAAGCTTCTAGTGTTGAGATTGAAGTGTGGTTGATCTTCCCTTGTCTTAAAGCTTCTCCTTCATTCGTTTGAATTCAAAGGTGAGATTTTTATCTCACATCTATGCTTATAATTATCTTCGAATGTTAGGTGTGAATTCCTAACACTTATTCGTGTGCATTAGCTTTTGGTTTGGATTGATTTGGTGAATATTCTAATTTTTGGTGTTTTGGGTTCAATTCCTTAAAAATCATGACTTTGATGTTTTGATCATGTTTTTGGTGGTGAACCGAGGAGCTTATATGGCCGGGTAGTCGACTGGCGTAAACCCTTAGTGTCGTCGCTCGACCGATTGCAAATTGAAGAGGTTTGCACCTCATATGAAATAGGTTTCAATTTGCAGAACATCAGGGTCGGCCGACCGAACCCCTGGGCAGGTCGACCGACCTGCTACTAAGGTGCATACGCACCTTTCTGTCTCTGGTCCGGTCGACTATCTACAGGGCTCAGCCGACCGACCTGCTTCCCGAGAAAATTTCTGAAACAGGGTCCAGTCGACCGAGCTCTGTAGCCGGCCGACCACCGGATGCAATTTTGCCTATTTCGCCTAGTTGCTTGAATTTCCAACTTTAATCGATTCGTATTGTTTCCTATTTGTTGTTATCATTTATTATGACTTTGATGACTCCTTCTTAGGGATTTTTGAATATCCATTTCGATGGATTCTTTATCGGTTTCGTTGGATTTTTATTCACATCTTCGAATATGAATTTTAGTGATTGATTGTTCCTACAATCTTCTTTGTGATTTGTCACTTTAAAAATATAAAGGTTTTCTAAATTAAGATTTTGGAAAGAGAGGCAAATTACTCCACGGATGAAGAAGGCAAGCATTCATCGAGAGAAACCCTTGGTGGAGAACGCGGAGCTAATGACCCTTTTTGGGATGTTGATTGATGTTAGGAGCACTTTGAAAGAATTTCTCTACAAAGTCTGCTCTAGGGGCATATTTGTTGATTTTTCCTATTTAGGCGAAAACTGCAGGTGTTTGCTTAGATGCTTTCATCGTAGATACTTGAATGAACATGGGTCCATCCTTATCCTTGAGCATGTTGGAATCTCCCAGAGTGATCTTTATGACTCTTTCTTCTCGCTGTCTTTCCCCAAAAAAACTCAAGTATAATAGGAAGAGATTTATTTCTGTACTGTATAAGAAATCAATCTTATATGAACCCAAATGATTTTATAATTGAAATATGTAACCTGAGTAGCTTGTGAACTTTACCATTTTAGTTTATTATTATCAGTCTAATTTTAATATATCATATAGATTAAAGAAATCTCAACCAGTCCTGTTCTTATGGAACTCTTGAGTAAATATGTTAAATTAAAGAAGGATTTTAATGAAAAACCCTAATTCTCAAGACATCGCGGTGAGCGAGATGCTGCTTTCTTAGAGACCTATAAGAAGTCTACATGTGGCTTCCTCACTTTCTCTTCAATTTCTTCGGTGATGAAGTTGTTAAATTACTGAGAAAAATTCGAACTTATCACGCCAAGCTGATATGTGATCATGCTTCTTTTGACTATCGTCAATTCCCTCCTGTTAATACCTTAGGAGGGATTAAAGCTTATTTTGACTCCATTCTTACCCTATTTGTTGGGTCATTTAAAAGGATAAAACCGCTGTTTCAAAACTTTAAGAGTTAATTAAATGTTCGAAAATAGCACCATGATGTAATTCAAATTTTTTCATCATTGATAAATCTTTGTTGTTACTGATAAAAGAACTTGTTTTTCATGTATTAATTCCTATTTTACTTATTCTTAATAGGAAACATAATTAATGCGTGCATCTGATCAAATGTTTTCTTAGGAGTGGTCAAGATTAAAGATAGATTACTAGCTAATATTGAAAAGTGGCGGTCTTCCCAAGACATTTAAGTCTTACAATTTCCAAATAATCTGAAGGTGCAAGAATGGAATAGGAAATACCTTCAACTAAAATCAACCTTTAAAGGACTAAAGGAACAAATCTCTAGCTTAAAAGAAGAAATTAAGGAGAAAGATAAAGGAATTCTAGAATTAAAGAGACAAATAGTTCCCGCTTTAGAATCTAGGCCTTCAGTTAAGATTGATGTCGAAATGGCTAAATTACATTAACGGATCAATGATCCCGAAGTAGAGTTACCGAAGAGTTAAGCATCTTGCCAGTCCCTAGAACTCATCATCAGTAAAGGCAATTCCAGTCTTCCTACTCCTAGAAGGATAACGAGATCTTAAACTTTTGTTAGTCAAGAATTTCCTACTTTATTGAGTCCACCTCCGGGTCTAAGTGATGATGTAATATCTAAATGAAGCAGACAGTTTAAATTTGAATGTATGCAGTTTTTCAATAATAATTGGAATGAAAAAGAATTTCAACGTATCAAGAAATATGAAAGCAAGTTCAAAAGCTTGAGCGCAAGAAATATGCTCTTAAACAAGAGATTGAAGTGTTAAAAGTACGGTTCAAATTTTGAGAGGAGACAACAAGGTTCTCTAGCATGCTTTGAAAACTCATATTGGTTTAGTTGATGATACACATATTATTTGAAGGTAGGAAAATAAATTCAAAGAGCTTTTGGACATGGTCCTTCTCCATATTACCGATCCTTTGATTGCCAAGGATTTAGACAATATAGCATGGAGACTCAAGCTTTGACAAATATTTCATTAAAAATATTCTTCTTTTGTCTAATTTCTATACCTTTAACTTCGTATATAATGTATTATATCGTAAATGAATTTGTATTTGAATGAACGTTATCTCGGATGTAAGGTATGTAGCCATAAATCGAATATTGGTTCTTATTTGAAATCGCTTGACTATCAATATCTTGCTTTCCTATATTTGAGCTTTTAATGGATATTTTTCTCATTAAGAAAATTAAGAACCTTGCTAATTAAGCTTTTAGAAATTGATATAAAATTTTCCTTTTGATTTTTAAATTTTCAGCAGCTTGTTTAGTAACAAAGATTCCCATTAAATGAATTCAAATCTTAACTAAGAGCTAATTTAGCGAAGTTCCATTGTTAAAATATCTTTCTGATAATAATTTGAATAGAAGTTCAAAGAACCATTTTGTTATAGAGTGAAGAGAAGACAAGAAAACCCATTTGTAATTTATAAGGAAAACCAGAAAATCCATCTGGTTTTAATAATAGAAGACCTGGAAACCCATCTGGAAATAGTAATAAAAGATCGAAACACCTGTCTGGCATTCTACACTAGTAGTAAATATCAAAACCCTTTCTTCAAATGATTTCAACACTATTTTATTACAAAGCTCGTTTTCTTAAACCATTTTCCAATCTATTAGTATATACAAACCTTTACCTCACTCTTATGAGAAATCTAATTAAACGACTTAGTAAAACGAGTAGTATGAAACGCTTGCGTTTGTTTCGTCGGTTAATTCTTGGACTTGTTCGATTGAATCTTTTGTGACAATTTTCTAGTGGAGATTTACAATTTGTTCGTAAATATTTAAGTTAAGCTATTGGTTATGGGACATGAGGCTAAGCTCATATATTTACTAACTTACTGTAATTTACACTTCTCAGTGATCATGACGATCATTTTTATGTTTTAGACTAGCATTGTGCGATGTCTTTTGGATTTGGTTCATCGGATGTCACGCTGTACGACGTCGATGCTCCGAATTATTTGATACATTGGATGTACCGTTTGCACTACATCAATGTCTTTGCTTTTGATACATTGGATGTACCGTTTGCACTACATCAATGTCTTTGCTTTTCATACATTGGATGTACCGTTTGCACTAAATCAATGTCTTTGCTTTTGATTCATTGGATGTACCGTTTGCACTACATCAATGATATGCTTTTGATTCATTGGATGTACCGTTTACACTACATCAATGATATGCTTTTGACATATTGGATGTACCGTTTGCACTACATCAATGTCTTTGATTTTGATTCATTGGATGTACCGTTTGCACTACATCAATGTCTTTGATTTTGATTCATTGGATGTACCGTTTGCACTACATCAATGTCTTGGCCATTCTTTTCTTGTGATTTCTGGATTTCGTGTGTTGAATTCTGGAATTTATGTTTCACCAACCTTTACGGTTGACATTGATATGTATGTCAATTATTGTGGCTTGGTGAATGAAATTAGGAGTATGACATTCCTTTTTATCTTTGAGAAGATCCTTGCGATATTGATTAATCTCTTATTGGTTTTTCAATTATTTATTTATCACAGTTTGGCATTGTGATTATTATGTGTTTAGTCATATCTCTTATTTTATATCGTTTCATCTGATATTTATAGTTAGACTGATCCGTTTATTATTTTCTTATTAAATAATACTCGGGTCAGACCGAGATGTTACAGGTGCTTCTGCTTGACTTCTCTTCTGGGGTTATCATATGATCTTTTGGCTAACTACTTAGATTAGTAGTTTATTTTGTTGTATACACTTGAGATATGGACTCATATATGTATTCTTTTATATAGCATGTGTTGCTATTCTTTTGTATTATGGTGGATCTTTTTGACCGCTACTCTGATATACACTTTAATGTGTTAGTTATATATTCATATCTTCTTCCGCCTTTGTGATACGAATTATCTGTGAATGATTTGTGTTATGCTTATTTCTATATTTGTTTCCGAAGATTATTATAGCCACTGTGTAGTAGCTTTGTGTTTGTATCGGTATGTCGGATTTCCTCTTGAAATAAAATGCATGTTATACTATCTGACATATCGGTGCTCGCGCAAAGCAATTACACGGATGGTCGCCCCTCAACAGTCTTATTCTCCGTGCTAGTTGACAGCATTGCACCGTAGTGTTCGTGGCTAGCGTGGGTATAGAGGTGGGGCGTCACAATTTTAAACAAATTTAGATGTTAAATTAAATGTTGATTCAGTCATACGTTTCAGCGTAAATTCAAATTTCATTATATTCATCAATTATAAATTATATTTTCAATAATTCCATTGAATTCACTATTCATTCTTATTATTCAATACATTACGGTCAAATGGAGGAAATTAATATTGGGTTCAAAGCTATTACATAAATATTTCCAATTTCAACTTAATTTTTAAATTAACGTAATAATTAAATATTTAATTCCATTCATTTGCAATTAATCCAATTATTATAAATTAAATAAATTAAATCACTATTTAAATTCAAATTCTATAATTCATAAATTTTATCTTCCTGTGTTACTTATTAATTTATATTTCTTTAAAACCAATTCTCATCTCAATTTAAAGTAAATCAATTCACCAATTATGGTATTTATTTCATTTACTTAAAATAATCCCTTTATTATAAATTGAATCCAATTAATTTTTATAAATTCCAATTTAACTGATTAGATTCAATTCCAACCCTTTAGTTGAGTCTATTATTACTTTGTAACGCAGTTATACTTGTCTCACATTTCATTCCTTTATATTAACTTATGAATAAAATATGTATTTCCGTTGCTTATTACATATACACTTTACAATTATAGTTCTTACCCACATAAATGAGACATTTATTTTCTTTTAAATGTAATTGTTTTACAATTAATTTGGTAGACTAGATATATTCTGGTAATTTATGATGATGTTACCATAGCCTTAAAATTTCACTTAGGCTTATTATTTCAACTATTTATAAAATTACTTACATCATATGGATTCATTCTATTACCATATATCATACATTAATTCATATATTCACACAATACTTACCTTTATTTACTTATAATAAAATCTCATTCACAAATTTAACAGTTACAAAAAATTAATAGGACAATTTAATAGTAACTTACGATCGTTACTATTTATTTGATTCATTAATTACAACTAATATTTTCTAAATAAATTTATTTACATGGTCCCATGCTTTCTATTACACCAATTACTACCTTATAAATAAATTTTACGTTTCCTTTTTTAATTCACATTCACACTTTCCATTATAATATTAATTATCAATAAAGTACATTTAGTTATCTTTATTCTCCCCAACCAATTTTCATATGTTATTATAATTTTACAATTTTAATAAATTCATTAATTAACATTTCATTCAACCTATTAATTATTAACCTAAATTAGCACCGTTACGTTTTAAATTTATTTATTAGCTCACAACAAGTACTACCATTAGTTCATACACTAATTTATTCCATTTCCATTCCTTATACGTTATTTTATTGGTAAGTTAACATTTTTAAATTATTAATTTACCTCTTATATCCCATTATAGATTATTGCGCACATTAATTAAGATTTTAAATCAATTTAATCATTTCATTTTGTAACATTCTTTTATTAAAATAAGAATAAGATTAACATTTACATTGTTTCACTTATTGGAATTACATCCAAGTTATTAACAATTAACTTACATTTATACTGTTACATTCAAGTTATTAAAAATTTACTTACCAATCTTACCCAAGTTATCATTTCCATTAACAACTTGCTATATTTTTATTTCCTTCAACATTAAGTTACCAAAATCTTCTTAAATTAAGAAATTTAATTACCGAATTTTACGGGTCGTTACACTCTCCCCACTCAAAAAATTTCGTCCTCGAAAAGGAAAAGAAGGGAAAAGAGGAACTTATAAATCAATATATATTATTCAAATATTATTCGTAACACTAATTTTTACAGAGTAGGAAAATTTAAATAAAATATATAGATTTATAACCAATTAAATCTCTTATATTAAAAATTATAAAGTTTGGAAACATTTTCAAATATTTTCTAAGTCCAAAATTTACGGAAAGTTTCGATAGAGTCTCCTTTGTACGGAGAGGCTCGGAAAAAAATATAATATCAATATAACAAATACAACATATATTTACCAAAATAATATATATCCCAACCCGGGAAAACAATATAATAACGCTATAAACCGTAATCCGAAAACGCACCTCTTAGTCGGGCAATTAACGCTTATTTTATGGAACCAAAAGCAGCAGCAATTGCTTCCATAACCTGCATTTCACTTATGTAATCTAAAAGGGTTAACGATTATAAAAATGAAATATTAAAGTTGTTTCACCCATAAATAAACAAATCAATACAACCAACAACCACTTGTCACATAAAAATCAACACAAATCAAACATTCATTCATATCAAACAAACAAATAGTTGTTTGGGTTCAAAACTTTAAATTGTACAGAATGAAAATAAACTATCAAGTGCACCATTTACTCAATAGTCTTAGATGAAACTAAATAGATTATTAATACATCCAACAAATTTTAAAGTATTCTTACCGAAACAACCATAAACCAAAACAAACAACAACAATTTCAAACAACAGATTTAATTTATCCTTATTTATTCCATTCATACATTTGTTGTTTGATTTCTCTTTTTCATTCATATAATGGTTTATCTTTTTATTCATATTTACTTCTTACAGATTTATTTAGAAATAACTTCATTTCTTACTTACAATACCTGCCTTCTATTATATTTAATTAGTAGTATTTCAATTATCCTTAAGTTTATGACAACATCAATACCAAATTCTTATCTATTAAAGAATTTCATTAATTACTTTCATTACCTCAAATTTATTACTTGTGTAATATCTATTACATTTTCTTATTAACATTTCAACTTTTTATATCTTTTGGTAAGTTATATAAATGCCTTTAAGAATGCAATTGAAAATCACACAGTTTTTCTCAATTCTTTTAATTAATTAAATGCTCAATACTTATATCTTTCCTTTTATAAGATTACAATTTCATCTTTCTTTTAATCTTATTTATAACTTAGCATTAAATCACTTATTTTAATTAAAGGTTCCAATTTATAAATTAGTTATATTCCATTTTACTACACTTAATTGAAACTATTAATTGACGAAAACTTAAGAATTAAATACCGGGTTTTATTAAAAATCATTTAAAAATAACAGATAAACATATGCTTGCAATTTGTATATCCCATTTATATTAAAACAAATTAAAATTTATATTTGTTTATCAAAATAAATCTATAGTAAAACTACTACAGTGGCATTCCCACTTCGAAACTCGAAAATGAATGTCGATGATGCGGCTGCCATCACCGAAATTATTTTCCAACAACGGAGAGGGAAGTACAGAAATTATTTTTTCCAAAATCTTTTTTAAAGTAATCCTTCCAAATTATATTGAAATATTTATATCAGAAAATACTTATAAATAATATTATTATATTCCAAAATTATTCAAAAGAAATTTTCAAAAGCCCGGAACTTAAGTTCTAAATTTCCAATTTTCATTTATTTTATTTTCAATCTTATTTCAACTATTATTTAAAATTTCATTACCTAACAACCAATATATTACAATCAACATAACCTTTTTAAAACTTTATTTTATATATAGAAAGTATAATAGGAAAAATTATTTCATTCACCTATATTCAAAAAAAATATTGTGTCGGTCTGCCCTATCAAGTGTTTAGAAATTCCTATTGATGCCACAACGTCCCATGCACCAACCATAATTTATAAATACAAAACAGAACAAATTAACACAATATTAAAACTTTTTATAACACTAACAAATACGCTCTCTCATATATATGCACTCAGCGACTCATCATAGGGTATCACTACCCTATTGGTAAAGAATCAAACCCCACAAAGCTAAGGTTTATCGCTAAACCAAAGCTCTGATACCAGAAGTAACGTCCCGCCTTTCCGCACGCTTTAAATCGACGATAAACCACACATGTCAGACTTAAACCATACAGAAGGACGGACTGTTATGGGTAAATAAGAAAAAGTAGAGAAAGAAAGAAAAACAAAATAGAATCTTGTAGCGGAACGATAAAATATAATAATTAAATATATAGTTCATGAAGTTGTTTACAAAATATTCGATTATACTTATACAATACATATTAGAGTACACATACCAGAGAATAATAATTAATGCAGCGGAATTAAATGGTTTAGTGGAGTAATATAGTAGATAACAGTACAACAAATCTTCGTCTTCATCCTCCAGAATAAAATCTTCAAATCTTGAAATGCACGGGCTGACCCGAGCGAATTGATAGGACAAAACACTCGAGTAAGAACTAAAATATCTTATGTAAGTTAAATCAATAAGAATAAATATGAGTGGAACGGCGTTAGAAATGTTTACGGGATTTGACATATCCTATTCAGTGTCTAACGTGAGTGCAGTAACTCAAGAGATGCTCAGGATTCACATCTCCTAAGGATCCGTTAAACTATTTACTATTTAGTATTATTTCGCTATTATAATAGTGTCTATTAGTAAAATAAACTTATTTTTAAATAGAGTTAAGGCTTTACATTTTCCACCTTAACACGTAATAATGCCAATAGTCTATACAGTACTGTAATACCTCCTGATCGGGAGGCTACCAGAGGATACTCCATAGGCGTGACACAAATAGAAACTCGTACAAGCCGCGATAGGGTAGGTGACAAGGCACAACTAGGCAATGCCAGGGTAGATATACCAATTATGCTTCCAGGCCGGTGGTAACGCGTAGCGCAGCTACCGCCCACCTCGAGCCATACCCCTAAAAAAGAAAATCAAAAGTGACCACCGAATCAATCCAAAAGTCAGAGTATAACATCAAAGGGATGTGTCCGATCAAAGGAGCTACCTCATTAGCCCGTCAATCGCTCCTGTTTTAGCCACCTTATGCCAACTCACGCGAGTTGGGTCCCCGTATTTACCTCAAAGGAAACGCCGCCACCATCCTACTTCATTCTAGAATCTCCACCGCGTACACGATTGTCAAAGTGGTTTTCGGAGTTGGCAGAAAGTATGACAACTTCCGATCCCGGTCCCTTTAACAACCAAACGTTATTATACACCATGGTCTTTTCAAAATAATTTATACTCTAAACCGAAATATAATATTTATTTCAAAACTATATAAATACGAAATCATTTTTATAAAACCCAAATCAATATAATATCATTTTCAAAAATATCCCTTTTTTCAAAATCATAGCACTTTCAAATTTAAATACCTTGAAACCAAACATTTGAAGTTATAACTCTTTTAAAAACATAATACTTTGAAATTCATAACTTTGAAACATTTCAATTTCGATAAAACATTTGAATTTCAATATATTTCAAGGCTTGAATATTCCAATATTCCAAAACTAAATTTGATAATTTAGATTCAAAAATCAAATCTTCTATTATTTAATTTTGAAATATTTTACATAATAAATCCATTTCATTTTAAACAAAACTCAAATTTCAAATACTAAATATTTTCTTCAATTCATTTGTACTTGAAATAATCATTTAATTCACCTAGACCCAACAATCCAGTTATAATAATTACTAAAATTTCCAATTTAATAAATTTCACATCAACCTTTTAGAGTTTAATTCTCAAATAAATTCAATTCCAAATAAATCTCCAATTTATCTCCCAACCTTAATCTATTTAAATCATTATACACTCTATATTAAAATAAAATTTAAAAACTTACTCACGTTTATTTTAATAAAAATCAAACTCTATTGTTAAACTAAATTTCTATTTAACAAACTTATACATAGCTCAAATTCAAGAATTTTAATAATATTTATATAATATCAAAAATCAATATTCATTTAACCATATTATATAAAATGATCAAATTTATTATT
Organism: Allium cepa; assembly: GCA_030765085.1. Lineage (NCBI taxonomy): Eukaryota > Viridiplantae > Streptophyta > Magnoliopsida > Asparagales > Amaryllidaceae > Allium > Allium cepa. Next base: position 189,911,971 of record CM060942.1, read on the forward strand.
GGGCTTATTTTATATTTCAAAGCCTACTTATATATAGCTAAAATCAATAATAAATTTGACGTTTATATATCATCTAAAATCAATATTTATATAACCCGTATATTTCTTTACAAAACCTTAGAAATCATTTCAAAATATTTTTATATATACATAGACCGCGGTGTCTGTATATAATTTTCTACCCTATGGTCATGTGATGCAGATGTTAATCATTTCAACCCGCATTTTAAAATAAAAATGCGGTATTATATCATTTCAAACTGCAATCCCGAATCAAAATCAATGCATAACAACCTGTAGATTATGATGATATAAATAAAACATCCATTCATCCATCATAAAATCATACATCCATCACAATCATCATCCAAAACAATCAATCAATATCAATATATAACTGATAATATTTAACAGGTAATTAAATAGCAGTTATATTCAATAATAAATTAAATAACGATTAAATTTGAATAAGCGCAATTAGTTGCGATGATGATTAAAATATAAGAAACGGTCATAAATAAATGTATAATCACAACAAAAATTAATTTACCAAACATAAGAAATTTTAGAAGTTGTGAGTGGGTTAAAACACTCACCTTTTGTGTAACGACCCGCAAATCCGTACCCCTTGAGTCAGCACTATTTTACATCAATTAACTCAAGTGGAACAGAAATACGAACCGTTAGGGTTAAAGAAGAAGAGATAGAAGAAGAAGGAACTAAACAATATCAGAATCTCACAGTCGCAGCGGAATAAAATATAATAGTAAATATATAACTTTACACAAAATGAAGTTTACAACTGTTTTATACATCATGTCATCACAGTGTATCATACATCAACCATTACCAATCAGACATACCAAACAATCACAACAGCGGAATATATATATAGGTACAGATAATACGTCTCGGACTCCAGCTCCTCTCCTGCTCCATAGCATCCTGTATAGATTAATACTCGGTTTGACCCGAGCATTACAGTTAAATAACACCCGAGTCAGTCTGGAATACCAGCGTGAGAAAATCACACCCAATTGATTATTAAAGTTTCAAAAATCCTTTGAAAACAAAAGCATCTCGTAAGACCACGCCACAAATAAACATGTCGGGTTTTTACCTTACGATAGCTAAAACAATTTTTATAGAAATCCTCTGATATTATAATAGGGTCTATATACAAATACTTATAAAATAGCCGAAATTGTTACATCTATTAAATTCTAGCTACTAGCCACAGAGTGGATAATACAAACAAAACTCGTACAAAGCTCGTAGGGAGAATGGATTTCCAACCAATGACTAGGCACTGGGGTACCACCTGTCACAGTACAGGGCCTAGATCACCGTACCGAGGAGTACGCCTGCTCCCCTGCAACACAAGGCCAGAACTACCCCTTACTGGATAATACCGAGTGAGATCACCCCGCAGTTGGGTTCGGCAACCACCCACTAAGCCGAAATAAAAAGGGACATCTAGACCGGAATGACCTCACCCTGCTTGGGTGCTGCCCACCTAGCCTTGCTGCATAACTCCTGATTTTCAGTCATTCCCATTTGATGAGGCTTGAGGCTAAGCGTTACCTTTTTAGAACATATCCCTTAGAATGCCCATCGTCCACCTGACGATGTTTCGCAAGCATTCATCCATACAAGTCCGTCCCGGGTTCGAACGGAACCGAAGGCACTATTCCTACTACATCCATATTGGAAATATCCTCAGGATTAGTAGCGACTAGCCCTTTTACTTCACTGCTCCATCTTCGAATCCAAAATCATTTTCATGAAACGTTCAAACCGGATCGAAGTGGTTTTCGAGAAATAAATCTCGATCCCGGTCTCTTTGAAACGATCAACGCATTCGGCCAATATTGATAGTCGGTGATTTAACTATCAATTTTTACTCACAAACATCCATCAAACAATAAATAATTTCCCAAATTATTTATTTATTGCAAAAATATCTTCACAAGATATATTTTCACTTTTCAAATTCTTTTGAAAACAGTTTTCAAAACTATCTGCCTTTCTCAGAATAAATTCCAAGTATTTCTATTCCCACTGGAATCACCAAGCACAAATCTAGATTTTTAAAATAATTTAAAAACACCTTACTTTTTAAAAATATACTTTAAAACGTTCAAGTTAAAATTACTTTAATAATTTGTTAAAAATACATACTATATGAATATTTGAAAATAAGGTTACTAAATAAAATATAAAACTAGATTTCACTTTTAAAAATAAAATACTAAGTCACTCTTTAAATAATTATTGCGATAATAGATTAAAAGGGAATACTTACTTAAAAATTTAAATATTTAGAAATAGCAAATTTTCAAAACAAACTTCTTAAAACAACTTCAAACTTTTAATTTATATTTAAAAATTTACTTTGAAAACGTACTTGGCTATCCAGAGAAATATACCTCTCTTCACATTCTTCCTTAAAATTTCGATTTCAAACACTTGAATCAATTTTCCAAATTGATTTCCCCTTTTACTCCCTTTTAATTCAAAATCTATTAATTTCAGATTTCATTTCTTAATTATGATTTACAGTACTTTAACTGAAAATTCCAATTTATAGATTTTTCATTGCTTCCTTATCCTTTTATATAAATTTAAAACTTTAAGTTTAAAATAATTCTTTATTCCATTAAATTAATACCACATAAATTTACAATTCATTAATTACTGTTTATTTAAACTTTTTTTTTCTTTCCATACTCGAAGTTATTTATTATTATTTTCATATTACTTCTATTTCTTTCAACCCATTCTTAATTTATTCAAATTTCCTATAATTATTTTACTCACAAATTCATTTCTTTTATTTTGTTTTTCAAAATCCAATCTATATAAATTTGGTAATTCATTTTGCCCAAATATATCCAATTAACCATAACATTAATATTCCAATATAACTCATCATAGAATACCAATATTCATAGCAGAGAATATTAAATAATTTAAATAAAAGTTGAGGGGTCCAGTTGGATCCCTCCAACCTGTTTTCCCTGCATCCACAGATGTAAGCATCACATAATATGCCAATTTCAAATTATAGTATACTATATCACATCACTCAATTCAACCACCTAAACAATTATTTAAATTTAATCATTTAAATTTAAATTTAAACCGAGTGAGATTAACTCACCTTTGCCTCTTAAATTTGCACGTCCATTCCAATATTGCCTCGGATTCTCTGATGTTCAACCTTAAATGAACAATTTATATAATTTTATTAATATTTGGATCAATCAAGAAACAAATTTTCGTTTGGTAATTTTAATTAATTTTCTCTTTTTTTTATATAACTCTTATTTCAGAAATCTCATAAAAAAAATTCTAACTTCACACAGGTTTTCAAACATGTTTATACTCAATATTCTTTTAACTGGAAATATATTTTGTTAATCTACATATTTAAAAATGAGGATAAGTATATATATATATATATATATATATATATATATAAACTGTATTTAAATATTTTACTGTAATTATATTTTCCTCTTTTGTTTCTTGGCTCCTGATTATTCAAATCTAACTGAAACGCAAATCGTAAATACCCAATTGCGAATTTATACTTACGTATATATAAATTAAGTTAAATAACAAATTGAAAAAAAAACTTATACCTACTGCCTTGCTCACGAGATTCCGTTACTCGATTGCCTTCAATCCCTCTGCTACAACGCGGCCCTTGGATCGCAAAGGCTTCGAAACCGTCGCCAAAACCCTAACGACAGCGACCACAAATCCCTCCATCCTCACAAAGCCCTCCTTCCACGACATAGCTCTCGCGATCAATAGGTAGTCGTGGTCGATTCGATCGCTTCCCTCTTCGATCATCACGCGGTTGCAAGCTCGACCGACCCCCCTTTCTCTTATCCACGAAGTCGAACAGAAGAAAATCGAAAAAAAAATGAAAAAAACAAATCGCGAATGAATCACAAGTATTGGAGAGGGATTGCGGCCATTAATCTCTTTTATTTTGTTATCATCACGGTGAGGTTTTGGGGGAAGGAAGAAAAAGAAGTTCCACCTTATCGTGTTTTGTTCGTTTATTATATATTGTTTTTTTTACACGGCTGAAAGCTTCCACTTGAAGCTTCTCCTTTTATTTTATTATTATAATTATTATTATTATTGTTTAATTCGAGCATTTTGATTGTTGATTGAACGGCTTAGAATTGGGAAAGTATGTGATTAAATGACAGAAAGATGGCATATACAAGAAGCTTGATTAATTAAATTAAATTTCATTAGATTATTATCGATTAAATGTTCAGCGCATTTATATATCGTACACTCACATACTAACTCCGATTAATAAGAAATTTTAAATCCGATAATAATTCAATATTACGGACTCAATGGAACAGGTTTCGTCGGATTCCGAGATTGTGCCTCGGAATGCTATTTTTAAATTCAATTTAAACTATAAAATTTTAACACTGAACAAACCACTGTTAGTTTAAATTCTACAACTTCTATTATCTTTAGTGTTATCAATATAAATTTTATAAGCCTTCGAATTATTTTTAATAGGCTTAAAATCCTAGATTTCATATTTTATTCAATTTTAAACTATTTAATTCAATAATTTAATTATCAAATAAATTGTGATATTTGAATTCAAGTTAAAATTAAAATTTTAAATATTTAAAATCAATTAAATATTCTGGTTACAAATGCTTAAAAATTCCGGGTCGTCACATTTTGAATTTAAATTGAATTTAAATCCAATTTAAACCCAAAAATTTGAACGGACTCAGAATCCATCCAAACCAGCGCCAGAATGTCAGGAATTCGGATACTATTCCAACGGAGAAAACTGCGTTCAAAATCGATCTCGTATGTAAAAGTTATTGTTCTTAGAACGAGTTTGAAATTTGAAATAAAATAAACTAAAATAAAATACACGTGAATGCCCTGTCACTGTCTCCCACGTGACTTAGAAAATCGCACCAGTAAGAAACCCTTGCCGCCTCCTTCACTAGCCGTTGACCACGAATCGCCTCAACAAAAGGAAACCCGACCGAGCCGCCTTCATGGCGTCGAACCTCGTGGCCAAGAACGACCCAACACCGGTGGTCCCACCCCCTGTGGCGCCTCCGATCGACACACATACGCCGCGAAAAAATTCCGTTCATCTACCAAACGTGGCAAATCCAAGCACCATCGAAGCAAAGTAAACTCATGGATCTGCAGCTCTCGATCCCTTCCACCCTGCCATGCCCATGATTCGTCGATTGGACGAAGTAGATCAACGCTCAATTGAACGGCCGAGGTTATCTCACTGATTCCAGGACAAATGATGCGTCAAATCGAAATAAAAATCGTAGATTTAGGTTGTGCTCGTCAAGAGCTTCAAATCCATGAAAAATTTGGCATATATTGTGGAGTTTGAAATTTCAGCTTTGGATTTGATTTGGGCTTGCAATTGGAATTAGGGTTTGTCTGCCATTGAAGTGAGGAGGTGAATAGAACGTATAGAACTGAGGAACAGAGGCTGCGAGGGTTTATAGCAGGATATATATCGGCAGGGTTGACATTTGAATGGATGGATAAGATAGATTTACGCGCTAACGCCAAAGTGGCCCAAAAGCCCTTTTCGACTCCGAAATGAAATTGGGTCAACCCATATATCAAAATTGATGTTTTTAAATATTTTAAACACGATGGAACAAGTTTTAAGTCCAAATTCCATCGTATGAAGAAGTAATGCTAAAATCAACATTTTTCAAATTGATTTCAATTTCATTTATTTCAAGGCGTTTCGAGTCCGTACGATCAAACTACAAGTCTAATTGCTATGAAACTTGAAATCCTACAATAATTCTGTGACGACCCGGAATTTTTGAGCATTTAAAATCGGAATATTTAATTGATTTTAAATATTCAATAGAGTAATTTTAATTTGAATTACGAATATCACAGTTTATTTGATATTTAAATTACTAAATTAATAATTTGGAATCGGATAAAACATGTAATCTGAAGTTTTAAGCCGGTTAAAAATATTTTGAAGGCTTATAAAATTTATATTGATAATACTGAAGAGGATAGAAGTGATGAAATAAAATTTAAAAATGGTTTGTTAAGTTTGAAATTTTATATCGTTTAAATCGAATTTAAAAATAACCTTTCGAGGCACAGTCTCGGAATTCGACGAAAGTAGTTCCATTTGGTCCGTAATATTGAATTATTACTGGATTTCAATTTTTGTACCAATCGGAGTTGTTGTGTGAGCATACGATATATTAACGCGTTGAAATCTCATATCGAAAATTTAATTTGATTTAATTAATATATTTAGATATTTAGTCAGTAGTGACATTTCTTTTCAATAGCCACCGTTCTTTCATTTCAGCCATCTCCTTTCTGAGCAGGACTTCGCAGAAACAATTTTGTGTGCTAACATCTTTTCAATGTCGCTTAGCTTCTAAAGGAAGCCTCTGCTCTACCCTAATTCATATATTACAACTACACCTACTTCTCTCGTTCGAACGAAACTACCTCATCTCAGCCTCGTTATTCATATTGAAATCAACGTTCCCCTTGTTTTTCTTTGAACAGCCGAATCCCTAAAAACTAAAAATTAAAAGGAATGAAACCCAAATCGTAATCATGGCCGGCGATCTTTTCGTTCTCTCGAATTCGAATTCAAGATGATGAATCAAACAAGATCTCGTTCGAAGTTTACTCCTCGATCATTTACTGGAGTTCGGTCGCTTTAGGGAGGTCGAGTACGTCTCGATTAGTGGCGAGTAGGCTCGCGAGTTCTGGTCTATTTGGGTTGTGCGAACAGCAGAAGAGGTGAAGGTTCGATCGATACTTGGGTTTTGAGGTCGCGATTAGGCATCAATCTAGGGCAGTGAAGGTCGTTGTGCTCGGTCGCGTGAGGTAGAAGTCTTGTTTTTATCATATTTATGCAAAAAAATTTATTTATTTATTAAATGTATAGATACAATGCTGAGAACAGAAAACAAAAAGTAGATATGTATATGCAGTTTTTATTTATTTATTTTAAGTGTAATAAAATATATGTATGTATAAACATATATAGGGTAGAAATAGGTGAAGCTAACAGAAAAAAAAAGACAGAGAATTATTTGAATATATACAGTAAGCAGGAAATTTATTTTTATTTACGGAAATTTTTTTTCAGGAAATTAGATTGTTTAGTTTATTTTAGTTACTAAGAAACTTTTAAAAGAATAAAATTTTAATAAATAATAAGTAGTAATAAATTGCTTGATCAATTCAAATATTAATCAACCATATAAAATTTATACGAGGTCTGAAAATCATATAATTGTTTGTACAAGGTCTAAAATTGGGAAGAAAATAACCAGTTTGGGGCAGACTACAATTAAAGGCCAAAGGTGAGTTAATCTCACTCAGTTTAAAATTTGAATTTAAATGATTAAATTTAAATAATTGTTTAGATGGTTGAAATTGATTGATGGATATGGTATGGAATATTCTGGAATCGATATATTATTGTGTTAACATCTGTGGATCCAGGGAAAACAGGTTGGAGGGATCTGGATCCCTCAATAGTTATTTAAATTATTTAATATTCTCTGCTGTGCGTATTGATATTCTATGATAAGTTATATTGTAATATTGAATGTTATGTTTGATTTGATATTTGGGAGAATGAATTACCAAGACTTTATAGATTGGATTTCGAATAGGAAATAAAAGGAAGAAAATTTGTAAGTAAAATAATTATGGAAATGTGAATAAATTAAGAATGATATAAAAATAAAATAAAGTGACATAAGAATTCTAATTAATAAATCTTGAATATAGAAAGAATTTTTTTGAAGTAATAGCAGGTTAATGAATTTCAAACTCCAATACTAATATCTTAAAGAACGGAACATTTAGTTTAAAATTTAAGATTTTAAAATTTTGAAAGGAACAAAGAAGAAAATGGGAAAAACTTGAAATTTGTATATTTCAGTTAAAAGATTTAAAATCAAATGGAAATAATAACAATAATAATTAAGTGCATAATTAATGAAATTTGAAATGAATTGAGTAATGTAAGAAAACTTATTTCAAATGGAATAAATTGGGAATCAATTTGGAAAATTGATTTAAGCAATTCTAAGTTGGAATTCTCCCTGGATAACCAAGTACGTTTTCAAAGTAAATTTCAAATATAAGTTAATAGTTTTAAAATTTGTTTTAAAAGGTATGTTTTGGAAAATTTATTATTTTTAATATTTAAATTTTAAAGTAAGTATCTTCTCAAATCTATTATAGTAGTAATTATTTAAAGAGTGACTTAGCATTTTGTTTCAACAGTAAAAGTCTAGTTATATATTGTATTAAGTAACTTTTTTTCAAATATTCATATAAGATGTATTTTAACAATTTATTAAAGTAGTTTTAATTTATATGTTTTAAAAGTATATATTTCTGAGTAAAGTGTTTAGATTATTTTAAATCTAGTTTTGTGCTTGGTAATTTCAGAGGAGATATAAAATATTTGGGAAAGTTTATTCTGAAAGGAAGATGGTTTGAAACTGTTTTCAAAGGATTGAAAATAGAAATATATCTTTGAAGATATTTTGAGATAAATAAATAATTTGGGAAATTATTTATTGGTTGATGGGTGTTTGTGAATATTAATTGATAGTTAAATAACCGACTATCAATATTGGCCAACTGCGTTGATCGTTTCGAAGAGTCCGGGATCGAGATTAATTTCTCGAAAACCACTTCGATCCGGTTTGTACGTTTCATGCGAAAAACGTGTACGGAGTCGAAGATGGAGCGGTGAAGCGCAAGGGCTAGTCGCTACTAATCCTGAGGATATTTCCAAAATGGATGTAGTAGGAATAGTGCCTTCGGTTCCGTTCGAACCCGGGACGGACTTGTATGGATAAATGCTTGCGAAACATCGTTAGGTGGGCGATGGGCATTCTAAGTGAAAACGTTCTAAAGATAACTCTTAGCCTCAAGCCTCATCAAATGGGAATGACTGAAAATCAGGGGATATGCAGCAAGGTTAGGTGGGTCATGCCCAAGCAGGACAAGATATTTCTCCTGTCTAGATGTCCCTTATATATCTTTCGGCTTAGTGGGTGGTTGGTCGCGCCAACCACGGGGTTTATCTTGTTCGGGACTGTTCAGTAAGGAATGGTTCCGGCCTTGTGTTGCAGGGGATGAAGGGAGTAATCCTCGGTACGGTGATCTAGGCCCCGTACTGTGACAGGTGGTACCCCAGTGCCTAGTCATTAGTTGGAAATCCATTCTCCCTACGAGCCTTGTACGAGTTTTGTTTGTATTACCCACTCTGTGGCTAGTAGCTGGAATTTAATCATGTAACAATTTCGGCTATTTTATAAGTATTTGTATATAGACCCTATTATAATATCAGAGGATTTCTGTAAAAAGTGTTTTAGCTATCATAAGGTAAAAACCCGACATGTTTATTTGTGGCATGGTCTTACGAGATGCTTTTGTTTTCAAAAGATTTTTGAAACTTTAATAATCAATTGGGTGTGATTTTCTCACGCTGGTATTGCAGACTGACTCGGGTGTTATCTAACTGTAATGCTCGGGTCAGACCGAGTATTATAGAATACAGGTTATGATGCTGTGGAGCTCAGGAGACGAGCTGGATGACGATACGTACCCACGTACTTGTATATATATATTACTCCGCTGTTGAGTTGTTGTGTATCCATTGTATGTTATTATTGTGAGCTGTGACTGATGTACTCTGATGAGGTAATGTATGAAAACAGATATATTTGATTTTGAGTAAAGATTATTTACTATTTATTATATTTTATTCCGCTGCGATGGTTAGATTCTGATGTTGATTTTGTTTTCTCTTCTTCTACCACTTCTTCTTTAACCCAAATGGTTCGTATTTCTGTGCCACTTGAGTTGATTTAGGTAGAATAGTGTTGACTCAAGGGGTTCGGATTTGCGGGCTGTTACATTTGGTATCAGAGCATAGGTTGGTGATAACCTTGGCTCTGGTGGGGATTACTCATTATTAATAGAGTCTATAGTACTCTAGAATGAGTTTGAGCGTATAAATTGATATGAGCGCGTATTTGTTAGTGAATATAAATTGTTTTAATATTATGTTGATTGATTTATTGAGTGGCATATGAACCTTCGTCGATACAGTCTGCGCAACTGTATCGAAGGGGTTTTTAAACATTTGAATAGAGCAATCGACACGATATTGTTTTAAATGTGGGTAAATGAAATAATTTTACCCAAATATATTTTGATATAAATAAAAGTTTTGTAAAGTATTTAGCTAATATATGGTTGCTTGGATGTTAGGAATTGATAATATTAAAGTAAATTTAACTGGAAATTGTAAATATAATCAAAGATTGAAAAGATAAATTCAATTATGAAATGAAATTTATAAATGTGAATTATAAATGTAAATTATGAATTGAAATACAATTAAATGGGAATTTGTATAAGCATAAAATTATACAAATGTATTATAGTTAAAATTTGAATTAAAATAGAATTTGAAACTTTAAATACCCCGGAGATTTTGGAAGTATTTTGAAGATAAATAGAAGCATTGTTGTTTTTGGGGTATTTCTGAAAGGAAAATTGTTTTAAATAAAATTTTGGGAAGAGATTTAGCATTGAATTCACTTCAGTCACTGGAAAATAACTTCGGTGATGACTGCAGCATCATCGATGTTCATTTTCGGGTTTCTAAGTGATGAATTGCTGCCAAATTGATTTGTTCAGGAAAATCTGTTATTTTTGAAGTTTCAAAGGAAATTTGTTGGGAATAAAACCAGGATTGGTTTAAAAATTTTGCGAAGTGCGATTTTGAAATATTGGAGATTTCAAAAATGATTTGAAACTGAAAGGCGGGTGTTTAAAAATCCTGATAAGATAGGTTGTAAATGTATAAATTGAGATGATTTTTAAAAGTCAGGAAGGAAATATAAGCTTTGAATGTTGGGAATTAAAATTTAAAGTGAAAAGTTAGAAATGAAATTCACTTGGATTGGAGAATAAAATTTAACTGGATTGAAATTGATTGAATAGGCTGAAGTAATATCCAGTTGTATTTGAATCAAGTTGAAATCGAATTGAGTTAAATAAATTTGAGTTAAATAAAGTTGTATTGGAATAAGAATTCAATTAAGTTATTGAATGGAATTAGATTATTACCTGAATAAATGGAAATAAGTGGGATAAGGATTGGAATTGAAATAAATAAATAAGAATAACTTATAAGAGAATTAAAAACCCATGGAAATAAAATATGCTTGGGTTATAAATAAGCATAAGGCTTGAGTTAAAAATAAAAGAATAATATATTCAAGCCCATGAGGAATGGAATTGTGTAAATAATAAGTTGTGACTTATTGAATTTGAAAAGTGAGGTACAAAACTCCAAAATGAATATTATTGATAAATTGGAGAATAAAATAAAAATCAAAACTTGAATTATAAACTAAATTGACCTAGGAAAATTAAATGCAGTGATATTTGGAATTAAAAATCAAGTTTTAGATTATAAATTGGCGAAAGACTATTTAGATAATAAATTAGATAATAAAATATGTAATAAGAACCCAATGCAGTTAAGTAGAAGCTGAATTGTGATATAATAATGAAGGGTGAAGATAAAACTCAAGGTATAAATTAAATTCGACTTGAATCATTAGTGAAGAAATATAATTGAAGTGGCCTTGCAATTAATTAAATGATTTGTGAATGAAATTGCAATGTAGGTTAATAAAATTGAATGGTAATTTTAAAAGTGAATGGTAGAATCAGAACTTGAGTTATAAATTAAAATTTAACTTGAAGTGTTAACAAGTTAGGTATAATTGGAAATGTGTCGAATAAAGGAAATTGAAATAGATTAAAATAGTAATGGTTTGTATTGAGAATAAAATCCAAATATGTGGAAATAAATTGGGTATGGCCTTGTAATCAATTGAGTTAAGCTGAGTATAAAAGAGAAAATTTACTTGTAAAATGAAAATGAGCTTAAGTATAAATTTGAATAAATTGAAGTAAATTGACTTAAGCTGGATATAAGGGGGAGAGTTGAATTGAATTCAACTTAAAACCAAGTTTAATGATATTGGATGGAATTTAAACCAAAAAAATTGGAATCGGAATAAATTTGGTGGGTTGTGAATAAAATTTTAGAAAATGAAAATTCAAAATGGATTGAGGGGATAAACTAATTATATTGAATAAATGAATGGATGGGATAAATAAGAACCAAATGAAGTGTTGGTTTAAATGAGTTGAGAAATGGTTATTGAATGAAATAGCCTGGATTATTTTCGAGCTAAATAAAATAGTTTAGAATAAACAATTACAGAATGGTTTTAAATGTAAATAAATGGATGTGAATGAATTAAAATAAAAAGGAAATTTAATTGGTAATGAGATGGACTTAAGTTGTTAATGGTTTTGAATGAACTAGTTTGGTTAATAAAATTGAAATGCAATGAAGCTGAGAATATATGGATTGTGGATAAATTTAAAAATGGAATAGAATTAAGTATAAATTGGGTTGAAATCAATTTAAATTGGTTGTAAGCATAAATACTTATTTATTCACATAATCTCGTCAAATTGCATGGAATAAATTGTCGTTAGATGTAAATGGAAGTAATTAAAATTCTATGAGTTGATAGAAGTAAAATAAATTGATTTTGGAAGCAATTGAATCAAATATGAGTTCAGTTTGCTTAAGAATAAATTAAATGTAAGTGATTGAGTTTTAAACCATTGAAATTGATGAAGTGGTATACGAATGGATTGAAAACCATTCAGATTGAATGAAAATGGGTTATAAATTAACTAAAACAGTTGAATTGGCATGGAAACTATTTAAATTGCTTACGGAAAAATGTTTGGTATGAGTTTCTATTAGAATTCATGTGTTTAACTATTGCAAACAAGTGAAATGTAGTTAAACTTCATTTATATGGCACTTACATGTTTAAATTGAGTAAGTACAGGTACCTGGAAGCCGTGTGGCTGGATTTGGTTGTGCTATTTGCTAAAAATAATAAGCTGCTTGCTTAAAATGCTAAATAAGGTACGCTTACGCAATAAAAATAGGAAATATGAACTGTTTTTGATTTTTCCGACCGTGTGGGTCGATGTATATATATTTATCTCTTTTGTCAAATTGCAAAAGCTCCTCCGTACAAAGGGACTCTGCCAAAAATTTTCAGAAATTTTGGGAGTTTGAAAATTTTTGGAAAATTTAGTTAACGACAAAACAGTTTCGAATTTAAAATTTAAATAAGTTAGTCAATGAAACTAATTTAAAATAATGACATGGATTAGTTATAAATGAAAAATAAAATTCAATATTTAAAGTTAAAGATAAATTGAATTCGTATGGAAATGAAAGAATCGATGTGGATAGAAATGGATATAAATTAGAGTGGTAAGATGAAAATGAATATAAGAAACATATAAATTGTTTATACTAAACTTAAGAAAGGAATGGTGAATCCTCTATTGGTAATTGATATTACAAATATATTCCTAGTTGATATTTGAATGAATAAATATTGACATTTTGTGAGAAAGTCGATAAAATGTTTTTGGATATTGTGTTTGGATATTGGTGCTAAGCAGGTATGCAGGTATTATAAAAGGAAAAAGAAAAATGGGTTTGATATGAAAAGATAAAATTTGAAATGCTCGACAAAAGGTATGTATTTAAATTTGGTATGGAATTTGATTTGGATTTGGATTTGGATTGAGCCACTTGGCTTTTTGTTTTCTTTTGGATTTGGGAGGCCGTTGAGCCATTTTGTAGTAGTACCGAGCTAGCCGCGCAAAGGAGACGCTGGCGAAATTTTTCGGGAATTTAGGGAGTTAGAAAATTTTTGAGAAAATTTTGATAATTCAAAATTTAGTTTTGAATTATAACTTGAATGGTTAAACAAATGGTATAGTTTCAACTAGGGAAAGGTTTGGAAAGTTAATAAGAATGATGATGGTCTTTGTAAAAGATAGTTGGTTGGTTGTCAAATTGTTTGGTTTTAAGGATAAGTAAGCGAGGATTGGACCATTGGACTGTTCTTCCCAATTGGTAATTTCGGGGACGAAATTCTTTTAAGGGGAAAGAATGTGACGACCCGGAATTTTCGAGCATTTAAAATCGGAATATTTAATTGATTTTAAATATTCAATAGAGTAATTTTAACTTGAATTACGAATATCACAGTTTATTTGATATTTAAATTACTAAATTAATAATTTGGAATTGGATAAAACATGTAATCTGAAGTTTTAAGCCGGTTAAAAATATTTTGAAGGCTTATAAAATTTATATTGATAATACTGAAGAGGATAGAAGTGATGAAATCAAATTTAAAAATGGTTTGTTAAGTTTGAAATTTTATATCGTTTAAATCGAATTTAAAAATAACCTTTCGAGGCACAGTCTCGGAATTCGACGAAAGTAGTTCCATTTGGTCCGTAATATTGAATTATTACTGGATTTCAATTTTCGTACCAATCGGAGTTGTTGTGTGAGCATACGATATATTAACGCGTTGAAATCTCATATCGAAAATTTAATTTGATTTAATTAATATATTTAGATACTTAGTCAGTAGTGACATTTCTTTTCAATAGCCACCGTTCTTTCATTTCAGCCATCTCCTTTCTGAGCAGGACTTCGCAGAAACAATTTTGTGTGCTAACATCTTTTCAATATCGCTTAGCTTCTAAAGGAAGCCTCTGCTCTACCCTAATTCATATATTACAACTACACCTACTTCTCTCGTTCGAACGAAACTACCTCATCTCAGCCTCGTTATTCATATTGAAATCAACGTTCCCCTTGTTTTTCTTTGAACAGCCGAATCCTTAAAAATTAAAAAAAAAGGAATGAAACCCAAATCGAAATTATGGTCGGCGATCTTTTCGTTCTCTCGAATTCGAATTCAAGATGATGAATCAAACGAGATCTCGTTCGAAGTTTACTCCTCGATCATTTACTGGAGTTCGATCGCTTTAGGGAGGTCGAGTACGTCTCGATTAGTGGCGAGTAGGCTCGCGAGTTCTGATCTATTAGGGTTGTGCGAACAACAGATGAGGTGAAGGTTCGATCGATACTTGGGTTTTGAGGTCGCAATTAGGCATCAATCTAGGGCAGTGAAGGTCGTTGTGCTCGGTCGCGTGAGGTAGAAGTCTTGTTTTTATTCATATTTATGCAAAGTTTTTTATTTATTTATTAAATGTATAGATACAATGCTGAGAATAGAAAACAAAAAGTAGATATGTATATGCAGTTTTTATTTATTTATTTTAAGTGTAATAAAATATATGTATGCATAAACATATATAGGGTAGAAATAGGTGACAGTAAAAAAAAAAAGACAGAGAATTATTTGAATGTAAACAGTAAGCAGGAAATTTATTTTTATTTACTGAAAAAAATTTTCAGGAAATTAGATTGTTTAGTTTATTTTAGTTACTAAGAAACTTTTAAAAGAATAAAATTTTAATAAATAATAAGTAGTAATAAATTGCTTGATCAATTCAAATATTAATCAACCATATAAAATTTATACGAGGTCTGAAAATCATATAATTGTTTGTACAAGGTCTAAAATTGGGAAGAAAATAACCAGTTTGGGGCAGACCGCAATTAAAGGCCAAAGGTGAGTTAATCTCACTCAGTTTAAAATTTGAATTTAAATGATTAAATTTAAATAATCGTTTGGATGGTTGAAATTGATTGATGGATATGGTATGGAATATTCTGGAGTCGATATATTATTGTGTTAACATCTGTGGATGCAGGGAAAACAGGTTGGAGGGATCCAACTAGATCCCTCAACAGTTATTTAAATTATTTAATATTCTCTGCTGTGCATATTGATATTCTATGATAAGTTATATTGGAATATTGAATGTTATGGTTGATTTGATATTTGGGAGAATGAATTACCAAGACTTTATAGATTGGATTTCGAATAGGAAATAAAAGGAAGAAAATTTGTAAGTAAAATAATTATGGAAATGTGAATAAATTAAGAATGACATAAAAATAAAATAAAGTGACATAAGAATTCTAATTAATAAATCTTGAATATAGAAAGAAGATTTTTGAAGTAATAGCAGGTTAATGAATTTCAAACTCCAATACTAATATCTTAAAGAACGGAACATTTAGTTTACAATTTAAGATTTTAAAATTTTGAAAGGAACAAAGAAGAAAATGGGAAAAACTTGAAATTTGTATATTTCAGTTAAAAGATTTAAAATCAAATGGAAATAATAACAATAATAATTAAGTGCATAATTAATGAAATTTGAAATGAATTGAGTAATGTAAGAAAACTTATTTCAAATGGAATAAATTGGGAATCAATTTGGAAAATTGATTTAAGTAATTTGAAGTTGGAATTCTCCCTGGATAACCAAGTACGTTTTCAAAGTAAATTTCAAATATAAGTTAATAGTTTTAAAATTTGTTTTAAAAGGTATGTTTTGGAAAATTTATTATTTTTAATATTTAAATTTTAAAGTAAGTATCTTCTCAAATCTATTATAGTAGTAATTATTTAAAGAGTGACTTAGCATTTTGTTTCAACAGTAAAAGTCTAGTTATATATTGTATTAAGTGACTTTATTTTCAAATATTCATATAAGATGTATTTTAACAATTTATTAAAGTAGTTTTAATTTATATTTTTTAAAAGTATATATTTCTGAGTAAAGTGTTTAGATTATTTTAAATCTAGTTTTGTGCTTGGTAATTTCAGAGGAGATATAAAATATTTGGGAAAGTTTATTCTAAAAGGAAGATGGTTTGAAACTGTTTTCAAAGGATTGAAAATAGAAATATATCTTTGAAGATATTTTGAGATAAATAAATAATTTGGGAAATTGTTTATTGGTTGATGGGTGTTTGTGAATATTAATTGATAGTTAAATAACCGACTATCAATATTGGCCAACTGCGTTGATCGTTTCGAAGAGTCCGGGATCGAGATTAATTTCTCGAAAACCACTTCGATCCGGTTTGTACGTTTCGTGCTAAAAACGTGTACGGAGTCGAAGATGGAGCGGTGAAGTGCAAGGGCTAGTCGCTACTAATCCTGAGGATATTTCCAAAATGGATGTAGTAGGAATAGTGCCTTCGGTTCCGTTCGAACCCGGGACGGACTTGTATGGATGAATGCTTGCGAAACATCGTCAGGTGGGCGATGGGAATTCTAAGTGAAAACGTTATAAAGGTAACGCTTAGCCTCAAGCCTCATCAAATGGGAATGACTGAAAATCAGGGGATATGCAGCAAGGTTAGGTGGGTCATGCCCAAGCAGGACAAGATATTTCCCCTGTCTAGATGTCCCTTATATATCTTTCGGCTTAGTGGGTGGTTGGTCGCGCCAACTACGGGGTTTATCTTGTTCGGGACTGTCCAGTAAGGAATGGTTCCGGCCTTATGTTGCAGGGGATGAAGGGAGTAATCCTCGGTACGGTGATCTAGGCCCCGTACTGTGACAGATGGTACCCCAGTGCCTAGTCGTTAATTGGAAATCCATTCTCCCTACGAGCCTTGTACGAGTTTTGTTTGTATTACCCACTCTGTGGCTAGTAGCTGGAATTTAATCATGTAACAATTTCGGCTATTTTATAAGTATTTGTATATAGACCCTATTATAATATCAGAGGATTTCTATAAAAAGTGTTTTAGCTATCGTAAGGTAAAAACCCGACATGTTTATTTGTGGCGTGGTCTTACGAGATGCTTTTGTTTTAAAAAGATTTTTGAAACTTTAATAATCAATTGGGTGTGATTTTCTCACGCTGGTATTCCAGACTGACTCGGGTGTTATCTAACTGTAATGCTCGGGTCAGACCGAGTATTATAGAATACAGGTTATGATGCTGTGGAGCTCAGGAGACGAGCTGGATGACGATACGTACTCACGTACTTGTATATATATATTACTCCGCTGTTGAGTTGTTGTGTATCCATTGTATGTTATTGTTGTGAGCTGTGACTGATGTACTCTGATGAGGTAATGTATGAAAACAGATATATTTGATTTTGAGTAAAGATTATTTACTATTTATTATATTTTATTCCGCTGCGATGGTTAGATTCTGATGTTGATTTTGTTTTCTCTTCTTCTACCTCTTCTTCTTTAACCCAAATGGTTCGTATTTCTGTGCCACTTGAGTTGATTTAGGTAGAATAGTGTTGACTCAAGGGGTTTGGATTTGCGGGCTGTTACAAATTCACTGTTGCGGATCCGATGAAACTGGTTTCGTCAACATCCGAGTCAGTGGCAAAATGGCTATTTTTACACTAATTAAATAAATTAATAAATTAATTAATTAAATCAAATTTCGAATTTAAATTCTAAAATTGATAATTCTTATCATTTAAATTTCTTAATCATACGCAATGATTTTAAACCAATTTAGATGTCAAATTAAATGTTGATTCAATCATACGTTTCAGCGTAAATTCAAATTTCATTGTATTCATCAATTATAAATTATATTTTCAATATCCATTGAATTCACTATTCATTCTTATTATTCAATTCATTACGGTCAAATGGAGGAAATTAACACTGGGTTCAAAGCTATTACATAAATATTTCCAATTTCAACTTAATTTTTAAATTAACGCAATAATTAAATTATTAATTTCATTCATTTGCAATTAATCCAATTATTATAAATTAAATAAATTAAAACACGATTTAAATTCAAATTCTATAATTCATAAATTTTATCTTCTTGTATTACTTATTAATTTATAATTCTTTAAAACCAATTTCCATCTCAATTTAAAGGAAATCAATTCATCAATTATAGTATTTATTTCATTTACTTAAAATAATCCCTTTATTATAAATTGTATCCAATTAATTTTTATAAA
Source organism: Allium cepa (assembly GCA_030765085.1). Classification (NCBI taxonomy): domain Eukaryota; kingdom Viridiplantae; phylum Streptophyta; class Magnoliopsida; order Asparagales; family Amaryllidaceae; genus Allium; species Allium cepa. The sequence continues at coordinate 189,930,902 of CM060942.1, forward strand.
TTCCAATTTAACTGATTAGATTCAATTCCAACCCTTTAGTTGAGTCTTTTATTACTTTGTAACGCAGTTATACTTGTCTCACATTTCATTCCTTTATATTAACTTATGAATAAAATATGTATTTCTGTTGCTTATTACATATACACTTTACAATTACACTTCTTACCCACATAACCTAGACATTTATTTTCTTTTAAATGTAATTGTTTTAGAATTAATTTCGTAGACTAGATATATTCTGGTAATTTATGATGATTGTTGCCATAGCCTTAAAATTTCACTTAGGATTATTATTTCAACTATTTATAAAATTACTTACACCATACGGATTCATTCTATTACCATAAATCATACATTAATTCATATATTCACACAATACTTACCTTTATTTACTTATAATAAAATCTCATTCACAAATTTAACAGTTACAAAAAATTAATAGGATAATTAAATAGTAACTTACGACCGTTACTATTTCTTTGATTCATTAATTACAATTAATATTCTCTAGATAAATTTATTTACTTGGTCCTATGCTTTCTATTACACAAATTACTACCTTATAAATAAATTTTACGTTTCCTTTTTTAATTTACATTCATACTTTCCATTATAATATTAATTATCAATAAAGTACATTTAGTTATCTTTATTCTCCCCAACCAATATCCATATGTTATTACAATTTTAAAATTTTAATAAATTCATTAATTGACATTTCATTCAACCTATTAATTATTGACCTAAATTAGCACTGTTACGTTTTAAATTTACTTATTATCTCACAACAAGTGCTACCATTAGTTCATACACTAATTTATTCCATTTCCTTTCCTTATACATTATTTTTTTGGTAAGTTAACATTTTTAAATTATTAATTTACCTCTTATATCCCATTATAACATTTTCGAACCTCCACCGCGTACACGGTAGTCAAAGTGGTTTTCAAAGTTGGCGGAGAGTATGAAAACTTCCGATCCCGGCCTCTTTAACAACCAAATATTATTATAACATCGCGTCTTTTCAAAATAATTTATATTTTAAATAGGAATATAATATTTATTTCAAAACTATATAAATACGATATCATTTTTATAAAACCCAAATCAATAAAATATCATTTTCAAAAATATCCCTTTTTCCAAAATCATAGCACTTTCAAATTTATATACCTTGAAACCAAACATTTGAAATTATAACACTTTTAAAAACATAATATTTTGAAATTCGTAACTTCGAAACATTTCAATTTCGATAAAACATTTGAATTTCGATATAATTCAAGGCTTAAATATTCCAAAATTCCAAAACTAAATTTGATAATTTAGATTCAAAAGTCAAATCTTATATTATTTAGTTTTGAAACATTTTACATAATAAATCCATTTCATTTTAAACAAAATTCAAATTTCAAATACTAAATATTTCCTTCAATTCATTTGTACTTGAAATAATCATTTAATTGACCTAGACCCAACAATCCAGTTATAATAATTATACCTTTTAAAATTTTCAGTTTAATAAATTTCACATCGACCTTTTAGAGTTTAATTCTTAAATAAATTCAATTTCAAATAAATCTCCAATTTATCTCCCAACCTTAATTTATTTAAATCATTATACACTCTATATTAAAATAAAATATAAATACTTACTCGCATTTATTTTAACAAAAATCAAACTCTATTATTAAACTAAATTTCTATTTAACAAACTTATACATAGCTCAAATTCAAGCATTTTAATAATATTTATATAGTATCAAAAATCAATATTCATTTAACCATATTATATAAAATAATCAAACTTTATTATTGGGCTTATTTTATATTTCAAAGCCTATTTATAAATAGCTAATCAATAATAAATTTAACGTTTATATATCATCTAAAATCAATATTTATATAACCCGTATATTTCTTTACAAAACCATAGAAATCATTTCAAAAGATTTTTATATATACATAGGCCGCAGTGTCTGTACATAATTTTCTACTCTATGGTCAAGTGATACGGATGTTTATCATTTCAACCCGCAATTTAAATTAAAAATGTGGTTGTATATCATTTCAAACCGCAATCCCGAATCAAAATAAATGCATAATAAATTGCAGATTATGATGATATAAATAAAACATCCATTCATCCATCATAAAATCATACATCCATCACAATCATCATCCAAAACAATCAATCAATATCAATATATAACTGATAATATTTAACAGGTAATTAACTGGCAGTTATATTCAATAATAAATTAAATAGCGATTAAATTTGAATAAATGCAATTAATTGAGGTGATGATTAAAATATAAGAAACAGTAATAAATAAATGCATAATCGCAACAAAAATTAATTTACCAAACATAAGAAATTTTAGAAGTTGTGAGGGGGTTAAAACACTCACCTTTTGAATTTAAATTGAATTTAAAAACAATTTAAACCCAAAAATTTAAACGGTCTCAAAATACGTCCAAACCAGTGCCAGAATGTCCGGAATTCAGATACGATTCCAATGGGGAAAACTGCGTTCAAAACCGATCTCGTATGTAAAAGTTATTGTTGTTAGAACGAGTTTGAAATTTGAAATAAAATAAACTAAAATAAAACAAAATACATGTAAATACCACGTCACTGTCTCCCACGTGACTCATAAAATCTCTCCAGTAAGAAACCCTTGCTGCCTCCTTCACTAGCCGTTGACCACGAATCGCCTCAACAAAAGGAAACCCGACAGAGCCGCCTTCATGGTGTCGAACCTCGCGGCCAAGACCGACCCAACACCGGTGGTCCCACCCCCTGTGGCGTCTCCGATCGACACACATATGCCGTGAAAAAATTCCGTTCATCTACCAAACGCGGTGAATCCAAGCACCATCGAAGCAAAGTAAACTCATGGATCTGCAGCTCTCGATCCCCTCCACCCTACCATGCCCATGATTCGTCGATTGGACGAAGTAGATCAACGCTCAATTGAACGGCCGAGGTTATCTCGCTGATTCCAGGACAAACGATGCGTTAAATTGAAAAAAAAATTGTAGATTTAGGTTATGCTCGTCAAGAGCTTCAAATCCATGTAAAATTTGGCATGCATTGTGGAGTTTGAAATTTCAGCTTTGGATTTGATTTGGGCTTGCAATTGGAATTGTGGTTTGTCTGCTATTGAAGTGAGGAGGTGAATAAAACGTATAGAAATGAGGAACAGAGGCTGCGAGGGTTTATAGCAGGATATATATAGGCAGGGCTGACATTTGAATGGATGGATAAGATAGATTTACGCGCTAACGCCAAAGTAGCCCAAAAGCCCGTTTCGACTCCGGAATGAAATTGGGTCAACCCATATATCAAAATAGATGTTTTTAAATTTTTTAAACGCGATGGAACAAGTTTCAAGTCCAAATTCCATCGTATGAAGAAGTTACGCTAAAATCAATATTTTCAAATTGATTTCAATTGATTTCAATTTCATTTATTTCAAGGCGTTTCGAGTCTGTACGATCAAAGGACAAGTCCAATTGCTACGAAACTTTAAACCTACAATAATTCACTATTACGGATCCGATGAAACTGGTTTCATCGAAATCCAAGTCAGTGGAAAAATGACAATTTTTACACTAATTAAATAAATTAATAAATAAATAAATTAAATCAAATTTCTAATTTAAATTCTAAAATTAACAATTCTTATCATTTAAATTTCTTAATCATTTGCAATGATTTTAAAAAAAATTAGATGTCAAATTAAATGTTGATTCAATCATACATTTCAGCATAAATTCAAATTTCATTATATTCATCAATTATAAATTATATTTTCTATAATTCCATTGAATTCACTATTCATTCTTATTATTCAATTCATTACGGTCAAATGGAGGAAATTAAAATTGGGTTCAAAGCTATTACATAAATATTTCCAATTTCTACTTAATTTTTAAATTAATGTAATAATTAAATATTTAATTTCATTCAATTGCAACTAATCCAATTATTATAAATTAAATCACTATTTAAATTTAAATTCTATAATTCATAAATTTTAACTTCTTGTATTACTTATTAATTTATGATTCTTTAAAACCAATTCCCATCTCAATTTAAAGTAAATCAATTCACCAATTATTGTATTTATTTCATTTACTTAAAATAATCCATTTATTATAATTTGAATCCAATTAATTTTTATAAATTCCAATTTAACTGATTAGATTCAATTCTTACCCTTTAGTTGAGTCTATTATTACTTTGTAACGCAGTTATACTTGTCTCACATTTCATTCCTTTATATTAACTTATGAATAAAATATGTATTTCCGTTGCTCATTACATATACACTTTACAATTACAGTTCTTACCCACATAAATGAGACATTTATTTTCTTTTAAATGTAATTATTTTACAGTTAATTTGGTAGACTAGATATATTCTGGTCATTTATGATGATTGTTACCGTAGCCTTAAAATTTCACTTAGGCTTATTATTTCAACTATTTATAAAATTACTTACATCATATGGATTCATTCTATTACCATAAATCATACATTAATTCATATATTCATACAATACTTACCTTTATTTACTTATAATAAAATCTCATTCACAAATTTAACAGTTACAAAAAATTAATAGGACAATTAAATAGTAACTTTCGACCGTTACTATTTCTTTTATTCATTAATTACAGTTAATATTCTCTAAATAAATTTATTTACTTGGTCCCATGCTTTCTATTACACCAATTACTACCTTATAAATAAATTTTACGATTCCTTTTTTAGTTTACATTCACACTTTCCATTATAATATTAATTGTTAATGAAGCACATTTAGTTATCTTTATTCTCCCCAACCAATTTCCATATGTTATTATAATTTTTTAATTTTAATAAATTCATTAATTGACATTTCATTCAACCTATTAATTATTGACCTAAATTAGCACTGTTACGTTTTAAATTTACTTATTAGCTCACAACAAGTGTTACCATTAGTTCGTACACTAATATATTCCATTTCCATTCCTTATACATTATTTTATTGGTAAGTTAACTGTTTGCGTCAAAATTGGGCACAACACTCTTCGGGAGTCGTTGAAGAGATAATAGTCAAGAATGCAAGTTGAAAACAGATATTATCTAACAAAAACTCCAATCAACAGTAAAGAAAATGCGTAGACAATCGATTTATAGTGGTTCGGCGTGTTGCCTACGTCCACTGTGAAGTTTTTTGATATTTTATTGATTCTCTTTCAATGTTTACAAGTTGTTACAGCGATCAACAGCAAGTTACAACTGGAAATTCGAAATCAACAGTCAAGTTATGATATACGATGATGGAGATCTTGATCCGGCAGAGTCTGGGCGCCTCAGAGTTAGAAGATCCCTTTTCTGTTGGCCCTGGGGCTCTATTTATAGTCGTAGGCTGCTGATATTTCGCTGAAAACTCGGGAGACCACGTCTGGCACGTGAGGGGGCCCACACGCACGGTCTCAGGAAGTTTGGGCCCACTTTGGCATCGGTTCGAACTCCATTTGAACCGATCAAGAATTCATCCAATCGAGGTGAAATTTGGCGTAGACATTCTTCAACATGTACGCAAGCTTCAGTGAAAATTTCATGGCATTTGGATCAGTAGGTTAGGAGATATGATGGGTTCGAAATTGGGTTTATTGCTCGGCTGTTTGTTTCGAAACCAAGGTTTCGAACCGATCCTTTCGAATCCATGGAGGCACGTGGCTTCGCGTTGACGTGGAGCGCAAACTTCGAATCGATCCGGTCTTCACTCCGTGTTGACCGCTTCGACTCCATATATCTCGGCGTATTCGAACCGATGGAAGACACGTCATCATGGTTGGTTGACCCAGTGGTTTCGAATGAAGTTGCACAGTTGGGTTCGAATAAAGACTCCGTGATGGGTTCGAACAAGCACTCCGTGGTGGGTTCGAACAATGACTCCGTGATGGGTTCGAACAAGCACTCCGTGGTGGGTTCGAACAATGACTCCGTGATGGGTTCGAACAAGGAGATGGATTCGAAGTGGGTGGAGCTGAAGGTGAGGCACTTTGATGGTTTCGAAACCGATGCATCCTGATGGGTTCGAAGGTGGTGGAGACGAGCCTGAGGTGATTCGGTGTATTCGAATCTTATGGGTTCGAACGCGATGGTTTCGAGATGTTGGTCAACAATGGATTCGAAACCTAAGCCTTGCCCTCCAAATTGAATCGATCATAACTCGAGCATATGAACTCGGATTGACTTGAAATTTGAAATGCTGACTCCTATAGTCTTTCTTGCCGTGTCCTATCAATTGTATCTCAATCTGAACTCGGATAAAATTCAGTGATATCCATGGCGAAACGAAGTATGACCAGCCTCTGAGACGAACTGTTCTCCGTTTCTGACCGATCTTTTGGTATCGCGGCTTTGCCAAAAAGCGGGATAACATTTTGCCCCCCAAAGTACGTCTTGTGGGAACATGACGTGCTTTGAATAGCTGCAATCTCTCTCTGAACAATCATTGCTCTCTTTTTTGCTGAAACTCGTATGCTGTGTTGTCGTAACCTTGTGTTGACATGATTGATTGCTGTATAATAGTGCTTAGCCGTTGGCTGTTGCATTTGTAACAGGATGAGTGTTTGAACCCTGTAAATGTTTAAGATCGATTGTTAGTTCGACTTTTATGCATATATGTTAGTTTGACCTTGCAAACGTTGTGCGTTCACGAGTCGTTGCCAGCTTGGTTGGCTATTGAATTCCGTATCGATTTTCTCCTGAACCGATTTGGAAACTTGAGTTGAGACAACGCTTGACGGTTGTTTAGAAAAACCCCTTCGTATCGATCCTCTCCTGAATTGATATTGAAGGTTGAAGGAATTGAAGTCTGTATTGCGTGAGTGTAATGTTTCGAACCGATGCATTCGAGCATTGATGGGTTCGAAATTCACGTTTGCATGGACGCGGCATGCTTGTGCTATGATGGGTTCGAAGTCAACATTCGAACCGGATTGAGGGAATGGATACGAAATTACTATTCGAGTCGATTTGAATTTGAAGAAGATGGGTACGAAGTCATCTGTCGTATCAATAGGCCATGGATGGATTCGAAGTGGTGGATGCAAACAAGGTCTTCGAACCGATGTGCCCACAGTTCGTTTCGCATCAATGCGGCATGTTCCTCTGTAGTGCATTTCGTACCGTTGAAGCAAGAGGTGAACTTCGAATCGATAGGGCTTTAGGCAGATGGGTTCGAAAGCTAACTTCAAACCGATCTGGTACTTGACCGGTTGTGGCCGGTTGGGTTGGCTGGGAGAGCAATCGTCTCGGTTTCCTTCAACACCTCATATAAATAGCAGTAGGCTCGCCATTGTTTACCTTTCACTTTTTTACTTTAGCCTTGACTTTTCTGTGTTCTTCATCGTTTCGGAGCTTTAAGAAGGAAAACAGTGTGTCGCATCATCGAATCGACCAAGATTCAAGCCTTCAATCTCTCGAATTCATCGTTCAAACTAGGTAATTAGCTTCGAATTCAAATGGCGAACGGCAAAGTTACTTCGAACCCGCGCCTTTCTATCGATTGATAAAGTCAGATCTGGCCTGGCAGAGGGCTTCGAAGCCATATGGGGACTCATGCTCGAATCAATTTCTTGGACGACCCTATGGGGGTGACGCAGCTTGCACCCATTGATGGGTTCGATGGGTTCACTCGAATCGATGGATTCGAACCCATCAGCTGTGGTTTCGAAGTCCACCACTTCGCATCGATACGAAGAGTATCGGTGCGAACGTGGATGACGTTAAGTTGGGGGCTCCCTTGTCGTTTCGAACTTGTCAAGCAATGATCGATTCGAAATTGTCCCTTATTGATCGGCTCGAATTTGGCATCTGGTCATCGGTTCGAAGCGCGTCTAACCGCATGGGTTCGAAGCGACGTCAGAATGGGTTCGAACGAAGGGGTGTTCGGTTGGGTTCGAACGAAGTCCTTGTGATGGTTTCGAACCCTCTATGATGGATACCAAAGTTTGATATTTTCTAGGCACAACTCCGACGAGCTTCACTCTTGCACATTTGGACTTGAATATTAAACTGCATACATGACCGCCCTTCGAAGCTCGTCGATGGAACCATAACAATTTTTACCCGGATCAACTTCCATCATGGAAACGGATTGGTGATGACGGTCAGCGATGACGGTCATTATAGCTAGACTCCGTAGCTTTGTCGTTTGCATATTTCTTTAACTCTGCAACATTTATCCAAGTAATGCATGTCACTGCACAACATACACTCATACACGCTACACTGGGGAACGCATGGGTTTTTGTCGTCTAATGATGGTTTCTCGTGAGTTAGCTAGTTATGGAACCGTCAAGTTCACAGCAGCAGGAGACTCAAGTTACAGTCTCTCCGAGGCTAGAGATTCCGGATATTGATCCTGAGATTTTTGGTCCAGCCCCGGATGAACTTCCCGATGCGTCGTTCATCGCCAATCCATCAGATTTCGTTCCGTCCAATATCTCTGAAGACATGTTGGGGAGAATATGTTTGAGACACGGCCTGTCGCTGGATGATGTGCTACTGCCGGGGCCGAATGATAGACCGCATAATCCGCCGGAGGGATATACATCATTTAACCGCCACGCGTGCGCGGCCGGGACACTTCCTCCGTTCAACGAGTATATAAGGGGAGTATTGTCGTCTTTGAGGATCGCCCCATCTCAGCTGCACCCGAACGGATATGCGTCGATCAATAGCTTGTTCATTGCATTTATGGAATATCTCCATCGACCACCGCTCCCAATTGAGATCAGATACTTGTTCAATTTCAAAACTCGGGGTGATTACCCCTCCTTCACATTCCTGGAAGCGGTGAGAAATTGCCAAGTGGTTACCGGGTCTTGGACCAGGTTGAGCTATTATAGGACAAAATGGTTTTATGTCAGATGTCCTCCTGGATTTGCCCGACGATGGCTATTCAGACGTGAGTATAGCTGAGTTCGTAAATAATTACTACGGCAATTGCAGCCGAAGTGGAACTTATATTTTATTCATTTTTACAGCGGTGATTCAGCGACCGGAGGGCGAGCACTATAGGGAGATGGTGCGAGTGCTTCGAGAAGTCCCGAGTGGAGATAGGGACATCGACGTATTATTGACGGATAGGAATCTCCGGGCCTGCGGTTTGATCAAACAAGGGCAGAGCATAAGCTTCGAGGTGGCACTAAGGGCCGTCTTGAAAAAATGAGTCAAGCACAAGAAAACCGGAGTTACTACAGCTGAGGAAGCTGACTCTGAAAGAACCCACACCGATGATGAGCCGCTGACCGGGCCTACTGACGCAGTTCTGGATGTCGCGGAGCAGAGAAAAGGCAAGGCTGCCATGGTTAAGTCAAGTAAGAAGGGGAGATGGAAATCGGTTGTCACGGCCCGTTCTGCTCCCGGAGTTAGAATCTCGAAGACGTCCCCTCCGAGAACTGAAAATCTTTTTGAAGGGCTTGCCGATCTTCCAATCCCGGACGATGTGTCTTTTCAACATGATGCTGGGTTTGAGGAATTCCATCGCACTCTAGAGTTGAACGAGCCTCTTATTACTAGCGAGGTCGACACTTCCGGTTGGTCGGGGGGAATGCATATTCATACACATTTCACGACACTGCATAACCTTTGACTGAACACTATCTGTTTTGAAAGGTGATTAATTCTATTTTATTTTGCTTCGCAGATATCATGTCTAAGCGCGGTTCAATGCTTGGGAGTCTTCGACATGCCCGCAAGCCTTCATACTACGATTCGCGCAGACGAGAAGGAGATAGAGGTTATGATCAGGGGCGCTCTAGGCATTATGACCAGGGACGCTCTGGGTATTCTAGTCACGAGAGATATGACACGGACAGGGGCTATAAGCGTCAATCGCGATCGCGTACCCCTCCTCCTTCTAGAGATCCCATACAACCTCCTGCTCATGTCCCTCATCCTTTCGAGTCTTCTCGATATACGTCGGTTTCTCAACTTCCCAATCTGAGGCAATGACCCCGATAGTCGCAGAGCAGCCTCCTACAGAGATCTCGGGAGAAGGGGCAATTAGACTTGCGCAACTAAGGAGGGAGTTCCCGAATATTTGCTTCGATAACTACGTCTTTCCCCCAAACCTGAAAAGAATCCCGCCGGAGGCCGAGCGGTTAGCGCTCGACTATGTGCATGACTTTTACACCCAATACAAGGCGTGGTATAGGGCGGCCGACAAGGCATCGGCGTTGGCCTTCGAACGAGCGGCTACCATTGAAAAGCTTCAAACCGAGCTGGCTCAAAGAGACCGCACCATACAAGTGCTGAATACTGAGGGTGAATCATCTCGAAAATCAGAGATGGAGGCTCTTACAAAGGTTGATGAAGCTCAAGCAGCCATGGATAGAATGAAAAAGGAGCACTATGTTACGGTGGAAGACATGGGCCACCGGAACACTGTCGTCACTGCTGAGCGGGATGCGGCGTTAAAAGAACTTAATGAGCTCAAGGCTAAATTTGCCGAGATTATTAAAGATAGAGATGACGCGCTTAACACGGCGCAAGAAGCCTGCGATCAAGCCGTAGTGCTTCGCACTAAAAGAGATGCGGCCGCGGCGAAAGTTCAGGCGGTCGAAGCAGAGGTGGAGGAGAAGGTTCAACAGGCAGAGGCCAGGCTAGAGGCCGATATCGAAGATTTTCTCATAACTTACAACGCCAATGTGTTAAAGCACAGAAACTTGGCCTGACTTCAAGATTATCCGGTTCACCTTCGTAGCGCTTGGGACCGATTGGTTGAGGAGGAAGAGGAAGCGCACCCAGGTGAAGCGGTCGATCGATTCGAACTTGAAAACTGGCTACTCACAGATGATGAGAAGAAGGTCCTTCATGACGCTATCATCGCTCATGAGAAGGAGATGATCGGCGGTCGTTCCCTGGAAGTCGGAGAGGGATCAGGTGTTGAGCACCATTCTACTGTCACTGAAGTCACCACACCTTCTTCGTTGGTGCCTGTATCTGCGGTCGGTTTGCAACCTGTTCCTGCTTACGACCCGGAACAACCGCGCTTATCTCCTATTCATGAGCGTACTTCCGAGGCCGTTCAGCCGTCTGCGAGCCAAACTGGGGAAGGTATTCTGAAGTTATCTCAAGCGTTCTCTATATAGAGTGTTTGTTTTGCAGCAGTTACTAATAACTTCTTATTTTTTGCCTAGTGACTGGAGTTGCGCCGACTGTTGTGGCTCAAGAATCAAGCAGAGGAGATAAGGCCATCGCTACCGAGACTACTGTTGTAACCGCGGTATCTGCTGAGGCGGTGCAGGGGGGATCCTTATCTGCTGACGAAAAAATGGTGAGCGAACTGCTCGGTGAGCAGGGTGGTTCTTTCTCTGATTTGCCATTCATCATCGTTAGTAGCCTCCCGCCGTCCTCAAGTTCTTCGATGCAGGCCGTGGATGCCCCCAGCCAAGCCCATGCGACTCGTGATGAGGAAATTTTGGTTGAGATCAATGCCGAAATAGAGGCTGCGGGGCAGAGCGGTACCGTCAGTGGCAGCACGGCGGCGCAGAGTCCAGCACCTGCTATGGTAGCACCATCGGGTGGCACTATTTCAACTTCTGTCACGGATCCAGTCGCCCCTACTCCTCCGGCGAGAAGCCCCCATGTAGATTCAAGCTCCGAGGAGGATATTGACATCATGCCTCCAGTCGAAGAGCCACCGCCGGAGAGGAGACACTCAAAACGAAAAATTTCTATCCCTAGTGACACTGAAGATGTACCACTAGTGAGAAGGACGAAAAAGAAGAAGTGAATCGGCTTCTCAAGCAGACGTTTTGGTAGATAGGTACTTGTCTTCGTTTTTTGTCAGTAGGTCGTGTATAGATGCAGGTTCGGCCCCTGCTAGTAGGCATTCTTTTTTGGAAGAACTTATTGGCGTGTAAATTCTTGTTTTAAGTTAGTTGAAATAAAACTTTATTTCCTTGTTTCAACTCTTGTTTTATTTGTGCTTAAGTACTTGCAGTGTCTTGTTTTCGGTCCGGTGTACTTGTGGTGTTTTTACCATTTAAGTAGAGTTCGTTTCATTCGCCAAGCCCGAAAATCTTGGTCACAGGTTGCGATTGATGAATGAGTTGAACTTCGGACGTTGCATCACTTCGGTTAGTGATTAACATTTAGCTTTCGTGCCCCCCAGTTTTGGGGAACAGCACTTGTATTTTTGGTGGTTGATCGCACTTGTTGCAAGTCTTAAGCTCACGTCCGCATTCCGAGGACTTAGAATAATTTGAGATCGATAACCTGGTTTGCATTCCAGGAGTCCGAAAGTTATCGATGCTTGTAACACGGTTCGTGCTCCGGGAACTTGGGAATGATGTTCACATTCCAACTTGCACTCTACGAACTCGGAGTTGGTATTAACACTTTAGTTCGCACTACGGGAACTTTAACTTTGTGTTTGTGCTTCAATTCACACGTCGGGAACTTGGATAAAACATGTATGTTTGGGTTCGTATTTCAGGAACCCGGAATTGACATTTATACTCCAACTCGCACTTCGGGAATCTGGAGTTTGCACGGATGCTTCGGTTCACGTTCCGGGAACTTGTAACTTATGTTTTATACCCCAATTCATGTTTTGGGGATCTTGGAGTGGGTGTCGATACTTCGGTTCGCACTCCGGGAACTTTGAATTGATGTTTATACTCCAATTCACACTTTGGGAATTTGGAGTCCGCATTGATGGGTTGGTTCGCGCAGTGGGAACGAATTATTGAATGTTTATACTCCAATTCGCGCTCCGGGAATTTGGAGTCCGTTCGCGCTCTTGGAACGAATTGTTAAACGTTTATACTCCAATTCACGCTGTGGGAAGTTGGAGTCCGTTCGCACTCTGGGAACGAATTGTTAAACGTTTATACTCCAATTCGCACTGTGGGAAGTTGGAGTCCGTCCGCACTCCGGGAACGAATTGTTAAATGTTTATACTCCAATTCGCGCTCCGGGAACTTGGAGTTCGTTCGCACTCTGGGAACGAATTGTTAAATGCTTATACTCCAATTCACGCTGTGGGAAGTTGGAGTCCGTTCGCACTCTGGGAACGAATTGTTAAATGTTTATACTCCAATTCGCGCTGTGGGAAGTTGGAGTCCGTTCGCACTCCGGGAACGAATTGTTAAATGTTTATACTCCAATTCGCGCTGTGGGAAGTTGGAGTTCGTTCGCACTCTGGGAACGAATTATGGAATGGACTGTAGTGTGTTGGTCCAGTTCAGCCTTCGATGTGTTGGCTTGCCCCCGAGCTGGGGTTTCACTTAGTGAGTGGTCGGTTGTAACGCAGTCACTCGCTATTTGAATAAATTCCATTGTTCGATGGAACTTAGCTCTTCGTGTGTCGTGATTGTTAAACGTTGTATTCGGTGAATCACAGCTTTAGCTTGAAGAGATGGCATTTTATTTGCTGAAATAAGAAAATGTGGCAAAATCAGTGCCTTATTACAAACTCAAATTTCAGAACGTAAAAGAAATTTTAAAGTATTCATGGATTGAAGGAGCCTGTCATGTGTGACAGTGACGAGGTTCTTCGTCGTTCCAGGCTACTGAATGAGTAGGCCCGCCACTGATGGCGTTTATCACCAATCTCCCACGGGGACAAGTCGAGTCCTCCTGCCTCGGTCGATTGGGTTCATTGATTGGATTGGACGGGCCCGCATCTCTGGGCTGCGGTGTCCGCACAAACTGTTCCAGTTTCCCTTCCCTGACCAGTTTTTCAACAAGATCCTGTAAGTGACGACACTCGTTCGTATCGTGCCCGTAGCCTTCATGGAGCCTGCAAAATTTTCCCGTCTGGATTTGTCTCTCTGACAACGGTCTTGGAGCAGGTTTTTCATATTGAATCGCATTACGGGTCCGTAAATACAAGTCCTCCAATGAAATATTCAAAGGAGTATAACTGTCGAACTTCGGATTCTTGCGTTGCGGGCCGCAATTTTGATCTTGTTTTTTAAGTTGATTCACGCTCTCTCTTCGCCGAGCTTGTTTATTTTTAATGTTCAACTGAACTTTTCCGGAGCTCTCGCCGGACTGTTTTATTGCAACATTGCTTTGGCTTCCTCCCGCATTTGGCCCTGCGTCAGTTTGCTTCCTAGACTGTTTCGCGTCTTCCCGTCTCAGGAATTGAGCTGCTTTGGCATGGAAACGGTCCAATGACGCAAGTGGTTTCCCAGCTAGCCAATTGCCAAATTCAGAATCGGGGTCGATCCCCTTAGTTAACGCCATAAGGATGGAGTTATCGTTTGGATTACTAATCTCTGCACATGCAGTATGGAATCTTTCTAAGTAGTGTCTGAGCGTCTCTCCGGGAGCTTGTGTGACACTAGATAGAGTGTTGACATCTTTCGGCCTTGCGACGTGCATGCGGAATTGCTCAACGAATTTTGTGGCCAGCTGGTCGAATGAGGAGATGGATCGAGGAGGCAATCGGGTGAACCACATGGTGGCGATGCCCTCCAGGGATATGGGGAAACTACACACTTCACAGCGTCGTCGGCTCTGGCAGCAGTCATCGACCATTCATATTTTAGAATATGTTGGTTGGGGTCGGAGTTTCCCTCATACATGGGTAGAGTGGGCATTCGGAATCGCCGTGGGGGTTCAGCATTAAGAATATCATCCGTAAAGGGAGTATGACATCGGGAAACTCCCCAATCGTCGTTTGTGAACCCCTGACTCTCACGGATCATCTGACGTATCATAGTTGAAAGATCCGGCATTTGCGCCGGAGTGTGGTCACGTTCCATACTTTGGGTTTGAACCGGATATCGTCGACGGTTCACATCTTGCCTTCTCGGCTCATAGTCCTCTGGGACGTACGGTTCAGGAGTACGGCCGCTACGACGACGGTCTAGGTCCGACTGGTCTTGAGCGTCGAGCCCTGGTTCAGTCGCAATGCCAGTGGCGCGGTATTCTGCGGCGTGATGAGGAACGGCGCCTCCTCGGGAGGAGGGTCCGGTTTGGAAGCTGGCTGACGGGCCAACTCTTATTTGTCCAACGGTCAATGTCGGTTGGTTTCCTGCGGATGGCATACGACTCCCATCTAACCGGGGTCGTGGAGGTCGATTATGATAATCAGAAGATGAAGAACTTTCGCTGGAAGAGCGAGAAGCACGATCTCTCATGGATCTCTTTCGTTTTTGGCGATCCAGCCTGTTGATTAGCTCAGCGTTAGCGCGTAGCTGTTCCTTTAGTTGTCGCCGACTCTGGGTCAGCTCTTGGAGTAACAACTACAATTCTTGTCGGGTAACCGGACCCGACGGCTCTGAGTGCTCAGCGGCATCTTGATTAGGTGGAGGTAGAGGGGTAGGATTCTGTCTATCCTGTCCTTCTTGATTGACGGCGTTCGAGGTGGTTCTTGTGCTAACCATCTTTAGAGTTGAGTTCCTTTCCTAGACTTTTTGCAAATCTGAATAGAGGGGAAGGAAGTTGGATTTAACGATCTGGATCTCTCTCTTAGATTTATTCAATCCGGTATCGATGACAGATCCAACGAGCAGGAGAAAATCTGGGTTTTCTCAGTGAAAGCACCAAAGTGTTTGCGTCAAAATTGGGCACAACACTCTTCGGGAGTCGTTAAAGAGATAATAGTCAAGAATGCAAGTTCAAAACAGATATTATCTAACAAAAACTCCAATCAACAGTAACGAAAATGCGTAGACAATCGATTTATAGTGGTTCGGCGTGTTGCCTACGTCCACTGTGAAGTTTTTTGATATTTTATTGATTCTCTTTCAATGTTTACAAGTTGTTACAGTGGTCAACAGCAAGTTACAACTGGAAATTCGAAATCAACAGTCAAGTTATGATATAGGATGATGGAGATCTTGATCCGGCAGAGTCTGGGCGCCTCAGAGTTAGAAGATCCCTTTTCTGTTGGCCCTGGGGCTCTATTTATAGGCGTAGGCTGCTGATATTTCGCTGAAAACTCGGGAGACCACGTCTGGCACGTGAGGGGCCCACATGCACGGTCTCAGGAAGTTTGGGCCCACTTTGGCATCGGTTCGAACTCCATTCGAACCGATCAAGAATTCATCCAATCGAGGTGATATTTGGCGTAGACATTCTTCAACATGTACGCAAGCTTCAGTGAAAATTTCATGGCATTTGGATCAGTAGGTTAGGAGATATGATGGGTTCGAAATTGGGTTTATTGTTCGGCTGTTTGTTTCGAAACCAAGGTTTCGAACCGATCCTTTCGAATCCATGGAGGCACGTGGCTTCGCGTTGACGTGGAGCGCAAACTTCGAATCGATCCGGTCTTCACTCCGTGTTGACCGCTTCAACTCCATATATCTCGGCGTATTCGAACCGATGGAAGACACGTCATCATGGTTGGTTGACCCAGTGGTTTCGAATGAAGCTGCATAGTTGGGTTCGAATAATGACTCTGTGATGGGTTCGAACAAGCACTCCGTGGTGGGTTCGAACAATGACTCCGTGATGGGTTCGAACAAGGAGATGGATTCGAAGTGGGCGGAGCTGAAGGTGAGGCGCTTTGATGGTTTCGAAACTGATGCATCCTGATGGGTTCGAACCTGATGGGTTCGAAGGTGGTGGAGACGAGCCTGAGGTGGTTCGGTGGATTCGAATCTTATGGGTTCGAACGCGATGGTTTCGAGATGTTAGTCAACAATGGATTCGAAACCTAAGCCTTGCCCTCCAAATTGAATCGATCATAACTCGAGCATATGAACTCGGATTGACTTGAAATTTGAAATGCTGACTCCTATAGTCTTTCTTGCCGTGTCCTATCAATTGTAGCTCAATCTGGACTCGGATAAAATTCAGTGGTATCCATGGCGAAACGAAGTATGACCAGCCTCTGAGACGAATTGTTCTCCGTTTCTGACCGATCTTTTGGTATCGCGGCTTTGCCAAAAAGCGGGATAACATTAACATTTTTAAATTATTAATTTACCTCTTATATCCCATTATAAATTAATGTGCACATTAATTAAGATTTTAAATCAATTTAATCATTTCATTTTGGAACATTTTTTTATTAAAATAAGAATAAGATTACATTTACATTGTTTCATTTATTGGAATTACATCCAAGTTATTAACAATTAACTTACATTTACATTCAAGTTATTAAAAATTTACTTATCAATCCTATCCAAGTTATTATTTCCATTAATAACTCACTAAATTTTTATTTCCTTCAACATTAAGTTACTAAAATCTTCTTAAATTAAGAAATTTAATTATCGAATTTTATGGGTCGTTATAACATAGGAGCTCTATTGGTATGACAAAATAGGAGAGAGTCAAGTATGTTTTACTCATAGATAGCCATGTTGTGATAAATGATAGCATTACTATTGTGCGACTCTCTCACCCTTTCTCATAAATCATATTAGCGGCTTATATCCTTGAGAAACACTATAATGCTATGTTGTAGAAATATGTGTGGTTCGACTGTATTATGCTTCAGGGTATTGATTTAATGATAAAAGAATATCTTTTTTGTGGAAAAAGACAAAACAATCGATCTGAAAGAATCAACTATCTTAGTTGGGTTTTAATATCTCCTATTTCTTTCATTTTATGATAACCGAGAATTATGTTTGAAAGTTTTAATTCATTAACGCATTAAACGAAAAATTTGAAAGATTTGATCATTAAGTCCAATTGTAGAAATTTTATAGTGATCGATAAATGTATTACCAAACTTTACGGTTTTTCTCTGTATATTTGCACATGCTTATCTATCATCATCTATACTATCATGCATATTGTCATATTGAAACCACTCAAAAGTAATCATTTTGTTTTAATTTTGATTTAGGTATTAATGTGCACTCTCTTTTACGAGCAATGATGTAATCACAACAAGGGTAATATGATATTTGGTTATAAATTATCATTAATGACTATTTTTTATCACAAAAACGTATACTTGGATTTGTTTATGTAATTTCAATTCAGTAACATCTTGAGTTGTATATTATGAAACTAGTTTGTTGATTTTCTAATTGATAGAAAGAGAATCATATGCAGATTCAAACTTTCTATTTACTGTCATCTTAATAATGAAATTTCAAAATTATATTATACATACTATATAAGCGGTGGTGATGAAAGATTCAAAGGATATATAATTTGATTTTGAATTTGGTTAATCTATATATATAACTCTAAATGATAAATTTAGTTTGCAATTTGATAAATTAGTGTGTTTTAAGCTTATTATTATGCCTATCCTAAATATGATCACATTCTAGGTAGAATAATGGTTCTCAATGTGTGTAATCTTCTAATAACTTTATAACAATAGCGGCAATTGAAGTAGTGCGAGTAGCATACCTAATAGTAGAGGAGGAGAAGAAAGAGATTCCACGGATCAAGTAAGAATGTAGCTTTGTTAAAATTTTACATTTTTTCATTAATTGAATACATAATTTAAAATTTTGTTTTTCTCATCTTTGATTGAAAGGCTGAGAAAATGTTTGAAAAGATCAAATTATTTGTTGAATGGGAGAAGTGTAGTTATGGATATATTACACTTGATAGTTCAGTACATGTATCACCTAATATTTTATAACAAAAGGAGAAACCATTCCAGTGTCTCATTTTCTTATGTTGAAGCAGACAGTACCCTTTCAATAACAAGAATATAATTAATGCCTTTTATGGTTTGACTCATGTTGATATGTTAATATGTGGTCACTTATGCACGCTTTTAGAACTTATTGTTGAATCATAGGTTTTAATTGCTGATAAGACAAAATAATTCATGAACCAACGACTACGACAACATCCGGACTCAACGACTCAAAGTATGCTTCATACAGTTACATATTTCTACAAGAGTCGTCAAATATGTATATAGAGTCTAGTTTAGTGCTTTGTTAAAATCTTTCCTTAAGAATCATCATTCACATTCAAATAAACTTACATGCATATTTTAATCAAAATCAAGTTTTCAAAAAATGCATAGAGCGGGGCTCAAACCCGAATCACTAGTTTGGAAGGCAAGTACTCTAACCAAATGAGCTACTGCAATTTTTGCTGAATAACAGAATTCAGTCAACTGAATACAGTCAGTCAGTCACCTGAATTTGTGCATTTTAACATACTTATGCACGATTTTTTTACATGTCTTCACTATTCAGTTGACTGACCATTTTCGGCCAGTCGACTGACATGAACCCAACTGTCATATTTTGAAAAGACATTTCCATTCTGCGAAAGGTTGTGATCCTTCTCTGAACGGAAATGCTTGCTTCTTTTGGTCAGAACTCTTCACCAATGGCAGCAAGCCTATGTCTACTATAAATACATGTTCTCAAACACTTCATATTCACCGAAATTCATTCTAACTTTCTTATATTCTTCTTATGCTCTCATACTTACATTCAAACAGCAAACAAGCATTTTACTGCTTTGAATCTTCAAATAAATTTTCATAATATTTGATTCTTAGCATTACCTTCTCTTCATACCTTCACATACACTTCATATACTTGAGGATTTGATTATAGGAGTTTTGTACTATTAGAGACAAATCAGTGTTATCGAGAACACACATTGTCAGATATTCTTTTAAATTAGTAAAGTCCACTTCTGCTGCTGAGGCAAAAATCCTATTCTGCTGCTCAGGTATCTGTTCTGCTGCTTAGACTGTGTATACCTGTTCCTCTGGGTTAAGTGTGGATTATTGTTTTAGTGAAATTTCAAAAGGAGTCTGGGACTGGACGTTGGACGGTGCTCCGAACCAGTATAAAAATCTCTGATGTTATTTTTATTATATTACTGCTTTTATATTTCGTATTATTTACTACATTACTATACTCTGCATTATTATATCCATATTGCTCAGTCCTAGCACACTTTCATTTGGTATCAGAGCATAGTCACTTTCATTTGGTATCAGAGCATAGTCACTTTAATTTGGTATCAGAGCCTGGAATTTTATCGATCGTCACAACATCATAGAATAATGGCCAAAAAATGATCCAGTCGAAATACAACAGGCAAAATTACTTCCAAAACCACCAATGAGGACTACAAAAAGATACTTTCTGATTTTCAAATTTCAGTAAAAGATAATAATGAATTAGTTAGTATAAGAAATAAGATTTCAAAGCTTAATTTTATTATTTTAGAAAAATTAAAATATGTTGAACTTGAAAATGAGAAATTGAAAAATGAAAAGTTAAATTTAGAAAATCAACTTGGTGTTTTAAAGAATAATTTTATAACTGTTAAAGATTTTCTAGATGAGAAAACACTATATTTGAAAAAGAGAGAGAAAATTTTTTAAAAGAAAATTTTGATTTGAAAAGACAAAATGATTTATTATAATCCTCTTTAGATAATTCACAATCTCAAAATTTTCTTCTCAAAAATGAGAACCGTACGTTAAGAAACGAGAATTCCAAAGTAAATGAGAAAATTAATATTTTGAATAATAGTAATATTTCTTTTGAAAATAATAATTGTGACTTTAAGGCTAAATTTGATAAACATAACACCGAAGTCACAAAATTTAATAAAAGCAAAAACGATTTAAACATGATTTTATCTAGTTCTAGACCTTTAAATGATAAAAGTGGTTTAGGATATAATAAACAGATCATAGAAATAGCACTAGACACGCTTTCATGTATAGTAAATATGTTAGTGCTAGTAATAGATTACAAGAAAGGTCTAAATCAAATTTTCATAGAAATTCAAATACTGCTATGACCAATAATGTTTATAATTTCTTTAGTAGTACAAAATCATTGACGGGAAATATGAATAAAAATTATCTAAATATTTGGGTTCCTGTTAATTGAACAAATAGAGAAAAATATATTGATGATTATTTTGATATGGTAGTTAATAATGAAAATTATATTTATAAAGGTTCAACAACACCCAAATAGGTATGGTTTCCTAAAAATTAGGAAATTATAAGAACCTTGGGTATCGCATGCTTTAAATGTTAATTTTTTCTGATACCTTACATTATAAGTAGTAGTTATTTTGTTTTATATTGTTCTATGTTAACACTTATGTGAAATATAATTTATATCTTCATATAAACTCTCTTTTTGTCGATGACAATGGGGAAGAAAGATATTGCTCTAACACTATTTGCAGGAATAAACCATGCAAGCACCGATTAAGGGGGAGAAAAGATTAATTATTTTCAGGAATATAGCATAGATTCAGGGCGAGAAACCTATACCACAATTATAGGAATATATTCAGTGAGAGAGATAAGATCAACAAAGCTTGTCAAAAATTCGTTCGTAGCAAATGAAGTTGTCATCATCAAAAAGGGGGAGAATGTTGAATCATAGGTTTTGATTGCTGACAAGACACAATAATTCACGAACCTACGATGACGATGACGTCCGGACTCAACAACTCAAAGTATGGTTCATACAGTTATATATTTTTACAGGAGTCATCAAATATGTATATAGAGTCTAGTTTAGTGCTTTGTTAAAATCTTTCCTCAAGAATCATCATTCACATTCAAATAAACTTGCATGCATATTTTAATCAAAATCAAGTTTTCAAAAAATGCATGGAGCGAGGCTTGAACCCAAGTCTCTAGTTTGGATGGCAAGTACTCTAACCAAATGAGCTACTGCAATTTTTGCTTAACAATAGAATTCAGTCAACTGAATACAGTTAGTCAGTCGAGTGAATCTGTGCATTTTAACATATTTGTGCACGATTTTTTTACATGTCTTCACTATTCAGTGGTTGACCATTTTCGACCAGTCGACTGACCTGAACCCAACTGTCATATTTTGAAAAGACATTTCCATTCTGCGATAGGTTGTGATCCTTCTCTGAATGAAAATGGTTGCTTCTTTTGGTCATAACTCTTCACCAATGGCAGCAACCCTGTGTCTACTATAAATACATGTTCCCAACACTTCATATTCATCGAAATTCATTCTAACTTTCTTATATTCACCTTGTGCTCTCATACTTACATTCAAACAGCAAACAAGCATTTTACAGCTCTGAATCTTCAAATAAATTTTCATAATCTTTGATTCTTAGCATTACATTGTCTTCATATCTTCGCATACACTTCATATACTTGAGGATTTAATTATAGGAGGTTTGTACTATTAGAGACAAATCAGTGTTATCAAGAACACACATTGTCAGATATTCTTTTGTATTAGTAAAGTCCTCTTCTGCTGCTGAGGCGAAAATCATGTTCTACTGCTTAAGTGTTTGTTCTGCTGCTCAGACCGTGTATAGCTGTTCTCCGGGTTAAGTGAGGATTATTGTTTTAGTGAAATTCTAGAAGGGTTCTGGGACTAGACGTAGGACGGTGCTCCAAACCAGTATAAAAATCTCTAGTGTTATTTTTATTATATTACTGCTTTTATATTTCGCACTATTTACTACATTACTATACTCTGCATTATTATATCCATATTGCTCGGTCCTAGCCCACTTTCATTTGGTATCAGAGCATAATAACTTTCATTTGGTATCTGAGCATAGGCATTTTCACTTATTTGTCTATGCCTTTAATTACTTTTTGTTACTTTAGTTTTTATTTATTTTTAGTTCAATTTTACATAGCCTTAGATGTCATTGTTCTTAAAAGTAGTCGGTCTTCATATTATAAAAAAAGTGCAACGGCTATTTTATGTTGATTTATGAAGTAAACACAAAATATTGTTAACAAAAATGAATGATTATCTATTAAATGTGAAATTAGACCACGTATGTTAAGCGATTATTTAATGGGAATCAAGAGCTGCATAATGCAAAGAAAAATTGCAATACAATTATTGCATTTAAGAATTCTGGCTTAAACGTAAACATGTAATTATTTTCACTTCCACTATCAGTTTAAGTTACAATACTATGGAGTAATTATACCGAAATATTTTCTAATTTAGAAATATAATGTTAACTGTAATGATCTTGACTCGGCCTTCGAAAATCGGCACCGAATACGACACTCGTATTCAAATGCCGCAGATCCAAACGTCGAATCTGGTTCGCCGGAGCATATAACACATTAAGTAAATAACATAGCGGAAGAAAAATGAAATGATACATATGATATACAACGTTTGATACAGTATCTGATAAAACAGAATGATACAATGAATATCAATATACATCAGAGATATGATACAAGATAATAGCAGCGGAAAGAAAAGATAACACCAACAGCAGAACAATAACTCCAATAGTCTTTAAGGAAGAAACTCCAGCATCGGTAATCTCCATTTCCAAAGCACCAATCCCGAAAAAGCTCGAACTCCCAAAAACGATGCACAAAGATAAGCAAGTACAGTCATGATCCAAAACTGAACTAGCTCCAGATAATCTACTAGACCCGATTATCTGAAAAACCCAACTCTAGACTGCCCGTGTGGAAAAATAGTAGGCACCCAGAGTTTAGGAAAGGAACAATAAACTCCAGGTCAGTCGTGGGACTGGTATGAGCAAACAAAATATTTGGTCTTTAAAACAAACAAAATAATTTAAATTTGAAATTCACAATGCCTTTTGGAAAACGAAACTACCATAAGGCCTCCCAGCACACACACAATGCAATCGCATACTTGGGGGAGATTTCCCCTTATGATAGTCAAATATTATGACTCCCCACCTCTATACCCACGCTAGCCAAGGACATTACGGAGTAATGCCGTCAACTAGCACGAAGAATAAGGCTGTTGAGGAGCGACCATCCGTGTAATTGCTTTGTGCGAGCACCGATATGTCAGATAGAATAACATGCATCTGATTTCAAGAGGAAATCTGACATACCGATACAAACTCAAAGCTACTACACAGTGGCTATAATATCTTCGGAAACAAATATAGAAATAAACATAACACAAACCAGTCACAGATATCCATATCACAAAGGCAGAAATAGATATGAATATATAACACTTAAAAGTGTACATCAAAGTAGTGGTCAAACAAGATCCACAATATCACAAGAGAATAGATACAAGTGTTAGACAAAAATATGTATACATCAAAGAGTCTATAATAAACGGATCTGTCTAGCTATAATTATCAGATAAAATGAGATATATGAAGAGATATAATTGAAACGTATGATAACAAAAAAATGTCATACTACGACAACTATACATTAGAAAATCAACAAAGGAAAATCATACAAATATCTCAAGAATCTCATAGCATAAAAAGAATGTCATATTCTTTATTTAATTTACCAAGCCACGATAAATGACATACATATCAATGCCAACTGAAAAAGGTGGTGAAACATAAATTCCAGAAATCAATAATTAGAAATCCAGAAATCACAAAAATAAGAGGATGGCCAATCCCAAGAGGAACACGATTCCATAAACCGAACATCGACTCACCTAAATAGAGACGCCCCATGCACAGCCAAACATCGACGCAGCTAGAAAGGTACGACCCATGCAAAGACAAACATTGATGCACCTAAATAGATACGCCCCATGTATTGTCTAGCATCGATGCACCTAGAAAGATACACCCCATGCAAAGTCGAACATCGATGCACCTAAAAAGATACGTCCCATGCATAGACGAACATCGACGCACCTAGAAAAATAAGCCCCATGCCCCGACTTATTGAGCTGATTGCTCCACGAAGTAAACAAACATCGACGCACCTAGAAAGGTACGAACCATGTGTAAATAAACATCGACGCACCTAAATAGGTATGACCCATGCGAGAAATGAGACGAAGCTCAATAAAATGAAGTATAGTCCTCCACGTGGACAAAAAGACATCGCACATTGCTAGTCTAAACCATAAAACGATCATCATCGATCATCAAGAAGTGTCAATTTCAATAAGCTAGTAAATATATGAGTTTAGCTTCATGTCCCATAACCACTAGCTTAACTTAAATATTTGCGAACAAATTGTAGATCTCCACTAGAAAATTGTCACAAGAGATTCAATCGAACAAGTCCAAAAATTAACCGACGAAGTAAACACAAGCGTTTCATACCACTTGTTATACTAAGTCGTTTAAATAGATTTCTCGTACGAGTGAGATAAAGGTTTGTATATACTAATAGATTGGAAGTGGGTTTGAGAAAACGAGCTTTGTAATAAAATAGTGTTGAAATCATTTGAAGAAAGAGTTTTGATATTTACTACAAGTATAGAAAACCTTTATATTTCAAAGTGACAAATCATAGAAGTGATTGTAGAAATAATCAATCATAAAAATTCACATTCGTAGACGTGAATAAAATCCAAAGAAATCGATATCAAATCCATCAAAATGGATATTTCCAATAATTCCCGAAGAAAATGTCATCAAAGTCGATAATAAATGATAACAACAAAAGGGAGACAACACGAATCGATTAAAGTTGGAAATTCAAACAAAATAGGCAATATAGACATAATTGGCAAATAGGAGCAGGTCGGTCAACCGGACTTTCTGGGTCGGTTGACCGAAAAACAGCCCAGAAATGTCTCGGGCTACAGGTCGGTCAGCCGGCCCAAGGGTTCGGTCGGCCGAACCTGATATTCTGCAATTTGAAACCCATTTCAAATGAGGTGCAAACTCCTTCAATTTGCAAACGGACAAGCACGGACGCTTAGGGTTTACGCTTATCGACTACCCGGTCCTTTAAGCTCATCGATTCATTACCAAAAACATGATCAAAATATCAAAGTTAGGATTTTTAACGATTTGAACCCAAAACACTAAAAATTGAGATATTCACCAATTCAATCCAAACCAAAAGCAAATGCACATGAATAAGTGTTAGGAATTCATACCCAACAATCAAAGATGATTATAAGCATAGATATGAGATAAAAATCTCACCTTTGAACCCAAAAACAATGAATGAGAAGCTTGAATACAAAGAAGGATCAACCACATCTCAATCTCTACACAAGAAGCTTGAATTTAAGCTTAAAAGAGAAACATTTCCCAAATTAGGTTTAGGAATTTTCTGAAATCAAAGAGAGAATGAGTTGGAGAAGAAGGAGATGATACTTACCAAAGCTTCTTCTATTAGTTTGGAGCTAGAACTTGATTTGCAAAGGAAAACTAGGGCTTAGAGTTTTAGTTTTCCATTTCCTCTCCCCATTGTTGCAAAAGCTTGAGTAGTTAGGTAATTATGAAGGAATGAAGAGAAGAAGGGATTGGGACTGAGCTAATAAGTAGGGTATGGGCTCAACCCAAACCAAACCCTAAGTGAAAAAGTGGCAAAATTTCACTATCTCCAAACACATCGAAGTTTATACTCAAAAAGGTCGCAAATGTCATTTTGAACTCAATGGGGGTAGTCTCGAGTCCCAATTCGACTGTTTGCTATAAGTAGGTTTTCAGACTAAAATCCGACTAACGATCAAATATTTAAATAAAATATTTAAATATATAATCGATAAATATGCGGGTTGTTACTGACTCCCCTCCTTAAAGAAACTGCGTCCTCGCAATACTTAAGAAGAAAATAAAGAGTAACAACCATAAAAGCATATCAACACAAAAGAAATTTGAAATAGGAAGTTCACCATAAAGAGCATGAAAGAGTAAGCCTGAACGGGATCGCTCGATGAATTCCAAAGATTCCCAAGAGCAATCCTTAGGATCTGAGAACTATTGAACTTTCACAAGAAGAACATCTTTATTCCGAAGGCGCTCCACCTCCAAAGCAATGATGTGAATAGAATGTTGTCAGAAGTCAAATTTGGTGAAACTTCAATCCCCTCAATAACACCGGGCTCATGAATAAAAACCAAAAACATAAAAGTATTTCCATAGTTAAAAGACGTGGAAAACGTCAAGAATAGCAGAAAATTGAGCCGGTGCAACAGCGTAGTATAAAAACGGTACGCCTGGATAATTTCGGAACACCGACGTAGTACAAAAACGATACGTCCAATGAACCGATAAACCGAAACAACGATGTAGTATAATAATGGTACATCCATTGATCCAGATAAGACGGAACATCGATGTAGTATAATAACAGTACATCTGATGAACCGAACACCATAAAAGAACACCAGACGCTAGTCCATAAAAGAAATGAGACGAAGCTCAACAAAACAAAGTGCATCGAAACGTCCGATGAACTTGGTAAAAAGATCATAAAATACAAGGAATTTGAGCCAACGGGGTTGACGCAAATTAAGTTTCTTAAAAGTAAATAAATATTTCATAGATTTACGATCAAAGTGGAGAACAAATTTCTCATCCAAAAATGGTGATGCCAAATTCTAAAAGTGAAATCAATAGCCGCGAGCACTAGATCGTGAGTGGCATACCTAGTCTCGATCTGCTTTAATGATTTAGAAGCACAAGTGATAGCACGTTGTAACAACCCGCATATTTGTTGATTTTTATATTTAAATATTTTATCGATGCTCGGAATTTAGTCCGAAAAGCTACTTTTTGCATACGGTCGAATTAGGACTCGGGACCACTCCCATTGAGTTTAAAATGCCGTTTGCGACCTTTTTGAGTATAAGCTTCGATAAGTTTGGAGAAAGTTGAATTTTGCTACTTTTTGCTTAGGGTTTTGGTTTGGGCTGAGCCCAACACCCCACTTATGTATTCAGTCCCAACTCCACTTCTACTCCTCATTTACTTCATTTCCAATTCCTAATACTCAAGCTTTAGCAAAAATGGTGGGAGAGATGGGAAATTAAAACTCAAGCCCTAGTTTTCTTTTGCAAATCAAATTCTAGCTCCAAACTAATAGAAGAACCCATTGGTAAGCTTCTCTTCTTCTTCTCCAACTCATTCTCTTATCATTTCAGAAATTCCTAAACCTAATTTTGGGAATGTTCTTCTTTTAAAGCTTAGAATCAAGCTTATTGAGTTGGATTTGAAGAGTGGTTGATTCTCCTTTATTTTCAAGCTTCTTCTTTATTTGTGTGATTTAAAAGGTGAGATTTTTATCTCACGTCTATGCTTATATTTATCTTCGATTGTTAGGTATGAATTCCTAACACTTATTCGTGTGCATTTGCTTTTGGTTTGGAATGGTTTTGTGAATATTCCAATTTTGGTGTTTGAAAGCCAAATTCTTAAAAACCATAGCTTTATGTTCAAATGTGTTTTTGGTGATGCAACAAGGAGCTCATAGGGCCGGGTAGTCGATTGGCATAAATCCTTAGTGTCGATGCTCGTACGGTTGCAATTTGGTAGTGATTGGCCATTGTATTCAATGGGCTTTGAAGGGACTGGGAACAGGTTCGGCCGACCGAGCCCTGTGGCCGGTCGACCGACCTGCTACTATGGTGCATAGGCATCTTTCTGTCTCTGGTCCGGTCGACTGGCTACAGGGCTCAGCCGACCGACCTGCTTCCCGAGACTATTTTGGAACAGGGTCCGGTCGACCAAGCTCTGTAGCCGGCCGACCGACCTGTTGCATTTTTGCCTATTTCGCCTAGTTGCTTGAATTTCCAACTTTAATCGATTCGCGTTGTTTCCTATTTGTTGTTATCATTTATTATGACTTTGATGACCCCTTTTTAGGGATTTTTGAATATCCCTTTCGATGGATTCTTTATCGGTTTCGTTGGATTTTTATTCACATCTTCGTATGTGAATTTTAGTGATTGATTGTTCCTACAATCTTCTTTGTGATTTGTCACTTTAAAAATATAAAGGTTTCTATACTAGTAGTAAATATCAAAACTCTTTCTTCAAATGATTTCAACACAATTTTATAACAAAACTCGTTCTCTCAAACTGATTTCCAATCTATTAGTATATACAAACCTTTACCTCACTCGTATGAAAAATCTAATTAAACGACTTGGTAAAATGAGTGGTATGAAACGCTCGCGTTTACTTCGTCGGTTAATTCTTGGACTTGTTCGATTGAATCTCTTGTGACAATTTTCTAGTGGAAATCTACAATTTGTTCATAAATATTTAAGTTAAGCTAGTGGTTATGGGACATGAAGCTAAGCTCATATATTTACTAGCTTACTGTAATTGACACTTCTTGATGATCATGACGATCATTTTTGTGATTTAGGCTAGTAATGTGCGATGTCTCTTTGTCTACAAGGGAGACTAAACCCCGTTTGTGTAAGTTTCAACTCACATATGTGGGGTAGCTCCCCATGGTCTTCGGACCGTTCGTGTGTCAAAAATTAATGGCTAGCTACCATGAGATAGCGTCTCGTTCGTGTGATACATATGTTGGTGAGTTTTCATGCTCCCGTTCGTGTGATAGGCCTCCCCCCTATTTTGTGTGATTTATGGATTTCGTGTGTCGAATTCTGGAACTTTCTTCTTCACCTATTTTTGTGATTTCTATTGATAAGTTTTATCAATTTTTGTGCATAGGTGAATTCGTGTGTCATTGTCTGGATTTCTTGAGATGATTTCTAGAATTTGTGCTTCACCAATTTTCGTGATTTCTATTGATAAGTTTTATCAATATTTGTGCATTGGTGAATTTGTGTGTCATTAACTTTTGTGATTGACATTGATATAATCGTCAATATTTGTGGTTTGATGAACGAAATAAGGAGTATGACATTTTCTTTGATTCTGGTGTAGATTTGGTGATATTGATTAATCTCTTGTTGATTTTCAATTACTTATATATATATATCACAGCTTGGCATTGTGATTATTATGTGTTTAGTCATATCTCTTATTCTATACCGTTTCATCTGATATTTATAGTTAGACTGATCCGTTTATTATTTTCTTATTAAATAATACTCGGGTCAGACCGAGATGTTGCATGTGCTTCAGCTTGACTTCTCACTTGGGATTGATTTCTCTGACTTTTGGCAAACTACTTAGATTAGTAGTTTATTTTGTTGTATACACTTGAGATATAGACTCATAGTTGTATTCTTTTGTATAACACGTGTTGCTATTCTTTCATATTATTGTTGATCTTTTTGACCACTACTCTGATATACACTTCCATGTGTTTATTATATATTCATATCTTCTTCCGCCTTTGTGATATGAATTATCTGTGACTGATTTATGTTATGTTTATTTCTGTATTTGTTTCCGAAGATATTATAGCCACTGTGTAGTAGCTTTGAGTTTGTGTCGGTATGTCGGATTTTCTATTGATAAAGTATTGCATGTTATACTATCTAACATATTGATGCTCGCACAAAGCAATTACACGGATGGTCGCTCCTCAACAGCCTTATTCTCCGTGCTAGTTGACAGCATTCACCGTAGTGTTCTTGGCTAGCGTGGGTATAGAGGTGGGGCGTTACAGCTTGGTATCAGAGCCAAACTTCGGAACGATATGGAATATTATAACAAGGATCGTCGTCCTAAGTCTTTCTTAGGAGTCGTGCTTTAGGATTTAATTCAAGTCTTCGTACCGATTCATCCTATTTTCCTTATGATTCCTTGTTTTATCTATCAAGATTGCTTGATATTCATTTTGTGAATAACCTTTTTCTTCTTCTTTATTTCTTTCTAAAGGAAGAGAAATGGTTAGACCTGGCCGTCCCAGCGCCGGTCAATCTAGTGCTACTCCCCAAGATGGAGTTTTTATGACTACCCAGCAACTTCTGGAC
Source organism: Allium cepa (assembly GCA_030765085.1). NCBI lineage: Eukaryota > Viridiplantae > Streptophyta > Magnoliopsida > Asparagales > Amaryllidaceae > Allium > Allium cepa. The sequence continues at coordinate 189,961,449 of CM060942.1, forward strand.
CTTGTTACGAATGCTCAAGCAGCTGGTTCTAACCCGGAACCTACTCACCCAAAGTCGGGATTTGCACGCTTGTGCAGCGATTACACTAATTTGGGTGGGAAGCCATTCAAAGGTTCCGAAACTGTTATTGAAGTCCAGGCTTGGTTAAGGACGTGCGATCGAATCTTTTCTCGCATGAACCTCATTGATCTTCACCGAGTTCAGGTGGCTTCTAGTATGCTCCAAGAAAGAGCATTGGACTGGTACGAGCTTCTTATTTCTGAGATTAATGAAGCGGATCTCACCTGGGAGAAATTCCGAGAGCGCTACGAGTTAAAATTCGTACCAGAAGCTGAGAAGGTGACTTTGGCTCGCCGTTTTATAGACCTTGTTCAAGGTGAATCTTCTGTGGTAGATTATGTCGCGTCTTTTGAGTCTCTCTCCAAATATGGGGTTGAATACATCAACACCCCTTTGAAGAAAAATCAGAGATTCGTCTATGGCTTGAATAAAAATCTCAAGAAGCCATTACTTCTAAAATTAGAAGTTTCTTTCGACCAACTCATTGATATCGCTCTTCGTCTTGAAGAGGCGGATAGGGAGAATGATGTTGAAGTGGTGGGTTCCAAACCAAACTTCAACAATAAGAAGAGGCCAAACAAATTCAAAGGCCCCTATCCCAATAAGAAAGGGAGGCAAGCAACTCCTGTTGAAAAGACCTTTTCCTCTACTCAAGGGAAATGCTATAATTGTGGTTCGAAAGTCTATTTTGCGAACAAGTGTTCAAAGCCTCGTACTTGTCGCTATTGCAAGAGCCCGGACCATTTTATGCATGTATGTCCCACACTTCAAAATAGGAAGGAGGGAAAGCTTAATGTTGCTCAAGCCCCTGGCAACACATCTTGTGGCCAAGGTATTTCTCATTCTATTCTGGATGGAATTATTTTATTTCGTGATCATCCTATTCGAGTTCTTTTTGATACGGGTGCGTCCCATTCTTTTATATCAAAAGAACTTGTTGATGCTTTTTTTTGGATGTTTTGTGTTTAATGACTTCTTTGAGAATTGCGAATCCGGTTGGTGGATCCGCAACAATCAGTTTATTATGTAAAGATGTCGAGATTATTTTGTGTGATTTTTCTTTCCTAGCCGATTTGCATGTCATGCGTTATTTAGGCTTTGGAATGATTTTGGGAATGGATTGGCTTAACCGTTATGAAGCTCATATCCTATGTCCTGAGCGGACTATTCATCTTAGACATCCTCAATCTGTTAATCAGGTTTCTGTTAATCTTAAAGATTCAGATTCCAGTTTGGTTGCACCTTTATATTCTTTAAATCCTCGTGATGACGATGATGATGATGAGGGTGATATTATTTCTCTTATTCACGTCGTTCGTGAATTTTCCGACATATTCGAGCCCGTTTTAGGATTACCACCTAAGCGAGCAATTGAGTTCAAAATTAATCTCATTCCTGGAGCTCAACCTATCACTCGCCCTCCTTATCGTATGTCCAATAAAGAAAATGAGGAGATGCGTAAACAATTATCCGAATTGGAGACGAAGCAATTTATTCGCTCTAGTTCCTCGCCTTGGGGAGCTTCAGCTATTTTTGTGAAGAAATCCGATGGAACACTTAGGCTTTGCATTGACTACCGCAAGCTTAATGATCTTACTATCAAAACTAAATATCCTTTACCTCGGATTGATGATCTATTCGATCAACTTAGTGGTGGTAGAGTCTTTTCACAATTAGACTTAGCTACTGGATTTCATCAGCTTCGTATTACAGAGGATAACATTCCTTTGACATCGTTCCGTACTCGTTATGGATCTTATGAATGGATTGTTATGCCATTTGGTCTAACGAATGCTCCGGCTTATTTCGTTGACCTTATGAATCGAGTTTTCAAAGATTTTCTCGACCGGTTTGTTCTCATCTTTATTGATGATATTCTTGTGTATTCTAAAACCGAGGAGGAGCATGAAAAACATCTTCGGATTGTGTTGGAAACTCTTAGGAGTAATCAATTGAAAGCAAAAATTTCTAAATGCCATTTTTGGCAATGAAGTGTGAAGTTTCTCGGTCATATTATATCCGAATCTGGAATTTCAATAGATCCTTCAAAGATTGAAGTGATTCAAGATTGGAAGAGATTGGAGAACGTGATAGAGATTCGTAGTTTTCTCGGATTGGCGGGTTATTACCGTCGGTTCATTAAAGCCTTTTCTAAAATTGCCGTCCCTCTTACTGGCTTAACAAAAAAAGGTGTTAAATACATTTGGTCGGACAAATGTGAAGCTTCTTTTCAGAAATTAAAAGAACTCCTTTCCGATGCTCCTATTCTTGTGATTCCCTATGGAAACCAAGATTTTATTGTTTATACCGATGCTAGTCGCGTTGGTTTGGGTGCCATTCTTATGCAAAGAGAACGTGTTATTGCTTATGCTTCCAGGCAATTGAAGCCTCCTGAGACTAGATATGCCACTCATGATTTAGAGCTCGCGGCTATTGTTTTTGCTCCTCGGATTTGGCGTCATTATCTTTTAGGAGAAAAATTTGTTCTTTATACCGATCATAAATCCTTGAAGTATTTATTCTCGCAAAAGGAACTTAATTTGCATCAACAGCGTTGGCTCAAATTTCTTGCACCATATGATCTTGATATTCTTTATACTCCCGGTAAGGGTAATCGTGTCGTCGATGCCCTTAGCCGTAAACAACAAGCTGTTGTTTCTATGATGATATCCGAATGGAACGATCTCGAGATTTTATCCACTTGCGAAATTCGAGACCGTGTTTCCGATTTATGTTCATCTTTTGTTTTATGTAGCCTTGAGGCTCATCCTTCTCTTTTAGACCGCATTCTTGAAGCTCAAAGGCTAGATCCCGAATTGGCTCTTCTTGGCCAAAATATTAAGGATAAAATTGATATTGAAGGTTTGAAAAACTTTAATATCGATTCTCGTGGCGGCATTCGAAAATTTGGTAGACTTATCGTACCAAATATTGGTGATCTTCGTAAAGGTATTTTAGAAGATTCCCATCGTTCTAAATTCACCATTCATCCCGGTAGTAGTAAAATGTACGCGGATAAGAAGCGACTGTATTATTGGGAGGGAATGAAACTTGATATCGCTAACTTCGCTAAGCAATGCATGACTTGCCAACTCGTTAAGGCCGAGCATCAAAGGCCTGGTGGGTTATTGCAACCTTTAGAAATTCCAATTTGGAAGTGGGACCAAATTTCCATGGATTTTATAGACGGCCTTCCCCGTTCTCGTTCGGGTCATGATAGTTTATGGGTGATCGTTGATAGGCTTACTAAATCCGCCCATTTTATTCCCGTTCGGTCCAATCAAACCGTTCCACTTTTGGCCAAACTCTTTATCAAAGAGATTGTTAAATTACATGGAGTTCCTACTTCTATTATTAGCGACCGTGATCCATTGTTTACTAGTGGATTTTGGAAGAGTCTTCAAAAAGCTTTGGGAACGAAGCTTAATTTTAGCACCGCTTATCATCCCCAGTCCGATGGACAAACTGAGCGTGTGAATCAAACTCTTGAAGATCTTCTTCGTTCTTGTGTGCTTGATTTTGGTGGAAGTTGGGAAGATCATATTTCACTTGTTGAATTTTCCTATAATAATAGTTTCCAATCTAGTATTGGTATGGCACCTTTCGAGGCACTCTATGGAAGGCCATGCCGATCTCCTTCTTGTTGGCTTGAGGCTGGTGAGAAGCTGGTTTTAGGTCCAGATTTTATTCGTGATTCCACAGAAAAGATTGAACTTATTCGACATAGGATGAAAGAAGCCAAGAGTAGACAAAAATCCTATGCCGATAACCGAAGAAGGAAGTTAGAATTTTCTATGGGAGATCTTGTGTTCATTCGTGTTTCACCTATGAAGGGTGTTGTACGTTTCAGTCGATCGGGAAAATTAGCGCCTCGATATATTGGGTCATTTCCTATCACTGAATGTATTGGTTCCATGGCTTATCGCCTTTTATTACCGGCTCAGTTTTCTGCTATGCATGACATGTTTCATGTTTCTCAATTGTGGGAATGTCTTCGAGATTCCGATTCTATTCTTGAGCCCGGTGTTGTGGAAGAGATTGAAGTTTCACCGAATTTAACTTTTGAGCAGCATCCTGTTCGAATTATTGCTTCGGAGGTCAAACGTCTTCGAAATAAAGATGTTCCGCTTGTGAAAATTTAATGGTCTTCAAATCCTAAGAATTGTTCTTGGGAATCTAGAGAGTTCATCGAGCGAACACATCCGGACTTACTTTCTCGTGCTCTTTGAGGTGAACTTCTTATTTCAAACTTCTTTTGCGTTGAATATGCTTTTATGGTTGTTACTATATATCTTCTTCTTAAATATTGCGAGGACGCAATTTCTTTAAGGAGGGGAGTCTGTAACAACCCGCATATTTGTCGATTTTTATATTTAAATATTTTATCGATGCTCGGAATTTAGTCCGAAAAGCTACTTTTTGCATACGGTCGAATTAGGACTCGGGACCACTCCCATTGAGTTTAAAATGTCGTTTGCGACCTTTTTGAGTATAAGCTTCAATAAGTTTGGAGAAAGTTGAATTTTGCTACTTTTTGCTTAGGGCTTTGGTTTGGGATGAGCCCAATAACCCCACTTATGTATTCAGTCCCAACTCCACTTCAGCTCCTCATTTTCTTCATTTCCAATTCCTAATACTCAAGCTTTAGCAACAATGGTGGGAGAGATGGGAAATTAAAACTCAAGCCCTAGTTTTCTTTTGCAAATCAAGTTCTAGCTCCAAACTAATAGAACCCATTGGTAAGCTTCTCTTCTTCTTCTCCAACTCATTCTCTTATCATTTCAGAAATTCCTAAACCTAATTTTGGGAATGTTCTTCTTTTAAAGCTTAGAATCAAGCTTATTGAGTTGGATTTGAAGAGTGGTTGATTCTCCTTTGCTTTCAAGCTTCTTCTTTATTTGTGTGATTTCAAAGGTGAGATTTTTATCTCACATCTATGCTTATATTTATCTTCGATTGTTAGGTATGAATTCCTAACACTTATTCGTGTGCATTTGCTTTTGGTTTGGAATAGTTTTGTGAATATTCCAATTTTGGTGTTTGAAAGCCAAATTCTTAAAAACCATAGCTTTGATGTTCAAATGTGTTTTTGGTGATGCAACAAGGAGCTCATAGGGCCGGGTAGTCGATTGGCATAAATCCTTAGTGCCGATGCTCGTACGGTTGCAGTTTGGTAGTGATTGGCCATTGTATTCAATGGGCTTTGAAGGGACTGGGAACAGGTTCGGCCGACCGAGCCCTGTGGCCGGTCGACCGACCTGCTACTATGGTGCATAGGCACCTTTCTGTCTCTGGTCCGGTCGACTGGCTATAGGGCTCAGCCGACCGACCTGCTTCCCGAGACTATTTTGGAACAGGGTCCGGTCGACCGAGCTCTGTAGCCGGCCGACCGACCTGTTGCATTTTTTTCCTATTTCGCCTAGTTGCTTGAATTTCCAACTTTAATCGATTCGCGTTGTTTCCTATTTGTTGTTATCATTTATTATGACTTTGATGACCCCTTTTTAGGGATTTTTGAATATCCCTTTCGATGGATTCTTTATCGGTTTCGTTGGATTTTTATTCACATCTTCGTATGTGAATTTCAGTGATTGATTGTTCCTACAATCTTCTTTGTGATTTGTCACTTTAAAAATATAAAGGTTTCTATACTAGTAATAAATATCAAAACTCTTTCTTCAAATGATTTTAACACAATTTTATAACAAAAGTCGTTCTCTCAAACTGATTTCCAATCTATTAGTATATACAAACCTTTACCTCACTCGTATGAGAAATCTAATTAAACGACTTGGTAAAACGAGTGGTATGAAACGCTCGCATTTACTTCGTTGGTTAATTCTTGGACTTGTTCGATTGAATCTCTTGTGACAATTTTCTAGTGGAAATCTACAATTTGTTCGTAAATATTTAAGTTAAGCTAGTGGTTATGGGACATGAAGCTAAGCTCATATATTTACTAGCTTACTGTAATTGACACTTCTTGATGATCATGACGATCATTTTTGTGATTTAGACTAGCAATGTGCGATGTCTCTTTGTCTACGAGGGAGACTAAACCCCGTTTGTGTGAGTTTCAACTCACATATGTGGGGTAGCTCCCCATGGTCTTCGGGCCGTTCGTGTGTCAAAAATTAATGGCTATCTACCATGAGATAGCGTCTCGTTCGTGTGATACATATGTTGGTGAGTTTTCATGCTCCCGTTCGTGTGATAAGCCTCCCCCTATTTTGTGTGATTTCTGGATTTCGTGTGTCGAATTCTGGAACTTTCTTCTTCACCTATTTTTGTGATTTCTATTGATAAGTTTTATCAATTTTTGTGCATAGGTGAATTCGTGTGTCATTGTCTGGATTTCTTGAGATGATTTCTAGAATTTGTGCTTCACCAATTTTCGTGATTTCTATCGATAAGTTTTATCTATATTTGTGCATTGGTGAATTTGTGTGTCATTAACTTCTGTGATTGACATTGATATAATCGTCAATATTTGTAGTTTGATGAACGAAATTAGGAGTATGACATTTTCTTTGATTCTTGTGTAGATTTGGTGATATTGATTAATCTCTTGTTGATTTTCAATTACTTATATATATATATATATATATATATCACAGCTTGGCATTGTGATTATTATGTGTTTATTCATATCTCTTATTCTATATCATTTCATCTGATATTTATAGTTAGACTGATCCATTTATTATTTTCTTATTAAATAATACTCGGGTCAGACCGAGATGTTACAGGTGCTTCAGCTTGACTTCTCACTTGGGATTGATTTCTCTGACTTTTGGAAAACTACTTAGATTAGTAGTTTATTTTGTTGTATACACTTGAGATATAGACTCATAGTTGTATTCTTTTTTATAGCACATGTTGCTATTCTTTCGTATTATTGTGGATCTTTTTGACCACTACTCTGATATACACTTCCATGTGTTTATTATATATTCATATCTTCTTCCGCCTTTGTGATACGAATTATCTGTGACTGATTTATGTTATGTTTATTTCTGCATTTGTTTCCGAATATATTATAGCCACTGTGTAGTAGCTTTGAGTTTGTGTCGGTATGTCGGATTTTCTCTTGATAAAGTATTGCATGTTATACTATCTGACATATTGATGCTCGCACAAAGCAATTACACGGATGGTCGCTCCTCGACAGCCTTATTCTCCATGCTAGTTGACAGCATTCACCGTAGTGTTCTTGGCTAGCGTGGGTATAGAGGTGGGGCGTTACACACATTCTCTTTTTCAAGAGAAAGGCATCTAAACCAATACGATTAGCATTGGTACAAAAGATAAAGTCTGGGTTCCCCTTCAGGAAACACAAGAATAAGAGTATCGAAAAAGAATTCTTTCAAATAATCTTCTTTCCCGAAAAGTTAAAACTTCCAAAAATTATAATTCACTTTATATAATCTCTTTGTAGAAAAATTTATATTTTTACAAGTCAATATATCATGTCTGACTGTCTCATCAAAGCGTTTAGGAAATTCCTATCAATAACGTTGATCAAGCGCATCGACCAGAATTCTTAAAACACTAAATGGGCAATACAATCACAAAATCATCTTTTATATGACAAAAATGTCTCTTAAAAAGTTTTAAGAATAATCTTTGCTCGTTAAGAACAAAATCTAACTATACTTATAAATAAATCTTACGAAAAAGATTTGTAAAATTTTTAAATTGCTATTTAATCCAAAATTAATAAATACAAGAATGGTCTCATCGAAATATTCATAGAATATTCGATTTATAAAATGGATGAAATAAGCTGGATAAACCGAATGACATAATAAGTCATTCATAAGAATCATAACGAGTGTGGAATGCGGTAAGTGGAATGCTAACTTCCGCAACCCGTAGCTAATAAAAACCGATGGCAAGGTCGAGCTGAAAAGACCTTAACACCACTCAAAAGATTGCTTAGGCGATAATCCTAAGACAAACTCAAAAATATCGGAGAATTCACAACTACCCCAATGGAGAAATAACACTTTACTCAACATGTGAGCTTAAAGAATAAAGTGATGCCATCAAATTGGAATCGAAATCTCGAAGAAAAAATAGAAATCTGCTTAACAGATAGAAAATGTCGAAGATGAATAGTCCACTCGAAAATATAGGATATGGCTTCACAATGATTAAGCCAATCCTTTCCAAAAATCAATTCCGAAGCCTAAGTAAAAATGGCTCGGAAAGAAAAATCACGTAAAATAATTTCGACATCAATAAAAATAAAATTGAGTGTTGCGGATCTACCATCTGAATTTGCAATCCTCAAAGAAGTCAACAAGCTCGAAAATGTTTAAAGAAAAAGAATCGACAAGTTCTTTTGATATAAAATAATGAGATGAACTCATATCAACAAGAACTTGAAAAAGAAGATCACGAAATAAACCAATAGCATCAAGGATTGAATGTAAAATACCTTGACCAAGAGAAGAGTTGCTAGGGGCTTGTAGTGCATTGAGCTTTCCCTCCTTCTTACTTTGAAGTATGGGAAATGCAGTTATATGGTGACCTGAATTTTTGCAATAGAAACAAAAGAGGGGTTTCGGACACTCCCTTGCATAGTGGTCCGTGGAACCACAATTGTAACATTGTCCATGACTAGAGGTAGGGGCTTTTGCTGTCGAGGTTTCTTGCCTCCCTTTCTTGTTGGGAATGGGGCATTTGGATTTAATAGGCCTCTTCATGTTGTCGTTGAATTTTTGTTTGGCAACCACAACTTCAGCATTACTCTCTCTATCGGCCTCTTCAAGACGAAGAACGATATCAATAAGCTGATCAAATGAAACCTCAAGTTTCAGGAGTAATGGCTTCTTAAGATTCTTATTCAAGCCATAAACAAATCTCTGATTTTTCTTCAATGGGGTATTAATGTATTCAACCCCGTATTTGGAAAGAGATTCGAAAGATGCGACATAGTCTGTCACAGAAGATTCACCTTGAACAAGGTCAATAAAACGCCGTGCTAAAGTTACTTTTTCAGCCTCCAGCACAAACTTTAGTTCGAAGCGTCCCCGGAATTGCTCCCAAGTAAGATCCGCTTCGATAATCTCCGAAGTCAAGAGCTCATACCAATCTAACGCTTTTTCTTGGAGCATGCTTGAAGCCACTTGGACTCGATGAAGGTCAATAAGATTCATGCGAGTAAATATGCGATCGCATGATTTGAGCCAAGCTTGAATTTCTGTAACACCCTCGGATCCCCTGAATGGCCTTCCATCCAAATCGGTATAGTCTCTGCACAAGCGTGCAAAACCAGATCTAGGATGAGTAGGCTCTGGAATGGGTCCGGCTGCTTAAGCGTTCTTTACTAGATCAAGAAGCTGCTGGGCAGACATAAATACTCCATCCCGGGGAGTAACACTAAATTGTCCGGCACTGGGATGATTTGATCTAACCATTTCTCTTCTTTAAGAAAGAAAGAAGAAGAAAAGTCGTTATTCTCAAAAATAAAGATCAAGCAATCTTGATAGATAAAACAAGGAATCATAAAAGAAAATAGGATAGAATGGTATGAAGACACGAGTAAAATCCTATAGCACGACTCCTAAAATGGACTTCGGACGATGATCCTTGTTATAATATTTCATACTGTTCCAAAGTTTGGTTCTGATACCAAGCTGTGATGCCCCACCTCTATACCCATGCTAGCCAAGGACACTACGGAGTAATGCCATCAACTAGCACGAAGAATAAGGCTATTGAGGATCGACCATCCGTGTAATTGCTTTGTGCGAGCACCGATATGTTAGATAGAATAACATGCATCTGATTTCAAGAGGAAATCTAACATACCGATACAAACTCAAAACTACTACACAGTGCCTATAATATCTTCGGAAAAAAATATAGAAATAAACATAACACAAACTAGTCACAAATATCCATATCACAAAGGCGGAAATAGATATGAATATATATCACTTTAAAGTGTACATCAGAGTAGTGGTCAAACAAGATCCACAATATCACAAGAGAATAGAAACAAGTGTTAGACAAAAATATGTATACATCAAAGAGTCTATATCTCAAATGTATACAACAAAAACTACTAATCTAAGTAGTTAGCCAAAAGTCAGATGATGGTTCCAGATAGGAAGACAAGAGGAAGCACCTGTAATATCTCAATCTGACCCGAGTATTATTTAACAAGAAAATAATAAACGGATCTGTCTAGCTATAATTATCAGATAAAATGAGATATATGAAGAGATATAATTGAAACGTATGATAACCAAAAAATGTCATACGACCACAAGTATACATTAGAAAATCAACAAAGGAAAATAATACAAATATCTCAAGAATCTCATAGCATAAAAAGAATGTCATATTCTTTATTTAATTCACCAAGCCATGATAAATGACATGCATATCAATGCCAACTGAAAAAGGTGGTGAAACATAAATTCCAAAAATCAATAATTAGAAATCCAGAAATCACAAAAATAAGAGGATGGCCAATCCCAAGCGGAACGCGATTCCATAAACCGAACATCGACGCACCTAAATAGAGACGCCCTATGCATAGCCAAACATCGACGCACCTAAAAAGGTACGACCCATGCAAAGACAAACATCGACGCACCTAAATAGATACGCCACATGTATTGTCTAGCATCGATGCACCTAGAAAGATACACCCCATGCAAAGTCGAACGAAGCAACTAAAAAGATACGTCCCATGCATAGACGAACATCGACGCACCTAAAAAGATACGCCCCATGCCCCGACTTATTGAGCCGATTACTCCACGAAGTAAACAAACATCGACGCACCTAGAAAGGTATGACCCATGTGTAAATAAACATCGACGCACCTAAATAGGTACGACCCATGCGAGAAATGAGATGAAGCTCAATAAAATGAAGTACAGTCCTCCACGTGGACAAAAAGACATCGCATATTGCTAGTCTAAACCATAAAATGATCATCATCGATCATCAAGAAGTGTCAATTTCAATAAGCTTGTAAATATGTGAGTTTAGCTTCATGTCCCATAACCACTAGCTTAACTTAAATATTTGCGAACAAATTGTAGATCTCCACTAGAAAATTGTCACAAGAGATTCAATCGAACAAGTCCAAAAATTAACCGACGAAGTAAACGCAAGCGTTTCATACCACTTGCTTTACTAAGCCGTTTAAATAGATTTCTCGTACGAGTGAGGTAAAGGTTTGTATATACTAATAGATTGGAAGTCGGTTTGAGAAAACGAGCTTTAGAATAGTGTTGAAATCATTTAAAGAAAGTGTTTTGATATTTGATACTAGTATAGAAAACCTTTATATTTTAAAGTGAAAAATCATAGAAGTGATTGTAGAAACAATCAATCATAAAAATTCACATTCGAAGACGTGAATAAAATCCAAAGAAATCGGTCAAATCCATCAAAATGGATATTTCCAATAATTCCTGAAGAAAATGTCATCAAAGTCGATAATAAATGATAACAATAAAAGGGAGACAACACGAATCGATTAAAGTTGGAAATTCAAACAAAATAGGCAATATAGACATAATTGGAAAATAGGAGCCGGTCGGTCAACCGGACTTTCTGGGTCGGTTGACCGAAAAACAGCCCATAAATGTCTCGGGCTAAAGGCCGGCCGGCCCAGGGGTTCGGTCGGCCGAACCTGATGTTCTGCAATTTGAAACCCATTTCAAATGAGCTGCAAACTCATTCAATTTGCAAACGGACAAGCACGGACGCTAGGGGTTTACGCTTATCGGCTACCCGGTCCTTTAAGCTCATCGATTCATTACCAAAAACATGATCAAAACATCAAAGTTAGGATTTTTAACGATTTGAACCCAAAACACTAAAAATTGAGGTATTCACCAATTCAATCCAAACCAAAAGCAAATGTACATGAATAAGTGTTAGGAATTCATACCCAACAATCAAAGATGATTATAAGCATAGATGTGAGATAAAAATCTCACCTTTGAACCCAAAAACAATGAATGAGAAGCTTGAAGACAAAGAAGGATCAACCACACCTCAATCTCTACACAAGAAGCTTGAATTTAAGCTTAAAAGTGAAACATTTCCCAAATAAAGTTTAGGAATTTTCTGAAATCAAAGAGAGAATGAGATGGAGAAGAAGGAGATGATACTTACCAAAGCTTCTTCTATTAGTTTGGAGCTAGAACTTGATTTGCAAAGGAAAACTAGGGCTTAGAATTTTAATTTTCCATTCCTCTCACCATTGTTTCAAAAGCTTGAGTAGTTAGGAAATTATGAAGGAATGAAGAGAAGAGGGGTTTCGGACTGAGCTAATAAGTGGGGTAAATGGGCTCAATCCAAACCAAAGCCATAAGTGAAAAAGTGATAAAATTTCACTATCTCCAAACATATCGAAGTTTATACTCAAAAAGGTCGCAAATGTCATTTTGAACTCAATGGGGGTGGTCTCGAGTCACAATTCGACTGTTTGCTAAAAGTAGGTTTTCGGACTAAAATCCGACTAACGATGAAATATTTAAATAAAATATTTAAATACATAATCGATAAATACGTGGGTTGTTACAAATATGCTTAATACGAGGAAAATTCTTTGATATTATTACTAGTGCATAGTGTAGAAAAACCATTTTGAAATTATAATATGAATCCTAGCCAGCATAGGTGCCATGATATTATGCCGACTACAGCTGCCATGTTAAATGGCAGGTTCTACAACTAAAATCGTGCAAGGCACGTATTGGATGAATGGATTTCCAACAAATGGTCAGGCTAAGGAACTTCCTACTGCCACATGGGATCGCCTCTGGTGGGACGTTCCGAGAACCTAACCGGATCTCTGCCAACACAAGGCCGGGTTACCTCTGTAACTAGGTAACAACTACTCGAGCATGCCCTCCACCGGTCCTTTGGGACCTTATTCGAGGCACCTTAAAACCACAAAGCAATCGCAAAGTAATAGATCTGCAGTATCCACATGAGTAAGTATCTGGGCTCCATACCATGATACCACTCTTTTCCAGAAGGGAATGACACACCCTAAAGGGCGCGACCCTCATAACCTTGCCGCATCTTTCCTGTTTCGACCATTTCCAGGGTGTGAGGTCCTGATGCAGTCTTGTCCACAAAGCTACGCTTTATAAAAAGCCATGATTTGATCACAAATGATCATCAACACACAACAGCACTTAGCATGTCACACTACCAAATTGGGAATATATCACTGATAAATATCAACTACATAACCTCTGAGCTCGTACGTCTCAGAGAAGGGTGTTAAGCTAAGATAATAAATTCTCCGCCACCAAGCAGAAATGTATTTGATAGAGATCAGTTTAATATCTCAAAGTGTAATGTCGGACATACAACCATACAAGTCTGTTCCGGGTTCGAACAGAACCGAAGGCACTTTCGAAGAAGCCCTTGCAATCCGGGTATCCACAATCCCGATCGAACTTCCCATCACTTAGGGAATCTCTATATCATAGCTACTCGGTGTAAAGACAATCGATAGGTTATCCTAATGTTCTCGAAGACACCTGGTCTTCAACACCGGTCTTCAAGTGCAAACCATAACGTCGTATCACTATTCGAAATGGGCTATATGACACAAGGTCCTCTCCCGGCTAAACTGAATAGTGAGCGCAATATTTAAAAAAATATGGATATGGGATTTCAGTTAAGTCACAACTTGAAATCCAAAGTTTTTCTTTTAAATGGTTAAACAAATTACCATTTTAAATCTTTAAATAAAATGATTCATTGCATAAAGTTCACCTAGTTTCACAAAGATCATCCAAAGATTTCAAAAAAAATTCCATTTCAATTGGATTTATTCCTTAAATCTTTAAACTAAAGATTTAATTTATAGCTTTCAAAACACGTTTCCAAAGATTTATCTATAACTTGGGAAACTATTTCCCTTCTAGAGTTGATATCCTTTTAACACAAATTGGAAATTCATTTCTTATGTTAAAGCTCTTATTATTTGAAAACATATAGTTTCCGTTTCAGAAAAATTCAATTATATTTATACAAGTTAAAATCTTTGGGTTTAGAATTTAAATTCCCAATCAACGCTTTTAAAATGGTTTAAAACCCCATTTATAAGTTGAATAACCCTTTTGAACCATAGTTCCAAATCATAGAATTCAATTTCAAATATTGAATTCAAAACTCAATCAAGTAATTCAAAATAACTTTATTTTTGAAATTCATTTTCAAAAGCTTCAATTCTAATTCCAAAACCATTTTGGATTCAAAAATTCAATTTTTTAAAACAATTTCAAAAATCTGTGACTTAACCCATTTCTACGTGCAATCCATATTTGTGTGTGTATAAGTGTGGTCCCAGGGGTTCAACACAATAGTGCACAACATCAATCATCACAGATTCAATCATATCGATAAGCGGTACAACCCTTAACGCTTATCTTTATTCACAGATTCATAGATAAATAAATTTATCAATCATAAAGATTTACCATTACGATTAGATGTGGGTTTCGGATAACCAACTGGAATCCGACTCCCTGTCGCATCGGATTTCAAATGTCATTCTACGGGTCAAGGGGTTTTTATATTCATACGACAGTATATACATCACAGATATAGCAACTCGGTACAAAGCATCACATAGCATCACATCACATATCAAATATATCAATCCATCACACAGCATTTAATCACAATCAAACAACTTTGATTAAGGTGAATAAATCATATGGTTTTAAATTTATTACTCACATAATTACTTTCATTAGTAATCTTTAATCAATGATTAATTATCATGAACTTCAATTGATTAAGTTTTAATCACCTTCTTTAATTAATCATTTCTTGAATTAATTCTCTTAACTAATTAACCCTTAATTGTAATTAATTGAATCTTAATTACTGTTACTAAATAATTATTCCTTAATTAATCACTTTAATAAATAAACCCTTAATTATTAATTAAATCTTAATTATAATTAATTATCCTTAATTGATTAATTTATAGATTTATCATTCCTTGATTGATTATAATAATTAATTACTCCTTAATTAATAACGATTTCTTAATCACTTTTAGTTAATTAACCTTTACTTAATTATTCTTAATTTGATTACCTTAATTAATTAACCACATTAATTAATTATCCTTTAAAGTAATTAACTCTTAATATTGATTAATCAATCTTTAATCTTTAATTATCTTCCCTTAATTACTTTCACTAAGTAATCACTATTTTTATATAAATCATTCATTAATTACTTGATTAATTACTTTAATATTTTAATTAATTACTTTAATTAGTAAATCCTCAATTATTAATTTAGTTCTTTAATCGATCAATCATCCTTAATTAATTACCTTCATTAATAAATCACACATAATTTATTATCCTTTAAATAATTAAGTAAATAAACTTTTAATTAATTATCTTAAGAAATTTATTAATACCTTTTGCTTTTATTTTTAAGTTTACAAACTTATTTTGATACTTTGGTTTCCAAAACCAGGTCTTGTCCTTTATTTAGTTTTTTAAACTTTGGTATGACATTTATAACTTAAACCTGGCACAGATTTTTATTTTCAAAAATTTTAAAGACCTGTAAACATGTTTCACTTCAACAAGCCCGAGCCACTTCGGGTCTTACCCGAGAAAATTCCCCTTTACTTCAAGTTTTCTGAAAAATCCAACCGAGTGCAAAAAATTCCCCAAGTGTTTACCCAGTACCCATGCAATTTCAATCGAGCCATTCATCATCCTCCTCGTATCGTGCTTCGAGAAAACTCATCAGCGCCTTCGAGTAGAACCCGAGGACAAATTTCTTCCCAAAAAACAGATCATCTCTGATACACGGTGACACGCGTGTACGTGCACATGCCATCGCCGCGCCTCCGACCAACGTCCTCGTCACTATCAGGCCATCGATGACCTGCCCAAGCCACTTAACTATTCAGATTCATCGTATTGCCTGAAACTCAAAATCGAGCACTTCGATTCTTCCTGAAACCCAAAACCCAATTCGCAAATCCACCTCGTACCACCATGCCAGGCCACCAGCGACCATGCTACTTTGACCAAAGCTTCCCCCATGACCCCTGCAACTTCTCCCGCCGGCGCGACCGCATGAATCACCTCGACGGCGACGCGGCTCCACCGAGAATCACATCAACAAATAAGCACTATTGAACCCTAGATCGACCAATTCCTAACGCCACAGTGATTTATAAATTGAGTTCATATTTTTCCCAAACCCATCGATGCCTCAGCTGGCTTCATCGAGAACCACGACCCATAATTCGACGAGGAACGACGAAGTTTGACGATAATATATTTTCAATTCAACTCTAATTTTCCCAACATTCACTTGCTTAAAAATCATGAAAATAGCTTTGAAAATCTCCATTCCTAACCATGAATCTATTCCAATAATCAAAACGTGGAATTATTATGATCAATTTTCTGACCTATTTTGATTTTAACTGTAAATTTTTTTTATCTTGAAATAATTATCTCATATAAACACCTGTAACTATTTTTAAAAATCATATTATCCATATACATACATGTCTCATTTAAAGTTCCTAACCTAAAAAGATTCAAGGAAAGGGATTTTTGAATTTTTGCCTATACAGGTTGAAAAGCATATGAACAGAGGCAGGGTTTATTATTATTTTTTGTCTGCCTGTACACTATTATTCACACAACCTTCCATATACATATGTATATATATAAAAACATGCAAATGCAATCATTCAAGCATCACTTATATCATACTTCAAAGACAAAAACATAGCAGGGTTAAGGGGTTTGCTCACCTTTTTTTCCAGAAACAGAAATGTTTTTCCTGACAGTTTCAAAGATAGATGAAGGCCTGAATCTTTTTTTTTCTTCTTCTTTAGATCGTAGAGTTTAGATCTATAAATTATAAATACAGATCTTTATTATTCCTTTTTGTACTTAATCCATTAAATACAAACAATTTTAATTACTTACAGGTTAATGACAGAAAAGTTTTCTTTTCCTCTACAACTTGAAAACAGAATTAGTTTAAGTCTTGAACTTGATTTTCCTGCAAGTAATTGATTGAACATTATTGTTTAAATCTTGTTTTAGTTACTGATTACTGACATAAAATTCAAATCTTTTAAAAGAATTTTACTTAACTTAATCCATTCCAGAGATTCTTGCATTGCTCTGGCCAAAAGAACTATAGCTGTATATTTTCATAAATCTGCAATTCCAGGTTGAAGTTGCTTCTTGGTTTTGAATCTAAACTTGCATTTGCTTCTAGATTTGATTCTAACCCATGCTAGGTTAGTATTGCAGCTGAATAAAACTTCAAATTGCAGTTTGAATTTTGTTGAAGCTTTTGAAAACTGCTCTTGCCTTTTTTTCTCTGGTTTTCAGGTTTTATCATTTCTTTCTTTCTATCTTTATTTGCTTTCTTGGGTGTTTAAGTTTTATAAAGCTAAATCTTTGATACTGTTTGTTTTCAGATTTCTGAAAAGCTATTATAATTGCATGTAGGGAAATGGGAAGGTCTTTGTAATTTTTTAATCTTATTATTTAATTCAATTTGATTGTATTGAAGGCCATTTGTAAAGAGGTATCATAACTCTAGATTTTGTTAACTCTTTTACTCTATCCCCCATGTGATGTTTACTTCCTTATGTATATGTTTACATTTAAATTTTTAAAGACAAAAGAATGTTTATTTTTATTTTTTATATCACATTTATTTTATAAATGAATTTAACTTTTATTCATTAGCATATACATATATATAATGTAAAAAAAAAAGGATTGCTTTAACCAATATTTTACTACATACATTATTCCTTAACATTTTTTTAAATGCCACTAATTTTTTTAAACATTTTTTTTAAAATTAAAATTTTCAAATTCGAATTCAATTGAATAAAAATTCATTTATGACTATTACTTAAATTTATACCAATTTAAAGAAAGAAATGATTTTAGAAACTAATTTTATTAATAAGTGATTTTTTTTCTTTTTCAAAAGAAATTATGTATTACATATATATAAATATTGAATTCAAATGATTTTTTTCTCTTCCAAATATTTATCATTTCAAGAATTTTAAACTCAAAAGAAATTGGAGTTTTATTCATATATAGTTATTACTTATTTTATTTGTTTGAGATTTCCTTTCAATCCACTTTCAAATTAAATTTTAAAATTTTAAAATATATTATTATTTTATATTGACAAATTTTAGGATGTTACTCTTTCATTTATTAGATTTTAAATACACAATTTCAAATCCACGGTTAAATTTTAAAAATAAATGTCTAAATAAATAAATATCCTATTAAATTTGAAAAATTCAAATTAATCTACAATTTTATTCCAAAATTCATTTTAATTATCAATTTAAATTTAATTAAAAATCGGGATCGTTACATTAACGGATGGATCTTTGATTTGGAAATCAAACTATTTATGGCTTTTTGGTTTTTGTTGAAGCTCTTTATCAAATGATCAAATTATTCCGAATTACCATTTTTTATGTTCATTTTTTGTAATGTATTTGAGTAATAGTTTCATATGGTACTAAAGCCTAAACTACATCTTTATATAAAGGAAAACTATAAGTGCACATTACATTAAACAAACTGTTCAGCATATAGAAAATATCTCTTCATATTAGAAATTATTGTATAAGTTAGTAATATTATCATGAAATAACATTTGTCAGGCAAATCACAGATATTCTAATACTTACTCTTTAGTTTATATATCCTTACTTTAAGAGATGCTTATTTTTATAGTGTAAATCCTAATCATTTTCTTTATACTAAAAGATTTCCAAAAAGAGAGAAAAGTCAAATCATTTTCGATCGTGAAAGGGGTGAATTAAAAAGGAGAAACGATAGAAGTTCTTTTGTGACTATTGTGCATGTGATGCAACTCCACTTTTATAATGAAACGTATTCATGTAAATCTGAAAGAAAATAGATGACAAAGTTTGATTGTTTCAAATTGGGCTAATACAACAATGTTTGATAAATTTTGATTTCATAAGTGTTTCTTATTCTTGGAATTATTATTTTTACACAATTGATCCGAAGATTACTGTTGTTTGAACATGCTAAACAAAATATAGAACCTTATGTTTAAGTTATTGTGCAAAACTTCTAAATTTTTCGAGACAAAACTGGCCCAAAATCAAGATTTAAGACCTTGAAAAGACCCAACTATCGATAACTAGTATACCGATCATGAGTTAAGCTTTCAATTCAGCTGGTAAGTGTTGCTTTCTTTATTTAACTTCTTTCGTTCTTTAATTTAGCAGGCTTTTGGTCTTTAAATTATCTTTTCATTGGCACATTTTCTTAATCTTCTTGGTGTTAATGATAACATGGAAAATCATGTCGATGTCGTTTATTGGATTAATAAAGATATCAACAGCACCAAGAGACTTCTAACAGATGAAAATCTTTTAATGTATTGGTTGTTCAAAGAATTACATTTTTCAAAGGGAGTTGTTACTCACAAGTCAGACGTTATAAACCTTCTAAGAGGAGAGAAAGATCGCAAACACAATCGACTATGAGTCCACATATAATTCGCCTAATGCAGAGGCTCAAGCCCTGGCCCTTGTAAAGGCAAACAAGCTAGCGAGCGCCTTTTTTCTACTCCATATATTAGAGGTATCCTCTCCTTCACTACAACAAAACAGCCATATTACAACGGGCAATGCCCATTGTAATATGGATTTCGCGATGGGCATGAGCCCGTTGTATTAGGCCTTGTTGTAATAGGTTGACCATATTTTACAACGGGCAATGCCCGTTGTAATACATCCCTTTGCAACGGGCAATGCCCGTTGTAATATACCTTTTTACAATGGGCAATGCCCGTTGTAATACATTATAAATTTTTAACAGTAAGCATATAATAAAAAGAGCAATAACACATACATTATAAATTTTTAACAGTAAGCATATAATAAAAAGAGCAATAACACATACATTATAAATTTTTAACAGTAAGCATATAATAAAAAGAGCAATAACACATTATTCTACCATATACAATCTGAATTAGAAGAGTAATTTATATAATTTAAGAAGGCAATGCTGACACATCACACAACACTAAACAATTTGTAGCATAAAAGTAGTCACACCATAAACCATTGTTTAAGAATGTCTGCTACAATAAAATTTTGAAAGTACTATAAAACATTTAACAAATTACAAACTGGAACTTCATGAAGGCACCAACAACAACAAAGTCAATGAATATATCACCATTTTGGGATAAAAGCATAATAGATTAATAAATGTCGATAATCACATCAGGAGCAGCATCCACTAGATTGAGATGTTGCACCAGCTTGACCAGTCGATCTGCCTTGCATCCCACCATATCCGACTTTTATTCCATATGACTGTAAATTATACAAACATCCATACTCAATTAAAATCCTTGGAAAAACTTCGACCAATTAACCATTAGATGTGCATGTTCAGAAACTGTTTTAAAGTTAGTTTATCTACTTGTGCTCCTAAGTTACTTCTTCAAACAACCATAAAGAAGATTATTTACCTCAGATACCACAAACATGTATACATATGATTAAGTAAACTTTTTGTTTGGAAAGATTTCAAGTTAATGTTTCCAGTATTGCAGCAAGTAATGACAAACCTCATTTGAAACATCAAAAACTCCATTATGAATCTTCTTGTAAATTGTTGATGCTGTGCTAATGAACGCCTGAAACATCCAATAAACGTACGAATATAGTGAATTCAAAGTTAACCAATTTAACTTACATGTTCAACCAAGATATAAACAGTGTGACAAGTGTTACCATCATGATCCACCAAGTCTGAGCCTGCATCATCGAAGCATTCGAAAACAAAGGTCTTCAGGGCGGGAGCGGGCACGCACCATTTATGTGACGACCCGGAATTTTCGAGCATTTAAAATCAGAATATTTAATTGATTTTAAATATTCAATAGGGTAATTTTAACTTAAATTATGTATATCACAATTTATTTGATAATTAAATTATTGAATTAAATAATTTGAAGTTGGATAAAATATTGAATCTGGAATTCAAAGCCTATTAAAAATAATTTGAAAGTTTGTAGAATTTATACTGATAATACTGAAGGTAATAGAAATTGTAAAATTAAAATTAACAGTGGTTTGTTCTGTTTTAAAATTTATACTGTTTAAACTGAATTTAAAAATAGCATTCCGAGGCGCAGTCTCGGAATTCGACGAAACCTGTTCCATTGGGTCCGTAATATTGAATTATTATCGGATTTCAAATTCCGTATTGATCGGAGTTAGTGTGTGTGTACGATATATAAACACGCTGAAAATTTAATTGATAATGATCGATTCGAATTTGAAGTAAAAATAAGTGAGCACTGTAGAAAGGCGTCTTCAACACGCTTCCTTTGCCTTCTCGAACACACCATCCCTTATCCTGCTTCTTTTTGAACACGAGACCATTATCCTTTCAGTTCATAGATGCTCGAAAAAAAGAAGAAGGATTAAAATGGCCGACACTTTGAGTAAAGGAAACTGAGATGGCTTCTTTTGGTTCAAATCATACCCACTCCCACTCCTTCTCATATCTGCTGAAATCTATCGCATCTCCCTTCTTCTTAAATCAACCGCATCGTCCAATTTTTTTTTGTTTTTCCAATTCTAAAATCGAAGCTTGCCCTCTTCAATACGATTCAGAAAATCAATTCGAGAATTGAGGCTTTCGCGTGTCTTCAAACAGCGAGCGACGTCGCGATTTTTGGGAAGCGTGTTTAGGGCAAGGCAATTCATTGAGGCCGTGTTCGATTCAAATCATGGAAAGGGGTTTAGGGTAGTGCTTCAGCATCGATGATGAGGCAAGCGAGCGCTTAGAGGAGTCACGATGGCCTTCGCAACTCGAGGCGCAGAAGTTTGAGCTAGGGTTTGAGGGGAGGCGTGTCACCGAAGTTGATCTCTCCGGGGTGTAGTTCAGGTGAGGCGTTTCTTTTTGATTTAGTCTGCGTTCTGGTAGGATTTTAAAATTGGCAGTAAAATACAAAACAATTTGTTTTAATTGTTAATCAGTTTTATATATAACAGCCAGTTATCTTAGCTTTTCTATTTGGAACTAAACGGGTTTGATATATATATGGACTAAAGAGAAAAATTATATATATATACTTTAACTTACTAATAAATTTCAATTTATATATTATGATGTATATTATGATGGTTTAACCTGTTTTATTAATTCATTGAGTTATTTTAACTTAAACATAAAATAGTTACGAAGAAAAATTAGCTTAAGTAAAGGTATATAAGAGTTTTAAATGTCGAGGAATTTTGTAAAAGCTGGACCTTTGAATCTATAAATTTTAATAAAAATAGTGTATTGTGGAGAAATAAATTTATTTATTTGTTAGGTTGCTAGAATAATCTGTAAAAAGGAAATTAGTTTAAATTTTTAATTATTTGTTTGAAATAAAATTTATTAGTTGAAAATAAAATTTAATAGCTTGAATTAAATTTCTTAAAAACGGAAAACTAATTGATCGATTAGTCCAAATATTAATAAAGCCCTAATATGTTTATTCAAGGTCAAAAAAATTGAGAAACCAAGGCAATATTGGATGGGTTGCAAATAAAAGGAAAGGTGAGTTAATCTCACTCAGTTTAAATTTAAATTTAAATGATAAAATTTAAATAATTGTTTGGATGGTTGAACTGATCGATGTGATATAGTATGATATTTTGTAATTGGTGTACTATATTGTGCTAACGTCTATGGATGCAAGGAAAGCGGGTTGGAGGGATCCAACTGGATCCCTCGACACTTATTTAAATTATTTAATATTCTCTGCTGTGAATATTGATATTCTATGATGAGTTATATTGGAATATTGAATGTTAGGATTGATTGGATATATTGGGGTATAATGAATTACCAAAATTATATAGATTAGATTTTGGAAAGAAAATAAAAGAAATGAATTTGTAAGTAAAATAATTATAGGAAATTTGAATAAATTAAGAATGAGTTGAAAAGAAATAGAAGTAATATGAAAATAATAATAAATAACTTCGAGTATGAAAAGAAAAGAGTTGAATAAACAGTAATTGATGAAATGTAAAATTATGTGGTATTAATTTAAAGGAATAAATAATTATTTTAAACTTAAGTTTTAAATTTATGTAAAAGGATAAGGAAGTAATCGAGAAATCTAAAAATTGGAATTTTTAGTTAAAGTATTTTAAATCATAATTAAGAAATGAAATCTGAAATTAATAGATTTTGAATAAAAAGGGAGTAAATGGGAAATCAATCTGGAAATTGATTCAAGAGTTTGAAATTGAAAATTTTAAGGAAGAATGTGAAGAGAGGTATATTTCACTGGATAGCCAAGTACGTTCAAAGTAAACTTTAGATATAAGTTAAAGGTTTTAATGTTGTTTTAAAAAGCATGTTTTAGAAAATTTATTATCTTAAATTTTTAAGTAAATATTTTTCAGATCTATTACCGTAATAAATATTTATAAATAGTGACTTATTATTTGTTTGAAAGGTGAAAGCCTAGTTTTATATTTTATAAAGTAACTTTATTTCCAATGTTTATATAGTATGTATTTTTAGTAAATCATTGAAGTAGTCTTAATTTAAATATTTTAAAGTAAATCAAAAAGTAAATGTTTTGGTTAATCAATTACCGTAATAATTATTTAAAGGATGATTTGGTATTTGGTGTAAAGAAGAAAATCTAGTTATATTTATAAAGTAAACTTATTTTAGTTATTTCTAGAGTATTATTTAAATTAAGTACTAAAGTAATTTTTCTATATCAAATGTTAAATATGTTTTACAAAAAGGTGTTTTTAGATTATTTTAAAAATCTTAAGTTTTGTGCTTGGTGATTCTAGTGAAAATAGAAATACATGGAATTTATTCTGAGAAAGGCAGATAATTTTGAAAACTGTTTTTCAGAGGAGTTTGGAAAGTGAAAATATATCTTGTAAAGATATTTTGAGATAAATAAATAATTTGGAAAATTATTTATTGTGTGATGGATGTTGTAAACATGAATTGATAGTTAAATCACCGACTATCAATATTGGCCAATGCGTTGATCGTTTCGAAGAGACCGGGATCAAGATTTATATCTCGAAACCACTTCGATCCGGTTTGTACGTTTTCATGAAAAACGATTTTTGGATTCAAAGATGGAGCAGTGAAGTGCAAGGGCTAGTCGCTACTAATCCTGAGGATATTTCCAAAATGGATGTAGTAGGAATAGTGCCTTTGGTTCCGTTCGAATCCGGGACGGACTTGTATGGATGAATGCTTGCAAAACATCGTCAGGTGGACGATGGGCATTCTAAGGGTTATATTCTTAAAAAGGTAATGCTTAGCCTCAAGCCTCATCAAATGGGAATGACTGAAAATCGGGTGTTATGCAGCAAGGCTAGGTGGGTAACACCCAAGCAGGGTGAGGTTATCTCTGTCTAGATGTCCCTTTTTATTTCGGCTTAGTGGGCGGTTGCTGATCCCAACCGCGGGGTGATCTCACTCGGGATTATCCAGTAAGGGGTAGTCCCGGCCTTGTGTTGCAGGGGAGCGGGCGTACTCCTCGGTACGGTGATCTAGGTCCCGTACTGTGACAGGTGGTACCCCAGTGCCTATTCATTAGTTGGAAATCCATTCTCCCTACGAGCCTTGTACGAGTTTTGTTTGTGTTACCCACTCTGTGGCTAGTAGCTAGAATTTAATAATGTAATAATTTCGGCTATTTTATAAGTATTTGTATATAGACCCTATTATAATATCAGAGGATTTCTATAAAAATTGTTTTAGCTATCGTAAGGTGAAAACCCGACATGTTTATTTGTGGCGTGGTCTTGCGAGATGCTTTACGTTTCAAAGGATTTTTGAAACGTTAATAATCAATTGTGTGTGATTTTCTCATGCTGGTATTCCAGACTGACTCGGGTGTTATTTAACTATAATGCTCGGGTCAAACCGAGTATTATAGGATACAGGATTTGATGCTGTGGAGCTCAAGAGATGAGCAGGGTGACGATACGTACATTCGTACTTGTTTGATATTTATATATTCCGTTGTTTGAGTTGTTTTGTATCTTGAGTTGTTGTGTATCCATTTGTAGGTTGTTGTTGTTGAACTGTGATTGATGTACTCTGATGATGTAATATATAAACAGAGATATTTGATTTTGGGTAAAGATCATTTAATATCTATTATATTTTATTTCGCTGCGATGGTTAGATTCTGATGTTGTTTTCTATTTTCTTCTTCTACCTCTTCTTCTTTAAACCAAATGGTTCGTATTTCTGTACAACTTGAGTTGATTGTTGTATAATAGTGTTAACTCAAGGGGCATGGATTTGCGGGTCGTTGCACTTGGTATCAGAGCTTAGGTTGGTGATAACCTTGGCTCTGGTGGGAGTTACTCATTTAAAACAGAGTCCGTAGTACTCTATAATGAGTTTGAGCGTATTAATAAATATGAGTGCGTATTTGTTAGTGAATATAAATTGTTTTAATATTGTGTTGATTGATTTATTGAGTGGCATATGAACCTTCGTCGACACATTCTGCACAACTGTATTGAAGGGGTTTCAAAACACTTGAATAGAACAATTGACACGGTATTGTTTTAAATGTGGGTGAGTGAAATAATTTTACCCAAAAATATATTTTGATATGAAGAAAGTTTTTGTAAACTATTTAGCTAATATATGGCTGTGTGGATGTTAGAAATGATAATATTAAATTATTATCATCATTGTGTAAAAATTTAACAAGAAATTGAAAATATAACCAAAGTTTAAGGCAATAAGTTCATTATAAAATGAAATTTATAAATGTGAATTATAAATTGAAATATAATCAAATGAGAATTTGAATGAGAATAAGCTGTGCAAATGAATTATAGTTAAAATTTATTTAAGCAAGCTTTGGAAATTTAAAAATCCCGGAGACTTTGGAAGTGTTTGTCGAAGTGTTTTAATGATAAATAATAGTATTATTGTTTGGAGATATTTCTGAATGGAAATCTGTTTTAAATGAATTTTGGGAAAGTGATATAGCATTGAAATCACTTGGATTATGGGAGAATAATTCTGATGATGACGGCCGCATCATCAGTATTCATTTTCGAATTTCTGAGTGAAAGATTGCTGCCGAAAATAAATTTGTTCAGAAAAGCTGGTTGTTTTTGAAAATCTCAAAGGAAATTTGTTGGGAATAAAACCAGGATTGGTTTAATTCTTGAGAAATGTGGTTTTGAAATGTTGGAGATTTCAAAATGATTTGAAACCAAAGCCGAGAGTTTAAAAATCCTGATAAGATGGGTTGTAAGCTTATAACTTGAGATGATTTTTAAATCAGGAAGGAACTATGAGCTTTGAATGTTGGAATTTAAATTTAAAGGTGAAAGTCAAAAATGGAATTAACTTGGATTGGGAAATAAATTTAATTGGATTAAAATAAATTGAATAAGCTGAAAATAATACCCAGTTGTATTCGAATTAAGTTAAATAAAACTGAGCTAAAATAAAATTGAATTGGAATAAGAATTCAATTGAATTATTGAATGGAATTAGATTCCTACCTGAATAAACGGAAATAAGTTGGATAAGAATTGGATTGGAATAAATAAATCAAAATAACTTATAAAAGAAAAAAAATCCATAGAAATAAATATGTTTGGGCTATAAATAAATAGAAGGTTTGAGTTAAAAATAAAAGATGAACATATTTAAGCCTTGAATGAATGGAATTGTGTAAATAATAAGTTGTGACTTATAAAATTTATAAGTGGAAATGGAAACCCAAAATAAATATTGTTTGATGACTTGAAAATAAAATGAAAATTCAAACTTGGATTATAAAATAAATTAAACTTAAGCAATTGAATGAAGTGATATTTGAAATTAAAATTCAAGTATTGAATTATAAATTAAGGAAAAACTAAGTAGATAATAAATTAGATAATGAAAAATGTAATGAGAACTCAATGCGGTTAAATAAAAGATGAATTGGTGAGTTAATATTGAAGTTTAGAAATAAACTCAAGTTATAAATTAAATTCGACTTGAATCATTAGTAAAGAAAATATAATTGGAGGTGGCCTTGCAATTAATTAAATGAATGGAGAATGAAATTGAATTGTGAGTTCACGAAATTGGGTGGTAAATTGAAAATGAATTGTGGATTCAGAACTTGAGTTATAAATTAAAATTTAACTTGAAATGTTAACGAATTAAATATAATTGAAATGTATCGAATAAAAATGAAATTGGGTTAGAATAAAAATGGTATGAATTGCAAATAAAATCCAACTAAGCGGAAATAAACTGAAAATGACTTTGTAATAAATTGAATGAGTTGAATCTGAAAGGTTAAATTTTATAATAACTAATCAAAAGAAATTGTAGATTTAAAATGAGATTTAATTGAGAGAGAGTTTATTTGTAAAATGAAAATGAGCTTAAGTATAAAATTGAATAAATTGATGTAAATCAACTTGAGCTAAAAAGATGGAAAGGAGTTGAATTTAATTCAACTTAAACTAAGTTTAGTGATATTGGATTGAATTTGAATCAAGTAAAAATAAATTTGGATTGAAACAGAATTTGGTGGGTTGTAAATAATATTTAAGGAAATGAAAATTCATAATAGATTGAGTGGATAAACTAATTATATTGAATAATAATGGATGGGATAAATAAGAATCAAATGGAAGTGAACTTAAGTTTGAAATGAAATAAATTGAGTAAAATTGGAAGACCATTAAATTAAAGCTTGGTTTGAATTAATTCGGGATTGTTTAGTAATATGCAAACTTGGAATGGGTCGAGCTAAATAAATGGTCGTGAATGAATTAAAATAAAAAGGAAATTTAATTAGTAATAAAGATGAACCTAAGTTGTTAATGGTTTTGTATGGAACTTGTTTGAATAATGGAACCAGTTGGTTAGTAAAATGAAATGCAAGCAAATGGATTCGAATTTAAAATGCAATGAAAATGAGAATATATGGATTGTGGAATAATTTTAAAATGGAATGGAATTAAGTATAAATCGAGTTGACATCAATTTAAATTGATTATAAAAATCAAGTGCTTATTTATTTACACAGATCTCGTCAAATTGCAAAGAATAAATTGGTATTGAGTGTAAATGGAAGTTAGTAAAATGCCATGGATGGACAGGAGTAAAATAAATTAATTTTGAGAATAATTGGATTAAATATGAGTTCGGTTTGCTTAAAAATAAATTAAGTGTAAGCGATTGAGTTTTAAACCATTCAAATTGAATGAAAATGGTTTGTAAATTAATTGAAACAGTTGAATTAGTATGAAAATTGTATAAATTGCTTACGGAAAATGTTTGATGTGCATTACTTTTAGAATTCATATGTTTTAACTAGTGTAAATAAGTGATATGCTGTTAAACTTCATATATTTGGCACTTACATGTATAAATTAAGTAAGTACAGGTATCTGGAAGCCGTGTGGCTGGATTTGGGTTGCATTAACTACTAATAATAAACCGCATGCTTAAAATGCTAAATAAGGTACGCCTACGCAATAAAATAGGAAATATGAACTGTTAGTTTTTCCGACCGGGTGGGTCGATGTATATATATTTATCTCTTTTGTCAAATTTCAAAAGTTCCTCCGTACAAAGGGGACTGCCAAAAAAATTCGGAAATTTTGGGAGTTAGAAAAATTTTGAAATTTTTGTTAACGACAAATGTTTTCAAATTGGAATTTGAAATAAAATAGTAAATGAAACTAACTAAAATAATGACATGAATTAGTTATAAATGGAAAATAAAATTCAATATTTATAGTTAAAGATAAATTGAATTCGTATGGAAATGAAAGAATCAATGTGAATAGAAATAGATATAAACTAAAGTGGTAATGTGAAAATAAATATAAGAAGCATATAAAATTTTTATACTAACCTAAGAAAGGAATGGTAAATTCTAGATTGGAAATTGATATTACAAATATAATCTAAGATAATATTGAAATGAATAGGTATTGACATTTTGTAAGAAAGTCGATAAAATGTTTTGGGAATATTGTGATCGGATATTGGTGCTAAACAGGATATGCAGGTATTATAAAAAGGAAAAGGAAAATTGGTTTGGATTTCAGATGATAAATTGAATTGCCCGACAAAAAGGTATGTATTTAAATTTGGTATGAAATTTGATTGGGATTTTGGATTGAGCCACTTGGCGTTTTGTTTTCTTTTTGGATTTGGGAGGCCGGGTAGTTGTACCGGGCTAGCCGCGCAAAGGAGACGCTGGCAAAAAAATTCGAAAATTTAGAGAGTTAGAAAATTTTTGAGAAAATTTTTATAATTCAAAATTTAGTTTTGAATTATAATTTGAATAGCTTAACACGTAAGTTATTTGAAAACTATAGAAGGTTTTGGAAAAGTTTGGAAAGTTAATAAGAATAATAATGGGTCTTTTATAAATAGATAGTTGGTAAGATGTTGTATTGTTAGAAATTGGTTTTGGGAAAGGTAAACGGGTTTTGGACCATTCTTCCTAGCTAGTAATTTCGGGGACGAAATTCTTTTAAGGGGGGAGGAATGTGACGACCCGGAATTTTCGAGCATTTAAAATCAGAATATTAAATTGATTTTAAATATTCAATAGGGTAATTTTAACTTAAATTACGTATATCACAATTTATTTGATAATTAAATTATTGAATTAAATAATTTGAAGTTGGATAAAATATTGAATCTGGAATTCTAAGCCTATTAAAAATAATTTGAAAGTTTGTAGAATTTATACTGATAATACTGAAGGTAATAGAAATTATAAAATTGAAATTAACAGTGGTTTGTTCAGTTTTAAAATTTATACTGTTTAAATTGAATTTAAAAATAGCCTTCCGAGGCGTAGTCTCGGAATTTGACGAAACCGGTTCCATTGGGTCCGAAATATTGAATTATTATCGAATTTCAAATTTCATATTGATCGGAGTTAGTGTGTGTGTGTGTGTACGATATATAAACGTGCTGAAAATTTAATTGATAATAATCAATTCGAATTTGAATTAAAAATAAGTGAGCACTGTAGCAAGGCGTCTTCAACACGCTTCCTTTGCCTTCTCGAGCACACCATCCCTTATCCTGCTTCTTTTTGAACACGAGACCATTATCCTTTCAGTTCATAGATGCTCGAAAAAAGAAAAAAAATTAAAATGGCCGACACTTCAAGTAAAGGAAACTAAGATGGATTCTTTTGGTTCGAATCATACCCACTCCCACTCCTTCTCATATCTGCTGAAATCTATCGCGTCTCCCTTCTTCTTAAATCAACCGCATCATCCAATTTTTTTTGTTTTTCCAATTCTAAAATCGAAGCTTACCCTCTTCAATACGATTCAGAAAATCAATTCGAGAATTGAGGCTTTCGCGTGTCTTCAAACAGTGAGCGACGTCGCGATTTTTGGGAAGCGTGTTTGGGGAAAGGTGTAACAACCCTGAGATTGCAATTACCGAATGATGAATTAAAATTATGATTTTAATTTAAAAAGGGGGCTAAACAAATTTTTGGGAATTTAAATTTGTAATTTATTTGCAAATTAAAATGTTTTGGGGTAAAATGGAGAATTGTTAAATAAAAAGTGATTATGGGTTAATGGGCCTTATGAGATAATAACATGGTTTTGATTAAAACTAGGATGCCTTAGGATTTTTGGTTCACATGATAACTTATTAGTTTATTTCCTAAGTCCTAATGGGTTTCTAAACCCACTTACCATTACCCATTAGCCTAACCCCTCCTATATAATATCTCAAACCCCATCCAAATCCTAACCCTAACCCTCCTCTTCATAAATTCCAAAACCTAAATCTAAACAAATTAATGGCCTCCACTTAGCTCCTTCTCCTTCTCTTCATAATTTGATTTGCTTAGAAAAAAAAAGGTAATGCAATCTCTCTCTCCTATTATCTAATCTCCTTAATACTCTTTTTATTTCCTTCATCTTGTTTGTAATTATTGTTTTATTTTTATGAAATTTTGGGTCCATGAAGCTTCTTGATCTTGGCTTTGGAGCTTAGGAATTTGGCTTGTTGATTGTGCACTCTAACCATTTGATCATTTGCTTAATTAAGGTAATTACTATTAATTAGTAATTATTGCTAGTTATAATGCTATGATTTGGCCTTGGTTTCCTTTAATTAGTGTTATAATCATTATGTAGTGATTAATGATGGTTATTAGTGATTTTTTTTTATGTCAAAAATTGAGAAAAACACCCCTAAACCATAAAAAACTGCATATTTTGCTTGCTGGAAAATGCAGTCTGAAAATGGGCTGAAACAGTGCAGTGACAGGCCCAAACATGGCCCAGAAGCAGCGCGGGCACAGCCCAGGCGTAGCCCGGGCGCAGCCCGGGCTCAGCCCCAGCCCAGGCGGGCTGGGGCGGGCAGCAGATCCCCAGCCCGCATGGGGCTGGGGCAGCCCCTTTCCCCAGCCCGCATGGGGCTGGGGCGGGGCCCAAACCCCAGCCCGCTTGGGGCTGGGGCGGCCCCAATCCCCAGCCCGCGCGGGCTGGGGACGGCCCACCTAACCCCAGCCCGCATGGGGCTGGGGCGGGGCCGTTTACCCCAGCCCGTGTGGGCTGGGGCGGCCCACGTAGCCCCAGCCCAGGCGGGCTGGGGCAATATTATGTCCCCAGCCCGCCTGGGCTGGGGCAGGCCGACGCGGGCCGGGCCCGCGTCCACCAGAAAAAAAAAAAAAAAAAAAAAATTTACCTGTGCTTGACCCCGGTTTCAGTTTTTGACCTCTACTTCGTGATGCCGCCCTGATCGCATACGAAATCGGAATTCAACGTTTTTGGTCTCGTTGGAAAGGTGGAGTTCCGAACTCCATCTCTGTAAAATTTGGACAACATTGGGATTCGTTTAGTACTTCGGTTTTCGTGCCAAAGTTAGACTCTGGTCGCTGTTGGAAAACAGTGTGAATCTTTCTCTGGGTTCAACTTTGAGACGTCGCTGCCACTTCGTCTCAACTCGGAATCCAGAAATTCTTTTTGCATCTTAAAGTAGGGATGTTGGACTATATGCCTACCAGTTTTCACGCCATTTGGACACAGTTTGCTGGTCTAAATAAATTGTCGAACTTGGGTTCGCAGCAGTTTTTGAATGGTTTCAAACACTTAGAATATTTTTGATGATTTTCTGGTTTTCGTCGATTTTGTTGAGATTTGTCTCTGGATTTCGTACACGGACTTTATAAAAAGGTTTTAAAAGGATTTTCACTCCAAAATGGCTTTCGAAATTATTATATAATATTATTTTTAATTATTAAATTAATTACTCCATAATAGGAGACTTTTCAAAAGACCGTTTTAAAAGTGATTTCGAAATCTACTACAAATCTGTTTTACACCATTATTTTCTATAATAAAAATCTCACACTCACTTTTAGCACGTCAAGCGAAGTGGAAAGGTGCTTAAACGGTTAGGAAATCTCCGGCCTATGGAAACCGTGTGTATTTTCTTTCCGGCTAATCCCCGACCTATTCGATTGATCGTTTTGACCTTTGGGTCTAGTTTCCTGATGATGCGAGGTAGACTTTTTATTGTTTGGAGTGTGAGCTTGCTATTGGTTAGGAAACCGTTTAGTGCGAACGTGGGGTATGGGACTCATTGTTAACACTTTGCGGGTTCCTCTCCAAGAAGTTAGTGGCACATTAGCCTCTGGGCGGCCAGTACTGGACCTCTGGGTCACCACGCCTCTGGACAACCGTCTCTGGACACCTGCTCTATGGAGCAGTTTATTTTCGGCGTGTGCCTCTGGGCCTTTATCCTTCTGGGAAGGATCTCGCCGTTTCGCGCGTTCCGCATCTGTGCGAGTGATCGATCACAACTATACAGTACTTGGCAACAACGACTCTGGTCGGTGCACGTGCAATATTTGTATTATCTGATGATTTTTATATCCATTCGAGTATCGCCATTCGGTGTTGGTTCTATGGAACCATACGATGTAAGTGCGATTACCTTGTGGATTCACAGTGTCTCTGGACACTGTTTTTCAGTATTTGATGTCATTGACTTTTTAGTATATCCCTATTGCTCTTTGGAGCATCGATCTTTGCTTGGGCATTGATTTTAGACTCTGGTCACTTTTGGGATTATTACCTATGAGCAACTTTATATAGCTTTGGCTACGCCGATGATATGAGGCGATTTTATTTATTTAACACTTTGGTGTTTGTATTCTCTTTGGAGATTTTTACTGTTTATTGATGATTAGGGATCGTCATTATATTCATGTAGTCCATATTACTCTTCTCTTTGGAGAAGTATTGTTTTATTTATGTACTGCATTATTGTATATATATCTCAGTTATTACTGATTATTTAGCTAGCCTGACCCGAGTGTTTTCGCTCGGGTCAGACCGAGTTGTTTCAGGTTAGGTCTCTGGACTTAGCTTATGTGCTTCTGCTTGGACATCATCTGCTATGCTGATAGATAGCGCTTTTATTTGTCCACTATTCCGCTACTCTGTTTTATTCAGACTTTGATATGTACATATTTTTGACTCACATATGTGAGCAGTGGCTTTGTACCCACTTATAGTATTCGGATCTGTATTGATGATGTATTGTTCTGGGATGTTATATCTGTTATGTGATTCTGTGATGATGATGTTATCATTTAGTATTATGCTTGTTCTGAACCTATTTTCCTTAGCCATTGTAATTTCGTTATAAATATCTATTGGATATGTCGAACCACTTTAGAAAAGAAAACCACCTATTCGACGTATTCAGTGGTTAGTTATAGCTTGATTACACATGGTCGCTTCCATTATACTCTATTCTCCGTTCTAGTAGACGGTATTACTCCGTAATACTCTTTACTAGAGTGGGTCTCGGAGTGGGGCGTTACAGTTGGTATCAGAGCCGAGGTTCAGAATTAAGCATAACAAACGCAGAACGGATACACTTAGTACAATACATTTTAATTGGATCCGAATTAAATCAAATCCCTTCCTTATGCTTATTGATAGATAAGTTAGGAATATGTGTAGGAAAATATTATATTCCGTAGTATTCCTTAATTAAGTATCAATCATTGAATCAGGTCTAACTCTAATTCCCGTTTGACTTTCAGTATGTCTGGAAGGGGAAGAGGGAGAACCACACGTCAGACTAGTGCTGCTGGGCAGTCCAGCAACACTCATCCAGGGGGCGTGTTCATGACTACCGACCAGATCATGGAGCTGGTTCGGAATTCTCAGTCTCATTCTCAGTCTCCAGCCCCAGTTGCTGATACTCCGCGCATGTCTGTTTTTGCGCGTCTCTGCAGTGATTTTACCCATCTCGGAGGGAAGCCGTTCAGTGGCTTCGAGAATGTCTTAGAGGTTCAGGCTTGGATTCGGATATGCGAGCGCATTTTCACTCGTATGGGTATCCCAGATCATGATCGTGTTCTTATTGCTTCTAGTCATCTTCTGAGTCGTGCCCTGGACTGGTACGAACTACTTATTGCCGAGGTCGATGAGACCACACTTACTTGGGCTCAGTTTCGTCAGAGGTTCGAGCTCAAATTCATCCCAGAGTCAGAGAAGAACTCCCTTGCTCGCCGCTTTCTTGATCTCAAGCAGGGGAAGTCCTCCGTATCCGACTATGTCTCTTCCTTCGAGGCCCTGTCCAAGTACGGCCTTGAGTTTATTGCTACTCCTTATAAGAAGAACCTCAAATTTGTTGAGGGCTTGAAGAAATATCTGAAGAGGCATCTTATGCTACAGCTTGAGCTCTCATTCGAGAAGCTAGTCGATGCAGCCCTACATCTTGAGTCAGTCGAGATGGAGCATAGTGATGATGGTGGTGGGGGTTCCAAAAACCCCAACCAGAAGCGGGGTCCATTTCAGAAGAACAAGCCTTGGAACAAGAAGAAGAAGACCGGCAGTTCTGCTGTCCAGGCTCAGTCTCAGACTCAACCTCAGATTCAGTCACAGCCTAGTGGAACCCGTCCTCCGAAGAAATGCTTCAACTGCGGTTCTCCAGATCACTTTATTCGAGAGTGTCCCAAACCTCTCTATTGTACCTTTTGCAAGAAGGAGGGACACAGGATCTCCACTTGTCCTATTGCTCCAACTAGTGCCAAGCCTGGCAAGCTTAATGCTGCCAAGGCTCCTGCATCTTCAGCTCGGCCTCGAGGTACGCATCCTTCCGTTCTCGAAGGTTCTATTTTATTTCATGGTAGATCTTGTAGAGTTCTCTTTGATACGGGTGCCTCTCACTCATTCGTATCAAAGGAGCTAGTAGATGCTTTATCCTTGGATGTTACTTGTCTGGTTTCTTCCCTAAGGATTGTGAATCCCATCGGCGGATCCACGACCCTTAGCTTGCTTTGTGAGAATGTTGATATTGATCTTTGTGGATTTTCTTTCCGTGCGAATCTGCACGTTATGGAGTATTTGGGCTTTGATATGATTCTTGGCATGGATTGGCTCGCTCTGCACGACGCCAAAATTATTTGTTCGGAGCGGATATTATTTCTTCGTCATCCTGACTCGTCCGCTCCATTAGCTATTGCTCTTCAGGATGTTGGGATTTCTGATGTTACTCTATTTTCTCTTGATTCACGAGATGAGGATTTGGACATATCTCGTATTCCTGTCGTTCGGGATTTCCCCGATATATTCGAGCCAGTATCTGGCCTGCCGCCAAAGCGGGCCATTGAGTTCCGCATCGATCTCATTCCAGGCTCCCACCCAGTTGGGCGTCCTCCCACGAGGATGTCTACTAAAGAGAATGAGGAACTCAGGAAGCAGTTAGTAGAGCTTGAGGCGAAGCAGCTCATTCGATCCAGTTCTTCGCCATGGGGTGCTGCTGTGGTCTTCGTTAAGAAGCCCGATGGCTCTCTTAGGCTTTGCATTGACTATCGCAAGCTTAATGAGTTGACCATCAGAAATCGTTATCCATTGCCACGGATAGACGATATGTTTGACCAACTGAGCGGTGCGAAGGTATTCTCTCAGCTTGACCTTGCCACCGGATTCCATCAGCTACGAGTCGCGGAAGACAGCATTCCTCTTACAGCATTTCGCACTCGTTATGGTTCTTTTGAGTGGTTGGTCATGCCGTTCGGCTTGACGAACGCTCCGGCTTTCTTCGTCGATCTCATGAATCGAGTATTCCGGGAATACATCGATAGATTCGTTCTGGTTTTCATCGACGATATTCTTATTTATTCTAGATCCGAGGCAGAGCATGCTCATCATTTGCGGATCGTTCTGGATACTCTTCGTCAGCATCAGCTTAAGGCCAATCTCTCCAAGTGCCACTTTTGGGAGAGCAAGGTCAAGTTCTTGGGCCATATTGTATCATCTGAGGGTATTTCTGTCGATCCTGCCAAGATCGAAGCTATTCAGAATTGGAGGCAGCCCGAGAACGTTCATGATATTCGCAGCTTCCTTGGTTTGGCGGGTTATTACCGTCGGTTTATCAAGGATTTCTCTCGAGTTGCACTTCCCCTTACGACGTTGACTCGTAAGGGTGTTCGCTTTATTTGGTCTGATAAGTGTGAAGCTTTCTTTCAGCGACTGAAGGAACTTCTCACTCATGCTCCTATCCTTGTGGTTCCTGAGAGTAATCAGGATCTTGTTGTCTACACCGACGCTTGTGGTAGCGGCCTCGGTGCTGTGCTTATGCAGAAGGATCGGGTAGTTGCTTATGCTTCCAGGCAACTGCGTCCGAATGAGCTTCGCTATCCTACTCATGATCTTGAGTTAGCAGCTATCGTCTTTGCCTTGAAGACGTGGCGTCAGTTTTTATTAGGCGAACGCTTCACTCTTTACACCGATCATAAGTCGCTGAAGTATCTATTCAGTCAGAGGGATCTCAATATGAGGCAGCAGCGATGGCTTGAGTTTCTCGCCTCATATGATTTAGATATTCAGTATACCCCTGGAAAGGGTAATCGTGTTGCGGATGCGCTCAGTCGCAAACACTCGGCGGTAGTTTCTATGATGATAGCCGAGTGGGATATTCTTCAGACTCTTTCTATGTGTGATATTAGAGATCGAGCTCCATCTTCTGATTCTCCGATCTTATTATTTAGCTTGGAAGCTCGTCCCATCTTATTGAATCGCATTGCCCATGCTCAGCGGCAGGATCCAGACTTATTGCATCTTATTCATCTTCTCGAGTCGGGATCCAGTGATGAGACATTACCGGATTATTCTCTCGATTTTCATCGGTGTCTTCGTAGGAAGAACCGTATCGTTGTACCATCTGATTTATCACTTAGGCGTGACATTCTGGACGAGTGTCATCGCACTAAGTACACTATACATCCCGGTTCGAGTAAGATGTATGCCGATATGTGTCGGCTATATTATTGGGAGGGTTTGAAGAGAGATGTGGCAAGTTATGTGAGCGGTTGCATGACTTGTCAACAGATCAAGGCCGAGCACCAGCGTCCATCCGGTCTTCTTCAGCCTCTAGAGGTTCCATTATGGAAATGGGACCAGATATCTATGGATTTTATTGACGGTCTGCCTCGATCGAGGTCAGGCCATACTTCTATCTGGGTTATTGTTGATCGCTTGACCAAATCGGCTCATTTCATTCCGATTAAGTCCACTCGGACTGCACCTCAGTTGGCCAAGCTCTATGTGAAGGAAGTCGTTCGACTTCATGGCATTCCTAACTCTATCGTATGTGATCGAGACACTATCTTTACTAGTCACTTCTGGAAGTGCCTACAGTCAGCTTTGGGCACAAAGCTGAATCTCTCGACTGCTTATCATCCTCAGACCGACGGTCAGACGGAGAGGGTGAATCGTGTTTTAGAGGATCTTTTGCGCTGTTGTATTCTGGATTTCGGAGGTAGTTGGGAGGATCACTTACCGCTCGTAGAGTTCTCCTAC
This sequence comes from Allium cepa, assembly GCA_030765085.1. Lineage (NCBI taxonomy): Eukaryota > Viridiplantae > Streptophyta > Magnoliopsida > Asparagales > Amaryllidaceae > Allium > Allium cepa. The sequence continues at coordinate 189,999,454 of CM060942.1, forward strand.
AACAACAGCTATCAGTCTAGTATCGGCATGGCACCTTTCGAGGCTCTCTACGGAAGGCCATGTCGTTCTCCTGCTTGTTGGTTAGAGTCTGGCGAGAAGCTCATTCTTGGTCCAGATTCAGTTTGGGAATCTTCTGAGAAGATCGTGCTTATCCGTCAGAGAATGAAAGAGGCACAGGACCGACAAAAATCCTACGCGGACAACCGTAGGAAGCCTCTTGAGTTCTCCATTGGCGATTCTGTCTTTATTCGGGTTTCTCCCATGAAAGGGGTTGTGCGTTTCAGTTCTACAGGGAAACTGGCCCCTCGCTATATTGGACCATTTCCTATTACAGAACGCATCGGCCCCGTTGCTTATCGTGTGGCTCTACCTGCTCATTTCTCTGGAATACATGATGTGTTCCATGTTTCTCAGCTTCGCAAGTGTGTGCACAATCCTGATTCTATTATCGAGCCTCATATCGTACCTGATTTGGAGATCTCACCCGGTCTATCTATAGAGCAGCAACCTCTTCGTGTGCTTGATTCGGAGATCAGACGTCTTCGAAACAAAGAGGTTCCGCTTGTGAAGATTCAATGGTCGTCTAATCCTAAGGACTGCACTTGGGAGACCAGAGAATTTATCGAGCGTACTTATCCTGGTTTTCTTTCATCTTCCGGCACGGGTGAGCATCTATATTTTATCTACTGTATTCCTTTTGTGGATTAGATGTTATAGACGGCCTCTATATTTAAGGAATTGCGGGGACGCAATTTTCTTAAGGGGGGGAGTCTGTAACAACCCTGAGATTGCAATTACCGAATGATGAATTAAAATTATGATTTTAATTTAAAAAGGGGGCTAAACAAATTTTTGGGAATTTAAATTTGTAATTTATTTGCAAATTAAAATGTTTTGGGGTAAAATGGAGAATTGTTAAATAAAAAGTGATTATGGGTTAATGGGCCTTATGAGATAATAACATGGTTTTGATTAAAACTAGGATGCCTTAGGATTTTTGGTTCACATGATAACTTATTAGTTTATTTCCTAAGTCCTAATGGGTTTCTAAACCCACTTACCATTACCCATTAGCCTAACCCCTCCTATATAATATCTCAAACCCCATCCAAACCCTAACCCTAACCCTCCTCTTCATAAATTCCAAAACCTAAATCTAAACAAATTAATGGCCTCCACTTAGCTCCTTCTCCTTCTCTTCATAATTTGATTTGCTTAGAAAAAAAAAGGTAATGCAATCTCTCTCTCCTATTATCTAATCTCCTTAATACTCTTTTTATTTCCTTCATCTTGTTTGTAATTATTGTTTTATTTTTATGAAATTTTGGGTCCATGAAGCTTCTTGATCTTGGCTTTGGAGCTTAGGAATTTGGCTTGTTGATTGTGCACTCTAACCATTTGATCATTTGCTTAATTAAGGTAATTACTATTAATTAGTAATTATTGCTAGTTATAATGCTATGATTTGGCCTTGGTTTCCTTTAATTAGTGTTATAATCATTATGTAGTGATTAATGATGGTTATTAGTGATTTTTTTTTATGTCAAAAATTGAGAAAAACACCCCTAAACCATAAAAAACTGCATATTTTGCTTGCTGGAAAATGCAGTCTGAAAATGGGCTGAAACAGTGCAGTGACAGGCCCAAACATGGCCCAGAAGCAGCGCGGGCACAGCCCAGGCGTAGCCCGGGCGCAGCCCGGGCTCAGCCCCAGCCCAGGCGGGCTGGGGCGGGCAGCAGATCCCCAGCCCGCATGGGGCTGGGGCAGCCCCTTTCCCCAGCCCGCATGGGGCTGGGGTGGGGCCCAAACCCCAGCCCGCTTGGGGCTGGGGCGGCCCCAATCCCCAGCCCGCGCGGGCTGGGGACGGCCCACCTAACCCCAGCCCGCATGGGGCTGGGGCGGGGCCGTTTACCCCAGCCCGTGTGGGCTGGGGCGGCCCACGTAGCCCCAGCCCAGGCGGGCTGGGGCAATATTATGTCCCCAGCCCGCCTGGGCTGGGGCAGGCCGACGCGGGCCGGGCCCGCGTCCACCAGAAAAAAAAAAAAAAAAAAATTACCTGTGCTTGACCCCGGTTTCAGTTTTTGACCTCTACTTCGTGATGCCGCCCTGATCGCATACGAAGTCGGAATTCAACGTTTTTGGTCTCGTTGGAAAGGTGGAGTTCCGAACTCCATCTCTGTAAAATTTGGACAACATTGGGATTTGTTTGGTACTTCGGTTTTCGTGCCAAAGTTAGACTCTGGTCGCTGTTGGAAAACAGTGTGAATCTTTCTCTGGGTTCAACTTTGAGACGTCGCTGCCACTTCGTCTCAACTCGGAATCCAGAAATTCTTTTTGCATCTTAAAGTAGGGATGTTGGACTATATGCCTACCAGTTTTCATGCCATTTGGACACAGTTTGCTGGTCTAAATAAATTGTCGAACTTGGGTTCGCAGCAGTTTTTGAATGGTTTCAAACACTTAGAATATTTTTGATGATTTTCTGGTTTTCGTCGATTTTGTTGAGATTTGTCTCTGGATTTCGTACACGGACTTTATAAAAAGGTTTTAAAAGGATTTTCACTCCAAAATGGCTTTCGAAATTATTATATAATATTATTTTTAATTATTAAATTAATTACTCCATAATAGGTGACTTTTCAAAAGACCGTTTTAAAAGTGATTTCGAAATCTACTACAAATCTGTTTTACACCATTATTTTCTATAATAAAAATCTCACACTCACTTTTAGCACGTCAAGCGAAGTGGAAAGGTGCTTAAACGGTTAGGAAATCTCCGGCCTATGGAAACCGTGTGTATTTTCTTTCCGGTTAATCCCCGACCTATTCGATTGATCGTTTTGACCTTTGGGTCTAGTTTACCGATGATGCGAGGTAGACTTTTTATTGTTTGGAGTGTGAGCTTGCTATTGGTTAGGAAACCGTTTAGTGCGAACGTGGGGTATGGGACTCATTGTTAACACTTTGCGGGTTCCTCTCCAAGAAGTTAGTGGCACATTAGCCTCTGGGCGGCCAGTACTGGACCTCTGGGTCACCACGCCTCTGGGCAACCGTCTCTGGACACCTGCTCTATGGAGCAGTTTATTTTCGGCGTGTGCCTCTGGGCCTTTATCCTTCTGGGAAGGATCTCGCCGTTTCGCGCGTTCCGCATCTGTGCGAGTGATCGATCACAACTATACAGTACTTGGCAACAACGACTCTGGTCGGTGCACGTGCAATATTTGTATTATCTGATGATTTTTATATCCATTCGAGTATCGCCATTCGGTGTTGGTTCTATGGAACCATACGATGTAAGTGCGATTACCTTGTGGATTCACAGTGTCTCTGGACACTGTTTTTCAGTATTTGATGTCATTGACTTTTTAGTATATCCCTATTGCTCTTTGGAGCATCGATCTTTGCTTGGGCATTGATTTTAGACTCTGGTCACTTTTGGGATTATTACCTATGAGCAACTTTATATAGCTTTGGCTACGCCGATGATATGAGGCGATTTTATTTATTTAACACTTTGGTGTTTGTATTCTCTTTGGAGATTTTTACTGTTTATTGATGATTAGGGATCGTCATTATATTCATGTAGTCCATATTACTCTTCTCTTTGGAGAAGTATTGTTTTATTTATGTACTGCATTATTGTATATATATCTCAGTTATTACTGATTATTTAGCTAGCCTGACCCGAGTGTTTTCGCTCGGGTCAGACCGAGTTGTTTCAGGTTAGGTCTCTGGACTTAGCTTATGTGCTTCTGCTTGGACATCATCTGCTATGCTGATAGATAGCGCTTTTATTTGTCCACTATTCCGCTACTCTGTTTTATTCAGACTTTGATATGTACATATTTTTGACTCACATATGTGAGCAGTGGCTTTGTACCCACTTATAGTATTTGGATTTGTATTGATGATGTATTGTTCTGGGATGTTATATCTGTTATGTGATTCTGTGATGATGATGTTATCATTTAGTATTATGCTTGTTCTGAACCTATTTTCCTTAGCCATTGTAATTTCGTTATAAATATCTATTGGATATGTCGAACCACTTTAGAAAAGAAAACCACCTATTCGACGTATTCAGTGGTTAGTTATAGCTTGATTACACATGGTCGCTTCCATTATACTCTATTCTCCGTTCTAGTAGACGGTATTACTCCGTAATACTCTTTACTAGAGTGGGTCTCGGAGTGGGGCGTTACAAAAGGCAATTCGATTGAGGCCGTGTTCGATTCAAATCATGGAAAGGGGTTTATGGTAGTGCTTCAGCATCGATGACGAGGCAAGCGAGCGCTTGGAGGAGTCACGATGGCCTTCGCAACACGAGGCGCAGAAGTTTGAGCTAGGGTTTGAGGGGAGGCGTGTCACCGAAGTTGATCTGTCCGGGGTGTAGTTCAGGTGAGGCGTTTCTTTTTGATTTAGTTTGCATTCTGGTAGGATTTTAAAATTGGCAGTAAAATACAAAACAATTTGTTTTAATTGTTAATCAGTTATATATATAACATCCAGTTATGTTAGATTTTCTATTTGGAACTAAACATATTTGATATACATATCGACTAAAGGGAAAAATTATATATATACTCTAACTTACTAATCAATTTCAATTTATATATTATGATTTATATTATGATGGTTTAACCTGTTTTATTAATTCATTGAGTTATTTTAACTCAAACATAAAATAGTTACGAAGAAAAATTAGCTTAAGTAAAGGTATATAAGAGTTTTAAATGCCGAGGAATTTGGTAAAAGCTGGACCTTTGAATCTATAAATTTTAATAAAAATAGTGTATTGTGGAGAAATAAATTTATTTATTTGTTAGGTTGCTAGAATAATCTGTAAAAAGGAAATTAGTTTAAATTTTTAATTATTTGTTTGAAATAAAATTTATTAGTTGAAAATAAAATTTATTAGCTTGAATTAAATTTCTTAAAAACGGAAAACTAATTGATTGATTAGTCCAAATATTAATAAAGCCCTAATATGTTTATTCAAGGTCAAAAAAATCGGGAAACCAAGGCAATATTGGATGGGTTGAAAATAAAAGGAAAGGTGAGTTAATCTCACTCAGTTTAAATTTAAATTTAAATGATAAAATTTAAATAATTGTTTGGATGGTTGAATTGATCGATGTGATATAGTATGATATTTTGTAATTGGTGTATTATATTGTGCTAACGTCTGTGGATGCAGGGAAAACAGGTTGGAGGGATCCAACTAGATCCCTCAACATTTATTTAAATTATTTAATATTCTCTGCTGTGAATATTGATATTCTATGATGAGTTATATTGGAATATTGAATGTTAGGATTGATTGGATATATTTGGGTATAATGAAATACCAAAATTATATAGATTGGATTTTGGAAAGAAAATAAAAGAAATGAATTTGCAAGTAAAATAATTATAGCAAATTTGAATAAATTAAGAATGAGTTGAAAAGAAATAGAAGTAATATGAAAATAATAATAAATAACTTCGAGTATGAAAAGAAAAGAGTTGAATAAACAGTAATTGATGAATTGTAAAATTATGTGGTATTAATTTAAAGGAATAAAGAATTATTTTAAACTTGAGTTTTAAATTTATATAAAAGGATAAGGAAGTAATCGAGAAATCTAAAAATTGGAATTTTTAGTTAAACTATTTTAAATCATAATTAAGAAATGAAATCTGAAATTAATAGATTTTGAATAAAAAGGGAGTAAACGGGAAATCAATCTGGAAATTGATTCAAGAGTTTGAAATTAAAAATTTTAAGGATGAATGTGAAGAGAGGTATATTTCACTGGATAGCTAAGTACGTTCAAAGTAAACTTTAGATATAAGTTAAAGGTTTTAATGTTGTTTTAAAAAGCATGTTTTAGAAAATTTATTATCTTAAATTTTTAAGTAAATAATTTTTCAAATCTATTACTGTAATAAATATTTATAAATAGTGACTTAGTATTTGTTTGAAAGGTGAAAGCCTAGTTTTATATTTTATGAAGTAACTTTATTTCCAATGTTTATATGGTATGTATTTTTAGTAAATCATTGAAGTAGTCTTAATTTAAATATTTTAAAGTAAATCCCAAAGTAACTGTTTTGGTTAATCTATTATTGTAATAATTATTTAAAGGATGATTTGGTATTTCGTGTAAAGAAGAAAGTCTAGTTATATTTATAAAGTAAACTTATTTTAGTTATTTCTAGAGTATTATTTAAATTAAGTACTAAAGTAATTTTTCTATATCAAATGTTAAATATATTTTACAATAAGGTGTATTTAGATTATTTTAAAAATCTTAAGTTTTGTACTTAGTGATTCTAGTTAAAATAGAAATACTTGGAATTTATTCTGAGAAAGGCAGATAGTTTTGAAAATTGTTTTTCAAAGGAGTTTGGAAAGTGAAAATATATCTTGTAAAGATGTTTTGAGATAAATAAATAATTTGGAAAGTTATTTATTGTATGATGGATGTTGTAAACATGAATTGATAGTTAAATCACCGACTATCAATATTGGCCAATGCGTTGATCGTTTCGAAGAGGCCGGGATCGAGATTTATTTCTCGAAACCTCTTCGATCCGGTTTGTACGTTTTCGTGAAAAACGATTTTTGGATTCAAAGATAGAGCAGTGAAGTGCAAGGGATAGTCGCTACTAATCCTGAGGATATTTCCAAAATGGATGTGTAGGAATAGTGCCTTCGGTTCCGTTCGAACCCGGGACGGACTTGTATGGATGAATGCTTGCGAAACATCATCAGGTGGGTGATGGGAATTCTAAGGGTTATATTCTTAAAAAGTTAACGCTTAGCCTCAAGCCTCATCAAATGGAAATGACTGTATATCAGGGGTTATGCAGCAAGGCTAGGTGGGTAGCACCCAAGCAGGGTGAGGTCATCTCTGTCTAGATGTCCCTTTTTATTTTGGCTTAGTGGGCGGTTGCTGATCCCAACTGTGACGCCCCACCTCTATACCCACGCTAGCAAAGAGTATTAATAGATAATACCGTCTGCTAGCACGGAGAATAAGGCTGTTTAGGAGCGACCATCTATGGCCTTGCTTTAATTATCTATTGAATACATCGACAATTGCCTTACCAAGCAGATCGACATGTCCAATGAATACTTAAAACAAAACCAGAGGTGGCTAGAGGATCTATCAGAACAGAATATAACAACTCAAATGCAATATACATCACAGAACAGTAAACCATCATATACACACATATACTGATACAAAGCAGAGTATACAAAATAATACATGTCAAGTGGTATAGCAAACCACAATATACAGACGAGTCAATAGAATACATATCAGAGTTATAACAGAAAGGACTACACAAAAAGCTAAGACAAAAAGGAGTCAGCGGAATAGTCCATGCGGAAGCAAAAGAGGCTAAGTCCAAAGCACCTAACCTGAAACATCTCGGTCTGACCCGAGTATAAAATACCCGGGTCAGTCTAGCTAAACAAATCAGTTAAATAAACTGAACAATAATAAACCTGCAAGGTCATACAGTATAACAAATATCTCTAGAGGAGATAACACAATCATCAACAAGAGATGAATCATATAGAACAAGCCTTATATCATCGGCAACATATAGAAACAAAGGATACAAATATCCCAAAATAAGCCAAAAGGCAAATAACAAATACCCATAAGGTATACAAGTTCCACAAGGTAATCGCTATACATCATGCGGCTCAAACAGACCAACACGATGGGCGATACCAAGGGAATATAATATCAATGAAACATATGATTGCTCGAGCTCAGTACTGTACAACAAGGATCCATAAGCCCGAAGGCTCCAAACCCAAGTATCACCCATGCGGCACATAAGGCCAACATCAGAGCGAAACTATAGAGGGCGACAAACCCGAAGGCACAAACCCAAGTATCTCTCGAGCGGTGACGATGGACCAACTCCAAAAGCGATACTATAGGGCGAAAAGCCGTAGTGGTGAAGGTCGAAGACCCAGTACTGGACACCACTAACTGGCAGAATGTGTCACAACTCTCAAAGAGGAATCTGAAAAGTGTTAACGTATGTCCCATAACCACTCGTTCGCACTAAACGGTTTACTATCCATCAGTCACTTTCACACTCAAAGCAGTACAAATTTACCTCATATCATTGGTAAACTAAACCCGAAGGTCAAAACGATCAATTGAATAGGTCGGGGATTAATCGAAAGGATAAACGCACAGATTCATGGTCTGTGTTTTGCCCAACCATTTAATCACCCTTCCACTTCGCTCGAAGTGCGAAAGTGTGTGTTTTAAATAGAATTTATAAATTGGAGAAACGAGCTTTTAAATGATTTAGAGAGATTATTTATAAAATCCGTGAATGACGAAAAAGGTAAGTTATCAAAGCCAAGATGCGATGACAACCACTAAAAAGCAACTTGAATCGATAAAATCCGGAAAAACGAATCAAAATATACAAAAACAGGCAAAACCGGGCAAAACAAAGCAGGTCGGTCGACCGGACTACAGGGTCGGTCGGCTGGCCAGATGCAGAAAACACAACAAGGCTCGGGGCAGCAGGTCGGTCGACCGAAGCCTGCACTCGGTCGGCCGAACCTGATGAATTTGCAATTCTTGCCCTATTTCAATGAAATGCAAATTCTTTCCAATCCAAAACAATGGCACATGCATACTTGTTAGGAATTCATACCAACACTCATGATATCAAGAGAAATAGATGTGAGTTCAAAACTCACCTTTTTACACAAAAACAAAGGAGAAGAAGAAGCACAAATGCAAGGAATCAACCAACTACACTCCACTTCAACACTACAAGCTTCAATCTAAAATCAAAGCAAGTATTTTCTAAGTTAGGGTTAGGAAATTACTGAAATTGAAGAGGAGAAGAGATGGAGAAGATGGAGATGAACTTACCAATGGATTCCCTTTGATTTTGGAGCAAGAATCAAGCTTTGCAAAGGAAACTAGGGCTTGGAATTTTCTAATTCTTTTTCTCTTCCCCCATTTCAGTTTTTACTTAAGAAATGAAATGAAATGAGAGTGAATGGAGAGGAGAGGGCTGAAGTAAAGGGGTTAAGTGGGTTTAGTTAGCTAGTGGGCTGAACCCAAACCCAAAACCCAATAGAAAAGGTAGCCAATTACGACTTACTCCAAACATATCGAAGCTTATACTCAAAAAGATCGCAAATGACATTTTGGAATCAATGGAGGTGGTTTCGAGTCCCAATTCGGCCGTTTGCAGAAAGTAACATTTCGGACCCCAAAATCCAACTAACGACGCTATACTTAAATAAATCATTTAAATATAAAATCATTAAATATGCGGGTTGTTACACCAACCGCGGGGTGATCTCACTCGGGATTATCCAGTAAGGGGTAGTCCCGGCCTTGTGTTGTAGAGGAGCGGGCGTACTCCTCGGTACGGTGATCTAGGCCCCGTACTGTGACAGGTGGTACCCTAGTGCCTAGTCATTAGTTGGAAATCCATTCTCCCTACGAGCCTTGTACGAGTTTTGTTTGTATTACCCACTCTGTGGCTAGTAGCTGGAATTTAATCATGTAACAATTTCAGCTATTTTATAAGTATTTGTATATAGACCCTATTATAATATCAGAGGATTTCTATAAAAAAAAATTTAGCTATCGTAAGGTAAAAACCCGGCATGTTTATTTGTGGTGTGGTCTTACGAGATGCTTTTGTTTTCAAAGGATTTTTGAAACGTTAATAATCCATTGTGTGTGATTTTCTCATGCTGGTATTCCAGACTGACTCGGGTGTTATTTAACTATAATGCTCGGGTCAGACCGAGTATTATAGGATACAGGATTTGATGGTGTGGAGCTCAGGAGATGAGCAGGGTGACGATACGTACATTCGTACTTGTTTGATGTTTATATATTCCGCTGTTTGAGTTGTTGTGTATCTTGAGTTGCTGTGTATCCATTTGTATGTTGTTGTTGTTGAATTGTGATTGATGTACTCTGATGATGTAATATATAAACAGAGATATTTGATTTTGGGTAAAGATCATTTAATATCTATTATATTTTATTTCGCTGCGATGGTTAGATTCTGATGTTGTTTTCTATTTTCTTCTTCTACCTCTTCTTCTTTAACCCAAATGGCTCGTATTTCTGTACAACTTGAGTTGATTGTTATATAATAGTGTTAACTCAAGGGGTACGAATTTGCGGGTCGTTTCAATTATGATCGTGCGTTACACTTCCTCCCGTGACCACTTCAAGCATCTTCATCTATCAACTATGTCTTCCCCCTGCCCACCAGTGTTACCATCATCAACCAATTCATCTACCTATCTCTACTGTGCATTATAGTGCACCGTCGCCAAAAACTGCTAATCAATCCTACCTCCTGCCTCAACCTGTCACCTCTATCCCACACTTTGACGATTCAACTTCCACTTAAAATAATCAACTACCTGCACCTTTGTTAACAACTCAATATGACAGCCACCTACCTTGCCTGTCACTTACAACTCCATCACTTTTCAACAACAACATGCAAACACCAATCATCACCTTCCCCTTGCTCTGCTCCTCCACAAACCATCACTTCAACCATTCTCCTCCTTCAAATTTAACTTCTTCTTCTTTATCCACTAAAATAGTCGACTTCCATAACCATTGCTGCTATCATCTTGCTCAACTAACTCCAGCAAACTCCACCACCATCACGCTCCTGCAATCCCTTATAACCCGAACTCCCCCATCAACCAAGCTCCTCGGACCAAACTCCTGCACCTCCAGTTTAGTACGGACCACAACCGCAAAAACCCTCACCCATTTCCTCTATAATTCTAACTTACACACTGCCTTCAACATTCACAATTCACGAGACCAAACTATCTCCATCGAATTTGCTCAACCACCCTTCACCGCGACGTCGACCTCTAGCAACTACAACCCACGAACTGATGTTGGGACGGACGCACAAAATCACGCGTTTTGTTTTGGATTACTAATTTTGAAATTGCTCTGATTTCTTTAATTTGGGAATTCATGATTCTTGGTTTATTGTGAGTAAAGAAACAAAGATTTTAATCGCGTAAAATAAAGTAGAAGTGGCCTTTGGTTTTCAATTCGGAAACAAAGTTCTTCAGGCGGCGAGTAGGGTTTCCGATTGGGTGATGTGGTAGATGTTGATGGGGGAATGGGAGGAAAGGTAACGGGGGGAAGGAAGAGGGAGGCGACTAGGGTTTTGGAGTAGATCTGGTGGAGGAGAGAGAGGAAGGAGAGATTAGGAGGGCCAGCATGGGAGTTTTAGGGATTTGGGAATTAGGGTATGGGAGGAGGAAAGGATGATAATAAATAAAAAACGAACATCAAATGGATAATAAAATTTGTTTAGAGCCAAAATTTCATAGTTGGAGCCAAAAAAATTAGTTTGGAGACTAAAAGAAAATTGTATACTTTGTTGCAATACAAAGTTGCAATACATTTTGCAATACACTTTGTCTTCAATATTATGAATATTTTTAAACTTTTACAGAAAATTTTAAAAAAATTCCTTAAGTTCTATAAATATTTTCTAATTTTTTATAAATTTCAATTTTCTTTAAATATTAGATACAATTATTAAAATTTTAATACTAAATAATAAATATTACTTCCTAATCATTAAATATTATTATTAATTATCAATTCTTAAACATGAAATATTAATTATATAATTAATTATGTAATATTATTAATTATTAATCATTAAATTAAGTATTAAATACCAATAGTAATTATTAAATATTTATATATTTATTACTAATAGTTAATTACTAATTATTACATTAATTAGTAAATATTAATAGTAATCGCAATTATTTAACATTAGATACTAATAGTAATTATTAAAAAAAGTTTATTGATAATTTATAAATTTTAAATTTATTCAAAAATATTTTGAATTTTCTGATAATATTATAAATGATTAGTAATTAGTAATATATATTATAATTTGTAATTAGTAACATATGATTAATATAATATTATTAATAATGATTAATTATTAAATATTAATCAATAATAAATATTAATTTTATGAAAGCATTGTAATTATTAGTTATTGATTGTCGAAAATTGGCAACAGACATTTATTACAACAGGCATTTCATGATCGTTGTAAAATTGGCAACTCTTACAACGGGCATTTTGTGATCGTTGTAAAATTGTCATCTATTACAACGGTCATTTTGTGAACGTTGTAAAATTGACATGTATTACAACGGGCTTGAAAGGACCGTTGTAATAGCATTCTATTACAACGGGCTATTATCGTCCATTGTAAAATGAGCGTTGTATAGGGCATCTATTACAACGGGCCTGAATGGACCGTTGTAATAGCCTTCTATTACAACGGGCAGCCAATGCTGTGATATCCCGGAATTTTAGACAATACAAATTTAATAATCTTTGCTAATAATTTAATTTATTTGATAATCTTTGTAATAATATTTGAATTGATTTAATAATCTGCTTTAATAAATATTTAATTGGTGAATTTTATCTTTTGAAAACCAATAAAATGTTTTCCTATTTATAATGTATATATATATATATATATATATATATTGTAAATAGGTAAGTTTTGATTTGAAATTTAATAAACAAATAAAATCTTGTTTTTAATTCTAATATTCAATTTGATAATTTGGAAGATTATGATTTAATTGAATATATAACTTTTCAAAGCTATCTAATAAATAAACTATATGGTTTAAATACTTAGGGTAAATATAATTTGTTTAGATTATGTCTTAGCTTAAGTATAAAATTAATAAAAGGTTTATTTTATCTTCTTTCTAAATATAGCTGGATAAATATAATTTGAAATTTTATATATAAGTTTAAAATACAATTTTTCAAATGAAACATTAATTCATTTAAGAAGATAAGTAATATGTAATTTATAATTTCTTTTATAAATTATTTAAATTTTATAAATGAGTTATTTTCAAATAATATTAATAAATGTATAAAAATAAATAGGTTAATAGAAATTCTATTTTGAATTGTATATGTTATAAATTGGTTTTAAATTGGATTTTTAAATGTATGATTAGATTTGAATTTGAATTAATTTTGAAATTCAAATGAATAAACATATCTAAATTATGTAAGTAAGCTTCCATTTTTATATAATTTGTTTCAGTTCATTTTCTTTATTAAGGAATGCACATATACATTTACATAAGTCACTTATATGTAGATAAGTATTTAATAAATTAAGTTAATACCTTTATTTTCATTTAAGAATAATTATTAACAACTTAAGTGACAAATGTAAGTATATTAAGCCTAATATAACAAGTGTAAATTTTTAAGCCAGTGTTTTGACAAATGTTATGTTTTTAGACAAGTGTCATTAGTATTTTTTCTTTTATTTTGAAAAATCAATTACACTCGTATAAACATGTTTTCTTCTTTTCTTTTCCTTTCTTAATTTTCAAAAGTAAAAATTAAACTTCAGTTGAGAATTAAATCAGTTTCTAAAACTCCTCAAATAAAAAAATCCAATACAACTCAAAATCTAAAAATCTTCCTCAAAACTAAAAAATCAGGGCTTGCATGTTTTAATCCTGAGCATCTGCATATATTTTTCCCAAATCTGAGAACACTGAAGCATGAAAGCATTTTCTTTTCAACCTAAGTTTTAAAGCAAGCAAGTAAACTCTGTAAAATCATTTTCAAATGCAAAAGCAAAGCTTGCCTGCATGCATCTTTCAACCTGGGTATATAAAGAGAAATCTGTAATTCAAGATTAAATTCAAAGAAAATTGAATCTGGGTTTGTCTTCTGCAATATGGAATCTGTTCAAGTTCTAATAGCCTACATGCAAATCTAAATGCAAAGCAACTCAAGTTTTATCATAAGCAATGAAGATTTGGCATTTTAGTTTCAAGCTTTCAAAATAGTTTTCAAAATTAAGGCTCTGTCCTCATTTGTTTCAGGTGAGTAACATCACAGTTATTAAAAGTTTAGGTAAATGATTATGTTGCCTGATATCTATGAAAACAAGTATGTCTGTGAAGGAATTTATAAGTTTAGCTTTGTATGAAATATTGTCATGCATATATCTGTATGTTTGGAACTTCTCTGGTATTAGTTCTAGGTTCAAAAAGATAATCATATTATCAAATAAAAAAGAATCATATGCTAATAATCCAATCTATGACTTAAGCATTGAACCAAATATATTTTATACATAATCAGTTTAAGTTTACAATTTTGTTTAAGTTAGAAACAATTTGTATTGCCTCTGGAAGTAATAAAACATCAGAGAAATTTTAAATAGGTCAAATTTCAAATATCATGATTCTTCTATTCGGGAATCTAAATCAAATGCTTAAACTAAAATTGGATTTTTAAAACTAAAATCATTGTTTTTAGTGAAGAGGTTTGGATATATTTTTGCTTTAACCATAAAATGAGAATTTAGTGATTTCTGATGAACTCTGTAGTACGGGGGATCGGAATTTCTTCCGTTGATGGACGAGTGATGGGTGAGCAGAGGAAAAATGGTGGAAGAGGTGGTAAATCACTATGGAGGCTGTGGTGTTGGGTTTTATTCTGTAAACCTAGTTTTTGGATGGTGCAGCAATTTTGATCATCACGAAGTCTAAGGATGATTGAGTTTGACAAAACTCTGGGGAATGGAAGCTGGAGTATTGGAGAAGCCATGGTCGGTGGTGATGGTTCTCTGGTTATGGGAGAGACGAGCACGAGCCGTTGATAGGTTTAGGAATCTGGTTGAATATTGGTTCCAGGTTTCTGATTTGGGGTACTCGAATTTGATTTCGAGTGGATTGTGAGGTTTTGATGGTCGTGATGTGTTTCAGGGATGAACGTCGACATGCTCGATGTCTTGGTGGTGACCGGAGGCGGCCAGGACCACCGTGCATATGCACGGTGCAAGGAATTGTGTCAGGAGAAAGGTTTGGGATTGCAGAATTTTGGACTCGATTTTACTCGAGTAATTCGAGAATTTGCTCGAAGATAATTCAGGTGGAACTCGAAGTAATTGAAGGGGGTTTCGGGGTTGTTAATGGTTACAGGTTTCTCAGGGAAAACCTGTTTGTTTCCAAAATTAAAATTCAGTTTAAAAATCTGAAGCAAGTTTTTAAAATAGAATTTAAACTTAATTTAAAGTATGGACTTCAAACTAAGTTTGAATCCTGGTTTTAAAATTTAATTTAAATTTTATAAATTAAAATGTTTTAAACAATTTTAAAAGGGTTTTAAATAGTTTAATTTAAAAGTAAAGCTTTAAAATAAAAGTAGCGATTTAACTTAAATTTAAATCTGTATTCAAATCCAAATTTGAGTCATAGTTTTGAAATAAAGGAATTTTTTAAATTTAAATTATTTAAAAACAACTTTGAATGTTTAAGTTAATTTAAAATATGATTTGTATTTTAAAATTAATTTGGGTTTAAACTCCTTTAAACTTCTTTTATAAAATAAGAAAATATTTAGCACAAGTTTTAAAGGGTTTTAAAATGTTTAAACCTTGTTAGAGTTAAGTTTGACTTCATTTTAAATCTAAAATGTAATTTGAAATAAATTTAAGTAAATTGTTTTAAATTACTTTGTTAATGATAATGTAATCATTAATAAGAGATATTTTTATTTTTAAGTAAATCAAAGAATTTAATGAAACGTGATTCATTAAATTAATAAGGTAATTTAAATAATTTAATTTATTTATTTATTTAATTAATTAAGGGTTTGAATAAATTAATAAAAGTTAAGTTAAGTAATTAAGATAATTAATTTGTAATTAACAATAATTAATTTAAGTTAATTACTTAAGAAAGGTAATTAAAGAATGGATGATAAGTTAATGAAGGTCATTAACTTGAGATTATTTATTAATTAATTAATATAATTAATTTTGATAATTAATTGGATTAATTAATTTAGATAATCAATTACGGAATTTGGTTAAGTATGATTACTTTACGAAAGTAATTAGAGGTAATAATTACTCATTGTAATTAATTAATTAAATAGATTAGTTTAAATTAATTAAGTTTAATTACTTTAGAATAATCATTGGATGGGTTGATAAGTAATCAATGAGGAATAATTACTTAAAGAAGTAATTAAGATAAGTAAATTACTGGAGGTAATTAATTGAAGTATGGTAGAGTTTTGGGATTAATTGCTTGTGTAATTAATATGAAAGGTAATTACTTTGTGAAAGTAATTAATAATTAATT
Organism: Allium cepa; assembly: GCA_030765085.1. Taxonomy (NCBI): domain Eukaryota; kingdom Viridiplantae; phylum Streptophyta; class Magnoliopsida; order Asparagales; family Amaryllidaceae; genus Allium; species Allium cepa. The sequence continues at coordinate 190,015,680 of CM060942.1, forward strand.
ACTTAGTGTAATTAATTTAAGCATTAATTGATTAAGTCATTTGGAAAATAATTAAGTAATGTAATTAATTAAGTGTAATTAATTACTAATGAGATTAATAAAGGATGATTAATAAATATAATTAATTATTAAATGTAATTAATTTAGGAGTAATTAATTTACTCAACGAAGTAATTAAGGGTAGTTAATTACTGAATGTGATTAATCAAAAGTGATTAATAATTGTGGCTTAGTTAAGGTTAATTACTTAATGTAATTAATTTAAATAAAGTAATTAAATTAAATGTAATTAGGGATCATTAATTAATATAATTAATGATGTAATTAAGGATTAATTAATTAATATTAATCAATCAATAATAATCAATTAAAGTAATTAATTAATATAATTAATTAAGGATTAATGTAATTAATTAATTAATGAAGTAATTAAAGGTTAATTACTGTTTTTGATTAAGGATAATTAATTTTTAAAATTAATTAAAGATAATTACTTGAATGTAATTAAAGGATAATTAATCAAGGGTGATTAATTAAGGTGATTAATTTGAGGATAATTAATTAATTGATTTGTAATCAATTGATGGTTAAGTAAGCAAGATTTAAAATGATGAAGTAATTAATTTAATTTATTTAAATTAAGTAAAGATGAAGTAATTATATTTAATTCACTTTAAATTAATTAGAGATGGAAGTAATTAATTTGATTCATTTTAAATTAATTATAGTATGATTAAGTGAATCCTTGCTTACGTATGGACGATATTGATTGCCTTGAATGGTTTGAATCTCAAATATGAGATAAATAACGTTGTGTGATATGGATGCATTGGTTGCATTGTAATGATAATATGAATTATCTATTGGTGATGATAACGTAGATTATCAATTTGTGATGATAATATGGATTACCTGTTTGTAATGATAATGTTGATTATCTATGTGATGATGTGAATTATCTATCTGTGTGTATATAGATAATTAAATTGAATTGTTTTAAACTTTAAAACAACTTGGACCTAAAAGATGGCATTTTGATTCGGTGAGACCGGGATCGGGTTTCCATATTTGGATATCTGAAAACCACATCGATCCAAATTAACGATAGGTCGTGAATCTCATGTGAAGATGAAGATTCACAGTGCAACGGTTATCGTCGTTAACTCTGAGGGTGATTCCAAAATGAGTGTAACGAGATAATGTCTTCGGATTCGTTCGAACCAGGAACGAACTTGTATGGATTGAATGCTTTCAGAACATCGTCAGGTGGACGATGAGCATTCTAAGTAATGTGTCCTATAAAGGTAACCGTAGCCTCAAGCCTCATCAACGGGGAATGGCTAAAACAAGGGAGGTGCAGCAAGGCTAAGTGGGTCATGCCCAAGTAGGAGGAGATTTTCCCCTGTCTAGAAGTCCCTTTTTATTCGGCTGTGTGGGCGGTTGGGCCACGGCCAATTGCGGGGTTGTCTTGTTCGAGGCTGTCCAGTAATGGATGGCTCCGGCCTTGTGTTGCAAGGGATTGGGAGTAACCCTCGGTACGGTGATCTAGGACCCGTACTGTGATGGGCGGTACTCCGGTAGCCCTGCCATTGTATGGAATCCAAAATCCAATAAGTGTCGTACGTATTGATTGTGCCCAACTATGTTGGAACGTGAGATGTAAGCATTCCAGCTATTTCTGTATTTTACTTGAAAACCCTACACACTATTATAAATCATCGGATTTCCTATCAAATGTTTTGTTAGCGTAAGGTAAAAACTATTCCATGTTTATGTGTGGGAAGTCTTACGTGATACCTTTTATTTTCAAAGGTTTTTTCAAAAGTTAAGCAACTTTAACCAGTTACTCACACAGACCCTTGTCTGACCCGGAGTTTATCTTCTATTTACTTAAACTCTTGGGTACTCAAATTTTTACGTGTAGCCAAGGGGTTCAGGTTAGCTTTGACGAATTGTGGAGAAGCAATGGAGCAGGAGGCTTCTGCGTTGTAGTTTTTTCGTATTCCGCTGTGTTGGTTTCTTTGATTAGTTTTCTTGTATTGTATTGAGTTGTAATAACTAGACAGGTGTTTATAACTGTCTAGTATGTGATGTACAATCTGTGTAACACTGATAATGGTTGTATACTATGTAATATTTATGTTATTATAATAATTTATTCGTTCCGCTGATGAGATTCTAATGTTGTTTCTTTTTTCTTCTCTATCTTTTCCCTTTCTATACCTTTCTTTCTTAATTCATGATGCGTCTTTCTGGGCTAAGGAAGACGGGTTGTGACATTTGGTATCAGAGCGCTAGGTTGAGTGAATACCTAGGCTTTGGAGTGTTTTCTTTCTTGAGAGAGCGTATTTGTAATTTTGATATATATATATATATATATATATATATATATTTATTTCTACCTATTTGTTGGGTTACCCGTTCAGGTTTCCCAATATAGGTTAGAAAGATAGATAAGTTAGTGGTGTGTGTAACACAACTATTACCATTGGTTGGAGTTTGATGTTTGAGGTTGGAAGTGTATCTGCCGACTGTAAACCTAATACCGTCTCGAGTGAGTTATGCAGTGGTGTAGAGATTCCATCTATCTCTGAAGGAACCCTGTAAAGGTTCGAAGTCTATCTTTGAAGATGGATAAGTAGAGTTTGGATGTGTTAGTTGGCAGAAGTATGTGATGGTATCTTGATACCTCAGGAAGTAGTAGCTGCGTGATGAGATGCAATGACTATGGATTGTCTTCGAAGATGTTTTCTTTTGAAGCGAGTTTTAGGAAGTGTGTCTGCTTCGGTGTTCTGGCTGAATTCAGCTGGTTGTTTGTGTTTGGCTTTGAGGCCTGAGTTTCTCGAAGAACATTGGAATAGGAAGTATTTGGCTTTTGTGTCAGCAGTGCAGCTCGAAGTGTTTTGTATGCTGGCAAGGAAGTTTTCTGGCTGAGCAATCTTTCTGGAGGTGGAGTTCAGAAGCAGCAGAGATAAAGAAGCAGCAGAGTTAATCCATTTCTTCAATGGATTGGCTAGATAAGCGTAAGCTGTTCTTATTGGTAATGAGAGAATAGTTTTCTTTGATATTAGGCTTGGTTGATCGCAAAAGTGACTTGCGATAGTTTGAGTGTTTTTTTGAGGTATTGAAGAATTTTTTGGAAGTCTTCTGAGAAGTCGGAGATTTGTCCGCATCTGAAGATCTAGTTTTCTTATCAGCTGGATTCCAAGAGTGATGTCGGTAGTTCAGCTAGTAGAAGAATGATTTCTTGAGATAGGTTTTGGTGAAGCAGCTCAGGATTGGTAGAATTTCTGAGTTTTCTTTATGGATCTGTTGAACCATATTCTGGGATATGTTGTCCAGTCTGTGCTCGTGTTCTTCATCAGCATTTTCTTCTATTTCAGATCAGAGTTGTGCAGCGGAAGCAGTTTGGGAGTGCATCTGTTTTGTCTTTTCTGGATAGAAGAAGTGAGTTTGTTCTTCTGATGTTTGAAAGGTAGAGTTGGTGATCTTGGTCTTGGTTGATCTTGAGGAGATCGTTGTGTTGGATTGTTTTTGGTCCAGCTTGTTTTTAGAAGCATCAGCTAAGGTTGAGTTGATCAGGAAGGTTGTAGACAGCCCAAGATCGTCAGAAGAGTTTTGTGGTTAAGAGACGAAGGAATTTGGATTCCAGAATCGGAGATTGGATTTTAAATAAGTTTTCTCCAATCCAAGGAGCTATAAGTTTTGGTAAGTCTAGGAAGCTAGCTCCGAGGTGTTTGGGATCTCTTCTGTGTTTTGGTTGGATTGGTGTTTGGTTTTCTAGAGTTGAATTGCCAGTTGGATAATTGGATTCAATGAGTTTTGCATATCTCTAAGGGAGTACGTGTATGAGCTATCTCTAGTTTTGGAACCAACTGTTAAGGAAAGTTTGGTTGTTGAGTCAGACTCGTTTATAGTCTGATATCCTGTTTAGTTCTGTAGATCTAGATGAGTAGAAGCACTGTAGCTTCGTAGTTTTGATTGTTTGGATTCTGTAGAGCAAGTATCCTGGTATATATATACTTGGGGAAGCTCGAGAAAATTTTATCCAAAATTTTATCTGGATAATTAAATTTGTTTAATTAGATAAATTGGTTGCTATGGTTGTTAGCACATGATTGATGTATGCTTGTGATTTAAAATTTAAAATCTTAAATATGATTATTAAATTACCTTTGCTTTTAAATTTCGGGGACGAAATTCTTTTAAGGGGGGAGGAATGTGATATCCTGGAATTTTGGGCAATATAAATTTAATAATCTTTGTTAATAATTTAATTTATTTGATAATCTTTGTAATAAAATTTGAATTGATTTAATAATCTGCTTTAATAAATATTTAATTGGTGAATTTTGTCTTTTGAAAACCAATAAAATGTTTTCCTATTTATAATGTGTATATATATATATATATATATATTTATATATATCGTAAATAGATAAGTTTTGATTTGAAGTTTAATAAACAAATAAAATCTTGTTTTAAATTCTAATATGCAATTTGATAATTTGGAAGATTATGATTTAATTGAATATATAACTTTTCAAAGCTATCTAATAAATAAATTATATGGTTTAAATACTTAGGGTAAATATTAATTTGTTTGAATTATGTCTTAGCTTAAGTATAAAATTAATAAAAGGTTTATTTTATCTTCTTTCTAAATATAGCTGGATAAATATAATTTGAAATTTTATATATAAGTTTAAAACACAAATTTTCAAACGAAGCGTTAATTCATTTAAGAAGATAAGTAATATGTAATTTATAATTTCTTTTATAAATTATTTAAATTTTATAAATGAGTTATTTTCAAATAATATTAATAAATGTATAAAAATAAATAGGTTAATTGAAATTCTATTTTAAATTGTATATGTTATAAACTGTTTTTAAATTGGACTTTTAAATGTATGATTAGATTTGAATTTGAATTAATTTTGAAATTCAAATGAATAAACATATCTAAATTATGTAAGTAAGCTTCCATTTTAATATAATTTGTTTCATTTCATTTTCTTTATTAAGGAATGCACATATACATTTACATAAGTCACTTATATGTAGATAAGTATTTAATAAATTAAGTTAATTCCTTTATTTTCATTTAAGAATAATTATCAACAACTTAAGTGACAAATGTAAGTATATTAAGCCTAATATAACAAGTGTAAATTTTTAAGCCAATGTTTTGACAAATGTTATGTTTTTAGACAAGTGTCATTAGTATTTTTTTCTTTTATTTTGAAAAATCAATTACACTCGTATAAACATGTTTTCTTCTTTTCTTTTCCTTTCATAATTTTCAAAAGTAGAAATTAAACTTCAGCTGAGAATTAAATCAGTTTCTAAAACTCCCCAAACAAAAAAAAATCCAATACAAATCAAAATCTGAAACTCTTCCTCAAAACTAAAAAATGAGGGCTTGCATGTTTTAATCCTGAGCATCTGCATATTTTATTTCCCAAATCTGAGAACACTGAAGCATGCAAGCATTTTCTTTTCAACCAGAGTTTTAAAGCAAGCAAGTAAACTCTGTAAAATCATTTTCAAATGCAAAACAAAGCTTGCCTGCATGCATCTTTCAACCTGGGTATATAAAGAGAAATCTGTAATTCAAGATTAAATTCAAAGCAAATTGAATCTGGGTTTGTCTTCTGCAATATGGAATATGTTCAAGTTCCAATAGCCTGCATGCAAATCTAAATGCAAAGCAACTCAAATTTTATCAGAAGCAATGAAGATTTGGCATTTCAGTTTCAAGCTTTCAAAACAGTTTTCAAAATAAAGGCTCTGTCCTCATTTGTTTCAGGTGAGTAACATCACAGTTATTAAAAGTTTAGGTAAATAATTATGTTTCCTGATATCTATGAAAACAAGTATGTCTGTGAAGGAATTTATAAGTTTAGCTTTGTATGAAATATTGTTGTGCATATATCTGTATGTTTGGAACTTCTCTGGTATTAGATCCAGGTTCAAAAAGATAATTAAATGATCAAATAAAAAAGAATCATATGCTAATAATCCAATCTATGACTTAAGCATTGAACCAAATATATTTTATATATCATCAGTTTAAGTTTACAATTTTGTTTAAGTTAGAAACAATTTGTATTGCCTCTGGAAGTAATAAAACATCAGAGAAATTTTAAATAGGTCAAATTTCAAATATCATGATTCTTCTATTCGGGAATCTAAATCAAATGCTTAAACTAAAATTGGATTTTTAAAACTAAAATCATTGTTTTTAGTGAAGAGGTTTGGATATATTTTTGCTTTAACCATAAAATGAGAATTTAGTGATTTCTGATGAACTCTGTAGTACGGGGGATCGGAATTTCTTCCGTTGATGGACGAGTGATGGGTGAGTGGGGGAAAAATGGCGGAAGAGATGGTAAATCACTATGGAGGCAGTGGTGTTGGGTTTTATTCTGTAAACCTAGATTTTGGATGGTGCAGCAATTTTGATCATCACGAAGTCTAGGGAAGATCGAGTTTGACAAAACTCTGGGGAATGGAAGCTGGAGTATAGGAGAAGTCATGGTCGGTGGTGATGGTTCTCTGGTGAGCGGAGAGACGAGTGCGAGCCGTTGACAGATTTGGGAATCTGGTTGAATATTGGTTCCAGGTTTCTGATTTGGGGTACTCGAATTTGATTTCGAGTGGATTGTGAGGTTTTGATGGTTGTGATGTGTTTCAAGGATGAACATCGACATGCTCGATGTCTTGGTGGTGACCGGAGGCGGCCAGGACCATCGTGCATATGCATGGTGCAAGGAATTTTGTCAGGAGGAAGGTTTGGGATTGCAGAATTTTAGAATCGAGTTTTACGCGAGTAATTCGAGTTTTTGCTCGAAGATAATTCAGGTGGAACTCAAAGTAATTGAAGGGGGTTTCGGGGATGTTAATGGTTACAGGTTTCTCAGGGAAAACCTGTTTGTTTCCAAATTTAAAATTCGGTTTAAAAATCTGAAGCAAGTTTTTAAAACAGAATTTAAACTAAAATTGAAGTATGGATTTCAAACTAAGTTTGAATCCTAGTTTTAAAATTTAATTTAAATTTTATAAATTAAAATGTTTTAAACACTTTTAAAAGGGTTTTAAATAGTTTAATTTAAAAGTAAAGCTTTAAAATAAAAGTAGAGATTTAACTTAAATTTAAATCTGTATTCAAATCCAAATTTGAATCATAGTTTTGAAATAAAGGAAGTTTTTAAATTTAAATTGTTTAAAAACAACTTTGAATGTTTAAGTTAATTTAAAATATGATTTGTATTTTAAAATGAATTTGGGTTTAAACTCCTTTAAACTTCTTTTATAAAATAAGAAAATCTTTAGCATAAGTTTTAAAGGGTTTTAAAATGTTTAAACCTTGTTAAAGTTAAGTTTGACTTCATTTTAAATCTAAAATTTAAAATGTAATTTGAAATAAATTTAAGTAAATTATTTTAAATTACTTTGTTAATGATAATGTAATCATTAATAAGAGATGTTTTTATTTTTAAGTAAATCAAAGAATTTAATGAAATGTGATTCATTAAATTAATAAGGTAATTTAAATAATTTAATTTATTTATTTATTTAATTAATTAAGGGTTTGAATAAATTAATTAAAGTTAAGTTAAGTAATTAAGATAATTAATTTGTAATTAACAATAATTAATTTAAGTTAATTACTTAAGAAAGGTAATTAAAGAATGGATGATAAGTTAATGAAGGTCATTGACTTGAGATTATTTAATGATTAATTAATGTAATTAATTTTGATAATTAATTGGATTAATTAATTTAGATAATCAATTATGGAATTTGGTTAAGTATGATTACTTTATGAAAGTAATTAAAGGTATTAATTACTTATTGTAATTAATTAATTAATTAGATTGGTTTAAATTAATTAATTAAGTTTAATTAATTTGGAATAATCATTAGATGGGTTGATAAGTAATCAATGAGGAATAATTACTTAGAGAAGTAATTAAGATAAGTAAATTACTGGAGGTAATTAATTAAAGTATGGTAGAGTTTTGGGATTAATTGCTTGTGTAATTAATATGAAAGGTAATTACTTTATGAAAGTAATTAATAATTAATTACTTAGTGTAATTAATTTAAGCATTGATTGATTAAGTCATTTGGAAAATAATTAAGTAATGTAATTAATTAAGGGTAATCAATTACTAATGAGATTAATCAAGGATGATTAGTAAATATAATTAATTATTAAATGTAATTAATTTAGGAGTAATTAATTTACTCAATGAAGTAATTAAGGGTAGTTAATTACTGAATGTGATTAATCAAAAGTGATTAATAATTGTGGCTCAATTAAGGTTAATTACTTAATGTAATTAATTTAAATAAAGTAATTAATTTATATGTAATTAGGGATCATTAATTAATATAATTAATGATGTAATTAAGGATTAATTAACTAAGATTAATTAATCAATGATATGTAATTAAAGTAATTAATTAATATAATTAATTAAGGATTAATGTAATTAATTATAATTAATTAATTAATGAAGTAATTAAAGGTTATTTACTGTTTTTGATTAAGGATAATTAATTTTTATAATTAATTAAAGATAATTACTTGAATGTACTTAAAGGATAATTAATCAACGGTGATTAATTAAGGTGATTAATTTGAGGATAATTAATTAATTGATTTGTAATCAATTAATGGTTGAGTAAGTAAGATTTAAAACGATGAAGTAATTAATTTAATTTAATTTAAACTAATTAAAGTTGAAGTATTTAATTTAATTCACTTTAAATTAATTAGAGATGGACGTAATTAATTTAATTCATTTTAAATTAATTATAGTATGATTAAGTAAATCCTTGCTTACGTATGGATGATATTGATTGCCTTGAATGGTTTGAATCTCAAATATGAGATAAATAATGTTGTGTGATATGGATGCATTGGTTGCATTGTAATGATAATATGAATTATCTATTGGTGATGATAATGTAGATTATCAATTTGTGATGATAATATGGATTACCTATTTGTAATGATAATGTTGATTATCTATTATGATGATGTGAATTATCTATCTGTGTGTATATAGATAATTAAATTGAATTGTTTTAAACTTTAAAACAACTTGGACCTAAAAGATGGTGTTTGGATTCGGTGAGACCGAGATCGGCTTTTCATATTTGGATATCCGAAAACCACATCGATCCAAATTAACGATAGGTCATGAATCTCAAGTGAAGATGAAGATTCAGAGTGCAAGAGTTGTCATCGTTAACTCTGAGGGTGATTCCAAAATGAGTGTAACGAGATAATGCCTTCGGTTTCGTTCGAAGCCGGATCAAATTTGTATGGATTGAATGCTTTCAGAACACAGTCAGGTGGACGATGAGCATTCTAAGTAATGTGTCCTATAAAGGTAATCGTAGCCTCAAGCCTCATCAACCAGGAATGGCTAAAATAGGGGAGGTGCAGCAAGGCTAAGTGGGTCATGCCCAAGTGGGACAAGATTTTCCCCTGTCTAGAAGTCCCTTTTTATTCGGCTGTATGGGCGGTTGGGTCGCGACCAACTGCGGGGTTGTCTTGTTCGGGACTGTCTAGTAAGGGATGGTTCCGGCCTTGTGTTGCAGGGGATTGGGAGTAATCCTCGGTACGGTGATCTAGGCCCCGTACTGTGACGGGCGATACCCCGGTAGCCCTGCCATTGTATGGAATCCAAAATCCAATAAGTGCCGTACGTATTGATTGTGCCCGACTATGTTGGAACGTGAGATGTAAGCATTCCAGCTATTTCTGTGTTTTACTTGAAAACCCTAGAAACTATTACAACATCATTGGATTTCCTATCAAATGTTTTGGTTAGCGTAAGGTAAAAACTTTTCCATGATTATGTGTGGGAAGTCTTACGTGATACCTTTTATTTTCAAAGGTTTTTTCAAAAGTTAAGCAACTTTAACCTGATACTCACACCAGACCCATATCTGACCCGGAGTTTATCTTCTGTTTCTTAAACTCTTGGGTACTCAGATTTTTACGAGTAGCCAAGGGATTCAGGTTAGCTTTGACGAATTGTGGAGGAGCAATGGAGCAGGAGGCTTCTGCATTGTAGTTATTTAGTATTCCGCTGTGTTGTTTTCTCTGAGTAGTTTTCTTGTATTGTATTGAGTTGTAATAACTAGACAGGTGTTTATAACAGTCTAGTATATGATGTATAATCTGTGTAACTCTGATAATGATTGTATACTATGTAATATTTATGTTATTAATATAATTTGTTCGTTCCGCTGTTGAGATTCTGATGTTGTTTCTTCTTTCTTCTCTATCTTTTCCTTTTCTATCCCTTTCTTTCTTAATTCATGATGCTTCTTTCTGGGCTAAGGAAGACGGGTCGTGACAATTGCCCGTTGTAAAAAGGGCGTTGTATAGGGCATCTATTACGACGGGCCTGAATGGACCGTTGTAATAGCCTTCTATTACAACGGGCAGCTAATGCCCGTTGTAAAAAGGACGTTGTAATAGGGTATTTTTGTTGTAGTGCTTGCTGAAAGCATTCTCTTTCTTCCTCTTCTCTCCCATCAAATAAAAAAATTCCACCTGTGTCCTCAAATAACAAGTCCTCATCGAGACATAATTGACAAGGAGAATTACATGCCATTGAGCGAGTGCCCTGACAAGTTAGATCGTTATTGGCTAGATATATTACATGCAGAATTAGCCAAGGATAGAAGAATCTTGTATAATAGATATAGGACATCATAACGTAGGTATATTTTGGGTGCTCGTTTGTAGCTTCTTGTATTCACAGTTTTTGACATTGATTGTTGGGTACATGGGTTGTGTTTCAACCTAATGAAACCTGTACGAGAAGACTTCAAAATTCACATATGGAAATGAAATAATTAGACGTAAGTTAAAAATATATAGTTAATGGAGATGTATATATAGAAACCAAAAATATGATTTCTCAGTAAGACAAGGCTCAAGTCTCAAAAGATAGTAGAACGACTTAGAGAAGACCATAAAGGAACGACCTTGCTTACTATGCCTGAACATAAAAGCGTTGTTGTAGTAGGGTCAAACTCGCTCCATATTTTTTTTAGGAATACTAATTCCAAAGAAAAACCTCCCATTAACTCCACTACCTGCTCTACCACCTACAGATTATAACCACTATCTTCATTATGGAGGTGATAATATGTAACGACCCATAAATTTTCGATGTTTAAATTTTGTTAATTTAATAATATTTTATGAGTTAATATTGAAAGAAATAAAAATTTGCAATTTAATAATGGAATAATAACTAAATTAAAATGAAACAATGTTAATACAAGTAAATTGTCAATAATTTAATGAAACTCCAACCCATTGTATTTAAACCTGTTATGCTTGGTTATTGTGTGCACTGATTTTTGTGGGATGTAAAAGGTAATAAATTAATGTGTAATGGGTGGAAATGGAATAAATGTATTTTTAATGAGAGTTGTTGTAATAATGGGTTGTAAAGAATAAACTTACAAATGTATAAAATGTATAATGGTGACAACTATTGTTCGTTACCAATGTATTTAATCAATAGCAATTAAATGACATTAAACATTACGTTATGTAAGTTAAGATAATAACTGAAAATTTTTGAATGTAAAATCATTAGAAACGTTAATTATATGCCTAAGATGGCAATTGATTTAATAAAAAAACCAATATAAATAAATGAATTGGAATATTAAGTGTGTATAAGTGACTAAATCTCATCATAATGGAAATAAAATAGTTAACACAAATAAAAGATGAAATTAGAATTATATAGATGATTTGAACATTTGTTGTAATTAATGAACTTTTGAATGTAATTAAAAGTTAAAGGTAACAATGGTTATGAGTTACTTATTTATTTTGTTCATAAAATTTAGTTTGAAATCAATTGCAGTTAATTTACTTAATTAGTGCAAATTAATGTAGATTAATTTGGTAATCGGACAATGTTAATTCAATAGGATGTAACCAATGAACATTTTAATCATAATATGACTTGATTTGAATAAAAAGAATGGAAATCATGTTTGATCAATTAATTGTAGTTTACAATATAATAAATGGACATATTGCAATTGAACGTAAATAAATGTTACATTAATGAGGAATAAGACAATAATTGTAGTGTCAACATAATAAAAGGTATAGAAATGTAAATTTTATTTACAAGGCAATGTTTTATGAAATAAAAAGATAGAAACCTATGTTAATAATTTCATAAGGTATTGTTGATTTAATAGTACGAGTGTAAATCAAAAAGAATAAAAATGAATAAGTTTAATAAAGTAGTAAACATATGTTTATTTATTTGAAATGTTTGTTAGCTGAAAGATTGATTGTAGAGATGAGTAACTATTATTTAGTGAGAAATGTGTAATTACTATTTGTATCCAATAATGTAAATATGTTTAAGTTACTATTAGATAGGAAAAATTGTTTAATTCTCATTACATTCGTTTAGTCCATTTTGAAACTAAATCAATTGAAATGAATGTAACTGAAAATTTCTAATTAATAGGAGAGAGAATACTAATTGTAAATTAATAGGTGTAATTAAAAGCAGCTTATGTTTTGTGAAAATAAGGAAAGTTTGATTTAATAAAAAGAACATTTACATCAAATAAAATGAATGTTTCATTTATGAATGTAGGTCTAATTTCATTAAAATATAGTATAGAATGATTGATTTAAAAAAAACGTTATTTGAACTGTGTTTTAGCTTACAGATTGATTATAAAAATAGGAAAATAATATATTTCAGTAAGTTATTTATTACTCTTGTGTATAAACAATTTTTCTATTTTTTTGCATGCATTTTTGTTGTCTGTTTTAAAATTTTAACTTTGTAAGTGATTGCAATTAATGTAGTTCAAATGTTTCAATTAAAAGGAAAGAAACGATGATTGCAATTAATAGATTTAACAAAAAAATGAACGTTTTGTGTTAAACAAAATTTAATGCTAGTTTACTACATACATGTTTATACCTAAATTCAAACTTATGTTTTAGATCAAAATTTAATGCTAGTTTGTATTGAAATCTCATACGTTGTTAAATTAAATATTAATTGGAGATGATAAAGGGGGTAAAATAGATTTACGCTTGACTATTTCCTTTCCAATTAGACTTTATTAGATTTTTTTTTTTGCAACATAACTTACCTTTCCATCTTCACTTTTCTAATTTACTCTTACATTCATTGCCTCCTTATGTGGATTATTTTCATACCTTTTATTTATGAATGTAAACTATAAGTGGCGATAAAGACGTACATATATATTATACACCTACTTATATTACCTTTTTTATACTATCATATTTTTGAATGTATGTTAATACATTCCTTGTAAAACATTCAATCGAAATGTTAACATGTTGTTTAATTTCCAATCTAATCACAAAGAGGGAGAAAAGAAGATTTCTTAATGCTGCATATTCTTTTAATTTATGACACAAATTTGGGTGGAGAATTTATTTTCATTTTGTAACGCCCCGGAGATTTTCGACTTTCGAAAATTCAACATCGATACTCACTTTATCGACTGCCGAGAAAGAGGCCGGAAACCCGAAATGTTATGGTTTAAGAAAAGGAAAGAGACAGAAGAAGTGAGAAGAAGATAGAAAATAGAGAGAAAAGAGAAAAGAAAATAGAACGGAACAGAAAACAACAGAACAACATCAGAATCTCACAATTCGCAGCGGAACAACATATAATAATAAATGAATAATCTTTAAATAAAGAACTATATCAGTTATTACATTACATTACATTTCATTTCATCATATCATCAGAGTGTACAACAACATACAACAAACAATGCAAAAAGAAATACTATATAACTATAATACGCCATGCCATCCATCTTGCCTCCAGCAACTCCAGAATATCCTGATAAACCTAACTCTTAACTGCCCGTGTGGAAATTGGTGGGCACCCAGAGTTTAGGAAGGAAAACAATAAACTCCGAGTCAGTCATGTGACTGGTGTGAGAACTCAAAACAGTTTATTTATCTTTAAAAATCAAAATAGAGGAATATTTTTAAATTCAATTCGCAATGCTTTTAAAAATGAGACTACCATAAGGCCTCCCGCACACATGCAAACGCAGAATCGGAGGAGATTTCTTCTTATGATAGTCAAATATGCTTGATACGCATTTAAAAGAACATTTGATATTATTACTAGTGTATAGTGTAGAGAAAAATTCATTTCAAAAGTAGAATATAAATCTTAGCCAACATACGACCATTATCGTATGCCTACTATAGCTACCATCCAAACAGTGGGGCGCCACCATAAGTGAATGATAGGTTCTACAACTAATACCGTACAAGTCACGTATTGTTTCTTTGGATTTCCAACGAATGATCAGGCCAAGGAACTTCCCATTGCCACATGAGAATGCCTCTGGATGTACATCCCCGAGAACCAAACCGGATCTCTACCAACACAAGGCCGGGTTACCCCTAACTGAGTAACAACTGACCGAATATGCCATCCCCCGGTCCTTTGGGACCTTTCAACCGAGCGCTCGTAATCAGTTCACACTATCATAACAAAGTGTTTTCAACATGAGTAAGTATCTGGGCTCCATACCATGATACCACCCTTTTCCAGAAGGAAATGCACACATCCTAAAGGGCGCTACCCCTCATAACCTTGCCGCATCTTTCCTGTTTTGACCATTCACGGGGTGTGAGGCTCGACGAAGTCACGTCCACAAAAACATACTTTATACAAAAGCCATGCTTTGGGTCAACAAATGATCATAGAAATGATCACCAAGATAGACGATCAAATAAATGATCCTATCACAAATAATCAACACAATGATCATTTCACAGCAACACTCAGCATGTCACATTACCAAATTGGGAATATATCGCTGATAACATTCAACTACATAACCTCTGAGCTCGTACGTCTCAGAGAAGGGTGTTAAGCTAAAAGAATAAATTCTCCGCCACCAACAGAAATATATTTGAATGAAATCAGCTTTATATCTCAATTTGTAATGTCAGACATACAATCCATACAAGTCTGTTCCGGGATCGAACAAAACCGAAGGCACTTACAAAGAAGTCCTCGCAATCCGGATATTCACAATCCTGATCGGATTCACCATAACATATGGAGAACTCTATACCGTAGCTACTCGGTGCAGAGTCAATCGACAGGTCATCCTATCGCTCTCGCAAGTACTCGGTCTTCAACACCGATCTTCAAATGCAATTCACAATGACGTATCACATATTCGGAATGGGTTATACGACCCCATGGTCCTTTCCCGGTTAACCCGAATAGTGAGCGCTTATTCAAAAATAAGTATGGCATTCAAATTCAAACAAATCACATCAAATACCCATTCAAAGGGAAATATTGATAGTCGGCTATTGAACTATCAATGGATATGCATACATCACCAGATTCCAAATAATTTTCCAAATTATTTATTTTCCAAAATATCTTTACAAGATATATAATTTCCAATTCTTTAAAAATAAATCAATATTTATTTTTAAACAACTTCCCTTTCTATTCATAAATTCCATAATGAATTTGTATTTCACAATATTTATGAATAACGATTTCAATTATTCATTTCAATTTATCTTCAAAAAGATAAATTCTTAAAATATTCCCTTTATATCGGAAAACAATTCCATACTTATTTATTAATAAGTAATTCACAAATCCATTTATTTTCAACACTTGGAAAATATTCAATATACTTAAATCGAGATTAAGTATATATTTCATTCTTTAAGGAAATCATTCTCTTAAACATATTTATTTGGGCCAAAACGAATGTTACGTAAAACATCGTTACGACAACCCAAAATCACTAGTATAGGGATTCGAAATTAAAATAGATATATAAATCCCAATACTATTCAAAACATTTCCTTTCGGAAATCATTTACTATAACAACAGTGTTATAGTCCACCATTTCCTTTTATTTCTCGAAAACGTCTAATTCAACAATCAATGTTGAAATCTATGGTTTCGAATCTCAACATATTTAAAACATCGTTAGATCGTTTTAATTCTATTTGAAACATCACATTCAAAACAATTTCTTTAACATATTATTCACTACTCAAAAACGTGAATATACTTGTTAACAAATTTCATCCTTTCTATTCATTTTATTTTAAAGGATTATTCACAGTCAAAAACGTGAATATAACTCCATAAATAAGTTATAACAATTTTCTTATCAAAATAAGTCGTTTGTGAATTTATAAAACAACGTTTATAAATTCCTTTATTAAACTATTCAATTTATATCTCAATTATGAACTAAAAGTCCATATTATAAGTTAAATGCTTATAAAACGATTATTTTACAAAATCGTTCTTTTAAACTTCATAATTATAAATCTTATAACTTATAAGATTCATTTATTTAACCAAATCTATTCTTTAAATAACTTCACAAATTTTATAAACCTACTGTTTATAAATTTCATTTATAACTTCACCATTTATAATTCTATAAATTTCATTCTTTAATGAAATTCATTTTCACTTCATTCAAACACTTATAAAAACTCATTTTATAATGTCAATATTTCAATTTATAAATATCCATTTATAAATCTCTTAATATGAATCAATTTATATTATTCTTTAAAACATCTTTAATTTCCTTTATAATTTCACCATTTTGATTTACAAAATAATCAAATTTTATAAATCCCATTCTTAAACTTTCCATAATAAATTCAAAATCCCAATTTTAAACTATTTTATAAAACCATTAACCCATATTTCAGAAAATCAACTTTTTACTATATTTCTCAAAAATCATAATTTTTATAACATAAAAAAAATTATAACTTTATTTATTTAAAATGGATCGATTCCAAAAATATTTTATAAACGTATACTTTCAAAAATCACTTTAAAATCACTTTAAAATCCCAAAATTTGGTCCAATGATGCTACACACCAAATAGTCAATCACGACAACAACGACATCATATATCGATATGATAATCTATCAAATATCAAAATATCCATAATTAAATAAATACTGTTGAGGAATCCAGTTGGATCCCTCCAACCTGTTTTCCTGCATCCACAAACATTAGCACAATACCAATTCTGCTCCAGTCCGAAATTATCGCGGTATATGGGATTTAATAATATTATCCGCTTAATAACGGCGCAATAGGGTCTCATCCGCTAAACAAATGCGGGAAATCAATAACTCCAATATATACATATGCCAATATATATATATTGCTATTATATATAATACCAATTTCATTGTTTATGAAATATTCGCGGTATATGTTTTTAATAAATAACATCCGCTTACTAACGGCGCATAATGTCTATTTTAACAATCAATAGATAACAATCATCATTCAAACATGCATTCAAATATTTTAAATCTAACTATTTAAAATTAAAATCGAAACTGATTCGACTGAGTGAGAAGTTCTCACCTTGATTTCAATTTCGTTTTAGCGATTTATTTCGAATAAAATTAAACGGACGTTTAATTTTACCCAAAATTTTCACTAACTCCAAACGACTCCAATCCAACTTCATCGCGTAGTGCTCGTCCATACGATTCCAACGCAACTGGTTTCCCGCGTTTTCGACCTCGTATGAAAAAGATACGAATATTTGAAGTTTACACGAATTTTATTATCATAAATTACAACTTAATTATATAATTTTAAACCTTAATCAATCTCAGGCCGTTAGATTTGCTTCCTTCAGATCGTGGCCGCGCACACACTCTTCTTCCTCTCACGTTCACTTTCTTCAGGAAATTTACATGCACATGAACCCATAGCTTCAAAACTAGGGTTCAACTTTGCAATCTCCACGCTCGACAAAACTTCGATCAGGAAGCGCCATATTGTAGCCTTCGACGAGAGCCACCTTCGCCCCCAGCACGGCCATGCTCGGCCACCTGCATCCTCTTGAATTTCGTGCGCATGTCCCAGGCGTCGGCCCCCTCCTGCTCCCCCTCTGATGCTCCAAACACGATCTCAACCGTATGGATTGAAAGCTTTCGCCAAGATCTACAACTTTCATGTTGACAAGTTTTTCTAAAAAGTATGGATTGGGAGAGATTAAGGAATGAATTTGGGAAGTTTCTGGCCTTTGAATCTGAAAGTGGCGGCTGCATTTGTTTAGGGTTAGGGTTTTATGTTGTTGAAGATAGTGAAGGCTATGGGTTCCTTTTATAGATTTTTGAATAAAAACACTATTCATTCACAATTTTTCAACTCCGATTTACGCGCCGAAACTGACGTTCCTAGGGTTTATCCCGCGTTCCGGACACAATGGAATAGGTTTCGAAAGCTAATTCGGACATCTGTGTGAGATATGGCAATAAACGTTCAATTTAAATTAAACCGATTTAAACGATTTTCTAGGCGTTTTAATTTGTATCGGACAAACGGTAAATCCAATTGACTTGAAATTTGAAACCTTACAATAATATCACATTACGGATCCGATGAAACTTGTTTCGTCGAAATCCGAGACTTTTTGAAAAATGGCTATTTTAACTCGCCAAATTAAAATTAAAAATAATTTGATGCGTTTCGAGCTGCCACGATCAAACAATAACTCCAATTGACACGAAATTTGAAATCCGGTAATAACTAACTATTACGGATCCAATGGAACTAGTTTCGTCCAATTCTGAGACTGTTCAAAAATTGACTATTTTCACTAGTCGATTTAATATTAAAATATTCAATTTTCACAAATTAACTTTTAATTCGATTTTAAAAGTCCTAAAATATCGTTCTAACTTCAATATGATAAAATAAAATTTTACAAATCATTTTCAATCATATTTAACTAAATTTTCAATTATTTTCATAATTTAACATATTAAATTATCGATTTAATTATTCAATTAAATCCAATAATTCAAATAAAAATTTATTCGACTTATAAATTTCACTTATCAATATTTAAAATTAATTAAATATTCAAATTTTAATTAATAAAAATTCTGGGTCGTTACAATCTTCCCCCCTTAAAAGAATTTCGTCCTCGAAATTAACAAGTAAGAAAATTACAGAATCTATCAACTTTCCAAAATTCATAATTAAATTTCTTACAATAACTTTACTAAGTTTTCAAATCATACTTAGTTATCTTTCCAAAAACAACTACTATTGTTTAACTTTCAATTCCAAATCAAAGTTATAGTTTCCAAAATTTTCTCAATTTTTCTCAAATTTTTTCTAACGCCTTAAATTTTCGGAAAAATTCGCCATGGTCTCCTTTGCGCGGCTCGATCCGAAAAAAAAAATGACAGTATATATATCACAAATATGCATCTCATCAAGTAATGAGGCATCCCGAAGGGAAAAAGTATAAAAGTACAGTATGTAATCCGAGATATGTACCTTATATTTTATTAGCGAGCATATACGGCTAATATAGCGCGAAAGCGAGCTCCAAATGCGAAGCAAACGCGATTCGCACCTACTAATCACTCAACAAACAACATGAGAAACATGTATATAGGCAATAGTATCAATATATAACATATAGCTACATAATAACTATATATGCCAACATAGCAATGCATTCAATAGCAATATATATTCAACCATCAACCAACTAAATATTCATTTATATTCTCATTAATATTCAATGAAATGGTTTTCAATTTAATCACATATGATTCTTTAACAGTGGATGTTCTTACTAACATTCATTTTTCAATTAGTTTATATTCACTAATTCATATTCAAGTTGGTTCACTTCCACATCAAATTCAATTCTATTTAAGATTCACTTAACTTTCAATTGGATTTCAATTACTTTAGCTTTCAATTTCATTAACTCTTAATGAATTATATACAATCAACTAACAACCATATAACAATCAATGTATATTTATTACAACCAAATTCCTTTGCTTATATTCATTCATTTTGGTTTAACACCATCACTTTCAATTGGTTTAATTAAATTGATTTTCAATCACTCTTTCAACTTCTAATAACATTAGATTTTAATGAATTAACACTTACATTCATTATTCCAATTCTAAAGTAAATTTCCATTTAACTTTAAATTCATTTTTATTTACAACTCATATTCATAAATATATTCATATAGTTTCACTTCTTATATATATAAGTTTATTCACAATTGTAAATCACATTAATTATAATTCAATTCTTATAATTCCTTTTTACTTATACAATTATTCTTTAATTTAGATTATTCAAACAACTATACAATCATCTTATATACTTTAATAATTCTAAAAAATTATTTCTTTATATAAAAATATACTCAAGGTAAAATTATTTTATTTACCCAATTTAAAACAATATTATGCCGAATTGTTCTGTACAAGTGTTTAGAGATTCCTATCAACAACGTTAATTACTCATATTAACCAGAATCCATATACCACTCAACAAACCAATCATCACAATATAAAACAATTTTATATTCACTAACAAATACGCTCTCATAGCTATTATTACACTCAAACTCATTCTAAAGTACTAATGACTCTATCTCTAATGAGTAATACCCAACAGAACCATGGTTGTCGCTTAACCATATGCTCTGATACCAAATGTAACGCCCCGGAGATTTTCGACTTTCGAAAATTCAACATCGATACTCACTTTATCGACTGCCGAGAAATCGAAGGCCGGAAACCCGAAATGTTATGGTTTAAGAAAAGGAAAGAGATAGAAGAAGTGAGAAGAAGATAGAAAATAGAGAGAAAAGAGAAAAGAAAATAGAACGGAACAGAAAACAACAGAACAACATCAGAATCTCACAATTCGCAGCGGAACAACATATAATAATAAATGAATAATCTTTAAAAAAAGAACTATATCAGTTATTACATTACATTACATTTCATTTCATTTCATTTCATCATATAATCAGAGTGTACAACAACATACAACAAACAATGCAAAAAGAAATACTATATAACTAGTAATATGCCATGTCATCCATCTTGCCTCCAGCAACTCCAGAATATCCTGATAAACCTAACTCTTAACTGCCCGTGTGGAAATTGGTGGGCACCCAGAGTTTAGGAAGGAAAACAATAAACTCCGAGTCAGTCATGTGACTGGTGTGAGAACTCAAAACAGTTTATTTATCTTTAAAAATCAAAATAGAGGAATATTTTTAAATTCAATTCGCAATGCTTTTAAAAATGAGACTACCATAAGGCCTCCCGCACACACACACATGCAAACGCAGAATCGGAGGAGATTTCTCCTTATGATAGTCAAAGATGCTTGATACGCATTTAAAAGAACATTTGATATTATTACTAGTGCATAGTGTAGAGAAAAATTCATTTCAAAAGTAGAATATAAATCTTAGCCAACATACGACCATTATCGTATGCCTACTATAGCTACCATCCAAACAGTGGGGCGCCACCATAAGTGAATGATAGGTTCTACAACTAATACCGTACAAGTCACGTATTGTTTCTTTGGATTTCCAACGAATGATCAGGCCAAGGAACTTCCCATTGCCACATGAGAATGCCTCTGGATGGACATCCCCGAGAACCAAACTGGATCTCTACCAACACAAGGCCGGGTTACCCCTAACTGAGTAACAACTGACCGAATATGCCATCCCCCGGTCCTTTGGGACCTTTCAACCGAGCGCTCGTAATCAATTCACACAATCATAACAAAGTGTTTTCAACATGAGTAAGTATCTGGGCTCCATACCATGATACCACCCTTTTCCAGAAGGAAATGCACACATCCTAAAGGGCGCTACCCCTCATAACCTTGCCGCATCTTTCCTGTTTTGACCATTCACGGGGTGTGAGGCTCGACGAAGTCACGTCCACAAAAACATACTTTATACAAAAGCCATGCTTTGGGTCAACAAATGATCATAGAAATGATCACCAAGATAGACGATCAAATAAATGATCCTATCACAAATAATCAACACAATGATCATTTCACAGCAACACTCAGCATGTCACATTACCAAATTGGGAATATATCGCTGATAACATTCAACTACATAACCTCTGAGCTCGTACGTCTCAGAGAAGGGTGTTAAGCTAAAAGAATAAATTCTCCGCCACCAACAGAAATATATTTGAATGAAATCGGATTTATATCTCAATTTGTAATGTCAGACATACAATCCATACAAGTCTGTTCCGGGATCGAACAAAACCGAAGGCACTTACAAATAAGTCCTTGCAATCTGGATATTCACAATCCTGATCGGATTCACCATCACATATGGAGAACTCTATACCGTAGCTACTCGGTGCAGAGTCAATCGACAGGTCATCCTATCGCTCTCACAAATACTCGGTCTTCAACACCGATCTTCAAATGCAATTCACAACGACGTATCACATATTCGGAATGGGTTATACGACCCCATGGTCCTTTCCCGGTTAACCCGAATAGTGAGCGCTTATTCAAAAATAAGTGTGGCATTCAAATTCAAACAAATCACATCAAATACCCATTCAAAGGGAAATATTGATAGTCGACTATTGAACTATCAATGGATATGCACACATAACCAGATTCCAAATAATTTTCCAAATTATTTATTTTCCAAAATATCTTTACAAGATATATAATTTCCAATTCTTTAAAAATAAATCAATATTTTTTTTTAACAACTTCCCTTTCTATTCATAAATTCCATAATGAATTTGTATTTCACAATATTTATGAATAACGATTTCAATTATTCATTTCAATTTATCTTCAAAAAGATAAATTCTTAAAATATTCCCTTTATATCGGAAAACAATTCCATACTTATTTATTAATAAGTAATTCACAAATCCATTTATTTTCAACACTTGGAAAATATTCAATATACTTAAATCGAGATTAAGTATATATTTCATTCTTTAAGGAAATCATTCTCTTAAACATATTTATTTGGGCCAAAACGAATGTTACGTAAAACATCGTTACGACAACCCAAAATCACTAGTATAGGGATTCGAAATTAAAATAGATATATAAATCCCAATACTATTCAAAACATTTCCTTTCGGGAATCATTTACTATAACAACAGTGTTATAGTCCACCATTTCCTTTTATTTCTCGAAAACGTCTAATTCAACAATCAATGTTGAAATCTATGGTTTCGAATCTCAACATATTTAAAACATCGTTAGATCGTTCTATTTGAAACATCACATTCAAAACAATTTCTTTAACATATTATTCACTATTCAAAAACGTGAATATACTTGTTAACAAATTTCATCCTTTCTATTCATTTTATTTTAAAGGATTATTCACAGTCAAAAACGTGAATATAACTCCATAAATAAGTTATAACAATTTTCTTATCAAAATAAGTCGTTTGTGAATTTATAAAACAACGTTTATAAATTCCTTTATTAAACTATTCAATTTATATCTCAATTATGAACTAAAAGTCCATATTATAAGTTAAATGCTTATAAAACGATTATTTTACAAAATCGTTCTTTTAAACTTCATAATTATAAATCTTATAACTTATAAGATTCATTTATTTAACCAAATCTATTCTTTAAATAACTTCACAAATTTTAAAAACCTACTGTTTATAAATTTCATTTATAACTTCACCATTTATAATTCTATAAATTTCATTCTTTAATGAAATTCATTTTCACTTCATTCAAATACTTATAAAAACTCGTTTTATAATGTCAATATTTCAATTTATAAATATCCATTTATAAATCTCTTAATATAAATCAATTTATATTATTCTTTAAAACATCTTTAATTTCCTTTATAATTTCACCATTTTGATTTACAAAATAATCAAATTTTATAAATCCCGTTCTTAAACTTTCCATAATAAATTCAAAATCCCAATTTTAAACTATTTTATAAAACCATTAACCCATATTTCATAAAATCAACTTTTTACTATATTTCTCAAAAATCATAATTTTTATAACATAAAAAAATTTATAACTTTATTTATTTAAAATGGATCGATTCCAAAAATATTTTATAAACGTATACTTTCAAAAATCACTTTAAAATCATTTTAAAATCCCAAAATTTGGTCCAATGATGCTACACACCAAATAGTCAATCACGACAACAACGACATCATATATCGATATGATAATCTATCAAATATCAAAATATCCATAATTAAATAAATACTGTTGAGGAATCCAGTTGGATCCCTCCAACTTGTTTTCCTGCATCCACAAACATTAGCACAATACCAATTCCGCTCCAGTACGAAATTATCGCGGTATATGGGATTTAATAATATTATCCGCTTAATAACGGTGCAATAGGGTCTCATCCGCTAAAGAAATGCGGGAAATCAATAACTCCAATATATACATATGCCAATATATATATATTGCTATTATATATAATACCAATTTCACTGTTTATGAAATATTCGTTGTATATGTTTTTAATAAATAACATCCGCTTACTAACGGCGCATAATGTCTATTTTAACAATCAATAGATAACAATCATCATTCAAACATGCATTCAAATATTTTAAATCTAACTATTTAAAATTAAAATCGAAAGTGATTCGATTGAGTGAGAAGTTCTCACCTTGATTTCAATTTCGTTTTAGCGATTTATTTCGAATAAAATTAAACGGACGTTTAATTTTACCCAAAATTTTCACTAACTCCAAACGACTCCAATCCAATTTCATCGCGTAGAGCTCGTTCATACGATTCCAACGCAACTGGTTTCGCGCGTTTTCGATCTCGTATGAAAAAGATACGAATATTTGAAGTTTACACGAATTTTATTATCATAAATTACAACTTAATTATATAATTTTAAACCTTAATCAATCTCAGGCCGTTAGATTTGCTTCCTTCAGATCGTGGCCGCACACACACTCTTCTTCCTCTCACGTTCACTTTCTTCAGGAAATTTACACGCACATGAACCCATAGCTTCAAAACTAGGGTTCAACTTTGCAATCTCCACGCTCGACGAAACTTCGATCAGAAAGCGCCATATTTTAGCCTTCGACGAGAGCCACCTTCGCCCCCAGCACGGCCATGCTCGGCCACCTACATCCTCTTGAATTTCGTGCGCAAGTCCCAGGCGTCGGCCCCCTCCTGCTCCCCCTCTGATGCTCCAAACACGATCTCAACCGTATGGATTGAAAGCTTTCGCCAAGATCTACAACTTTCATGTTGACAAGTTTTTCTAAAAAGTATGGATTGGGAGAGATTAAGGAATGAATTTGGGAAGCTTCTGGCCTTTGAATCTAAAAGTGGCGGCTGCATTTGTTTAGGGTTAGGGTTTTATGTTGTTGAAGATAGTGAAGGCTATGGGTTCCTTTTATAGATTTTTGAATAAAAACACTATTCATTCACAATTTTTCAACTCCGATTACGCGCCGAAACTGACGTTCCTAGGGTTTATCCCGTGTTTCGTACATAATGGAACAGGTTTCGAAAGCTAATTCGGACATCTGTGTGAGTTATGGCAATAAACGTTCAATTTAAATTAAACCGATTTAAACGATTTTCTAGGCGTTTTAATTTGTATCGGACAAACGGTAAATCCAATTGACTTGAAATTTGAAACCTTACAATAATATCACATTACGGATCCGATGAAACTGGTTTCGTCGAAATCCAAGACTTTTTGAAAAATGGCTATTTTAACTCGCCAAATTAAAATTAAAAATAATTCGATGCGTTTCGAGCTGCCACGATCAAACGATAACTCCGATTGACACGAAATTTGAAATCCGGTAATAACTAACTATTACGGATCCAATAGAACTAGTTTCGTCCAATTCTGAGACTGTTCAAAAATTGACTATTTTCACTAGTCGATTTAATATTAAAATATTCAATTTTCACAAATTAACTTTTAATTCGATTTTAAAAGTTCTAAAATATCGTTCTAGCTTCAATATGATAAAATAAAATTTTACAAATCATTTTCAATCATATTTAACTAAATTTTCAATTATTTTCATAATTTAACATATTAAATTATCGATTTAATTATTCAATTAAATCCAATAATTCAAATAAAAATTTATTCGACTTATAAATTTCAATTATCAATATTTAAAATTAATTAAATATTCAAATTTTAATTAATAAAAATTCTGGGTCATTACACATTTATTGTGTGTTAATTAAATCTTTAAAAGATGTTAATTTTGGTATGTTTAGGGTTAACAAAATTTATTAAGTAAATGATTGTTTTGAAATTTGAATTCTAAAAGTTTGTTCATATTTACTTTATTTCTTTCCATTCATTTTCCAACTTCATTTTCTGAAACGTCATTTCATTTATTTCTAATTAATAGCGGTCTCTCTTTTCAAATCCCTTTGACCCTAAACCTAACTCTAACCTTATAAATAAGATATGATGCAAATGAAACCACAACCTCTGTTCTAATCTTCTTCTTTTTTTTCCTTTTCTTTTTTTTCTTCTCTCCTTATTATCTCTCATTTTAATTTCTCTTCAAATTTTCTTCTTCTTCAAATTTTCTTCTATTTCAAACTTTCTTCTTTCTTTTAAAATCTAGATCTTCTCTTCCATTTTCAGCTCTTATTTTAATCCCTTTCTTTTCCAATTCTTCTTTTCCAAATCTTTTTTTCCAAACCTTTTAAAAATATATACATTCATATAATAAGGAGGAAAATTAAAGTAAATCGAAATAAAAGAAAAATTACGGAACAAAGCTAACAATCAAGAAGAAGCATACGCGTTTTTCACGTGGGAAGAGTGGATGTGGCATGGTATTTTATTTTGTTTAATTTATTTTTGTTAATTTCGATTTCAATTAGTTCTAATAATCATAACTCATACATACGAACTCCGTTTCACGCGCGGTTTTCTCCGCTAGGTTCGTATTGAGATCCCGAAAACTTTAATGCTGGTATGGGCGAATTCGGAGATGGTCAAATTTTTGGGTTTAAATTGGATTTAAATTCAATTTAAATTCAAAAGGTGTGTGTTTTAACCCGCTCACAACTTCTAAGTTTTCTTATGTTTGTTAAATTGATTTGAGATATGAGTATAAATTTATTTATGACCGTTTTGCATATTTTATTCATCATCTCAGTTAAATCGCACTTATTTTATTTAATTGTTAATTAATTTTATTATTGCATATAAATTGATAGTTAAATTTATTTATTTTGCATATAAACTTCTAATTAAACAGTTATTAATTTATTATTGAATATAAACTGTTCGTTGATACCTGTTATATTTTATATGCTCTATATGGATGTTTTGTTCAAATTGGATGATGAATGTAATAAATGGTTGATGATTGATGTTTGGTGAATGGATGATGTGTTCCATATTATATAATCTTCAAGTTATCATGCATTTCATTTCATTCGTGATTGCGGTTTGAAATGATATACAACCGCATTTTTTAATTTTTAAATTGCGGATTGAAATGATAAATATCTGTATCACTTGACCATAGGGTAGAAAATTATATACAGACACCGTCGGTGTATATATATATATATATATATATATTGAAAATTATTTCTATGGTTTGGATAGGATACGGTTTAATAAATATTAATTTTTGATCTTATATAAAATCTTATTTTATATATACATATATACAGTTAAACTATTGAATTTAAGCTATGTATGAATTTGTTAAATGAAAATAAATAAGTTGAATAATGGAGTTTGATAATTTATATTATATGATTAAGTACAGGCTTAGGATATAGAGTTTAAATGATTCAAATAAATTTAGATTGGAAGGTAAATTAAAAAAAATAATTGGAATTAAGCGTATTTAAGAATTAAACTCTATAAGTTGATGTAGAACCTTATTAAGCTTGAAAATTTTAAGGGTATGATATTTATAACTGAAATTTTATTTCAAGATAAATTAAATGAATATTTCTAGTATAAATAAATTGGAGGAAATATTTAGTTATATGAAATTTGAGTTTTATATAAATGATTATGGATTTATCATGCAAATATTCAAAACTAAATAATAGAACATTGAATTTGTTGAAAGAATAAATTCCAACCTTAGTTTTGAAATTATTAATACTCAAATTGGATATATATTGAAATTAAAGTGGTGTGGAAACTGAAGGTGAAATTTAAATTTATGGTTTAGACTTCATTTAAAGAAAATATATTTGTAAAGTCATGGAAATTATTTTACTTTTCAAAGTAATTTTAAAAATTAAACCATTTTATTTTATATACTGTTGAATATCCAAACCCTTTGAGTTTTAGAAGTATGTTTTACGGCTATGAGTTTCGAAGTATTATGTTTGGTTTCCAGATATTATAAAATTTTAAAGCAGCATGATTTTGGAAAAGTGATATATTTGAAATAAAAAAAATGATACTATTGATTTGGGTTTTTTATAAAAATAATATCAAAATGAGTTTGTTTTGGAAATGGAAATGATATCGTATTTATGGGTTTGAAATGGATAATTTTATTCTGGTTTTAAAATATAAACTATTTTAAAGACCGTGGTGTTATAATAACGTTTGGCTGTTAAAGAGATCGGGATCGGAAGTTGTCATACTCTCTGCCAACTCTGAAAACCACTTTAACAACCATGTACGCGGTGGAGATTGCAGAATGAAGTAGGTTGGTGGCGGCGTTTCCTATAAGGTAAATACGTGGACCAAACTCCCGTAAGTTGGCATAAGGTGGCTAAAACAGGAGCGATTGACGGGTTAATAAGGTAGCACCTTTGATCGGACACTTCCCTTCGATACTATACTTTGACTTTGGATTGATTCGGTGGCCACCTTCACTTTTGATTTCTTTGATTTGGGGGAGATTGTTCGAGGTGGGCGGTAGCTTCGCGTTACCACCGACCCGGAAGCGTAATTGGTATATCTACCCTGGCATTGCCTAGCTGTGCCGTGTCACCTACCCTAGCGCGCCTTATACAATTTTGATTTTGTACCATACCTATGGAGTGCCCTCTGACGACGCCCAGTACGGGGGAGATTACGGTACTGTATAGACTATGGGAATATATTATGTGTTAAGGTGGAAAATGTAAAGCCTTAACGCTATTTTAAAGTAAATTTATTTCATAATTAGACACTATTATAATAGCGAAATATACTACATAGTAAATAGTTTAACGGATCGTTAGGAGATGTAAATCCCGGGCATCTCTTGAGTTACTGCACTCATATCTATTTCTGTTGACTTAACTCACATAAGATCTTTTAGTTCCGACTCGAGTGTTTTTGTCTTTTCAAATTCGCTCGGGTCAGTCCGAGCGTTTCATGATCGAAGACTTCAGTTTTGGAGGACGAAGACGAAGATTTGTAGTATTGCTATCGACTATATTATTTCACTACACTATATAATTCCGCTGCATTGATATTTATGGGTATGTGAACTCTGATATTTATTGTATAAAGAAGAATCAAATGTTTGTAAACAGTTTTATGAGCTGTATATTTATTATTATATTTTATCCTTCCGCTGTGAGATTTTGTTTAGTTTTTTTCTCTTCTCTGTTTTTCTTATTTACCCCATAACAATCCGCCCTTCCGTATGGTTTGAATTGGCACGTGTGTCGATTTAAAGCGTGCGAAAAGCGGGACGTTAGATAATAATCCTTAATCGTGGATCTTAGCCATTTTTAGCTTTCCTTATTAGCTAACTTTGCTATTAATAATTCACATCAATCAACTAAATTCATGAATTGACATAACATTGAAAACTCATCTTTGAAAACATCCAACATATTAAATTTTCATATGATTCTACGAACGTTATAATGGGTTTAAGAGACTAAAGGCTCTATGCTTCAACAATTTTTTATCATTAAAATTTTTAAATAGTGATATATTTAATATGTAAATCTTAAATCATCATTAAAATATCATATTCACTTAAAAACGAATTAATATGACTCAGAAAACATTTTGGATGAAGTTTTACTCACCAAAATGACATGTAACCTCTCCTTGATGAGGGAAAATATTGCCATCATTCATTCCTTAATTATCCTCTAATGAAATATCATTTTCTCCTTTTAGAAATTTCTATGTTGAAACCATGAAAGTGAAGAATGAATGAGTGTTGTAGAGAATGAAGTTAGAATGAAGAAACATAAGATACTAAGATGCTTCAGGGTTTCTTGATGGACTTGGGATTAATAGCCCGAATGAGCCTTAATTAAACAATTCTTTTCCCCTATAGCTCTTTTCTTATTCTAAATAAGAATGCATAGAAAACTCTTTATTCGTATTATTAACTTACTCCCAAAATTAAATAACTTTTCCATAAAATTGCTTACTATGTTTTCTAAGTGTTTCATATGCCTAGTTAATTAATTTCCCTCATGTGTTTTCGTACGCTTCATTAATTAACCCATTTTTTATCCAATTTAATTAGCACTCTAAGTGGCGCACTACACTTTTCAGTTAAACTAATTCATGCGTAATTTTTGACATAATCCTCCATAAAATTCTTTACATGAATTATTAGTAAAAAATAATTAACTAGTTAATATTTAAGTGTATTCACTGCAGCTAGCTAGTAATTATTTATGTAGTTTGCAAATATATTATTTTAACCACATCGCTATTCAATCACCACATCATGTCATCGAATATGATGCTAATAATACATATGAATACAGGATGTTACAAAAGTACTCTTAGCCCAATAGAAATATTAATGTCTTTCAATATCATTAGTAAACGATAATTTTCACTTAAATTACATTTTGTTTTAACAATTTTTAAATGTTGTCAAACTATAATGTAGGTCTAACAAAATGAACAATAGTATTTAATTTTGAAAGTTTAATCAGCATTGTGAGTAATGCCAAATACTGATTAAACACATTTTCAATTTTGGCATGTATAATCCTTTTGCTTTTGACGTTGGTGTCAAGATCGGGAAAAGGAGAAAAAAATCGCTACAATAAAATTCAACGTGTCAAACCACCATTTATGCTTAAATTAAAATCCATTACATATTTTACATATATTGAATTAATGATGTTGTGTCAGCAATTGACATTTCAACTTTCCATTTTCAAATTATAACATTTTATTTTTCATGCGTAAAACACATGTGATTTGTACTAATTATTATGCACCAACGTGTGGCACTGCGGGCCATTGAATCTCGTAAATTATAGTCGCAATAGAATTATAATATTTCAATCCAACCGCATACTTCACATGATGCCCTTATATGCAGGGCCTGCCCAAAATTTTGTTGCCCAAGTCCATATACGCATATTTGAAAGAAATTTAAAAAGCAAAAACAAACTATTGCCTGCTACCAGCTTTCAACCTACGTCAGTAGCATTCACTCCAATAATCCTACCACTAAACCACATATTTCTTGATAATATTGTTTGGTTTACGTTTTATATATAAACAAGTATTAAAAAAATTTCGTTGTCCCCAGTCCAGTGGGCTGCCCTAGCCTGAGGGTTTGGAGGGCTGTCCTCTGAACCGGACCTGTTTAGATGAAACTGAAGTAATGGGTTCTAGCACCAACTAAAAGTTAAGTTAAGAATTATTTTTAACCGAAAATTCATTCATTTAGATGCATAAGTTAAAAGTTCAATTTTAATCAGATTATTTATAAAAAAAATCTTTATCATTTCAAAAACGTGTTTATTAAAACTATATAAATCAATTGTTATTTATACAAACAACCCATGGTAGGTTATTCAAAGATGATATCAACAAAAATAACATAGTGATATACTTACATTCATAACTTATCCAAATACATTTCATAAAATGATCCATCCAGTCACATGAACATCATTTAATCTCTATATATATCATGACAATGTAAAATGTAGAAGGAATAATAACGCATTCCATACACTATGCCATAGATGGCCTTCTGCAACATTTTTGCAAGGTGTTGCCAGGTAAAATGTAGATTAATTTGGTAATCGGACAATGTTAATTCAATAGGATGTAACCAATGAAAATTTTAATCATAATATGACTTGATTTGAATAAAAAGAATGGAAATCATGTTTGATCAATGTATTGTAGTTTACATTATAATAAATGGACATATTGCAATTGAACGTAAATAAATGTTACATTAATGAGGAATAAGACAATAATTGTAGTGTCAACATAATAAAAGGTATAGAAATGTAAATTTTATTTACAAGGCAATGTTTTATGAAATAAAAAGATAGAAACCTATGTTAATAATTTCATAAGGTATTGTTGATTTAATAGTACGAGTGTAAATCAAAAAGAATAAAAATGAATAAGTTTAATAAAGTAGTAAACATATGTTTATTTATTTGAAATGTTTGTTAGCTGAAAGATTGATTGTAGAGATGAGTAACTATTATTTAGTGAGAAATGTGTAATTACTATTTGTATCCAATAATGTAAATATGTTTAAGTTACTATTAGATAGGAAAAATTGTTTAATTCTCATTACATTCGTTTAGTCCATTTTGAAACTAAATCAATTGAAATGAATGTAATTGAAAATTTCTAATTAATAGGAGAGAGAATACTAATTGTAAATTAATAGGTGTAATTAAAAGCAGCTTATGTTTTGTGAAAATAAGGAAAGTTTGATTTAATAAAAAGAACATTTACATCAAATAAAATGAATGTTTCATTTATGAATGTAGGTCTAATTTCATTAAAATATAGTATAGAATGATTGATTTTAAAAAAATGTTATTTGAACTGTGTTTTAGCTTACAGATTGATTATAAAAATAGGAATATAATATATTTCAATAAGTTATTTATTACTCTTGTGTATAAACAATTTTTCTATTTTTTGCATGCATTTTTGTTGTCTGTTTTAAAATTTTAACTTTGTAAGTGATTGCAATTAATGTAGTTCAAATGTTTCAATTAAAAGGAAAGAAACGATGATTGCAATTAATAGATTTAACAAAAAAATGAAAGTTTTGTGTTAAACAAAATTTAATGCTAGTTTACTACATACATGTTTATACCTAAATTCAAACTTATGTTTTAGATCAAAATTTAATGCTAGTTTGTATTGAAATCTCATACGTTGTTAAATTAAATATTAATTGGAGATGATAAAGGGGGTAAAATAGATTTACGCTTGACTATTTCCTTTCCAATTAGACTTTATTAGAATTTTTTTTTGCAACATAACTTACCTTTCCATTTTCACTTTTCTAATTTACTCTTACATTCATTGCCTCCTTATGTGGATTATTTTAATACCTTTTATTTATGAATGTAAACTATAAGTGACGGTAAAGACATACATATATATTATACACCTGCTTATATTACCTTTTTTATACTATCATATTTTTGAATGTATGTTAATACATTCCTTGTAAAACATTCAATCGAAATGTTAACATGTTGTTTAATTTCCAATCTAATCACAAAGAGGGAGAAAAGAAGATTTCTTAATGCTGCATATTCTTTTAATTTATGACACAAATTTGGATGGAGAATTTATTTTCATTTATTGTGTGTTAATTAAATCTTTAAAAGATGTTAATTTTGGTATGTTTAGGGTTAACAAAATTTATTAAGTAAATGATTGTTTTGAAATTTGAATTCTAAAAGTTTGTTCATATTTACTTTATTTCTTTCCATTCATTTTCCAACTTCATTTTCTGAAACGTCATTTCATTTATTTCTAATTAATAGCGGTCTCTCTTTTCAAATCCCTTTGACCCTAAACCTAACTCTAACCTTATAAATAAGATATGATGCAAATGAAACCACAACCTCTGTTCTAATCTTCTTCTTTTTTTTCCTTTTCTTTTTTTTCTTCAAATCTCCTTATTATCTCTCATTTTAATTTCTCTTCAAATTTTCTTCTTCTTCAAATTTTCTTCTATTTCAAACTTTCTTCTTTCTTTTAAAATCTAGATCTTCTCTTCCATTTTCAGCTCTTATTTTAATCCTTTTCTTTTCCAATTCTTCCTTGTCAAATCTTTTTTTCCAAACCTTTTAAAAATATATACATTCATATAATAAGGAGGAAAATTAAAGTAAATCGAAATAAAAGAAAAATTACGGAACAAAGCTAACAATCAAGAAGAAGCATACGCGTTTTTCACGTGGGAAGAGTGGATGTGGCATGGTATTTTATTTTGTTTAATTTATTTTTGTTAATTTCGATTTCAATTAGTTCTAATAATTATAACTCATACATACGAACTCCGTTTCACGCGCGGTTTTCTCCGCTAGGTTCGTATTGAGATCCCGAAAACTTTAACGCTGGTATGGGCGAATTCGGAGATGGTCAAATTTTTGGGTTTAAATTTGGATTTAAATTCAATTTAAATTCAAAAGGTGTGTGTTTTAACCCGCTCACAACTTCTAAGTTTTCTTATGTTTGTTAAATTGATTTGAGATATGAATATAAATTTATTTATGACCGTTTTGCATATTTTATTCATCATCTCAGTTAAATCGCATTTATTTTATTTAATTGTTAATTAATTTTATTATTGCATATAAATTGATAGTTAAATTTATTTATTTTGCATATAAACTTCTAATTAAACAGTTATTAATTTATTATTGAATATAAACTGTTCGTTGATACCTGTTATATTTTATATGCTCTATATGGATGTTTTGTTCAAATTGGATGATGAATGTAATAAATGGTTGATGATTGATGTTTGGTGAATGGATGATGTGTTCCATATTATATAATCTTCAAGTTATCATGCATTTCATTTCATTCGTGATTGCGGTTTGAAATGATATACAACCGCATTTTTTAATTTTTAAATTGCGGATTGAAATGATAAATATCTGTATCACTTGACCATAGGGTAGAAAATTATATACAGACACCGTCGGTCTTTATATATATAAATATTTTGAAAATTATTTCTATGGTTTGGATAGGATATGGTTTAATAAATATTAATTTTTGATCTTATATAAAATCTTATTTTATATATACATATATACAGTTAAACTATTGAATTTAAGCTATGTATGAATTTGTTAAATGAAAATAAATAAGTTGAATAATGGAGTTTGATAATTTATATTATATGATTAAGTACAGGCTTAGGATATAGAGTTTAAATGATTCAAATAAATTTAGATTGGAAGGTAGATTAAAAAAATAATTGGAATTACGCGTATTTAAGAATTAAACTCTATAAGTTGATGTAGAACCTTATTAAGCTTGAAAATTTTAAGGGTATGATATTTATAACTGAAATTTTATTTCAAGATAAATTAAATGAATATTTCTAGTATAAATAAATTGGAGGAAATATTTAGTTATATGAAATTTGAGTTTTATATAAATGATTATGGATTTATCATGCAAATATTCAAGACTAAATAATAGAACATTGAATTTGTTGAAAGAATAAATTCCAACCTTAGTTTTGAAATTATTAATACTCAAATTGGATATATATTGAAATTAAAGTGGTGTGGAAACTGAAGGTGAAATTTAAATTTATGGTTTAGACTTCATTTAAAGAAAATATATTTGTAAAGTCATGGAAATTATTTTACTTTACAAAGTAATTTTAAAAATTAAACCATTTTATTTTATATACTGTTGAATATCCAAACCCTTTGAGTTTTAGAAGTATGGTTTTAAGGCTATGAGTTTCGAAGTATTATGTTTGGTTTCCAGATATTATAAAATTTTGAAGCAGCATGATTTTGGAAAAGTGATATATTTGAAATAAAAAAAATGATACTATTGATTTGGGTTTTTTATAAAAATAATATCAAAATGAGTTTGTTTTGGAAATGGAAATGATATCGTATTTATGGGTTTGAAATGGATAATTTTATTCTGGTTTTAAAATATAAACTATTTTAAAGACCGTGGTGTTATAATAACGTTTGGCTGTTAAAGAGATCGGGATCGGAAGTTGTCATACTCTCTGCCAACTCTAAAAACCACTTTAACAACCATGTACGCGGTGGAGATTGCAGAATAAAGTAGGTTGGTGGCGGCGTTTCCTATAAGGTAAATACGTGGACCCAACTCCCGTAAGTTGGCATAAGGTGGCTAAAACAGGAGCGATTGACGGGTTAATAAGGTAGCACCTTTGATCGGACACTTCCCTTCGATACTATACTTTGACTTTGGATTGATTCGGTGGCCACCTTCACTTTTGATTTCTTTGATTTGGGGGAGTTTGTTCGAGGTGGGCGGTAGCTTCGCGCTACCACCGACCCAGAAGCGTAATTGGTATATCTACCCTGGCATTGCCTAGCTGTGCCGTGTCA
The DNA here is from genome assembly GCA_030765085.1 of Allium cepa. Lineage (NCBI taxonomy): Eukaryota > Viridiplantae > Streptophyta > Magnoliopsida > Asparagales > Amaryllidaceae > Allium > Allium cepa. The sequence goes on from CM060942.1 coordinate 190,051,926, forward strand.
CCTACCCTAGCGCGCCTTATAAAATTTTGGTTTTGTACCATACCTATGGAGTGCCCTCTGACGACGCCCAGTACGGGGGAGATTACGGTACTGTATAGACTATGGGAATATATTATGTGTTAAGGTGGAAAATGTAAAGCCTTAACGCTATTTTAAAGTAAATTTATTTCATAATTAGACACTATTATAATAGCGAAATATACTACATAGTAAATAGTTTAACGGATCGTTAGGAGATGTAAATCCCGGGCATCTCTTGAGTTACTGCACTCATATCTATTTCTGTTGACTTAACTCACATAAGATCTTTTAGTTCCGACTCGAGTGTTTTTGTCTTTTCAAATTCGCTCGGATCAGTCCGAGCGTTTCAGGATCGAAGACTTCAGTTCTGGAGGACGAAGACGAAGATTTGTAGTATTGCTATCGACTATATTATTTCACTACACTATATAATTCCGCTGCATTGATATTTATGGGTATGTGAACTCTGATATTTATTGTATAAAGAAGAATCAAATGTTTGTAAATAGTTTTATGAGCTGTATATTTATTATTATATTTTATCCTTCCGCTGTGAGATTTTGTTTAGTTTTTTTCTCTTCTCTGTTTTTCTTATTTACCCCATAACAATCCGCCCTTCCGTATGGTTTGAATTGGCACGTGTGTCGATTTAAAACGTGCGAAAAGCGTGACGTTACATAATAATCCTTAATCGTGGGTCTTAGCCATTTTTAGCTTTCCTTATTAGCTAACTTTGCTATTAATAATTCACATCAATCAACTAAATTCATGAATTGACATAACATTGAAAACTCATCTTTGAAAACATCCAACATATTAAATTTTCATATGATTCTACGAACGTTATAATGGGTTTAAGAGACTAAAGGCTCTATGCTTCAACAATTTTTTATCATTAAAATTTTTAAATAGTGATATATTTAATACGTAAATCTTAAATCATCATTAAAATATCATATTCACTTAAAAATGAATTAATATGACTCAAACATTTTGGATGAAGTTTTACTCACCAAAATGACATGTAACCTCTCCTTGATGAGGGAAAATATTGCCATCATTCATTCCTTAATTATCCTCTAATGAAATATCATTTTCTCCTTTTAGAAATTTCTATGTTGAAACCATGAAAGTGAAGAATGAATGAGTGTTGTAGAGAATGAAGTTAGAATGAAGAAACATAAGATACTAAGATGCTTCAGGGTTTCTTGATGGACATGGGATTAATAGCCCGAATGAGCCTTAATTAAACAATTCTTTTCCCCTATAGCTCTTTTCTTATTCTAAATAAGAATGCATAGAAAACTCTTTATTCGTATTATTCACTTACTCCCAAAATTAAATAACTTTCCCATAAAATTGCTAACTATGTTTTCTAAGTGTTTCATATGCCTAGTTAATTAATTTCCCTCGTGTGTTTTCGTACGCTTCATTAATTAACCAATTTTTTATCCAATTTAATTAGCACTCTAAGTGGCGCACTACACTTTTCAGTTAAACTAATTCATACGTAATTTTTGACATAATCCTCCATAAAATTCTTTACATGAATTATTAGTAAAAAATAATTAACTAGTTAATATTTAAGTGCATTCACTGCAGCTAGCTAGTAATTATTTATGTAGTTTGGAAATATATTATTTTAACCACATCACTATTCAATCACCACATCATGTCATCGAATATGATGCTAATAATACATATGAATACAGGATGTTACAAAAGTACTCTTAGCCCAATAGAAATATTAATGTCTTTCAATATCATTAGTAAACGATAATTTTCACTTAAATTACATTTTGTTTTAACAATTTTTAAATGTTGTCAAACTATAATGTAGGTCTAACAAAATGAACAATAGTATTTAATTTTGAAAGTTTAATCAGCATTGTGAGTAATGCCAAATACTGATTAAACACATTTTCAATTTTGGCATGTATAATCCTTTTGCTTTTGACGTTGGTGTCAAGATCGGGAAAAGGAGAAAAAAATCGCTACAATAAAATTCAACGTGTCAAACCACCATTTATGCTTAAATTAAAATCCATTACATATTTTACATATATTGAATTAATGATGTTGTGTCAGCAATTGACATTTCAACTTTCCATTTTCAAATTATAACATTTTATTTTTCATGCGTAAAACACATGTGATTTGTACTAATTATTATGCACCAACGTGTGGCACTGCGGGCCATTGAATCTCGTAAATTATAGTCGCAATAGAATTATAATATTTCAATCCAACCGCATACTTCACATGATGCCCTTATATGCAGGGCCTGCCCAAAATTTTGTTGCCCAAGTCCATATACGCATTTTTGAAAGAAATTTAAAAAGCAAAAACAAACTATTGCCTGCTACCAGCTTTCAACCTACGTCAGTAGCATTCACTCCAATAATCCTACCACTAAACCACATATTTCTTGATAATATTGTTTGGTTTACGTTTTATATATACACAAGTATTAAAAAAAATTCGTTGTCCCCAGCCCAGTGGGCTGCCCTAGCCTGAGGGTTTGGAGGGCTGTCCTCTGAACCGGACCTGTTTAGATGAAACTGAAGTAATGGGTTCTAGCACCCACTGAAAGTTAAGTTAAGAATTATTTTTAACCGAAAATTCATTCATTTAGATGCATAAGTTAAAAGTTCAATTTTAATCAGATTATTTATAAAAAAAATCTTTATCATTTCAAAAACGTGTTTATTAAAACTATATAAATCAATTGTTATTTATACAAACAACCCATGGTAGGTTATTCAAAGATGATGTCAACAAAAATAACATAGTGATATACTTACATTCATAACTTATCCAAATACATTTCATAAAATGATCCATCCAGTCACATGAACATCATTTAATCTCTATATATATCATGACAATGTAAAATGTAGAAGGAATAATAACGCATTCCATACACTATGCCATAGATGGCCTTCTGCAACATTTTTGCAAGGTGTTGCCAGGTAAAATGTTGCGATAGCTATACAATTTTGGTCCTACTGCAACGTTGAATTTTTGGTGTTGACTTAGCCATAAAAATGTGTTGCTCTAGCTAAACAAGTGTAATTGATGCAACATTTTTTTATAGTGTTGCTATAGCAGACCTTCGCATATCTTTCGCACCGATCCGCGCCAATCTACCAAGGCAAATCCTACATTGGAGAACGTGACACCTCATCAATCCGCTCCAATCTACCAAGGCATATCTTCGTTTCTTTTGACAAACCCGACCCCCTCCATTCATTTTCATTCGAAAAACCTAAATGAAAAAAATTAATAATAATGGCGGCTTCAATTTTCGTTGATCGTTCCTCCAAAAATTAGGGCTTTCCTAATTTCAAAGATGCTGACTTTAGTCGTTCGATCGAATGAAGGATTCATGCCGTTTGCTTCGTCGATCGCACATTTCTTTGATCTGCTCACGGCTCTTTGAAATTGATTGAGTTTGTCTTCGCTTCGAGTAAGGTGAGTGCTATCCACTCACATCTGATTCAAATGCTATGTTTAGTTAGTTTGATTTTGTTTGATGTTGGTGATTTCTGATTTGTTCATGTCAAATAATTTCGCTTACTTGAATTGACGATGCTGATGTCGTTCTTTTTTATTTCGACCTTGTCGTTCTTCTTGACTTCGGCCATTAACTGTTGTTTTGGATTCTCTTTGGCTAGTTGTAAATAAGTTGATTTTGTGAAAACTGCTATTTCAATTACTTTGAAATGTGATAATGTTAGCCTCGGTTTCGAAATGATTTTTCTGATGTTGATTTCTTTGGCACTGATTTGTTCATTCACGGCTTCAACTTTTTTTTATATTACCAGATTTTAACATGATTTTTATCACTAACTTCGAATTTGGTAATTCAATTGCTTTTAGCTTCGATGAGTTTTCACTGACTTGTTCGACTCCATGTTGCCAGGCTAGTTCATTCATGTTGTATTTGGTATATTCACTTGATTGTGGAACTATAATGTTCACTAATTCATTTTCCTGGGGTCTGGATTTGTGTTCTTTGTTGTTGTTTGTTGAGTCACTTGTACTGGAGTCTGCATCTCTGAGCAGGTTGGCACTGGGTTGATTATTGTTTCGACCTCTGCCTTTATCATGTGCTCACTGTATTGTGTTTTGGGTCGAACAATATCTGTTTTTTTGTGGCAGTCCATGCCTTCACTTTAGTTCACTGGCATGATTCATGTTCATTTGCATAGTGCAGTTGCCTTTGTGTCTAACCATGTTGCATCTCTAGTCAAGCTTAGTACTGGTGCACTGCCTTGGTGGTTTCATCGAGTTAATCCTCATGTAGTTTGTCTGCACTTATATACTTCATAGTGGTTGTTGCCACTGTCTGTTTCAATTTGCATGCAGTTTGTCTGCCTTTGTCATGTACCATTGTTGCCTCGGGTATAACCTGGTGACACTGGTTCTTGATGCTGCTCGGTTTTGAGGTACACTTGGGTTTTGATCATGCAGTTGTAGTTTTTGTTGCATTAGAACTATTGAAGCAGTAACATTCCTTTTGATCCTACTGCACTGTGTCTATTGTAGTTCGGCGTCTTTGGTCTATGTTGCTGCATTTGCTTACATATCCACCACTTGTTTGCCTCTCTGGGTTCTAGTTGCTTTGAGCAATTGGGTCTGTTTAATTGCAGTCTACATTTCTGATAGTGGATTTGCACTTGAACCTCCAGCCTGTTGCACTATTAGTTTCATTTTGTTTGCAGTTGTGTTGAGTCACGATAGCAGTGAGTTGACCTCTGCATTTTCGATTTGATGTTAATATTTGGAGTCATGATGACATTATATATTGTAGTGGTGAGCCAGTACACGCGAGCGTGTACTGCAGCCACACAATATTGACGTTTTGGATCGATATTTCAATTACTTGAATTGTTTTGTGTGTCCAATTCAATATTTTGAAATTGTAATTTGATTTGATCCTTTTTGTTGTTGTCTAAATATCTATTTGATAATTAGATTATGAGTTTCTAATTGTTTATTTAATAATTAGATTTTGTTGTTAATTGCCGTCTAGGCAATTCTGTCGTTTTTCTAAATTATGAATTTGTTGATTTGTTATTTAATTATTATTGCTTCCGTGCATTAATAACTGAGTTTGAATTAGATTGAACCGTATATTATTTTCTTTTGAATTTAATACTCGGGTCAGACCGAGTTATTACAGGTTGTAGATATCCTGCTTTGGGTTGCTGCTAGAGCTATGAAGTCTTTTCATATCTTTTGGAGTAGTCGTTGCCATTTTTAGTAGTCAGTGTATCTGATCTAGGATGATATGTATTCATGTATATTATTGTCAATAATGTACGTGTATATATGACTTTCAGTGTTGACAGTAGTAGTTGTATCATATGTATTGTATCACATGTATTGTAACTGACATCAGTTATTATATATATGAGACTTTTTGTTTTATCTGTGTTCTGCTTTTTTATTATATGTGCTATTATTATATTTATTGTCCTAAACTATTATGAACCATCGTAGTTCGTGTTGCCATAGGGATGGACCCAGTTGGGTCGTGGTCCCCACATTGTGGGCCCCACAAGATGTGGGCCCCACAACTTCAGAAAGTTAATATCTATAGCAAAAATTTTGGAATGTTGCTACAGATACCTATGGATGTTGCAATAGAGCCAAATAGGGTTCTATTGCAACAATATTACTTATGTTGCCTTAGATAGTCAAAATGTTGCCTTTGAGGTCTAAGGCAACGGCAAAAACTGCATCACCCTAAAAGTGTTGCCATAGACCTATGGCAACATTTTTCGGGCCTGAGCCAACATTTTTTTTGTGTTGCAGAAGGCCATTTATAGCGTAGTGATATATGAACTAATGTATTGTACACATTTAAGTATTTTTTTCTCTTAATAAAGAGCAATATTTTCAGCACATAAACAACTCCACATGCAATAACAAAACGGTGAAGAAGAAAAACATTCAAGGTTACAATGATAAAAACAAAATTATTGATCAACAACTTAAATCTAATTCTTTCACTCTAGTCAAAGTAAAAAAAAAACTTATTTCAAATTTTGGGAAAACATCGTAAATAAAAGCATCACAAATGGAGATGCAGGGTATCGATCCCCATACATCTCTCATGCTAAGCGAGCGCTCTACCATCTCAGTGACATCCCCTTGTTGAAAATTTGGATCCATGGTAGTCTTCTTTCTGTTCTTCCTGTTTTATCAAATGCCCTTAAGGATGTACAGGAAGCTACCACGACTTCAATTCAGACGCTATGGCAATTATATCTCTACAACGTAGAAGTCAATGGCTTTTTCTTCTTTTTCAAATATTAAAAAAAATTAAAAGATTGCTGGTCGACGCCAAGGGAATTTAATTTCAAGACTTTTACATCCATAATTTAAAGCCTTACGATCGTAATGATGGTCCATAATAATGTTTTTGAAGTAATTGATGCATAACTCTCAGACTGTGCTCTTCAACAAAATATTATGTGAATATGAATACGTTTCTAGTAAAGAAAATATATGAATATTGTGTGATGCAATGAAAATATCATGTCTCCATGATTCAATAAGCTACACACACAAACAAAAGATTTATGTTACACCCCCCTCCATTACACCACATCTACATCCCTACAATTTTAGAGCCACATGTCGAAATGCCATGCAAAGTTCTAGATATGTCCTTACATGACTAAAAATCATCTTCAAATTATTTTGTTTGATTCGTATAATTTTAACATATTCAAAATAATATTTCAAATTGATAGTTAAAATAAATATTCTAAATGATTGATATTGCTTTAACATTTTGATCATGCCAAAGATTTCAAAATGATCATAGTTTTTGTGGTCGTGATATTTATAGTACATACCTAAGGTTTAATTTGATTTTGAACCGTGTATCCCTAAAAACTATAATGGTATATCAAAAGCGATCTCTAGTGGACCTTTACACCCACAATACACACAAACATATATGTATGTATGTGTCCGTGTGTATGTGCGTGTATGCGTGTGCACGTCATACATACGTGAACTTTTTTAATCAATTTGTTTTAATTTTTCGATGCAATGAGCAAATGCAAACATTTCTTATGAAAATCAAAACCGATTTTGATACCGAATGTTATAACTTAAGCGGACCGCGACTTAATGATATAACTATACAGAAAATAATACTTTGCTCTACTCGTCATCGATCTTTTTATCCAATGGATGAAAAGCTTCTACGGATGTGCATCACTTCTATAACTTAATGCGTCTTTCTAAAGGAGGGAAAGATAACCAGATATTGTGATGCAGCTTTGGAGAACCTCATTATCATTTATAGAGATTATAAGACTCTTAGCAATCTTACACTATCAAGAACTAGTATGAATCGCACGTACGTGCATCTAATAACTAGATAAATTTACTTTTTATTTAATAAAAAGTTAATATACAAAGTGTACTATAAATGAAAAAGCTTTGGTCGTCACAACACTTTTATTTCAAGCAGTTTTGTTGGTGGTGTCCGATGTAAATTGATAGTGAAATTCCGTTGATGGATGGTCGAGAAGGGGATGGCGGTGGTGGTTGCAAACCGTTGATAAAATTTCATTGATAGGTTGCAAGGTATTTTCTGAATTTTAAAAGGACATGCTTAAAATCTTATTCGTTGAATTCTCTTTATTCATAGTAGAGAAGTAGAGATAATGAAAACATACACTATAATTAAAGAACATGAATGGTCTCATAGTATTAGTAATAATGTTGGAAACCCAATGCAGACCTCACTATGCTATTCCTTTTTTTGTCATTTCTTCTTATAGTATCAGTAAACTGGTTTTTTGGTTGTTAAAAGGAATAATAATGTCAGCATAGGCAGCCCCACAGTCAGGAAAGCTATGTATCAGGTAAAGCCCATGCATTTCCTTACCAATTGAGTTACTTGGACACTAAGCTAAGTGCATGAGCAAAAGTTAACACTTCATCTGTATTACTAATAATGATAATTTCATGAATTAATTTCAACCGTGTCTTTTTTAATTACCCAAAATACCCTTTCAAACCACTTGAGAAACTCTAACCAGAAGCTATTCTCTTATCAAACCCAAAGTCCGTCATCCCTCTGCCCTCTCTTCCAATCAGAAATCCTAGATCGATCAAAAATAAGAAGCTATTCGCTTATCAAATCCAAACTCCATCATCCTTTTCCCTCACTTCGAATCAGAAACCCTAGATCAATCAGAGATCAGAAGCAATTCGTTACCAAATCCATACTCCTTCGAACCCGCACCTTCTCTACCCTTGAAATCGATCAAAAATATCATCGTCATTGTCCTCCTACCCGATCGCAACGCACGGTCATCACAACGTCGTCGTCGTCGACAATCCACTGCCAACACCAAGCATCTACCGTCTCTTGATCACTAACGCTATCAATTGCTGGAAGTTTCAGCTAATGCAGCGTGTCGCTATTTACAAAGGGACGAGCATCATAGTTTGTAATCGACCATTTTTTAGACTACATTAACTAACTGTGCTCTAATTCCTCCACTTAACTAACTTATTCTGCTCCGACTCCTCAAGTACTGCTCCTTAGATACCGAGCTTCGACCACTTTTCGGTATTTTTTAATCTTCTATTTTTTTTGTTATTTATGTTCCATTATATATTGACTTTTTAAACTATTCGAAATGAGCCATATCGATAATTGCTTTGCTGCTTATACATTTTCACTCAGTAGACTGATATTGATTATCTCATATGATAAAGGTAGGTGGTTGCTTAATTTATTTTGTTTATAATTTGAGGATTATGCAGGGGATATTTAATTCTTTTCGTTTACAAGAATCCATTTTTCTCATCATCCCTCGGTCTCAGATTTTTCTTTCAAATTCATGTGTTTTGATTTCGTTATTTCCGTTTTTATTGAAAAATGAGGATCCACTTGCTAAATCGCTGAATATTAATTTTACTTCTGTAGTGTTGTTCCATTTATCAAATGCATCACATGAATTTGGTTTTGGTTGTTGTGTTGACTATTTCATCAATATATCGGCGTCATGTGTCTTTATGATTAATATGCACTAATAGTTAAATGCTGAATTTTAGTTCTGTTTGGTGCAATTGAGTATATATCGCCATATGTTGTGTGATCCAACTTCTAAGCATGCTAGCTTGCTTATTCTGAAAGTTCTTGGACTTGGCATCTTTTTTTGTGTTTTAACATTCATGTTACGACATTTTTGACTTAACAATTTCATTCATTACTACGACTCTAAGAATATTGACTCTCTTCTTAGATTTTACTTACTTCAGCCACCATGATGATTTGTTAGTATCAAAAAATGCTTGCAAGAACTGTACCTGCATGGATTTAATTTTAAAATTGGAAAAAGATCATAGGGATAGGGAACTCTACATCCATGTATGTAGCTTTTCAATACTTAAGTTTTTTCTTGCTACTTTTTAAGTACAACTGTAGCAGGTAAGTAAGAAACTCCATCAGCATGTTTATTCCTATATATAGCTTGCGTTATTGATACAACGAAGCTCTTTTTGACTAATTTGTATTACAGGTTAAATTAGATAAATAAACATCATATTGTAGAACTGGATTTCACTCCGATATAGTTTGAATATATTTATATTGCAATTCGCTTAGATGGCACTGAATTACATAGGAAGACATAAGAGCTGTGTTGGTATGACAATATAGGAGAGAATCAAGTATGTTTTACTCATAGATAGCCATGTTGTGATAAATGATAGCATTACTATTGTGCGACTCTCTCACCCTTTCTCATAAATCACATTAGCTGCTTATATCCTTGAGAAACACTATAATGTTATGTTGTAGAAGTATGTGTGATTCGACTTTATTATGTTTTAGGGTATTGATTTAGTGATAAAAAAAATATCTTTTTTTGGAAAAAGACAAACCAATTTGAAAGAATCAACTATCTTATTGAGTTGGGTTTTGACTAATCTTCCATTTCTTTCATTTTATCATAACTAAGAAATATGTTTGAAAGTTTTAATTAAATAACGCATTAACCGAAAAATTTGAAATGTTTGACCATTAAGTGCAGTTGAAGAAACTTATAGTGATCGATAAATGTATTACCAAACTTTAGAGTTTTTCCCTGTATATTTGCACACGCTTATCTATCATCATCTATGCTATCATACATATTGCCATATTGAAACCACTGAAAAGTAATCATTTTGTTTTAATTTTGATTTAGGTATTAATGTGCACTTTCTTTTACGAGCATTGACGTAATCACAATAAGGGTAATATGATATTTGGTTATAAATTATCATTAATGGCTTTTTCTTATCACAAATACGTATACTTGGATTTGTTTATGTAATTTCAATTCTTTAACATTTTGAGTTGTATATTATGAAATCAGTTTGTTGATTTTCTAATTGATAGAAAGAGAATCTTTGCAGATTCAAACTTTTATTTACTGTTATCTTAATAATGAAATTTCAAAGTTATATTATACATACTATATAAGCGGTGTTGATGAAAGATTCAAAGGATATATAATTTGATTTTGAATTTTGTTACATCTACATATATAACTCTAAATGATAAATTTAGTTTGAAATTTGATAAATTAGTGTGTTTTAAGCTTATTATTATGCATATCTTGATTATGATCACATTCTAGGAAGAATAATGGTTCTCAATGTGTGTAATCTTCTAATAACTTTATAACTATAGTGGCAATTGAAGTAGTGGGAGTAGCATGCCTAAAAGTAAAGGAGAAGAAGAAAGAGATTCCATGGATCAAGCAAGAATGTAGTTTTGTTGAAGTTTTACATTTTTCATTAATTGAATACACAATTTAAATTTTTTTTTCTCATCTTTGATTGAAAGGCTGAGAAAATGTTTGAAAAGATCAAATTATATGTTGAATGGTAGAAGTGTAGTTATGGATATATTATACTTAATAGTTTAGTAAATGTATCACCTAATATTTTATAACAAAAGGAGAAACCATTCCAGTTTCTCATTTTCTTGTGTTGAAGCAGACTACTCCCTTTAAACAACAAGAATATAATTAATGCCTTTTATGGTTTGACTCATGTTGATATGTTAATATGTGGTAACTTATGCATCCTTTTAGAACTTATTTGTATGTGCCTTTAATTACTTTTTGTTACTTTAGTTTTCATTTATTTTTAGTTCAATTTTACATAACCTTAGATATCATTGTGGTTAAAAGTAGTCGGTCTTCATATTATTAAAAAAAGTGCAACAGCTATTTTATGTTGATTTATGACGTAAACACAAAATATTGCTAACAAAAATGAATGATTATCTGTTAAATGTGAAATTCGACCATATATGTAAAGCGACTATTTAATGGGAATCAAGAGCTGCATTATGCTAAGAAAAATTGCAATACGATTATTGCATTTAAGAATTCTAGCTTAAACGTAAACATGTAATTATTTTCACTTCCACTGTTGGTTTATGTTACAATACTATGGAGTAATAATACCAAAATGTTTTCTAATTTAGAAATATAATGTTAACTGATGAATCTTTGATTTAGAAATCAAACTATTTATGGCTTTTTGATTTTTGTTGAAGCTCTTTATCAAATGATCAAATTATTCTTTTCCCCTATCGCTCTTTTCTTATTCTAGGTAAGAATGCATAGAAAACTCTTTATTCGTATTATTCACTTACTCCCAAAATTAAATAACTTTTCGATAAAATTGCTAACTATGTTTTCTAAGTGTTTCATATGCCTAGTTAATTAATTTCCCTCAAGTGTTTTCCTACACTTCATTAATTAGCTAATTTTTTATCCAATTTAATTAGCACACTAAGTGGCACACTACACTTTTCAGTTAAACTAATTCGTGCATAATTTTTGACATAGTCCTCCACAAAATTCTTTCCACAAAATATTAGTAAAAAATAATTAACTAGACTGCACCTAGCTAGTAATTATTTATGTAATTTGCAAATATATTATTTTAACCACATCACTATTCAATCACCACATCATGTCATCGAATATGATGCTAATAATACATATGAATATAGGATGTTACAAAAGTACTCTTAGCCCAATAGAAATATTAATGTCTTTCAATATCATCCGTAAACGATTTTCACTTAAATTACATTTTGCTTTAACAATTTGTAAATGATGTCAAACTATAATGTAGGTCTAACAAAATGAACAATAGTATTTAATTTTGATAGTTTAATCAGCATTGTGAGTAATGCTAAATACCGTTTAAACACATTTTCAATTTTGGCATGTATAATCCTTTTGCTTTTGAAGTTGGTGTCAAGATCAGGAAAGGAGGAAAAAATTGCTACAATAAAATTTAACGTGTCAAACCACCATTTATGCTTCAATTAAAATCCTTTCCATATTTTACATATATTGAATTGATGTTGTTATGTCAGCAATTGACATTTCAACTTTCCATTTTCAAATTATAACATTTTATTTTTCATGCGTAAAACACGTGATTTGTACTAATTATTATACATCAATGTGTGGCACTACGGGGTGTGTGTCATTTGTACTATTTAATTTAATTGCGTTGTGCGGAACATCTATCATATCTCCTAATTACTTCGCTTTGCACATGCTCCACTTGTGCCATTAAATCCCGTAAATTACAGTCGCAATAGAATTATAATATTTTAATCCAACCGCATACTTCACATGATGCCCTTATATGCAGGGACGACCCAAAACTTTTATTGCCCAAGTCCCAATACGCATTTTTGAAAGAAATTTAAAAAGCAAAAACAAACTATTGCCTGCTACCAGCTTTCAACCTACGTCAATAGCATTCACTCCAATAATCCTACCACTAAACCACATATTGCTGGACAATATTGTTTGGTTTACGCTTTATATATAAACAAGTATTAAAAAAAATTCATTGACCCCAGCCCTGTGCTTTGCCTTAGCCCGAGGGCTTGATGGGCTGTTGTCTGGACCGGGCCTGCTTATATGTAATTGAAGTAACGGGTTCTGGCACCCATTAAAAGTTAAAAGTTAACAAATATTTTCAACTGAAAATTCATACATTTAGATGCATAAGTTAAAAGTTCAATCTTAATCAGATTATTTATACGAAAAATCTTTATCGTTTCAAAAACGTGTTTATTAAAACTATATAAATCAATTGTTATTTATACAAACAACCCATGGTAGGTTATTCAAAGATGATATCAACAAAAATAACATAGTGATATACTTGCATTCATAACTTATCCAAAAACATTTGATAAAATGATCCATCCAGTCACCTGAACATCATTTAGTCTCTATATATATCATAACAATGTAAAATGTAGAAGGAATAATAACACATTCCATATATGAACCAATGTATCGTATACATTTGAAGTATTTTTTCTCTTAATAAAGAGAAATATTTTCAATGCATAAACAACTCCACATGCAATAACAAAATGGCGAAGGAGAAGAAAAACATTCAAGGTTACAATGATAAAAACAAAATTATTGGTCAACAACTTAAATCGAAGTCTTTCACTCTAGTCGAAGTAAAAAAATACTTATTTCAAATTTGGGGAAAACATCATAAATAAAAACAGCACAAATGGAGATGCGGGGTATCAATCCTCGTACCTCTCGCATGCTAAGCGAGCACTCTACTATCTGAGCTACATTCCCTTGATGAAAATTCTGATCCATGATAGTCTTCTTTGTGTTCTTCCAGTTTTATCAAATGCCCTTAAGGGATATACAGGAAGCTACCACGACTTCAGTTGAGACGCTATGGCAGTTATGTCTCTACAACGTAGAAGTCAATCGTTTTTTCTTCTTTTTCAAATATTTAAAAAAAAGATTGCCGGTCAACGCCAAGGGAGTTTAATTTCAAGACTTTTACATCCACAATTTAAAGACTTACAATCGTAATGGTGGTCCGTAATAATGTTTTTGAAGTAATTGATGCACAACTCTAGCTGCTTATATCCTTGAGAAACACTATAGTGTTATGTTGTAGAAATATGTGTGATTCGACTGTATTATGCTTTAGGGTATTGGTTTAATGATAAAAACATATCTTTTTTGTGGAAAAAGACAAATCAATCGATCTGAAAGAATCAACTATCTTATTGAGTTGGGTTTTGACTAATCTCTCGTTTCTTTCATTTTATCATAACCGAGAATTATGTTTGAAAATTTTAATTCATTAACGCATTAACTGAAAATTTTGAAAGGTTTGATCATTAAGTGCGGTTGAAGAAACTTTATAGTGATCGATAAATGTATTACCAAACTTTATATTTGCACATGCTTATCTATCATCATCTATGCTATCATACATATTGTCATATTGAAACCACTGAAAAGTAATCATTTTGTTTTAATTTTGATTTAGGTATTAATATGCACTCTCTTTTAGGAGCATTGATGTAATCACAACAAGGATAATATGATATTTGGTTATGAATTATCATTAATGACTATTTTTTTATCACAAATATGTATACTTAGATTTGTTTATGTATTTTCAATTCTTTAACATTTTGAGTTGTATATTATGAAATTAGTTTGTTGATTTTCTAATTGGTAGAAAGAGAATCATTTGCAAATTCAAACTTTTATTTACTGTCATCTTAATAATGAAATTTCAAATTATATTACACATACTATATAAGCGGTGGTGATGAAAGATTCAAAGGATATATAATTTGATTTTGAATTTTTTTTCATATATATATAACTCTAAATGATAAATTTAATTTGAAATTTGATAAATTAGTGTGTTTTAAGTTTATTATTATGCCTATCCTGATTATGATCACATTTTAGGTAGAATAATGGTTCTCAATGTGTGTAATCTTCTAATAACTTTATAACAATAGCGGCAACTGAAGTAGTGGGAGTAGCATACCTAAAAGTAGAGGAGAAGAAGAAAGAGATTCCATGGATCAAGTAAGAATGTTGTTTTGTTAAAATTTCATATTTTTTCATTAATTGAATACACAATTTAAAATTTTGTTTTCCTCATCTTTGATTGAAAGGCTGAGAAAATGTTTGAAAATATCAAATTATTTGTTGAATGGTAGAAGTGTAGTTATGGATATACTATACTTAATAGTTCAGTACATGTATCACCTAGTATATATATATTTTTTGAAAACGGGTACTTTATTCTCAGAACAGCATATATTTTCATGATATGCCTCATTAAAACCTTGTAATCCCCCTAACCTAAACGGGTGCCTTACAAAGAAAAAGAGTACATATCACTTCCATATATTAACATTACAAAATAGTAAATAAAAAAGAAACCAAGTTGTTTAACAGATGGAGGAGTTTAACAAATGGAAACTGTACTCAAAATCATCCGTAGAAGCAACTTGGTCCAGTAGAAAAAGAAACAAAAAACGCAACTGACAAGTGTATCAAAAAAAAAAAAAGGGGAACGAAGTCCACATATCACCTAATATTTTATAACAAAAGGAGAAACCATTCCAGTTTCTCATTTTCTTATGTTGAAGCAGACTACTCCCTTTCAACCATAAGAATATAATTAATGCCTTTTGTGGTTTGACTCATGTTGATATGTTAATATGTGCTAACTTATGCATGCTTTTAGAACATATTTGTTTGTACCTTTAATTACTTTTTGTTACTTTAGTTTTTATTGATTTTTAGTTCAATTTTACATAACCTTAGATGTCATTGTTGTTAAAAGTAGTCGGTCTTCATATTATAAAAAAAGTGCAACGGCTATTTTATGTTGATTTATGAAGTAAACACAAAATATTGTTAACAAAAATGAATGATTATCTGTTCAATGTGAAATTAGACCACATATGTGAAGCGATTATTTAATGGGAATCAAGAGCTGCATAATGCTAAGAAAAATTGCAATATAATTACCTGCAATGTTAGAGCGCTTTTATGCAAAAGCCACTCAGTATTTGAGGAAGGAGGAAGCTAGATCGTCCAGGAAGAAGAATGTTGTAGGACCGAATAGAGAGGGAGTACAGACAACATTGCTATAAAGTAGTTGATGATAGCTCTGGAAAAGTTCAAGTGAATGTCCAAAGCAAATCGAATCAACAAAAGAAAGGCGAAGATAGGACCTGAGAACGAAAGAGGGATTCTAGAAGAGGGAAGCCTAGGATTTCGATGTACAAAACTTACATGTCAATGAATACATCCCTAGAGAATATCTATTTGCCTACCAGCAATACCATGTAGTACAGGAACCCGCCTCCAAAAGAATCAGTAGAGAAGCAAAAACAAACTGGAAATATTATTTGTTTCACGAATGCTATAGGCATAACATAAATGAATGCAGCCATCTCTAGGATGTTATCGAAAAAATGATTCAAGAAAGGAAGTTACAATAGTTTGTGAAAACCCCGTAGGATGGCGGACATGGGACATCTGACTCCGACCGAGGATAAGCACCGCGTAAGGTTAAGAAGCCTACATGGACGGGAGGAAGATTGGTGATCAATACAATAATCAGAGGAACGCATCCAGCTGATAAGAGTTGGCATAAAATGGAGCGCTATACTAGCACAATTAGGCATATGGATTTTAAATTCTATTCAAATATGGAAGATGGAGCTCCGACAAAATAGCAGCATCCAATCGTAGATGACATCGTGTTTAGAAACAGAGATGTTAACAAGGTGGAGGCTCCAACGATCGACCCAATGGTCATTTCGGCCATGATCAGCCCTGCTTTAGTGAGAAGGATATTGGTTGATTATGGAAGTTCTATAAATATAATTTTCAAAAAAGCTTATGATCAAATGAGGGCGGAAGCTAAGGACTTGAAACTATCTAAGCCCATATTCATGATTTTAATAGTGCTACAGTTGAAGATGTTTGTTACATTGAATTACCTGTAGATTTGGGAAAAGGTGACCGTAAGAGGGTGTGGATTCTGCCTTTTGTTGTTTTGGATGTTGAATCTCCATACAACGCTTTTCTGGACCGACCGACCCTAGCTGAGTTCTGGGCAGCTCTTGCCCTATGGTTCTTAACTTTGAAGTTCCCGACAGATAATGGTGTCGGAGTTGTTCATGGTGATTAGGCAGCTAGATGTCCCTGTTATGTAGCTGAACTGAGCGATGCTCAATGGAAAGAGAAAGGTAAGGGTGTAGACAAGTTAGTCTGCATCCAAGCCACTGACGATTGACAACTAGCGCCTGAGCCTTGGCTCGGGCGCTACAGTTGGTTCTATAGATATATAGATCCAAGTGATGACAAGGAGGAGCCCAAAAACACCAAGGTTGCACTGGCTGAGCTGACGAATGACATTACAGTCAACCACGACGACCCATCGATGGTCCTTAAGATTGCATCATAGCTTAACCCCCTGATGATGGAAGAACTTACGAGATTTCTCCGAGCGAATCTTGACGTGTTCGCTTGAAGTCACTTTGACATGTGTGAGATCTCGCCTTCCATTGCAAGCCGTGCATTAAATATTGACTCGAGGCATGTCCCGATGAAACAAAAAAGACGTGGTATGAATCTAGAGAGATCTGCCACACTTAAAGTGGAGGTAGATAGAATCAAAGGTGTTAGCTTATTCATGACGCCCTCTACCCTAAGTGGGTGTCTAATCCTGCACTTATGAGAAAGACAAATGGGAAATGACGGACGTCCATTGATTACTCGAACTTGAACAAGGCATGCCCAAAAGACAGTTTTCCCCTTCCAAGAATCGACCAGCTGATAGACTCAACTGTGTGACATGAATTGCTATCTTTCATGGATGCATACTTAGGGTATAACCAAATCCCAATGCACATTCCCTATCAAGAGCACACCAGCTTCATTACTAATGTTGGATTATATTGCTATGTGGTGATGCCGTTTGGACTAAAGAATGTAGGAGTGACCTACCAGCACCTAGTTAACAAAATGTTTAAAGATTGTATCTAAAAAACAATGGAGGTACATGTAGATGATATGCTTATGAAGCCACGACAGTCTGGCGACCATTAAAGACTTGGCAGAAATGTTTGACATCCTCCGACATTATAAAAGGTAGATTAATCCTCTAAAATACTTCTTTGGATTTGCATCAGAAAAGTTCTTGGGTTTCATCGTTAATGCCCACGGAATTATGTTAATCCCAAGAAGATCCAAGCTATTCGCAATATCCATGCGCCAATGACTATTAAACAAGTACAGAGCCTGAATGGGGAGATTGCTGCCTTAAGCTGATTCATTTCCAGAGCTACCGATTAATGCATTCCTTTCTTTGACTCCATTAGGAGAAGAAAAACATATTTCGAATGGACACAGGATTGTAAATATACAATCCAAGCTTTGGTGAACCACTTAGAGAAAACCTCCCATCTTATCAAAACTAGTGGATCATGAAGATTTATATATCATTAGCCATGTCGGTACACACTATAAGTGCCGTGTTGCTTCGCGAGAAGAATCAAACCTAGAGACTGGTCGATTATGTTAGCAAGCGATTAACAGGATCTGAAAGGAACCATCTGAAGATAAAACTTGCATACTATTTGTTGATTGCATCACGAAAGATCCGCCCTTACTTTCAGGCATACCTAATCAATGCTTATACGGACCAGCCATTACAACAGGTCCTGCAGCGACTTGAGATGTTTGAAAGGTTACTCGAGTGGAATATCAAGCTCAGCCAATTTGACACCGCTTATCTGCCCTGGATGGCTATCCATGGTCAGGAATTGGCAAATTTTGTAGCAAAATTCACTACACAAGATGATTTTTCAGAGAGCAGTGAAACCCCTACCATAGAATGGAAGTTGTATACAGATGGAGCATCTAATGATCGTTGTTCTAGAGCTGGAATTGTGCTTGTAACTCCTGAAGGTCGATCATTTTCTACGCTCTAAAGCTTGATTTCTCTGCAACAAACAATGAAGCCGAGTATGAGGCTCTGATTACTGGACTTAAACTCATCAGAGAACTGGGAATAAAGTCTCTTGAAATATTTTGCGACTCACAATTTGTAGTATACCAAATAAGAGGAGGTTACCAAGCAAAAGGACAATGGCTTGCTCCATACTTTATTTAAGTCCAAGAGTTGTTGACTGACTTTGAGTACTATGACATTATGCACATTCCTTATGATCAAAACCGAGAGGTTGATTCACTAGCAAAGTTTGTTGGCACGAAGATGCACAACAGATAGGCTTGGTTCCAATCGAAGTATTAAATTCCCCAAGTATAAACTTAATGGAAATCGACTGGATACTAGAGGCGAAGCCTAAGAGGGAATGGTGGATGGCTCCGATTATAAATAATTTGCTACAGGTAGTCCTTCCAGAACAAAGGAATGAAAAGAAACAACTCCTTCGTAAAGCTTTATGATATATCATACAGGAAGGAGTTATGTACATAAAGGGTTTTTTCGTTCCCCTGCTTTGATGTATCGCTCACGATGAGATAAACCGAGTCCTAAAAGAAGTTCATGAAGGAGAATGTGGCGATCACACCAGGCGACAAACTTTAGCAATAAAGAAACTCCTTACGGGTATTATCGTCATATCATCAATCGAGACACTGCTGATTATGTAAGGTGATTCGACCAGTATTAGATGTATGCAAAAGTCCCAAGAGCTCCGCCGAAGGAAGCAGGAAAAATGGTCAGTCCATAGCCATTTTCCATATGGGGCATAGATATTATTAGTTCTTTACCGATCTCTAAAGGTAGTGTGAAGTACGCCATCGTCGCAGTTGATTACTTCATCAAATGGCCAAAGCAGAACCATTAGTTATGATCACAATGAAGAAAGTAATCAACTTCATCGTCCGTAACATCATCTGTCGTTTTAGTCTTCCATAAACTATTGTAACAGACAACGGGACTCAATTCGACAATACTGAGTTCAAAGACTTTTGCCTTTCCCATTGTATTGAAAAAAGATTTGCGGTAGTCGCTCACCCTTCAGCAAATGGGTAAGTTGAAGTTGTGAATAAAATCATAAAATCCATTCTGAAGAAGTGTTTGGAAAAGGCTAGAGGAAAGTGGGTGGATGAACTTCTAATAGCACTATGGGCTTATAGGACCACCCACAAGTCTGATACTAGCCATACTCCCTTGATCCTTTCTTACAGCTCCTAAGCTGTTATTCTCGTTGAGCTCGAAGTTCTTTCCCATCAAGTGACTTACTATGATCCCAAACAAATAAAGATCTCCTCTTGGAATCTCTAGACTTTATAGACGAGAAGTGTAAGGAAGCCGATTTGAAGGCAGCTTCACACCGACACCGAGTCGCTCAATGCTGCAATACTAAAGTCCGACCTAGAACCTTTGAAATCAACGATCTCATCTTGAAACAGGTTTTTTCTGCCCCATCGCATATGAATCCAACTTTGGAAGGACCATATGTCATTAAGCAGAGACATGGAGCGGGAATTTTCATGCTAGCGACTGTTGATGGCATCATACTTCCAAGGGCATGGATTAGCGAGCATTTACCACGTTATTTCACTTAGTTTGTTTCTTTTTATTCAATTGTTTTTACTTTTAGAAATTGTTTTAGCATTTGATTTTTTGGATATGCAATAAGACAAATTATGTCATTTCCTTCCGTTTAGCAAATAAAATTTTGGACTTCCTTTATATCTGTGTTTGTCGTAGCATTACATGTTAGTTACACTATGAAACTGACTGATTTCGATACATCCGAATAGGTTCCTAAAGTTTGGAGCTAACCAATTACATTAGTTCCCCCGATTGAATAAATAAGATGAGCATGGTCCGACCATTCATTTGATAACTCTCGTTCATAACCCGATGGATGGAATACATAACGAGGAATGGATGTGACTCAACCGTCCAACGATCGAATAAATCCCGCCAGTGATAGGACTGAAATAAATCAAAAGCGATTGTGACATGACTGATCGCTTGCTAAATCAAACCCCGGACCTTAAGGGAAAATCAACCGATTGAGGAAAGTACGATCCGACTATTTTCCAAAATAACTCTAAGGCCTCAGAGTGCGGACTGGAGTATAAACACTAGTCAGGTGTGATTCAGCCACCCGCTAACTAATTCTTAACCCCAGAGTTCGGATATGAGTATAAACAAATAAACAAGTGTGGTTCGGCCACTCGCTATTCCATGAACTCCGGCCTAAAACCGATAGGATAGGTATAAACTCGTAAAAGATGGAATTCGACCATCTACCGTCTAAATCCGCTAACTTGAGACTGGGAACAGGAGTGTAATCCCTCAAACTGCTGAATCCGATAGCCCAACACTAGGGCTCAAACCCAGTGCTTGATATGACTCAGGGCCACGACCGCATGGAGGCCTTGGGATAGAATTATCAGATTATCACCCAAAGTAACGAGCAACGAATTACAAGTACAGTGAATGGAAAGTAATACCTCAAATACTTAGATACGATTCACATGAGGGTTCAACAGAAAATAAAAAACTTTTATTCACATAATAAGCTTCAAAATTGTGATACAAGTTTATTCAAAAAACGGGGGTCGCACCCGTACAATCACGGCCAACAAAGAGAAAAACAGTTATATAAGCTATGTGCAAATAGAGTCGAAATGACGGTTATTTCTTTTGACTTCTCTCCTTTTTGGATATTTAGAGAATGGCGCCACTCAAGCTTCCACCTGTCCATTTCCTTGGTCCTTTACCGCCTTTGACAGGGGAGCTTTAAAAAGTAGGAGGGAGTTTTTCAGAAATCGATCTGCCAGGTAGGAAGACTTGTAATGGGATGAGATTTGGATCGTCAATATCCACATCAATGGGTTCAGAGTTGGCTTGTTTCTTCAACAAATCCTCCCTCTCAATGTGCTCCTTTAAGCTGAGCTCATTTGTGTGTTTAGTGGCGCCAGTGATGACAACATCATCAGATTCGTCCAATGGCAGCGGATCTTGAGCCTTATTGTCACCGAGTGCTCCAATGACCTGAGTATCGATGGCCTTTGGAATCTCAGTTGATGTCAATTATTGCTCCATGGAGGCCCCACTGTTTGGAGTTAGGCCAGGACCTGAAAGGCCTATAGATTTTTGGAAACAAGAAGATTTTCCGATGACTATTGGACATGAAGAAAGAAATCAACTGAAAATTGGAAGATAGAGTGAAAACCTACATCCGGTTGGCTTTCAGTCATTACCAGGGTCCCCCTTCCAAAACAGGGGTCAGTGCTTTCGATTGATAATCAGGTTTATTTGGATCATAGCTTAGATTCTATCCCATGCCAAAATAAACCGATGCTCCGACTGCTTGGAAAGAAGAGGTGACCTTGGGATCAATCTTCGAAGATTCAGCGATATTTTTCCCTTTGCTGAAAGATGTTAGAATGTTGAAGTATTAGAGTCTCGCTGTGACAAGGTCTAGGAGATCATTTCCATGAAGGATTTCCCACACTAATTTCTCTTCAACTAAATCACCAAGGTCTTCCATTTTCATTTCAACAATATACTCCTAGGCCTCGGCGAGCGACTCAAGATAACCCTCACTAAGAAAGCTCAGATCATGGTGGAGAAGGATTTTGGCATTGTATTCGATGATTAGGGGATCGAACATGTCCTTGATTTCATTCTGACCGGCTTCCTTGGCATCCTCTACCTAGGCCTCGAGTTGTTCTCTCATCTCATTGCATCCCGCTTCCTTCGCCTCTTCTTTGAGGACTTCAATCTGAGCAAGTTGCTCATCAAGTTTAATCTTTAAAGTCTGGGCCCCATAGCTTCTTCGCAATATCTTTGTGATTCTTCTTGAGCTTGGATCTTCTCATCCCCCTCTTTCTTAAGAATCTCTTCAGGCTCCTCAACGCGGCGGGCCAAGATATTTTCTCCTTTTGTAAGGAATCCTTTTTGAGTGCACCCCTACGATTGAGGGAAGAATCAAGTTCTTTTTTATGGGCAGCTTACAGATGACTCATTATCTCATATGTTTCCTTGGCACTCTTTTGTACTATGGTTATTTTTGTCATCAACTCCGGTTTCTCATTATCTTGGTGCTTAATTATATCTTTATCATTGATAGCCTCTAGCTTGAGAAGATCTATCTCATGTCGTCACTCAACAGACACCACAAAGATTTTTCTGCTAAGCGCTGGAACAATTCATGCTGCACAAAAACACCATTGATGCATGCGAGAGAGCTTGCTTTGACTGTCGCTGGGATTGTATGAATGGAGGGGAGGAACTTAAGCCCGTCAAAGCAAATCTTTGGTAAAATAACCTTAAGTTCGGCCAATTTCTCAGTTATGGAAGCTTCAGGAGCAGTGGTCGGCAAAGATGGATCAAAAATAATGATTGGACGTTTGCTCGATCGACGGTCATAGAACTGCTTGGAGCTGAGAATATTGCTTGGGTGGTACGAGAGCTGGAGGATCGTGAAAAGAGGTATGATCACCACTATGCATAGGAAGATTAGGTTGCACTTCTTGATGGGACGACTGAGATTGGTATTTATATTTAGAATATGAAGATTCCCTCGAGCGACGACTTCTTTCTCATTTATCATCCCTCTGTCTATGCCTACCCAATTCTGAATAACGTCTGGATTTATATTGCATCGAGCACCCTCTCAAGCGATAAAAAGCGTGGAATTGAGACATCAAACTTGCAAAAAACCAAATACCAGAGTATAAGTGACCATTACATAAAAGATAGATGGAAAACGTGTGGTTAAGTGCACGTGATTGTGAGCGTCCTAGTGCCCCCTTAACGAACTGGTTGCTGCAGCCTTACTCATGGGAGTTTTCTCTCTTTTGCCCATAGGAAGAATGTCGTCACTGCTTCTGGTGAGGGAATTGAGCCCATCGATATTGATGTTAGGGAAGTCATAAGTCATAATACCATTAGGAATTTGGAGATTTGAAAACCCTTTCATCAAACTTTCTAAATATTGGGAAGATGACTCTTCATCGATAGAAGTGACAACGAACTCCGGATCTTTAGTAGTTTTTCTCCTGTGAAGCTTATATGCAAGCTTCTTTCTTCTCTTAGTAGGTGTATGGGGTTGCACACCTTGTAATGGTTTGACCATAAGCGCCTTGCCCGGGCTTGCATCAGCACCGCCAGGTTCATTGATCTGGACACCCCTAATTTCGCATTCTTCGACGTCATCCTTAGTCCCTTCAACTGGGGGCATGATAGGGTTATTTATCCCTTTCTTGTTTGACAACGCTTCTTGGTAATGCAGCACTTCCAGGAAGCCCAACGCTGCAACCTTTTTCCAATAGCCCAAATAGAGATAACAACTCTTCCATTTTGAGGAGTCTGATGTCCCTATCTTCGGCAGAGGCAACATGAATTGTGGAGATTGCTCTTGAAAAGCAATTGCCCTCTGTACATAGGCTGACATCTGTAGATATTCAAAATGTTAGTTGATCCAGAATATGACTCGGATTAAATAATTTTAAAATAAAATGAAGACGACACTTACGTCCTTCTAACCATCGCCTTGCAAAGCCAAGTGGACATCAATTGCAAAACCATTCGTGTTTGATAGGGTAAGTGTGTTCCACGCATCCGTTAAGACTTGATAGTTGGGTGAAGGCTCAGGAAAAACATAAGAAGGACTTCCTGATCGTGTTTAAAGTTATTATGTCCTTAGTAGTTGGCAGATGGAGCAAAACGCTCATGAATGGTAAAAAAAAGTTCCATGGAGAAAGGCGTAACTGTTCCGACGAAGTTGAGTAGGGGCTATTCTAAGATATCTTTACATTTCCCAAATAAAAGAATTGAACGGCGGCACACATCCGACCCAGCACATGAATTTATTGCATGCTGTGTACTCCTATGGGGGAGGAGGTGTGAGCCATATCATTCATCGAAGGCGCTAGGATGTCTTCGAGTGGAATTCCATCTCTAGAACATAGTCTATGAAAGGAGGCCTCACCAATTCTAGAGGCTTGAGAATCTGTCGGGTTATCTAAGAGTACAACACCTTTTACAACGTTAGGTATAGGATTTACATCTTCCACCGGAAGGACGGAACATCAAAAAAAGTTGGATGGCGGGCTAGAAACTTTCGTTTGTTCAGTTTGATGATCAAGGGAAAGCCTTCCAGATATAGTCACGGAACTTGATTCAGCTTCGGGATTGCTATGTTGCGAGGCTGATCCATAAGGCATTACAGCTAGACGCTCTAAATGTCTGAATTCCATGTCAACTCAACTCGGTAGATAATCGAGATTACTTATCCCCCACGCTAAGTGTGAGCTAGTCTACTGCAATGTGGTGTAATGCGATGTGTTATACAGAAATAAGTAGCTTAAAATAAGAAAGCAAGGTGAAATGACGAGATTTTGGATTCTGGCCAGAGTGACCGTCATCGCTGACCGTCTCAACTAGGAAAGAGATGGATAGGTTTTGTAAGCTTCAGGATCAACAATTAGCATATTAGAGTATGAGATCTATTATTCAAGTCCATATGCTAAGTTTTAGTTCATGTTCTACATCCTTAGGATTTGATTGTTCGGTTTCGAGTACAACAATGAATATGCAAGTCATGTTGTTCATCGTCGTCATATGTTCAAGTTCATTAAAATTGGATTGGTTGTAAATTATCAAACAAGTGATTATGGATTAGGTTTTGAGTTCAATTCAAAGCCTAAGGATTAGCTAAGTACATAAATGTCGATCCCTATATGCCGACCATTATCTACCGACCCTTATCCTAAAGCATTGGTACCAATCCCTCTCTTCAAATAAACGATGTTGGTCCCTTTCCTTTAACAAAATTTATTGATCCCTTCACAGTATCCAACTCCACTGATCCCCTATCCCACTTAGCCAATCCTACTAATCCTTCCATTTCGTTATTTTCAGCCTCTCATTAAAACTCCACTACCGGTCTCTCCCATTCAACCAAACGACCGAACCCTCCACCCAGCCTACTACCCTTCAACTCACTCGGTCGAACCTATGCTGTAATCTTCCATCTTTCTCCTTCTTTTTTTCCTCTGCCAAACTCCTCCATACCCAACATTTCATCTCCTCCAAACAACTTTGGCTATTGTTCCATTACTGCCACGAATGCCACCCTAATCACTGATGGCATGGAACCCATTATCTCATCATGAGATCAAGAGATAAGGACTATAAAACTTACCTACACGTATATATATGTTAGAGGAATTAGCGAATGACTCGGAGATGATCGAGATGGAAATCAAGGGGAAGTCTATTTGTAAGAACATACTGAAACTCAAGAAGATTTTGTTTTGAAGCTAGGTAGAGGGATGATGGAGAGTTCGATTTCGGTAGAGAAACGAGAGGGTTTGGTAATATGGAGAATGGTAGAAAAATGAAGCGAGTAAGGATGGAAATAGGGTATATTAGTTTATACATGGGGACTAGGGGATCAGCCAATGTTTTCGTCACGCATAACATGGAGAGAAGGGATCGGCATAAAAGGTACCGATCTCTACAAACATATAGAAAAGAGGAGGGATCGGTTGGCAATATGTCGATCCCTATGAGCATAAGAAATGGAAAGGGGGGATCGGCTAACCATATGTCAATCCCTAAAAAAATGGTGAAATAAAGAATTGACTATGATCATGTATGCAAACAAGCATGAGCATGGGTTTATTATAAGCATGCACATACGAAATACAATGAAAATTGACGATGACTTGTAAACATACGAACACATCCAGGAGCCAACAACAAAGAAGTGTATATGAATGTTCAAGTGCATGAACCAAGAAGTTCAATTTTTGAAATCGACAAAATTTGAAATCGAACCTGAAGCCTTCAAGTTCGAGGTTAGACTAGATAACCAAAGCTTGTTAGTCTTGTAGAACCAGACTTATATATATATCAACTGATGGAGTATAGCCCTGGATTTATACTATTTTACACCGACCAAGCGTCATGATGACAATGAGAAATACAACACCATTGGAAAAAAATTCGACAGATGGATAGAAACTATTTAGGAAACTAGATGGATTTGTTTTCGACGACTCTAATTTTCTTCGGTTAAAAGCACATCACGTTCATCACGAGACATACTTTGGAAGGCAAGTATTTTTTGACATTTTAACCCGCCTATATTGAACTAATTTCACAAGTCAGATTGGACTGCCATCAAAGGCCGATGACTCCAGAGTGATGATTGTGGGACCCAGAAGTCAAGTACATAAGGTAATATGAAGTCAATGTTGATGGAACTAGGTGGATATGCAAGGCAGAGTGTTCGAAATATGAAATACGATTCAACTCCTAGGATGGATTAGCATAAATTGGATTCAGATATAGGGATCAGCATGTTCTAAGGTGTGAGAGCATTCCTATAAAAAACAATTAATATCTCAATATCCACAAGTCCAATGCATATGAAATTTTACGAGCAAGACATGGGGATCCTAAGGAGCCTACCCTATGGGGGGATGAAAATGGAGGAATCAGTACACTTCCCTTGGAAGAGATCGGCAGAAAGCAGCATGCAAACGATGCTGAAGCAAAGATCAAGCAATAGCTCAAGCTCTACTGATCCAATTGGCATGAAATTTGGAGGTTTTGCATATTTTAGCATGAGGAAACCACCATAGGGATTGCACCCTCAAGGAAGGGATCAATATTGATCCCTTTTTTTTGGGAATTGGACCATGTGACCCCTCTTGTGGACCCATATAGTATTGAGGGTCTTTCAGCCGAGATTTCAAAGAGATATTTGGCTACCTTCATCTATAAATACTGGCTTGGTTGTTTACTTTCAGGACTTTTACGCTGCTAATTGCTTTATACTCTTTTGTAATTATAGATTTTGATCTGATCCCTCTTATACTCAGATTATAAAGCAATTAATAAACTAATTTATTCAAAGTGGACGTAGGCAAATAATGTCGAACCACTATAAGTCGTTGTTTTTATGTGTTATTCTCTCAACTAATTCTTATTCCTTTGTTATTATCCATTGCTTAAATTTTATTCTTCATTTAATTCTCTTCAAAAAGTTTGTATTGGATGCTTGCACCAATTTTTGGTGCAAACATTATTGAACTAAGGACTTTGATTTTGGAACTTAGAGTCAATGGATGATGTTATCCCGCCTTTTTCAACAAGGCCGTGATATCAAAAGATCGACCGAGAGAAGCAAAATAGCTCGTCTCAAAGATTGGTCAACTCAACATCTCAACAAAACAAGTTCTGTTGAATGTTTTTTTTCATCTAAGATCCCCTACGGAGGGGGGTTTAGGGGGGTGCCAACCCCCCAAGGTGGGGGTGCGGGGGCAACGCCACCGCGATGGTGTTCGACCTGACCGGTCAGGTCGCAGGGGTCCAGGGGGCAGCGCCCCATCCAAAACGATATACGACTTAAATAATGAAGCAACCTATCTTCTACTCGAGGCCGGCGCCTACAACCTAAGAAGACCTCGCGACCTAAGACATGACCAAGTTAAGCGACCTAGCGGCTTAACACGTGGAGCGACCTAAGCTGGACCAAGGGTCAACGACTTAACGGGTTAACCTATCAACGACTTAAGGCATAAAGCGGCTCAACCGAGTTAACGAGCTAACAGGAGAAGCGGCTCAACGACCTAAGGCTAAACGAGTTAGCAACTCACCAGAAGGTCCGACCTAACAGAGTCCATGGCTCAAAGGAGTCCACGGCCTAACAACTTAACTATGTGGCACGACCTAAGACTTATCTTAGGTCGTCCACACGACCTAACTCCTTAAGTCGTCCCTACCGACCTAACTCCTTAAGTCGTCTCTACCGACCTAACTCCTTAAGTCGTCCCTAACTCCTTAAGTCGTCCTGCCGACCTAACTCCTTAAGTCGTCCACACGACCTAACTCCTTAAGTCGTCCCTAACTCCTTAAGTCATCTTGCCAACCTAACTCCTTAAGTCGTCCCAGCCGATCTAACTCCTTAAGTCGTCCCTGCCGACCTAACTCCTTAAGTCGTCCCTGCCGACCTAACTCCTTAAGTCGTCCCTGGCGACCTAACTCCGATTTCACCTATAAATACTCCATCAACTCCACATTCGGGGGGGACTTTTCTGGATTTCAAGGCGCCTACACTCTGCTGATTTCTGGACTCTCCGAGCATCTCAACCATCGAAGATTCTTCATCAAGAGATCTACTTCATCCAAGAGAGATTCGAAGAGAAATTCACCATCAACGTTCTAACTTCTTTCTTCGTTCATGTTGTAATTGTAAGACCGTGTTGTAAAGGTGTTGTAATCGAGAGATCATGCTGTAAAAGTGTTGAAATCTTGTAAAAGTGTGTACAAAGAAGATAATGAAGAATGTAAAGTGGATGTAGGCTTACTAGAAGCCGAACCACTATAAAAATCTCTGTCTCTTTTACTTTTCTGCGACTTTTCTTTTTACTTGGTTTCCCGTATAAACGGGTGGTGCTTTCACTTCATCACGAGATACACCGGGTGTTAGCGTTAAAGCTATTTTTACCGTTAACAGATGATATTAGAATTTTGACCATTACCAAATTTCACAAGTCCAATGTGATATAGTTTTGAAAAAAGAGAATTGGTGTAAATAAAAGTCACAACAAAAAATGCTTAACAAAGTAAAATTAGATTTCTACCGAAACTAAGTAAATGATAAATTTGGCCAAAATGTTACATTACCTACTAACTGACATGTGAACGTTAATACTTGAATAGTTCGATATTAATCGCTGACCAAATTGCACCTATAGAGTGGCACAGCTGAATCGTTGAATACCGTTGACCACATGATTTAATAATTAGTTTATAATGTTATAAATTAATTAAATTAGGATTTTGATTAACATGGTTATAAAATTTTAATTTGATTTAGTGAACAAATATTAGTAGATGTATTTATAATAGCTGTAATATATTGATCAATATACGATATCAATACACGTTTAAATTGGATTTAAGTGTAAAATATTTTGTTTGAACTTTAAATGGGTTAGAAGCCCATATGAGGTTGGTTGGTTTCAGCCACGGCGGAGCTAAGTAGGTGCTCCATTGGATGGCAACTAAATGAACTAGCTTTGTATGGAAAAGGGAAGGAGAATTGGTAGGGGATCTAGATCTTAACTTGTCTCTGTTCCTCCCCTATATAAGCATCTCAACCCATACCTATTGTAGACTACTTGAAAGCCTCCAAACCCTCTTATTTCTAGAACCCTAATATAAAAATCCTAATTTTGATTAACATTATTTAGGATTTTATTTCGATAAATAAAATAAAATAAAGTAAAATGGTAAGAATGTTGAGATTTGACAATTAGAATGGGTCGAGCCTTAACTACTGAAGTAATGAGATTAATTAAAACATTAATAAGAAAGAGGAATGCATGCAAGGGGCAAAATAGGAAAAGGAGTTTATTTCCTAATACTTCCCTTCCATCCTCTTATCTCATTATCACTTCATTCAAAAAAACAAAAATAGACAAAGGCTGGCCATTAACAAGGGTTTCAAAGGGATGATAAGCTAGGAAAATAAGATCAAAGTTAGGGGAATCAAATCAAAATACAAGTCCCAACCTTCTTAATCTATTCAAGATGAATAATGGTTATGCATCTCAAGTTTTGAATATTATTTTCGATTTTAAGTTCAAATCTGAATCTTTTTCTTATATCATGATATGCTAGATAGTTTGAATGATTATATGCTTAAAGGTGAATTTATTTATGAAATTATTTAATTAATTTGAGTTATAAAACCTATCATATGACACTCAAATGATTTGAGATTTTGACACGATGTTAGAAACATTATTTTGGAAGTGGGTTTTTAATTTCATAATTTTTGGATTCAACTAGAATATTCAGTGAATTTCCTACGGTTGGAAAATAATTTATTTCACTCTTTTATTATTAAAAATAATTAAATTAATTTTTTGGGCTCGAAATTTTCATATGTTAAAGAAGATAATAAATTGGTTTTATCATGATTTTTGGGGATTTTTCCCAAGTGTTTATGACTAAATATGAATTATTTGAGCTAGAAAGGCTTAATAATTATATTTAAATATTAATATAAAATGCAAGGTTTGCTAAGTACTTTGGAAATGATAAATATGCTCCTTAGTAGTTTTTTTAAAAGATTTTTGTAAAGAAATTTATATCTAATAGTATTTTGACAAATACAAGGGATTAGTGAAAAGAAATCAGTTTTTAAAGTAATTACGGCTTTGCCACGCCGAAACTCACGACAGCTGCATTTCATCGTGCCACCTTTATAGTCTTTGACATCGACCAAGAGTAATGCATATGATATCGATTTTGGTTGCTATGGAATGCATTGGCTTGATCGAAGTGGAAAGCCAAGCATCAAGGCTGACATCGTGAACTTCGAAGTGGTCTGGGCTGCTTTCCTTAATACATTGATGCCACACGTTTAACTATGTTGCTTGTTTTCAATAGCGTTGCTGTCCTCAATGGTTTCAAAGTGGTTTATAGCGATGGTAATGATGATGCATGTTTTAAATATATTTACTTCGAGTTTATAGGACTACGCCGTGATTATTGACTTCAACAATATATGATGTCGCATTTTAAAACTTCAATCCTAATGATTGTCGACTTGAGTCCTTACCGCCTATTATCACTATGGCCCTATTGATGCCGCTTGTTTTCCTTAAAGCGGTAATGTCAAAGTTTATCTACGTTGATTATATTCTTATAAGACTTTGAGTATGAAAACCAAGGTTTACATTTTATAACGTCGACACTATATGTAGTGCGATGTATATGTTATCGGCTCTATGGACTTATGTTTTATAAGTTAAAGGTTTTAACACTTTTATTAAAGAGAGAAGACCACCCCAATGGCGATAATGACGTGATTATTTTGGCCTTGTGGCCTATGTTTTGAAGGGCGAAGACCCTCATCGACTATATTTTACCAAGTTTTATCAATATAAAGACTTTATATTATTTTGGCTTTACAGCCTATGGTTTTGTAAGGCAATGGCCTTAAATGACTTCGAACTTCACCAATATTATTTTATAAAAGAATATATCATGGTATAATTATTTTAGATAAAGTAAAAAGGATATAATTTCCTTGTTTCAAAAGTATGATTTCAAGGGTTATATCATTTATAAAGAAAGTGTTTTCAAGGAAATAGAAAATGGTATTTGGCCTAAAATTTTACTACAAGAATGTATTGTTCTTATCACTTTTGGATAGAATGTGATAGGTGAATTGACTTAAAGATCATATGACCAGATAGGACTGGTGTATGGTAGCGCCCTATACTTCCTTAGCTGATATTAGTCCAAAATTTCAATGTGTAGGGCTTTTTCAAGGGCAAGACATAAAATAGGTTTATGCACAAAAGGAATATATAAAGATAAGATAGATTATAGGTTTCTCTGTAAAACCTTAAGGTTCATAGTAAGCCTAGAAAATCTACGAGGTTGATAGATAGTCAGTTAAACACTAGGATAAGTGTATTTGGACAGACCGTCCTATTTTCTTCTAACAACCAGTTAGAAAACTTCGTATATCTGTTAGGCCTAGATCAGCTATATAAATTGGTAGTTATCTTGGGAAAAATAAACATTGGGACAGACAGTCCACCGATTTGACGTTTAGTCATGATAACTTATGCAGCATGCATGCACAATAATTATTGTCATACTGTTTATTTAACTAGTTTGGTTGCAGGACTTTGATTTGCAAAAGATATATTTTTAAAAGGATATTAGTGAGGGGAAAACCATTCTGCTCAAGGAGTGGTCTCACTTAATATCTACAAACCGAGGTGACATGTTATTATTCACACCATGCTTTTTGTCTGATTCGAAGTTTATGTTTTCCCCTTAAACTCTCTCGGATGCTCAAAATTTATTTTGAGCAGGTTGAGAGTAAAGGTTTAGTAGGTTTGTCGAATAAAGCTTCATAAGACATGGAAGAGGCAAGGGCTAGCTATTTAGGAGACTACCTATTAATTATTTCTACTGTGTTATGACATTTTGTTGTATGTATATACTGACAGAAGTTGTATCTGTCTATTTAGTAACTCTGATCAATCAAGGGTGCATCTTCATTTGTCACTTTTGGAGTATGTTGTAATAATTATATTTCATCTGAACCTAGGCAACATTTGGGATTATGTGCGAAATATGAAATTATGAATTTGAAATGAAATGTGGAAGTTTGATTTGAAATTAAGGTAAGAATTATTTCATATTCTCATGCTTCTAATATTATGGACACCACTAACATGGCCGCATTCTATCACTAGAAATTAATGCTATAGTTGACTGCAACATCTGTAGCACTTAGTTTCATGCTTCAAGATAGGTAATGTTACACCTAATCTCCTCTTCTTCGCTATTACAAGCTCAAATCAAATTAAATTAAATACTATTCGATGGCTGGTGTTCTATACTGCGAGAGATGGCATCTTCCATTGTTGAAGGATTGAGTTTGGGTAATCAAGTACTCTGCACTACATGGCTACAGGCCTGACCCGAACAGATATGCGAGCGCAATGGTTTCCCCCAATGGATAAGGCCCAATTTGAATTGGGCATTAGGCTAGTTTTCAAAATTGTTTGAAAATTAAAAATATAAAATTTTAAATTTAAAAGTTACATTTAAAATAAAGTATATACATACTATAAATGTGGTAATATAATAAAATTTTCAAAATGTTTGAAAATCAATGTAAATTAATTTCAAAATTTATAAAATTTATTAATGAGTTTAATAAAATATATTGATAAAATTAGTTCATTAATTAATAGATATATACTTATCTTATATATTATGGTATATGTAAAGTTGTTTTAAAATGTTAAATTGACATAAGTATACATGTATGTATATAAATGGATTTTGAAATTAATATAAATTTAATTAAAAAAATTTATTAAATAAATTAGTGAAATGGTTTGTTAATTAAATATACTATAAAGGTTATGGTATATAATAAATATTTAATATAGTTTCTATATTAAGATAATATAAAATTAATTAAAATGTTAATTAATTAATATTAATTAAATAAGACTTAATTAATATAATATTATACAAAAGACTATTATAGAAGTAATATGAAATATAGAAGTTACATAATAATAAAACTTATATAATATGAACGTATAAATTAAAGGTGGAACATTAAAAAACCATAAATAGACTTAAGTAGTAAATACATACGTAAATGTATGTATATCGTGATTTCCAATATGTCCAACATTTGAATCACGAGGGTATTTCATAAGAAGTATATTATTTCGTAAGTTGATTCAGTTAATATAATATGTTGATGGTTATGAATCTTTAGTATAATGTTGTCCTCGGCCACACACACACACATATATATATATATATATATATGTTTGTGTATATATATATTAATAAATTACTTACGTACTCCTTAGTTGTTGTGCAAACTCAAGCTAGGGATATTATGTTTAATATTATTTATATATTGAATAGACGGTGTAAGGTAACTTTATGTATTTGTTGAGCAAACTCAAGGTACATATGCTATACTTAGGCCGTCGCGATATGGTAGGTAAAAGTGAATAATTTCGTTCCAATTTGTGGAGCAAACTCAGGATCGAAGCCAAATTATGACAATATATGATGGGTTAGGAGTTGTATACGTTACAGCTGATAATGAGTTATCCGTCGTCCGTGGAGCTATGACTTATTGAGCAAACTCAAGGTCAAAATTCCAAAATGAATTACGAATCCTAACATCCACTAGTGAAGTCAAATGACTTTTATATTTCAAATTTGGTTTGGTGAAACATAAAGGACTAGTGGGAGCCTAGTTAGAAAAAAGAAATGATAACATTTAACCTTTCTAATATTGTAAGAACATATGTTATATATTGTTATAATAATCTACATTGGTATACTTGGGCATTGAATATGACTAATAAAATGTTTCTCAATCAAGATATACAATTGAATTGAATTGAGGATTGAAAAATAGAAATATAACATATACTTACTAACAAATGCTTATTGCATGTTAACATTTCAACACCTATGCAAGTGCCTGATTTTACAACTGCTAAATACGTTCATAGTTAATTCGCTTATGTATTTATTCGGTTGAGACCATGTATTGTATTCTATAAGTTCCGAACTACAAAGCAATACAAAACCATTGATATTTGATCCATATAAAATCGCTTATAAATATTATATAATGAACGGTCATCATTCGTGGTGTATGATATTTCGATGAATTAGTTCATTTGAAATAAGTAAATATATCGTATCGATGAATCGAGTATTCAATTTGATGGATTATAATAAAGATCGTATCGTGTGAAATGAAACACCATATCAAAACTATAAGATAGATCTAAGAACTCGATCGCTAAAATATCATTTTGTCAGTTTATGCAAAAGTGCAACACATTTGATGTACTTAAATGTTAAGGATGATCGAGTGTGCTTTCGTAAAGAGTTCGTTATGATGTTGTAGTAAGAGTATTCTTTTGATTATTTCGACCACTTAGAAAGAAACTGGAGTGTATAAAAGTAGATGTGCTATGAGGTACAGTTGGGATGAAAAGAGTGAACAATCACTTATGTTTCATAAAGAAACATCGAAAACAGGAACTTTAATAATACTAATTGATACGTAACATTGGAAAGAAAAATACAATTTCTATTTTGAAATGTAATTTCAAATAGAAAATTGTTTTCTATGAAATTTATTTCTTTGAGTTTAAGATATTTGATTAAATTACTCTCCGCTATAAACTAGTTGCAGTATATGAAATAAATAATCTATACTAAGTGAATGATGGACCTTCGAATTTGGCACACTTTTATAGTAATGGTGGAAATAGTAGAAGCATTCCATATAGTGCTTATTGGTTGTATCAAATTACAATCGTAAAACGTATCGAACATTATTTATAAAATAATGACTATTTTTAATGTTGATTGAAAAATAGACATAGTTATATCTCAATGTGAATATTATGAATATTAGTTATGAAATAGAACTATAATGAAGTTTTTAACAACAACAGTGATGCATTTGAAAATATCGAAGTATCTAAAATTGTTTATAATTATGTTGGAATTATAGAATAAGCCATAGTTGTGAGAAATAATTTTTATTGTATGATGATTATGAATCATATGATATTGGTTATTTGTATCTTAAAAATTAAGGGCTATGCACCCATTTAGTGGGAGCATCATAAGAGTTAATGAACTCTTCGAATTGATACATATAGATATATGCAATCATTAGTCTATTAATACCAAACAGGTTCCACGTACTTCGTCATATTCACCGATGAATTATCATGAACATGAACTTGCATATTTGATACACAAGTATAAGTCTATAATAAGCTTATAGAATATAAGTGGAAGTAAATAATATAACATACAACATAAGTGATTTGGTTTAATCAAATCTGTGAGTGTATTGGAAAGAGTTTTGTATGTACCTAACATGAATAAAGATTCAGTCTCAAAGGTCACTCCTCCCTACAATACATAATGATGTATTGACAAGAAGTAATTGAACTTTTTTGGACAAAACATGATTCATGATGAGTGAAGTTGAATTATATACTTTCTATAAGGTGTGTTCTTGAGAGTAGTACATAAGGTTAAAATTAATATCATTCAAAGAATAGTTTACAAAACCATACGAGATTAGTTTATAAGAAGCCCCTGCATATCCTAGACCAAGAAGTTAGCAGGTTGTGCATGTCGAAAGATTGCACATAATAATTGTACATAAGAGATCTTGTATGAATAATCCAAAAAGAATTTTGGAAAAGATAGTCGTTAGATGACTAATTTATGCAGTGAACGTAAATATATTGTGAACTAATGAAAAATCAGGTTTGTATAAGGAAATTCATAAAATGTTTATGTGTGTCCATTCCATTGCATTAAGAAACAACTATTGTTTCAAGAAATACCAACATCATAGCAGTAACATCCCCCCACTCCAAGACTCAAAAATAGACACTGATGATGCTGCATACAACACTGAAATCATTTTCCAATGACAAAGTAAGTTCAATATTTTTTTCCACAATAGAAGTAAACAAAGCAGCTAAATATCTTTTTCATTACATCAATTTGAATTACAAGATTAATTACATCATTAAACCTAATTCGTTCCCGCGTAGGGGTAAATATATAATAAGAAAATCAAAGTAGTGCGTGCCCAACATATGTGTAGCATCCCCTATTTGGAGGCACGAATCTAAGCACTACAGATGCTGCAGTTATCCATAATATTAACCTCCGATGATCAAATATGGTAATGTTAATGGTATCAATAATATCAGAAGCACTTGAATATGAAGTAAAATCATTACAGATTAAAACGCTTTTCTGATTACATTTCAGAACAACATTCCATATCCAAGTTATATAATCCCAAACGTTTCCTAGGTTCAGATCAAATATAATCATTACATCAATACACCAAGAGAGACATATGAAGATTACCCCATGGATGACCAAAGTACTAAATAGTCATAACAGACTTAATACAACATGGTGGAAATAAAACAAAACAACTCCAAAATATAGCTAGTAGCAGCCTTCTGCTCGTCTCCAGAAGCTTTATTCGTCCACCTACTAAAACCTAAAAATCCTCAACCCTCGGTCTACTCAAATCAATTTTGAGCACCCGAGAGTTTAAGGGGAAAAATATAAACTTCGAGTCAGATATAAAGCCGGTGTGAATAATACTATACATCTCGATTATTTGATATTAAGTGAGACCATGCCACTTAATGGAACGGGTTTTCCCTCACCAATATCCTTTTAAAACATATCTTTTGTAAATCTTAATCCTGCAAACAAAATTGGTTAAAACAATAAAGCAATATCATGTATGCATACAAATCAGGTAACAAATGGACTATCTGTCCGAACACTATAGTTTTGTTTGGCTAACCACTAACTTTTGGCCGACTCGGGCTTATCAGACAGAATAAACAAATAATCTAACTTCTGTTAGATGCTCCACATTTGGACGGTCTGTCCCTAACTTAGTTCTCCCAGGGTTAACTGATGCTAATGGTTTTGCAGGCTCACCAATAATCTATCTCTCCTTTATAGATTCCTTTCTGTATGTAACATCATTTTAGTCTTACCTATGACAAAGCCCTACACATTGGAATTTTGAACTTATATTAGCTTGGGGCTACTAGCTAAAATATAGTGCGTGACCCCATACCAGTCTCATCTGGTATTCTAATATCTAAGTCATTTTACTTAGGGTCGTCTACCTATAAAAAATTTCTTGAAAACATTTTCTCTCAAATTGATTTAAACCTTTAAATCTTACTTCAAACAAGAAAAATATACTCTATGTTTTACTCAAATCACCTTGCAATGTTATATATACTTTACACAAAACATTGTTGATGAAAACATTCAAAACCTTTGAAAGTACCACATTCGAAACCATTGAAAGTATCCCTTTTGAAACCAAGTAACTACTTTGCTTTATAACCTTAGGCCGAAAGGCTAAAACATACCCTTCAAAACCAATCTTGATAAACCTTTTGAAAACATTGAAAAATATTTCTTTCAAAAACTTTAAAATCTTAAACATCCTATTATCAAAAAATTATAAACATTGCCTTTCGAAAACATTAGAACCTTCCATTTAAAACCTTTTGAAACCATTGGTGAACCACCCTCCGAGACATTTATCGTAAACCTTTCGAAAGCATTTAATCCTTTTCATAAAATCAAACCTTTCAAAAGAATATGGGTTCAACTAAAATACATGGAATAACCTTTTGAAACTATTTGAAAATTTTCATTTCAAAACCATTTAGGTTTAACTTTCAATAGAACAAAAGGGTCATAAAACAACTAAGTTAAAAGCACTCTTTCGGAAGCTGTTTCCTAAGTAAAGAAATGATGGTGTCGAAACCAACCCTTCGAAAGCAATGGAGAAGTGGCTAATTTTTTTTTAAAACAAAGTAACCCTTCCAAAACCATTTGATTTGAAAGACAGAAAACGGCAGCAAGGAGTTTCGACCTTTTTGAAAGCATTTACTTAAAACAAAACGATGCAACCCTTATCGAAATCATTCTTTTAAAACAATTGACCCAATCGAAAGCTAACTGAGTCGAAAGCATTCCTTTCGAAAGCTAAACAGGTGCGTTTTCGTTTAAAAACAAAGTAAGACTTCGACCCATTCAGAACCCCTTGTTTCGACCCAGTACCTTTCGCTTATGTCCAATTCACTACGTACCAATTCTTTGATACCTTGTGCATTGGTTTCGATGGAGATGGAGGCGGAAGTAAGGTGTCGAAGGCTATTTGTCGAAAGTCCCGAAACATGTATAAAACACGTATAAACTGATTTTTAACGTTTCAAAGCAATTCTTTTCAACAAACCTGCCTTGTTTACAAAAACATGATTGGTTGCTAATTTCTTTTCTAAAGTACTGCCGAAATTTTAGAAATAAAAAAATTAAATAATTTACAAAATGCCAATAACACCCCTAAATTTTGATAACACTATTCAGGAGATTTGATTAGATAGATTAAATAGAATAATGAAAATGTTAAGTGGTAAGGGATTGAGACTTGAATTAATTAAATTAAGGTCGAGACTAATATAATAATTAATGGGCTTAACAACGAGTTTCTGGTTAATTAAATTACACGAGGGTATAATTGGAATTGCCACCCATAACCCATACGCACTTATATATTTTCGTTCTTACCTCTTTCTTCCCATTCACATCATTTTAAAAAACAAAACGCAAGATAGAGGTTGGCCATTAAAAAGAAGAACTCAAAGTAAAAGCTAGAGAATCAAGCCTAGGGGAAATCAATCTCAATCTAATCTCCGTATCTAGATCGAGGGGAATAATAATTCCATCTTTTTTGTTTTGAATCGTATATTTTTGGATTGAAGGGTAAATTCATTTTTATGATATATTAGATGATGATGTGCTTGATTTAAAATTTGTACGGTTTAAACAAGATTGTTCAAAAGAGGAAAAGCATGATTTCAGGTCAAAACCGAGACTTTATGATGATTTAATGCCATGGGAAAATTTTATGTTATGAGAACATGATTTTGGAGTTGGGTTTCAATTTTGATAATTTTCCAAGCTATGAAAAGATTATTATGAATCTTCAAAGGAAATTTTGGTTATTTGGGTTTATAAATTTATTTTGAAAAATATATTGAGAATTTGAGTCTGAAATTTTGATACGTTAGCTAACATGATTAAAGTGAATTTCTAGAATCTTTAGGGATTTTTCCAAAGTGATTTTCTATGCAAAATAAATTGTTATAGAAGAGGGACTTCTTTGCAAAATTGGTTTGGCTTAATGGAAGGGCTTAATTGATTAACTTAACCATGGTTTAGATCTAGATTAGCGACAATTATTTATGGAAAAGAATTAGAAAAATTAAAGGCAACCAATTTGGTGTTAACACCTGGCAGGTTAGTTAGAGAAAATGTTACTTTAATAAGAACCAAACTAGGTTTACTCAAAAATTTGGTTCCACTTACTTTGGAAAGTACCTTTCGACATAGAAGCTTCCGCCTTCATCCTAGTCGAAACCAATTAAGCCAAAACCAATACACAAGGTATCACAATGATGGTATGCAGTGGATTGGAGGAAGCAAAAGGCAAGGTGTCGAAAGCATAGCTTTCGAAGGAGTCGAAACCTTGGTTTGTTTATAAAAGAAAAGCACCTGCCTTTGTTTTGTTTTAGCCTTTTATGGAGTCGAAGCATTTGGTTTTTAAAGTGGTTTTAAAGAAGGTTTCAAAAGGTTGCCATTAACTTAAGATTGCTTTCGACTGGGTTTCTTACTTATGAAAGAATGTTTTGAAAGAATGGGTTCTGACCCGGTCGAAACCCTGCTGTCATTCTTTAACTTTTCGATGACGTTGAAGATATCAACACTGCTGAAAGAGTATTTTTTTAATAAGTTTAATCCACTTCCAATAGCTTTCAAAAGGGGTTAGGGGTTTCGAAGGCAATGTTTTTGAAAGGGATTGCAATGCCAACTTTCTAATATTTTACCCAAATGTTAAATGCTTTCGAAAGAGATGGTGCTGATGCCATCAAGTTTTCCCCAATATTTTTATATGATAAATGATGGTTTCGAAAGAGTTACTTCGCATATATTCACTTTGACCAAAATAATGTTTTAAGTATAAACTCAATGCTTTCGAAAGGGGTACTTTCAATGATTTTGGAAGGGTTACTTCCATTAGTGTTGAAAAGGGTACTTTCAACTGGTTTCGAAGCTAAGCTTCTAAATTTAAATGCTAATACTTTACTGAAATCGAAAGGTTTCGAAAGGAAGGTTTTAAAGTATTATAAAGGCAGGAGCCTAATGTTTTGAAGATAGAATTTAAGGCTTTCGAAGGAGGTCATCCTATGAAGTCGAAAGCTATGTTTCGAAGATATCGAAAGGTTTTATAACCCAAACTCTATTTTTAAAAGGAAAAATCCATGGAAATGTTAAAGAAGTTTTTATAATGGTTTTAAGTAGAATCTATCTTTGATAAAGTAATAGGTTAAAGGGATTAACCATGTTTTAAATTAAACCCACAGGAGAGGTATTGCTATGTTGTTATGTTGCTTCTTCAAATATGAATATATTCACTTTATAATGAACCCATAAATGCATTTTAGGGATTAAGGGTAGAAGAACCAGTTAGGTTAACCAATAGTGAATATAAATTGATTAAGCTCGTGAATGAATAGAATTGCATCCATGAGGTCAGGATGACCAGAATATAGGATTCTAAAATATAAAAGAAAGATATTGGAAGGAGCTAATAGGTTCTCAGTAGCCCATGAAAACTGTGTATAGGAAAAGATATTGTCAGGGGCCAATATGTTCATAGTTAGCCCATGAAAACTATGCATAAAGGAAGATGTCAGAAAGACAAGTTCATAGTAAGCCCATGGAAACTATGATTGGGTACTGGCATGGGCCAGTAGGTTTGTAGTTTGCCCATGAAAACTGTATCCGGATGAAATATTGATAGACGTTAATATGTTCCTAGTCAACCCAAGAAAATAAGGGTAAGAAGAAAGAGTATTGGGGTTACCAATATATTCCTAGTCAATCTAAGAAAACTAGGGCAAGAAGAAAGAATATTGGGGTTACCAATATGTTCCTAGTCAACCCATGAAAACTAGGATAAGAGTAAGATATTGAAGTTACCAATAGGTTTATAGTGATCCCATGAAAATTGTGTAACTGGAAATGGAGTTCTTAAATGTTTAACTGGTTATTAGTTAGCCCATGAAAACTAATAGGTTAATATAACTCCTAGAAACTATAATTGAGACAGATAGTCGAAAATGAATGGGGATGGATAATCAAGAATTGATTCATTTGTTTTGCATATCATCATAATATACTGTTTTGAATTGTTTTAACAATGTGGATGCAGAAGCACAATATATGGTTTTATAAAGGTTTTGAGATACTAGTAAGGGGAAAACCCGTTTCGCTAAGCGGCGAGCTCTCACTAGATATATAAATGATTTGAGATGGAAAATTATTATTCATACTAGGCTTTATGTCTGATTTGAAGTTTATGTTTTCCTCTAAAACTCTTGGGTACTCAATTGATTTTGAGTAGTTTGAGAGTTGAGGTTTTCAGGTACCTCTTTAGATGAATAAGCTTTTGGAGACATTCATGAGGCATGATAGTTATTTATAGTTCTCTTTTCTTTTGATTCCGCTATGTTGATTGTAATGGCAAAGTTATTACATTGCATGTATATACTCTGATCTTCGATGGGGGTATCTTCATATGTCACTCTTGGGCGTATGTTGTGGTAAATATATTTTCTCTAAACGTGATTTGCGAATTAGGGATTATGTAATGAATTGGAAATATTTTGAAATGAAATGTAATTTTGTTTGAAGTTTAAATTTTTTTTTTCCCATATCCATGTGTTTCTATGTATCAATGAATCTAACACCATCGTATTTGGTCGTCAAGGATTAATAACTATGGATGACTGCAACATCCGTAGCCGTTAGTTTTGTGCCTCTAAGTAGGAAGATGTTACAAGTTGCTATCAGAGCATAGGTTTATGAAACTTTAAAAGAAAGTTAACCCCAAAAGATTTTAAAACATAATCCAATAAATCAGAAATATGATTGGGTTTGGGTTAACACTATAATAACGCACTTGTATTTTATATATGTATGTATGTATGTATGTATGTATATGTATGTATGTATATAAGTACACGTTTCCTTCTCTCTTAGACCGTTCTTTTATATCTTACTAAGGCTTGTATGTAGATTTATGAGAAAGAAGATACGGAAGCAGGAAATGGAAGATGAAATCTAGGTGGAGGAAGCACCACAACAAATGGAAATGCTCGACCTAACACTATGAGAATCTAAGGTTGACAGGCTAATGCTAATCCAAATGCCGAAGCCAATGTTGGTGATGGAAATACGCCAGTAGATGCAGGGATAATGTATCAATTGTCAGCCAATCTTTTGCAAGCTGGAGTTGCTGGTAATGTTAGAGGAGCTAATCATATTGCTCCAGTGGGAATAACTATGTTAAGATAAGTAGAGACTACACCAGTTTGGATGGAAAGTCGTTTGTTGGAACGGAGGATGTTGTTGAAGTCGAGAATTGGCTTTTGCACTATGAAAGGATCCGTACTGATTTAGGCTTGGATGATGGGAAAAAGAGGAGGCTAGCCTCTAGGAAATTGCAAGGGGTAGCGCTTCACTGGGGGAATAGTGTTACTGCTGGAGTTTCGAAGGAAGAGTTGACATGGGCTGATTTTAGAAGCAGGTTTGAGCAGAGGTTCTTGTCCGAGGTTGTTAAGTCGGCATTGATGACGAAGTTCATAGATCTAGTTCAAGGAGAGATGTTAGTGATCGAATATGCCGCTAAGTTTGATGAGATGTCTCGATATGGATATGCTATGGTTGCCACTGGTGTTAAAAGGAATGAAAGGTTTATTCGAGCACTTAGACCTAAGCTTGCTAGAATGACCATGAACCATATCTGAGAACCTTGTAATGTGGTGGTAGAGATGGTCATTCTCCATAAAGATATGCTTGCTCTTTTAACTAGAGAGAAGCCAGTTAAATGCCAAGGTCCTTTGGGAAAGAAGAGAAAATTCTTTAAGAAGAAGGGGCCCCAAAAAAGGGATGCTACTAAGAAGGTAAAGGCTGATTTGGTATGCTATAAATGTGATAAGAAGGGCCATTATGCAAGTGAGTGCTGGTCA
This sequence comes from Allium cepa, assembly GCA_030765085.1. Taxonomy (NCBI): domain Eukaryota; kingdom Viridiplantae; phylum Streptophyta; class Magnoliopsida; order Asparagales; family Amaryllidaceae; genus Allium; species Allium cepa. The sequence goes on from CM060942.1 coordinate 190,096,112, forward strand.
GGTAAGGGGAAGAAGGCTGTAGACAAGAAGAATGTGAAATGCTTTAACCGTGATTAAGTTTGGCATTACAAGAACCAGTGTCCAAAGCCAGTCAGGACGGATAAGGAGAAAGTTTTTGCTGTTGGATCATTAGCTAAACCAACTGCAACTGACAAAGGAAAGACTGTGATGGAAGGTACATTTTTGATTCAAAGTATACCAGTTAGGGTACTTTTTGATATCGCTGCATCACATCATTTATATCACAGTGTTTGGTTGATAGGTCATGCTTAGAACCCACATAACTTGTTACTTCTTTAAGGGTTGCAATCCAATATGAGGGTATGCAACTCTGAGGATGAGATGTGACCAGTTAGAACTTGATTTTTTAGGTCATAAGTTCGCATGCAGTTTGTAAGTTTACGATTTCGTAGATTTCAAAATCATTTTTGGTATGGGTTGGTTGAGAAGGTATGAGGCCAGGATATTCTGCCAAGATGGGAAGATATCTTTGAGACACCCTGATAGTCATAACCGAATTATATTCTCAGTAGATAATTCTGACCAGAGCAGTTGTTCTTTATTTAGTGCAATATATGAAAGTGGGAGAATATTTAATTCAGGTTCGAATTGCAAGAGAATTTGCAGATGTCTTTGAGCCAGTCACAGGACTACCACTGAAATGAGCTGTTGAGTTTTAGATAGATCTTGTGTCATGAGTTGAACCTATAAGTAGACCACCTAGCAGGATGATGCCGACTGAGATGAAGGAATTGAAGGTGCGGCTAGTGGATCTAGAAGGAAGAAATTTTATTAAACCAAGCAGTTCGCCTTAGGGAGCGGCCATAGTATTCATGGAGAAATCAGATGGGTTGTTAAGGATGTGTATCGACGATTGTAAGCTGAACAAAAGGACGGTAGGGAATAAATATTTTTTGCTGAGAAATAATGATCTGTTTGATCATTGGAGTGGAGCCAGAGTGTTTTCCCAGTTGGATTTGGCGACAAGGTTCCATCAGTTGAGAGTGTCAGAGGATAGTATTCCTTTGACAACATTTCGAACTGGATATGGTTCGTATGAATGGTTAGTGTTGCCATTCGGCTTAATGAATGCACCTACTTTATTTGTGGATTTGATGAACCAAGTCTTCTGAGGGTATTTAGATAGATTCGTATTGTTTTTTATAGATGACATTTTGGTATACTCTAAGGATGAGCGAGAGCATGAAGTTAGCTCAGAGTTGTGCTAGGGATGCTGAGGCAGAATCAGCTAAAGGTGAAGTTTTCCAAGTGACATTGTTGGAAGAAAGAGGTTAAGTTTCTTGGTCATGTGGTTTCATATGAAGGATTTTCAATCGATCCAGATAAGATCGAAGTTGTGAACAATTAGAGGAGACCAGAGCGATGACCGAGATTAGAAGTTTTCTTGGACTTGACGGCTAATACCAAAGATTCATCAAGGATTTCTCGCGAATAGCAGTGCCTTTGACCAAGCTTACCAGGAAGGAAATGAAGTTTGTTTAGTCCGAAAAATGTGAGGAAAAATTTCTTAAGTTAAAGCATTTGTTGACTAATGCTCCAGTATTAGTAGTTCCAGATGGAAACCAATGGTTGGTAGTATACATTGATGTGTGTTGAACTGGATTGGGACCAGTGTTGATGTAGAGGGGCAAAGTCATTGCTTACGCATCTATGCAGCTTAGATAGCACGAAGTAAGATATCCTACTCATGACTTGAAGTTGGCTGTGGTAATTTTTGCCTTGAATATTTGGAGGCATTATCTCTTGGGGGAGAGATTTGAGTTGTATACCGATCATAAGTCTTTAAGATACTTATTCTCTCAGAGTATATGTGACAGCAGAGGTGGCTGGTGTTTTTGGTTGCTTATGATTTTGGTATAGAGTATACTCCTGGGTAAGGAAATAAGGTAGCGCATGCTCCTAGTGGAAGACTTCAGAATGTGGTGTTGTCTATGTTGGTAGAATAGAAAGATCTAGAAGCTTTGGTCAGTTGTGGCGTGCAGTTAAGATCGACTACTAGTTCTAGTCAAAGTACTGCCATGTTGTCCTGTTTAGAAGTTCGAGCAATGGTGGTCGATAGAATTGCGTCTAAACAGAAGGAGGATCCATTATTAACCAAGATTATCAAAAGTCTTGAGGTTGGAACAGAGGTCGATAATCTGAAAGATTTTTGTCCTGACCAGAGAGGATAGTTGAGAAAGAAGGGGCGGTTATGTGCTCCAGATGTGGAGAACTTGAGGAGAGAAGTTCTTGAGGAATGTCATCGATCCAAGTTTACGATTCATCCTGGAGGGACTGAGATGTATCAAGATATGAAGAGAAACTTCTATTGGAAAGGCGTGAAAAGGGATGTTGGCTTGTGGGTTAGGCAGTGTGTAAATTGTCAACAAGTGAAGGCCGAACATCAGAAGTCGAGTGGGTTACTGTAGCCTTTAGAGATTCCAGTATAGAAATGAGATTCAATATCCATGGATTTTATAGATGGGTTGCCAATGTCAAGGAGAGGAAATAAGAGTATATGGGTTATTATGGACATTTTGACCAAGAGTGCCCATTTCAATCCCGTAAAGTCGACCAGGACTACACCTGTTTTAGCGAAGTTGCTCATGAAGAACATAGTTAGACTTCATGGAGTTCCTAATATCATAGTCAACGACATAGATGCTTTATTCACTAGCGAATTTTGAAAGAGTCCACAGGATGTGTTAGGCACTAAGCTCAAGATAAGTACCGTATATCACTCACAGACGGATGGGTAGGCAGAGAGAGTTAATAAGGTACTCGAGGAATTGCTGAAAGCTTGTGTATTGGATTTTGGTGGATCTTAAGAGGATCACCTGCATTTGGTTGATTTTTTTTATAATAATAGTTATCAGACTTGCATAGGAATAACATCTTTTGAAGCTTTATATGGAAAGCCATGCAAATCCCTTGTATGTTGGTTGGACACTGGAGACAAATTGGTCTTAGGTCCAGATTTGGTAAGGGAGGCATCGAAAAAGATTGAGTTTATCCGAAAACGGATGAAGGAAGCTTGATCCAAATAGAAGAGTAATGCAGATAAAAGGCATAAGGACCTAGATTTCCCAATGGGAGACAGAATTTTAATCAACGTATCACCGTTGAAGTGTGTTGGTACGGTTTGGGAAATCAAGGAAACTGGCACCGAGATATAATGGTACATTCCAGATTATAGAGAGGATTAGGAAGCTTGCATATAGAGTTAACTTACTAAGCAGCATGGCAAGTGTCCATAATGCATTTCATGTGTCTCATCTTCATAAATATATGCATGATCCAGAGGCTACTATTACTCCAACAGAGTTGGAAGATCTAGTAGTAGAGCCTAATTTGCCTTTTGTTAGACAACCAGCTCGGGTTGTAGTGAGAGATGAGAAAAGATTGAGGAACAAGAGAGTCAAGTTGGTGAAAGTTTAGTGGAGCGACAATGAGAAGGACCGCACTTGGGAGACAGGGGACATGATTCGAGATACTTATCCTGATCTGTTTTGAGGATATGTCTATATTAGATTTGTATAGATAATTCCAAGTCAAGTAGAATAGTATGGTTGTTAGGAGTCGTTATAGATGATTGCTATGTTTAGTGTTTAGCCCTTATGCCTTTCTTTTGAATCCTCCCTTTGATTTTCAGAGTAGTAAGTATACAGCTACGATGCCTTGCTTTTTTTAAGAAAGCGGAGTGGGGCCAATTTATCGTACTTGCTCAGTGTGCCACTCTTTCGTCGAGTGCCCCGCCCGGTTCACTAGGTTGTTGGCCTACCAAGCACTTGCCCGCATCTCCTGCCGCCCGCCAAGCGGGCGGAGCGCTCGTTATCCTTACTGTTCTCTCCGTTGGGCCCCTTCCCATTGCTCTAGCCATAAGCTATGGTAGCTACAAAACCTGTAACATCCTTAATTTTTGATAACATTATTCAGCAGATTTAATTAGATAATTAAATAGAATAATATAAATGTTAAGTGATAAGGGAACTGAGACTTTAATTAATTAAATTAAGGTCGAGACTAATACTATAATTAATGGGCTTAAGAATGGATTTTTGGTTAATTAAATTACATGAGGGTATAATTGGAATTGCCGCCCAGAACCCGTACCCACTTATATATTTTCTTTCCTACCTTTTTCTTACCATTCAAGTCATTTAAAAACTTAAATGCAAAAGAGAGGCTAGCCATTAACAAGAAGAACCCAAAGTAAAAGCTAGAGAATCAAGCCTAGGGGAAATCAATCTCAATCCAATCTTCTTATCTAGATCAAGGTGAATAATAATTCCATCTCTATTTTGTTTCGAATCATATATTTTCAAATTAAAGGGTAAATTCGTTTTTATGATATATTGGATGATGATATGCTTGATTTAAAATTTATATGGTTTAAACAAGATTGTTTAAGAGAGGAAAAGCACGGGTTTAGGTCAAAACCGAGATTTTTTTATTATCTAATGCCAGGGAAAATTTTATGTTATGAGAAACATGATTTTGGAGTTGGGTTTCTGTTTCGATAAGATTCCAAGGTATGAAAAGATTATTATGAATTCTCAAAAGAAATTAAGGTTATTTGGTTTATAAATTTATTTTAGAAAATGTATTAAGAATTTGCGTCTGGAATTTTGATATGTTAGATAACACAATTAAGGTGAACTTTTGGGGATTTTTCCAAAGTGATTTGCTATGCAAAATAAATTATTATAGAAAAGGGACTTCTTTGCAAAAATTGGTTTTTCTTAATGGAAGAGCTTAATTGATTAACTTAACCATGGTTTAGATCTAGATTATCAGCAGTTATTTTTGGAAAAGAATTTTAAAAGGTTAAGGAAACCAATCTGGTGTTGACATGTGGAAGGTTAGTTAGAGAAAAGGTTACTTTAATAAAAACTAAACCAGGTTCACTCAGAAATTTTGTTCCGCCTACTTTGGAAAGCAACTTTCGACACAGAAGCTTCCACCTTCATATTAGTCAAAACCTATTAAGCCGAAACCAATACATAATGTATCACAGAGATGGTACGTAGTGGATTGGGGGAAGGAAAAATGTAAGGTGTCGAAAGCATAGCTTACGAAGGAGTCGAAACCATGGTTGTTTTTAAAAGAAAAGCGTCTACTTTTGTTTTGTTTCAGCCTTCGACGGAGTCGAAGTATTTGGTTTCGAAAGAGATTTTAAAGAAGGTTTTGAAAGGGTTGCCATTACATAAGATTGCTTTCGAATGTGTTCCTTACTTGTGAAAGAATGTTTTGAAAGAAGGGGTTCCGTCCTTTTCGAAACCCTGCTGCCGTTCTTTAACCTTTCGATGATGTTGAAGATATCAACACGGTCAAAAGGGTGTTTTATTTTATAAGTTTAAGCCACTTTATATAGCTTTCGAAATAGGTTAGGGGTTTCGAAGGGAATGGTCTCGAAAGGGATTTCGACGCCAACATTCTAATGTTTTACCCAGATGTTAAATGCTTTCAAAAGAGATGGTGCCGACGTCATCAATTTTTCCCCAATATTTTTATATGAAAAAGGATGGTTTCGAAAGACTTTCTTTCGCCTACATTCACTTTGACCCAAATAATATTTTAAATATAAAGCCAAAAGCTTTCGAATGGGGTACTTTCAATATTTCAGAAGGGTTACTTCCGTTGGTGTCGAAAGGGGTACTTTCAACTGGTCTAAAAAGCTAAGTTTCTAAAGTTAAATGCTAATACTTTACTACAATCGAAAGGTTTCAAAAGAAAGGTTTTAAAGTATTATAAAGACAGGAGCCTAATATTTTGAAGATAGATTTTAAGGCTTTCGAAGGAGGTCATCCTATAAAATCAAAAGCTAGGTTTCGAAGGTATCAAAAGGTTTTATAACCCAAACTCTATTTTTAAAAGCAAAAATCCATGGCTATATTAAAGGAGTTTTTATAGTGGTTTTAAGAAGAAGCTATCTTTGATAATGTAATAGGTTAAAGGGATTAAGCATGTTTTAAATTAAACCCACAGGAGTGGTATTGCTATGTTGTTATGTTGTTTCTTCAAATATGAATATATTCACTTTATAATGGACACATAAATGCATTTTGGGGATAAAGGATAGAAGAACCAGTTAGGTTAATCCAGTACTGAATATAAATTGATTGAACTCTTGAATGAGTAGAATCACATCCAGGAGGTCAGGAAAACCATAATATAGGATGCTAAATTATAAAAGAAAGATATTGGGGCCAATAGGTTCTCAGTAAGCCCATGAAAACTATGTATAGGAAAAGATACTGCCAGGGGCCAATATGTTCATAGTTAGCCCATGAAAACTATGTATAAAGGAAGATGTCGGAAAGACAGGTTTATATTAAGCCCACGAAAACTATGATTGGATACTGACAAGACCATTAGGTTTATAGTTATCCCATGAAAACTATATCCGGATGAAATATTGACAGATGTCAATAGGTTCCTAGTCAACCCAAGAAAACTTTGCTAAGAAAAAAGATTTTAGGGTTACCAATAGGTTCCTAGTCAACCCAAGAAAACTAGGATAAGAGTATGATACTAGAGTTACCAATAGGTTCATAGTGATCCCATGATAATAATGTAATTGGAAAAGGAGTCCTTAAATGTTTAACTGGTTATTGGTCAACCCATGAAAATTAATAGGTTAGTAGTAATCCTAGAAACTATAATTGAGACAGATTGTCTAAAATGAATGGGGATGGGTAATCCATAATTGATTCATTTGTTTTGCATATCATTATAATATACTATTTTCAATTGTTTTAACCATTATGGATGCATGAGCACAATATATGGTTTTATAAAGGTTTTGAGATACTAGTGAGGGGAAAACCCTTTTTGCTAAGCGGCATGGTCTCACTAGATATTTAAATGGTTTGAGATGGTGGATTATTATTCATACCAGACTTTATGTATGACTCAAAGTATATGTTTTCCCCTTAAACTCTCAGGTACTCAATTGATTTTGAGTAGTTTGAGAGTTGAGGTTTTCAGGTACTTCTTTAGACGAATAAGCTTCCAGTGATATGCAGGAGGCGTGTAGCTATTTAGAGTTCTCTTTTCTTTTGATTTTGCTGTGTTGATTGTAATGGTAAAGTTGTTATATTGCCTGTATATACTATGATCATCCAAGGAGGCATCTTCATATGTCGCTCTTGGACGTATGTTGTGGGAAATAAATTTTTTCTGAACGTGATTTGTGAGTTTGGGATTATGTAATGAATTGTAAATATTTTGAAATGAAATGTGATTTTTTTGAAGTTTCAATTTTTTCCATATTATGTGTATTAATGAATCTAATACCATCGTATTTGGTCGCCGAGGATTATTAACTATGGATGATTGCAGCATCCGTAACCATTATTTATGGGCCTCCAAGTAGGGGATGTTATAATGGCCCTTCTCCTTTTATAAATATATAAAACATTTTAAGTCTTGTACCTTAAATAATTTTATATGCTTATTAAAACACTTAGGAAAAATCTATAAAAATTCCCATAAATCATTTTTAATATGTTTTCTAACATATATTAATTTCTGACCCAAAACATACATATATTAGCCGTAATTAATTTTAAACCCAAATAACCATTTTTCTTCACTACAAAATTAATATTAAATCCACATTTATTCATAAAATTATTAAAATTGAAACTTGTCTCTAAAATATCATTTTGTCCTTATTCTAAAATCGCAAGGCATTTGGATGTCATTTAATTGGGTTTTCACATTAAAACTTATCATATAATTCATATATATAAATTAGCATAAATCATCAACAAGCATATATATATATATATATATATATATATATATATATATATATCCATTTTAACAATAAATAACATGGAAAAAGCTTGCAAAATAGTTTGGATTTAATCTAAAATTGAAAACAATCAAAAACATGAGATGTAGTCATTATTCACCTTAGCTTTTTGATTAACAAGTTGAGATTTGAGAATGATTTCTAATTGATTACTTCCTTCCTTTGTTTTTTTATCTTCTTTTTGTTCTTCCTTAATGATGACCGGCATTTTAGGTTTAATTTTTGCAAATGAAAATGTAGTATGAATGGCCTAAGGGTTTAGGGTAGAAGAATATACTTATTCCTATTTTACCCCTTATCTATTTGCCTTACCTATTTTATTTTAGTTCCCATTTGGTTCATTTGTTATATGGCACGACTACTTTTCTATTAATACAAGTCTCAATCCCCTAACCATCACATTATTTTATTTAATTTTACTAATTAAATATCTTATATAATGTTAATCAAAATTAGGGTCGTCACATATGAAGATGCCAATATCACACTTAACCGGTCATAAATCCTAGGTTTACGCAATGGAAATTTCAATATACTTTTATTTGAATAGAAAGCCTCTTGCTTTATCTTTGAAATCTTTGTTCGTCTTCAAAAGAGGTGCTTGCCTAATCCATAAACTTAGCCTACTCGAATGAGTACCCATGAGTTTATGGAAAATAATAAAAACACGGGTCAGATAATAAGTTTGGTACGAGTAAAACATTTACCCTAAGTATCCATGATGAGACCTCGCCGCTAACGTGGGATGGGTTTTCCTCTCACTTCATCATCACAGCATAATATGCATCAATATATATGTGTGTGTGTCAATAGAAATATTTATCATGGAAAGAAACTTGTGCATATATTCAGTTAATAAGTGTACCTTACATTTGTCATCGAAAAGTGAACCATGATACATGTCAATTTAAGTTAAGTATACCCTGTACTTATCATCCAAATATAGATCAAATCATATAATCGCCTATCATTCATTCATCCATCACCTAATCTCTTATTTTAGGATTTCTACATTGGTTATCGTTAACTATTATTAGTGATTACCACCCAAGGCCGATTTATCAATAATTTAATCTTTTGTTCGAAAACATCACTTGCCGAAAATGTTGACTCGTTTCCCTATTGGAGTCACCTTAACTAGAGCCACCCTGACTCTCCTAGGAGGCTGAATGTAAGCACCATGAATATATTTTAGTAAGCTTCATTACTAAGCGTCAATAACCCCTCTTCGTCCTTGGTCTGCTATCTTTCACGTTGTCGATTTAATTTATAACGTTACCTTGATGTTTTGGCAACCTGCCAGTTTTTTTCAATTATAACATCAACCTGATATTTTGGCGCCCTGCCTTAACTCCTTTGTAGAGTTTAAAATGTTCTTAAATTTAACCCTATCATAGCACCCTACCATAGACTGATAGTCAAGGCACCATGCCATCCAATAACTCTTCGAGTCAGTACATTTTTATGATCGCGGTTTAATTCTTTTCTTTCATTCATTAATTGTGTACCATACACCTTCATTAGATAAAACATCATTTATCCATTATTTAAATGATACCGTATCATTTATTAGCGTCTTTTAGCTTACTTCATCTTAAAATCAAATTAACACGATTTTAACCTATAATTCATCTCTGTGAAATAGTTAAATAACACTTGAAAACTATCTTTGAAAGTGCCCTAAGTATTTGTATTTTACTTAGCAAAAATATAGCTTTCCAAACTATTACAAGTTGCATTTTACTTCCTATAGATTGATTATCCAAACCTGTCATGTTTAAATTAAAATATTATTAGCAGTCACACACAAACCCCAAGTTAGCACGTACTACCATCGTGTTTATTTTCTACTTAGTCATGGCGTTAAATTTTAACTAAAGCCGTCGTGTATAGTTTCTTCATGCGCAAACAAAAAATTTATTTCCATGCTTCATGTATGGGTTTCGTATATAATGCTTACTTTCATGTGATTAAATTGCTTTTAATGCCATGGTGTGCAGATGCATACGCAACAGGCCTGGTCTAAAGGAAAAGTGGGCCCAGGACAATATAAAGAGTTAAAAAGAGAAAAACAACGATGTTAGAAAATGTAATGGAAAATGGTGAAAGCCAGATTCTAACTTGCATCTTAAAGTTCACTAATAAGATATCTAACCATTTATGCTACAACTTCAATACTAAATCATTAAATGTACTGATTATTTATTATATAGTTAATATCAAATTGCGCCCTTTACTGGCCCCTAGGTGTCACTCAAGCAGCCCATAAATAGGATCGGCCCTGATACATACTATAATGTACAATTTCTTTTCTAACTTAAGTGGCATGATTCCTTTCATGCGTCTTCACCTAAGCTTCCATGTATATATTAGGATGAACTCGTGCTACGCACACAAAGTTCAGCCAATAGTTTGGTTATAAAATTTTCAGTTTTTCAACAAAAAATTTATGCAGTATCTTCGAAAAAAATTCATATTATTTTACAAATATTCTAATAATGAAAAACGTAACCAAACACCGAAATAAATTTTTGGCGCTTGCCGTAATTCAGTTTGTTATGGAAGCGACTCGTAGCTCGTTGTTTTTGGTAGTGTTATAACAATGGCAGAAATAGGCAATATGTTGAATGGTTCAGTGGCTAATATTTGTCCTAGAAAATATAAACGTACATCAAGAGGAATACCGACAATAGTTTGAGTTAGATCGACAACTGCATGTAAATCCATTTTTAAGTGTAAATCATGGCAAACAACTATAACATGGATTATGTATATATGTACATATGAAATAGTCATCCATGCTAGATATAATCTAGTGAATATAATTGAGTGAAAATTAAAACAAAAACCATGCCATCGCATTCTTCATCAATACAGAGGAATACATCAAAAAAACCTAAAAGAGACTTATCAAAGAAGATGTATATATGCGGTTTTGTACAGGATAGAAAATAATACGGCACAATATCGTCGAGGAAATTTCTGCATAGCATCGCTGCTCCTATGGCCACCCCAAGGCAGCACGCTGGTCGAAAAACAACTGTTCGACACATCCAGCCGATCGGGGTCGCCCCCACCCCACCGACCAACCTCGTGAGGGGTTGCCGATCGGAGTCGTTTTTCCAGTTGGATCGGCCGCGATCCTGGACCGTCTGGTCGCTCAAAGCACACCGTGCATGGAAATTTCTACATAACGTCACCGTGCACATGGCCACCACAAGGCAGCATGCAAGTTGGAAAATAGCCATTCGACCCATCCATCCAATCGATGTCGGCCTCGCCCCACCTACGCATCCACGAAGGGCAGTCGATATAACGATCCGGCTTTCTTACACCTAAAGACGACACTTAATACCTCCTCGGTATTCGTGTGCCGATCATTTAAGTGTCTAAAATACAGATCATTTGGGGTGAAAGAAGAAAAAACAGAATAGAATCTCACAAAATGTGACGAGTAATATGTAATATAAAACCGTCTTTACAAAAAGAAATCATCCTTATTTTACATATCGTCGAAGTACATCAACCTAGTATCAGCCTAGACAGTTATAACAGCATGTTCTTTCAATTTCTAATTTATACAAACATGAATAAAACAACCAAAACACAACGGAAGAATATAAGATACGTGAGTATGCCTTGGAGAATCCAGCTTGTCTTTTGAAAGTTCCAAAGAATCCAGCTAAATCTGAAAAAATATGCTTGGGATGACTCGAGCATTATAAGAAAAATAGCGCCCGAACCAGTATGGTAAAACAAGCGTGAGAAACTCAAATCAGAAGAAATTTATTCATTTAACCAAAGGTACATAAAGACGGATGGGTTTTTAACTTACGATAACCAAAACATTTTCTATAGAAAATTATATGATACTATAATAATGTCTAGAATACAAATACATATTCATCATAGCCGTAATTGTTACATTATTAAATTTTAGCATAATAGGCATACAATCAAGTCCGAATGCACTTATTGGAGAATCGATTCTAACTATGAAAGGGTAAGGGTCTGCCTACCGAATCCATACACCTCTAGATAAAATGTATGGGAGGACACAACGCATTACAACTCTTCTACTCAGGATCTCTACTCCTTACCGGATAGCCTCGAATATGATCGCCCCTTGGTTGCTATCTAACAACCATAATGGACCCCGAAGCAAACATAGAGATATTGACACTAGATCTTGGGATGATCATACCCTAATGGGAGCGACCCACATAGCACTACGGCACGTCCCTGCTTTAGTCATTTTCTCGGTTGATGAGTCTTGAGGCTACAATTACCTTTTTATATAGCAACCATCTTGGAATGCTAACACTACCCTCCAGGCAGCAATGCAGTGCCAGCATTTTCTCATACAAGTTCATTCTGGGTCTGAATGAAACCGAAGGCACTACATCTACCACATCCATTTTGGAATGACCCTAAGAATTAGTAGCAAGTAGCCTTGCACATTAAAAGCTTTTTATTTAATCATCTTCAAGATGTCTTCGGTATGAAATGCTTGAGTTGGATCAAAGTAGTTTTTGAATAATTATACTAATCTGATCCCGGTCTAACAACATTCGATAGTTCCAATAAATTCAACCCCGGTTCTTTTGAAAATAATCAGACAATACAAAGGAGAAGGGATCACCTCCTAGTCATTTAAGTGGATGGATCTTCCTCTCATTTGTCCTAGGAGAAAAAACCGAGATTTATACGCATAGTACAACATCATCAAAGATGACTATGCTATATAACTCATGTGTTTCTCCTAGATATTTTCGGAGTTATCTTTTGGTCCATATTTGATAGTTGGTCATTTAATTATCAAATAAACAAACAACAATAAATTCATAGATTTAATTACCCATAGCAACCACTAATCCTCAAAACAATAGTTGCATTTATTCAATCTCTTTTCAAACGTGTTTATCAAAAATATTCATATACTTATCTCACTGACATAAGTATATTCACAAAACATCTATGAAATATTTCTCATTTCCAAATCATATAAAAGATTAAAAAAATGTTATTTAAAGAAGGTAAAGATAACCTCAAAAAATATTCCTTCGGTCTTAGGTGTGGAACGAATGTCCATACCACCAGAATTAAGAAGGTCGGTTAAAGGAAATCCAATCTCAATTCTTTTACAAATTTTCCTCTATAAATCCACTTAATAAATAACTTTCATTTATGAATCTCCTTTACTTAAATTCTAAACCCATTTAAAAACTCTTTATAAACCACCAAGTTTAATTTACAAAACTCTTTTATAAATATTGAAATCATTTATATATCTCTTTATAAATCTCTAAAATTATTTATAAAACTTCACTTATAAATATCCAAATCATTTATAAAAATTCCTCATAAATATTCATTATTTAAAACAAAATTCCTTTACTAAACTCCTTAAATAAAGTCCTTTTGATAAACGAGACGATTATTTAAAAGTCCTTTAAACAACAAGTTATTATTTAAAATATCCTTCATTAAATTTTCTTTAAACCATATTAACAAAACAATGATTTTAAACATTTTAAAATTATTCTATTAACTTCAAAAACACCTCTAATAAAATCATTACTTAACTTGAAACCATTATCAAAACGATAAAATGAAATATTTGATTTCAAAAAACTAGAAAGAGGCTTATGACCACAATGGTTCGTTCAATTGAATTTAACTTATCCAATTTATAACATGGGTATTTACATAACAACTGATATGTATAAGGGAATCAGCCAATAATAATCAATCATATGAGTAAATGTCCAAGTTACCAAAATAGCAGACAAGAATTTGTTTTGCTAAACACTCATCTAAGTTAATATAATGGCAGAAAGAGTTTTTATTCTGCTTAATATAGTTAACATTATCTACTTGGTGAACTATGGTAGAACGTTAACTTATTCTACAAACAGATGTCCAGTATAACTTAATTAGCAGAATGGTGTTTTATTATGCTAAACAGATGTCATTGAGTTTTATATTCAATTGGGGTTACTTAAGGATAGTCGATAAAGAATTCCCTTGGATTTAAACAATTTTTAAAGAAAGTGGTTTCTTGAGAAACCGATCATTAGAAATAAAGTGATTTAAAACTTCTAAAACTTTATTTAATAATTAAATAAAATTTAAACTTTTTATTTAATAATAATTAAACCCTAATAAATCATTAAATAATAATTTAAATTAGTTAATCTTAATTAATCAATTAAATGTTCCTTAATTAAACTTAAATAATAAATTAAACCTTCATTCAAAATAATTTAATCAAGATTAAATCTTAGTTAAATCTTAACTTAACTTGATTAATAATTAATTAATAATTAAACCCTTCGCAAATAAATAATTTAATTAAATAACGATTAATCTCTAATTAGTTAAATAATAATTAACTCTTTATTAATTAACAAATTGTAATTAACTTTCGTAAAAAATAATTAGTAGTAATTACCCTAAGTAATTAATGATTAAGCACTAATCCACACTTCATTGAAATTTATAAACCTTGTTTAATACTTAATTAATTATTTATTATTGAAACTTAATTAGTTAAAAATTGATCATTAAACTCTTGATTAACTTTTTAAAACATCATTGTTACATTTACAAAACATTTCAAACCCTTTCAAAATTTTGGAACTTACGTTTAAAAATTCAAATTTTATCGAAGCTGCATCCATAGCGATTATCGCTATGGATGCTATTTTCTAGAAATGCTTTTCGACTTTCTTCTTTGTTAACTTATCACTTAAAAGTTTTCTAACTCTTTGAAATACAAATAGGTATTTTAAAAACAAAAAAAAGTTTTTGGCTTTAAAAATGAGTTTTGATTTCTAAATCAAAAGCTCATAATTTCACAAAAGGATTCCTTTATCGATAAACTAAGGCAAAGTGCTAACTTTCTAAGCAACTAAACATATAATCTTGTCCATCGAAACATATATATCTCAGAACCCAAATATAAGCAAACACATATTCATGCATACATAACCAATACTTTATACTTCAAATCAAGGCCTAACTTTTCAAGCACATAACAACATCATTCAAACATATTCAACTACATCAAAACCCAAAAGCAACATGCCACATATCATACACAATTTAATGAAACATTTAGAAGTAAAACTTAAATTTTTAAATCAACAAAAGTTTATTCACCAAAAATATTTGAAAACTTGAAATGCTTTACAATTTGGAAATCTTGGAAAATCACTCGAAAATAGGTCATCTTTCCCTCGACTTTTGGCCATCTTACCCTCAGAATTTGGAAAATTGTAAAAGAAGTTTTAGAAAATTATTTTCTCTATCATTTTGAAAAAAAAGAATTACTAAATTTGGATTTTTTGAGGATGATATGGTCAAAAGATGGAGTGGTATTTTCGGGTTTGTAAATATGGGTCCAAAAATGAGTCAGAAATAAATCAATGTTGATCCAAAAATATTCGAAATTTGGAAAAAGTCATTAAATCAAAGTTGTAGCCACTGATATTCTATATGGTTTGAAAAAAAGAAAATCTTGATTTGGAGTAATATGGAGGAAGTTTTGGTCGAATTAAGTAGGAGGAAAATGGAGAAGTTTTTTAAAATGAAAAGGAGGAGATTAAACAAGTTTGAAATCATTTTAAACAAATAAAAACTTAGAATTTAAACTTTTGAGTTTTTAAAGAGAAGCCATTAAAGCCACTAGATTTTATCAAAACATATAGAAAACTTTCAAATGAAAATAAGAAATGAGAAAAGGATATGAAAAATTGCTTAAATGCTAAGTTACAAGTTGAATTACCATTTTACCCTCGTGTCCTTAACCCTCCCCACACTTTCTTCTACCTGACCATGCCAGTCTCCCCCTTTTAAATTTCGAAATTTTCATGCATAAACATGCAAATATGGCCAATATACTCATGTCCCCATCAAGTTGCTAATATGTCACATCTTGTCTCCCTGATGTGACATTCTATATTTATTTTCTAAACTTAATTAACTTAAGTATATTTACATGTATATTATCCTAAACATTATTTTATCTTAACTATGAATGTTTACAAATATTTAAATGTTTTTTCCAAATATAAACTAGGGTCATAATATTTTAAACAACTTTTATATGATGAAACGTCGAAAATTCGAAAAACGATTTCTTGTCACGTTTTCTATTTTTCATCGAACTACATATTTTTATAAACAAATTTTGAAAACTATTTCTCCATCATTATTTATTGTTTAAGACTTTTTTATTTTCATTATAAAAACTATATGTTTGATATTTAAAATTAATTAAATATTCGCAAATCAAAGCAGTGAAATTTCTGGTCGTTACAGCCAATCTTTTTTCCAATTGGTCTGGTCGTATGACAAGACCGTTTGGGCGCCCAAATCGGGGTGCCGAGGAAATTTCTGCACAACATCGTCGCATCCACGGCCGCCCTAAGGCATCCAGTGAGTCGGAAAACATCCATTTGACCTGTCCAATCGATCGGGGTCGGCCCTTGCCCCACTCGCTCATCTCATGGGGGCAGCCGATCATTTTTCCAGTTGAGCTGGCTATGATCCGAGACCGTTTGGTCGCCCGAAGCGCATCATGCATGGATATTTACATAACTTTTCCACTCATACAGCCACTCTAAGGCAGCGTGTGATTCAAAAAATATTAATTCGATCTGTCCAACCGATCGGGGTCCAGTTGACTTTGACGAATTCGAAAAATAGTCGGAAAACAATATCAAATATCAAACCTCAAGTATGTTGGAAATAGTGAAAATAAAGTCCCACATCGGAGAATATTTGTGCAAAATACTCTATATATACATTACACCCAATACACTATGTAAAATAAAATAGAGAATGAGGACATGAAGGCATGAAGTACTCATATTCATATTAAAATGTCAAAGATAGGACCTTGGGGCTCTTGGGGTCTCGTGATTAAATGAACCGTCGTCTGCCGCTTGGGCCTGCTGGACTGAAATGGGCTGTTTTATTTTTTCGAATTTGAAACTTCGGCGGGACATGTACGTTCGTGTGAAAATGAATAGACATGACTATTTTCCTCTAAACCCAACAGCCATACCCCTTCAGTGCCCATAAATAAGTGTATGCATCCTCCGGATAGATCACTTTTTCCCTCTTTCTCTTCTTCATTGGTTCTTGAAATCGAGGAGAGGCACAAATTGACATTCGCCTAGATCCATGGCATCTCTGCATTGCATTCGGTTGAAAGTTGTATCCTGCATGACAGACGTCCATTTTCACAACTACAGTAGAAGTGTAGGGGCAAATTTCTGTCTTAGGACATTGCACATGCAAGCCTCTCTCCATATTCAAGTCAGTTTCTCTGATTTATTTTTATGCTCTATTTTCTGTACTTCGTTTCGTACAATTACATTCTAAATTGGTTTGCATACATAATTATCCATTGTAATTTTTTTTTGTCCGTTTATGTGATTGAGTTGATCTCGTTCTGCATACCATTATTCTAACAATCTAAGATGGAATGTTTTTTTTTCCATTTGTATGTTGTTTTGCAGAATGAATCAGCCTGTGTCTGTGTCCAAGAAAAACTTGATTGCAGAAAAATTAGACAAGTTCAAAGGCATTGATTTTAAAAGATGGCAACAAAAAATGTTATTTTACATTACCACTTTGAACTTGGCTCGTGTGCTTACCCAGGAGAAACCAGTGCTAGATGAATTTCGTATTAATGTAGAGACTCAAAAACAGATTGATGCTTGGACGCATAGCGAATTCCTTTGCAGAAATTACATCCCAAAACGGGTTAGATGACATTCTTTATAATGTTTATGTCACATGTGCAACTGCAAAGGAATTATGGGAGTCTTTAGAAAAGAAGTATCTAACACAAGCAGCAAGTGTGGGAAAATTCATTGTTGGTAAGTTTATGAATTACATGATGATTGACGATAGATCTGTTCTTAATCAAGTTGAAGAATTACAAATTAACATTCATGAACTGCACTCTGAAGGCATGGGTCTTGATGAAAAGTTCCAAGTAGGTGTTATCATTGAGAAACTGCCTCCATCCTAGAAAAGTTTCAAACATGAACTAAAACGCTTGACCAAGCAATTGACAAAGGAAAATCTGGTTTTAAAGCTTCGAGTTGAAGAAGGGAATATGATGAATGAGAGAAATGATGCCTCGCTCTATGAAGCCAAAGCTAACATTGTGGAAGGAGACTCATCCAAGCAAAAACCTAATTTCCATAAGAAAACGACGAAAGGTTCTTCGCTTGCACCAAAAGCAAAGAAATTCAAGAAAAAAGGTGCATGTTGGGTTTGTGGAAAACCAGGACATAAAACACAAGTCCATTTTAAAAGGAAGGATCAAAATGCCAATGGAAATCATAGCAACAAAATCAAGAAAATATGACAACCAACACTGATTTTACTGTTGTGGTTTCAGAAACAAACATTGTCTCTGATACAAAAGATTGGTGGGTTGATACCGGTGCTACAAGACACGTATGTTCTAACAAAACTCTGTTTTCAACCCATCACCTGATTGAAGGTGAAAATCTGTATATAGGCAATGCATCTTCATCCTCCATACAAGGAAAAGGCAATGTGGTCCTTACTTTTACTTCTGGAAAAAGACTAACTCTTGTTGATGTGCTGCATGTACCGAAGATTAGGAAGAACTTAGTAGCTGGTCCTATTATAAGTAACAAGGGGTTTAAACTTGTATTTGATTCCGATAAATTTTTACTCACCAAATGTCGTGAATTTGTGGGAAAAGGCTATCTCACAGACGGGCTCTTCAAACTCAATGTATGCTCTAATAGTAACAATAAAGACAAGGCTTCTTCTTACTTGCTTGAGCCTATTGATTTATGGCATGAACATTTAGGTCATGTAAATTACCATTCTATCAAAAGAATAGCAAATTTAGGACTAATACCAAAATGTAATCCTATTTCTAGCAATATACATAAATGTGAAGTATGCACCGAATCCAAGTTTGTGAAACAACCTATGAAGTCTACAGAAAGATCAAATGAAATATTGGAATTAATTTATTCTGATCTTTGTGACTTTAAGGCAACACCAACTCGTGGAGGGAAAAATTATTATACTTCATTTATAGACGATTGTAGCAAATACCGTTATGTACACTTAATACATAGTAAAAATGAAGCCTTGGATGTGTTCAAAACATACAAGGCAGAAGTGGAAAATCAACTCGATTAGAAATTTAAGGTCGTAAGATTTGACAGAGGAGGAGAATATGAATCATTTGCATTCTCAGAATTCTGTACCTCTAATGGAATTGTTCATCATACCACTGTACCTTGCACTCCTCAACAAAACGGAGTTGCGGAACGAAAATATAGAACATTTAAAGACATGATCAATTCCATGCGTAATAGTTCTTGAGTCCCACATAATCTATGAGGTGATGCTCTATTTGCTACAAATACCATTCTAAACCAAATCCCTCATAGAAGGGACAAACAAAACTCCTTATGAAGTATGGAAAGGAAAAATTACTTCTTATAAGAAACTAAAAGTGTGGGGTTGTTTGGCTAAGGTTAGAGTTCTATTACCAAAACGAACAAAACTTGGACAAAAAACTAAAGATTATGTTTTTATTGGATACGCAAGCGACAATGCAGCTTATAGATTTTTGGTTTTCAAATTGGAGATTTCTGACATATATGTAAATTGTATATTAGAAAGTGATGATGCTAAATTCTTTGAACACATATTTCCATACAAAGGGGAAAGAACCAATGTGACAAACAAAATAATGAACAACATGGAACAAGCATCATCTTATAGGGCTTAAGAAATTAAAGAAACGAAAACTAGAAGGGCAAGTATAAAAATCAGAATCTCTAAAGATTTTGGACCTGATTTTTGGAACTTTATTACCGGGGAAAATCCTCAAACATACAAAACTGCTTTGGAATCATCTAAAGCACCTTATTGGAAGGAAGCCATCCAAAGCAATACAGAATCCATTATGTAGAATAATACATGGAAATTGGTTGACTTACCTCCAGGGAATAAACCAATTAGTCATATATGGATTTTTAAGAAGAAAGTAAGGCCATATGCTACCATAGAAAAATATAAGGAATGATTAGTAGCCAAAGGATACCGTCAAAAGGAAGGGCTTGATTATTTTAACACACACTCACCAGTTACAAGAATTATGTCTATAAGAGTTTTAATTG
Source organism: Allium cepa (assembly GCA_030765085.1). Lineage (NCBI taxonomy): Eukaryota > Viridiplantae > Streptophyta > Magnoliopsida > Asparagales > Amaryllidaceae > Allium > Allium cepa. Next base: position 190,116,131 of record CM060942.1, read on the forward strand.
CTATAGCAGCAATCTATAACTTGGAAATGCACTAAATGGACGTAAAACAGCATTTTTAAATGGTGAATTAGAAGAAGAAATTTATTTGGATCAACCCAAAGGTTTCATAGTAAAATATCAAGAAAGGAAGGTTTGTAAATTAGTTAAGTCGTTATATGGACTTAAACAAGAACCAAACAATGGCATGAGAAATTTGATTATACTATGTTATCACATGAATTTAAAATTAATGGATGTGATAAATGCATATATATTAAACAATTTCAACATGGGCTTGTCATTGTTTTCTTATATGTGGAAGCAGAATTCGTAGCCTTAGATAAAGTTGCTGAAGAAGCAGAATGGCTTTGAAACTTTTTGGAAGATATTCGACTATGGCCTAAGCCTATGACTGCTGTATGTATACATTGTGATAGCATGGCTGCAATCACAAGAGCTAAAAACAATATTTATAATGGAAATTCAAGGCATATAAGAAGAAGGCATGAAACCATTAAAGACTTGCTCAAAAATGGAGTAATAACAATTGGTTATGTGAAGTCAAAGGAAAATATAGCCGATCCTTTGACTAAAAGGCTATGTAAGGAGCAAGTAATTTTTACATTGAAGGGAATGTGCTTAAAGCCAATATAGTGAGATATAACCTTGAGGAAACCTAACCTAGCTAATTGGAGATCCCATGTTCTAGGTTCAGTAGGCAAACTAGTTAGGGAAATCTCGAGTAGTGAAAAAACACACAACTTACTCATTCCTACGATGATTGAAGTGTGTTTCCTGCAATAATAGTAGGGTGAATTGTTATTCTTAATAATACTAATATCTTACGATAAGATGAATATGGCAGAATATTCTTAAATTAGTATTACCAATATGAGAGTGATGTGGGATCGCATCTATGAGAAGTATATGGCTGTATTCTCTAGAGCTCTCATGACTCCAGGATTTGTTTAGGATCAAAATGAACACAACCGAATGAATTAAAACGTGTTAAACTTGGTATGTGTGACACTTATTATCTTGATTTACTATAAAAGCAAATAGTTAAAGAACTTATATCACTACTTTGCAAAGTAAATCCGATAAGTGATCACTATGAAAGGTTCAAGTCCAGAAGACACCTCTTCAAATGCATATCCAGTTTTTGTGAGAAATGCGGATTACGGATCTTAATGCTAAGATTAACACTAGACGGGGGGTGAATAGTGTTAATAAAGAATTATTAAATCTTTTTCAATTTATGTTAATTTAGACACAAAAGTATGCAATATACAGAAACAGGAATGATCACAGAAACAAACACAGATGCAGAAATAAAATAAAAGTAGTAAAGGAAAGAACACACAGGATTTTATACTAGTTCGAAGTTATCCTACATCCATTCCCGCAACACAAGTACGGATTTCCTTTCAACAGCAATCGTACAATTACACCCTCCAGAATTTCGATCCTATAGGTAGAGATAGTTGATTTCCAGGCCACAAGTTTACCCAATTTATTTACCAAGGCTACAATCGCACATTTTCCCTTTTGATTTGATTTCCAAGGCTACAATCGCACCTTTTCATGCTTATAGATTACAAAGAGGTCTATAACTCTAAATAGCACTGAGAATCTTGTAGAGATAGTGATAGAGAATCAAACTAGAAGTAATCGAGTATGATTCAATGTTGATTTTGGCAGAGTAATGATAAGAATATGTATTAAGAAATGAGGAAGAAGAAGAGGAGTGAAAACCAGAAAAAAGTGATTAAAAATTCGTTGAAACTGACCCATACTTATAGAAGAACAACAATCATGACCATTCATGAAGAGTTATAGCGAATAGACACTTCTTTTGAAATTTGAATTTTTGAACCAAACCGTCAGCATGTCGACATGGTCATGCTAGGCATGTCGACATCCCAAAGGATTTTTTGTGTTTTGATTTTCTTTGAAAATAACCTTTATCTTATATTAAAACTATTTTTAACTTTATAAATATACCTGACTATAGTTGAAATTCATAAGTAAATATAAAGAATAATATATATATAGAATTTAACTATAAATTTATATTTAAATCTAAGTATAAATAACTAAAAGTTAAATATATTATTAAAAAAGATAGTTTAAAATCAGGAGTAATTTGACTTTGAAAATAAAGATGTTTTTGAGGCTAAAATTATTTAAAATCAGGATCGAGGGTTTTGAATCTTTTAAAAGGAAAGTTTTGAAATCATCTTGAAAAGAAGATAATTTTTTAAAATCATTTGAAGTAAAATTAGTGGATACAAAACAATGTCCTACTAGATTTTCATAGGTTCCATCCTACTTAGGGTTCCATCCCTTTAACGGGCTCGAAGTGGATTCCATTCCACGAATAAATTGGATTTTAAGATGCCAGTGCTTTTCTATGAGTTTTAACAAAAATTCCTAATAAAAAATACTTATCCTTGAAATCTTGAACTCTTGATAATCTTGATACTCATGAGTCTTCTATCTTGTTATCTTGAATCTCTATACTGTACAGTCTTCATTCTTTGTACCTGCATTGTTAAATCCTGCATTTACATATATATCTAAACTTATAATGTTAGTATTTCTATTTTATAATCTATTCTAAGGTTGTTGTCATCAAAACCATCATCTCACGGACTAACAATCTCCCCCTTTTTGATGACGACAACCTTTGTTTATAAAATATTACTTCTATTCTAATGACTCCCCCTTAATCTATGCCTAACTATCATATTTTATATTTCTCCCCCTTTGTCACCAACAAAAACTTTATCTAAACTAGATAACTCCAAACTATATAACTCCCTCTAAAACTATTCCTCTATGACATGTGATTATATTGATAGTGCTATCATAAATAATCAACACTTAAATCTAATACTAAAACATAGTCCTAGACTATTACTATCCTAACTAAGAATTCACAATAATACTTATAATTAAAACACATATAAGAACACGAGTTATTTATTACGTATATGGTTGTATTTACATTTGCGTTAGGAAAACATAAAAACACAAACAATAATAGGAAGAAAGAGAAGAAGCTAATGTGTGTTTCTGAACATAGGAGATCCATGAATCGCACAGATTGGATAGTGGAAACAGAAATTTCCACGTTGTTCGACAAGATTTCCATTTTTGTCGAAACACACTTCTCCAACACGCACGACTTGGTCATCATCCTCCTCGTGCGCTTCTTCCATGGGTTCTTCTTCTTCGTCGCTGACCTCTTGTTCTTGATTGAGTGAAGAGTCTTCATCAATCAAGATAGGGTTGGCCTGGTTGTCCATTAGGAATTTTTGCAAATTCCTAAGGATCTTGCCTTTCCTGTTCCTGTTCCTTTGCCATACGAAGTTGAGTCACTTGAATTTCAGTCAACATCTGAAGTACATCATTCATAGACTCCTCTATTTTCGTTACACGAGCAAGGGTAGTGCATTGGAATGGACCAGAAGTAGGAGAGGAGAATAAGAAAGTTGATTTTATGTTTGATTTTGAAGATAAAGCCATGATTATGTTTATTTCAGAAGAGAGAATAAAGAGAAAATAGAGAGAATGAATTAAAAGTCGAAATTGAGAAGAATATATAGCTAAATTTTTGAATTTTGGTGGGAAAATTTTTAAAAAATTAAAAACGTTATATGTCGACATGTATACCTAGGGGATGTCGACATGGTCTATATATTTTAACTCTTTGATTTATTTTTAATATTAATTATACTTGTTTATTTATATTTTATATTTCAGTTATAGAGCAAATACCTAATTCTCTTCTTAATTTAGTAAATATTGATTCATTTAAAGGTTTTGTTAAATATCAGCAATTTGATTCTCAGAATTGATATAATCGAGAGTAACTACTTCCTTGCTTATATTATCTCTGAGAAAATGATGTCTGATATCAATATATTTAGTTCGAGCATGTTGAGTAGTATTTTTGGATAAATTTATTGCACTAGTATTATCACAATAGATAGGCGATTTTGAGATATTTAGACCATAATCTTTTAAAATTTGTTGTATATATATATTACTTAAGAACAAACCAAAGCAGCAGAAATATAATCTGCTTCAGTTGTTGATAAAGAAACTGTGTTTTTCTTTTTACTAAACCACGAAACCAGAGAATGTCCTAAAAAGTGACAAGTTCCACTTGTACTTTTTCGGTCTGATTTACAACCAGCATAGTCAGCATCACAGTAAGATATTAATTTAAAAGAATCATTTTTGGGGTAAAATAAGCCATAATAAGATGTGTGTTTAACATATCTTATGATACGTTTTACGGCTTTTAAGTGGGTCTCTTTAGGTTGAGATCGATATCTGACATAGAGACAGACACTATGCATGATATCAGGTCTACTAGCAGTAATATAGAGTAATGAGCCAATCATTCCTCCATATAATTTTTGATCTACATCTTTCGAGAGATCTTCTTTACTAAGGTACTTATTGGTTGCCATGGGAGTGGGTTTTCCACTCGTAGTAGTCAAACCAAATTTACTAATTAGGTCTTTAGCATATTTTTCTAGACTAATAAAGATACCATTATCTAATTGTTTTATTTGTAATCCTAAAAAGAAATTTAATTCACCCACATGACTCATCTCAAACTCCTTTGCCATTATTTCAGAAAATTCTTTATTTATTTCAAAATTAGTTGAACCAAAAATGATATCATCTACGTAAACTTGTACTAGTTGAATATCATTTTTATTTCTTTTAATAAAAAGAGTATTATCAACTTTACCAATTTTAAAATTAGATTGCAATAAATAAGATCTTAGTCTATCATACCAGGCTCTAGGAGCTTGTTTTAGACCATATAATGCTTTTTAAGTTTGTAAACATGATTTGGTAATTTATTATTTTCAAAAAGTGGTGGTTGTTCAACATATACTTCTTCTTTTACAAAACCATTTAAAAATGTACTTTTAACATCCATTTGAATAATTTGAACTTATTATGATTTGCGAAAGCAAGTAGAATCCTAATGGCTTCTAATCTTGCTACGGGAGCAAAGGTTTCATCAAAATCTATTCCTTCTTTTTGACAAAAACCTTGAGCGACTAATCGAGCTTTATTTCTAACTACCTCTCCTTGATCATTCATTTTATTTTTATCAACCCATTTAGTTCCAATTATAGTTTTATTTTCTAGTCTAGGAACAAGTTCCCAAACATTATTTCTAGTAAATTGATTTAATTCTTCTTGCATAGCCAAAATCCATGAATCATCAGTTGATGCTTCTTTTGGGTTTTTGGGTTCAATAGTTGATATAAAAGCTACATTACTCATTCGACTTAGTTGATTTCTAGTTTTAATAACAGATTGCATATCTCCCAGTATATTTTCTATAGGATGATCTTTTAAAAGTTTTGTCTTTTTATTAAGATGATTAATTTCATTATTAGTTTCAATAGGTTCTTGATTTTGAGTGATTAAATCCTCTTCATCATTTGTATCTTCAAAATTTTTGAAATTTTCATCAAATGAAACATGCATTGTTTCTTCAATGGTATTAGTTTTTAAATTAAACACTTTGTACGCTTTACTTTTATTAGAATATCCGATAAAGATACCTTTATCGTATTTAGGATCAAATTTATCTAAATTATCTTTTGTATTTAAAATAAAGCATTTACTTCCAAAAATTCTGAAATAAGATACCTTAGGTTTCTTTGAATAAAGAAGTTCATAAGATGTCTTATTAGTTAGAGGTCTAACTAAAATTCTATTCAAAATATAACAGGCGGTAGCAACTGCTTCTGCCCTAAAATTCTTTGGTAAATTACTATCTGTAAGCATAGTTCTCGCACACTCTTGAATCGTCCTATTTTTACGTTCTGCTACTCCGTTTTGTTGCGGAGTTCTCAGAAATGAAAAATTGTGAGTTATTCCCTTTTTATTACAAAATTCCTCAAACTTTTCATTTTCAAATTCACCACCGTGATCACTTCGAATAGTTATAATTTTTAGAGAAAATTGATTTTGAATTCTTTTTGAAAATGTCTTAAAACATTCAAAAGTATCACTTTTATGTTTCAAAAATATTGTCCATGTAAATCTAGAAAAATCATCTACAATTACAAAGACATATTTACTATGATTTATTGATAGAATTTGAGATGGACCAAATAAATCAAGATGAAGTAATTCAAGAGGTTTTGAAGTTGAAATCATATCTTTTAACTTAAAAGAACTTTTTCTAAGTTTTCCTAATTGAGAAGCATCACATAAACTATCTACTTTAAAATTCATTTTTGGGAGACCTCTTACTAGATCATATTTTGATAGTCTAGATAAGAGTTTGAAATTCAAATGCCCAAATCTCTTGTGCCAAATCCAAGGGTCACTTATATTTGCCAACAGACACAGGTTATCATTTGAAACTTTCATACTAAGAATATAATTATTCTTTTTCCTGACTCCCTCAAATATAATGGTTGAATTATTATCTTCAATATGACACTTATATTTTTCAAATTTAATTTTATATCCTTTATCGCATAGTTGACTTATACTTAGCAAGTTATGTTTCAGATTCTTAACTAGTAAAACATTAGAAATAGTAGGAGTTTTAGAATTACCGACATTGCCGATGCCGATCACATATTCTTTTGAATTGTCTCCAAAGTTAATCAGTCCTCCGTCTTTGTATATTATATCACTCAGTATATCTGGATTGGCAGTCATGTGTCTAGAACATTCACTATCAAGTATCCATTTTTTCTTTCTGATCTGTACAATTTGTCCGTTGTGGATTGATTCCTCAACACCCATAAAGCATGATTCCTGCACATCAAACAATCTTGGTAGACAACTTGATTTGAATAATGATTATATGCAGACTCATGAAACAATGATGATTTGAATACTTCTAAATTAGTATTAACAAATATAGCCATTTTAAAAACTTTTTCAAAAATCAGATTACGAAACTTTGAAAACCTTGCTCTGATACCAATTGTGAGAAATGCGGATTACGGATCATAAGGCTAAGGTTAACACTAGAGTGGGTGAATAGTGTTAATAAAGAATTACTAAATCTTTTTCAATTTATGTTAATTTAGACGCAAAAGTATGCAATATACAGAAACAGGAATAATCACATAAACAAACACAGATGCAGAAATAAAATAAAAGCAGTAAAGGAAAGAACACATTGGATTTTATACTGGTTCGGAGTTACCCTACATCCAGTCCTGCAACACAAGTACGGATTTCCTTTCAACAGCAATCGTACAATTACACCCTCGGTTTCAAGGCTATGAGGTACACCCTCCAGAATTTCGATCCTCTGGGAAGGGATACTAGATTTCCATGCCACAAGTTCACCCAATTGATTTACCAAGGCTACAATCACACCTTTTCCCTTTTGATTGATTTTCAAGGCTACAATCACACATTTTCTCGCTTAATTGATTACAAAGAAGTCTATAACTCTGAATAGCATTGAGAACCTTGTAAAGATAGTGATAGAGAATCAAACTAGAAGTAATCGGGTATGATTCAATGTTGATTTTGGCAAAGTAATGATAAGAATATATATTAAGAAATGAGGAAGAAGAAGAGGAGTGAAAACCAGAAAAAAGTGATTAAAAATTCATTGAAACTGACCCTTATTTGTTGAAGAACAGCAGCCATGACTATTCATGAAGAGTTATGGCGAATAGACACTTCTTTTGAAATTTGAATTTTTGAACCAAACTGTCACCATGTCGACATGGTCATGCAAGGCATGTCGACATCCCAAAGGATTTTTTGTGTTTTGATTTTCTTTGAAAATAACCTTTATCTTAAATTAAAACTATTTTAAACTTTATAAATATACTTGACTATAGTTGAATTTCATAAGTAAATATAAAGAATAATATATATAGAATTTAACTATAAATTTATATTTAATCTAAGTATAAATAATTAAAAGTTAAATATATTATTAAAAAAGACAGTTTAACATCAGGAGTAATTTGACTTTTAAAATAAAGATGTTTTTGAGGCTAAAATTATTTAAAATCAGGATCGAGGGTTTTGAATCTTTTAAAAGGTAAATTTTGAAATCATTTTGAAAACAAGATAATTTTGTAAAATCATTTGAATTAAAATTAGTGGATACAAAATAATGTCCTACTAGATTTTCGTAGGTTCCGCCCTACTTAGGGTTCCATCCCTTTAATGGGCTCGAAGTGGATTCCATTCCACGAATAAATTGGATTTTAAGATGTCAGTGCTTTTCTATGAGTTTTAACAAAAATTCCTAATAAAAATACTTATCCTTGAAATCTTGAACTCTTGATAATCTTGATATTCATGAGTCTTCTATCTTGTTATCTTGAATCTCTATACTGTACAGCTTCATTCTTAGTACCTGCATGGTTAAATCTTGCATATACATATATATCTAAACTTATAATGTTAGTATTTACATTTTATAATTTATTCTAAAGTTGTTATCATCAAAACCATCATCTCACGGACTAACAGTTTTACCCTCTAACAATTGAAAGAACTGATTAAGAACTTATTTTATATTCAAATGTGGGGTATGTTAAAGTTTGAATAGAAAATGTGGGGTATTGTTGGAAATAGTGAAAATAAAGTCCCACATCGAGGAATATTTGTGCAAAATTCTCGATATATACACTACACCCAATACACTGTAAAATAAAATAGAGAATAAGGACATGAAGGCATGAAGGCATGAAGGCATGAAGGCACTGATGTTAATATTAAAATATCAAAGATAGGGCCTTGGGGCTCTTGGGGTCTCATGATTAAATGGGTCGTCGTCTGTTGCTTGGGCCTGCTGCACTAAAATGGGCAATTTTATTTTTTCGAATTTGAAACTTCGGCGGGACATGTCTGTTAATTTGAAAATGAACAGACATGACTGTTTCCCTCCAAACCCAATGGCTACACCCCTTCGCCGTCTATAAGTAAGTACCTGCATCCTCTGGACAAACCAATGTTTCCCTCTTTCTCTTCTTCTCCGGTTCTTGAAATCAAGCAGAGGCACAGATTGACGTTTGCCTAGATCGAAGGCATCTTTGCATCGCCTTCGATTGAAAGTTGTATCATGCAAGGTAGACTTCCATTTTCGCAACTACAACAGAAGTGTAGATGTGAATTTCTGTCTTAGGACATTGCGCGCGCAAGCCTTTCTCCGTATTCAAGTCAGTTTCTCAGATTTATTTTTATGCATGTTTTCTGTACTTCGTTTCGTACAATTCCATTCTGAATTGATTTGCATACATAACCATCCATTCTGATTTTTCATTATTTGTCCGTTTATGTTATTGAGTTGATCTCGTTCTGTATACCACTGTTCTAACAAAGTACACATCTGTGAATTCTCTCTTTATATAATATAGATATTAGATGCGAACAATATGAAACTACTTTGATGAAAGTGAGGAAGGACATCATTCTGCTAAGTCCAATTGACTTTGGAACTTTACATACAACACCGTGGAATGTAAAAAATAGCATATAGTACAAATTCAAGGATCTATGTTAAACATATATTTTCAGTCAGTAATTGAGAGTAATAGCAAATCCAATAGTGCCAAATATTTTTGACTTGATATTACCAGGCTACCGTTGTTTATACCAACATTTAGCACACTAGTTTTCACAATGATTCAAGATTTTAAAGTGATATTAAACCAAACCACTTAAGCCAATAAGACCGAAAACAACGCATAAAGTTGCTATCTAATGAAAAATAGTTTAAAAAAAAAAGAAGATTCCCAGCCTTTAAAACAAAACCACAAATGTGAAGTAATAAAAATATAATGGAAAAAGAAAAAATCAAGCTAATGAACATTATTTTTACATGTATTTGAGATTTTGAGCATGTAAAAAATATCAACTCCTTTAGGCTTTTAATTTTTTTGTTTTTTAAGTGGAAAACATATATAAATGTAAGAAAATTTAGGCGCAAATGTACGCGCAGATAAATATTAATCTACAACACAGTATGTACCAGTTTGAAGTCTTTTATTAGTCATAAAATGCAACTCTTAGGTCCATGACAATGTAATGTCTAGTGTTGTCTTTACTAGGAATCAATCCAAATGAAGATTGAGTAGCTTATAAAAAAACAAAAGAATTATTAATATGAAACTATATCAATGCCTGATGTATTTATTTACCTTGGATTATTTGCAGAAACATGTGCTCGAAAGTGTAACATCTTAGTTCTACATCCTCATAATCTTAATAAAAAGACAACCATATTCCATTTCTTAATCCTTTACCACAAAGAAAACCCAAAAACCGACATAATGAAATAAATTAAACTACGTGGCATAAAACGAAAACCTACTGAATAAAAATAGTTCTGTAATCAAAAGATATTTTATGATTTAATATCAAGTACTTAATAAATGTACTTGTATGGGTCCTTAAACACTATGCGACCCAATGCAAATTACATACCATAATTTTGACAAGATTAACTACAAATATATTTCAGTGGTAGTTTCCACTTTTGAGACGTCTCTAACGGTAAAAACCAAATTTGGAATTGCAACATTCAAAAAAATGGCGTTTAAGTTGCCATAAGAATTTTGTGTACATGTAATTTAATGCCGTATCGTATTACTACAAAAGGCATGCACGTAATAAACTATAATTAAGTATATTATGAATAGTTAAATTAGCATCAATATGTTAAAAAAATTTAAGATGTCCATAACTCATATTTTACTAAGTATATTTTGAATATTTAAATTAGCCTCAAAGCTTAAAACCAAAAATTTGATTGAGCAATGAATTCGAACATCAAAATGACCACTGCAAGTTTCTATCCCTTTATCCTTCCACTATCGCGTGGAACATCAGATTATGGAAATTCAACAGCTGCTTGGTACATCGAGATCCCTGTGATATTTATTTTGACTATAGTACGAAACTTTTAGTCAATATTTTTAGCCTAGAATCAATTTATGGCTCATCTTTTTATATCATTATAGTTGCAAAAACCTATAAACATAAGCATGCATTTGGAATCAAAATTGCAATCGAAGATTCATCAATTGAATCATACTCATGGAGGCAATGATATTTTTTAAGTGAATCGGCACATCTAAACAGTGTTAAATAGAATCGTGCCAGACAAAACTGAAATTTGGAGATCTTTTATGCCGCGTCAAATACTCAAAATGGAAATAATATTTTGTTGAAGTAACAGCCTTTGTCAATCCAAAGGTAACTCTTTTCCCATTATATTCTAAAACAAACTTTTGGTGTTGTATAAGAACACCAAGTTTATTCTTAAATTAATGCAAAATATAAATCAATTATATATGCAAATTCATTAACTTTTTCAAAAGTAAAAAAATCCAAGCATTTACAAAGCAATTTTACAGATAACAAAGGTACGATAGTGAAGAAATAATTGCTCACGTAAAAAAAACCCAGTTGTTGCAACTTGATGAAGATATCATCACACTTGTGTCTTTTACCCTACATATCAATGAAAAAAAACTAATGAATAAAGTACCCAAACAATTGGACTTGGAGGAGAATTGGTGGGAGAAATATCCACCACTTTAGTCTCTTTAAATAATTATAAACCCATAGTATAATTTACAATTTGGACAGGTAACTACTATTAGATTAATATGACTCACATTATCCTTTCCATTTGTTTATTAACAATGTTTTGAGTGTAGCGTTATGTGCAATTATCATGTTATTGTTATATTGTAGTTTCTGATATCAATAACACATTTATAAAATAAAAAGTTAACATGTAACCTCACCAAGATTGGAATTATTTATTTGGAATAGCTTTACACGTTCCACTTTTTAAGTGGCAAGTATTTAACGAATTTATCATTATTTATTTGAACTTGCAATATGATTATTGTTATTCATATATCCTTTTCTATGATGGACAAATATTAAAAATATTTTTACCGTTATACCAAAATTCCATGATTTTTACATCAGCATCACCTTGCATATAATAGGAATATATAATTATAATAAAGAGGTGATATAATACACTTATCTACATTTATCATTAGTTTTTCCTTCTTTTATGCCAAAGAAAATAAGTAAGTGCAACAGAAATGTATAAATGATAAGAAATGGGCGAAAGAGAAGTACATCATGTTTGTTTTATTTCTTTCTTGATGACAAATCAAACATAAATAATATTCTACAATGAATTCATAGAACATGAAGTTCAAAACAGAAAGATGGGTGTCTTACTTTGTACTCATTAAATATTTTATTGGACAATATGTCTGCTTTGTTAGTATAATTGGAAATTAAATGTAGGCTCTTTTTTGGCAAGTTTATAGTTAAAACAAATCACATATAGTAAAAAATTGTTGGTACGATATGTGAGAAAATGATACCTCTACAAACTTCATTATGTTGCATATATATGTATGAGAAGTACAATGTTTTTGATTGAAATCTTCTTGAAATGGTTGGTTAGTCATAAGTTTAAACCGAGACATTTTAACCCTACTTACACTGAATGCAACCAGTGACATTTTTCAAACACGATTTTAGCAACTGAAAAGTGTAGGGTACTACAAACATGGGGTCAAAGCTTGTGGCAGTAGATTGAATGGTGGTCATATAAAATATACCATGTATGCTTCCTTGAAGTTCTTCATATAATAAAATTTGAATATGTAATCAAATAGTTATCTCTTAAACATATTGCACCTTAAGGATATTCCTAAAGCATTTATTGAAGATAAAAATAAACCAACTGAAGCTCAAACCATAAATGTGAATCAATAAATGATGCAAATGAAGTGGCCAGTTAAAAATCCACTGTTATATTTCATGTCTCCGATGCTTTACAAGCACATGGCTTACTTACAATTATGAAAATAGGGTTCCAAAGACACGCATACACACAACATAATCATACCCAATTCTATGTACTATATAGGTTAAACAATTACCCATGAAGTTTTTAATGACGCACATTAAAGCAGCCTTGTCAACTCACAAATTCCACCCAAAAATGGAAATGAAACAGAATAGATATGCATTATATAACAAAATAAAGAAGAGGATGCATAATATTAGTTGTTGGTTTAAACTTTACTATCCAAAATAATAATTTGATGGACGAAAACGAGGAAGAACAACTTGTTCAGGAAGTAACAGAGCAACATAGAGTCTTGCCTTTGTTTTATATTAACCCATAATGATGTCTACTTCAACTATAACCTAGTGGGCTTATATTAATATATATTTTATGTCTTATTTGGCAGTAATTTTTTACATATTAGGCCGATGAAGAACTATATATAGAGAAAGCAATCATAGGAGCATATGAGATGGTCTATTTACACATGGTAAAAAACTCTGTTACATAAATATCTATGCATTGCTTTGTTGTTTTTCATTTTTCAATGTAGCTTATAATTACTCATCAATGTTGTCATGTTAAAATACCTTTATAGGCTAAAGTGAAAGAGTAGATGATAACATATGCGACATAAAAAATATCACACGACGGTGCTTTTTCAATATATCTAATTAGAAGTTGAGGATAAAGTTTCAAGTGAAAAGACATAAGGATCTGCTTCATTTTGAGTTTTCCGTTTGCATCGAAAACATGCGTTATAAGGTATAAGGTGAATATGGGGTTGTAATGCTTATGAGTAGGACAGGTTAGTCTGTGTGTACATAGGGTAGCTTGCGTGTACCCATATGTTTGGACGTCTACGTGTTCCCAGTACTTAGCCATCTACGTGGGCAAGAGTTGAGCATCTATGTGATAGTTCTACTGTTAGTACATGTGCTAAGGGATAGATGTATGACTCTATGGTTGTGATGCTCATTATTGGGCATGATAATCTATGTGTGCCTAGGGTAGTCTACATGTACCCATGTGTTTAGACGTCTACATGTATCCAGTACTTTGTCATCTACATGGACAATGAGTTAAGCATCTGAAAGAGTTATTGTACATCTGAAGAACTTGAGTGAGAGATGCGAGGCTGTGGTGATAGATGATGTGTTTGCTATGTGCTTGATATGCTATGTGATATCCCTATGCCATATATCTTCCTCTTGTGATAGTAGTTTAGCATATATCATGTTTATGTGCTAACTCTTTGGATGTAGGGACAGGTCTGGTATGGTTATTTACACCCTATACCTTATTTACTATACATAAGTTTTATAGTATTTTGAGATGATATGTCGCTCACACCAGACCATCGCATGACTTGAGTTTCTATGCTTTACTTCTTATTACCTTGGGTACTCTTAAATGAGTAAATTAATGATAGCATGTCTAGATAGCACATGGAGCTGTACGAAGTACGAGCAAGAGGCCATGCTTTTATATATCTATAATTGAAGCTTACTATCACTTATATTCCATTGTGCAGTACAGTGGAGCTATGTCAGTACTTGTGTTATTAAAGAAAGTTATAAAGTTTATTATAAAGTTTATTATGGTGACTTGGGATATATGAAATCTTTATTTTAGTTTTTGTATAGTCTGTAAACCTAATGCAATTTGATGTTCTTATTTATGATTCATTTGACTATATCAATATCTCACCTGTTTTACATCTATATTGTTATATTATATTTTATCTGTGCATTGTGAGATGTTCTACAGGTTCCATGTTTGAATTTTTCTCTTCTTTATATTCTTAGTTGCCGGCTTGCATCGACCGGGAACCTCCACAGCGCATCATATAGGTATATTGGGTACCAAAGGTGTAGGGCGGTCATCACAGAATGTCCCAAACGATGTGCAAGGACACCTTATTAAAATGTTTAATATGAAACATGCAAGATAGATTTCTTATGCATGAGCAATATGATTTATCATATGTGTTATGTTGTCCACAAATTCGTGATTTGTTTATGTGTTTGATACATGAAGCAAATATCAAATCCAAATTGATATCACTAAATGGTGGTTTGAGGTGTTCTTGTGTATTTTGAAATACTAGAGAATTGTTTGCAGAAACAAAAAAATCCTTATGAAAGAGTGTTCAGACTTAAAATTTCATAAATGATACCGAGTATAATCTGTCAATAATAATTCAATTCAAGAATCTTTAAGTTGGAAATGTTCCAAATGAAAGAGTGTGGCTAATTCAATGAAAAAGAATATGCATGTTGTCATGTAAATATAATAGGAAAATAGCGTTAATGATAAAATTTCTCAACATTTTTGCCTCAAGGATGGCCTTCGGTATTTTAGCGTCAAGGACAACTTTTGAATTTTAATTCGAAGGAAGGACAAGATTTAGCGACCAGGATAAACAGACAAATGAGTTTGGAGCGGGGTCAAGGCGTTGTTGGCGAGTGTGGTTGCTGCGATGGCATTGGCGGTGAGGTGGTTGGTTCGACGGTGGATGGCAATTGCTAGGGTTTTGAACTAGCTCAATTTAAAGTCATCCAATGATGGAAAATTGATGGCTCCGGTGGTAGGGACACCAAGGTGAAGTGGTGTTTTAGAAGAAACAATAATTCGAGGAAGAAGAAGAGCAAGTCAAGGAAGAAGAAGAGCAAGCCATGGAAGAATTAGGGAGAAGAAGTGGTATCAGCTATTAGGTATCAGTTTTCTAGTTTGTAGGTGTCATCCCACCTTTTGGTCAAAGCTGGAATATCAACAAATTGGCAAGGAATGACGGATATCAGGATTGGGGATCGATTGGAAACATGGCTGCAATCGATGTCGTCAAAATTTGGCCGAGCTTCGATCAGGACGGAATCGATTGAAGATGATGATGAGGATTAGGAGAGGCTATGTTTCGAATTCCAGGTTAATCGGAGTTCGTATGAAGGAGATATGATCGATGCAAGGTAGGAAGAACATGTTGTTCATATCCGTCGGTGCGCAAGGATTGGTTCGTATCGATGCATTTCGCATCGATCAGGTGGATGGTTTCATATCGATTGGATTCGTATCGATTGGCAGGAGTTCGACACGATGAGGATCGCACCGATCGGGTTTTGGTTCGACTCGATGGTTTCGTATCGGTTAGGATGGAAAGAAGTGCTATGTTTCGAATCGATACTCTCGTATTGATAGTGGAAGGACTTTGGTATTTTCGTATCCATGGGAGGCTATCGGAGTTCATGTCCATCAGGTAAGGCCTCACTCGTATCCATCAGGTAAGGCTTCATTCGTATCCATCAATATCTAGCTTCGTATCCATACCTTTCGTGCGTTTTTCGTATCGATCGCCTCGCATAACATTATTTCGTATCGGATGGATCGATACGAAACACACTTCTGAAATTGATACGAAGAACGACACGATGCGCAGTTGAACACGGATGCAAAGCATAATTCTCGGCACGAACGAACGCAGAGTATGGGTGCGAGCACGTATCCAGGAAAGAAGCGTTCAACACGGCGAGGAAGATGGATCAACCCAGGGATTTCGCGACACGTCATCGCATGCGCACGTGCCTCTATCAAGTCGAACGGGATGGATTCGAACTGATGAATTCGAACCAAACAGCCACCGAAAGAATCCATTTCATATCGTTCATATCTCTCAAACCGCTGATCCAAATGCAATAAAATTTTCACAACTACTTGCATACAAGGTAAAGAACAATCCTGCCAAGTTTCAGCTCGATTGGCTCATTTTTTGATGGATATGAAATCGCTTCGTATCGATCACGGATCAAGTCAAAACTTGGTGGGGTCGGTCGCATGGGCCCACTCACGTGCCAGAAGAAGTCTCCTAAAGTTTTAGCTCGGTGTCAGCCTCCTACGCCTATAAATAGCCCCCTGAAGCCTACAGAAAGGGGTTCTTTTGCCTAGTCAACGTCCAGACTCTGCCGGATTCATTCCTACACTTTAATACAACAATTTTATTCGAAATTCTCTATTGCTACTGCTGTAATTATCTGTATCTAGCAAGAATAATCAATAAAAGATAAAACTTTGAAGTGGACGTAGGCCGGAGATAGCCGAACCACTATAAATCTTGTGTCTCTGTTCATTATTTCTGGATTGCTGTTTGCTGTTTATTTAGATCTGTGACTAATACTGCTGACTTGTATTCATAATTTGGTGCTTTCACGATATTTGGGGTTTGTGACTAATTTTGGCGCAAACACTTTGGTGCTTTCACTGAGAACGACTAGCACCTGCTACATCGAATTGGAGTTCTGATTTGAAAAGCTTGAAGAATTCAGACTTAGAGAAAATGACTAGACAAAACAGTAGGAGGCAGAGGGCTGAGAGAAGCCAACAGGAAGGAAGTCAAGAAGCTTCCTCCGGAGCTGGAGAAGGACAAGCTTCCATCTGCATCACTAGATATGAAATGGAAGCTATGGCCAATTCGTTGCAAGAGAGGTTGTTGAAAAGTCAACAAGAGATGATGCAGGTTTTCCTTGAACAGATGAGGGCTGCAGGAACATAGAACTTAGGGCCAGCTATAGCGGCTACAAATGTAGAACAAGAAGCTAGGGTTATGGAACCCGATGGAGGGCAGGATACAGAACCAGAAGGCAATCAACGAGGGCTTGGGGGCAGGCCCACAGGATCCAACGCAGGAGGACCTTTGGAAGGAGTTCAACAGGCTAGAGCCAACGTTGCTGAGCCACATGAAGAATATGTGCCAGAGTTCCCTCGGGGGCATAGGGGGCAACCCTTGACAGACAATGCTAGATTGGCGGAGATCATTAGGAAAACTATGCGTGGAGGTTTGACTAATAGAGATATGGAAGGAGTAAATAGGAGTCTGTTTGCTCGAGAAATCAGAATAGCTCATAATCCACCTAAGTTCAAGCTACCTAGCGTGGAAGTATATGATGGCAAGGCTGACCCGACTGATCACTTGATGAGGTATACTAGACACATGGAAGTGCTGGGGGCATTAGAGGAAGTGATGGCCCGATGTTTCCCTTTATACTTGACGGACGTAGCCGCAATGTGGTT
Source organism: Allium cepa (assembly GCA_030765085.1). NCBI lineage: Eukaryota > Viridiplantae > Streptophyta > Magnoliopsida > Asparagales > Amaryllidaceae > Allium > Allium cepa. The sequence continues at coordinate 190,134,042 of CM060942.1, forward strand.
TAGGAAGTTGGAGGAAGGATCATCAGGACTTGGAGGGAATTGGTGGATAGGTTTTTGGGACAGTTTCGGGTCCATATTAAGAGACCAAAGAACGTAATGAAATCAACGTCGGTAAAGCAAAGGACGGATGAATCTCTTAGAGCTTTTCTGACTTGATTCAATGCGGCAGTTGCTTCGGTGGATCGGTCGGATCCATCGATGTTTTGATGGCGGCAGTATCAGGAGTCAGAGAGAATTTGGACTTTAAGGTATCTTTAATACAAGACCCACCACTGGATCTCGGGGAGTTCTTTCACGAAGTCGAAAGATTCCTTCGACAAGAAGATGCGAGTATGGATTTAAAGCTAAAGGAAGTGAATGCAACTGAGGGTGGAGGACCATCCAACGGAGGCTCGGATAAGGATAAACGAAAGAGGAAGCTGGATGACGACCCAGGAAAGGCCAGAAAGAGATGGAAGGATCCAAAGTTTACCACATACATAGGATTAAACGAGATGCTAGAGCGGATATACGTGGAAACTCGGAATCGCCTTCCTTAGCAAAGGCCGGCTATGAAAGAACCATCCGAACGGGAAAGGGCATCAGGGAGGCACTGTCTCTTCCACGATTTGGACGGACATGATACCAACATCTGCAGGCATTTAAAGGACATATTTGAGAAACATGTAAGGAATGGACAATTGAGGCAGTATGTTGGGGCAGGGAATGCAACGGTGGAGCAGGAGCATCCACCGTCTACCTCACACCATGATGATGTGAGGCCCAGGAATGATTGTCGATTGATTATCAATTGACCTGAATGATATGAAATAAGTAACAAGCCAATGGCAAATGACCAAGTCATTTACACATGTATAGGGACGGAGATAGCCCCTAGGCATGCTCTGAATGATGATAAACCGTGAAGCTATGGTTTGCGAAATCTGTTTTTTGTTTTGGATTGGACTTTTGGTTTCTGGTTTGGTTTTGGAGTTTGGTTTGAACTCCTGGTTTCGTTTGCTTTCTGCTTTGGATTTTCGTTTGGATGATTGATTTCTGTTTTGGATGTTGGTTTGGATTTTTGATTTTTTGGTTTGATTTGGATTTTGAATTGGATTTTGATTAGATTTTTATCTGGTTTTTGATGAGAGGTCATCGGGTATGGATTATGCCTAGCAAGGGGTGGGCCACTTTGCCCGAACGTGGTAAATTGACTCATTCAGGTCGTCGAGTATGGACTATGCTCGACAAGGGTCTGGAGAGACCAGGATTAGACCTAGGACTTAGGCCCTATATTATCAATTGTTATTTTTAGGTCGTTGAGTATGGACTATGCTCAACAAGGGTCCAGAGTGACCAGGATTCGGCTTAGGACTTAAGCCACGGCATTACCAACGTCCAGGGACACTGGACCAAGGTCATCAAGTGTGGATTGCGCTTGGTAAGAACCCAGAGAGGCTAGCTCAACGTCCAAGGACACTGGACCAAGGTCATCAAGTGTGGATTACGCTTGGTAAGAACCCGGAGAGGTTAGTTCAACGTCAGGGACACTGGACCAAGGTCGTCGGGTGTAGATTGCGCTTGGCAAGAAATTGGAGAGGTTACGGATACAGATGTCGACTAGGAGAGGTCCTGGATTCGGTTATTGGCTACTGGATAAGGATGGATTAGGATTCGGTTGTCGAGTTTGGATGGACATGGAACTGGCTATGGACTTTGGATATCGGATTCAGAGTTATTCAAAACATGCCTTCTTATCACAAGGCATGTTTTGGGGGGAAAATGTTATCCCATCTTTTGGTCAAAGCTGAAATCAACAAATTGGCAAGGAATGATGGAAATCAGGATTGGAGATCGATTGGAAACAATGCTGCAATCGATGTTGTCAAAATTTGGCCGAGCTCCGATCAGGACGGAATCGATTGAAGATGATAACAAGGATTAGGAGAGGCTATGTTTCAAATTTCAGGTTAATCGAAGTTCGTATGAAGGAGATATGATAAATGCAAGGTAGGAAGAACATGTTGTTCGTACCCATCGGTGCGCAAGGATTGGTTCGTATCGATGTATTTCGCATCGATCGGGTGGATGGTTTCGTATCGATTGGATTCATATCGATTGACAGGCGTTCGACTCGATGAGGATCGCATCGATCAGGTTTTGGTTCGACGAGGATCGTTTCGTATCGGTCAGGATGGAAAGAAGTGCTATGTTTCGAATCGATACTCTCGTATCGATAGTGGAAGGACTTTGGCACTTTTGTATCCATGGGAGGCTATCGAAGTTCGTGCCCATCAGGTAAGGCCTCGATCGTATCCATCAGGTAAGGCTTCATTAGTGTCCATCAATATCTAGCTTCGTATCCATACCTTCCGTGCATTTTTCGTATCGATCGCCTCGCATAACATTATTTCGTATCGATCGGATGGATCGATACGAAACACGCTCCTGAAATTGATACGAAGTACAACAAGATCGCAGTTGAACACAGATGCGAAGCATAATTCTCGGCACGAACGAACGCAAAGTATGGGTGCGAGCACGTATCCAGGAAAGAAGAGTTCAACACGGCAAGGAAGATGGATCAACCTAGGGATTTCGCGACACGTCATCGCATGCGCACGTGCCTCTATCGAGTCGAACAGGATGGATTCGAACCGATGGATTCAAACCAAACAACCACCGAAATAATCCATTTCGTATCGATCATATCTCTCAAACCGTTGATCCAAATGAAACGAAATTTTCACAGCAGCTTGCATACAAGGTAAAGAACAATCCTGCCAAGTTTCAGCTCGATTGGCTCATTTTTGATGGATACAAAATGCTTCGTATCGATCACAGATCGGGTCGAAACTTGGTGGGTCGGTCGCATGGGCCCACTCACATGCCAGAAGAAGTCTCCCAAAGTTTTAGCTCGGTGTCAGCCTCCTACGCCTATAAATAGCCCCCTGAAGCCTACAGAAAGGAGATCTTTTGCCTGCTCAACATCTAGACTCTGCCGGATTCATTTCTACACTTCAATACAACAATTGTATTCGAAATTCTCTATTGCTACAGCTGTAATTATCTGTAACTAGCAAGGATAATCAATAAAGATAAAACTTTGAAGTGGACGTAGGCCGGAGATAGCCGAACCACTATAAATCTTATGTCTCTGTTCATTATTTCTGGATTGTTGTTTGCTGTTTATTTAGATCTGTGACTAATACTGCTGACTTGTATTCATAATTTGATGCTTTCATGATATTTGGGGTTTGTTACCAATTTTGGCGCAAACAGTAGGTACCATTGTCGAAAATATTTGTTATTTTTGAGTTTGTGATTTTTATTGTATAACAAAATTATTAGACTATAATAAATTCACATTTTGAAGCGAACATTTTTTAATCGTTATTTTGTTTTTTTGCATTCATATTGGGTTTGATTGATAATGTATTACTGTGTTGAGTTTAGTGAGGATCAGTTTTTAGGTATCACCTTTGTTTTTTCTACGTATCATTTTTTTTAAATAATGCAGTGTGGAAGTTTTTTACCATTTTGTTTGTTTGATTATCTAAAAAAATGAAGTGTTACATATTAAATATGATAATCATTGAGTTGAATTAGTGTTTCATTAGTATCAAATATTTAATGAATTTTGTTTGAGTATCAGTTTTATTAATTTGAGGATCAGCTTTAGGTATTAGTTTTAATGACAGTAGGTATCATTTTTGTAGAAATTGTTTTATTTTTTACCTAGAGATGAACTGTTATTGTGCTTGCCATTGTGCACACTACCTTAGTTGAATGGAATCCATGCTTATGCTGGAGTGGAGCCATTTGATCTGGCTGCATCGAAAAATGAAGATACTTGAGTCAAGCATCAGTATATGAGATAACGATGCAATTTCATGAGCTTGATAGATGTTGATTATGGGTGGTATATTTGTGCTTTAAATATGATGATGGATTGATTTTCTACAAGGATCAAGTGTTATGATTGAAATACTTGTTCAAGAATGAACTGTAAACTTAGATAATGGTGATTGAATTTGATAAATTTGAGAATCTAGGAGATCATTGATGGTTTATTTGACTATCAACGGTTAGATATCAGTTTTAGTTGTTGGTAGCAGCTTTTAGGTATCATTTTTTAGTTATTGGTAGCAAATTTTAGGTATCATTTTTTAAGTTAAGAGTTAACGATAGTAGGTGATGGCGGCGGGCGGTGTTGTGGGTGGCCCCGAGGCTGGTGGTGCAGGTGATGGCGGTGGGTGGTGGTGCGACGAGTGGTGTTGATAATTTTGGCGGTTTGTCCTTATGACAATATTTTGGAGAATGTTTGTCCTTCGCACTAATTAGGAGAATACTTGTCCATATGGCTAAATAATTGAGGCTATGTACTTAAGGCTAAAAAATACTAATTTTTGTGCTTTATACAAAAAACCCCTAAATATAAATGCATAAATTTATAACCGAGCTGACGGTGATTTCAAGTGTTGAGAATCTCTTAAAATTGTTATATGATAACAATGTAATAATATAGTTCATAACAGAACTTTGAGCTCACTAGAAGTCAAGAGCCATACTACGAATTGGTTGACATAATAGATAATTGAAATATAGTAGCACACAAATTCACTTAGGGACTGACCCAGTTGGTTTAAAGGAAACCAATTGGAGAAGTTGGAATAAGATCCCATAACTTATCCCAAGTTCAAGTGAGAGACTGATAGAGTTGGGGGTGTGCCCTAGGGGCATTTATTTAATTTGTTGCATATATGTAACTCAGTAACTAATCTTGTTCGATATAAAAGGTGTTTTCTTTCTGTTATATTCTTGATATAATATATTGTTTTAATCAATTTAATTAAAAGTATATCAAACAAAAAATCCATAAATGGTACATTTTGTGATAGTAGTTATAAAGTGTGTAATTTTTTTATCACAACAAAAATAAATATATCATTTTAAATATTCCTAATCAAGACTGTATAACGACACATCCTTGGGACTAGAGTACGTAACACTCCCCAAAAGTTGGGCAGTGAATTACTCATGGCTGCCGAGGGCACTAAGGGGTTACATACTGATGGTTATTGAATAACTATGAAGTGACTCACTCGATAGTTTTATGTTGTTTAATATAAATAAGGTCAAACAGAAAATATCAATGTGACAATATTACACAATTCCCTTAATTTGAAAATATTATTGAGCTTTAATGTGGAAACTCCTTTTTGATTATAGTTAAATCATTGCACGACGTCCATCGAACGACTATAGTTGGGTCGAGTGGAAGCATTGGAAGTAAACACTATTCAAGAGAGGATTCGTCTCCTCGGTCATATGAGGTTAGTATCACTATCAACTAAAGTCAACTCAAAGTCAAAGTATTCGGCCATATGCAGTTAATGCTCCCTATTTCACCGCTATAAACCTGCTATATCTCATAGTAGATCTCTACTGCTACTATTTGTGTATATAGCCTCAAATATAGCCATTCCACTTTAAGCCCCGCTATTTCCACTATATCCTTTTATTCCCGTTATATTCCGCTATTTTTGTTATATCTTTTTTAAAAGAAATGAATTGAAAAATGTCATTTATACATTATAAAAATTATGAAATTAATTAATTAAATTGAATTTTTAGTATATTTTTAGAAATGAAAATACTCTAATATTCTACTAAATTCAATTATGTTATATAACGGTTTTACGTTTATTTACGGTATATTCGCACATGTTTTATTTAAAATTATTTATGTATTAATTATAATTCAACTGAATGTTAATTTTTCATTTAATTATCATTTATATATTTATAAAAAAATTAAGTATGAGTTTTATATGCTATTTTAGAGTCATCTGCTATATCCCACTATAACCCCACTATATCCCTACTATGACTTTTTGCACCTCCGCATTGAATTTGCCGAGCGCTTTAACTGCACAGATTTGGGCAAACCATTTCGGTTAATAATAATTGTTATTATTGAACCCAAGGACTTTATGTTTGGACTATAGAGTTTTATGTGGGTGATATTGGAATTTTGACCATAACCAAATTCCATAAATCCAAAGGTATATAATTTTGACAAAGAGAATTAGTGTAAATAATAGTCACAGTCGGTAACGGTCAAAAAAGTAAAATTAAATTTTACTGAAACCAGGCAAGTTATAAATTTGGCCAAAATGTCACACCATATGCTATGTTACGTGTGAATGTTGATATGTGAATAGTAATATATTTATCGCTAACCAAATTTACACCTAAAGAGTCACACAACTAAATCATTGAATACTCCTTTGACCACATGATTTAGTTAATTTATAATAGTTATAAAAGTTAAATTAATTAATATAATTAATATTTATGAAGTATTAATTATACAATTTTATTTTGATTTGTTAAGCGACAATAATAAATATGTTTATAATAGTTATAAATATATTAACCGATAATGATGTCGATACACATTTAAATTGGATTTAAATGCAATGAATATTGTATGGGCTTTAAATGTCTTTAAAGCCCATATCGGGGGTTTGGAGTTCGGTCATGCATAGACCAGGTAGGGGGTGGCTCGAAGATGTAGAATGGGCTAGGGTTTTGATAGGATAAAGGAAGAGAATGGTAAGAGAGAAAAGTGGATTTGGATCCTAATTTATCTCTCTGGTCTCTACTACATATATAGATCATAATCCTCGTTCTTCTACCAACATTTGGAAGCCTCCATTAGCTCTACATCCGACTGAAATTCATCTTCCATCTCCTCCATTTTTAGGCTCAAATTAATATAAACACTATTTGATAGTCAATGGTCAACAATTCGGGATATAACACCTTTAAAATTGGAATCTGATCAAGAGTTCATTTCAATGCTTCAAGGGGTGAGTTTTTGGCATTGATATATGATATTGATCAGATTTACAAGTATACTTTAATGAATTATTATTTGTATATCATATTCTATTATTTTAGTTAGGTGACGATTCTATTATATCAATATGTTGTCACAATCGAATTGGTTATATGTTTGTATTGTTATATATATTTATTAAAAAAATTGTCATACACCTACCTATAACATGCATAACTCAAAGTAAACAAAGAAAACTTTTTTTATTTAATCAATTTAATATACATTGTTGAAATATATAAAAGCTTTATAATTTAAATTCTATACTCTATTATATACAAAATATGGTTTTATAGTTTTATATGAATAGTTTCATATATAAAATATTTTTGACAGAAATAAAATTATTTATTTTCATTTATATATTATTATTAAATATTATTTAAACCAATTAATTATGTAAATTAATTATATCTATATATAAATATATTATAAAATATGTTTAATATTTTATAAATTTAAATTAACACCTAATATGTTTTAAAAAAATTAAAAGAATCATATACTTCAAATATTTGAAAATCAACTCAAAACTAAAATCGATTTTAAAATCGTTTTTAAATTATAAAGTATATATTAAATATTCAAACAATAAACTATCACTCGGACTTTTAATTAAAAGTTTAAAATTCGAAATTATGTTTCAAAATATAATTTTTAATTATTTTTACATATTATTTTAAATGGATATTTATTTTAAATATATACATTTCAAAAAAATCTTATTTGCCATGCACATTATTAAATGCATATATATATATATATATTCAATATATATATATATATATATCTTATATATTTTAATGGTATTACATTTATTATTATATTATTTACATACACATAGAGAATATATATATATATATATTTAATATATGTACATTTAAAAAAATTATATAGAGCATTCGGTTTTATAAATTTTTTACTACAATATTGTAAGTATTTCAAACATATTATATAAGTTATATATATGTATGTACATGTGTATATTTAATGTTATAATTCTGTTATATATTAACACATATATATATAATTATTTAAATAAAATATAATTTGTATACATACATACGTGTATATATATTTGTAATATTTTGTTCATATAAATTAAAGTATATAAACATATATTTGGATAATATATTTGTATGTTATAAGTGCTAACATGTCCGTTGTAGTGTAAATCCCAACACTCATACATGGACATGTTATACTTACCATGATTGCTATGTTACACATGCACGCGCACGCACACATATCTATGTGTGTATGTAACACACGTATATATAATATAATATTAAAAACATAATATAAAACAATATTATAAATTTAAATAAAATAATGATTTTGTCTAAAAACAAATTTAGAAATGTTCTAAATAAACTAGACTTCATAGACCTAACGAAGATCCAAAATGGATCTTTTTTTATAAATTCACCTATTACTTCTGCTGCAGATTGGCCCAGCTCCAACACCACAATCAACCACTACTCCATATCTTTGTAGCCACACCATTTCAAAAATAATACTAAATCCATAAAATCAAGAACAAACAAATCACAACCAAACATGTGCCCAAGACTCGATAACAAAATATTATTACAAACCAAACAAACCACCAAGAGGGTTCATAATAATCTCCCTTTACAATGTCCTGAATATAGGTTGATCAACACCCATATTCAAAATACCATAGTAAGTGTACTGTCGGGTAAATTTAAATGAAACTAAACTTTAAATTTTGACATACTAGTGCACAAAGGCACAATCAATGTAGGCACGACCAATGCACAAAGGCATGATATTCAAATGATTAAAGGCATGATAGATAACAAACACACACACGCACATGCACGCATACACACATATATATAAAGCGAGTGTGTATATCAAATGGATAGAGTTATAATATGAATAAATCAGTCTATGTGAACTTCATACATACAATCACTGAATAGATACATAATAAAATATGTAGTCTTATACATGAATGGAATGTGATACAATTTGTCATACATGGACTAATTATGAACAAAAGCAACATTCCCATAACCTAAAAGTCCAACTCTTGAGCTACCTTCTCCTGTAATAAAATTTTCACTCAGACTACTTTGATAGTAGGAATCACAAGCTCCAGATAAGAAATAAAAGAGAGAAAATGAGGGTCGGGGAAGTTGGATGAGGGAACTCGCATTATGTGTGGTATTATACAAAAACTCCTAACACTAAACGGTCTTTCCAAAAGCCTCTAAATCAAGAATGCATGCTCAAAAGAAGTCCTCCAATATTATGTTTATCCATTCCATTTGGTCGCTGGTTTGTGGGTGATACGCGATACCGAAGCTCAAATCAAAACTTAAAGCATGCTTCAAACAACGCCAAAATCTATTAGTGAACAAAGGGTCTCTATCACATACAATACTTCTCAGTGTACCATGAAGCTTCATTGTCTCACTAATGTATTTCGTGGCCAAATACACGACAATCCTCATGGACTTCATCAAAATAAAATAGGCGTTCTTGATTAAGCGATCAACAACAACCCAAATGCTATCGTTCCCATTTTGGATCCTTGGTAACCTATTTATAAAATCCATGGAAATCATCTACCATTTCAATTTCAAAATCTCGAAGGATAGTAACAATCCCCTAGGCTTTCTTTTCCTTGCTTTCACCCTTTGACATGTCAGACACTTTGCTATAAAATTGTTTCATCCATTAACTCATCAATATCAAGCACATAAACATCCCTATAGACCCAGCCATTCTTACTAATAACATATCAGTCCTTCTCACTAAATATACCCTCGCTATAGCTGATCAAAGATATTTTCCAACTTGGCATCCTGCCTCTGCATAGTACCAATACAATTCATGAAAGTTGTTACTACCTCTACGGTGGATAACAACTTAGGTCCAAGAACCCCAATAGGTAGAAAATCAAATAATGCAATAAACATTAACTGCTCCTACTCTCCAAACACACAACGCAACATAGCATGCCCTCGAATAAGAGCGTCGGTCACTATGTTGCCCTTTCCATGCATACAAGAAATCCTAATATAATGAGAGGCAAGAAACTCTAACCATCTCTGTTGTTAAAGGTTTAGATCCTTTTAGAAGAAAAGGTATTTCAAGGACTTATGGTCCGTGAAGAGCTCAAACCTCTCACCTAACAAGTAATATATTCATGAATTTAGAGCAAATACTATAACTACCAACTCTATGTCATGTGTTAGGTGATTCCTCTCATGTTGCATTAATTGCCTACTCGCATAAGTGGCAACATTACCTCTCTGCATCAAAACTGTACCCAAACTAGTGACATATGCATCAGTATAAAATGTAGTCTTGTTGATACCATTCGTGACAACCAAAACTGGTGCACCAGTTGATAGTTCCTTTATAGTGACAAAAGCATATTTGGTTTTGCCACTTCAAAGAAATAGCTAATTTTTCTTGATTAAAAATTTCAAAGGTGCGTCTACTCTAGAGAAGTCCTTAACTACAATAACCCACTCAACCAATAAAACTTTGAATGTTAAGAACTTCACCTTGGGTCATCGTTGCCTCAATGTCTCCAACACCCTCCTTAGGTGAACGTTGTGCTCCTCTTCGTTTCTAGAAAGATCAATATATCGCCAACATATACAAGCATGTTTTTACTAAGTTGGTCACGAAAAACTCTAGTTGCAAGATCAGCAAAATATGTTGTTGCATTGGTTAGCCTAAATGACATAACCTTCCACTCGAAGAACCTATTTAGAGTCCTAAAAGAAGTCTTCATAATAATGTAATTTGCTATCCTCACTTGGTAAAATCCCATGGCAAGATCAAGCTGAAATAATATCCTCGCCCTACTCAACTGATCAAACAAGTCATCAGTGCACGGTAATGGGTGCTTACTATTCCTAGTTTTGTTGTTGTTCAATTCCTGATATCGAAGCAGGATCGAAGCGACCCGTTGGCCTTAGAGGAGAAAACAACAACTGCATCCCATTTAGAGGTACCTTTCCAAATAAACCCTTCTCTAATAAATTTTGAGTCCAAACCTCAAGTTCCCATTGCTTTCAAGATGCCAAACACCTAATGGCTATGACCATAGGTTAGGCATCTTTCTCTAAATAAATCCTGAACTCTATCTCCCAACGGGGAGGTAATCCCACCACTGCCTTAAACGGAAGCTCAACCCCGGTTCATTTGAAAATAATCAGATAATACATAAGAGCGGAGATCGTCTCCTAATCGTTTAAGCGGACAAATTTCTTTATCATATCTCCTAGGAGAAGAAAACAAGATTTGTACACACAGTATGGCATCATCGAAGATGAGTATGCCATATAACCCCCATGTATCTCTTAAATATTTCCAAAGTTATATTTTGTCAATATTTGATAGTCGGTTATTTAACTATCAAATAACAAACAACCAAATATAGGTTGAATTCCATGTGGGATCCACTGATCCTTTATTAATTAATATCCATTTATTAAATCTCTTTCGATTATTTTATTCAAACTACCTTCACAAAAGATAATATTCACAAATCCCTTATACTACTTTCAATACTTGGAAAAACAGTCATATACTTATCACATCGGTATAAGTATATCACAAACTATTATATTTCTAACACTTAGAAAATATCCATATAATTATCTGCATGGTATAAGTATATTAACAAAACTTAAGAAAGACCTCCTCTTTTCCTAATTCATATTTAAATGGGCCAAAACAAAATATTAATTTAAAATATTTCTTACTATAACCCAAACTATCTATTCTTCGATGTTAAATATGGAAAGAATGTTTCCATGCCACCATAATTAAGAGGGATTAATTAGCAAAATCAAATCTCATTCCTTTTATAAAATCCCTTTTTTATAAGGTTGTTTCATATTTACGAATCCTTTAATAAATCTCCGAATTAATTTATAAGACTTCTTTCATAAATCTCTAAAATGATTTGTAAAACTCTTTTCTATTATAAACTCCTTCATATTTATAGAATTCTCTTATAAATCTTCCTTTATAACTCCTTTATAAAAATCCTTATCTATTAAATAAAATCTCTTTTATAAAATAATTTATCATTTATAAACTTCCTTTATTAAATTAATTAATTACCTTTAAATCATAAAGAAAATAATTAACTAAATTTAAAAATAATTAATGAAGTAAGTAATCAAGTTAACCCATCATTTATTAAATCAATTGATGAACTTAAACCATAATTAAATCAATTGATTAACTTAAACCAACATTTAAAATATAATTAAAATACTTCAAACAACATTAAAAATGTACTTAATCAACTTGTTTTTAAACATCATTAATAAAACAATTTAATGGCATACACTATTTATAGTAAAATAAACACTTAACCTGGAAAAAAAATTGAAACTGATGTTAATTTAAACCCATAACCTTTCAAATTCGAAAAGAGGCTTAGCGACCCCAATTATACTTAAACGTACTACCATTTAATTAAATTTAACTTTTCAAGTCACATAACAGTATTTACATTAGCAATATACATGTAAATCAAATCCAAAATTAACCATTAATGGTTAACACATCACTTTTCCAATATCAGTTAACTGGCATATAAATCAATGTCCAATTCAATACAATAGCAGAGCGAGGTTTTATTCTGCCAAACAGATGTCATCAATAATCTATTGAATTTATTTATAGCAGAATGGAATTTTAGTTTGCTAAATAGATGTCCAGGAAATTCAATTTAACAAATCAGTGTTTTATTTGGCCAAATATATATCATCAATGAAGTACAATTGATTTTAACTACATTACGATTCAAAACAACGTAATAAAATTTAACCACTTTTATTTATTTATAAATTTGTACCTCACTAAAACTATCAACTATTTGTACCATACTGTTGCACTCGCTAATACGAGTCTAATTCAAAAATCCATGGGTTAAACAGATTTCGTATGAGCAAGATATTCCATTTACAAGTTAACAAATTATTGACATAATTAAAAAACAGGTAAATAGCCACAAGGAAGAAGTTGCAAAAAAAATTATTCTTAGGAACAACAAATTTTCTTTTCATTCTGAAGGATACTTTTTAGTGTAAACTGAAAATGATAGTTACAACTGTCATTCTATGATTTACACTAAAAAGTATCCTTCGGCCTAAAAAACATACTTCTTGTTCCTGAAACTAAATTTTTCTCTAACTTTTTCTTTCAGCCTAAAAACCCCATTAAAAAATGACTTAAAATATTTCTCACCATAAACCCAAGCTTTCAACCCTACCCGCATCCACTTAAGCACTGTAACACTCCATCTCTAAATCTAAATGATATAGCTTGTTCCACAAATCAACCTTTGCTGAATTCGTTCATCCCTGCACCCAACCATGCACGTTGTGCATATGCATTTAACACGCCCCTCCATAGCACCTACAACAAACCACCATCGCCGACAAACCCCACTCCATGAGCTCGACCATTTGCACCAATCGCCTCGACCCTCTTGCCATCCTGTCGATTTTCATCCCTTCACCTATGTTCAAAATGCGTATAGGAAATAAACGCCACGCCCAAATGATTACCCACCCCGACTCGACCACCCATGGCCGCTACCGCACATGCCCTCGCCTTCACCACTTATCAACTCACCTTTGAGCCCACCAGCATCGAGCTCGACAGTCCCATCACCTGCTAGTTACGTGATAACCGAAACCCCAAAAAACAGTGCTAAACTCTAGCTTCACCTCGTCTAGCCACCTAAGATCATCGCGCTACCCACGAACACCACCACAGCTTCGCCATCACCCAACGCTGCTTCCCATAACTTCCGCTTCGCCCCATGGCTATCCCATCATCGAAAATCAATTTATGATCAAAAATGGTTCATCTTCCTCCTCACGCTGATTGAGGCCACTAAAATCACATGATCACCTCTAAAAATCCCACTTCGACCATACGAACTCAAATCCATACCTTTATACACCAATCCATGCTCGACAAAAAATTGCCCTCTCTCAACCTTAATTGTTTTTGGGGATAACTGCCGCCCCGTTTGATGAAACTTCAAATTATTATTATTTTTAAATACCAGAGGAGGAAACAAACAACTTTCATGTTGGTGATTTTGGCTAATTTTGAACGGTCTGTGAGGTGTTGATTTTTGAAAGGAGGAGGGAGTTTTTATTTTTATTTATAGAGGATGAGAAAAAAAGAACGAGGAGGAGAAAAATGAAATGATTAGTGAAATGAAGACGGAGGTTGAGATGTTGTGTATAAGATGGAATAAACAAAATATATAAGGAAAAGTGAAAAGACTAAATATCCAAAAATGCCCCTTAATTCAAAAATTTTAACTGTCACATCAAATCCCAAGCCATCAAAATTCATGCCTTTGAAAATATGTTGGTTAATAGGGTGATTATGTACCTTTGTTCACTTTCTTACCTAAGGAATCTTTTAAATTTCCCACCCATCCATTCCATTTCGAATTTAATTATATTTCTAATTTTTAGTTATTACAATTATTACTAATTTATTTATCTTAATTTTTCAAAATAAAATGTTTAAATATTTAATATGTTGTTAAAAAATGTATACAAAGGTTCAACATTTTTCTGTAACTTGTCGTTTGATAAAAATTGAAAATCCTAAAAGCAGGTTTTGGTCATATTTTCAATTTTTCATAGAACTATCTATTTTTGTAAATAAAATTCGAAAATGAATTTTCTATTATTAGTTATTAATTAAAATAGGGTTATTGAATTATTAAAACCATTAATTGAATATTTAAATAAATTAATATTCACAAATCAAAGTAATAAAATTTTAGATCTTTACATATATCCTAAGATGTTTATCAACATATGTGTAATAATTGGATCTATGTCTGCATATTATTTCATGTATGTCAATGTACATGCCAGATTTTTCACTCGGCTATTAATTTGTATGTATTTTCTTCATACAATCTCCAAATTGAACAAAATTGCATGCAGTTTGATCAGAAAAATGAACCAATCGCAGCGATGCTAGTCCCATTTTCTAACTCAAAAGATAGAAAAAGGGTTGTTTTGTCCGTCCTTAATTTAAATAAGATTATTTAATTGTTTAATCTAATTAATTATCATTGTTATATTGTTAAATTTTAATTGTAATATATCTTAAAATTTTAGGATATTACATTCTCCCCTCTTAAAAGAAATTCGCCCTCGAATTTCCTATAGAACAAAAATGTAATATGACGCTCACATTACATATTGTAAACGTACAACAACCAAGCAAACAATCATAGCATCCAGTGTTTCCAATAAGCTTAAATCAGTCAAACTTAATAACCTATATAACATATAGATATAAACGATGTCATGTAAATTGCAATTCTATATTGATAATGCAGAAATGCACCTAATGCATCCGATATGAAATGTGATACTATGCATTTTAAGCGGTAATGCACAACATCTTGATGTCAACATATAATTCTACATGAATGCAACAACCATGTCACAACAATCAAACATATACATAACAATCCTAATCTGGATAATGAACCATCTAGCAACCCCGTCCTAACAAAGTAACCAAATTGAAGAATATACAGAAAAGAGTTCAAGATGAGAGGCCTTCATCTTTCCATGTGCTCCCAACCGAATTGTTCCCATAGTTCCCTTACTAATTTCACTATCCTATTCCCAAGTTGCTTCACACCATGTTCGACTATACATGTCGGGCCATAGGATGGACATGGCTTATGCTCTAAGTCCACATCCTCCAACCGACTTGGCTCAACTACAGTGGTAGGATCATGCATGCATTTTTGAAAATATGAAACATGAAACACATTACAGACTTATGCCATCTTCCTTGAAAGCTCCACTCTATTTATCAAACTCCAAATTCACTCCAATATCGATGAAGGACTAACTAATTGGGGTAATAGCTTTTTTGAGCTTCTGAATCTTACTACCCTCTTCAATGGTGACACTTTTACGAAAACAAAATATCCAAATACAAACTCCAAATCTGTTCTTATCTTATCAACACATGAATTTTAACGATCTTGTCTTCTCTATAGCATCCCTAATCATTTCTGGTCTAAAAATGATCCTATCCATCAACTCCCATCAACAAGAAGGTGACTTGCATAGCCTTTCGTACAATGTTTAATGGTGTCACGTCTACACTAGTTTGGTAGTTTTTATTATGTGCGAATTCCACTATAGGTAGGTGATCTTACCAAGCTCTTCTAAATTCCAATATACATGCCCTCAATAAGTCCTCTGGTACCATGTTCACTCTCGTAGTCTATTCATCGTCTTGTGGGGAATATTCCATACTTAGATTTTGCTTAATCCCTAATGCATCCTATAGGCTCCTGTAGAATCCACTCATGAAAATTGGATCTAGGTCACTTACTATATTTACTGGAACTCCATGAATTCGAACTACTTCCTTGATATACAAGGTCATTAGTGTTGTTGCTGTCCTTATACTCTTTACTGGAATAACATGCGCACTCTTAGTGAGTTGATCTACTATAATCCAGACGCTTTCATTCCCTCTTCTGCTCCAAGGAAACCATGACAAAATCCATAAATGTACACTCCCATTTCCACTGTGGAATCTCTAATGGGAGCAATAGACCACTTTGCTTCTTTTGCTCCACCTTTGCCATTTGGCACATCAAACACCTTGCTACATACTCTTATACATGTCCTTTCATCCCTAGCCAATAGAATATTCTTATTTTCTCGATATACCATATCCCCTCCTAGATGAATAGTCATCCTAGAATGATGACACTCACCCATGACTTCCTTTGTTAATTCCTTAATTTGTGCTACACATAATCTCCGATCTTGCCTCAAATAAACCAACCTATCCAAGGAGTAATGATCCAAATAACTCGATCGTTCATCATATTCCAGTTACTCCATGATATAACTTCAATATGTCTTACCTTAACTAACGCCTATATGATGCATTAATGTAGGTCTAACCTCTATTGTTGTCGACAAGCTAATGTATATTCCAAGCAGAGGAGGGAATTAAAATCTGAAATAAACTCCAAATTATTCCACTCCAATAACATAACATTCATTACAACATTCTTCCTATTCAAGGCATTGCCAACTATATTTCCCTTTCTTGGAGTATAAGCAATCCTAAAGTCATATGATGATGAGAACTCCATCGATCATTATTGTCTTAGATACAAGTCTTTTTGGAAGAAGTGTACTTAAGTGACCTATGATCCATTAATAGCTCAAACTTCTCTCCTAATAGATAATGCCTCTAAGATTTCAATGCCAACATAGAAGCAACTAGCTTAAGGTCATATGTCAGGTAATTTCTATCATGAATCTTAAGCAGCTAGCTCGCATATACCACCCCTTACCTTCTTGCATAAGGATAACACTAAGACCAGTACCGCATGCATTGGTATATATGGTGAGAGGTTTGGTACCATCAGAAATATTCAAAACTGGAGCACTCATCAATAACTCCTTCAAGCTAACAAATGCCGCTTTACACTCCTTGCTCCAAGTATAAATCAAATTCTTCTTAGTCGGATGAGTCAGATATGCTAAAATCTTTGCAAAATTTAACAAACTTCCTATAGAATCCTATCAATCCCAAAAATCTACAGACCTTTGGAGCATTCCTTAGCGTATTTCAATCCTTAACAGTTGCTACTTTTCGTTGGTCTACCCCCAAACTGTCTATAGATAAAACATGCCCAAGGAAACAAACCACCTTCCACCAGAAGCAACATTTTGATAATTACGCTTGTAATTGATTCCTCTTCAAAACATCTAATACTTCTCTTAAATGTACCTCATGGTCCCCCTCGATTTTGGAATATGTAACAAGATCATGCAAGAAGACTACTGAACACTTACTTAATTTCTCCCGTAATAATCTATTCATCAAGTCAAAAAAAATAAGCTGGAGCATTAATCAACTTTAATGGCCTGACTACCCACTTAAATGATCCGTCCGATGTGTGGAATGCAATATTCGGGATATTATCTTTAACCACTCTCAATTGCTGAAATCCGATGGCCATGTCAAGCCGAGAGAAATTTATTTCCCTTACAAGTTGATCAAAGAGATCATCAATTCGAGGAAAGGGATGATGGTTTTTTATCGTTGGCTTATTTAGTTCTCTATAGTCAGCGCACTATCTAAGGGAACCGTCTACCTCAGTGTTGAAAATGATAGGTGTTCCCCACTTCAAAATACTTCTCCTAGTAAGTATCTTGTGTAATAATTCCAAAAGTTAATTATCCAAATCTCTTCTCTCCTTTAGTGCCATGTACCTGAGAGACATCACTATTGGTCTAGCATCTTACCTGAAATCGATCCTAAAATCAATTTCTCATCGAGGTGGAAGGCCAAAACTTCAATAATATTTGGAAAAAATTTCACATGGGAATAAATGATAGCCCATCCAACTATAGGTTGAGTGAATACAAATAGCTACTTGTATCAAAAATATCGAGAGCACAACATAAAATCAAATCATTCCCACCATTATTTCTCAACCGAACCGCTCTTCTATCACAATACAATATTACCCCATATCGAGACATGTCCATTCCCAAAACTAATCCATACAACGAAAAGATCAGTACCTATGTATTCAAAAGAAATCTACACCATATGTGACCAAATTTAAGTCATGGCATACCGTAGATAGATGGGTTGATCTCCCTACAAGATTCAACACTAAAAATGGATTCATGCACGATGTTAGGTTTTAAAGATAAATTATCAACTAATGCACTTGCTATTAATGAATGAGATGCACCAATATATAAATAGGAGAATTGGATAATAATAATAATAATACAACTTCCATCAAAATCTGCTTTCCTTTGTCCTGAGTTGATGGTGGTGTAATGCTGGCGGTTATAACGACATTTGAAGCATATGCATTAAGCACTTGACCTTCCTTCTTCAGAGTCAAACAGTCTCTCTTCATATGAACAATTTGATCGTAGTTGTAACACTTCATCTTCTGTAAATCCAACTTACAGTTGTTCGTCATATAACCTAATCAGTTGCAGTTGTCGTACTTGACCTTCAAAATATGTATCCTATAGTTCTTCGAAAGATGACCCACTTTATGATACCTATTAGAAGTGATCACATGTTTCTTGCATTGTTCTCCTTAGGGTTAATTACCTTACGCTTACCCTGCTGATAATTCTCTTTCATTCTAAACCGCTCCTTATTAGCCCTCAATCAATTGACTTCGATAAAGCCGCATCTACTAGTCCTTCGAAAGTAGATTTATATAGGATTTGCTTCAATGCTAACTACTTTAGTAGCGAGTTCAATCCTTTTGCAAATTTCATCGCCTTCTTGTCTAGGGTATTTATCAAGTCAAATCCAAGCAACTTCTCCAATAACAAGCCCTTCTCTGCTCTTTAGAAAAACTTTATTTCAAATTTCATTTAAACACTGCCCAAGTAATACTATCCTCCTTCACCTCTGTAGTAACTACTTTCCACCAATTTTATGCCTCTCCTTATAGGTTCCAGGATGTAAGTTGCCTTCTTGTAATTTCACTATCCCAAAAGGTTAAAGATCTTTTCATAAGAATTAAGCCACGCCCGAGTTACTGCGTATGATTCATTCCAATATATGGCTTTCCTCCTAGGTTGGAAAAGTCCCTGCATAATTTGTGGAAATCCACAGTAGGTGGAGTTTAGATAGGAACCACTCGTTAGGTGTTGGTGGTAGTAGCCATAGGTTCAATGAGATCAGTAATAGTCTGGCTCATTGCTTGAAGATAGCATCCGAACCATGCATGGAAATTAACTCCTGTAATATCCATTGTTTCCACTTTGTTGCTAGTCTTGTTTTCATGCCATTGTCATTGATCTTCATTCTAGTATCAACTGAATTGCTTATTTTCAACTATTTGTAAAATGGGATTCATTAGCAACTCCATAACAGATGGTAAGTGAAATTGGAACAGTAAAAGTTATTTATATATATACTTGACTCTTATATATATATATATATATATATTGTATGTATGTATGTATGATATAAAAAATACAATTATACTCTCTCAATATGCCAATCATTGACTTCAGGATGAGTTTTGCTCTAATACCAAATGTAACAACCCATCCTTAACTTTTTCTCTAATAATGTCTTTTCTATTCTCTAGTTTAATGCTTGAATTAATGTTCAAACCATGACCAATCGAAATGACGAGTCATTGGGAGATGGTAGCAAGAATTAAACAAAATTTCTAACTATAAACTTTCTAAACCTCACAATTGAAGGAAATAAACTATAAAATTAAATAACAATCATTAATTAAAATCACCATACGTACTTGTTTGTACAACACAAATCCAAATCCAAATTCACATAATGTATGTCAAATCAAGACATTTATTTACAATGTGTATATCAAACACATCTAGTCGTCACATGCTCCAATATGACTCCAAGGCTCCATCAACCTAGTGATGTAAATAAAAATGGGAAAAATAAGAGTGGGTCTGACATGAGTATGAGTAAGTGAGTCATACCTACGCCACATTTACTCCATAGTTACTACTATGATATGTATATCTAATATGTAAGTAGATACATCCAGGACTAGCTCTAGGCCCTACAAGATCGAACTTTTATTAGCTATCTAATGCATAGGTAAGTACATCCTAGACCAGGGCTACTTGATTGTATTACCATCGTCTAACTAACGGAGCCATGTCCTAGACCAACCCGAAGCCCTACATGAACGCTTAACATCATTTCACAAAAAAAATTGGACTCGCGCCCAAGACTAACCTGAGCCTTTGTTTGTTTGCTTACCATCTAGTCCTACACATAGATCGCCGTAGCACTAAAAGGGAGCATCATATTTTAGGTCGCCAATTTACGCAACAGAATCATGTTGTTTGTATTGACATCAAACAATTCTATTACAAAGCTAATATATCAATCCATCTTTATATATCAATAAATGTTAACATATGCCTCCATTCTTTGTGCATCGTATTTCCAGTATGTTTAGTTTAAGGGTAAATCCTTCTAGTGATTGAAGTTTATTTAGTTCAAGGACAAATCTTTTGATTACCTTTGTATAATGACTCCTAATCATCGTCCAAGTGCTATCAATGATTATATGGTGACTGTAGAAAGAATCATTTATATTGTAATTATTTTCATATATATGTTGATTTTACTTACTTTTTATCCTATTTCTACCTAAAACCATGATTTAATCCATTAATTCCAGTATTAATGTGTAATTCCTAAGTTACTGACTGCAAATCATTATCATGGCACTATTTATGCATTATATCTCAAGTAAAGAATAAATCGCTCGCTAAATCTCTCGCAAAAAATCGATTATTCCTTTGGTTGTCCTATCCCTTTTATGTACTGAAACCTTTGTGATTTTCTTTAATTCATTCACCAGATCATAATACTCAGCTCCATGATCGTTTCGATAGGTAAATCGCTACAATCCATTGAAAATTGAAGGAGTTATGCTATTTTAAAGTTTCAAATTGAAAAAGGACGATGATGAAAACAGAGAAGATAAATTTATTTTCTAGTCAAAATGGGAATTATAAATGTTAAATCAAAAAATTGGTCCCTATAAAAGTTTAAATAACTGACATCACCTTAATTTCAAATTTAAAACAAAAAATTATCGCCGATATGTTGACATATCCCAAGATGTATGTTAGTATATGTCTAATAATTGGATGTATGTCGACATATCATTTCATATATATCAACATACATGTTAGATTTTTCATTCAGCTATTGATTTCTCTGTATCTCCTTCATACGACCTCCAAATTAAACAAACTTATGATTGTTTTGATCAGAAAAGTGAGCCAGTCGCAATGGTCCAAGTCTCATTATCAAACTCAAAAGATGGAAAATAACTATTTTTCGCCTCCTTAATTTAAAAAATAATATTTACCAATTTATTCTAATTGATTATCATTTTTATATTACTAAATTTTAATTATAACATTATTAATTTTTTGGGGTATTACATACGCTTATCTCTAAAGTCCATCTTTCCCACTAGTTCGCCACCTTTCCTAGAGTAACTGTATGTGTACTCTCATACCTGAGTGACATCTTTACCAGATTATCGAACGTATCCCCCATAGGAATGTGACTATCAAAATGGTCCATCGATGTTGGACCTAGACCCGTCCTCTCATGTTTTGGTATTACAAGAAACTAATACTCGGGTCGGACCCAAACTGGATCGGGTTGTGATTAAACCGTGCCCGACTATAATGGTAATCGAGTAGGTCTGGTAGTTGAATCTAAACCCCCACCTTCATTAATAGGATGGATTTGGGCTGGGTTTGGGCCAAAACTCATAACATTTATAAGCCTATGTGCGAGTGTGTGTAAGTAGTAGCACCAATATTTTATGGCATGGTATTAAAGTTTAATTTTTACCTTTCTCTTTTAAATATTTCTTATTTTTTTCTTCCTATGAATAAACCTCATATTTGAAGGATCCGAATTTGTAGGATAATGGCTTTAATAAAAATGTAATTTATTACATATTCCTAGTAAAATTGCTAATGGAAGCAATTGTAATAAAATAAGTCGATCAATATTATCAAATTAATATTGTATGCCATGGTTTAGAAATGATTTTTTTTATTATTCTCTGTCAAATAGTTCTTACTTTTTTTCGTTCTTTGGATTATTATTTGAATACATGTTTTATTTAAATGATCCAAAATTTTAAGATATTTATTTTCAACAAGATTTTATGGTACGCGCAACGCACATGCACGTATAAAAGTCCCTTGTAGTATTACTAGATTTAAATTTTCTATGTATTATGATAATATAAACTATAACATACAAAGAAAAAATGTAATTTTTTTGTTGGAATATGATTTGAACTTATAATCATGTTTATGTTTTAAATTTTCAAGATAAATATTAATTTTTGTTTTCAGTGAGATTTGAATTCCTGATCACTTTTTCGTATATAGGCGTATTGTTAGAACTTTACCGTTGGATCAAAAATTTATGCTTCTATTGGAGCTATTATTCCAACTATTAATAAAGATATAGTGTGTCCTTGCTTTTGGTATGTGTTAATATTACAGGATTAGTTTGGTAGTTAATGTTTATGCACACCAAAGACGTTATAACTATTAAAAAGGATATTTGTTTCGCTTTTGGTTTTTGAGGTTATTAAAGAGACTTCAATTTTTAGTAGCGTAGGATTACAAATCTTCGTATGTTTTTAAAGAGATAGAGAAAGCAGGAACTTATAAAGAGAAAAATGAAATTTATATCATAGAATAGATCATTTTTGAAATAGTATCACTAACAACTTTCAACTTGAATGGAATCTTCTTAAAATTATCTTTCCCTTAACCAAAAGTGGAGTCCTCCCTTTATCCATCCATTTCATTAATTTTAGAGCTTATCGTACAGCGTGAATATTCTTTATTTGTCTTCAATATTAATTTATTTTTGTGCAATATTTTATCTTTGAATAGTAGCCGTGCTAAAAAAATTAGACAAAAAGGGAAGAATCCATGAACTACACAACTTTTGAAACGTCTTAAACGATTTGTTCATGTTTGATAACCATACTAAATTTATATCATCTTAATTACAGTTTATTCCAATACTATTGTATACATATTTTCCATGTGTCGACCATGTATGCTTGTATTACACTTGTTTTATAAAATTTGTATTTGTATAATTTTTCTACTTAAATTGAGCACCACGTTTCCACTTAAAATAAGCACCATATTGTTGATTTAAGGGTTTCTTTTTTCAGTTTATTCCTTTTTTCTGAAACTTATAACAAATTTTGTTTTATTTGAAAAATTCTTAAAGATAGACAATTAATTTTTCCACATTGTGGATAACTAAGCAATTTCTTCCAACATATTTTGAGGCTGTATCATTATTATTAATTTTTCCTCCAATAGTTTCTTGTGGTCAACACTGAAAATAAAAAGATCAAAATTTTTGTTTGGAAAGAAATAATCTGATCCAACTTCAAAATGGATCAGGAGAAAATTTCATCAGTAACATGTTTCAAAACAAATCTAAATTTGTTATATGTGTTGAAAAACTAGTTAAATTGATAGAAAATTCCTTTTGAAGTAGTGGTCAAACCAAAACATTTGAGAAGTATGCACTCACAAAAATGCGAGTCCAACCCCAAAAATGGAAGGCATGGTCACAAAAACCATGAAATATGTAAGACAATCACACAATCTCATATTTACTTTATCATTGTTTACATATGGCCATCCCACTCTAAAACAATTTAGCCAAAAAAACATAAACATAACCTTTCAAGCAATTTCATGTATTCAAAATTACATGCCACAGCAAGATACATTACCATAACGATCATCATGAACTCGATATGAGTTGGAATATTCATAATGCCCAACATAAGCTGCATTACTATGTCCAGGCATACCTTGATCAATCCTCTTCCTTCCTAAGCTTGTTTCCTTGCTTCTTTTATTCTCATCTTTCTCTAATGGATTATGGAGCTACTCTATATAACTCTGCATATCCCAGCTGTTTCCTGAGCATGACGGTCAAGGCAACTGAGTCAAGACCATCTCCTACAACTATAATGGTATCATCTTCTACCGCAGCTGATGTAACACCTGTTTATACAGTAGTTTTTAACTTATAAGCTACTTATATATAGTTTCAGTGAGTTAAGCAATGTGTATAGTACCAGACAATTCAACCACGGTTTTGAGAGCTTTTTTTCGAGCTTTTGCATCGTGCATTGTTGCTCGAATCACAACCTTTTGCTGCGAAAGGTGTAAGATTAGATTTCTCAATAATTTAAGGCTGATTATTTACAGTAAATGGAGTAATTACCTTTGGCATAATGTGTGGGTTTCTTCTTGATTTGCAAGTGATCAGTGATTTATTTATTTTGCAATAACTTATATAGACAAAGTGTTCTTCTTTGGTGAAATATGACAAGTGTAGGTCCATTAGTCTTTTTGCTTAATGATGTAAAATTCCAAGCTCTATCGCTTTCTACTTGCTTTTCCCTTGATGCATTGTTTTTCCTTACCTAAGCTAGGTGTTGACTTGCTTCACTCATAGTTTGAGGGGGACGCGCAACGCCTATGTGTGTGGGGTTTGGGGGGGAGGGTGTGTTTAGATTTGTAAGATTAAAGGTCGCTTATTCGAATTTCAAAACTGACAACCTACCCAAAGTAAGCATCACCGTACGAAGAATGACATAAAACAACTTTATCTTGTTGTTATTCACTATGTCATTGCATGTGTTTTGGACATAGCAATGCATATAAACTTTACAATCCTGATGTAATTGGAAATATTATATTCTAATGAAAGGTATGCATTTACCACTGATTTTCGTCTACTTATATCTAAGTTGTTTGTAGCAGATACATGCTTCCTTAGCGTTTACAAACCAAACTTGGCTCTGGATAATTTGAAAATATACACAGGGCGGAGAGATTTACTCAAGGAAAAATGAAAAGATGTGTCTTTTGAAGGGAAAAAAAAATTCAAATTCAATTTTGAAATTGTATGTGCATTTGCACACACAAAAAAGCGGTAATAGCAGCTTTTTCCTTACATATACCTAGTTTGAATCAAGAAGATATCACTTGATATGTCAAAATTTCAACCAATTTCACAATACAGCTTTTATAAAGCATGACTTATATATTGACTAAAGCACATACAACTATTCATAAGATATTAAAATAAATAGTTCAACGACTCAAAAAAAGACAAGTAGTTTGAATGACTAAAAAAGAAGCCGTATATCACTTGACAAACCGACATGCCAAACAATATGGACTTAGCACCCAAACCATTTGTAGTTACAAACTACTTCAATGGACTATTCAACTACTTAACCTAACAATTTCATATATATTAATTGGAGAAGGAAAGAAAGAAAAGAAAACCAAATGCTAATAAATTTAAGCCTGTTTGAAAGTATACAAACCATACTGTAAGTTTACTACCATATTTATTTACACAGAGCTTAAAAACTGAAACAAGAGAAGACTATAAATAGTTCCAAAATCCATAGACTCTATAACAATATTATTCACAAAAATAATCTGCAATCTAGGAAAAGTAAAACAACAGTGATTGTTTGAACCACACTAGTAGAGTCGTAAGCGAGTTGATATAAACCGTTGGCAAAATGGACATATATGCAGTTGTTCTCCACACTTCTGACAAGCCTGCAGTTAGAAATTTATCATTTTAAATGATCGGATAAGCATTTTAATTTTATTTTGAATTGTAATAAGAAGGATTTGAAAGTTGTATTGTGTTACCTGATGCCCACATCCGAAAGCAAGATCCTTTGCCTGGGAAAGACATATAGGACACAGCTGCCATAAAATCCATATATTAGTGTATTTAAGTTCACAGTTTCAGAATGATGAAATAAAATAAAATAAAATAAAATAAAATAAAATAAAACATGTGGTATTTAGATGTAAATTCCATAGCGGTAATGTCTCACTATAGGTTTGACTGAAAGAACAAATGTATTGCTACAAATAGGTCTGTCAATGGTACGGGTTTCGGTCCGAGTCCGGCCCGAATACGCTCTATTAATGCGGATACGAGTTTTGTCTTTTACTATCCAAACCCGACCCATGTCCAACTCGATTACTATTAGGATCGGGAACGGTTTTAACAAAACGTGGCACGGTTAGGGCCCGATCCGACTATTAGTTTTCCGTCATATCAAAACATGAGCGTGTATGTTATTTGTTTACCATTTGGTTTATTTATATGTAGATGTTTTTGCATACTTATGTCGTGAACTTGACTACAGCTCCGTTCAATTTATACGTTAACATTGTTTGTATACAAATTTTACCAAAATTGTAATTTTAAAGTATGATTTTAACATAAATATTCTGAGTTAGATATACGGATGTTATCCAGAGGGCTTAAAAAACTGTTGGGTCAGGCTTGGGTATTTGTTTGAAATACCCTGCGGGTTCGGGACAGGCTTGGGTTTTAATTATTGTAATCGGTCTCGGGTTCGGGTTTTATGATATCCGGACCGAACCCGGCCCATTGACATGCCTAGCTATAAATATGCATACTCGATTATTTTTGTTAGTTTTTTCCCAAATATATGTGTGCCTATAATGAGCTATTTTAACTTAATTTCATCTTCTTCTTTTTTAACAATAATAGACTAGTCGATAAAGCTAACGATTTTGACATTAAAATCCATGAACTGAAGTCATATGGGAAATATAAAAAGTTGAACTCATATGCAGATACCATGAAGAGTAGTAACTTCTACACAGGCTTGAAGAAGAGAGTAAGAAAATAGTAGTACTCATTTTATAATTTAATATCCAAGTTCTTTAAGAAGACATATTACCTATTTCGATCACTTCAAAAAACATAGTTCATATTTGAATTAGTTTGAAATGTATCTGTGCGTATATGTACATGTATGTATATATGCATATGTGTGTGTGTATGAGTTTCTACTTATAAGTCAAAATTTGACACCCTATTTTATTTTGTTTATTATGTGGCACTATCCAAATAGCATCAGTACGTTTATTCATTAAAAAAAAAAGAGTAGTGGTGCTTAGAGGATGGAGCTAGGATTTAAGAAGCGTGACAAAATGAACTAAATAGTTTATCAGTCTATCGTTGAGAAAAATAGTGTTGAATGTTAATCAAATACTATATTCAAATTAAAGATTGAGTGAGTTCTAATGTCCTATTCTTCTGCTTTTCTTCATCGCGTGTTGGCGAAATCTGAGAGAGCGTGTGAATGCTAGGATGAAGCAGGAATAATAAGTTACTTGTTTTATTAATAAGAGGAGTTTGTTTTATTAGACTAGATCACTACATACAAGTTCTACATATCCAACCTGGACTGTATCACAGAATGACATAAATAGTTTTGTTATTTGTGATGCTGTTCGAAAAACCTTGAATGTCTTTTTTGACACATAAGCAGAAAATGATATGTTTCTATAAATAGTTTTGGTAGTAGTGTATATGTGTAACTTGTTCTAACAAGTGGCTTAAATGGGTTTCCTATAGGAACATACCATTGCACGGCAATTCATAATTAAGTCACTTGCTTTTTTCTTTCTATTTTCTATAAATAAATAGATAACTGGTAATGGGTATAACATTACTGCATACCACTTTATCTTCAAGAGAGGATTCTGTTTGATATGGCGCTGTTGTAGTAGATGGAGAAGCAGCATAGGAAAAGCTGCTTGACGTCGAGTATGAACGAGTATTAATCGCATGATCTCCGTTTCTTATTGGAGGGGGAAGACTTGCTCTGACAATAGTTCCTCTTCTTCGACTGGAAAAAAAGGAGGAAAAAAAAAGATATTGATCAATATATTATATAACAATATGTTATAATAACATTCCATAAAAAAGTGGAGATTCAAGTACCCTAAAAGCTGAAGATCAATAGTTGCTTTATACTGAGATGGAATTTCCATAAGTGCTGAAAGTGCAAACTCCGTTTCCTTTCTGCTTTCAGGGATGCTCCGGGACATGATTTCAGTGAAATTCACAAACTGTATAGACATAATTAGTTCATGTATCAGAATATCAAACAATAATATATTTTTCTTCAACATAAGAAGGTAAAAAGTTAACCTGAAAATTATCGAATGCTCTTGAAGGAATGTTATCATCAAATTTTCGCATCATGTCCCAAGGACCATCACCAACTCCAACCATGACAATGGATAAGGGGTAATCGCTGTCATAATTAAAAAATTAATCAAAAATTTAGAATCTATATTGTTAGAAGAAAATTACTAATTTGCTGTACTGGTAGTCACCTAGCCTTGACAATAGCATTTACAGTGTCTTGCTCTTGTTGGCTTAACTGTCCATATTGGGTATCAACACTTCTTGTCACCTTAAAGCAAACAAGTTAATAATGACAATAGGTCAGTGATAAAGTGAAAAGAACACATTTCATTTTATCCAAAATGTAAACAAATTTGGTTGTGCTAGTAGTTAGGGGATAACTGAAGACATAGAGCAAAGTGTTATGATTAAAATTGGATTATAAAATAATAATATGTAGAGGGAAATCAGATAATATATGACATAGAACTTTTAGATATGGCAATACCAAATGAACCGAAAAATGATAGAATCATCCAAAAAGAAAGTTAATACGATTTTAGTCTAGTTTTTGAAGCTTCGGTTTTTATGAATGTCTAAAACATGGTAATATGACTTCTTATATATAAACCCTGGTGATTTTTAGTTATATCCTTGTAGGAAGTGACTGTGAGTTCTAGACTCTTTGTGATCAGGTATTTCAATATAGATAGTTAATTGCCTCTTATGTCTGCCATATGAGATCACCCAATTATTATTAAGTCATTTTGGATAGGAATATCATATCATTTTACTAGTTTAGTAATTATTGACTACATAGCATTCAACATTTGACCATGCATATCACCGACATGTGATATTTTATAAATGATGATATCATTATTGACAAAGTGGCCGTTCTTATACAATGTTTGACCCAAAAAAAATCCTAGTATTCAACATTTTGATTACGTGTGAAAAATAGGTTGTTTCTACACTATTGTTATATATATATATATATATATATATATATATATATATATATATAATTATTATGAAGGACAAAAATTTTCAGCATTTTAGTCTCAAGGACAGACCTTCAGTATTTTAGCCTGAAGGACAACTTTCTTTAGGTATCGGTTTTTAGTTATTGATAGCATTTTTTAGCTATCAGTTTGTAGTTATCGGTAGCAGTTTTTAGTTCGGTAGCAGTTTTGAAAGAATGTTTATCCTTATGAATAAATGTGGAAGAATGTTTGTCATTTTGAATATTTTTTGGGAGAATGTTTGTCCTTGTGGTTAAAATGTTCAAATTATGTCCTTGAGGCTAAAAATATACGAATTTTTGTCCTTTAAATTAATTCTCCTATATATATAGCATTAAGACACGTTTTCCACAATCTACATTCAATAAATATTGGATCCAGGTATCATCATCTGAAAAAGTATATTGGAACAAATGAGAAACTTCACTGTAATTTAATGGGATAACTTTTGGTCATTGTTTCATAGTTAACATCACAATCACATATATTTTATATGAAAATATCTCCCACTACATGCATCTAATCCAGAAAGTAATACACTGACAAATCATATCAATCAGTAATTATTCAGCATATCTACTAGGAAAGTAAACAATTATAGTTTATTGATGTTTAATTGTTAACCTGTCCATCTGCAACTATTAACAAAACATGATACTGACCACCCGTGCTATCTACGATTCCTATGGCTGTTTCAATTATTGGTGCAAATGATGTTGGCCCTGTAAGAAAAATGGATGAATCAATGAACTGGTCAAATATGAACCACCAGATCATATATGCCTTGGAAAATGTACTAGGCAAAAATTTAGTTCACACCTCAAAGTCAAATATAACTTATTGTTTCAATGAATATGAAATTTGGTCAAGTCATAATGGTTTAACCATATCAATATAAGCTCATACATATAATTATTATTCAAATTACTAGGATATGCAAAATCATATTGGTATTTGCACAAGTTTGAAATTAAGGATGTTGAATGATACCAACCAGCTAACTGAAGATGTGGGACTAATTCCCGGTAACGCTGCAAAACATCTTCAAAGCCGATACAAGGTTTGTTATCGGGGTAGAACCTAAACACATCATGGTCATGTGTACTTGCTGCAAGTAATTAAAAGAAGTATTTCATTACAAAATATAACATGAGTGATAATTCGTTAGTTTGTTAGGATATAGATTGACTGACCATCTCCAAAACCAAAGCAAGGAATGAGATTATCCTCATCAAAAGCAGAAAGAGTCCTTCCAATAATGGAAATTGCTTGTTCATATGGATTTGGAACAACCCCTATTGAATGCAAGCTTCGTCTATTGAAAGATAGTTTGCCTACAAGAAATAATGGTCGAAAATGAAAACTTAGTGCCTTTTAAAAGAGGAATAGAGAACAAAGATAGATGTCATGTCTATTCTAATAACCTGTCCACTCGTTGCTTTTTGTGAAATCAATTCCAACAATTAGATTGGAGGATTCAAGACCTGCTTGTGCGAGAGCTTCTGTTACCTGTATAATAAGACAGTTAAGATTGTTTTAGAAGAGGCCTTCAACATATCATTAAATTTATGGACTAATCATAAATATAGGATTCCAGAAAAGGAAAGAGGGGGCTTACTAGAAGAATAAACTTGCTCTCATACTCAAACTTGTTACAAAAATAAGCTTCGTTTCAGGTTTTGTATTTGCACATTTGTAAAGTGCACAGATATAAAACATAAATTTGTATTTGCACACTTTGAAAATACGCAAAACACCGAAACTCAAATAAACATATTTTTGTATTAAGTTTAAGAGAAACCTATTGTTGCAATATGTTTTCAAACCAGGCTTAATTTTATAATTAACTCTAAATTCATGTTTCGTGTTATCTAGAGCATTTATCAAACCCTGGTTAAAATGACGAGAGAGTTTGGAAAATACAGAATGTTCAGAAGTTGATTATTTTATATATTATCTTCAAAAAAAATCGTTTAATGTACTAAAAGCATCCCCAAGCATGAGTATCATGGATTGACTTTGGGTACAATACCACATGGAAAGAAAGAATTTTTTTGCTACCCCAACCATGGTA
Organism: Allium cepa; assembly: GCA_030765085.1. NCBI lineage: Eukaryota > Viridiplantae > Streptophyta > Magnoliopsida > Asparagales > Amaryllidaceae > Allium > Allium cepa. The sequence continues at coordinate 190,165,684 of CM060942.1, forward strand.
GCTAAGATCATAACATTATTGGTCCCAATATTCGGTAAACTAGTGTTTAAAAAAACTCGCCTCAAAGCTTGCCTCAACGAACGCCTCAAGACAGGAGAATGTAAAACGTCTCGAGGCTTGCTCATAAAGGCTTTTTGCCTCTAAAGCTTACGTCTCAGTGGTTTGAGGCATGTGAAGTTTACGCCTCGTACGCCTTAAGCTATTGAGGAATACATCTTAAAACAAAAATTACAATCAGTTGTAATAAGAAGTGAATCTAATAAAAGTTACCAAACTCTAACCATTTCACAATAAAGACAAAAGAATAAGATTAAAAAAAACAAGGTTTTCTTTTTTCGTTTTGAAATTTTGAGAAATCGGTTTTTGATTTCAAATGCTCTTAAAAAAAAGGAACTGAGAAGATCAAGAAAAATAAAAGAATAACTTACATAACTTGATACCATTGTTTATTTTTTGATGTGCTACTGCTGTCAAGTTATATGTTGCTAACATTCTGAGTTTAAATGTTCCTAACTTGCTAAGTTGTATTAGTAAACAATGCATGTTTATTATTTAGTAAAAATTATAAACAATGTATGTTTATTTATAGCTAATTGATTGCCTAACATGTCTACCTCCTTGATATATCATGTGTTTGTTCTTATTTGAATGGGTTGGAGTTTTGTTGGATTATGGGAGGAAGAGAAAGAGCCTTAGATACGGATTTTATTAAAAGAATAGAGGTCTCATATATTAAAGAACAGAGCAGAGAGCTTTTCACCTGTCTCTTATCCTATGGGGAGAGGGTCGGGGTTGCATGGCGATACCCGCGAAAAAATGGACGGGCCTACGTGGAAAAGTTACGCTTCAACGTCTCATGTTGAGATATTATTTCTTAAAAATAAGTTTTTTTTGATACAAATGCACTTACCCAATGTTCTAAAGGATTTGGATCACCTGCTCTAGTGATTTGCTAGAGAAGATGTACTCTTGTGTGCAGCACCGCGCTTGGTATTCAAAATGTACCATACTTGCTGACAAGCACCAACTGCGACGGTCCACATACACAATAGTATCTTTGCGCTTGTAAATTACCAAAGCATCTGATCCAAATCTTATTCTAAACATCGGGAAAGTATACACTATTGGGTAATTGATTATTTCTTGTAACTGAAAAAATATACTTACACAGTAGCAAAAGAAATCAACCTTTGATACACCACTGATACTCAACTGGGGTAGCAATGGACTTACAAACTTACAATACTCAAAAACTACCGCTATTGGGACGCTCTAGTTTTACTCCTATCATATTGTTGCAAGCACAGATGCAAATTATGCATGGTATAAGATTTATTCAAACTGGAATATGAACAAACTGTAGTATAGACACAAATTCCTAATGAGACTTGGAAATGGGGAAAAGTTTCAAAAGAAAAGCTAAACGAGATTTTGGAAGTGCATTTATATCATATTTGAAATTAGATTCAGTGTTTTACATGGTCTAGCTATGTAATTTATGTATATAAACTAAAAATAAACAAACAAACAAACAAACAAACAAATAAAGTTCTGCATTAACTTTTAACAGTACATAACTGTTATACTTGACTCTTAAAGAGGCAATGATGTAATCTAACTATGTTCCCGGCCAACATCTCTGATAAAAGAGTAAAATGAAAAGACGGATAATAAAGCATTTAAATGTGTTACAGAAAGTACACCATTTCCACTGCAAGAATATGAGAGATAATAATTCTATTTTGTAAAACTATTATATGAAAGTAAACTGGAAAAATCAAAGTATATGCTGAGAAGCAAGTACATACTTGAGCTAGTGTATGGTAATCATCTCCGATATGTGAGTATTTTTTCTGCACTCTACCAACATTTGGTTGCGCATAATTTCCAGCATTTGTTGAGTATCTTAAGTTGCTACGAGAAGAAGTTTGCTCATGGGTACGAGGGTGAGAATCATAGGTACGAGGATGGTAGCTCTTATGCTTTGATGATTTTCCACCCATAGTTATGAACAAATCTTATGATACCTTAGGTGAAATAGAAGTTAGTTCCATTAGTGAACCTCTAAATATATAGCTACAATGATACTCATGTTTTGTATATAATATGTGAAAACAGCTATTGAAAGAATGTACGTAACAATGAAGTGAACTATGGACCCAAGAAACCATTTTATAAACTTCAAATTTATACAGTTACAAGCAAGTAATGCACAATAATACGTCACCACACACCAGTACATAACTTGCACATAAGACTATAAAAGGATATCATCCCGTACATAATTTAACAGGTGTATGCAATCATGATGTATCAATCAGAAATTTGGTATATTTCATTGTCCTTAAGATGAGGTTATTTCATATGCTTCTGCAAACAGAATCATTGAACATAAATAGCTAGTATTCAAAAGATATACAATGATATAACATAAGCATAACAGTTTAGCATGTCAAAATCAGTCTACAGTTTATATACTAACAGAATAAATTAAGTCAAGGAGATAATAATCCCAACCAAAATCATAGTAGTATCAGGATCCAATGCAAGAAATTCAGTAGTGTACGCAGTACCAGAATATCATCAAAATTTTAACAAACATATGGGTATACGCAAGTAGTAGAATGGCCATATTATTCACTATATAAATATGTAAGATTGTAATATAAAGAGATGCCCAAACAATATACATAGAATATACCATTCCTACAGAACATTTAAATGCAATATACAGCACAAAATTACTATATGAAAATATTTTTTAAATTTCATACACAGAAATCCATTCAACCATCAACAATTGTGCATATAAAACATCGTTCGTTCCATCATTTCCAATTCGAATTCTATGAATGAACATAAAAAATTAACACTTTCAAAGTGAAATATAGCGTTTGAAGCTGATGATCTAACAAACTGCTTATCGAACAAGTAATCAATTTTTTTTAAAAAAAAACGAAGGCTCGTTATCAAAGATACCCAAATAATCCAAACTAAGTATCGATTTTTCGATCTCCCAGATTCTAAAATTGCTGAAACCACCGGAATACAAAATTTACATAACATAAACAGTAAAAACGCTTACTTGCATCAATGGTTTATTTCTCCTCTCTTGAACGAGCTTGGTTGAATAACTAAAGAACTTAAAATGATACGTCTTTTTATATTAGAAGCGTAGTTGTAAAGTGATGCCGATTATATTAAACTAATCTGTAGAGTAATAGTAGTAATTTAATGGAATTTTGAAAAATGACAATGTTTTGGTTGAGCTGTATTTTGTATCATCACGGCTATTTAAGCGGTGACTCTGCATACGAAGTCGCCTGTTTAGCAAACTTTATGCATTAATAGCGTGGGCCCGCAGATGAAATTTAATGAAATCGATATCGATATTTCCTCTTTGGGCCAAGATTAATATGGAATGCCTCTTATCGTCGCCTATATATGATTATATCCATCATTTATTTATACTAGCCTGAATTAACGTAATTTATTGGCTTATTTGACTACTTCCGAATTTGAAATGCTACGTTTAATGTTGTTTGGATTCATAGTTAGTGGAAACTAGGATCCATCCTTTATTTTCAAATTCAATATATTAAAAACTTATTTTATGAAACACTTTTATCGATGATTTCAACAAAACTGTGTATTTTACACTGTACATATAAGCATTTAAAACTACAAATATTTACAGTATAAAATGCAAATATGTACAGTTTAAAATACATATATTTCTAAAATAAATATTTGTTGTGTGGACCGCAAATATTTAAAATGTATAATGTGTGTTCTTGCGATGTACATTGTAAATTTTTATTTTGCAAAAATGTACGATTGAAACTGTGAATATGCTAGTCGGTGTTGATGTAGAGGAGAAAAGTTATCGCATATGCTAGTCGACAATTGAAATTGCATGAGAGGAAGTTCTGACTCATGATTTCGAATTGGCAATGATCGTGTTTGCGCTGAAACTATGAAGGCGCTACTTGCTTGAATAGAGGTTCGAGTTATTCACCGACCATAAATCGATGAAGTACCATTTCTCATAGAAGGATCTTAATCTTTGGTCGCGACGATGGGTAGAGTTTCTGACCACTTTCGACTTCGACATTTCCTATATATCTGGTAAGGAAAATGTAGTCATTGATGCTTTGAATCGAAGACATGCCAGTTTGGAGCTATGTTCCTAGGGTGGAAGCGGTTAGAGGATATTATTGATTATGACTTCAAAATCCAATGTGAGTTAGAATCGGAGATGTTAGCTGATTTGACTTTCGTACTTATCTGATTGAGTGGATCAGTACTAGTTTGAGATGTGATGTCAAATTAGGGAGATCATTGTTAAAATTGAGAGTGAAGTACAGTCTGAAGTATGAAACGGTCGAACTTCATTGCGACAATTGGCTTTGTAAAGATGAAAGATTGTTTGTACCCGATATTAATGCGTGGAGGAATGAGGTGCTACGTGAGTGCCATCATTCGTGATTGATGATACATCTCGGAGGCAATAAAATGTATTGTGACAAGAAGTAGACGTTTTGTTTGGGGGGGATAAAAAAGGACGTCGGGGCATTCATCTCCAAGTGTATAACAGTTAACTATTGAAAGCTAAAAAGAAAATGCCAAGTGGTTTACTGTGGCCGCTTGAGATTTCCTAGTGAAAGTGAGAATAGATATCGATGAATTGTCGAGAACCAGAGGAGAGTATGATAGCATCTGTGTCATAGTCGATAGATTGACGAAGAGTTCTCGATCCATACCCAGATAGTCAAACAAAACGACATCTAAATTTTGCAAGTTGTATATGAAGAGGATAATGTGACTCTACGGTGTACCAAAGAGCGTTGTAAGCGATCGAGACCTATTATTCATGAGTGGATTTAGAAAGAGCTTATAGAAGGTGTTGGGGACGAAGTTGCATTGTGTACGGTTTATCACCCATATGGGCAAACGAGAGAGTTGATCGTGTCTTAAAAGATCTCCCACAAGCCTGCATTCTCGATTTTGGAGGGGTCGTGGGATGATCATTTGCATTTCATTTACTTTAAATACAATAATAGTTATCAGTCTAGCATTGGCATGACATCATTCATTGCATTATATAGTCGATCATGTAATGGTCTTTCGTACTGGTGGGAAGTGGGCGAGAAATTGAAACTGGGACCGGATATGATTTGAGAAACTTCGAAGGAGATCGAGATCATTCAATAATGAATGAATGCTGCTCAAGATAGGAAAAAGAGATATGTTAATAAGAGAAGACAAAATTTGAAGTCCTTTGTCGATGATATGGTGTTTGTTAAGATCACTCCATTGAAGAATGTGGTTCGATTCGGGACTAACGGGTTGGCAAAGAGAATCGTCAATCCTTTTTCGATGCTTGAGAGGACATGGAATCTCGCTTATAGTGTCGACTTATCTCCAAATATGGTAGGTGTGCACAATATGTTACACTTTTCTCATTTGTGGAAGTTTGTGCATGGATCGGGTGCAATTGTTACACCGGATCATCTTGATAATATCGAGATTGAACTAGAAACTTCGAGACCTCATAGGCCCATCCGTATAATCGTACTTGATACAAAGCATCTTAAGAGGAAGATGGTGAAGCATGTGAAGATTCAATGGAGTGAAAGCGAGAGCAATTAGACTAAGGAAACCGACTATTGTGTGAGGATCGCTTATTTAGAGCTCTTTAGTTTACAAGATCCTCTGCTAATTGCATTTACTTTCACTTATGATCATAAAGAGTAGTTTAGTGCTTTGCATGCTATGGTAGACATAGTTGTACTTACTTACGTATGCATCTTTGATTAGTATTATGTTTGCTTATGGTTGTTAGGCATGCAAGGTTACTATACCATTTGACCTTTTTCTTTTTTGGTAGGATTTCGGGAGCAAAAATTTTAAATGGAGGAGAGTGTAGTGACTTGTATTTTATATATTTGATGATTTTGAAATGTTGTTTTTAAATCCATTTGGGTCCTATGAGATTATTGAGTAGTAGCATTTTTGACCGCTCAAAAATTTATTGGATAATTTTGACCATGAAAACTCGTAAGGCCTTTAGCTTTTGATAGGAGCCTAAATAGGATCTGAAACCATTGCCAAATGAAAAATATGTCGGTTTCGCTTTCTATAGAGGGATCATAATAAATTTTTGGCTTTACTGTTTGGGAATATGACCATTTGAAGTTAGGCAATTTCTAGACGGTTAGGGTCATTAAAATTAACCCATACGTAGCTCATTAACCCATTTCGGGATATGAGATGATATGACATGATGGGATGACCATCTAATCATACCTACGCTTCCCAAAAACACTTTAACCTCTATTAATTATCTCCTTAGCCAAAAATAGACTCCAAGCCTTGCTTAATTAGCCAAATCAAGAATTATGAGGCAATTAGCAAGGGAATCAGTTGATAGGGATCATTTTTTGTTATTAGATGCATTGAGATCCGTGATTGCTACGGATCATCTTGAATTCATTTTGATTTGTGTCAATTAGACCCTTTGGTGAGTAATATTTGTTCCTCACCTTACTATAAATGTTAATACTGTTAGTACCTTAGGCATTAGTTTTGATGACAACAACCATATGATATTATATAAAATGTAAATACTAATGTTTTTATCAAGTTATGTATAGTATATAGTGAAGCATATTAGACAGCTGTTGATTTAGAAGATTGTACATTATCAAGAGCAGATTCAAGAGGCTGATACAGAGATTCCAGAGTTAGAGCTTGAAGACTCATGAGTTTTGAAGATTCAAGATATCCATACAAGTTATAAAATCATAGATTATTTTGTTAAAACCCTGATAGCACTACTTTGATCTCTCTTCATTTTTCAAAAAGGTTTTAAAATCTATTTTCTAATTTTAAATGATTTTCAGTTTCAAAAATGATTTTAAAGAATCCCTATTTTTAAAATGATTTTTCAAAATGTCCTTCAAATGATTCCTAACTTTTTGATTATTTATTTACAAGATTATTATATTTTGAGTAATTAAGTTTTTAAGTATTTTATATTTTAAATATACATTTAATCTATTATATTTTGATATAGTTTTAGTTTTACACTGCTTGTAGTATTTAAAAGTATATTTTGACATTTATTAGTACTTTGATTTTAAATCTACATTCACTTATACTTTATATATATTATTTTCAAAAGAAATCCATATTTATATACTTTATATATTAAAGTATTTCAAAATAATTTTATAATGTTTTCTTAAGTTTTATTATGATCAAAATGTGTATAAACTATTCTTAAATGAGTTCGCAAAGTATCAAAATATTTTACAAAACTTAACATTTTCAAAACAATTTTTATTTAGTGGTTTTACAAATTTACAAAGGATATACCGACATATCCCTATCATGTATGTCGATAAATAAGTCAAAGATTTCAAAATTTAAATTTAAATGGAAGTGTCTTTTATCTCTTCATGAATGGATATGACTGCTGTTCCTCTATAGATAGAGGTTGTCCAAACAAATTTTTGTTAACCGCTTTTTCATATTTTCTCTCCTTTTTCACTCTCTTGATTTCTAAAAAATATTATACCCAAAATCTCCTTAAATTCAATTCAAACTCTATTGATTTGATTCTTTAATGTTTACTCTCTCGTCTCTCTCACTCAAATCAAAATTAAAGTGCTATTCAAGAGGTTGTAGGAATATTTTTGTTCAAGATCAAGAAATCGTACCAAGCTGTGACACCCCATGCAGAGACCCACGTTAAAAAGGAGCATTACTGGATAATACTGTCTGCTAATGTGGAGAATAGGGCTGGTTAGGAGCAACCATCTATAGCTTTGTCTTAAACATCTACTGAATACGTCGATTTTGTGCTCTATAACTTTTCTTTCTCAAGTGGATCCACATATTCAATAAATTCTTAATACAAAACTATAGTGGCTAACAGATCTATCAAAATAAAATATAACAACAGAATGTATAGTACATCACAGAACATCAACAAACAGATACATACACATATACACTGATACATCCTAATACAATTCATAGTGATACATCATAAGTGGTTCGAACACCACACTATATAAAACGAGTCAAAAGCAATATACATATCAGAGTCAAACAAAAAGACTATGACACAAAATGTGATAATCAGGAATCCAAGCGGAAGCATCAAAGACAAGCTAAGTCCAAAAGCAGGTATCGAACAAAAGAGTTTTTCTATGAAATTCTGCATACTTATACTACAACACATGGGCTACCAACAAAAAAAATCCGGCAGCATTTCGTTGTCGAAATTGAGAGAAAACGAAACGCAAAGATCTGAGCAAAAATAAAGCTTCTGCATACTGTTTTTATACTTGTTTTTGTTTCTGTGAAAACTGTATATGGGTTTCAGTCTATAAACTCTATCAAATCATAACTCTTGGGTGTGCTTGTGTCCTTGAAATCCAAGTAGGTGTTATGTCCCGTCTAAATTAAGTGGGTGTGCTTGGTGCCCCGTTTGAATTTAAGTGGGTGTGCCGGTATCCCATTCGAATCCAATTAGTGTACCCAGAGCTCAAAAAATCTAGAGGATGCGTGATTGTATTGACTTTGATATTTGAAAATAATTTTGTACAATAAAAATTGCAGGTTTAGATGTAGGGTGACTCCAAACCGGTATAAAAATTCCTGGTATGATCTCTCCAGCTCTTTACTTTATAATTTTACTGCAATTACATCTATCTGTGCTTGCATCTATGATTGTTAATTCTACATTGTTTAATTACAATCTTAAAAGGATTTAAAATAATTCTCAAAATCAGTAAACACTATTCACTCACACCCCCCCCTCTAGTGTTAAATTAGCCTTAACATCCATCTTCTGCAAACTAACATTTGGTACCAGAGCTTGGTTTTCAAAATTTCGTAATTTGATTTTTGAAAAGTTTCAATGGTAAAAGTTATTAATAATAATTTTAACACTATTTTTGAAAAGTAATTTTGCAAAATCAACATGACTTTCTTTCAAAAATTTGCATCCGTTCATTATGAAAAGCCATTTGATCTTTTGAAAAGGTATAAATTGCAGAAACAGATGTGTCAGATGGCTTTTTTTGAACATATACTTGATGATCAAACTTTACAAATCAAAAGGGATAATGAATATTGGATAGTGGATGCTCGAGGCACATGATTTGATATCCGAAGATCTTGAAGGATATCATTTACAAAGATGATGGATCAGTCAACTTTAGAGACTATTCTAAAGATATGTGACTGGCATCAACAATGTTGGTAATTCTAAAATTCCTATTATTTCTAATGTTTTGTTAGTTAGGAATTTAAAACATAACCTGCTAAGTACTAGTCAATTATGTGATAAGGGGTTTAAAATTAAATTTGAAAAAGATGAGTGTCATATTGAAGATAATGAGTCAAACGTTATCTTCGAAGGTATTATAAAAAAATATCTATATATAAAGTATGAGAGTGTCAAATGATAATTTGTCTTTTAGCTGAATCAAGCGACCGTTGGATTTGGCACAAAAAATTTTCTCATTTGAATTTTAAACACCTATCTAAATGCCAAATATGATTTAGTTAGAGGTATTCCTAAAATGAGTTTTGATGTTAATAATCCATATGATGCATGTCAAGTAGAAGAACCTAGAAAATGTTCCTTTAAATCAAAAGATATGGTTTCTACCTCTCAACCCCTTGAACTTCTTCATTTAGATCTTTTTGGTCCTTTACAAATAAATCTATAAATCATAACAGATATATCTTTGTAATCACAGATGATTTTTCTAGGTGCATGGATGATTTTCCTAAAATTTCAAAGTGATGCTTTTGAAAAGTTTAAAATCTTTGTTAAATAAATTCGAAACCAAATTTCTATTAAAATCAAAACAATTCGAAGTGATCACAGTGGAGAATTCGAAAATGAAAATTTTGAAAAAAATTTGCAATAAGAAAGTTATTACCCATAATTTTTCTTTTCTAAGAACACCTCAACAAAATGGAGTAGTAGAACGTAAAAGTAGAACGATTCAAGAGTGCGCTAGAACTATGTTAAATGATAGTAACTTACCTACAAAACTTTTGGGCCGTCGCAGTGGCTACAGCATGTTATATTAAATAGAATTTTAATAAGACTTTTGACTAAGAATACACCATACAAATTATTTTATAATGAAAATCCTAAAGTATCATATTTTAAACTTTTTAGCGATAAATTCTTTATATTGAATACTAAATAAAACTTAGATAAATTTGACGCTAAAGCAGATGAAGGTATTTTTATTGGATAGTCAAACAGAAGTAAAGCTTATAGAGTTCTCAGTGCTAGAACTAATATACTAATGAGATGTTACATGTTTTATTCGATGAAAATGTTAAAATCAATAATAATAATAATCGTGATGAAGAAGAAAATGATAATAATGAAATCCCAAATAATGAGACAAACAATGATAATAATAATAATAGCGAAAATATATATCCAAATAAGAGAGCCAAAATATTAAAAGATCATCCGATATAAAATATCCTAGGAAATATTGAATCTGTGGATAAAATAAGAAATTGATTAAATAAGATGGGTAATGTAGCATTTATTTCAACTAATGAACCTAAGAATCCAAAAGAAGCATAATTAGATGATTTGTGGATTATTTTTATGCAAAAAGAACTGAATCAATTCACTAGAAATGATGTTTGGGAGCTTGTTCCTAGACCAGATGATATATCTATAATTGGAGCAAAATGGGTATACAAAGTCATTAGAAATAAAGCTAGCTCAATAGCTCAAGGATATAGTCAAGAAGAAGGGTTTGATGAAACTTTTGCACACGTAACAAGATTAGAAGCAGTAAGCTTGTTTGGCTTTGCAAATTATGACAATTTTGTATTATTTCAAATGGATGTTAAAAGTGCTTTTCTAAATGGTTTTATTAAAGAAGATGTTTATGTAGAACAACCCCCTCTATTTGAAGATGAAAATTTTCCAAATCATGTATATAAATCAAAGAAAGCTCTATATGTTTAAAACAAGTTCCTAGTGCATGTTGTGATAGACTTAAATCATATTTATTACAATCTAATTTTAAAATTAGAAAAGTAGATAGTATACTATTTATTAAAAAAATAACAATGATATTCAACTAATACAAATATATATAGATGATATTATTTTGAATCAACATGTGAACAACTGGACAAAGAATTTTCTGATATTATGAAAAGAACTTGAGATGAGTCATATGGGTGAACTAATCTTCTTTTTTGGGTTACAAATAATACAAGTAAATAATCTAATTTCATAAGTCAAGAATAATATGCCAAAGAATTAGTTAATAAATATGGTATGTCTAATGCCAATGGTTACCAAATCCTATAACAACTAATGAAAAATTAAATAAAGAAGATAACTCAAAAAATGTAGATCAAAAACTTTATAGATGTATAATAGGATCTTTACTCTATGTCACTGCAAGTTGACCTGATATAATGGATAGTATTTGTCTCTGTGCAAGTAACCTAAATAAACCCATCTAAAATCCGCAAAATGAATATTAAGCTATGTGTAAGGACCCGATTCTTCGACTTTCGAAAATTCAACATCGATACTCACTTTATCGACTGCCGAGCAATCGAACAACGGAAAACCGAACACTTAGGGTTTTAAGAAAAGAAAAAGGATAGGAGAAGAGATAAGAAGATAGAAAATAGGGAGGAAAGAAAATAGAGCGGAACGGAAAACAACAGAACAATAACAGAATCTCACAATTCGCAGCGGAACAACATACAATAAATAAATGAATAATCTTTAAACAAAGAACTATATCAGTTATTACATTACATCACATTACATTTCATTACATCATCATCAGAGTGTACAACATCAAACAACAACAAACAGTGCAGCGGAAAAAGAAATACTATATACTAATAATACGCCATGCCATCCATCTTGCCTCCAGCAACTCCAGAATATCCAGAATATCCTGATAAACCTTACTCTTGACTGCCCGTGTGGAAATTGGTGGGCACCCAGAGTTTAGGAAGGAAAACAATAAACTCCGAGTCAGTCATGTGACTGGTGTGAGAACTCAAAACAGTTTATTTATCTTTGAAAACAAAATAGAGGAATATTTTTAAAGTCAATTCGCAATGCTTTTAAAAATGGGACTACCATAAGGCCTCCCGCACACACACACACAATGCAAACGCAGAATCGGAGGAGATTTCTCCTTATGATAGTCAAAGATGCTTGATACGCATTTAAAAGAAACATTTGATATTATTATTAGTGCATAGTGTAGGAAAAATTCATTTCGAAAGTAGAATATAAATCTTAGCCAGCATAGACATTCCGAACTATGCCTACTATAGCTACCATCCAAACAGTGGGGCGCCACCATAAGTGAATGATAGGTTCTACAACTAATACCGTACAAGATCGTATTGTTTCTTTGGATTTCCAACGAATGATCAGGCCAAGGAACTTCCCATTGCCACATGAGAATGCCTCTGGATGGACATCCTCGAGAACCAAACCGGATCTCTACCAACACAAGGCCGGGTTACCCCTAACTGAGTAACAACTGACCGAATATGCCATCCCCCGGTCCTTTGGGACCTTTCAACCGAGCGCTCGCAATCAATTCACACAATCATAAAGTGTTTTCAACATGAGTAAGTATCTGGGCTCCATACCATGATACCACCCTTTTCCAGAAGGAAATGCACATATCCTAAAGGGCGCTACCCCTCATAATCTTGCTGCATCTTTCCTGTTTTGACCATTCACGGGGTGTGAGGCTCGACGAAGTCACGTCCACGAAAACATACTTTATACAAAAGCCATGCTTTGGGTCAACAAATGATCATAGAAATGATCACCAGGATAGACGATCAAATAAACGATCCTATCACAAATAATCAACACAATGATCATTTCACAGCAACACTCAGCATGTCACATTACCAATTTGGGAATATATCGCTGATAACCTTCAACTACATAACCTCTGAGCTCGTACGTCTCAGAGAAGGGTGTTAAGCTAAAAGAATAAATTCTCCGCCACTAACAGAAATATATTTGAATGAAATCGGCTTTATATCTCAATTTGTAATGTCAGACATACAATCCATACAAGTCTGTTCCGGGCTCGAACAAAACCGAAGGCACTTACAAAGAAGTCCTTGCAATCCGGATATCCACAATCCTGATCGGATTTCCCATCACATATGGAGAACTCTATACCGAAGCAACTCGGTGCAGAGTCAATCGACAGGTCATCCTATCGCTCTCGCAAATACCGAGTCTTCAACACCGATCTTCAATGCTATCCATTACGTCGTATCACTATTCGGAATGGGTAATCCGAATAACGAGCGCAATAATTTAAAAATAAGTGTGCATTCAAATTTAAACAAATCACATCAATTACCCATTCAAAGGGAAATATTGATAGTCGGTTATTGAACTACCAATGGATATGCACACATCACCAGATTCCAAATAATTTTCCAAATTATTTATTTTCCAAAATAAAATATCTTTACAAGATATATAATTCAATATCTCAAAAATAAATCAATATTTATTTTTAAACAATTTCCCCTTTCTATTCATAAATTCCATAGTGAATTTATATTTTAAAATATCCATGCATATACGATTTCAATTATTCATTTCAATTTATCTTCAAAAAGATAAATTCTCAAAATATTCACTTTATATTGGAAAACATTTCCATACTTATTTATTCATAAGTAATTCACAAATTTTATTTATTTTCAACACTTGGAAAATATTCAATATACTTAAATCGAAATTAAGTATATATTTCATTCTTTAAGGAAATCATTCTCTTAAACATTTTTATTTGGGCTAAAACGAATGTTACGTAAAACATCGTTACGACAACCCAAAATCACTAGTATAGGGATTCGAAATTAAAATAGATATATAAATCCCAATACTATACAAAACATTTCCTTTCGGAAATCATTTACTATAACAACAGTGTTATAGTCCACCATTTCCTTCTATTTCTCGAAAACGTCTATTTCAACAATAAATGTTGAAATCTATGGTTTCGAATGTCAACATATTTTAAAACATCGTTAGGTCGTTTTAATTCTGTTTAAAATATCACATTCTAAACATTTTCTTTAACATATTATTCACTATTCAAAAACGTGAATATACTACGTTAACAACTTTCATCACTTCTATTCATTTTATTTCAAAGGATTATTCACAGTCTAAAACGTGAATATAACTCCATAAATAAATTACAACAATTTTACTTATCAAAATAAGTCGTTGCGGATTTATAAAACAACGTTTATAAACTCCATTTCTATTTATTTTATAACAACTTCCTTTTATAAATTCCTTTATTAACCTATTCAATTTATAACTCAATTATAAAACAAAAGTTCATATCATAAGGGAAATACTTATAATTTATTTGTTTGCAAAAAATCGTTCCTTTGAACTTCATAATTATAAATCTTATAACTTATAAGATTCAATTATTTATCCAAAACCATTCTTTTAATAACTTTATAAATTTTATAAACCTACTGCTTATAAAATTCCATCTATAACTTCACCGTTTATGATTCTATAAATTTCATTCATTTATGAAATCCATTCATAATTCATTCTAACACTTATAAAAACTCGTTTTATAATTTCAATATTTTCAATTTATAAATATCCATTTATAAATCCCTTATATAATTCAATTCATATTATTCTTTTAAAACATCTTTAATCTCCTTTATAATTTCATCATTCTGATTTATAAAATAATTAAATTTTATAAATCCTATATTTAAACTTTTTACAATAAATTCAGAGATCCAATTTAAACTATTTTATAAAAACATTAACCCATATTTCTCAAAAATCAATCTTTAACCGTATTTCTCAAAAATCATAATTTTATAACATTAAAATTATAATGTTTATTTATTTAAAATAAATCAATTCCAAAAATATTTTATAAACGTATACTTTCAAAAATCACTTTAAAATCATTTTAAAATCCCAAAATTTGGTTCAATGATGCTACACACCAAATAGTCAATCACGACAACAACGATATCATATATAGATATGATAATCCATCAAATATCAAAATATCTGAAATCAAATAAAAACTGTTGAGGAATCCAGTTGGATCCCTCCAACCTGTTTTCCTGCATCCACATACATTAGCACAATACCAATTCCGCTCCAGTACGGAATTATCGCGGTATATGGGATTTTTAATATTATCCGCTTAATAGACGGCGCAATAGGGTCTCATCCGCTATACAAATGCGGGAAATCAATAACTCCAATATATACATATGCCAATATATATATATATATATTGCTATTATATATAATACCAATTTCACTGTTTATGAAATATTCGCGGTATATGTTTTTAATAAATAACATCCGCTTACTAACGGCGCATAATGTCTATTTTAACAATCAATAGATAACAATCATCATTTAAACATGCATTCAAATATTTTAAATCTAACTATTTAAAATAAAATCGAAACTGATTCGATTGAGTGAGAAGTTCTCACCTTGATTTTAATTTCGTTTTAGCGATTTATTTCAAATAAAATTAAACGGACGTTTAATTTTACCCGAAATTCTCACTAACTCCAAACGACTCCAATCCAATTCCATCGCGTAGTGCTCGTCCATACGATTCCAACGCAACTGGTTTCGCGCGTTTTCGACCTCGTATGAAAAAGTTATGATTTTATGAAGTTTAACGAATTTTATATAAACAATTCACAACATTAACTTTATTATTTTCAAACCCACTCATCACAGCCGTATGATCCATCATCATGCCATCATAGCCGCACATCCTATTTCTTCCATCTCTTCGTTCATGCGCAGGTAATTGCCGCACATAGAACCCATATCTCATAAACTAGGGTTGAATTTTGCAACCCAATTACTCGCTGAAAATTCGATCAGAGGTCTCCAAATTGAAGAGCAAAGCATGAGCAACGACCGCCCCAAACCCTATGCAACTCGGCCCCTCCTCCTCTCTCGATTTGCGTGCGCAACATACGTGCGTCGGCCCCCCATTGCTCCCTCTACGTTGCTCCAAAACCCATCATCACCGTATGGATTTCAAGATCATCTCGTGCTCTTCATCTTTGCTTCAGAAAGTTTTTGATAATATTGCATGGATTGGAAGAGATTAAGGAATGAATTTGGGTGTTTTCTGGCTATTCATTGATATAGGAGGCGGCTGCGTTTAGGGTTTCAGATTTTTTTTTTTTTTTTTTGTGAAGGGTGTTGGTCTATTTATAGGAAATCGATGAACACTATTCATTCGGGAATTCCAAACTCCGATTTACGCGCCGTAACCAGCGTTTCTAGGGTTTACCCCGCGTTCCGAACACAATGGAACAGGTTTTGGAAGCTAATTCGGACATCTGTGCGAGTTATGGCAATAAACGTTCAATTTAAATTAAACCGATTTAAACGATTTTCTAGGCGTTTTAATTTGTACCGGACAAACGGTAAATCCAATTGACACGAAATTTGAAACCTTACAATAATATCACATTACGAATCTGATGAAACTGGTTTCGTCAAAATCCGAGACTTTTTGAAAAATGGCTATTTTAACTCGCTAAATTAATATTAAAAATAATTCGATGCGTTTCGAGCTGCCACGATCAAACGATAACTCCGATTGATACGAAAATCGAAATCCGGTAATAACTAACTATTATGGATCCAATGGAACTAGTTTCGTCCAATTCTGAGACTGTTCAAAAATTGACTATTTTCACTAGTCGATTTTAATATTAAAATATTCAATTTTCACAAATAAACTTTTAATTCGATTTTAAAAGTTCTAAAATATCGTTCTAACTCCCATATGATAAAATAAAATTTTACAAATCATTTTCAATCATATTTAACTCAATTTTCAATTTTTTCCATAATTTAACATATTAAATTATCCATTTAATTATCCAATTAAATCCAATTATTCAAAATAAAATTTATTCGACTTATAAATTCATTTATTAATATTTAAAATTAATTAAATATTCAAATTTTAATTACTAAAAATTCTGCATCATTACAATCTTCCCCCCTTAAAAGAATTTCGTCCTCGAAATTAACAAGTAAGAAAAGTTACAGAATTTATTAACTTTCTCAAAATCCATAATTAAATTTCTTACAATACTTACTAAGTTTTCAAATCATACTTAGTTATCTTTTCAAAAACAACTACTATAGTTTAACTTTCAATTCCAAAATCAAAGTTAAATTTTTCTAACGCCTTAAATTTTCGGAAAAATTCGCCATAGTCTCCTTTGCGCGGCTCGATCCGAAAAAAAATGACAGTATATATATCACAAATATACATCTCATCAAACAATGAGGCATCTCGAAGGGAAAAAAGTATAAAAGTACGGTATGTAATTCGAGATATGTACCTTATATTTTATTAGCGAGCATATACGGCTAATATAGCGCGAAAGCGAGCTCCAAATGCGAAGCAAACGCAATCCGCACCTACTAAACACTCAACAAACAACATGAGAACCATGCATATAGACAATAGTATCAATATACATTATATAGCAACATAGTAACTATATATGTCAACATAGCAATTGAAACAAAAGCAACAAATGCAAACATCAACCAACTATCATCCATAACCAAATCAATATTCATTTATATTCTCATTAATATTCAATGAAATAGGTTTTCAATTTAAATCACATTTGATTCATTAACAGTGGATGTTCTTACTAACATTTATTTTCAATTAGTTTATATTCACTAATTCATATTCAAGTTGGTTCACTTCCAAATCAAATTCAATTCTATTCAAGATTCACTTAACTTCCAATTGGATTTTAATTACTTTAGCTTCCAATTTCATTAACACTTAATGAATTATATACAATCAATCAACTAACAACCATATAACAATCAATGTATATTAATTACAACCAAATTACTTTGCTTTCAATTGGTTTAATAAAATTGATTTTCATTCAACTATTCAACTTTCAATAACATTAGATCTTAATGAATTACACTTACATTCATTATTTCATATCAACTTAATTCACATTTAATTGATTAACATTCAATCCATTAATTCAATTCAATTGGTAATTCATTTAACCATTTCAAGTTGAATTTCATTTACATAATCTAAGTTCACATTTATCACTTAACTTTATTAATTTACTTTGATATCAATATCAACTTCATTCAACATCTCTTAAGTTATATTTCATTTAACTTTAAATTCATTTTTTTTATTTACAACTCACATTCATAAATATATTCATATAGTTTCACTTCTTATATATATATAATTTTATTTCACAATTGTAAATCACATTAATTATAATTCAATTCTTATAATTCTTTTTGCTTATACAAATATTCTTTTACTTAGATTATTCAAACAACTAAACAATCAGCTTATATACTTTAATAATTCTGAAAAATTATTTCTTTATATATAAAAATAAAATTAAGGTAAAATTATTTCATTTACCCAATTTAAAATAATATTGTGTCGAATTGTTCTATTCAAGTGTTTAGAAACCCCTTCGATTCAGTTTCGAGGCTGCGCCGACGAAGGTTCATATACCACTCAACAAACCAATCATCACAATATAAAACAATTTTATATATTCACTAACAAATACGCTCTCATAGCTATTATTACACTCAAACTCATTCTAGAGTACTACTGACTCTATCTCTAATGAGTAATACCCAACAGAACCATGGTTGTCGCTTAACCATATGCTCTGATACAAGATGTAAGGACCCGATTCTTCGACTTTCGAAAATTCAACATCGATACTCACTTTATCGACTGCCGAGCAATCGAACGACGGAAAACCGAACACTTAGGGTTTTAAGAAAAAGAAAAAGGATAGGAGAAGAGATAAGAAGATAGAAAATAGGGAGGAAAGAAAATAGAGCGGAACGGAAAACAACAGAACAATAACAGAATCTCACAATTCGCAGCGGAACAACATACAATAAATAAATGAATAATCTTTAAACAAAGAACTATATCAGTTATTACATTACATTTCATTACATCATCATCAGAGTGTACAACATCAAACAACAACAAACAGTGCAGCGGAAAAAGAAATACTATATACTAATAATACGCCATGCCATCCATCTTGCCTCCAGCAACTCCAGAATATCCAGAATATCCTGATAAACCTTACTCTTGACTGCCCGTGTGGAAATTGGTGGGCACCCAGAGTTTAGGAAGGAAAACAATAAACTCCGAGTCATTCATGTGACTGGTGTGAGAACTCAAAACAGTTTATTTATCTTTGAAAACAAAATAGAGGAATATTTTTAAAGTCAATTCGCAATGCTTTTAAAAATGAGACTACCATAAGGCCTCCCGCACACACACACAATGCAAACGCAGAATCGGAGGAGATTTCTCCTTATGATAGTCAAAGATGCTTGATACGCATTTAAAAGAAACATTTGATATTATTATTAGTGCATAGTGTAGGAAAAATTCATTTCGAAAGTAGAATATAAATCTTAGCCAGCATAGACATTCTGAACTATGCCTACTATAGCTACCATCCAAACAGTGGGGCGCCACCATAAGTGAATGATAGGTTCTACAACTAATACCGTACAAGATCGTATTGTTTCTTTGGATTTCCAACGAATGATCAGGCCAAGGAACTTCCCATTGCCACATGAGAATGCCTCTGGATGGACATCCTCGAGAACCAAACCGGATCTCTACCAACACAAGGCCGGGTTACCCCTAACTGAGTAACAACTGACCGAATATGCCATCCCCGGTCCTTTGGGACCTTTCAACCGAGCGCTCGCAATCAATTCACACAATCATAAAGTGTTTTCAACATGAGTAAGTATCTGGGCTCCATACCATGATACCACCCTTTTCCAGAAGGAAATGCACATATCCTAAAGGGCGCTACCCCTCATAACCTTGCTGCATCTTTCCTGTTTTGACCATTCACGGGGTGTGAGGCTCGACGAAGTCACGTCCACAAAAACATACTTTATACAAAAGTCATGCTTTGGGTCAACAAATGATCATAGAAATGATCACCAGGATAGACGATCAAATAAACGATCCTATCACAAATAATCAACACAATGATCATTTCACAGCAACACTCAGCATGTCACATTACCAAATTGGGAATATATCGCTGATAACCTTCAACTACATAACCTCTGAGCTCGTACGTCTCAGAGAAGGGTGTTAAGCTAAAAGAATAAATTCTCCGCCACTAACAGAAATATATTTGAATGAAATCGGCTTTATATCTCAATTTGTAATGTCAGACATACAATCCATACAAGTCTGTTCCGGGCTCGAACAAAACCGAAGGCACTTACAAAGAAGTCCTTGCAATCCGGATATCCACAATCCTGATCGGATTTCCCATCACATATGGAGAACTCTATACCGAAGCAACTCGGTGCAGAGTCAATCGACAGGTCATCCTATCGCTCTCGCAAATACCGGGTCTTCAACACCGATCTTCAATGCTATCCATTACGTCGTATCACTATTCGGAATGGGTAATCCGAATAACGAGCGCAATAATTTAAAAATAAGTGTGCATTCAAATTTAAACAAATCACATCAATTACCCATTCAAAGGGAAATATCGATAGTCAGTTATTGAACTACCAATGGATATGCACACATCACCAAATTCCAAATAATTTTCCAAATTATTTATTTTCCAAAATAAAATATCTTTACAAGATATATAATTCAATATCTCAAAAATAAATCAATATTTATTTTTAAACAATTTCCCCTTTCTATTCATAAATTCCATAGTGAATTTATATTTCAAAATATCCATGCATATACGATTTCAATTATTCATTTCAATTTATCTTCAAAAAGATAAATTCTCAAAATATTCACTTTATATTGGAAAACATTTCCATACTTATTTATTCATGAGTAATTCACAAATTTTATTTATTTTCAACACTTGGAAAATATTCAATATACTTAAATCGAAATTAAGTATATATTTCATTCTTTAAGGAAATCATTCTCTTAAACATTTTTATTTGGGCTAAAACGAATGTTACGTAAAACATCGTTACGACAACCCAAAATCACTAGTATAGGGATTCGAAATTAAAATAGATATATAAATCCCAATACTATACAAAACATTTCCTTTCGGAAATCATTTACTATAACAACAGTGTTATAGTCCACCATTTCCTTCTATTTCTCGAAAACGTCTATTTCAACAATAAATGTTGAAATCTATGGTTTCGAATGTCAACATATTTTAAAACATCGTTAGGTCGTTTTAATTCTGTTTAAAATATCACATTCTAAACATTTTCTTTAACATATTATTCACTATTCAAAAACGTGAATATACTACGTTAACAACTTTCATCACTTCTATTCATTTTATTTCAAAGGATTATTCACAGTCTAAAACGTGAATATAACTCCATAAATAAATTACAACAATTTTACTTATCAAAATAAGTCGTTGCGGATTTATAAAACAACGTTTATAAACTCCATTTCTATTTATTTTATAACAACTTCCTTTTATAAATTCCTTTATTAACATATTCAATTTATAACTCAATTATAAAACAAAAGTTCATATCATAAGTGAAATACTTATAATTTATTTGTTTGCAAAAAATCGTTCCTTTGAACTTCATAATTATAAATCTTATAACTTATAAGATTCAATTATTTATCCAAAACCATTCTTTTAATAACTTTATAAATTTTATAAACCTACTGCTTATAAAATTCCATCTATAACTTCACCGTTTATGATTCTATAAATTTCATTCATTTATGAAATCCATTCATAATTCATTCTAACACTTATGAAAACTCGTTTTATAATTTCAATACTTTCAATTTATAAATATCCATTTATAAATCCCTTATATAATTCAATTCATATTATTCTTTTAAAACATCTTTAATCTCCTTTATAATTTCATCATTCTGATTTATAAAATAATTAAAATTTATAAATCCTATATTTAAACTTTTTACAATAAATTCAGAGATCCAATTTAAACTATTTTATAAAAACATTAACCCATATTTCTCAAAACTCAATCTTTAACCGTATTTCTCAAAAATCATAATTTTATAACATTAAAATTATAATGTTTATTTATTTAAAATAAATCAATTCCAAAAATATTTTATAAACGTATACTTTCAAAAATCACTTTAAAATCATTTTAAAATCCCAAAATTTGGTTCAATGATGCTACACACCAAATAGTCAATCACGACAACAACGATATCATATATCGATATGATAATCCATCAAATATCAAAATATCTGAAATCAAATAAAAACCGTTGAGGAATCCAGTTGGATCCCTCCAACCTGTTTTCCTGCATCCACAAACATTTGCACAATACCAATTCCGCTCCAGTACGGAATTATCGCGGTATATGGGATTTTTAATATTATCCGCTTAATAGACGGCGCAATAGGGTCTCATCCGCTATACAAATGCGGGAAATCAATAACTCCAATATATACATATGCCAATATATATATATTGCTATTATATATAATACCAATTTCACTGTTTATGAAATATTCGCGGTATATGTTTTTAATAAATAACATCCGCTTACTAACGGCGCATAATGTCTATTTTAACAATCAATAGATAACAATCATCATTTAAACATGCATTCAAATATTTTAAATCTAACTATTTAAAATAAAATCGAAACTGATTCGATTGAGTGAGAAGTTCTCACCTTGATTTTAATTTCGTTTTAGCGATTTATTTCGAATAAAATTAAACGGACGTTTAATTTTACCTGAAATTCTCACTAACTCCAAACGACTCTAATCCAATTCCATCGCGTAGTGCTCGTCCATACGATTCCAATGCAACTGGTTTCGCGCGTTTTCGACCTCGTATGAAAAAGATATGATTCTATGAAGTTTAACGAATTTTATATAAACAATTCACAACATTAACTTTATTATTTTCAAACCCACTCATCACAGCCGTATGATCCATCATCATGCCATCATAGCCGCACATTCTATTTCTTCCATCTCTTCGTTCATGCGCAGGTAATTGCCGCACATAGAACCCATATCTCATAAACTAGGGTTGAATTTTGCAACCCAATTACTCGCTGAAAATTCGATCAGAGGTCTCCAAATTGAAGAGCAAAGCACGAGCAATGACCGCCCCAAACCCTATGCAACTCGGCCCCTCCTCCTCTCTCGATTTGCATGCGCAACATACGTGCGTCGGCCCCCCATTGCTCCCTCTACGTTGCTCCAAAACCCATCATCACCGTATGGATTTCAAGATCATCTCGTGCTCTTCGTCTTTGCTTCAGAAAGTTTTTGATAATATTGCATGGATTGGAAGAGATTAAGGAATGAATTTGGGTGTTTTCTGGCTATTCATTGATATAGGAGGCGGCTGCGTTTAGGGTTTTAGATTTTTTTTTTTTTTTTTTTGTGAAGGGTGTTGGTCTATTTATAGGAAATCGATGAACACTATTCATTCGGGAATTCCAAACTCCGATTTACGCGCCGTAACCAGCGTTTCTAGGGTTTACCCCGCGTTCCGAACACAATGGAACAGGTTTTGGAAGCTAATTCGGACATCTGTGCGAGTTATGGCAATAAACGTTCAATTTAAATTAAACCGATTTAAACGATTTTCTAGGCGTTTTAATTTGTACCGGACAAACGGTAAATCCAATTGACACGAAATTTGAAACCTTACAATAATATCACATTACGAATCTGATGAAACTGGTTTCGTCAAAATCCGAGACTTTTTGAAAAATGGCTATTTTAACTCGCTAAATTAATATTAAAAATAATTCGATGCGTTTCGAGCTGCCACGATCAAACGATAACTCCGATTGATACGAAAATCGAAATCCGGTAATAACTAACTATTATGGATCCAATGGAACTAGTTTCGTCCAATTCTGAGACTGTTCAAAAATTGACTATTTTCACTAGTCGATTTTAATATTAAAATATTCAATTTTCACAAATAAACTTTTAATTCGATTTTAAAAGTTCTAAAATATCGTTCTAACTCCCATATGATAAAATAAAATTTTACAAATCATTTTCAATCATATTTAACTCAATTTTCAATTTTTTCCATAATTTAACATATTAAATTATCCATTTAATTATCCAATTAAATCCAATTATTCAAAATAAAATTTATTCGACTTATAAATTCATTTATTAATATTTAAAATTAATTAAATATTCAAATTTTAATTACTAAAAATTCTGCATCGTTACAATCTTCCCCCCTTAAAAGAATTTCGTCCTCGAAATTAACAAGTAAGAAAAGTTACAGAATTTATTAACTTTCTCAAAATCCATAATTAAATTTCTTACAATACTTACTAAGTTTTCAAATCATACTTAGTTATCTTTTCAAAAACAACTACTATAGTTTAACTTTCAATTCCAAAATCAAAGTTAAATTTTTCTAACGCCTTAAATTTTCGGAAAAATTCGCCATAGTCTCCTTTGCGCGGCTCGATCCGAAAAAAAATGACAGTATATATATCACAAATATACATCTCATCAAACAATGAGGCATCTCGAAGGGAAAAAAGTATAAAAGTACGGTATGTAATTCGAGATATGTACCTTATATTTTATTAGCGAGCATATACGGCTAATATAGCGCGAAAGCGAGCTCCAAATGCGAAGCAAACGCAATCCGCACCTACTAAACACTCAACAAACAACATGAGAACCATGCATATAGACAATAGTATCAATATACATTATATAGCAACATAATAACTATATATGTCAACATAGCAATTGAAACAAAAGCAACAAATGCAAACATCAACCAACTATCATCCATAACCAAATCAATATTCATTTATATTCTCATTAATATTCAATGAAATAGGTTTTCAATTTAAATCACATTTGATTCATTAACAGTGGATGTTCTTACTAACATTTATTTTCAATTAGTTTATATTCACTAATTCATATTCAAGTTGGTTCACTTCCAAATCAAATTCAATTCTATTCAAGATTCACTTAACTTCCAATTGGATTTTAATTACTTTAGCTTCCAATTTCATTAACACTTAATGAATTATATACAATCAATCAACTAACAACCATATAACAATCAATGTATATTAATTACAACCAAATTACTTTGCTTTCAATTGGTTTAATAAAATTGATTTTCATTCAACTATTCAACTTTCAATAACATTAGATCTTAATGAATTACACTTACATTCATTATTTCATATCAACTTAATTCACATTTAATTGATTAACATTCAATCCATTAATTCAATTCAATTGGTAATTCATTTAACCATTTCAAGTTGAATTTCATTTACATAATCTAAGTTCACATTTATCACTTAACTTTATTAATTTACTTTGATATCAATATCAACTTCATTCAACATCTCTTAAGTTATATTTCATTTAACTTTAAATTCATTTTTTTTATTTACAACTCACATTCATAAATATATTCATATAGTTTCACTTCTTATATATATATAATTTTATTTCACAATTGTAAATCACATTAATTATAATTCAATTCTTATAATTCTTTTTGCTTATACAAATATTCTTTTACTTAGATTATTCAAACAACTAAACAATCAGCTTATATACTTTAATAATTCTGAAAAATTATTTCTTTATATATAAAAATAAAATTAAGGTAAAATTATTTCATTTACCCAATTTAAAACAATATTGTGTCGAATTGTTCTATTCAAGTGTTTAGAAACCCCTTCGATTCAGTTTCGAGGCTGCGCCGACGAAGGTTCATATACCACTCAACAAACCAATCATCACAATATAAAACAATTTTATATATTCACTAACAAATACGCTCTCATAGCTATTATTACACTCAAACTCATTCTAGAGTACTACTGACTCTATCTCTAATGAGTAATACCCAACAGAACCATGGTTGTCGCTTAACCATATGCTCTGATACAAGATGTAAGGACCCGATTCTTCGACTTTCGAAAATTCAACATCGATACTCACTTTATCGACTGCCGAGCAATCGAACGACGGAAAACCGAACACTTAGGGTTTTAAGAAAAAGAAAAAGGATAGGAGAAGAGATAAGAAGATAGAAAATAGGGAGGAAAGAAAATAGAGCGGAACGGAAAACAACAGAACAATAACAGAATCTCACAATTCGCAGCGGAACAACATACAATAAATAAATGAATAATCTTTAAACAAAGAACTATATCAGTTATTACATTACATTTCATTACATCATCATCAGAGTGTACAACATCAAACAACAACAAACAGTGCAGCGGAAAAAGAAATACTATATACTAATAATACGCCATGCCATCCATCTTGCCTCCAGCAACTCCAGAATATCCAGAATATCCTGATAAACCTTACTCTTGACTGCCCGTGTGGAAATTGGTGGGCACCCAGAGTTTAGGAAGGAAAACAATAAACTCCGAGTCAGTCATGTGACTGGTGTGAGAACTCAAAACAGTTTATTTATCTTTGAAAACAAAATAGAGGAATATTTTTAAAGTCAATTCGCAATGCTTTTAAAAATCAGACTACCATAAGGCCTCCCGCACACACACACAATGCAAACGCAGAATCGGAGGAGATTTCTCCTTATGATAGTCAAAGATGCTTGATACGCATTTAAAAGAAACATTTGATATTATTATTAGTGCATAGTGTAGGAAAAATTCATTTCGAAAGTAGAATATAAATCTTAGCCAGCATAGACATTCCGAACTATGCCTACTATAGCTACCATCCAAACAGTGGGGCGCCACCATAAGTGAATGATAGGTTCTACAACTAATACTGTACAAGATCGTATTGTTTCTTTGGATTTCCAACGAATGATCAGGCCAAGGAACTTCCCATTGCCACATGAGAATGCCTCTGGATGGACATCCTCGAGAACCAAACCGGATCTCTACCAACACAAGGCCGGGTTACCCCTAACTGAGTAACAACTGACCGAATATGCCATCCCCCGGTCCTTTGGGACCTTTCAACCGAGCGCTCGCAATCAATTCACACAATCATAAAGTGTTTTCAACATGAGTAAGTATCTGGGCTCCATACCATGATACCACCCTTTTCCAGAAGGAAATGCACATATCCTAAAGGGCGCTACCCCTCATAACCTTGCTGCATCTTTCCTGTTTTGACCATTCACGGGGTGTGAGGCTCGACGAAGTCACGTCCACAAAAACATACTTTATACAAAAGCCATGCTTTGGGTCAACAAATGATCATAGAAATGATCACCAGGATAGACGATCAAATAAACGATCCTATCACAAATAATCAACACAATGATCATTTCACAGCAACACTCAGCATGTCACATTACCAAATTGGGAATATATCGCTGATAACCTTCAACTACATAACCTCTGAGCTCGTACGTCTCAGAGAAGGGTGTTAAGCTAAAAGAATAAATTCTCCGCCACTAACAGAAATATATTTGAATGAAATCGGCTTTATATCTCAATTTGTAATGTCAGACATACAATCCATACAAGTCTGTTCCGGGCTCGAACAAAACCGAAGGCACTTACAAAGAAGTCCTTGCAATCCGGATATCCACAATCCTGATCGGATTTCCCATCACATATGGAGAACTCTATACCGAAGCAACTCGGTGCATAGTCAATCGACAGGTCATCCTATCGCTCTCGCAAATACCGGGTCTTCAACACCGATCTTCAATGCTATCCATTACGTCGTATCACTATTCGGAATGGGTAATCCGAATAACGAGCGCAATAATTTAAAAATAAGTGTGCATTCAAATTTAAACAAATCACATCAATTACCCATTCAAAGGGAAATATTGATAGTCGGTTATTGAACTACCAATGGATATGCACACATCACCAAATTCCAAATAATTTTCCAAATTATTTATTTTCCAAAATAAAATATCTTTACAAGATATATAATTCAATATCTCAAAAATAAATCAATATTTATTTTTAAACAATTTCCCCTTTCTATTCATAAATTCCATAGTGAATTTATATTTCAAAATATCCATGCATATACGATTTCAATTATTCATTTCAATTTATCTTCAAAAAGATAAATTCTCAAAATATTCACTTTATATTGGAAAACATTTCCATACTTATTTATTCATAAGTAATTCACAAATTTTATTTATTTTCAACACTTGGAAAATATTCAATATACTTAAATCGAAATTAAGTATATATTTCATTCTTTAAGGAAATCATTCTCTTAAACATTTTTATTTGGGCTAAAACGAATGTTACGTAAAACATCGTTACGACAACCCAAAATCACTAGTATAGGGATTCGAAATTAAAATAGATATATAAATCCCAATACTATACAAAACATTTCCTTTCGGAAATCATTTACTATAACAACAGTGTTATAGTCCACCATTTCCTTCTATTTCTCGAAAACGTCTATTTCAACAATAAATGTTGAAATCTATGGTTTCGAATGTCAACATATTTTAAAACATCGTTAGGTCGTTTTAATTTTGTTTAAAATATCACATTCTAAACATTTTCTTTAACATATTATTCACTATTCAAAAACGTGAATATACTACGTTAACAACTTTCATCACTTCTATTCATTTTATTTCAAAGGATTATTCACAGTCTAAAACGTGAATATAACTCCATAAATAAATTACAACAATTTTACTTATCAAAATAAGTCGTTGCGGATTTATAAAACAACGTTTATAAACTCCATTTCTATTTATTTTATAACAACTTCCTTTTATAAATTCCTTTATTAACATATTCAATTTATAACTCAATTATAAAACAAAAGTTCATATCATAAGTGAAATACTTATAATTTATTTGTTTGCAAAAAATCGTTCCTTTGAACTTCATAATTATAAATCTTATAACTTATAAGATTCAATTATTTATCCAAAACCATTCTTTTAATAACTTTATAAATTTTATAAACCTACTGCTTATAAAATTCCATCTATAACTTCACCGTTTATGATTCTATAAATTTCATTCATTTATGAAATCCATTCATAATTCATTCTAACACTTATAAAAACTCGTTTTATAATTTCAATACTTTCAATTTATAAATATCCATTTATAAATCCCTTATATAATTCAATTCATATTATTCTTTTAAAACATCTTTAATCTCCTTTATAATTTCATCATTCTGATTTATAAAATAATTAAAATTTATAAATCCTATATTTAAACTTTTTACAATAAATTCAGAGATCCAATTTAAACTATTTTATAAAAACATTAACCCATATTTCTCAAAAATCAATCTTTAACCGTATTTCTCAAAAATCATAATTTTATAACATTAAAATTATAATGTTTATTTATTTAAAATAAATCAATTCCAAAAATATTTTATAAACATATACTTTCAAAAATCACTTTAAAATCATTTTAAAATCCCAAAATTTGGTTCAATGATGCTACACACCAAATAGTCAATCACGACAACAACGATATCATATATCGATATGATAATCCATCAAATATCAAAATATCTGAAATCAAATAAAAACTGTTGAGGAATCCAGTTGGATCCCTCCAACCTGTTTTCCTGCATCCACAAACATTAGCACAATACCAATTCCGCTCCAGTACGGAATTATCGCAGTATATGGGATTTTTAATATTATCCGCTTAATAGACGGTGCAATAGGGTCTCATCCGCTATACAAATGCGGGAAATCAATAACTCCAATATATACATATGCCAATATATATATATTGCTACTATATATAATACCAATTTCACTGTTTATGAAATATTCGCGGTATATGTTTTTAATAAATAACATCCGCTTACTAACGGCGCATAATGTCTATTTTAACAATCAATAGATAACAATCATCATTTAAACATGAATTCAAATATTTTAAATCTAACTATTTAAAATAAAATCAAAACTGATTCGATTGAGTGAGAAATTCTCACCTTGATTTTAATTTCGTTTTAGCGATTTATTTCGAATAAAATTAAACGGACGTTTAATTTTACCCGAAATTCTCACTAACTCCAAACGACTCCAATCCAATTCCATCGCGTAGTGCTCGTCCATACGATTCCAACGCAACTGGTTTCGCGCGTTTTCGACCTCGTATGAAAAAGTTATAATTTTATGAAGTTTAACGAATTTTATATAAACAATTCACAACATTAACTTTATTATTTTCAAACCCACTTCATCACAGCCGTATGATCCATCATCATGCCATCATAACCGCACATCCTATTTCTTCCATCTCTTCGTTCATGCGCAGGTAATTGCCGCACATAGAACCCATATCTCATAAACTAGGGTTGAATTTTGCAACCCAATTACTCGCTGAAAATTCGATCAGAGGTCTCCAAATTGAAGAGAAAAGCACGAGCAACGACCGCCCCAAACCCTATGCAACTCGGCCCCTCCTCCTCTCTCGATTTGCGTGCGCAACATACGTGCGTCGGCCCCCCATTGCTCCCTCTACGTTGCTCCAAAACCCATCATCACCGTATGGATTTCAAGATCATCTCGTGCTCTTCATCTTTGCTTCAGAAAGTTTTTGATAATATTGCATGGATTGGAAGAGATTAAGGAATGAATTTGGGTGTTTTCTGGCCATTCATTGATATAGGAGGCGGCTGCGTTTAGGGTTTTAGATTTATTTATTTATTTATTTTTTTGTGAAGGGTGTTGGTCTATTTATAGGAAATCGATGAACACTATTCATCCGGGAATTCCAAACTCCGATTTACGCGCCGTAACCAGCGTTTCTAGGGTTTACCCCGCGTTCCGAACACAATGGAATAGGTTTCGGAAGCTAATTCGGACATCTGTGCGAGTTATGGCAATAAACGTTCAATTTAAATTAAACCGATTTAAACGATTTTCTAGGCGTTTTAATTTGTACCGGACAAACGGTAAATCCAATTGACATGAAATTTGAAACCTTACAATAATATCACATTACGAATCGGATGAAACTGGTTTCGTCAAAATCCAAGACTTTTTGAAAAATGGCTATTTTAACTCGCTAAATTAATATTAAAAATAATTCGATGCGTTTCGAGCTGCCACGATCAAACGATAACTCCGATTGACATGAAAATTGAAATCCGGTAATAACTAACTATTACGGATCCAATGGAACTAGTTTCGTCCAATTCTGAGACTGTTCAAAAATTGACTATTTTCACTAGTCGATTTTAATATTAAAATATTCAATTTTCACAAATAAACTTTTAATTCGATTTTAAAAGTTCTAAAATATCGTTCTAACTCCCATATGATAAAATAAAATTTTACAAATCATTTTCAATCATATTTAACTCAATTTTCAATTTTTTCCATAATTTAACATATTAAATTATCCATTTAATTATCCAATTAAATCCAATTATTCAAAATAAAATTTATTCGACTTATAAATTCATTTATTAATATTTAAAATTAATTAAATATTCAAATTTTAATTACTAAAAATTCTGGATCGTTACACTATGTAAATAGCACACTAGACTGTGGACTTTTCTACCCAACAGAGGATTCTTTTGATTTAACTTCATATATTGATGCTAATTACGTTAGTTGCAAATCAGACTGAAAAACTACAGGTGGAGCTCGTCGCTTCTTAGGACACTCTTTAGTTTCCTGGTTTAGCAAAAAACAAAATTATGTATCTCTGTCCACAACAGAAGCAGAATATATTTCAACAACATCGGCTTGTTCTCATGTTATTTATATGCAGCAAACATCAAAGGATTTTGGTTTAAATTTTACTAAATCACTAATATACTACGACAATACTAGTATGATTAATTCATCAAAAAATCCAACTCATCGTGCTAAAACTAAAAATAAGCATATAGATATATGACATTACTTTCTAAGAGATAATGTAAATAAATAAAATAATCTCACTTGAATTTATAAATAATGAAAATCAAATAGCTGTAACATTATTTGTTGAGCTAAGAAGAGAGTTAAGAATATTTTCTTTCTCAAAAATATAAAAATAATAACACACAAATTAAAAAGAAAAAAGAAAAACAAATCATCAAAAATACACTAAATATGTAGACATATCAACTTCCTCTATGTCGACATAAGTAGTTATTTTCAGAACTTAAATTTCCCTCATGAATTTAAAACTTAAAATGGCTATATATATCCACTATATTTCGAAACAAATCCATTTTACAGTCTTCTTCTTTCTGGAAATCACAAATAAAATTATATTAATGGATCCGACTAATTCTAGACATCCAAGTCATGAATCTACATCATTTCATTCAATTCTCCCACTCTGAGCCCTCTCCAAACATCTACATTGGCCAAAGTGACCAAAATTGAGTAATTTGAAGCATACTCTCAATATGCTCTCTGAAATGGAAGCCATTCAATTGAGAATGATGAAGGAACAAGAAAAACAAGACCAAATTTTATGAAATCTTCATAAATATCTATTGGATAATCAAAAAAATCCAATAGTAATCGAAGAGGATGAACCTAATCCTACAGATGGAGAAGAGAAAGAAGAGGAAGGAAAAGAGTACGATGATGATTTAGATGCATCTGTGAAGTATGCTTTGATCGAGGTGGAAATTTCATCGAATAAAAAGGAAATTACTGTCTTTATTACCCTTTCTGTATCATCCACAAGTCCTCCATTATCAAGAGAAAATGTTTAAAACGTGGGATTTATACGATATAGTTTGATTTGTTAGGATTGAATTTGATTCCGAGTGTATGTTTGGTTTTTATTTGTGTGTTTGGTTTGAATTTTCAATTGAATGTATGGGTTGGTTTTATTAATATAAGTGGTTTTCTTATTCATTAATATATCTATATACATACATACATACATACATACATATATATGCTAGAGGGAGTTTTAGGTTATATTTTTTTGATAACAAAGGGGGAGAAATATATAAAATACCCAGGCATAGATTAAGGGGAGTTTTATATCTTAGGGGGGGTTATATTATATTTTATACACATGGTTATCATCACCAAAAAGGGGGAGATTGTTAGTACCTTAGGCATTGGATTTGACGACAACAACCATATGGCATTACATAAATTTAGATACTAATGTTTTTATCAAGTTATGCATAATATATAGTGTAGGATATTGGGCAAGTGCTTATTTAGAAGACTGTACAATATCAAAAGCAGATTCAAGAGGCTGATATAGAGATTCAAGAGTTAAAGATTGAATACTCTTGAGTTTTGAAGATTTAAGATATCCAGATAAGTTATAGAGTCATAGAAAATTTTGTTAAAACCGTGGTAGCACTTCTTCGATCTCTCTTCATTTTTCAAAAAAGGTATTAAAATCTATTTTCTATTTTCAAATGATTTTCAATTTCGAAAATGATTTTAAAATATCCCTGTCTTCAAAATGATTTTCAAAATAGCCTTCAAATGATTCCAACTTTTCGATTTTTTTTTTTGAATTACCTAGAGAACCAAGCTTCGCTTGTAAACTCTAGGGAAGTATGTGCCTGCCAAACACATACTTCGGGTACTTGTTACAGGGTTGTCAGTTTCGGGGCTCGAACTCGTGACCTTCGATCACGCAGTCCGGACCATCAACCAACTGCGCCAACCCTGTTGGCATCAACTTTTCGATTATTTGTTTACAAGATTATTATATTTTGAGTAATTAAGTTTTTAAGTATTTTATATTTTAAATACTCTTTTAATTTATTATACTTTGACATAGTTTTAGTTTTATGGTGCTTATAGCATTTAAAAGTATATTTTGACATTTATTAATACTTTGATTTTAAATATATATCCACTTATACTTTAAATATATCATTTTCAAAAGAAATTCATATTTAAATACTTTATATATTAAAATATTTCAAAATAATCTTATAAAGTTTTCCTTAGTTTTATTATGATTAACATGTGTATAAACTGTGCTTAAATGATTTTGCAAAGTATTAAAATATTTACAAAACTTGACATTTTCAAAAAAAAAATATTTGGTGATTTTTCAAAATTGCGAAGGATATGACAACATATTCCCATCATGTATGTCAACAAATAGGTCGGGAATTTCAAATTTAAAATTTAAATGAAAATGTCTTTTCATCGTATCTCTTCATGAATGGGCATGACTGTTGTTCCTCTATAAATAGGGGTTTTTCGAACAAATTTTTGTCTGCTGCTTTCTCATATTTACTCTCCTCTTTCACCCTCTTAATTTCTAAAAGAAATTCCACTCAAATTTTCTCAAATTCAATCAGAATCAAATTCAAACTCTATTGATTTAATTCCCTATTGTTTACTCTTTGATCTCTCTCATCTCTCTCACTCAAATTAAAGGGCTATTCAAGAGGTTATATGAACATTTGTATTCAAGATTAAGAAATTGAGTTTGTAAACTCTATCAAACCGTACTCTTATATTCTTAGGTGTTCTGTGTGTCCTTAAAATCCAAGTGGATGTGCTTGTGTCATGTCTAAATCAAGTGGGTGTGCTTGGTGGCCCATTTGAATCCAAGTAGGTGTTTTGGTGTCCCGCTCGAATCTAGTGAGTGTGCCTAGTGCTCAGAAAATCTGGAGGGTGTGTCTCGTAGCCTTAAAATCTAGATTGTGTTGATTGTATATTTGAAAAGAAATTTGTACAAGAAATTGTACAGGAATGGATGTAGGGTAACTTTGAACCAATATAAAAATTCCTGGTGGGATCTCTCCAACTCTTTACTTTTACTGCATTTATATCTGTCATTGTTTGCATCTTTGAATGTTAATTCTACATTGTTTAATTATAATCTTAAAAGAATTTGAAAAGATTCACAAAAATCAATAAACACTTTTCATCCCCCCTTTAATGTTAAATTAGCCTTAAGATCCATCTTCCGCAAACAGAAAAATACAGTGCCATAATGTATCTTAAAATGATTTTTAAAGTCAAATACATAATTTTAATCAAACATAAACTTAATTATATAGGACTTTTTATACTTTTGGCTTGATTTTAGTTAAATCGTGATTAAATTTCATATGTGATGATTGTATTATGTTTATAATATTGGTACAGTGGTGGTGGTGTTGTTATGTATTGTTACTTAGGATGAAACATAGAGTATCAAGATGAACTTTGGAGACTGCACTATTTTCAAAGCGTTTGGAGTTGAACCGGTGCAATCGAATTGCATGGGGAGTTAAGGCATTTGGAGTAGAGGGAAAACCAACTCAAAAATGATAAAACAAAGGCAAATATTTTGGATGACCAATCATACCCGTCGACCACCTCCATCTCGTATAAACCGACCGATTCAAGATGCCCAAATCACTTGCGATCGACTAGGGAGGTAGAGGATGATATAGAGACTCCACATGATCCGTCACATGCAAGTTGAATAAGATTTGGATGACTTACGTCATGGGTCGGCTAGGAAGGAAGTTAGAGTCTCGAAGTGACTTTGGGAGTTTGAGGCATGAATCTTGGGGCATCTTGGAAAGGAAATTCAGAGTTTTATAGAGGCAACTTTGGAGCTAAGTTTGAGAAGGAGTAAAGTTGTGCAAAGTGGGACAACATGACTAAAAGTTGCCTAAGTCCCCAGCTAACATAGTTGGATCTATCCCATGGGCAACCGAATTATATATATTCTTTAGTTCTAGTGCGAGGTCTTGAGGGTTGGTTACATGTGTTACTTCGAGCTAGTGGAAAGCCACTTCGGGCTGAGGGGGTTTTTCTTTCGGCTATGATGAACGAGACTTCAGGCTTAGGGGGTTTTGCTTCCAATTAGGATGAATGAAACTTCGAGCCAAGGACCCATTACTTGACAATCACTAAAGTATGACCAATGGCAGTCCATTGATCTAGAGATCAATCATGGGGTTCTTGGCATCATGATTGATTTGTGGTATCGGTAGCATGAGGTATAGCTAAGTGGAAGTTGAGTTTTAGGTCATGGATGATTGATACGAAGAGTTTTAAGATGGATGCTAGGTTGGTTGAGTTGTGCTATGGGGTAGACATGAGGACATGAGTGGATTACCTCAAGCTAAAGCACAAGGGAGTCCTAGGAGCTATGAGTGGAGTTTTGTACTTCATAGGGTCAATGATATCCAATGTTCGATCGAGTGCTTTATGAGAAAAGTGATTGTAGCATGGGAGGAGGTACCGAGCAGGCAAGTGCTGAGTGATCGCTTGTGAAGTAGAGAAGAGGCAATTCCATTATTTGTTTGTACATTAATGTTAGGTGCTCATATGGGACAGAGTAGTCTAAGTGCACCTTAAGGTAGTCTAAGTGCACTCATGAGTTGGATCCATGTATGACATCAGAGTGATTCACATCACTAGCCATCTAAGTGGGCATGAGCTTAGGTATTGAGTACCTACGTTTCCTTATGGTTATTGACTATTGGTTATTGACTATCTAAGTGTGTTATATGAGCTCTCTAGAAGCATCCAAAGGTGTGGTCATTAGTTTGATTTCTTTGATTGGCTCATGTGCTATGATTGTTGAGTTCACTTGGATTGATGTGCGATTGTGATGTTTTATGATGTAGATATTACTGTTTTAGACACTCCGACGCCCTATTATGTACTCTCAGTGTTAGTAAACCATATGATGACAATTTAGCATGTATTTGAATTTATGTGCTAACTTGTTGGATGCAAGGACATGGAAGATACGACTCCTCATAACTAATGTTTCTTATATTATATCGTCTTTTATAGTATATTGAGATTGTTTATCGCTCACACAAGACAATTATCTGGCTCAAAGTTTTATGCTTTCTTCTTATTATCTCAGGGTACTTATAAACGAGTTGACTAAATAACAAGTCTGTTTTTAGTGCATGGAGCTGTTCGAAGGATGAGCGAGTGGCTGGCGCTATTATACATGTTATTATCACAGTTTATTTGATTTTTCCGTTGTGCAGCACTTTGGAGTTTTTATCAGTGGTATACTTTTATCTAGAGACAGTTTACTCAAGTTTATTATTGATGTATAACTCTGTTCTTTGTGTATTACAGTGATGTATCTCCCGTGCCATGATTGTGGTTTATTTTAGTTATACATTGTCTCGTCTGTTTTACATTTGTGTTGATTATTATACTTTATTCTTATGCTATGAGATATACAATGGGTTTTATGATTGTTTTAGTTATTTTACCACTTGATCATTAGCTTATATCGACCGAGTACCATTACAGTGCACTATACAGGTATGATGGGTACCAAATTGTAGAGCGGTCATCATAGCTTGAATACCTTACTTAAGAGCAAAAGGACCAAGAAAATCTATGTTCCCAATTTGAACTACCATATCTAGTAATGGACCAACAACTTTAGTAATTAATTCCAATATGTATTGTAATCTATGCTCTAACCCTGATAGCTATACTCTAGGCGATCATCTTGATATAACTCATTTTGCATTTCTATATAACCACCATATGTCATTCAACGTGAGATGTGTATAGGAGAATCTTTAGGGATAACTATAAGTCCTATCAACTATCGCATGCACCTCTCTCCTAAATATAACTCATAAAACTCTCCTGGTCGAACAAGTAGAGGAAGTTGCTTCAAGGATAACTTTCAAGCAACTACCACCTTATCTATATCATATGCAACTGATGTGCTCCATGGATTCTAGTTGATACAACTAGCTTATCTATGATTGGTAACGTATGATAGCAAACAAATGAGTTTCAATATCATTTCTTTTATCCTTGTTCCTCTTTTACCATGCTTCAAGTCTTGGGTAAGATGATTGCTTGACTTTTTTTTCAAATATAACCGCATATAGTCATATACTCAAAGAACCGATACTAGAAATAAAATTTTAAATATGTTCAAAAAATAAATAATTATTTGATTAGGATATAAGAATTCAATTATATGATACATTAATGTACTTGCAACAACTCAATATAACCAATGATATGACCCTTTATGGTCCTAGCTATTTCTAAGCTTTGGTATAGATATCCAAGAATAGCTAAACCCTAATCAATTTGGTGCTTTGATCCCAAATCAAAAACCAACTCCAAATACTCAAAACTAATTTTTCATTTGTTGTTGTGAAAAAAAGAGTCTCTATTATATACAACATAAACATTCTAGTAATGGGATCCAAATTCTTCAAATTTTGCATTAGACAGTTATCATAAAAATATTTTACAAAATAGGATAAAGTAACATTTCTAACCTAGAAATCGGACCCAACAAGTGCCGATAAAAATTGACTACCATTACCATACCGACTTCAATCATTATATTGAATATGTGTGTTCAATCCAATGGATATAAATGCCAACATGGTTAAAAGTAATGGTGAAGAACCAATCTCGCTAGGAAATAAAAATGTATGTGTTGTTGGCCACCATCGCTCGATTATAGTAGGAATACACTGATTATTTGAATTTTTGAGTTATATATCCATGAATATACCAAATATCTAAGTGACCGAGAATCTAATTTGGGGATGTACATTTAATATTTTCTATTATTTCTACATTGATGTTAATGCTCCATGACATTTCATTCTATCATATTTTTATTTGTGATACAGTTTTAACATAAATGAGTAATATATTAAAAGAAATTAATGCGCTAATAAATTTTCAGATGAACCATGCTCTTTCCTAGTCATGATAAAGTGAATGAACTCCTACTTGAAGCGTTGGCACCAATCAAATCGGAAATGTGGTTTCACATTTGGAACATTTACTCTGTATCCGTCGTCATCAATGCCGAAAGCTTTTTTTCTGGATGTTTTCCTGATTTGTTCTATACTGGAGAGCTAGGTCCTTCTTCATGTACATTATCCATCACCAAAATTATTTGATTCATATTTTTTTCACAAACCTTATAAATTGGGGATAAAAGGTTTAGGGGGTTAAATTTTAAATGAAGAGAATAAGGGATTTTGTAAATTAATCAAAATCTATCTTGCAATGCTAATTTCTATTTGATTATTATGGAGGTTTGAAAAAATAATTTAAGAGAGGTCTATAGAATTTGCAATGAATAAGTTGAAGGCTGAAGAGGAAGAAATAGCCCACGAAAAAGTTTTTGAAGGTTTTGAAACCTTTTGTAATTATAAATGGTTTTTAAAAATCATTAAAGAGCTAAATGATTTTTAGAAAACTATTTATAGATTTTCTCATATCTAACACTCTTTAATCAAACTTAATAATTCAATTCTCTATATGGCTCTTCCTCGCCCAATTCTAAACAATACTATATCGACTTGCCTCGTTTAAGTATTTAGAAATCCCTATCGATAACATGGCGTCACACATACCGACCAGAATTCACAAGCAGCTCAATCGATTTGTAAACACAATATAAAACATTTTTATAATCACTAACAAATACGCGCTCATATATATAATGCACTCAAACTCAATCTAGGGTACTACTGACCCTATCTATACTAAGTACACATCAAAGTCTAGGAATATACTAAATCTAAGATTTGATACCAAATTTGACGACCCATAAATCCGTATTCTTTAAATCGACAATAAACCAAGCATGTCTGGTCCAAAAAGCACAGAATGATGAAAACTCATGAGAAAGAAAAGAAGAGAGAAGAAGAGAAGAGAAGAAAGAGAGAAGAGAAGAAAAAAACAATACAGAATCTCACATCGCAGCGAAAAACATATGATACCATATCAATGATCTTTACAAATCAGAAACTGTATATACATACATCAATCAGAGTTTAATAATCAAGCACCAATCATCAGCCTGGACAGTTATAATAACCTGTCCTTACAATTGCCGATAATATCAAACAACGATGTAGCGGATAATAAACAAATACGTTGTATACGAAAATGAATATCTCCAGCTTGTCTGTTGAAGCTTCAAAAGTGCCAAATCTGAACTTGTAAATATACTTGGTCATACCCGAGCATTGAAAGGGAAGAATGCCCGGATCAGTCTGGTAACCCAGCATGAGAAAACACACTCAACTGAATTCATTAAATTACCCAAACTTTCCTTTTCAAAACAAAAGTATCTCGTAAGACATGCTCACACATAAACACGGACATGTTTTTACCTTATGATAACCAAAATATTTCATATCAAATCATCTTATATTATAATAGTGTCTATTGCACAAATAATATTAAAACAGCCAAAATTGTTACAATTATTAAATTCTAGCATATTAGGCTCTACAAAAAAAATGGCAGGCACGTAGTGGAGTTTGGATTTTCATACAAATGACTAGGTGAAGGGATTACCTTCCAGCAGTACATCTCTAGAGGAATGTATCGAGGAACATCACAAAGGAACCTCTACCAACACAAGACTGACCTATCTTTATAACTAAATAGTACCAAATATATCGTCCCCCGGTCCTCTTATCGTATACTACAATTTAAAATTCATTGACTTTTCATTTTCGCATATGATAAAAATATTGTGAAAGTTTCCCAAATGTTGAATTTTTCAAAAAAATTCGGCAGTCTCCTTCGTACGGAGAGCGTTCCGAAAAATCAAAACACGATATATAAATGTGCACATACTAACTCGTGTATGTGCTTTCTTCACATTTTGCCATCGTGAAAATGTATTTTAGTGTTCACATCTATATATTTTAGTTTTCACTTGCACCAGCCTGCTACCGCTTGCAGGCAGCATTTTTTTCTAGTGATTAAACAAAAAGCAGTTTATTAGGAATCCATGGAAAAGCCAAAAAGAAGAAACATCAATTTTGGATACAAACTTTTTGGTGATATGTTGTTAATCTTTTTTTTGTGATATGGGAAGTGGGTAAAAATACCAATGATAACAAAAAAAAGAGGGAAAAAAGATAAAAGAAAGAGGATTGCAACATAAGCTCTCAAATCAGTTTGTGACCTAACCCAACCTCAAACAAATAAACACGCATGCAACTAATCCCAATGTAAGTAAATTTCATTTAACTTAAACAACATGCTAAAACCATAGTTAAGTTTGATAGATATTTAGATTATATATAATTTAGCATATATAGGATGGATTTATATAATTAACACTCACTGAAAAGAAGCTACTCAATTAGACTAACACAAAAATACTCTACAAACAATAGTCAAAACCTTACAATTGACAACAATGCAAGGCAAAAACAACAATCAAGATAAAATGCATGTCGTTTAATTTTATAGATGAAACAACAAAATCATCGTTTACCTGGTGTGAGTGTGCCCAGTGCGCATACTCTATCTCTGGAAGATAACATAACTACGTTTTGAAGAAAATATTCAGAGACCAACAGTTTAATAGCTCACATCAAGTCCAATGTTATAATAAGAATACTTTGGAAAATTTGATTTTAAAATGAATAATTAAGATTATTAAAAGGAGTGTAGAATACCCCTCTTATCGAATAGTCCCATATTGTGGGAAACTGTAGGGTAGTCCTATCTAAAATGGGATTCGCAAGAGAAAGGATGGGTCCTTTGGACGTTTTTCCCTTGTGTTGAGGAGGGAGAGCATGCTGGCCATCACGCACGCCGACCGACCGACTCGATCCATGCCGGCCAGGCCTTAGCTAATGTAATATAGAGTTTCTTGTTTTTTGACAGTATTTTTTTAAACCGACTTTGGTTTGGTAATAAGACCCAATAAACTCAGATTCGATATTTTCTCATGACTCAGCTCCGTTGTCAACTTAGATTTTTCTCCATATAAACCAAACCATTTGACAAAATATATATCAATTTGAAAATCGAGTTCTCTTCTTCTTTTGCCTTAAACTTTCTTAGATCCAAGCAAATTATTTTTGGTGCTATTGCTCACCGTTCTATGTGCAAGAGGTTATTGATATTGAATTAAGGCTATATTATCTTGGAGGCGGCGTTGCATCAAAAACTGCCTTGCACGATTTCGGCATAGAGGCGAAACGTCTTAAAGAAAGCGACCTAGTCCATGACTCTGTCACACAGACACTACAAATTCTGAATTCAGATTGAGGTACAACAGATTATGTATACCATCACTTAAAATACACCAATAATGTTGTGTAATGAAGGAAACTAAATACTTAATTAATTGTTTTTATCTTCAATCTAGTTGAATGTAACTATACAACCTAGAAGAATAACATATAAAACCTGGTTTGTACATGCCAAGTTTATTTTTTGAGAATTAAACAATTGTTATAGGACTCTGAGCAAGTGTGTACATGGTTTCTTAAATAAACTTGTATAAACCAAAAATATATATACATATCCACAACACTTTACATATTTTGTTTTAGTACATGCAATGCATAGTACTGTTATTCTTGAGATCATGTTTTTCTTTATTATTATTATTATTATTTATATATAGTCAATTTGTCAACCATAAACAACATTGAAATTCGTCACATATTAATCAAACAATCAACAAACATGTAAACATCTTCAACGCAAAACTATCTATCAGCTTTCGTTGCACAACTCTGATCCCTACTGGATTTTTTCACTCAACATACCACACAGATGTTTACTCAACAAAATTACGCCGACACTACCGGTTTGGCTAACAAATCTTTCCTTTATTACCACATTTGATAATTTATGTTTCATAAGAAATCAAATAAACGAAGAAAATAGAGATAAGGATAATATATAACAAGTACATCCCTAGATGATTACCTCAGTAAACATTGTATATTCCTACCATCCCTTCTACTATCCCTTTAATGTAGCATAACCGCTCAACACACACGAGGGGACAGGGACTCTAAGTCTTTCTAAGGTCAAGAGTCGGTTATCTTGTATATGATGTATTATTCTGAACCTGCTTTGATACCAACTGTAACGCCCCCACCTCTATACCACTACTCAAAAGTATTACTAAGTAATATTATCTAGTAACGCGGAGAATAAGGTTATATAGAGTACACATGTGAATATTCTCTTGGGCTAATACTGGTATATATTTAAACATCAAATAAATAACTCAACAATACGTACACAGTATCGATAAAAAATAATAAACATGTGTACCTCCAAGATGAAACAATACATAATACATAATAAATATAGAGAGAACACAGGGTCAGAATCACAACGATAATATACTATGGAGAAGTATACGTAAACCCAATATACATCAAACATACACTATCAATAAATTATCTAATACATGAATTAAAGTACATCATAACAATATATAATGACTCAATTGTTATCCCACATTTTGGCAAGGCCACAACACCAAAGACTTGACTAAAGACTGAAGACAATCCGTCTCGGAGATCAGTTATCTACTGGTCCACGATGGATGTAGGAAAACTTGGTCCAAGTCTGAATTGAGCTACAATTAGCATGGTATGACAAGCAAAGCTATGGAAGGAAACATTCCAAATTTTAGGTCAATCGGAGTTCGTATGCTCGAGTTATGAATCGATCAAGATCCATGTGAGACATGTCCATTTCGTACCCACCCATCCATCATTTCGTATCCATCAACATCGATACGAAATAAGCATAACTCCATCACTCGAATCCACCATTTGTATCCATAAGATTCGGACCTATATTGATAGACTTCAACACTCCGTGGATCGACCACATTTCATTCAACCAACGGCTGCATGTTTCGTATCGATCGTATAATCGATACAAAAGACATGGCCTACGATCGATATGAAAATAAAGGTAAAGCATCGAGATGGGAAGCGAAGTATATGATGGATATGAAATGAAGAGGTCAACCGAAAAGAATCAGGCCTTATGCATGAATTTTGGATATCCACAAAGCAAGCATGCCACGTCATCGATAGGAAGATGATTAATACGAAATGTATCGATACGAAACCCAGCCAGTCCATCTTTGCAACTTTGATCAATCATATCTCTCAAACCACAAATCCAAATGCCATGAAATTTTCACAGAAGCTTACAAATCAACTCAAGAGTCTTCATGATCGATCGCAACTCAATTGGAACCATTCTCGATCGATATAAAACCAACATGGATTGATCAAGGATCGACCTCGAATGACTCCAGATCGATTGTGTGGGCCCACCTACGCATGAGAAAGGGTATTCCGAGATTCGAGGTAGATATTTCCAACTCTACGCCTATAAATAGTACCTCCACTGCAACTAAAAAAGGACTTTGGATGCTACTGCTCTGCTAATACTCCATTGTAATTCGAGTGTTAGTCATTGTACTGCTGTAATTCCAT
The DNA here is from genome assembly GCA_030765085.1 of Allium cepa. Classification (NCBI taxonomy): domain Eukaryota; kingdom Viridiplantae; phylum Streptophyta; class Magnoliopsida; order Asparagales; family Amaryllidaceae; genus Allium; species Allium cepa. Next base: position 190,209,982 of record CM060942.1, read on the forward strand.
TTATAGCTAGCAATAAATGTCAAGTCCTTTATAGTGGACATGGGCTATAATGCCGAACCACTGTAAATTCTTGTCTTCTTTTACTGTTGCTTATTTTTCTTGGTGCGATTATTAGATTAGCCTCATTTTGCATTTTATTTCTTCATTCTAATCTCTTTAATTACATCCAACAAGTGTTGTGCCAATTTTTGGTATAAACACTTTAGAGCTTTCACTGAGAAAACTCTGATTTTCTCTAATTTTGTGGATCCCCTACCATCGTTGGATTGTTAAAATCTTATGAGTAGATCTAGATTCATCTTTCCGTGGTTCCTTCTATCCTATTCAGATTGTTCTGGATCTTAGAAGAACTACATTCAACATAGTGCACACTACCAGACTACTTCTAATGCCGCTAATCTAGAAGGAAGGGATAGACAAATTCCCATGCAGTTGGATACTACATGCCGAACATCAGCTGGAGCTCCAGATCTAACCGATCCAGTAACTAGAGAGGAATTCTAGGCCTTCATGCATGAGCTCACTCAAATCCGTCAAGAGATAACTAAACAGATCCATGCCAATACGGAACTTGTGAATCAGCTGAATGAAGAAAGACGAGGGAGATCTAGAAGAGAGCATGCCTCTTATTCCTTATCTGAAAGCTCGATGTCATCTGAATCTTATAACAGATCTACGCGATGCTGATTAGATGAGAATTACGCAGATGCCTCCGGGCACCCGTATGCTACGAATCCTGAACACGTCGAGATAGGTCCTTCTATAAGGCATCATGACCACGTAGCAGTAGCCGCCATAGGTCTGGATGCCAAGATCAAGAACCAACTAGATCCAGCCCCTCGTCACCATATTCACGCTCAGGATCCTCACTTCCATGAAACCTGAGAGCCAAGGAGGCATGACATGGACTGTAGACAGCGACCGGACTATCCTTGTAACATGGAGCCTGGCCATGCCTTAGCCTCGAATATGCAGATGCCTAATATTTCGACCATGATATGCCAGATGATTAGAGAAATTCAAGGCCTCACAAATGATGCGTGGGAATTTCTAGAAGTCACCCCTCGTTCACTAATGGTACCTTATATGCGAAACCACCCTGCTGATTCAGGATGCCGATCTTGCCGATGTATGAAGGAAATTCGGATCCCAACCAACATGTTCTGAAAGATGAATGGCTTATGAACGCCACTCGAGCTGAAGATGCGATTAAGTGTAGAAGCTTCCTTATCTCCTTAGAAGGTATTGCAACTATGTGGTTCACCCATCTACCACCCAGATCCATTTCATGTTTTGACTGGTTAGCTACTAAGTTTGTTGAGAAGCTCTGTATGCATGCTACAAGGCCGAAGGACGTCAATACCTTGTCCAGTGTTACTCAAGCCCCAGAAGAGACTCTAAGGCATTATCTGGAAAGGTTACATGCTGCTTGTGCCAAAGTCAGCAATCCCAACGATAACTCTATTCTAATGGCATTGACTAAAGGGCTCGATCCAGATTCCTAATTTGGTGATTGCTGGATGGGAAACCATCTGCTTCGTTGGACCGTTTCTATGTAAATGCATCCTAGTTCTTAAGGAAGGAAGATGTTAGACAGTCTAGGTAGTAGGATGTCACGGGACCCTGTAATGAAGGTATCCAAAGTAATGTTGCAGTGAAGCAGACCGGGGAGAGTTTCGGTAAAGTTTAGTTGAATATTCATAATAAGCAAAGTCGGCAGAAGGGTGATGGAGGTCAAGGAAAGAAGAATGACCCTCATCGTTGGAGACCTAAAGCTCATATGTTTGATCGATATACTTCTTTAAACCCATCGCTAGAGAATGTTTATCTTCAAACTTGTAATACAGGGCAGTACAAAAGCCAGCTTCGAAACCATCGTCAAAGAAGAAGATTCAGACTGGAAAGTTCTGTAGATTCCATGATTATTACGACCATAACTGAAAGTGTACGTGCAGTACTAAGGATCGTGTAATATGATATATAAATGCGGAAACTGATAATAGCAGTAAAGTAAGAATTAAAGTAAGCACACCAGGAATTTTTATACCGGTTCAAACTTTCCGTTCTACGTCCAGTCCCAGAACATCCTCTGGATTTAGACTAAACCCCTCACTTAACTCGGAGGAATAGGTATATCAACCTGAGCAGCCGAACATGAATTTTTCCGCCTCAACAGCCGAAGAGGACTTCAACTTAATACAAATACTTTGTTGACGAGTGTGTTCTGAATAACGTGGATTGTCTTTTGATAGTACAATTTCCTATAATCAAATCCTCAAGAATATGTAGTGTATGTGAAGATTTAGAAGGAAAATAATCTCGTTGAATCGAAGTATACAAATTAATTCAGAGATTCTAGAGATATTGAATGAGAATGAATGCTTTTATTTACAGAAATAAATAGAGAATAGATTTCAGAAATATAAACAAGAATTGGTAATTGTAGGAATGAATTAAACATGTTTATATAGTTGTAGAATAGTTACAATCTTTCATGAAGAGTTTCAATCAAAGGTTGTGACCATATCTCTTGGATTGAAGGTGATTCCTCTTCATGAACGATCGGAACTCTTCAGAAAAATAGCCGTTATTTTCAGGTCGGTTGACTGAAAATTCTGGACGGTCAGCTGAGTTTAAAATCGTGCACAAAATAGAGCACATCTGTGCACTAACAACAGGTTCGGTCAGCCGAAAATTCTGGCCGGTCGACCGACCTGATGTTATGTGCACAGATCATACTTTTCAAGTATAAAACAGCAATAGCTTATTTGGTTAGAGTAATTGCCTTCCAAACTAGTGACCTGGGTTCGAGCCCCGCTCCATGCATTTTTTTGAAAACTTGATCTTGATTAAAATATGCATGCGAGTTTATTTGAATGTGAATGATGATTCTTGAGGAAAGATTTTAACGAAGTACTAAACTAGAATCTATATACATATTTGATGACTCTTGTTAAAATATATATAACTATACAAACTATATATTGAGCCGATGAGTCTGGATGTTATCGTAGTCGTAGATTCGTGGATTGTTGTGTCTTGTCAGTAATCAAAACCTATGATCCAACATTCTCCCCCTTTTTGATGATGACAACTCCATTTTCTACGAACGAATCTTTGACAATCTTTGTTAGATCTTATCTCTCTCACTGAATCTTCCTGTAATTGTGCTATAAATTTCTCCCCATGAATCTATGCTATATATTTCTATAAATAATTAATCTTTTTCCCCTTTAATCTGTGCTTGCATGGTTTATTCCTGTAAATAGTGTTAGAGAGTAATATCTTTCTCCCCCTTTGTCATCGACAAAAAGGAGAGCATATATGATGATATAAAATATATTTTACATAAGTGTTAACATAGAGCAATATAAAACAAAATAACTACTACTTATAACGTAAGGTATCAGAAAAAAATTAACATTTAAAGCATGCGATACCCAAGGTTCTTATAATTTCCTAATTTTTAGGAAACCATACCCATTTGGGTGTGATTGAACCTTTATAAATATAATTTTCATTATTAACTAACATATCAAAATAATCATCAATGTATTTTTCTCTATTTTTCCAATTAACAGGAACTCATATACTTAGATAATTTTTATTCATATGTCCTATTAATGATTTTGTACTTCTAAAGAAATTATCAACATTATAGGTCATAGTAGTATTTGAATTTCTATAAAAATTGGATTTAGGCTTTACTCGAAATTTAGTACTAGCACTATCATTTTTACTATACATGAAAGCATATCTAGTGCTATTTCTACGATCAGTTTTATTATATCCTAAACCACTTTTATCATTGTGAGCTTTTGAATTCTTAACATAACCTAATCCCTTCTTATTTGAAGCAGGTTGTGAATTTTCAATAATCTTGCATAATTTTTCTCTCCCTTTATTAAAATTGGAAATATTTTTAGTAATGTCATTAAGCTTAGTTTTGAGACTAGTGTTATCTAAATCAACAATTTTAATTTTTGTTTTTAACTCATGATTCTCAGAAGCTAGAGCATTATTCTTTTCTTTTTGAGCTTCTATTTCTTGACTTAATATAGCGATTTGAGAATTGTCAAAGAGTGAATCTTGAATTTTCTCAAGTTCTTCTTCTAACATTTTCTTCTCGTCTTTAAGCATATCTCTTTCGAATTCTGCTTTCTTCTAATTTTCTAGAGCTTCCTTATATTTTCTTTTGAGACTTCGTAAAGTGTCTAGAAGTTCTGAATTTATTTCTATCATATCATCAAAAGTTAGATCACTAACATCATTATCTTTTTCCATGAAGCATTTATTTGTTTTCTCCTTTGATTTTTCTTTATTGCTCTTCCTCTTCTTATTGCCTTGACTTGATCTCTTTGTAGCCATTTATTCTAGGATGTTGTTACGATCTCTAGAATACCAGGCTTTGATACCAAATGAAAGTGTACGTGCAGTACTAAGGATCGTGTAATATGATATATAAATGCGGAAACCGATAATAGCAGTAAAGTAAGAATTAAAGTAAGCACACCAGGAATTTTTATACTGGTTCGAACTTCCCGTTCTACGTCCAGTCCCAGAATATCCTCTGGATTTAGACTAAACCCCTCACTTAACCCGGAGGAATAGGTATATCACACCTGAGCAGCCAAACAGGAATTTTTCCGTCTCAACAGCCGAACAGGACTTTAACTTAAATACAAATACTTTGTTGACGAGCGTGTTCTGAATAACACAGATTGTCTTTTGATAGTACAATTTCCTATAATCAAATCCTCTAGAATATGTAGTGTGTGTGAAGATTTATAAGGAAGATAATCTCGTAGAATCGAAGTATATAAATTAATTCAGAGATTCTAGAGATATTGAATGAGAATGAATGCTTTTATTTACAGAAATAGATAGAGAATAAATTTCAGAAATATAAACAAGAATAGGTTATTGTAGGAATGAATTAAACATGTTTATATAGTTGTAGAATAGTTACAATCTTTCATGAAGAGTTTCAATCAAAGGTTGTGACCATATCTCTTGGATTGAAGGTGATTCCTCTTCACGAACGATCGCAACTCTTCAGAAAAATATTCGTTATTTTCAGTCGGTTGACTGAAAATTCTGGCCGGTCAGTTGAGTTTAAAATCTTGCACAAAACAGAGCATATCTGTGCACTAACAACAGGTTCGGTCAGCCAAAAATTCTGGCCGGTCGACCGACCTGATGTTATGTGCACAGATCATATTTTTCAAGTATAAAACAGCAATAGCTCATTTGGTTAGAGTACTTACCTTCCAAACTAGTGACCTGGGTTTGAGCCCTGCTCCATGCAATTTTTTGAAAACTGATTTTGATTAAAATATGCATGCGAGTTTATTTGAATGTGAATGATGATTCTTGAGGAAAGATTTTAACAAAGTACTAAACTAGACTCTATATACATATTTGATGACTCTTGTTAAAATATATATAACTATACAAACTATATATTGAGTCGATGAGTCTGGATGTTATCGTAGTCGTAGATTCGTGGATTGTTGTGTCTTGTCAGTAATCAAAACCTATGATCCAAAAATAACACTAATGAATGTCGTCATCTGTAGGATATTATTGAAAAGTTGATTAGGGAAAGACAGTTAGGGCAGTTCATTCGGGCTCCTTAGGATGGTGTAGCGGGAACGTGTAATCCCAATCAGGGCTAAGGTCAAGCTAAGCCCGAAGAACCCACACGTTTAGGCGGAAGGCTGGTGATTAATACTGTGAGTGGCGGTACTCATCCAGCTGCTCGGAGCTGGAAGGAAATGGAGTCATGTGCTAGTTCGATTAGGCATGTGGAGTTTGAATATTGTAGTGGTACCGATGAGGGGTCCCCGGCTAAGCAATAGGAGACGATGACAGATGACATAGTCTTCAGAAATCGTGATGCCGACAGGGTCGAGGCCCCAACTATTGATCCATTAGTTATATTTGCCAAGATAGGTTCTGCTTGGATGAAGAGGATCTTAGTTGATAGTGGAAGTTCTGTAAACGTACTTTTCAAATGTGCTTACGACCAAATGCTAAGCAAAGGATTTGGAACCGTGTCAGTCACGTATACATGGTTTTAGTGGAAGTGCAACCATACCAGCTGGGATGGTGGAGTTATTTGTTGAGTTAGATATTAGTGATCACCGCAGAGTCCGGATGTTATAGTTTGTTATGTTGGACATAAATTCCACTTACAATGCTTTCCTAGGCCGACCGGCCCTGGCGGAGTTTAGGGCAGCGATTGCCCCTTGGTGGTTAACTCTGAACTTCCCCACTGATAATGGAGTCGAGGTAGTACATGGTGTTAGGTAAGTGGATGCGCCTGTTATGCTATGAAACTACGGGATGCACAGCGAAAGGAGAAAGGAAAGGGCATGGAGGAATCTCTCTACGTCCGTTCTGTGGAGGATTGACGACTAACGCTTGAGCCGAGACTCGGGCGCCACGACCAATTTCCTAAAGATCTTGATCCTAGAGATAATGATGATGAAGGGGAAGTCATAGAATACCCTGCTTGCTTGGCAGAGTTAATAATTGATGTCCCGGTCAAAGGCGATGTTGATCCTAGAGTGGTAAATATCGGATCTCAGCTCAGCCCCAAGATGGGACATGAACTGGTTGACTTATTTCGGGAAAACCTCAATGTGTTTGCCTGCATTCATTCAAACATGTATGGGATCTTGCCGAATATCGTCAGCCATGCATTAAATATCGGCCCGCGACATGTCCTGGTGAAACAAAAAAGGCGCATATGGATCCAGAGAGATCTGCTGCCCTAAAGGAAGAAGTGGATAAACTCAAGGCTCATGGTTTTATTCGTGATGCTTTATACCACGAGTGGGTATCGAATCTAGTACTTGTCGGATAGCTGAACAGAAAATGGTGGACACGTGTGGACTATTCGGATCTGAATCACCTGCCCTAAGGACAGTTTCCTGCTTTCCAGAATCGATCAATTGGTGGATTCAACAATTGGACATGAGCTCTTATCTTTTATGGATGCGTACTCCGGCTACAATCAAATCCCGATGCACCTCCCTGACCAGGAGCATACAAGCTTTATCATTGATTTGACACTTTATTTTTTGCAAACCATTTGGACTCAAAACGCTAGAGCAACTTATCAGAGGCTTGTGAATCGAATGTTTGCAAACTAGATCGAAAAAACCATGGAGCTGTACGATGGCGCATCAAACGATTGATGCTCAGGCTTCGAAGTGGTGCTCCATATAAAGGAGGGGCGATCTGAATGCTATGCTTTGAAATTTGACTTCCTTGTTACTAACAATGACGCTGAGTACGAAGCCTTACTCGTTGGGCTGAGGCTACTAAGGATTTGACGTCGTCACTGTGGAAATTTACTGAAATTCACAACTGGTGGTGCGCCAGGTTCGAGGAGAGTATCAAGCCAGAGATCAAAGGTTAGCCACCTACCTTATGTGGGTTCAGGAAGTATTGAACCAGTTAGACTATTATACTATCCACTTGTACCCCGAGATAAAAATCAGAAAGCGATTCTTTAGCAAAACTGGCCAGCACTGGCAAAGCACATCGGATGGGACTTGTCCCTATGGAAACACTCACTGCTCCAAGCATCGATTGAACGGAGACGGACGGGGAGCATGAGGCGACACCCGAGAAAGAGTCGTGGATGACTCCGATTAGAAATTCACGAAATATTACCTGAATGCAAAAGTGAAAAAAGACAGGTTCTCCGAAAGGCTTCGTGGTCTGTTATCTAGGATAGAGTCCTATGTAGAAGAGGATATTATGTTCCTTTACTACGGTATATTGCCCATGATGAGGTCAAGCGAGTGTTGTAGGAAGTGCATGAAGGAGAGTGCGACGATCACATTGGGGGGAAAGCCCTTGTAATAAAAGGTACTCAGATATGGGTATTACTGGCCAACCGTAAACCGAGACGCATCAGGTTATGATAAGAGATGTGATAGGTGCCAGAAACATGCCAAAGTTCCAAGAGCCCCGCCAGTTGAAATTACTCAAATGGTCAACCCATGGTCGTTTGCCACAAGGGGCATTGATATAATTGGATCTTTGCCTCTTGCCAAAGGTGGTGCAAAGTGCACCATTGTTGCAGTTGACTACTTTACTAAATGGGCGGAAGCTGAGGCCTTTCTACTATCACGATGAAGAAAGCAATCAACCTTGTTATGTGCAACATCATCTGCCGCATTGGCCTCCCACAAATAATTATAACTAATAACATGGTCCAATATGATGGTGCCGAGTTTAAGAATTTCTGCCAACACTATCGCATCTAGAAGAAATTCTTAGCAGTAGCTCACCCTCAAGCAAATGGACAAGTCGAAGCTGTCGACAAAGTTATCAAGTCCATCTTGAAAAAACGACTAGGGAAGGCTGAAGGTAAGTGGGTCGATGAGCTCCTCATGGCGTTATTGGCATATTGAACTACCAACAAGTCTACGACCGACCATACCCCGTTTGCACTTTCCTACGACTTTGAAGCCGTTATTTCAATTGAACTAGAGGTACCTTCTCATCGTGTGACTTATTACAATCCAAAGACGAATGCCATCCTACTTGCAGAATCTCTGGATTTGTTAGATGAGAAGTGTGAAGAGGCTGATTTGAGGGTAGCCGCATATCGCAATTGAGTAGCCCGGTTATAATATACTAATGTCCAACCCAGAACCTTTGAAGTTGGCGATCTCGTACTCAGGCGGGTCTATCCGGTCCCTTCACATATGAAACCAACATGGGAAGGACCGTATGTCATCGAACGAAGGCTTGGAGATGGCACATTTAAGCTATCAACCGTTAATGGTCTCACTCTGCCAAAAGCGTGGAACAACGAGAATCTCCGCAGCTATTACATATGATCGGCTTTCATTCACTTAGTCTGCTTTCCTTTTCAAGTTTGTTTATGCAATTCAAGAATTTGTATTTGTAATAAGGCAACTAATTTTTTCATGATTTCTTATTTCAAAAATAATGCACAGATCCACAAAGCCAAGCTAATGATTCCTAGATGCATCAGGAAATTGCCATGATGTATGAAGAGCTGAGTTTTACCTTACGGTGGGACTCGTTTAAATAGAGAGTGATCGCGACCCAACCGATCACTCGCTAGATGAAACTCCAAGCTCTGGGGCCAAACAACAGTCAATTAAAAGAGAATTGACACACGGCAACTCTCCAACTACCTCCAGCTTATAGAGCGCGAGCTGAAGTGCAACCCCTAAAATTAGAACGTGAATCGACCGTCCATGCTCGAGGAGGATGGATCCGTCCATCCATGACCTCACTTATCTCCAAAGCTCGAGGAGGATGAATCCATCCATGACCTTGCTTATCTCCAAAGCTCGAGTAGGGTGGATCCATCCATTCACGACCTTGCTTATTTATAAAGCTCGAGGAGGATGGATTCGTCCATCCACGACCTCGCTTTTTTCCAAACTCAAGGAGGATGGATCCATCCATCCATGACCTCGCTCATTTCATAAGTTTAAGGAGGGTGGACCCGTCTACCCATGAACTTGCTTTCTTTTTTAAGCTCGAAGAAGATGGATCCATCCATCTATGACTTTGCTTACCGAATCAAGGAGGATATGATTCAACCATCCACAACCTTGACTAAGTCTTTATTCCCAAAGAGCGAATAAGATCCTAATACTTAAATAGATGTGATCGACCGTCTGGTATCTGACTCTAGATTTTCAAAGTGTGAGCTAGAGTATAAATATTAAACTAGTGTGGTTGATCGCCTGTAAAATAACTTATGTCCTAGGAGTATAGATGTAATTCTAAATAGTAAGTGGGCATGACCGACCGTTGGCATAAAAGTCTAAATCCCCAGAGTGTGATGCAAATAGCAGCAAGCGAGCGAGTGTGATCCGACTGCTCAAACTCATGTCATTTTAACTTTGTTCCGACTAAGTTAAATCAAAGTTGGTAAAGGCGAAGGACAACTGCCATCTAACTACTACAATTCTCCCCAGAACTGGGGGCATAACGCAAGTTCCAACGGCTGACTGAGATAGCCAATGTTGGGACTCGACTCAACGTTTGATTACAACTCAAGGCCATGACCTCAGGACTTAAAGACCAGACTCAAGTTCAACTCAGAGGATAAAGCTTCACGAGTACATTGAATGAAAGTGTGAGTTCTAAGGTACTTGACAAATAAACACAAATTTATGCTAAAAACAAAGGAGAAATTTTATTACCACTATTCCTTGAGAAAGGAAGAACAAAATCTGTTCAAAGAATTTCTATAAGCAGGGGACCTAGTCCACATCTATACATGGCCTACTAAAAGCAAAAGAGAAGCTTATTCTAGCCATCTACAAAAAAGGAAGCAAAAATGCAAATCTACGCCTTCGATTTCTTCTTTACTTTCTTTCCCGTAGATCCGCTCGAGCTACCGCCTGGACCTCTCTCCAAACCCTTGCCTCCCCGGCTTGCTCCAGTTGGCATATCTCTGGCCGATGGAATCAGTGCGGTCTCCTCTTGAGATCCTACAAGGACTGAAGTATCCTCTATGTGTGGAACCAGTGGAATTATGGCGCTTTCGGTACTAGAAGAATGAGGCACTCCAGTTTCAACTATGGTGCCACCTGAAGAGAGCACGAGAATCAGGACCATACCAGGGACCACTATACCTTCACCAACCCAGAGGTCCTGCTCCATCTCAGCCTTGATTTCCATCATTATTCGTTCCTCTTGGTCTATGCGCTCACTCATTGGGATATTGTCGGTTGGACACGAGGAACCCATGATAATTATCTTCATCCATGTTGAAGGGCATCTGATGATCGGGTCGCTTTGCCGCTTGAGAAGTGCTTCCATCTATTGGTCATCAACACGTAGCTGCTATCATGTGCCTCCCCAGTTGAACAAGTAATGGTCACAATCGTGGTCTCTATTGTTAATGCCTCCTGCTCATGATTAAGTTCTTGAGTTGCAGGAGGGTCGGTCGGCGCATAATCTAAGACTGAATGAAGATAGTAGAATATAGTAGTAATATCATATGATAGTGTTCCTACATTTTGAGGAATCAGAGAAGTGTCCAGATTACCCTCCTCGAGTTGGCTCCTTATTTGGGACGACGGGCCTTCCAAGTTGCGATCGATGATTGGAGAGAAATGTGGCATGTTCGGATCATACCCCAGGTGACTAGAGGATCAACAAAAGATGTGGGCACAGTTTGAGACGCCGGGGGCAGTTTAGAAGCAACGACATTGTGTTCGCCCCGAAATCGTTCTCCGACCATTGGGTATTTAGTAGCCAGATCTTCTCTCTGAACATGATCGTGTGTCATGAAGGACTTTGGGCTCAACCTGATCAACACTTAAGTTTCCAAGTCAAACTCATCAATAGTTGCAACTCCACGGATCGCCTTTTCATCCTTGATCAATTGGTTCCTAGCCTTATGTAGTTGAAATGGTAGTCCTCGCCAAGCCAGTTCAAGTTGCGATTTTTCAAGACATTTGAATTATAAGTGACCAGGAGATCTTCAAACTCACTCTCCATCTTGGCCTCAACGACTTTCATTTCTCTTTCAATCCTGGTGTCGGCTTCTTCGGCCTTTCGATTAGCAGTATTTTTTCTCTCCCTAAGTCTTACCCCTCCTCGCATGCTTTCTGGGCAACTTTCCTGGCTTCATATTTTTCTTTGATAGCCTCAGTTAGTTTTGCCTTTAGTTCATCGACTTCTTTCAGCGTAGCATCCCAGCGTTGAATGGTAACGGTATAGCGGTGACCCATCTCATGCACTAAGTCCATATGAGATTTTCTCATTTCTTCCATGGACTTTCTGGCTTCCTCGGCTCTCTACTGGCTTCTATCCCAGTTTGTCTAAAGGGCTTGAGTTCATTAGAGGGCACCTCTATTATATTATTCTTAGAGATAGATTGCCTTCCAGTTTCTCAATAGCCTTGGCCCACTCAAAGGACACCGCCGAGACCCATTCCGCTGTCTTAGCCCATTCATAATATTAGTTATACGCGCATGCACATAATCCTGCACTAATTTCACTATGTCATTTGGGATTCTTGTTAAGTTGGGAGAAAAGTGGAAGCCTTCGAAACATATGTTTGGAAAATCTTTCTTCGGTTTGGTGATGCGAATGGCTCCCTCCCTCGTTGGCTCCGTGGCAGTTTGTTCCATGATGGAAGGAGTTTCTATTTCGATTCTACGACACTGATCGTCGATTTTTGGAGCGTGAGGCTACGCTATTTGATGAGAGTACATAGAAGAAGGCCTACTAGAGCTTGAAGGTTTAGAAGGTCATTTTGATGGCGGAGATCGCGACCTAAAATGGCGCCTGCTTTGATATGATCTTTCTTTTTCTCTGTCGTAGTGCTCATGTTCTTAGCTAGAATGGTACCTACGGTCGTATTCTTTTTGGCTCTTGCGGCGATGTGACTTGGAGTGTGATCCAGATGAATGGCGTGAAGAGCGAAGATTGCTAAGCATGGAGCCTTGTTTCACCATTACATCTCTAAAACAAAAGGAGGAATAAAATTAGCCTTCGTCGGAATTAAGAAGCATGTGATGGGATGTAATGTGGTTCTGTGAAGTGTGTGTACGCATGTGCAAACCCCCCAACTAACCGATTATAGTAGCCTTGCTTATTGGAGATGGCTCCCCTATATCTTTCGAAGGTGGGCCTGTGCCGGTTCTCGATGGGGAGTTGAACCCCTATAGCCTGAGATCAGAGAATGATGGTACCTCCTCTGGAATAGGAATATCCGACAGCCATTTCGATGAACTTTCTATCTGCGCGGAAGAGGACTCCGGACCTATGGAGCTAGTAACAAGTTGGATTGCTTCACCACCTTTTGCCACTTGGTTTTGTGGGAAAAAGTTATTCTTTTCTCTCTAACACCGATGACTGAGGGCCATGCAGAGGCACGGCTGTGGAATCTTGATCGGCTTCCATATCCTCAGCATCGCAAGATTCGACGACTGTTATGCCAGCCGCGGCCTGAGCTCCCTCGACTGAGGGCATGACTGTCCTCTTTCTATGAGCCCGAAGGCAATCAATTTATCGTCGGTGAGAACTTCGCCCATTTCTCTTAACTTGGCAGGCACCGCCTGGAGTGTCTTCACTAATTCTTTATATTGGGCTCCTTCGAGCCGTGGAATAGAGGTTGTGAAAGAAATACAGTAATGAATTTAGCATCGATTTATATTACCCAGTTAAATGACGAACAAGTGAAAGTACTCACCTCAAGCCAACCATTATCTGGCGAACCCTGGTGGGCATCTCATATAAAACCACTCTATTTTGAAGTAACTCAATTTGCTCCATGCACCTACCACCACTTGGCAGTTCCTGACGGCTTCCAAGAAGGAAGATGATGGATTATCCTCTGACTCTTAACATTGAATAAAAATCTGATCTCAACGACAGTTGGGGGATAGAGGAGATGGTCCATAAATATAATATATAAGCTGTTGAGTAGCGCGTATCCATTAGGATGAAGTTGAGAAGGCGCAATCCGAAGAAAAAATAGCACGTCCCGAATATATTGATTGAATGGGGGAAATGTTCCAGCCACACACATGAATCTATTGCATGCGGTGAACCCTTTTGGAGGATTATGCGCTCTATCTTCTGGCCCTGGTAATCGAACTTCCACCAAGGGCAGCCCTTGCCTAAGACAAATTTTGCCCATCATTTCTTCTGAAACCTTAGATCGGACGGAATCTTCTAGATCCATAATCACCACTGCATCCAGCAGTTCATTCGGAGCAGGATACAAAGTATCTGCCGCGACATCCGACACTTCGATTCTAAGAAATGAAGGACTTTGAACTTATTGTTGCTCTGAGCTTCTAGGATCCATAGCTATTGAACTCGGTAAAAACTGTTATTAGATGGAAAGAAATCCATGTTCCCCCAGTGTAAATGAATGATCATGTTGTGTAGTGAAGTGCTGCAAAGTACTCTAAATTTCTACATGGTCGAAAGACGATAAAGAGACAAAACTTCGAGATCCAAACGAAGTGACCGTCGTCGCTGACCATCTCAACCGTGCCATTCAGACTTTAGAGACCGATTTACGTTAAAATTTGTTATGATTATCAAGTTACTGTTCCTTCAACGAGCTTTGAAGGATAGTCATATTTGAGGTTTTTCGATCAAGTCCAAATATGCAAGGCTAAAGCTCGTCGGAGTTAAGTGTTCGAATATGCAAAAAGCGATGGAGTTCGTATCCATCATAGTTCACTTTGGATCATTCCCCTAAAGCCTTCATTTCGTATCAATCAGAGACGTAGACTGATAACTATTTCGTATCGATAAAACTTTCGTATCGGTCACATGCTCATATCAATCATTCCAAGTATCGACCCGCTTCGTATCGATCCAAAGACTTTGGTTTCAGATCAATCTTACCGCCTCTTATCCACATTGATACGAATTGCTTCACACTTCTCAGATCAATCATGAAAGCTACCTTCAATCATCCCCAAAGTATTTTGATCGATCCTATCTCGACTCGGGGTCAATAACTCCATCGATTCCTTCCAGTTGCTCTCCTTCTTCCCTAGACCTCCAAGTCGCCTTTGGCTGCACTCTCAAACTTTCCCCAGTCATGCCCTAGCGCCAACGATACTGGAGTTGGCCGTTGCCATGGACGAAATGGAATGAAACTCGAAACTCATCACTCTAAGAATGGTTCTATCAATTGATTACCTAGCTCGAAGAATCTGTGCTTAAGATTAATGGTTTGTTGTTTTAAAACGAGATCTATAGTTTCTTTTCTCTTGTGATGGATACGAAATAGCAACAGAAATAAGTGAAAAAATTCTAAGTCCAAAACATATTTATACCCACTTGTATCGACCTTAAAAACGATTCATATCCAGTCAAAAAACCGTTTGAAGTGGCCAACATGCCAATCGATACGAAGTGCATCTGAAATTCAAAGTTTCGTATCCATCAACACAAGGCAATCTGGAGCCTAGCATCTCGTATCCATCGGTGTGAAGCCCAATACTTCATGTCCATTGATGCAAATCGATCCAAGGCCCAATATTTTGTATCCATCGATACGAAGCCTTTTCGTTAGTTAACAATTGTAAATCTCGTATCCATCGATACGAAGGGCACGCTGTACTACAACTCAAGAAAAATCATATCCATTTTGTATCAATCGTCATCGATACGAAGTCCATCTTGATGCACCCCAGATTGATCCAGGAGAGGATCGATACAAAAAGGGGACCAAAACGACCATCGATCTTTGTTGCAAATCAGATTTCACATCGATCCAGGGGAGGATCGATACGAAACTCGATACTAGAGAATACATCAATCGATGGCAAGGGCCTCTTCTCACCAAGATCCATTTAAGAAAAAGAACTTGGCAGCGACCCCGGAATGTTCAAGAATGAATGAGGGTCAAGTATTAATACGTGTATATATGTCATATTGACATTTGATTTTCCAAGTTAACAGGAGTTGGATGCTTACCTTGTGAGGATCAGGGCAATTAACAACAAATTGCTAGCACTTGACCTTCCGTCGCAACAAAACCTGCATGATCATTGATAATCTACGATTTAACATTTGTACTACTGGAAATCTACCGAAGGTCACATCACTTGATGAAAGGGCAACAACTATTCAGTAAATCGAAAAAAGCCTTAAAGAGAGTGACCTAGTCCACGACTCAGCCATACAGAGACTACAAATTCAGATCGAGGTACAACAGAATACATATACCATCACCTAATATACGCCAACGATGTTGTGTGATGAAGGAAGCTAAATACTTGATTATTCGTTTTGCTCTTCAATCTAGTTGAATTGAACTATACAATCTAGAAGAATAACATATGAACCCTAGGTTGTACATGTTAAGTTCATTTTTTGAGAATAAACAATTGCTACAGGACTCTGAGCAAGTATATACATGGTTTCTTAAATAAACTTGTCTAATCCAAAATATATCTACCTGTTCACAACACTCTACATATTTTGTTTTAGCACGTGCAATGCATAGTACTGTTATTCTTGAGATCAAGTTTTCCTTTTATTATTATTATTATATAGTCAATTTTTCAACCATAAACAACATTGAAATTCATCACATGCCAATCAAACAATCAACAAACAAATAAACGTCTTTAGCGCAAAACCATCTATCACCTTCTGTTGCACAACTCTGATCCCTACTGGATTTTTCCACTCAACTTGCCACACATATGTTTACTCAACAAAATTACACCGATACTGCTGGTCTGGCTAACAACTCTATCCTTCATCATCATATTTGATAATTTCTATTTCATACGAAGTCAAATTAACCAAGAAAATAGAGATAAGGAATATATAACAAGTACATCCCTAGATGATTACCTTAGTAATCGTTGTATATTCCTACCATCCCTTCTACTATCCCTTTAATATAAGATAACTGCTCAACACAGCTGAGGGGATAGGGACTCTAAGTATTTCTAAGCTCAAGGATCATGTATCTTGTATATGATACCTACTCTGATACCAACTGTAATGCCCTGCCTCTTTACCCATACTACTCAAAAGTATTACTAAGTAATATTATCGAGTAATGTGGAGAATAAGGCGATATAGGGTACATATGTGAATATTCTCTTGGGCTAATACTGGTATATAAACATCAAATAAATAACTCGATAATACATACACAGTATCGATAAAAAACAATAAACATGTGTACTTCTAGGATGGAACAATACATAATATATAATAAATACTAAGAAAACACAGAGTCAGAATCGCAGCAATAATATATAATAGGGAAGTATACATAAACCAAATATACATCAAACATATATTATCAATAAATCATCCAATACATGAATTAAAGTTCATCACAACAATATATAATGACTCAATTGTCATCCCACCTTTAGTCAAGGCCACGACACCAAGGACTTGACTAAAGACTAAAGACAATCCGCCTCGGAGATCAATTATCTACAGATCCACGATGAATGCAAGAAAACTTGGTCCGAGTCTGGATTGAGCTACAATTAGCATGATATGACAAGCAAAGCTATGAAAGGAAACATTCCAAATTTCTGTTCAATCAGAGTTCGTATGCTCGAGTTATGAATCGATCAAGATCCATGTAAGACATGTCCATTACATATCCATCCATCATTTGTATCCATCACCATCGATATGAAGTGAGCGTAACTCTATCACTCGGCATCCACCATTCGTATCAATAAGATTCAACCTATATCGATAGAACTCAACACTCCCTGGATCATTCAACTAATGGATGCATGTTTCGTATCGATCACCTAATCGATATGAAACACGGGGCCTACGATCGATACAAAAACAAAGGCAAAGCATCGATACGGGAAGCAAAGTATAGAATGGATACAAAATGAAGAGGTCAACCAAAAATAAGCGGTCCTTATGCATGAATTTGGATCTCCATAAAGCAAGCGCGCCACGTCTTCGATACGAAGATGATTGATATGAAATGTATCGATACAAAAGCCTCAGCCAGTCCATGTTTGCAACTTTGATCTATCGTATCTCTCAAACCTCGAATCCAAATGCCAAGAAATTTTAACATAAGCTTGCAAATAATATCAAGAGCCTCAATGATCGATCGCAGCTCAAATGGAGCCATTATCGATCGATAGAAACCAACATTGGTCGATCGAGGATCGATCCCAAAAGACTCCAGATCGATTGTGTGGGCCCACCTACGCATGAGAAAGGGTATTCTGAGATTCAAGGCAGATATTTTCAGCTCTACACCTATAAATAGCACCTCCATTGCAAATAAAAAAGGATTTTGGATGCTGCTGCTCTACTGATACTCCATTGTAATTCGAGTGTTATTCATTTTACTGTAGTAACTCCATTTATAACCAGCAATAAACGTCAAATCCTTTAAAATGGACGTAGGCTACAATGTCGAACCATTGTAAATTTTTGTCTTCTTTTACTGCTGTTATTTTTCTTGGTGTGATTATTAGATTAGCCTCATTTTCCATTTTATTTCTTCATTCTGATCTCTTCAATTACATCCAATGAGTGTTTTTGCCTATTTTTGGTACAAACATTAATATAATATTAACCTAATCTCCATCTATGTTAACATCTACAAAACTGGACGTGTAGTCCCCTGAACCTGAAATATCTCGGATTAATTCAGTATTATAAATAACACATGGGTTAGACTAATCTATAATGATGGGTGATATGAAATATGTAAAATCAATGAACGTTTTAACATTAATAATAACAATGACATAAACAAGTTCAAATATCTTAAGGTAACAAGCACTACAATTTCACATAATAAAGTGTGATCACCTATATACAGAATGCCACTCAGAAATCACAAAACCTATGCTAAATAGTTGAATCGTCCATATTTAGAAACCACCATCGAAATCAATATATATACATATAACGTGAGATAGCCTATCAAATCATCCAAACCATATCCAACATCACAAAAACTATAGATATAAATCATCCAAAAACCAAAGGACCAACAAAAAGGTAATGCTATTTCAAAATACTAAACCATCAAAGAGTGTAGATATATGAGGACCAACTACACTTTAGACTCAACCAATCTTTAATCTATTCAGCACATTATAGGTAAGAGACATTTATGTCAATCTACTATACACTCATAACCCTGAACCATTTAGAGATACACACACACACACATATATATTCCAAGTCAAAAATGTAGCAAAGCTACTGATGGTCTCTCCTCTCTGAAACTCGAAAATGAATGTCGATAATGCTGCAGTCACCATCGAAATTATTTTCCCACGAAAAAGAAGAGAGCGCTTATTTAAACATTTAAAAATTCTAGGAAACGATTTTTATTCGAAAATACTTTAAATAATATACGTCATTAAACTTTAAAACCAAAGTTTGAAATCATCGAAAATTAAATTCTCAAATTCTAGTTTAAATTCATTTAAATTCCAGATCAAATTATAAACCATGTTTTATAGTTTCATTTGTATGTTGGTAAAATAAACGGTTTACAAAACAATAAATCAAATCAAATCTTATCATTTTAAACAACCAATTCAGATAACTTTAAATTTCAGAAAATATACACTAATATAAAATATAATCTTACAAAATTTATTCCATTTACCAAATTAAAAACAATCTTGTGTCGGTTTGCTCTATGCAAGTGCTTTGGAATTCCTGTCGATAACGTTGATCAGACGAATCGATCGAAAACCCAAATTAACATTAACAACTCAAACAACACAACATAAAATATTTTATATTAATTTCAAATACTCTCCCTCACTCGATGGTTCAGAATGGATTTCAAAACAAGGATAGATATTCAAGTTCAAGGGGCTCAAATAAAAAAAAAATTCTAAGCAGAAGATAAGTTCGAAACGAAAATATGATGATTAGTACAAAGGAGAGGGGATGGATAGACTTGTATAAATCGCGGGCGACCATAACCGGGTCCACCATGACTTCAAAATAAGATCGATGAAGAATTCTGGAGCAAATTGACATTTGATCGTCAAAGATAGAATTCGGGTATAGCAAAAGATGGCAGCATCGTAAACCGAGGATACAGAAATCTTCGGTAAATCAATGCCTATTATAAAGAAGTTTCACCCCTTTACAAATCATTCGAAGATTGGCGAGACCGCATATTTATTATAGAGATCAACCGAAGTGGAGCTATGGGATACTCCAGAATCAAGAAAATACGAATAGAGAGAGACAAGAATGGATTTTGGAACCGAGGGGAATGTTCCAAAATTCAAAGGAAACCGAGTCAAAAAGGATGAGATTCAAGCCCGAACGCAAGTGATTCTGCAATTAAATTTACTTTATATGCTAAGTTGTCTAAAACCAGAGCTCTGATACCACGTGTAACATCTCGATTTTTCAACCATTCGCATCCACACATGCCGGATTTGAATTGCTCAAAACACAAAATTGTTAATTTATATTTGACAAAACTCGGCATATACAGTAAATAAATAATCATAGAATCACAAACACAGATTATATAACAATATGCAGTGGAAACAAATGAATAGTAGTTCGTGAAGCTTCTATATATACAAAAGAGTTAAAACAAGATATAACAGAAGTATCAAATACAATAGTCAAATACAAGATCAAAATATATCTCTGGAGTCAACTGAATCACCGAAAGCTGAAGAGATATACATGTATCTTTAGGTGAAGCTCCAACTCCAAAGGTGAGTCTCGAATACTGGTAACTCAGTCTGACCCGAGTGTAAAGCAAAACACAAAACACTCAAGCCATGATTAATATTTTTATATCAATAAATCCAACTCAAGTGAAATAACAACTGAAATACAAGTAACTCAAAGGATGTTTGGGATAACCATCCTCTAAGGATCCGTTAAACTCTTTACTACGTAGTAATAAATGATATTATAGTAATGTCTAAAGTAAAGTAGACTAGTAAAATAGCGTTAAGGCGCTACCCATATCCCCTTAACACATTTTATATATTCCCATAGTCTATACAGTACTGTAGTCTCCCCTGTACTAGGTGCCGTCAAAGGGCACTCCATACGTATGGTACAAAACAAACTCGTAATGGTCTCGATAGGGTTGGTGACATGGCACAACTAGACAATGCCAGGGTATATACCAATAACACTTCCGGGCTGGTGGTAACGCATAGCAGCCACTACCGCCCACCTCGAAACACACTCCTAAATCAAAAAATCAAGTGTGGCCACCAAATCAATCACAGAGTCAGAATATAGTATCAAAGGAATGTGTCCGACCGGAGGAGCTACCTTACTTGGCCAGTTGATTACTCATGTTCCATCCATCTTATGCCAACTCACGGGAGCTGGGTCCACGTATATACCTCATATAGGATCGTCACCACCATCCTACTTCATTCTGGAATCTCCACCGCGTACATAGTTGTTAAAGTGGTTTTCAATATTGGTAGAGAGTATGACAATACCTAATCCATGTTTCTTTAACAACCAATCATTATTATAACACCGCGGTCATTCCAAAATAGTTTATACTTCAAAACCAAAATATCATTGCCATTTCAAAAACCATATCAATACAAAATCATTCCCATTTCAAATATATCATTTTCCCAAAATCATAGCACTTCAAATTTATAACACTTTGAAACCAAAACACTTGAAATTATAACACTTTAGAAATCATAATACTTTGAAAAATCAAAATACTTCCCACTTAACCGGTTTAGATATTAAAATAGTATATCTAATAAAATAGTTACAAAGTAAAATAGTTTATATAAAATTGTTATAAGTTAAAATAGTTTATATTAAAATAGTTTATATTAAGAACGTTTATATGAAAATAATTTATAAAGAAAACTATATAAATATTTTTAAATATAATTTAAAAATACTTTATATAATAAAATAGGTTCCTCAAATTTCAAAAGTCGATCCAAATCAACTCGAATTCCAAAATTGAAACTTAATTCAATCTCAATTCATCAATTTCAACTCAATTCAGCTTTATTTCAAATACGAATTTTAACCACAAAATAAACAATTACAATTTCAATATATTTCAAAGCATTCTACAATTTCAAAACTAACTTTGATAATTTTATAAATATCAAATTTAACTTCATTATTATTTAGTTTTGAAATATTTACTTAATAAATCCAATATCATTTAAATAAAACCCAAATTATAAATAAACTAAATATTTCCTTCAATTTAACTTAACTTGAAATATTCATTTAATCATCTTAAACTAAAATCAAGTTATAAAATCATATCCTTTAAAAATCTCAAATTCAATAAGTTTCACATCGATTTAATTAAATATAATTTCAAATAAATTCAAATTTATCATTCCAATCTTAACTTATAAAATCATTATAAAATCTATTTAAAATATAGTTTTAAATAATTACTTAAACATCATATTAAATTTGTTTATAAATTAAATCATTTATATATTCCGAAATAGTAAAATTATAAATAAATTCTTAAAATTTATAATTTAAAAATTAACTTATAACTATACAATTTTCAAAACATATAAATTTAAAAAACTAAATTTTAAAACTTTATAAAATACAGAATGTATTAAAAATCAATATTTATTATAACCATATAGTTCTTTCCAAAACCATAGAAATCATTTTCAAAATATTTATATATAGACCAACGGTGTCTGTATAAATTTTCTATCCTATGGTCAAATGATATGGATATTTATCATTTCTGTAACAACCCGGTATTTTCAGCCATTCGCAGCCGCACATGTCGGATTTGAATTGCTCGAAATACCACATTGTAAATAAATTTGGAGCAAATGAAATACAAATCACAGAATCACAGACACAAAACAAACAGAATACCTTGCAGCGGAATATAAAATACATAGTAGTTCATGAAGCTACTACGGCAGAGTCTCAAACCAAAAACATAATACAGTCTGAAAACAACAGAATAGAAATCCCAAATACAAATAAGTTCACTAATACATGAGATAAACTAGAATTGCTGAAACAGAAAGTAGATAAAAATGTAGATAAGCAGAAACTCCAGCAAAGACCAACTCTAGAAAGAGAATCCAAAGCTGTGAATACTCAGGCTGACCCGAGCGTAAAGTAAAACACAAAACACTCGAGTCAGGACAATATATACTTATATAATGTAAATCAACTCAAATGAACTGTAGTAAAAATGCACCATAACATAAAAGATGCTTGGGATCGCCCATCCTTTAAAGATCAGTTAAACCATAAATTAAATACATCCCATGGTTAAATTTCAAAATAGTATTTATACTTCGAAATCAAATATCATTTAACAATTCAATATCATTCAAAATCCATTTCAAAATATCATATCTTCCAAAACACATTCATTTCTATTTAATTTAAATACCATTTCAAAACACATTTCAAAATAGTTTATATTTCGAAACAAATTGCTTCATTAAAATCATTAAAATGAAGATATTATATTTAATTATTAAATTATTAAATTTTCAAAATTTTAATATTTCAAAGTTCATTCATTCACTTAAATTTATTAAACCAATGAAAATTCAGCTTTCGCAGCATTTAGAAAATGCTACGCAAAGTCACACTTAAAACAGTTCAATTTAACAAAAGACAACATTTAAAATGCTGTAATAGGGTTCCATTAGTTTCAAATAAACTTAGTTAAATTCAACCATTATAACATTCACAAAAAATGCTATAATAGCCTTTAATTAAACTGAGCCATTTGGTTCATTATTATCAACTACAGCCTTTACAAATGCTGTATTATCCTTTACATTAGAATTAATAGCATTTTAGAAATGCAGTAAATTAACTTCAAATATTCAGTATAATTTCACAAACAATTATATTTTTATTTAAACCATTTTTAACTTATAAAATCACATAATTTCACTTTTAATACAATCATTCAAATACCCTTATATTCATGATTTTATAAAGTTATATCTCTATTCAAAAATCAAAATTTAATAGTAATTCACTTATTAAATTCCAACATTAAATTTTAAATTCATTAAATTAAATTTAACTTAACACTTAAGTTTAAATTTTCAAATATAACTTAATTTCATTTTTATTTACTTAACTTAAAATTCACTTTTAAGCCAAATACACAAATTTCCAATTTTAGTCATATTTCAAAATTTAAACTTAAATATTCATTCATTTCACATTTTAACTTAATTCAAAAATCATTAATATATTATAAAATTATTTTAAACTCATTTAATTCAAAATATCATAAATTTATCATATTTTCATATTTAATTTAAATTCCATTTGTCACAAAATTATAATTTCCACAAAAACTTACATTTTAGATTTTCTAACTTTACCATTAATTTATTTCACTTATAAATTTCCAGAGAGTCAATAATGCTTTACAAAAATCATTTTTAATCAAATTTAAATCAAAATATTATAATATTTACATTTCTAAAATATTTTAAAATTTTAAGAAAAATATATTTTAACAACGGGTCTGTATTTCATTTTCTAGCCTAGGTAAAGTGAAACGGGTAATATATCATTTCAACCCGTAATTTACAAAGAAACCAGGGTTTGATCATTTCAAACCCGCAATGCCAAGTAAATGAAAATAATTGAAAATCATTCAGGCCTATCATTTCAGCCCATAAAGATTTTCTCCTATTCTAAAGTCCGTTCGGGTATGTATCATTTCAACCCATAGTGATTCTAATCTAAAGGGAACTTGCAGTGTGATATACTGATAAAAATAACAAAACAGCAATAATAGAACAGTAACATGTGATATAAATGGTGTTTAATCATGTGTGAACATCATATGATAGTGACATAGCAAATAAAATATGGTGATGTAGTTTACATATTCACAAGCGATCGATTTACTATTCATATAAGTATAAAACTGTCTGCTGAGAATAACTCACTGGTTTGAGCTGATGACCTACGAAGAATTGCACAAACGAGATCTACACAAGAACAAAAGCATGACACAGATTCGAATGGAGGAGCCAAGTGTCAAATTCCTTGGATACACATCAAACAATAACAATGTAACAACGATGAGTTTCAAATCAACTACGATCAAAACTACACTAGAATAGACTGCACAGAATCAAATAGAAATGCTTGCACTTGCTTTTAACCTTTACTAGGCTCAGCCATAAAGGGAAATACAACATAATTGCAGGTGTTTTGGTCTGGTCTGGGTGAGTATGGGTTCGGCCTACATGTTGGAATGATGGTGTAAAGGTGGGTGAAGGCAATAACACACATAAGCATGCATACATGAATTTGGTCAAGGATTTGGGGTCGGCCAAGGCCCTAGGTTTCACGGCCAGAGGAGTGGGGTCCACTGTGGTGGTGTGGCCATGGGTGCTGGAGGTGCTGGAGGTGGTGGTGGTGTGGTAGGTGGCGGCTAGAGGGGTGGTGAGGTGATGGAATGAGAGTGGTGCTCGGTTAGGCTAGTATGAAGGGTGTTTTGAAACTTTTGTGGATATGCATCACCAAGGGGGTTCATGGCTTGGGTGGATGGCGAGGAGGAGGTGCTGGTGGTGTGTCATCACGTGCTGGTGGCGGCTAGGCAGCAAGGGAGGCATGGCCGATCCTAAAAGAGGTGAAAGCATGTGCAAAATCAAGCTAGAAATAAACGATGTAAATAGAAAAAGAGATAAAAGAAATAAAGATTTACCAAATTCTTCAAGCAAGGGATGGACGAATTTTTTTCTCAGAAAGGAGGAAAGAAAGATACGTGAATTGAAAATGAGGTAGTCGGCTGAAATGTGGGGGGTTATGGCAAGAGAAACGAAGAGTTGTGAGGAAAATGAAGAGGCGGAATTCAAAAAGGCAAAAGGCAATTCAAAAGTCAAAACCCTTTCATATTTCTTTATTTTAATTTTATAAATTTGTATTTCTAGAAATAATAATAATCCCAGATAAAATTTCGAAAATTTATCAAAATATAAAAATTTATATAATATTTATTAATTATATAAAGTTAAATTAAGAAAAATAGCTAAAAATAGTGAACTAGACTAGAAAATTTGAAATTAAATAGAATAATTTTTAGAAAATTCATATGAGCTTGAAAAATATTTTTAAACATAAACAATAACATAAAATAAAAATAAATTCACAAAATAAATATTAAAATTTTAATTAAATATAATTTAAATGAAGAAAATAGCAGAAAAATAGAAAACAACCTTTAAAAATAGGAAATAAATACAGTAAATTTTGGAAAATTTTTATTATCGCTTTAAAAATATTAAAAGACAAAATATATATAAAATAACATATTAACACATATTAAAATAAAATATAACATAGAAAATATGATTTATATAATTTAAAATAGACAAAATTTCAAAATAAAACAAATTATACTCAAAATTGAAATGTACATAACTTTCAGAAATTAAATCCGTTTTCAACGAAACGAAAAGCAGTATTCAAGTTATTAAATATATTTTCATAATAAAAGATAAAATTTAAGAATTTAAATATTTAAATTTGAAATTCAAAAGTCAAGGTTTGACCAGTTTGAACAGAAATTCATCTTTCAGTAAAATATCCAATTTATACCGGTTTGAAATTATAATTCACATAATAATCAACACCTACATTTAAAAATGAAATGTTTGAAATGAAATAAGTTTAACATAATTTAAAAATAAAACAAATTCAAATATTAAAATATATGAAAAATCTAGGGTTGTTACACTCTCCCCCACTCAAATCTTTTCGTCCTCGAAAAGGAAGGAAGCGGAGAAATTACAAGAAAGAACAATAGGTTGGAAGACATCTCGAAAGAAGGTAGGAAAAAAAGTAGCTAGGAGGGAAAGCAGGTTGAAAGACATAGATGAACCATTATTTGAAAGAAGAAAAAAAAGATTTGACATGTTAAACATTTAATATGATAATTAGTTATTTGATTCAAATTTGATAGTTCGAAGTAAACAATATTTAAGACATTTTAAATCATGATTAGAATATCCTTTATACAATACTTTACCAAAATACTTTTATAACTCGATGACTTAACAAGTTTACTTTCGTTCCTGCAGACTCTGGCTATGCGTTGATCAGGCGCAAAACTAGAATTCTCCAAGTACTTAGTAGACCTATTTCAACACCCAGTGAAAATACTACAAAAATAGGTATGAGAAGTTCCGCTCAAAATCCAATGTCAAATGATGATAATACGATAGCAGTGGCCCGCTGCTGATCCAGTATTTACGAAATAGACACAACACTTTCCAGAAGATCCTTCTACCTTCCGGATTCCAGAAAAATATCGTAGCCAGTTCGTAAACAAGGGACCATCGACCCCTGCTGCAGTGGTACGCTGCTGATTCAATGATTTACGCAATGGATGCACTTCCTTCCCGGAAGATCCATAACCAACAGATCCCAGGATCGAAAGCGTCTCCATTGGGTAAACTTAAGAACCATCTACCCTGGGAAAAAAATCGAGGAACTCATGAGTTTAAGTCCGGACAACCATATCAGTTCGAATCCATTTCTGAATTCACCCAAGTCCATTAGGATTTATCGGTCGAATCCATTCCTAGATTCCCCAAGTCCATCTGGGTCAAAGCATATCACTATACTTCTTCCGGAGGGTACTTCCCATACCTCTTACATCAAAATATAATATACCATATATAGTAGCCCTTCAAAATCATAGCTTCAATTATCGCACTTATATAAATTCCATTATATATAAGATTTCATTTTCAAATCAAATACTTTCCAAAATCAATAGTATATCAAATCATACTTATATAAACTTCGATTATATAAGATTTTAATTTACAAATTGAGTACCTTTTCAATTCAACATTTTCAAATCGACTTCATACTTATACAATTCCATTTTATATAAGTTCGATAACTCCCAAACCAAGTATTTAGTAAAACAAGGTTCTCAATTTTAATTTGTTTCAATAACATTTCAGTTTCAAAATCATATATGATTTCGCCAGATCATTTCTTCTGAATTACATATACTCAGTTTCAAAGTTTCTTAAAACAATAGATTTAGAAAATAATCCAAATTTCCAAATCAACAAAAATTTAGGTCAAACAAATTCATTTCCATTTCAAACATATATTCTCTTTCAAAAATCATAATACTTTCAAAGTTATAAATCTTTCGAAACCAAAATACTTGAAATCATTACACTTTGAAAATCATAACTTTTCTAATCATACATTTGAAATCATAAAACATCCCTTTAATTCTTTACATTTCACAAATTTATTCAATTTAAACCCAAGTCTACAAGTTCCAGCTTTAATTCAATTCAAACCATCAGTTTCAATTCAATTTAGTTTTCCAACAAAACCATTTCAAATATTATCAAATTTCAAATAAAGATTTGATCCGCAAAATAAACTATTCAATCTTTAATATATTTCAGAGCTTAAATGTACCGTATTCCAAAACTAAATTTTATAATTTCATATATCTCAAATTTTACTTCATTATTACTTAGTTTTGACATATTCATTTCATAAATCCATCATTTTTGATTATACTCAAATTACAAGTAAACCAAATATCCTTTCATACAAATATAAAGTTTAAATTTCATTTATCAAAATCAGTTATCATTCCTGATTCACATTCTTTATCAAATAAAGATTATATCATTCAAAACCTCATTATCAAATCATTATTTGAATTCAATTTCAAATATTTAAATTTAAATATCTACATTTGAAAATTCAAATATGTCATTCAATTATTATTTCAAATGTCATTACAAAATACATTTCAAAATTCCATTCAAAAATTCATTCATCTTATTACATTTCATTCCATTTAACACATAACTAAGTAAACCTTATTTAAATTCAAATTAAATTTAAATTCCTTAAAATTCAAATTTAAATATTAAATTATATTCAAAACTCCTTAAATTTCACAAATAATCAATTCCAAAATTAAATCATTTAAATTTTTAAAACATTACTCAACGATGTTAAAATCTTTAACATTACGAAACATTGTCAAATTAACAATGACAGCATTTAAAAGTGCTATCGTAACTTATAATTTCTGAAATAGTCTAGTTCAAGAATAACGGCATTTATAATATGCCATAACAGATATTTAGTTAATTCAAACAAAGTTAAATTCAAAAACAACAGCATTTTAAAGTGTTGTCATAAAACTATAGCATTTTAGAAATGCTATTAATAAAATTCCAGATTTTATTATAACTTTTTAAAAAAACAATATAACTTCAATTTTAGCAAATTTTAGACTTATAAATCATATTTCTAGACTTCAAAATTTCACATTTAAATAATTTTTAACATATGATTTATCACAACAAAATTTTAAATTAAATATTCAATTTAAACTCACTTTCATTTGTTAAGTCAAAATTCACTGTTCTTCTTAACTTATAAATTTAACAAAAACTCAACATTTTACTTCAAATATCTTTT
Organism: Allium cepa; assembly: GCA_030765085.1. Classification (NCBI taxonomy): domain Eukaryota; kingdom Viridiplantae; phylum Streptophyta; class Magnoliopsida; order Asparagales; family Amaryllidaceae; genus Allium; species Allium cepa. The sequence continues at coordinate 190,238,947 of CM060942.1, forward strand.
CAAAACTATATTTCACACCAGTATAATTCAAAATAGTCTTATTTATTTCACTCCACAACAGTTTCAAACTTAAATAAATCATATTACTTTATACATTAATCATACCAAACTAAACTTATACTTTATCAAATACCTTATACCATTCAAAATTTCTTAGATTTGAAAAGTTAACCTTGATTTGGAAGTGCTCGAACCTTCAAAATAGTCGAAGAAATCATATTTTCAATCCAAGAGTTGGAAATCACCAACGAATTAGTAATCGATTCCAATAGGTAAGGTTACACCAAAACAAATCTGAATCTCGAGGATTGAACACCGGCTTATTTTAAATCATTTCAATTATATATATACCCACAAATCTTTCGAATATCAAACCATACTTCGAAATCGAAAATCAAAATTTGGTTTCATAAAATCACTCGCATAGCAAAGCTACTAGAGTGGCCTCTTCCCTACTCAGAAACTCAAAAATCAATGTCGATGATGCATGTATTCATCACCGAAATTATTTTTCAGCGACATAAGTGGGTTCTGACTTTTATTTCTTGAAACTTCTTTGAAATCTCTTTGACATCATTGGAATTCATTCAAATACACTTGAAACATTTCTTATTTGGAAAAATATCTTTAAATCATATTATTATTATTATATAGTTTCCAAAATCTTAAAAACCCATTTCAAAACACCGGAGTTCGATTCCTCGAAATTCAAATTCAAAACCCATCAATTATAAATCATTTTTATATAAATCACATTTTCTTATAAATTTCCAAAATTTCAAATCCTTTCAAAGCTTCAAAGTTTCATTTTCCAAAGGTAAAAATCCTTATTGAAAACATTCCACTTTTATATACAAAATAGGGTCATCCTTGTCAAAATAATGATATCGATGTATGCACAAATTCAAAATACAATCAAACATAAATTTCCAAAGAATGATTCAAGGTTAGATTTCAAGCAATATGGAGATTCAAATTTAGAGGAACTCTAATCAAATAGAATTTTGTTTCCAAGATAAGCTCGAACGAAGATAAGATAATTTTATTACCAAATAGAAGATGATAAGCCTATATAAATCGCGGGCGACCTTAACCGGTCAACCGTGACTTCAGTAATATAATCAATTCGGAAATCTAAGGCAAATCGACATTCGATCGCCAGAGATAGAATCCGGGTAGAGCAGGAGGTAGATAGCATCGAAAACCGAGGATACAGGAATCTCCGTTGAATCAATGCCAATTATAAAGGATTTTCACCCATTTACCAATCATTCAAAGATTTGCGGAATCACCGATCTTTATAGAGGTCATTCCAACGTGGAGTTATGAAATGCTCCAAAATCGAAGTGGATAGAATAGGGAAGACAAGACTGGATTTCAGAACAAGTGGGAGCGTTCCAAAGTTCAAGGAATCCTAATCGATAAGAATCCTAACCAAGAGATTTCTAACAAGATGGATACTGAAGGGATGAAGTTTTGAAAATCTTGGTTTCAAAATAAGAAATTTTTTATACCAAAATAATCTTTGAAAATCCTTTAAAAATCATTTGGAAATTATTTTATACTTCGAAAATACGTTCTCTCACAAGAAAGGATTCTGAGATTGATTTCACTCATTCTAGGGTATTTCTACCCTATCTCCAATGAGTTTTTGCTCCACAGGCTATGGTTTGCCTAAAACCAAAGCTTTGATACCAAATGTAACAACCCGGTATTTTCAGCCATTCGCAGCCGCACTTGTCGGATTTGAATTGCTCAAAATACCGCATTGTAAATAAATTTAGAGCAAATGAAATACAAATCACAGAATCACGGACACAGAACAAACAGAATATCTCGCAGCGGAATATAAAATACATAGTAGTTCATGAAGCTACTACGACAGAGTCTCAAACCAAAAACATAATACAGTCTGAAAACAACAAAATAGAAATCCCAAATACAAAGAAGTTCACTAATACATGAGATAAACTAGAATTGCTGAAATAGAAAGTAGATATAAATGTAGATAAGCAGAAACTCCAGCAAAGACCAGCTCCAGAAAGAGAATCCAAAGCTGTGAATACTCAGGCTAACCTGAGCGTAAAGTAAAACACAAAACACTCGAGTTAGGACAATATATACTTATATAATGTAAATCAACTCAAGTGAACTGTAGTAAAAATGCACCATAACTTAAAGGATGCTTGGGATCGCCCATCCTTTAAAGATCGGTTAAACCATAAATTAAATACATCCCGTGGTTAAATTTCAAAAGAGTATTTATACTTCGAAATCAAATATCATTTAACAATTCAACATCATTCAAAATCCATTTCAAAATATCAAAATATCATATCTTCCAAACCACATTCATTTTTATTTAATTTAAATACCATTTCAAAACACATTTCAAAATAGTTTATATTTCGAAACAAATTGCTTCATTAAAATCATTAAAATGAAGATATTATATTTAATAATTAAATTATTAAATTTTCAAAATTTTAATCTTTCAAAGTTCATTCATTCACTTAAATTTATTAAAACAATGAAAATTCAACTTTCGCAGCATTTAGAAAATGCTACGGAAAGTCACACTTAATACAGTTCAATTTAACAAAAGACAACATTTAAAATGCTGTAATAGGGTTCCATTAGTTTCAAATAAACTAAGTTAAATTCAACCATTATAACATTCACAAAAAAATGCTATAATAGCCTTTAATTAAATTGAGCCATTTGGTTCATTATTATCAACTACAGCCTTTACAAATGCTGTATTATCATTTACATTAGAATTAATAGCATTTTAGAAATGCAGTAAATTAACTTCAAATATTCAGTATAATTTCACAAACAATTATATTTTTATTTAAACCATTTTTAACTTATAAAATCACATAATTTCACTTTTAATACAATCATTCAAATACCCTTATATTCATGATTTTATAAAGTTAAATCTCTATTCAAAAATCAAAATTTAATAGTAATTCACTTATTAAATTCCAACATTAAATTTTAAATTCATTAAATTAAATTTAACTTAACACTTAAGTTTAAATTTTCAAATATAACTTAATTTCATTTTTATTTACTTAACTTAAAATTCACTTTTAAGCCAAATTCACAAATTTCCAATTTTAGTTATATTTCAAAATTTCAACTTAAATATTCATTCATTTCACATTTTAACTTAATTCAAAAATCATTAATATATTATAAAATTATTTTAAACTCATTTAATTCAAAATATCATAAATTTATCATATTTTCATATTTAATTTAAATTCCATTTATCACAAAATTATAATTTCCACAAAAACTTACATTTCAGATTTTCTAACTTTACCATTAATTTATTTCACTTATAAATTTCCAGAGAGTCAATAATGCTTTACAAAAATCATTTTTAATCAAATTTAAATCAAAATATTATAATATTTATATTTCTAAAATATTTTAAAATTTTAAGAAAAATATATTATAACAACGGGTCTGTATTTCATTTTCTAACCTAGGTAAAGTGATACGGGTAATATATCATTTTAACCCGTAATTTACAAAGAAACCCGGGTTTGATCATTTCAAACCCGCAATGCCAAGTAAATGAAAATAATTGAAAATCATTCAGGCCTATCATTTAAGCCCATAAAGATTTTCTCCTATTCTAAAGTCCGTTCGGGTATGTATCATTTCAACCCATAGTGATTCTAATCTAAAGGGAACTTGCAGTGTGATATACTGATAAAAATAACAAAACAGCAATAATAGAACAGTAACATGTGATATAACTGGTGTATAGTCATGTGTGAACATCATATGATAGTGACATAGCAAATAAAATATGGTGATGTAGTTTACATATTCACAAGCGATCGATTTACTATTCATATAAGTATAAAACTGTCTGGTGAGAATAACTCACTGGTTTGAGCTGATGACCTACGACGAATTGCATAAACGAGATCTACACAAGCACAAAAGCATGAAAAAGATTCGAATGGAGGAGCCAAGTGTCAAATTCCTTGGATACACATCAAACAAAAACAATGTAACAACGATGAGTTTCAAATCAACTACGATCAAAACTACACTAGAATAGACTGCACAGAATCAAATAGAAATGCTTGCACTTTCTTTTAACCTTTACTAGGCTCAGCCATAAAGGGAAATACAACATAATTGCAGGTGTTTGGGTCTGGTTTGGGTGAGTATGGGTTCGGCCTACATGTTGGAATGATGGTGTAAAGGTGGGTGAAGGCAATAACACACATAAGCATGCATACATGAATTTGGTCAAGGATTTGGGCTTGGCCAAGGCCCAAGGTGTCACGGCCAAAGGAGTGGGGTCCACTGTGGTGGTGTGGCCATGGGTGCTGGAGGTGCTGGAGGTGGTGGTGGTGTGGTAGGTGGAGGCTAGAGGGGTGGTGAGGTGATGGAATGAGAGTGGTGCTTGGTTAGGCTAGTATGAAGGGTGTTTTGAAACTTTTGTGGATATGCGTCACCAAGGGGGTTCATGGCTTGGGTGGCTGGTGAGGAGGAGGTGCTGGTAGTGTGTCATCAGGTGCTGGAGATGGCTAGGCAGCAAGGGAGGCATGGCCGATCCTAAAAGAGGTGAAAGCATGTGCAAAATCAAGCAAGAAAAAACGATGTAAATAGAAAAAGAGATAAAAGAAATAAAGTTTTACCAAATTCTTCAAGCAAGGGAGGGCCGAAATTTTTTCTCAGGAAGGAGGAAAGAAAGATACATGAATTGAAAATGAGATAGTCGGCTGAAATGTGGGGAGTTATGGCAAGAGAAATGAAGAGTTGTGAGGAAAATGAAGAGGCGGAATTCAAAAAGGCAAAAGGCAATTCAAAAGTCAAAACCCTTTCATATTTCTTTATTTTAATTATATAACTTTATATTTCTGGAAATAATAATAATCCTAGATAAAATTTCGAAAATTTATCAAAATATAAAAATTTATATAATATTTATTAATTATATAAAGTTAAATTAAGAAAGATAGCTAAAAATAGTGAACTAGACTAGTAAATTTGAAATTAAATAGAATAATTTTTAGAAAATTCATATGAGCTTGAAAAATATTTTTAAACATAAATAATAACATAAAATAAAAATAAATTCACAAAATAAATATTTAAATTTTAATTAAATATAATTTAAATGAAGAAAATAGCAGAAAAATAGAAAACAACCTTTAAAAATAGGAAATAAATACAGTAAATTTTGGAAATTTTTTATTATCACTTTAAAAATATTAAAACACAAAATATACATAAAATAACAAATTAACACATATTAAAATAAAATATAACATAGAAAATTTGATTTATATAATTTAAAATAGACAAAATTTCAAAATAAAACAAATTATACTCAAAATTGAAATGTACATAACTTTCAGAAATTAAATCTGTTTTCAACGAAACGAAAAGCAGTATTCAAGTTAATAAATCTATTTTCATAATAAAAGATAAAATTTAAGAATTTAAATATTTAAATTTGAAATTTAAAAGTCAAGGTTTGACCAGTTTGAACAGAAATTCATCTTTTAGTAAAATATCCAATTTATACCGGTTTGAAATTATAATTCACATAATAATCAACACCTACATTTAAAAATGAAATGTTTGAAATAAAATAAGTTTAAAATAATTTCAAAATAAAACAAAGTCAAATATTAAAATATATGAAAAATCTAGGTTTGTTATAATTTCAATCCGCAATTTAAAAATATGTACGGGTATATATCATTTCAACCCGCAATCCCAAATTCAATTCAATGAAAATCGCTTGGGTTTATCATTTCAACCCGTAACGATTTCTCTCATATTCTACGGATTGTTCGGGTATGTACCATTTCAACCCATAGGGAATTCTATACTAACAGGGAACTTATAGAGTGATAATAGATATGATAATTATATAACAGGCATATATCGTCAATATAAATAACAGATAATGGTGTCAGCTGTCACAGCTGAACAGATACAGAAAATAGCATATAAATAGCAATGTAAATAACTATTGGCAGCATATTTCAATCGTCGTTTCTATTGATATCAAACTTAATAAATATAAGAACGTTAATCATGAGTGATTGCTCACCTTTCGAGCTAGAGAGATTCGACAAATGAAATGAGTTACGAATCCAAGCACAAATTCCAAAGCAAGAAAAGATTGGCATGACTTTAACGGACGGAGATGATAGATAGGAATAAATGAGAAAAAGTCAATCAGTTTGATAGATATGGAATATATATATATATATATATTAAAAATCAATATTTAAATTTTAAACACCAAAAATACATCTTTGGAAATATACAAATTTAAACTCATGCACTAATATATAGACTAATATATATATATATATATATATATATATATTTAAAATAATATCTATGTTTATTTAAAAACGACAACACCAAAATTCAACTCAAAAATTTAATTTCAAAACTACAAACCTTCTACAACTGCAACTATTGTTTAAGACTATACATATAAACCATTAGAACTCTTATATACCATATACCCATCAAACAAACATCAAACATCAACTATGTACTATATAGACAAATTACACAAGTAACTGTCAAATCTGGAATCAATACATCAGTACTTAGATAATATAAATAGAAATTTAAATAGTGTAAACCAAAATATTATCTATAGACTACCCTATATACCGCTACTAGCAAAATATCACGACTACAAAATATATAATATATTTATTCTTGAAATCAACATTTTCATAAATACCAATTTTAACAAGACATTCAAAAAATTTTCTGAAAGTGTATACTAACATAATTATACATTCGATCAATATATATAAATTTATATAATCTATATAATAAACCAGCAAAATAAAAGTTTATAAACTAATACGTATAACAACTATGTAACATCTGTGTATAACAACTATATATACAAACCCATTTAAACATATTATATATAACATAACGTACATAAGCAGATTATATAAATACCGTAACATATATGCATTTCGACTGAAACAATATAAATATATAAAATGATAGATTTATAAACTTATATGGACCAATACATATAACTTACAACCGACATATATATATATATATATATATATATATATATATATAATAGTAGAACATATGAATGACCGATTATGCAAATAAATCCCTCAGATACGTACATACATACATATATATAACACTGTAGACTATAAAATACTATAACTAATGTATATATATAATGTGACTAAATTGTTATAAAATATATATAACTAACATAAAGCTACGCTTCATTTATCATATATATATATATATATATATATATATATATATATATATATATATATCGAAATCAGCAGCATAATAATATGTATAAACATACATTTTTAATTAAAATTATGCGTACCTAATATATGTAACACGAAGAGGAGAAACTGGAGGAGCGAGATGGGTTTCGGAGCTTAGTTGATAGGGCGGAGGGAGAAAATTCGTTGGCATTTAGGTGATGGAGTGGAGCTGTAACAAGGCGGGTTCTAGTAGTAGGCTGTGTTGTGGAGGCCAAGTGAAGTGAGGGCTAGCATGAGAGAAAGAGGCACATGTGGAGGCTGAGTGTAGCGGGGAGGTAAAGTGCTAGGTCGAGCTTCGGGTGTGTGGAGATGGTCGTGCTCAGCTAGGCATGGGGAGAATATGGACTCGACCTTCGAAAATCGGCACCCGTACTTCACTTGTACTCGAATGTCGTAGACTCTAATGCCGAATCTGGTTCGTCGGAGCTTATAACACATTAAGTACAACAAAACAGTGGAAGAAATGAATAATATCATTGATACAACAATGAATACAATATCCATATATGATACAATACTAATCACCCGAATATATCAGAGCACAAATACAATGCTACAGCGGAATACAAAACACCAGCAGCGGAACAACAGCTGAATATGATATCATAACTTGATCTTCTAAGAGAGAACTCTAACATTTGCATCTCCATATCAAATGATCCAATCCAAAGCTAGCTTGAACCCCCATCAAGTTAAAAATGTAGCAGTCCCGATCCAAATGCAATTGCTAATATCCAGAGATTGAATCCTATCGAATCGATACCTACTATTCGATTATCTGAAAAACCAAACTCTAGACTACCCATGTGGAAAATTGTGGGCACCCAGAGTTTAAGAGTGGTAGCCGAACTCAAGAGAAGAAAGAAGAAACATTTAGAGAGAAAAAATATGATAAGAGAGGAAGAAGACTTACTGCATAATTTTGGCAGAAGGAAGAAATGAGAAGGAATGAAAAGCAGTAAGTTTTGAACGTGCATTTTGTTTGAAAAGATGGTTATTCATTCCTTTTTTTTCAAATGAAAATGACGAACAATATTGAACACAGGGAATGGTAAAGGCCACTATGTTGAATTCGGAAAAAAATGTATATGGCTGCTAATTTTTGAAAAGGTAGGTAGGTAGATGGAAACCAAAAGATTAGAAAAAAAGTGTACGATACGAAATCGTTTTTCGTGGATTCCGCTGCATACTGAGCTTCAAAACATTGAATTGAATATGCCACAGATATCAGCAGGACGAGATGATCAAAACAGTATACAGATATCAAGGGTACGATCATCCGATCAAAAGTCGATAATCGGTACCGAAAATGCTGCGAATTTGCCAGAAATAAAATAAACGGGGCAATATCAGTCCAAATCTAAAGAAACAAAATATGAAATCTTGCTTAGAAGATGGTTTACAGATTTATTGTATAAAAATATTCAGGTTTGGAAAACATTTTATTATAATCAATTTTAACTGATTTAAATTGAAATAAAATTACACAAAGAAATAAACTTCCATATTATTAAATGAAAATTTATCATTAGCTATGTTAAAGTAGACGTATTCCAAATACTAAATGTTTATTTCCAAATTTTGTTATTTGAAATTTCAAAAAATACAATTAAATAAATAAATAAAACCACTAAAATTTACGGGTCGCTACACTCTCCCCTACTCAAAACTTTTCGTCCCCGAAAGAAAGGTGGTAGGAGAATAGAAACAATTAGAAAGAAAAATAGATAGAAAGACGAGATAAAACAATTGATAAAAATTTAAAACCATATAACTTTCAATTTAAAAAAATTAATACTCAACAATTTATTTTAAATCCAAGGTAATTTCATTAAGTTGATTTAAATTCAATTTATCAATTCCTCAAAACAGAATTTATTTTATCTATCTCATCACTTATTATTCTATTTATCTCTGTTAACATTTTTATAATTAAAATTTAGGTGTATAACATTTGTTATAAATACTCAAATTTTATTTATGAAATCAATTTATATTGTATATTATCCAATTACATATTCATCTTCTGAATGATTTAGGTAAGTTATATTGGAATGTAATTGAGTATTATACAAGTAATTTTTTTTCAATTCAATTATTTCAAGTTTTAAATATTTATTCAAAATTTTAAGGTTATTTATAATTGAAATTATTCTTTAACATAAATTTAAGAATTAAATTTCCAATTGATTTCAAACCATTTAGAGATACATACATACATATATATCAAATCAAATTCATTTTCCAAGTCAAAAATGTAGCAAAGCTACTGATGGTCTCTCCTCTATGAAACTTGAAAATGAATGCCGATGATGCTGCAGTCATCGTCGAAATTATTTTCCAGCGAAAAAGAAGAGAGCACTGATTTAAACATTTAAAAATTCTTTGAAAATGATTTTTATTCGAAAATACTTTAAATAATATACATTGTTAAACTTTAAAACCAAAGTTTGAAATCACCGAAAATTAAATTCTCAAATTCTTATTTAAATTCATTTAAATTCATTTAAATTCCAAATCAAATTATAAACCATGTTTTATAGTTTCATTTATTTGTATGTTGGTAAAATCAATGGTTTATAAAATAACAAATAAAATAAAATCTTATCATTTTAAACAACCAATTCAGATAAATTTTAATTTTAGAAAATTTATACGTATATAAAATATAATCGTACAAAATTGTTCCATTTACCAAATTTGAAAACAATCTTGCGTCGGTTTGCTCTATTCAAGTGCTTTGGAATTCCTATCCATAACGTTAATCAGACGAATCGATCGAAAACCCAAATCAACATTAACAACTCAAACAACACAACATACAATATTTTATATTAATTTCAAGTACACTCCCTCACTCGATGGTTCATAATGGATTTCAAAACAAGGATAGAGATTCAAGTTCAAGGGGATCAAGTCAAAAAAAAAAAGAATTCTAATTTGAAGATAAGTTCGAAATGAAGATAAGATGATTAGTACAATGGAGAGGGGATGGATAGACTTATATAAATTGCGGGCGACCAAAACCGGGTCCCCCATGACTTCAAAATAAGATCGATGTAGAGTTCTAGAGCAAATCGACATTCGATCGCTAGAGATATAATTCGGGTATAGCAAAAGATGGCAGCATCGTAAACCGAGGATACAGAAATATCTAGTAAATCAATACCTATTGTAAAGGAGTTTCACCCCTTAACAAATCATTCGAAGATTGGCGAGACAGTCGAGTTATTATAGAGATCAACCGAAGTGGAGTTATAAGATACTCCAGAATCAAGAAAATACGAACAGAGAAAGAGAGAAAAGAATGGATTTTGGAACCGAGGGGAACGTTCCAAAATTCAAAGGAAACTGAGTCAAAGAGGATGAGATTCAAGCCCGACCGAAAGTGATTCTGCAATTAAATTTACTTTATATGCTAAGTTTGTCTAAAACCAGAGCTCTGAACCACATGTAACATCCCAATATTTTCAACCATTCGCATCCATACATGCCGGATTTGAATTGCTCAAAATACTAGACTGTTAATTTATATTTGAAAAAAATCAGCATATACAGTAAATAAATAATCATAGAATCACAGAAACAGAGTAATATAACAGTATGCAGTGAAAACAAATGAATAGTAGTTTATGAAGCTACTATATATACAAAAGAGTTAAAAAAAATACAACAGAAGTCTCAAATACAATAGTCAAATACAAGATCAGAATGTATCTCTGAAGTCAACTGAATCACCAAAAGTTGAATAGATATAGATGGATCTTCAAGCGAAGCTCCAATTCCAAAGGTGAATCTTGAATACTGGTACACTCAGTCTAACCTGAGCGTAAAACAAAACACTAAACACTCGAGTCAGGATTAACATTCTTATATCAATAAATCCAACTCAAGTGAAATAACAACTGAAATACAAGTAACTCAAAGGATGTTTGGGATAGCTAACCTCTAAGGATCCGTTAAACTATTTACTATGTAGTAATATACGCTATTATAATAATGTCTAAAGTAAAGTAAATTATTAAAATAGCGTAAAGGCGTTACTCATATCACCCTTAACACATTTTATATATTCTCATAGTCTATATAGTACTGTAATCTCCCCCATATTGGGTGTCATCAAAGGGCACTCCGTAGGTATGGTACAAAATAAACTCGTAGTGGTCGCGATAAGGTAGGTGACACGGCACAACTAGGCAATGCCAGGGTAGATATTCCAAAAATACAAGCACAATATGTACAAAGTCAATGTAACCGTGGTGAACCAAGAAAAGATACAGCATGCAAATACAAGAAAAATTCAAACAAACTATACATGAAGACAAACCCCAATGCAGCATATTTACATGTTGACCAAGCTACACAATGAACACAATACATGCAAATGGACAAAACTTTCTGGAGTAAACAAAGCAAGATTCAATGAATACAGTGAAATAGCATGTGTGTGTGTATAGACAGTGCAAACGGGCTCTAAGGACCAAAGCATAGATATACAATGACCAATGCAAAGTGGTGAATGCAATATACAAAATGATATGGATTAATACAAGTTTAGATAAACAAACCAGTAATGATACAAGTGCAGTGCAACTCAATGCAAACCAGGGATGCAACTCACAAGCTATAGACTCAAAGCAACTCGATGAATATATATACATGCATGAACATATATGTGGAGTGGAACCAAAAGGCAGGAGAAGTCCAGAGCAAACACAGTGAAACCCAAATATACATGAACGTAAGCTCAGACTCAAGTGTTGCAAACCAAGTTTAAGTGAAACCAAAATTCGACAGAATACATATACAAAATTGCTTCAGATATGTATATGCAACTACAAGTGACAGGATGAACAGAGTATACAAGTCATGTATAAAGGCACACTGGAATTTATATAGTGCATATCAAAGTGCAGACATGAATACATACATACACACATACATGCATACATACATACATACATATATATATATATATCTGGCTGGTGGCTATAACATGATTAGACCCAAGTGATGTCAAAAACCAAGTCGAAGCAGTGACAATGCCGAAGTCAAAAAGGAAATATTTTTACAGAGGAATAATTCAAACAATATCATCGCATAAACAAAGTCAAGGCCGAAGTCAAAACGAAATCAAATTCAAAGTACCAAAGAATCAAAACCGTGATGACCAAGAAAAATGAACAGTCCAAAATCGAAGCTGTGAGAATCAAGCAACAAGTATACGAAATTGAAGAAGTCAGAAATCATTACAGTCATCAATGCCAAATAAACGACCGAGCGTATTATCAGACGAACGAAATTTTAGGGATTCAAATCATATATAACCCATACATCATAGCCGTAAAAAAGCATTCGAATTCAAGCAACAAAGGACAATTTTTCAGATCGAATCAAAATCGAGTTCAAGCATTCAACCAGAAAAGCAAAAGAGAAAAAATTACATACCGAAGCCTTTTCAAACTCAATCGAACTCGAAGCAGTCATAGTAAATAAAAGAGACCATCGATTGACAAACAAAGAACGCTGAATCGTCTATTCAATCGAGCATTTAAAGTCGGCTTCTTCGAATTTCACAAAAACCCTAATTTAGTTGAAGAGGAAATAAACGAGAATGAGCAGCCATTTTCAAAGACGAGTCGGCCCGAAGAAATAAAAAGAAGAAAGGGATTATCTTATCACTTATTTGTTTTATTGGGTCAGCCTTGTTTATTTGGTTATTAATTATACAAGGATTTAGATAATTATGGTTTTTGTTTTAAATTGTTTTCATTTTCTATTTTAACTTTTAAACTATGTAATTTCTAGTCGTGTGACTAGGGGACGAACTACGGTGGTGTAGTTTGAGAATTCGCAGCTCAGTGGTTGAGTTGTGGCAGGGTTTTGAGCGTAGACTTAAGTTAGTCGATAGTGGGTGTCGCAAATTTACATGTGTAAGTGTCTGACTACTTAATTTCTAGTAGAAACCTTGAGGGCGGCATGTAGGCAGTGTTTTGCCGAAGCTGGGTAAATCTGTATGTTCTATTTCTGCATTTATAATTCTGCTATAATCTTTACTGCTATCATTCTGTGAACTGTGTTGAAATTATTTATACAAACTTCCGTGATAAAAATTTTATAATTGATAGTATCACCCTATTCACCCTCCCACCTCTAAGGTGAAATCAATCCTTCAATTAGAGCATCTAAGAAGACCATGGCAGGAAGTTGCTAGATTTTAGCTATAGTTGGAGTGGTGATACCGATCAAAATCAGATTGTTGCTGATCAAAATGAGGTTAGTCTTCGAGTTGTGTTACCTAATGTTGTCAACTTGTTCGATAGTGCAAATTATTTGCAAGATGTTGGCAATGACATTGGGTAAATGTTAGAATGTAAAACGTTGGTATTGAAAACGTCCACTACTGAAATAGCCAGGCGTCACAAAAGATCTAGAGAAGTGGCTCTCCTAAAGACATGAAGGGCTAGATTCATCGAACAAATGAGATCATTTGCGGAGTCCAACACTCGGGGCTGCTCCTGATAGTTATTTTTTGGATCCTTAGGCTAATGAGGAATACATTGTTGATATGGTGAAGTGATTAGTGGATTAAAACTGTTGCAGGAAGTATGAAGAGTGGGTTTTAGCACCTAGCAGAACTCATTCACTGAAAATATTTTATGGGGGAATATGATGTTCATAATGCATAGGATGTCGTCGTATAATGGAACCACGGATCCTAGGCAGCATCTGTTAAAATATGAGGAGCACATGGATGGTACCAGAGTGACTGATGCAATATGATGTAGGTGTTTTCCTATCTTTTTGGATGGAATGGATTTAATATGGTTTATCTAACACGCACAGAAATCTATATCAATGTTTGATGAGCCAACAAAGAAATTTATAGTGCAATTTATGCTCCATGGTGCCCGACCAAAGGATGTAATGTCCTTGTCGAATATCAATCTTGGTCCCGAAGTGAATTTAAATGGATTTATAAGTAGATTCAATACTGTGATGGTAGAAGTGAATAACCCGAAAGAGGATAGTGTGCTAATGGCGTTGGTATAGGGGATACATCCGGACCTAGATGTTGGTAAAAAGCTAAAGATCAAACATCCTTCTACATGGAGGAGTTGTATCGTAAGGCCCATAATATATGTGCTTAGAAGAGGTGGATATTAAGTAAACTGGTGAAAATGCCGGTATTGTTGCGATAAATGTGGGTTATAATAATAATAGTCATAGGTAAAGAAATGGGAGCGTAGGTAGTAGAAGAATGATGTCAAAAAACACTCGAGACACCAAGACCAGAGGTGTATACCCTTTTGAATGATACTATAAAGAATATCTATCATGCAAGGGATGGAAAGGTATAATAATTCCCCTCAGACGGAGGCAACAGAAGTTGAAACGACATTATGGAAAGTATAATCACTTCCATGACACTCATGTACACAATACCTATTAGTGTCATAATCTAAGAGATGCGATTGATATGTAAAAAAGAGTGTAAGAGATACATAGGATGGCAAAAAGGATGCTAAACCTCAAGGGCAGAACACCCAGAGGGATCTGCCTGGGTTCAACGAAGAAGGGCCTAGGTGGTCGGATGGTAGGATCATGATTATACGATAACTGGAGGATCTCATCCAGTAGAGAAGAGCTAGAACAAGGGGAATTGTATAAAATTTCATTGATGCACATGCCATAGAAAAGTTGTTTTATCATCGAAGACGGAGCTCCGGAAAAATCGTCGAGGACAATAAAGTATGATATTGTGCTTTGTTATAGAGACTCTGATTGGATCGAGCACAGGTGCTTGATCCCATGGTAATTATGGCCATTGTTGGACCAGGTACTATACGCTTAGTATTGATTGACAATGGAAGCTCGGTTAACATTCTATTCAAAGTATCTTTTGATTAGAAGAACATTAGTCCGAAGGATAGCAAGCCAAGTACATTCAAGACTCAAGGATTTACTAAAGAGGCAAAAAAACCTATCGAAGCTGTTGACCTATTAATGGAATTAGGTGAAGGAGATCGCAAGATTGTGTGGTTGCAAACATTTGTTGATGAGTTTTTGACTGTTGACCTATCATTGCCATTGATGATTTTTTGGCTTACAATGCATTTTTGTATCGACTATCCCTTACAGGTTTTATAATAGCACTTGCTTCTTGGTGCTTTATGATGAAGATTCCAACAGAAAATGGATTTGGCACTATTCAAGGCGACTAAAGTGCAGAACATGAATGTTATGTCATCGAGCTTAGAATGGAGAAGCGACAAGGGAAACGAAAGGGTGTAGAGAAAGCTCTTCGCATCAAGACTATGGACGCATAGCAATTACTGCATAAGACCTGGCTTAGGAGCCATAGCAAATACTTCGAGTCTATTGTCCCATCAAAAGAGCTTGAAGATGCACGGGCAGCAGCGACAGAGTTGAAAATCAATGTCCCAATCATTATGGATGATCCTGCTTGGGTCCTTAAGATTGGATTTCAGCTTGGTGCTAAGATGAGAAAGGAGTTGATCAATTTTCTCAAGGAAAATTTGAATCTGTTTGCTTGGACACATTCGGATGTGTATGGAATGTTGCCAAAGATAGCGTGTCAAACACTGAATATGAACCCGAAGTGCCCACCTGTAACGTAGAATTGATGCATCCTGGGTCAAGAGTGATCTGCTACATTGAAAGAAAAAGTGGATAAGCTAAAGGTGAATGTTTTTATCTACAACCCCTTATACCTCTGAATAGGTATCGAATCTTGTGCTAATCAAAAAGCCAAATGGAAAATGGAAGACATGCATCGATTATTCAGACCTGAATAAAGCATGCCCAAATGACAACTTTCCATTGCCAAAGATTGACCCAGCCCGCACCTCGCTTAATGCAGACATTGTCCCCAACCTAGTCACCTCCGCCTCATGGGCCAAGCAATGGTGTGGGGTTCTGTTCCTCAAAAGGCCTCGACGTTGTTATGAGGTGAAGACTTTGGTATATAAACACCCACTTCATAGTGTTTCTCCGCGATGTGGGACTATTATTCCCATTTTGAAGGGGTGTTACAATGAAATGCTAGCCCTTATGGATGCACAGTCCAGCTATAATTGAATGACAATGCATGTTCTAGATCAAGACCATACAAGTTTCATCACTGATTTAGGCCTATGCTACTATTAAGTTATGTTGTTCGGTTTGAAGAACACTGAAGCTACTTACCAGCGATTGGTGAATAGGATATTTGAAATCAAATCGGATGGATTATGGAAGTGTATGTGGATAACACGCTTGTGAAGTTGCAACTATCGATGAACAACATAGAAGATCTTTTGAAATGTTCAATGATCTACGGAGTCAGGGAATGAGAATCTATTGAAGTGTTCCTTCGGGGTCACATCGGGTAAGTTTTTGGGTGTTATTGTGAATTCAAGGAGCGTTGATGCTATCGGGAATGGATTGATGCCTTGAAACATGTGACTAGCTTATTGATGAGAAGGGAAATGCAAAGCTTTAACGGGAATGCACTGCACCGAGTTGATTCATCTCAAATGATATTGATAACTATATACCGCTCTTCGATGCCCTTAAAAAGGAAAAGGGAAAGTTTGTCAAGGTAAAGGAGTGTCGGGATGCTTTCTAGGAATTGCTGAAACGTATGGAGATACCACCAACACCATTGAAGCCTTTAGAAGGAGAAGATCTATTGGTATATTTTGCATTATTTTCTTATGCACTGAGTCCAGCCTTGGTACATGAGGAGACAAAGGTCCAAAGGCCTATATACTACATCAACAAGCAGTGTACCAATAGAACTACCCGAAGTTAAAAAAGCTAGCATTTACTTAGTGATTATATGAATGAAATTGTGACCATATTTTCAAGCTCACCTAATAAAGGTGTTGATAGATTAACCCTAATAGAAAGTACTACACTGACCCGAGACCTTGGGAATATTATTGAAGGGGAATATAGAGTCAAGCCAATATGACATAACTTACCATACTAGGAGGGCAATAGGAGGACATGCATTGGTTGGTTTCATCTTTGAGTTTCCCATCCGGGATAGAGAAGGAGAAGTTGATATGGTCCGACCTATTCAATGGAAGTTGTATGTAGACGGAGCTTTTAATGAACATCATTTCGAGGCAGTAGTGGTTCTCGTAACCAAAAGAGGATGAACAATATTCTATGCATTAAAGCTAGAGTTCTTAGTAATGCACAATAAAGCTTATATAAAGCATTGATAGCCGAGTCATGATAATAAAGGATTTGATATTTGGGACATTGCATGTATATGATGACTCTCAGTTGGTGGTCTGCTAAGAAAAAAGGTAATTTCAGGCTAAGCGAGTGAGACTTTCCCCTTACTTGAAAAAGAAGCTAGAACTATTGAATTAAACTAAACAATACATAATAACACACATTCTCAAAGAGGAAAACATGAAAGCAGATTCACTTGCTAAGCTAGGTAGCTCTGGGGTTGTGTAGGTTATGGGATTAGTTCCAGTCAAAGTTCTATCGACTCCAAGCATCGACTAGAAGAATGTCGATTGGATTTTGGACATGAGGGTAAAAGGATTCATGGATGATTCCAATCAAAAACTATTTTCTAAAGGGAATTCTTCCGAATGGACTAAATGAATGATGGAAACTCCTTCGTGGAGTACCATGATTTATAATGCAAGAAGGTGTGCTGTATAGAAGAGGCTTCCCTACCCTCTTGCTACGGTGTGTCACCGAGGATAAGGCTATCAAATCCTTAAGGAATTACATGAAGGAAGCTAGGGCGATCACATCTGGGGCAGTCATTAGCAAAGAAAGTTCTTCGCCATGGATACTTTCGGCCAACGATTGACTAAAATGTTGCTGACTACACCAAACGATATGAAAAATTCTAGGGGTTTGCAAACATTCTAGGAGCCTCATTTACGAAGCTTACACAAATGGTTAGCGTGTGGCTATTTATGTTTGTGGAATTGATATAATCGACATGCTATCGATGTTGAAAGGCAGAGAAAATTATGCTATTGTAGTTATGGACTACTTCACAAAATAGGCCAAAGCAGCATCACTAGCCGTGATCACTATGAAAAAAGTGATCAACTTTGTGGTACAGAACATTATATGCAGGTATAAAATTGTGGTACTGATAATAGAACATAATTTGAGAGTGCCAAGTTCATAGACTTCTATTATTGGTATAAAATTGAGCAGAAATTCTCGACAGTAGAAAACCCGCAAGTGGATAGATAGGTGGAGGCAGTGAATAAAATCATCAAATCCATCCTAAAGAAACAATTAACAAAAGCCAAGGAAAACTTGGTCGATGAGTTACCTCTAGCACTATGGGCATACCGAACAACTCTTGTGTCTACAACTAGGCATATTCCATGCTCTCTGGCATACAGAGTCAAGGCTATGATTTTGATAGAAAAGGAGATTCCTTTCTACCAAAAAATATATTATGATCCCAAGATAAATAAGGAACTCTTACTTAAGTCCCTCGACTTGGTCTGAAACCGTACCTTTGAGGTATGGGATCTCATTTTGAAACGAGTTCTCCTGGGTATAGGCGCACTTAGTACGAATTAGGAAGGCCCCTATGCAGCTGAACAGAAGCTTGGAGATGGATCATTCAAGATAGCAACTGTTGAGGAGATCCAAATTCTAGGAGCCAAGAATAGCGAACACTTGCGATTCTATTTCGCTTAGATTTATTTTGTTTTCTACAAATAAGCCACCTTGGTGAACTAAGGGCATTAGCATTGTAATAAGACATGACTTGATAATTCCTTTTTTCATAAATAAAGCTAGATTCTAGAACTAGTGGAACCATGTTCTAGTAAACTAAACCTTGGGTTGTGTGATTAGTAGTACAATTGGGTACTTGAAGCTAGAACCGACCGGTACCGACCGACACATTTAACCATGATCGGGTGCATGGGGTATAATCACACAAAGATCAATCTGACAATTTTCCTCTTGTCCCTCCAATCATGACTAATGCCTAGAGGTAGGCAAAGTTAACGAGGGATGCCCAGAGTTAGGAAACTAAAGCACTAGTTCCTAGAGGTAGGCACTAATGCGTAATTGAAACTATCGTAACCATGCTTGCATCCCAGTGGAACGTGATCGGGCGAGGATAAACGATGGCGGTCAATGAATATTCTTGGTCAACGCCTGAAACGGGTTAAATCGGGAGTGAATTTCCCAAAGATAGGCACTCGAAACACTGACTCTTGGAGATATGAATTCGTGTATAATTATGGATTTCACGACTACATTTACGGTTGGCAATACTTACCCGACCAAGGAGAAACGATGATGGGCGAAGAGTTATTTTGATCAATGCCAAAAGATAGGAAAGGTTGAATGTCGATGCTTAGAGATAAGAATCCAAAATATTAATCGTTGAAGATAAGTATCAATGAAGGATTGAACTAATTATCACTATACGGTTTGGTTGATACATGCTCGATCGATGATAACTGATGAAGGTTAATGAATGGATTCGACCAACGCCCAGAGATTGGCAAGATTGAAATATGGTATCTGAAGATAGACACTAGAAATTTTATTCCAAAGGCAGGAAATGGTAAGAAGTTGAACACTTATTGACTATAACCTTACTTGCAGCCAGATGGAATTCGATCGAGAATAAACAGGGTTGGCTATAGAGCTGGCCATATGAGTAACAAGTTTTGTTTAGCCAAAATATAAATACTTTGGCAATGATAAACAAAACTATGCAATGAAGTATAATTGAGCAATTAAAAAAATTTACTTATATGTACAGAGCTACAGTAAGTAACAGAATTACACAGACACAGATATATATAATATCAATGATCAAGAATTATCAGATGGTTATATTATACATGCAGGCAATAGAATATAAAAAGATGAAATAAAAGTGCATATATGTAATCATGACAAATATTGTATAGAAAAATAGACTTTTATTCACATTCACTTTTTTATATACAAGGATTGCAGAGGCCGCTCCAATACAACACTGACCTTCATGAAAAGAAAATCAAAATATATCAAAATGAAATGAAGCCTCTTTTACAAAGACCCAAGCTGGAAGCCTACTTCCCCCCCCCCCCCCCCCCCGCTTGCTACTTTCCTTACGATCATCCATCACTTGTCATTTCTTTAAATCCTTCTTGTCCTTAGCTTTTCCTTTTTTTGGAGTACTCCCCTCGAAAGGTGTTGCGTCTCCTTGGTCATCAATTTGATGGGGACCTTGGGAATGTCAACGGCGGGGTCGGAAGATAAAGAGGAATCACTAGTGCTGTGAACTTTTAAAGGCTTATTATCAACGGAAGATGCATGGTAATAAGGCTCATCTTTTAGAGCCAGTGGCAGGTTTTCTCAGTTCTTGGGTCAAGCTTGATTTTGATCTTATTATAGTCGATCTTCAACGTCTCTGCCATCATGATGTAGTCATTTGGGTCCTTGCTTATTATAATGATATTTTCCTTCTGGCATCGGTTGGTCTCCTCTAACCCTTACAGTGCCCTTATTTTCTATGAATCAAGACTAGGACCAGAGCTGGAAGGAGGAGTTAGGACGACTGACATTATAGTCATAGAGGTTAACGTAGCATTGGGACCCAATCCTTGAGTTGCTGGTGGCAGAGTAGGAAACAATGGATGACGTGTAATTTTTCAAACAATGAAGTAAAAATTAGTGACGACCTCATATGAGAACTAAAGCTTCTCAAATAATGGGGAAATAAGAGAAATACCTAGTTGTGTAAAGCCCCTAATATTGGAAACTTAGCAATTTCACCCCCTTCGATGGATGATTGAATGAGCTAAGTGAAAAATGAGGAATGTAAGGCTCAATGGTAGTTGCAGCGGTATAGACTGAGATTACAACATGAGTGGCCTTAGAAGTGGCCACCGTAGGAGATGTAAAATCCATTGTAGGCTCTATAGATTTTGGAGTAGATGATTCTGCTCGATCAAATGCACTAGGATAGGCAAGAGTCTCAATGGCGGTCTTTCCTGCAGCTGTGCTTTCCTTGGCTACGACGGCTTTTCCTTTCTCAAAAGCTAATATGTCTTCCTCATCCAAGAATCATGCTTTTAGCTCGCCTTCATTCGGCCTTTTGCCAGCCTCAGTTAATCAATGGAGAACCTCCTACCAGTCGTCGACAAGCATAATGGGATAGCTATCCTCTTGCCATTTCATATCCTTAATTACATCTTCAAAAGATTGTTGGAGGTTGGCATTCTTCTCTTCCTTTCTCTTCCCAGCTTGCTCTTTAAGCTGTCTTATTTCAGCTTTGGCCATAGCTAGGTTGACCTAAGGCTAAGTCTTGGAATCTGTTTGGACCTTCAAATTAGCCTTGAACCAATCAACTTCAACTTGAAGTACCTTTAACTCTAACTCCTTGGCATGTAAATTCTCATCTTTGGCCTTCACTTGTGCTATGAGGTCGACATTCTCTTGGTGGGACACTTTAATTTGATTGTTCATGATATTGGTGGCTTAGGTATGAACTTTGGATAACTTCTTGTTTAGCTTTTTCTAAAAGCTCAGGTGATTTTAGAGCATCATCCTTCTCTTTAGTCATGTTGTCCAATTCTACTTTGTAGCGACTATTCTATTATAGTCTCTTACTCACCGTCAAATGACTGTATTTTGGTCTAGTTAATTCTATTGATGTCATAGAGAGCTTTGACGAGGTTTTTTAATTTGAAACACTGGTCGGCCATTTCATTTATCCCTTCAACCTACGATTGGCATCCTCACGGGAGATATCTTTGACATTGTAATTGAACATCACCCCAGTTGAGTGATAACCTGGTAAAGCAACCAACATTCTAGTGTCGATAGTGGTACATTAACCTAAAGTGGTGGCGGTGGAGTAGTGTAGGTTGAGACTTCTTTGGATTTATAGGAGGCCAAAATAGTGGTTACTGGAGGTTAAGTCATTAAGAGATGATGTGGAAGGATTTATGGTCAAGTGTGTTGCTAAAAAGGGCCAAAGACAGGTCTAGGACGACCATGGGAATCATATGGCCTCTTCTCAAAGTCGTAATGTTCTTTCTCCACAGCCCAACATCTCCTTCTTTCCTCCTCCTTCTGATATTCTTTATCCTTCCTTATTCTTCTTTCCTCCTCTATCTCCAGTTATGTGTTTGGATGATATGAGTAAGGGCTTAAGGTAGGCGAACGACACTAACTAATGCCCGAACAAAGATAGTCCATATGGTCTCTTGCCATTGTACCTTAAAAGGAAGAAGAAACGATATGAAAACTAATGCACTGGTTTATGGACGAATATATAATGATGGAGTTCATCATCCTAAAGGTATATAAAGAGTTGATGTTGAGTATTCTATAAACCATGCTTAGTGATTTGTAAAGATAGGGTCTCATCTTTCTTGTTAAGAAAGCTCTAGATGGAAAGCGAAACTCTTTGGTACTTTCATTGAAAATGCTCTTGATTGGAATGTCCAGATCGCCTAGGGATCCAAAAATATTCTTTAAGGACCCATGGAAGGAGTCGCTACAATGACCAGCGTTAAACTGGGATTGAGCGCCTGCTGCAAAGACTTGATTACTAGTTGCCTTGGATAATGCGTTACAAGGGTTGTATCATCTTCAGTAGATGTTTCCCTATATTATTCATTGTCTCCGAGATCGAAATCGTCATCTTCTTCATCGCCTTCCTCGCCTTCTCTTTCATCTCCTCTCTCTTCTCCTCTTTTTCCTTCTCTTCCTTTGTCTCTTTCTCCTTTTTCCTCTCCTCTTCCCTTTTTTACAATGTTGGCCACATTTTCTTCTTTCGTACTCCCATCTCCTTCATCAAAAGTCATCTTGCCATGTTGTTCTTCATAATGCCCTCGATAATCATCGTTAAAGTCATGAGTGGGGACATAGGACCCACTGGTAGCCTAATACTTTTTAGATGATGATTAGAAGAGGTACGACGTATCTATCAGGATGAAGAAGGCCATACTAGCGGAGCCTCTATTGGTGATAAGGAAAGTGGTGGTGCGAAATTCAAAGCTGGCGCTCTTTTAAATCTTTAGAGTGATGGTATGTGCATCGTCGAAATATCGTTTGGGAAGATCTATGAAAATCACAAGAAAGATACAAGGCACTTGGATGAAGAACGTCTAAGTATAGAAGAGAAAGTAAAGGAGATACTTACATCTGAATAGCCAGAGATGGTTGAAACCAAATGGATAACAGAAAAAAATTCTATCTTGAAATAACTACACTTGGTATAAAGTACTTCTATGCTTACATCGACTATAAGCTCAATGATTTGTAGAGAAGGTGAGTTTACTCATTTTTTGAAGCTTAGAAGGTATGTCAACTCTCCAAAGTTGGAAAGGATGCTTCAACTGCATCATGAACGAAAAATACAAGGAGTTGAGTAGGGTGTAGCTATTGTGATGCACCTACGTCAGAGCCAACCATATTTCTTGTAGAATGAATTTAATAGACTCGTTGAAAGGTAGGACATTTCCACCTAAGCACATATACTCGTTACATGCGGTATATCTCGGGGTGGGTTATGAGCTTAGCGATGAATCTCATATAATAAGACACCACCCTCTGGGATCCCAGGCTTAAGACATATAACGTAAAGGAATTCAACATTTAGTATAAATGATATTTGGTGTAGAGAATTATCTAGAACTCTTAAGGGAGGTTGATTTTGAATGGGTGCCCTTGGAATGATTTGACCATAGAGTTCATCCATAATATAAGTCTTTCCCCGAATGGGTAGAGGCTTGAGTGATAGAAGAACCAGCCTCAAAAGGAGTAGAAGAATTGGAACTGACTTTGAAGCAAGGAGATTACCTAGTCATTCTAGACTAAAAGCTTGATAATGTACATAGTCAGGTAGGTTCTATTTTAATCAGAACCCGTATAGTCGATGCACAGAATCCAATAGATGTCGACGTGTGTTGAACAATCAGCTTCCGACCATTGACTGGGGCAGCATGTGGTGTTAATTTATGCAGTGTGCTTCCTGCTTCCAGAGCATACATAAAAAACACTCTGTGTTGATAGTACGCTATGTTGGCGAACGAGCTCCATCAAATGATGGACCTGTGTGTTGGATCCTACCCGTTATCCCAAGTTGAATGATAATGGAATCATTGTCCAGAGCAACATGGAGCCTCCTTGGAGGGACACAGAACTGTGCCATAATTTGGAATATTGACTTATGCGATCGATTCAGATGTCAGATTGCATTTGGCATGACCATTCTATACAAACATCCCTTCAAAGCCTGACCATCAATTCGTGTTCAACCAATGCCGAAAGAAGCCTCTTATAATGCAATGCATATACACAACTTAATATAACTGCAAGGCTAGAGTTGACCATGTGAAAGCTCAAAATTTCTTGGTGCTAATTTGTAATATGACCTAACCTTTCGTAAGTCAACTTGAATCTTGAAGTAATTTGTGGAAATAAAGTGGTCGACCATGAATTAAAGGCAGTTTCTACCTCCTTAGCATTGTTGAACGATGACAAATAAGGCATGATGACAACATCATCAACGATGTGCTCTAAAGCCTCAAACACCTTATGTCAACCATCTACCTTGCTTTGATTGAGATTAAGACATTAGGGCATAAGAGTTCGAGGTCGAATTAACTTGAGTGTTGATTGAATCAGCTGTGGCAACATTGGAGATGCCTACGATGGCATTGGAAGTAATGGTGATGGCTTGGGTGTTGGACCGAAGATGATCAATGATTGTGACAAGCTTTAGAATCGCAATGTTGAAATAATTCAGGGCTAGACAAATGAAGGTGAGCATGAAAACGTTTAAGTCATAAGAATATATGGTACCAATTGAGTACAAAGAAAACATCTCGGCATCAGTCACTTTTTGATTGAAACCGACATGATAATATATATATATATATATATATATCTAATAATAATAATTCTAAAAATAAAAAAGGGGAGAGAAATGAAAGATAAAAGAGTGCTTAATTGGCCAAGATGTGCAATGATCTCTATGTTGATGTGGACCTGGACCTTGGTGTGAAGAGTGGTACATCAACTATTCGAAGTGATTGAGCGAATACTCTTAGAATACAAGTGACGCTTCAAAGTAATGGTTAGCCATTCATCAAATCAATTTGATGATTCTAAATCGCTTGTCTTGATCCAAAACTTGTTTTGGTTCCAATGAAAGCATAAATTTGGAGGCTATGTTATCCAGTATTAGAGCCAAAAAGCTTCTAAGTGAATTTGGACATTAGTACGAAGACGGAACAACTAAGAATTTGGGGGCATGTTTGGAACAATATAGGAGTGAATCGCTAAAAGTATGAATTCCAAATTAGAGAACAAGTTTGATTAGTACCAATCACTTTTTTATTGGTGCCAATATGATTTGGCTAACCACATTTCGTGAAACATTTGAGATTTTCCCTACGGTTGAAGAGTGTAGTGCTATATTAGTAGTATTGGCACCAAGTTAATTTCTAATGAGAGGGATACTTCTCAAAGAATAATTAAACATCTCTAGGGCTGTGCATAAGAAGATGGTGCCATGCAAGACAAATTATATGAGTACCGAGAAAATTATTGAAATGTGGACATGCTAAAATATAACAGAGAAGTTGTATATGATATGTGGTGATTTGGCACTAAGCCAATATGATCGTACTAATCAAAATTATGACCGGTGTCGATATGGTTTTACATACCAAAAGACTTTGTCTTCCTCTTTATCTTCATGGATCTGATATTTGACTTGGTATTTAATGATTTGACAATTGTGCTGGGCAATTCTGCTATAAATAAGAACACTATGGACCCTAAAAAGGGACTTTTAGCCTCCATCTTCTTTATATTCTACTCTCTACTCAATCTTGTCACTTTAGAGCTTACTTTTATTGTTCTTGAGTTGAAAACAAATTTCAAATCTCTTATACTTGTGACAAACAATGTCTAATAAGTTTAAAGTGGATGTAGGCCATAGATTTTGCCGAATCACTATAAAGCTCTGTGTTTTTTATCGTTTGTTTGAATTTGATTTATCTTATTTTTAGTAGATTTGGGGTGTTGTGCCAATTTTTGGTTCAACATATATAAATATTATATGTGAAGTTTTGGGCTAAAGGGGGTATTTCAAATTTAAACCTAAAGTTAATAATCTCCCATTGGCCCTAAACTTTGATATGTTGTTTATAACATTAATTTGGAGTTGTGATTTTATTTTCATAATTTCATTAATAATATGATTTTTTTTTAAGCTAGAAAAGAGTAAAATTTTGGGTTATATTATTTAAAATATGAAAAAATGATTGTTTTTCTATATATTTTTCATATAATGTAGAAAATGAAAAATACAATATCTTGATTTTCTGGATTTTTGGTATGCCATCATTAACTTCTATGAATTAATTCAAATAGGGGAAATGAAATAAAAATGGCATTTAGTTAGTTAGTTAAGGAATCAATAATGTTTTAGGTAACGAAGAAAATCTTATATGAAATTTCTGGGTAGAAATATGAAAATTAAGGATTTAAGAATGAAAATTCAATATATGAAAAGATTTGGTCCAAAGTAGCTGCATTAAAAATGAATGAATCAAATTTGAAGTTAATTAAAAAAAAATTCGTTTTATAAATTTGATAGCTATTAGCTAACCTAATTTATATAAACTCAATAGTAAGTTAAGTTAAAAACTTGATAGTGCGTTATGCTACAAACTCGACAGCATTTTATACATGTGATGTTTATAGATTCAGTAGCTTTTGATACTTGCGATGGCTACAGATTTGACAACATTTTGTTGATGCGATAACTACTGACTTAATGGTATTTTGTATAATGATGGCATAAAGAACTATATACTCGATAGCATGAGGACTCTATATGTTGGACAACTATAAATATGATAGAGCATATATTTGAAACATATTGACTCAATAGAAAGTTTTAAAGACTCGATAGTAAGTTGTATAGGACCGATAGCTATAAACTCGATAACATATTTAGTCGGTAGCATATTGAGCATATTGATAACTAATGAGTCGGGCTTTCCTTAATATTAAAGTTAAGTTTTGATAACTTTAAAAGTTTATGTAAGAAGTTTCCAATAGGGAGGAATGTAGAAATTAACTATAATTACTTAAGTTTATAAGTTACTAGTTACATGCTTGTTCATAGGTGACACATGTGCAAATAAATATCATGAGAGCATTTATATTGTTCTCAATAACTAGGCTAGTTTATGCTTTTGTAAGAAAAACGAGCAATATTTTACTTCCTAAGTTTTTGCTCCTCAAGTTCACTTCTATGGTCAAAGATAGACTTGTCTTGATCGTAATTAATTGAAATAACACATGTCACACATACATTGGTTAGGACATTTCGTTGCACAAGGCGGTTTCAAAGAGTGACGTTTAATGTAACGATGCACACGATTGGAATTCGACGGCCCAGATCACTTTGCTCATTTCATCCTATGTTTGAGAATGGAAACCGAATCTATTAAAGAGGGATTGCTTATAGCGATCTCGATTTTTATATACTGTACTCTCTTCCATTTTCAATGGTTATGCATATTTCATGGATGTACATGCACCGATATGCATCAGGGACTTTGGACAAAAGGAAAATGTCCTCGGGATAAAAAAATTATACGAGCCGCTCAGTCAAAGAATTTTCAAGACTGGACGTTTTAGCAGCCCATACGACTCAAAAATATTCAAAAATAACCTCCCCGAGCACAGTCTTAGATGCTGACAAAATTTATACTGTCATAATGAGAAAAGTATAACGAGTTGCACAATCGAAAAATTGTTGCAATCTGAAGTTCCTAAAAGTCATACGACCATAGAATATGCATTAGAATTATAGGAATAAAAGAAAATAGTGTATTTTCAAATCTCTAACCCTGTCCACACCGCATAAATGATAAGTATTTGCTATAGCTGCATACTACTTCCTCCATTCCTATTATTTTCTTCTCCTTTATGACACCCATTTCACACTTCCTTTCTCTTCTTCTTTCATGAGTAAAATGATCATCATCCTGGATAAATAAAAGTTGGTTCTCTCTGTTTTTCGAGAGCTATGCAACCATAGTCTCGGTTCAACCCAAATCCACATATTGTAGTGGGAAAATGTGAATTTGACGAAAGGAGTAATTTTAAGGGTGAACTGATATGGATTTGGATGAATTGGTTGTGTTTATAGCAGAGAGATGGGCTGGAATGGTCATTTTTTGTGCTATGGTAAAAGGGATATTGGAGTTGAATGGAAACGCCATCAATGGCAAACTTATTGGCAATTTAACCACATGAGAAATGTTTGATAAATATTTCTTTTTCTCGAGGTGGGGATTGTGAAAAGGTAGATTGTCTAAGCCATAGGTAAACGTGGTAGTGGCGGAGAGCTTGAAAAGTTGGAAAAAAAATTAGGCTCATCCATGTTTTTTCATGGTTGTTCATGGGTAAGGCGATGTTAGTGTTGTGGGTTGGCCAAGAATGGAAGTCATGGTTGCGCGGTTTCTTTGATGGAGCATGTGGGTCTCAGTTGGGTGTTGGCGATAATAAAGAGGTGGCATTTTAGAGATGATGCATGCATTAATGAGTTGTGCAGAGGTGGTGTGTGAAGTTACGTGAGTGGGATGAAAGGTAACTATGGTTAATTATTAATTAATTTGATTAATTAATTAATTATTTGAAAGATTTATTTAAAAGACTCTATGTCTTATATTATCATATCTAAGTCTGATTTGGACGTTGTTTCTTATGTTGCGATCGTATTGGAGTCCTATATGACTTGGAATAGGATTAAATAGCTATTATCAACGCGAATTATTTTGTCTCTTGCCATACAATGGTTGTTAGTGTAGTATAAGAACGTGTAAAATGATTTCAAATATTAAAACATGTTTTATGATAAATCCAAATTTAATAATGATTTTAAAACATATTGAAAGGATTAAATATGAATTTTGATGCATCTTTGGGTGTTTCATCATTATTACTAGTCAATGTTGCATTGAGATAGCTTTGGATGTTGTAAATATTTGATTTTTGTATTATATTAGTTGATATTAGTTGGTAAGATGTCTGTATGGTATTCCATGCTTGTAGCACATTGTTCTATGGCTTGTTTGATTTGTTTAAGTACTTGGAGCAGTTGATATTCGGTAAGGGAAAACCAATCAATGGTGGTACCACTAAATAGTTTTGCTTCAAGCTTGGTCGAAGGAAACTTAGGGGTTGTGTTTCTAGACTTTGGGCTTGTGATGGAGGGTGGTCTAGAGTAGCTACTACTTTAGGATGCTGTGTATAAAACTTTGGACTTTGCCTAGGAGATGTACCCAACTGCATTAGGGCTTACCTAAGGACTCTATGAAGGGGATTCTAGACCAGGTGGTGATGACTTTATGACTTATGGTAGATGTCCAAAGGTGTTTCGAACTTGAACTATCAATGTTGTGGGTTGTTTTAGTTAAGTACTTCAAGTGAGAAGTGTATATGGAGTTAGTTATGATCCAAGGAGGAATGTTTGACAACGTGAAGCGATGGAGCGGGATGTAATGTGTTCTACTGTTAAGTCATGTGCTAAAGAGATCATTGATAACTCTATATCGGATATTTCATGGGGCAAGGTTATGTGAGCACACTCACATTTGTGCCCTAGACCTTAGGGATGGTCAGGCCTACTTATGTGAGGGCAATAACTATATGGAGGTATGTAATCGACCATCAAATTCAATAGCGACATAGTGTGTCAATGATCTCAATGATGGTCGTAAGAGTTATCCTATATCGATAGGCATCTTAATGGAGATGCGAGATCTTAGTAATGATTGTCGTGATTGATTGATTGATTGTTATATGCACTATGATTCCTATTAATTTTGTGCTTTCTTTGATTGATATGCGATTAAGATGGATGTTATTGATGTAGGTATTATTATGTAGATACCCTGAAACTTGTATTGTACTTAGTGATGTACCAATACGATATAGTATAACATATATCGTATTATGGGCTGATTTATGGAAGCAATGATAAGCCAAGTGTGGTTACTCAAACCTATTGTTCCTTTTAGTATATCGGCTTTTATAATACCTTGAGACTGTTTATTTCCCGGACTAAACTATTGTCCTATCTGAGGTTTTATGCTTTTCTTCTTATTATCTCGGGTGCTCTTAAATGAGTATACTAGTTAGCAGATATGACATCAGCGCATGGAACTGTTCAGAGGACGAGCAGAAGATTGATGCGTGCTATAACATAAGTTATTATCAGATTTTTATTAGTTTATTCCATTATGTAGCACCATAGAGCTTTATCTGTGCTACATTTTAATATAGAGATGATATTATAGTCTATTTATTAGTTATATAAACTCTTTTATTTTTTTGTATAACTATATTGAACCGATGCTCTGATCAATGATGGTTCACATAGTTATATTTCAATCTTGCTTATTTTGTATTTGTCTGATCATTATATTTTATTTGATGCACTGTGGGATATATGATAGGTTTTGTGATCGTTTTAGTTGATTTATCCCTTGACTATTTGCTCTACGTTAGTCGAGTACTATTGCAGCATACTATACAGATATATTGGATATCGAAGGTGTCAGGTGGTTATCACATTTGATAATAGAGCTTATGTTGCATAGTTGACTTAAGTGATGTCGTTATCATTTAGAGATAAAATACGAGTTATCACTCTAAGATGGATCGAGCGAGATGAGTGAGCGTATTTGTTACATATTTTGGTTTTCAAAGTAATATAGTGGTGTACATAGTATAAATCGTGTTGTGTACACGAGTACCACTTATTTAGCTTACCTCAAGAGAGACTAATCATTCTTACTGTAGATTATGAGAATGTTTCAGACGACAATGAACGATGCCAGGACTTAAGTGTTCGAACTTAAAGAAATAGCAGGCTGGAGGGCGACTAAACTTGACTATCGAGCTATGTTCATGGAGATGATGAGAAACTTCAGAATGCCCATAGGGATACTCCTACTATTGTTTTTGATGGTGTTGCTTTGGTGCAGGTGCCCAAAGCCAACTTTTTAAACTGAATTAATATTATTCTTGCTCAGGAGGCAAGCTATTCCTTCAAATGGAATCAACTTTGGAAGTGCATGAGGGGTTAAACACATATGAGCGTATCTTTGGGAGCTTAGAGCTTGAAGACACTATAAAAAGGAAATTGGAATCCAGCCAAATTCAAGGTAAGGCAATGAACATGTGGAATGCTACTAAAATTGCTACTTTAAGGACTAGTTCACCTGAGAGAAATTTAGAGCCTGACTCGAAGAGAAATTTATACCGGGTGTCCAATAGTCGGTGTTATTTAGAAAATACATTGATCTGAGACAAGGAGATATGTTTATTTTGGACTATGTGGATGAGTTCGTCATATTGTTGATGTACGACTTATCCTTTATCGCTACTCCACTAACAAAAGATAAGCATCATCATGGATTTGGATGATTATCTCAGGGAACGACTAGTAGGCCATGTTAATTAATCCTTTAAGAAAATTGCTAAGGAAACATTGAGACAAGAGTGTCTCGATATTAAGTCCAAAGCTATTGTCATTTCCAAAGAATAGCCAAAGTCGCAAGTGAGCTGGGAAGGCAAGAGTCAATAAAACAAGATTAAGAAGAAGTAGGTTGTGTCTGCTTGAACGCTATTATGACTTCATCGACTGCTCCATCGACGAAGGAGAAGAGGAATGGCATTGTTATTCAAGGTATGATTTCTATTTATGATATTCCTATTCTAGTTTTATTTGACACTAGTACATCACATTCTTTTATATCGAGTGACCTGACGGACAGATTAGGGTTGGATCCTGACCTAGTGATAGACATTTATTTGTATCGAACCCTATGGGTGGTTCGATCAACTTGAGCATGGTTTTTCATGACAGGGTGTACTTATAGAGTGATGGTTATATGGTTTCTTGTGATTGCTTTATTCTTGTTTTCGTAGGCTTTGGTATCATATTAGGAACAAAACGAATGAAGAGATATGTAATCATAGTGGGCCATGACAGATTGATGGTGATGATCCGGATAGATGATGAGCATATGATTAAGTTGAAATGCACACTTGATAAGTGATGGTCCACTTCTTATATTCCCTCGAGATACATTGTGAGGAACTGTCATCGGTACCCATAGTGATGGAATATAAAGATGTATTTGAGGAGGTGATCGGATTATCTTCGTAGTGTAGATTGAGTTCTGCATTGATTCAATAAAGGATGCAAGGTTAGTAGTCATGCTGTTGAGGCACATGGAATCCAGAGAGCAATGAGAGCTCAAGGTGCAAGTGAATGGCCTATTGAGGCATGGGTTTATTCGAAGCAATATATCTGAGTGGTGAGTAGACATAGTATCTGGCACGTAGGTGGATGTCTCCTTGAGACTGTGTGTCGACTAACATGAGTTGAACAAAAAGATGAAGAAGAATAAGTATCCACTCCCATGTATTGATGATTTATTTGGTTAAATTAATGGGACTAAAGTGCTTTCTTAGTTGGACTAAGCAAGGGGTTCCACTAACTGAGAGTGGAAAAAGAAAGTGTGATGGTTACAACATTTCGTATGTTATCGGCATTTTATGAGTGGATGTTATGCCATTCGGGCTAACCAATGTGCTAGCATACTTTGTGATCTCATGAACCATGTCTTCAAAGATCAACTAAAAGGTTTGTACTTGTGTTTGTTGATCATATTTTGATCTTTTTGTAGACGAAAGAAGAACACAAGATGGATTACGCTTGAGGTATTGAGGAAGCATCAATTGAAAGCGAAGCTTTCTAAGTGTCACTTCTGGAGGAGAGAAGTGCGATTCATGGGTGACATTGCTTTTGATTAGGGCATTGATGTAGACCCAGTAAAGGTAGCAGTAGTCTGGGATTGGACTCAACCCAAGAATGCTACAGAAATGAGAAGCTTTCTTAGACTGGCTGGATATTATAAACATTTCATCAAGGATTTCTCTAAGGTAGAAGCACTGTTAACCAACTTGACAAAGAAGAATCATACTTTTGCTTATAACATGAGGTGGAAGAACACATTCATGAGTCAAAAGGAGAGGAAGATGAGTGCATTAGTGTTAGTCATTCTTATTAGGAATGACGAGTTGATAGTATACATAGATGATTATGATAGTGAACTAGATGTGGTGTCGTTATAGAGGGGAAAGGTTGTCATATATGATAGTCAACAGCTAAAACCGCATGAGAGAAAGTATTCGACCAATGATTTGGAGTTGACAATGATAGTGTTTGCTTTGAAGATATGGAGATATTATTTGCTTGGAGAGGCATTTGAGCTATTCATTGACCATAAATCATTAAATTACCTCTTCTCATAGAAGGATTTAAACCTTCACCAGCGGTGATGGTTAGACTTTCTAGCCTCCTACAACTTTGACATATTCTATACGTGTAGTAAGTGAAATGTAGTCGTTGATGGTCTGAGTAGAAGACATGCCAGCTTGGGAGCTGTGTTCTTAAAGTGGATGCAGTTAAAGTGTGTTACTGGTAATGACTTTAGACCTTGATGTTAGCTAGAGCTAGAGATGTTGGTGAATTGCCTATCGGACGTGCTTTGATTAGGCATATCAATACTAATCAAAATGTGATGTTTTACTATATGAGATCATTGCTGAGGTTAAGAGTGAGTAATGTCTAAATATAGGAAGCGGTATGGACCCGATCATGATAATTAGTTCCATAAAAATGGAAGATTGTTTATACTTGATGTCATTGGTTTAAGCGATAAGGTGCTATGTGAGTGCCATTATTCGAGGTTGACCATTATGGAGGAAACAATATGTACCATGATTTAAGGAAGCCAATTTATTAGGAAAGGATGATGAAGGAAGTCTGAACACTCATCTCGAAGTTGCAATTATTTGAGATTCCCAAGAGGAAGTGGGAATGAATATCGATGGACTTCATAGATGAATTGCTGAGGACTAGAGGAGTTATGATTGCACACGGATCATGGGCAGCAGATTAACAAAGAGTGCTTGATTCATGCCTATAAATTCAAATAATACAACATCTAAATTGGTCAAGTTGTATGTGAAGTGAATTGTATGATTGCACGGTGTGCCCAAGAGCACCATAAATAATCGAGATCTATTGTTCACGAACAAGTTTTGGAATAGCTCATAGAAGGCATTGGGCACAGAGTTGCATTTGAGTATAGCTTATCACCCACAATCCGATTGGCAGATCAAGAGAGTGAATTATATCTTGGAGGATCGCTTTTGAGCTTGCATACTCAACTTTTGGGGACTCATGGTATAATTATTTGCATCTTTTTGAGTTCGCATACAACAGTTATCGGTCTAGCGTCGGCATGGCATCATTTGTGGCATTATATGACTGACCATGTAATGCTCCTTTATGTTGGTGAAAAGCAAGCGAGAAACCGATACTCAAGCCAGATATGGTAAGAGAAACTTTGGAGAAGATTGAAATCATTCAATAATGAATGAAAGCTATCCAACATGGACAGAAGTACTACGCTAATAAGAGAAGACATGATATTTACTTCTTTATCGGTGATATGGTATTTCTCAAGGTCTTTCTATTTCATAATGTAGTACGATTCGGTACAAAGAGAAAGCTGACATTGAGATTTGTGGATCCTTTCCAACACTTGAAAGGGTTGGGAATCTTTCTTATAGAGCCGACTTACCTCATAAGATGGCGAGTATGCATAATATATTCCATGTTTCTCAACTATAGAAGTTTTTGCATGACTCGGGCATTACTATTTCATCGGATCGACTAGATGATATCGAAATTAAACCAGAGATTGGCCTCGTAGGACTATTTGTATGGTCGCTCAAGATAGGAAACAACTTAGGAGCATGACGGTGAAATTGGTAAAGTTTTAATGGAGTGAAAGTGAGTGCGATTGCACATGGAAAATTGAGGAGGGCACGGAGATTGCTTATCTAGAGCTTTTCGCTTAGCGAGATATCCCATTTATCATTAGCTTCCACTTATGATATCATACTAAGTTGTTTAGTCCCTTGCATGCTAGGATAGACATAGGTTCTATTCACTTGTCGGTATGTGCATATTCGATGATTGCTTATGCTTATTATGATTATTGTGCATGCGGGATGAAAGTGTCGATTATGTTTAGTGAATTTAAGGGAGAAATTCCTAAAGAGGGGAAGAATGTAACTACCTTAATTTTTATACCTGGTATTCTTTGGCTTTTTAAGTAATTACATGTATTTTATGGACATTCGTGCATGATAGAGTTAGGGGTATGCCATAAGGCAATTATGTAATTTGTTACATATATCTAACTCGTTAAACAATCTTCTTAACAATAAAGGTGTTTCTTTCAATTATATGCTTGATATAATGTTGTTATATTATTTATTTAATTAAAAGTATATTTAACAGAAAATCCATTAAATGGTATATTTATGATAGTAGTTACTAAGTGTTGTAACCGTGAGTAATTTATCATAATAAAACAAATATACCATTTTAAATGTTCCTAGTCAAGATGCATCGAGACTTGATATCGATGTATCCGCTGAGACTAGAGTATGTAACATTCTCCAAATGTTGGGTAGTGCATTACTCATGACTGCTGGAGGCACATAGGGGTTACTGCTGATGGTTGTTGATAACTATTGAATGCTTCACTCGATAGTTTTCTGGTAGTTAATACAACTAAGGTAAAATAGAAAATATCGATGTGGCTGATTTACACAGTTCTCTTGACTTGAGAATACTTTGGATCTTCAATATGAAAGCTCCACTTTGATTGTAGTCAAATCATGGCATGACGTCCATCGAATGACCATAGTTGGGTCTAGTGGAAGTGTTGAAAGTGAAGAACTATTCAAGAGAGGATTCATAGGTTCGGGTCCATAAGCAGTGACAATCGCCCTATGAAGACTCGCTTTCGCTACGGCTCCGGTGGGTTCCCTTCGTCCAAAAAGGGGGATTTCTTCGTCTAGCTAGCTGTGAAAGTTATGTTTTTGGGAATTTCTCTATTCCGTATATATCTATTCCTGAATTTTTCGGATTAAATAAAATGACAGGAGTTTTTGGAATAACAATTGGTATATTTATTACATTAGCTAAAGAATCTTTTGGTCAATTTAAAATATAAAGAGACAAGCAATGAATGAATGATAAACTTATTTGATTTCCTGATATCAATCAAAAAGTTTTTTCACGTAAAAAAAGGGCAATTTTTTTTCATTCTTTATACTTTTCAAGGACTTCCCGGTATTAGAATTAGAATCTCAAAATTACAATAATACCAAACAAGTACTTACATTTATTTGTGACCATAGAGGAGCCGTCCAAAAAGTTTGAAACAATTGGGACTTTTTCGGAGATTGGAAGCAAGTCGACTCGTTGTGTGTACTTTCGAGTTGAAGTTGCAATACTTGTGTGAAAAATTCCACGAATTGACTTTCCATTTCCATAAAGGAGTTACGACATACTACTAAAAAATATTCGATTTGAAGATGTTCTATTTTTCCATAGAAATGTATTCACTCAATAAAAGTTCTAAAAGAAGTTAGTTGTAAATAAGAGGATTGTTTACGACCAAGTTCGGTCACAAGCAGGATCAATAGTGGACTTCGCGTTGACTTCCTCGTGAATAACCAAATTCCAATTGAAATGAAATCTTTAAGAGGAACCAATGAATTTAAATGCAACATAAAACTTTAAAATTGAAATGGATGAGGAGTATTTAGCCTTGCAAGGTGGTCCTTGCTAGAAACTAAATAAAATTCTTTTCCTCAGGATCCCTCGAGTGGAAATAGGGAACGAAGTAACTAGATTAGACGGATCATGCCTGAATCGAACCGGGGTTCGCAGTGGTGGAGAAACCGGATCGGAAAAAAGAGGGATTCTAGTTGTAATCATATTGAATATCCGTAAGGTGTTGGGTTAAGTCTCGCAACGAGCGCAACCCTCGTGTTTGAAAAAGAATATTTATTATTCGACCCATATCCTGACATAAGAAGTCCAATAGGGGCAATACTTGAAATGGAGATCCATAAAAAAACGCGCCCATTGAGATATTTAAAAAATGATAGGTTTGAAAATGCTATACGAAATGAAATGGCACAATATGTTTCTAAATATGAATCTAAATCTTAAATTCATCGAAAGATAATTTTGATTTATCTTTTAATAAGTCTTTTCTTGAAAAATGTAATTTTTACTAATTTTTTGTTTTTGTAATGTAATAATAATAAGAAAAGCAAGATTCTGATTCCTTCATTACCAAAAATTTTTTGATTGAAAAACTTTCGTTTCCAACGGATTCTTCGTCTCCTAATTCCTTCCATTCTACCAATGAATTTTCTATAATAATTCGCAAATCTAAATCGGCTAATTGCAATTCTTTCTTCACGAATACCATAATTGGAATAATCTTTCCATTACTCAGAAGAAGTCTATTTATGTTTTTTCGAAAGAATCCCGCGAGGGTGAGCTAACTCCAAAAACCCGTCCTCAGTTCGGATTGCAGGCTGCAACTCGCCAGAGAACCCATCGCTGTCTCGGCTGTGCTACCGGAGGCTTTGGGGCTAGCTCTAATAGCTAAAAGTCTCGATCCAACTTAGATGGGCTGTGAATAATTCACTTTGGGTCTATTTGTGAAAGAGTAAAATGAATAAGAAAGATATCCAATAGGGATTCTAGTTGTAATCATATTAAATCAGAGGATCCTTTCGATTGGCTAGAATCCGTTACTTGAACGAAAATAGATCTTGTGGAATCATATTGAATATTTGACAATACATTCCGTACCCTGCTAAAAAACCAGGATGTTCCCACCCAAAGAAAACTCTCTTACTTTATCTCGGTTTCTCTTTTTAAAAAGTAATTAAATACAAAAAATAGTATAATTAGAATACTAATAAATAAGACTAATTATAGCGTAAGAAATCGTATTAGTATAACTATATTCTTCGTTAGTTGGGGGAAGAATCAGCATCAACACGAATCGGATTTTTTGAGGAACGTATCGAGAGAGAATTGGATTTGGTTAGACATCTTTCTCTTTGAATGAGATCTCAATTCCAGCTACGGTTTCATTAGCTATCTTACAACTAGAATCCCTCTTTTTTCCGATCCGGTTCCTCCACCACTGCGAACCCCGGTTCGATTCAGGCACGTATAACTTGTACAAATCTTTCCATTTTCCAATTCGATCTGATCCGGTCGTTCGTAGAGCTATTTACTCGATCGCAGACATTTCTGCCATGCTAATGTGCCTTGGATGATCCACATCTCCGGGTGAATCGCTAGAAACATGCGAAGTGTATGGCAAACCCTCCTCGGTTACATGGGGTTAGTATCATGGTCAACTCAAAGTCAAAGTCTCTGGCCAGAGCATTTTGGTTAATAATTATTATTATTGAACCATGGACATTGTATTTGGACTATAAAGTTGAATGTGGACGATATTGGAATTTTGACCATTACCAAATTCCGTAAGTCCGAGTATGATATAGTTTTGACGAAGAGAATTGGTGTAAATAATTATCACTATCGGGCACCACTTATAATAAGTAAAATTTGATTTCACCATAAATACCTATAAGCATTGAATTCAGCCAAACTGTCATACCATATGCTAAGTGACGTGTTAACATTAATATTCGATGTTCAATATTAATTACTAACAGAATTCACACCTCTAATTCGCACAATCGCATTTATGATTTCTCCAAAAACCACACAATTTAATTAGTGTGTAAAATATTGCAAATTGATTAAATTAATTAATATTTATGAAATTTTAATTATTGTTAATTTATTTGATGTTTTGAATGTTGTTGGTAATTATTTTAATGCATATATAAAATTTATATTTGCATATATCAATATAGGATATCGGTATAATTTTAAACATGTTTTAAAGAATAAAATAATTACATAAAAGTTGTTTTCTTTTATTTGGAAAAGTTGCATATTTGGAATGTGCTTGGATCAGCCATATAAGTTAAGAGGAGGAAATCAATTAATGAGATTATTGAAATTTAATAAGAGGAAATAAAGGAGGAATTTTAAGAAGAGAATAGAAAACGGTTCCTTTAATTCTATTAAAAACAAAACCTCCTCATTTTTTAAAGTAGAGAGAATAGGACGCGACTTTCAATATTTGTTGCCTTTTCTTCCTCTTTTTTATCATTAATTCATGGCTAAAACTTCATCTAAAAAAACATCAAAACAAATTCAAATCAACATAAAACTAAATTAAAAAGGTTGTTCATTCTTCTCCTGCAAAGTAGGATGGTGATTTGCTTGAAATTCGAGGAGAAGCCACAAATAAAGGTGTGACGAAGGGCAAGGTCTATCGAATCTAGAGAGTGATCAATTAGATCTAGGTATTGTTCTATCCTTCACGGTGTTTCTACATGCTTTATCCAAGGGTAATTATATCTATGTATAATTCTATGTTTACATGTCTTATAATTTATTCATATTCCCTTAATCTCTATATCCCCCTTCTGTTCATACTAGTGAATTTGAATCTTGATTGAATATCTCCATTTCCTTGCTTGAATCGATTGTTTTATCATGTTAAAATATAGAATGTTTTCTTTTGTTCATAGCTATTTTGTTATGAATTATAACATCTCATTTTCTTCTCATGTATGATTGTTTGATTAATTAATTTAACACAGATTTAGGCCTTCATAATTTTATTTTGTCTGCTCTATGTGATTATTTACAAAGTTTCTTTAATCTAGATCTTAATCTTCTAATCTCAAATCTATGTACGCCTAAGTCGTTTGATTTTGTTGTTTAAAAAAATGAACATAATTGAACTGTGAATTTTTATTTTGCATAATTCAGATTTTCATAGCAAAACGTTTACACTTGCATATTTAGACATGAGTTGTTATGTAACTAAACTTGGTAATAATCGCATTAATTAATATTTGTCATCCAATTAATATGATATTTTAATTATCATGTTTCAAATCATTCTAATATAAACTCTTCCTCTTAAAAGAAAAAATGAAAACATTAAATTAATGATATATTCCATGATTTTCGACTCCATTTAACTAAAAATTGTATCTCTCCTTAAAAGGTAAGGAATCTTTTCATAACTGTTTCAAACCATTTTCATTAATCTTAATATTCTTTGATTTACTACTTGTAATTGAAATGAAATCAAACATTAAATCAATGATATATTACATGATTTGCAATTCCATTTAATTAAAAATTATATCTCTTCTTAAAAATGAAGGAATATTTTCACAACTATTTCAGACCATTTTCATTAATCTTAATATTTTTAACTTACTGCTTGTAATTGAAATGAAATCTATTTTATTTGA
This sequence comes from Allium cepa, assembly GCA_030765085.1. Lineage (NCBI taxonomy): Eukaryota > Viridiplantae > Streptophyta > Magnoliopsida > Asparagales > Amaryllidaceae > Allium > Allium cepa. Next base: position 190,279,653 of record CM060942.1, read on the forward strand.
ACCGCTATGCTAAACATTAATTTTATATGTATATGTGTGTGTATTTACAGTATATATATGTATGTATGTATTAATATATTAATAAATAAATGAAATTGTTAATGTTTAGGACGACAAAATGCATATATAAATGGGAAATGTGTCCATTATGGTGTAAATCCCAACACCTTTGCAATGTTTACATTAGCTTTGTACACTTTTATATATTGAATTTATACACATAAGCGCATGTGATGTGCTCATAATCATTTGCAATTAATCAAATTAAATTGAATTAATGCTTTCCTAATAAAACATTCAATTGAAATATTAACATGTTTATTCAACATATTATCAATCTAATTAGAAATAGAGAAATATGATGTTTCTTTCTCTCTAATTAATGTTGTTTATTTTCTTTATTAATTGCATAACTATTAGAGAAGGAAACTAAAGGACATTTTCTCATATTTATTTTAATAAGTAACTACTACACACATGGGTGTATTTGATACATTCATTCATATAAATTTATGTAATATTCAAACCCTTCTGAAATCATATAATTTTACATAAAGGCGGCGGCGTCATCAACGATTTTGAAATATCTAAAAGCGACATAGTTGATTGTCGAAGTCAATAGATATAAAATTTGCGAGATCATTATCACCATTATAAAACACTTTGAAACCATTGGGACCAACGAAGTCGTAGATAATAGGCAGCATAGTAATTCATAGCATTAGTCAATTAAAGAATACATCCTCATCCACTTCGAAAATCACAATGTCGATGTTGTTGCTGGCTTCCTCCTTTGACCAACTGATGCATTCCTTATCAACCTAAGTTGATACCTTATGCATTGCCCTTGATCGAAGTCAAAGGCCATAAAGGCATTGAGATAGCGACGACATCATGAACTTTGGTATGGCAATATCATAGTTAACAAAAGAATTGTTTTATTACCATTAAAAGTAGTTTCTTTTCACCAAACCCCAATTATTTGTCAAAATCTTATTGGATAACACTTCTTTTACCTAAATCTTTTTTAGAAAATTGCTAAGGAGCAGATTTATCATGTCCAAAGTATTTAGCAAACCTTGCATTTTAGATTAATGTTTAAATGTACTAATTAAGCCTTTCTAACTCAAATAATTTATATGAAATCATAAATACTTGAAAAAAATCCCCAAAAATCATGATAAATCCAATTTATTATCTTCTTTAACATATAAAAATTTTGGGACCAAAAACCTGATTTAATTATTTTTAATAATTAAAACCTGAAATAAACTATTTTCCAATATTAGGAAATTTACCAAATATTCAAGTTAAATCTGACAATTATGAAATTAAAATACCACTTTATAATAATTTTTCTAACATCATATCAAAATCTCAAGTCATTTGGATGTTATATGATAGGTTTTCAAACTTAGAATTATCAAATAATTTCATAAATAAATGAAATAAATTCACCAATAAGCAAATAATCATTCAAACTATCATAGTATGTCATAATATAAGCAAAAATGAGATCTATACTTAAATCCGCAAATAATGCTTAAAACATGAGATGCATATCTTATTATTCACCTTGAATGCTTTAAGAAGGTTGATATTTGTTTTTGATTTGATTCCCCTAAACTTTGCTCTTGTTTTCCCTAAGCTTTCATCCTTGAAACCCTTGTTAATGACTCGCCTTGACTCCTTGTTTTCGTTTGTATTAAATGGAATGAAGCAGGAAATGATAATGAGTATATTTATTAAGGAAACATACTCCTTTCCCATTTTTCCCTCCTCATGTACCCTTCTTCTTATTAATGTTCTAATTAATTCTATTGGTTCATTAATTAAGGCTCGACCCATTCTAATTACCAAATCTCAATTTCCTTATCCATTTACATTATTTTATTTATCCAGTTAATTACCCTAAATAATGTTAATTAAAATTAGGGTTGTTACATCGACCCTTTAGGACTTAAAATGATAAGTTTGTTGTGTCTTGGATGTTATTCGGTCGATGTTCTTGAACTAGAATTTCCCAAAAAGAACACAAAATGACATTAAATTATTGAATTGCCCCTAAGAAGAAGATAGTACATTGGGCTATGGCCTAGGGATCTTTATTAGAAAGTCATATTTTAAGTAAATGGGCTATGTAAGCAAGTATATAGTAGATTACGTGAAAACATTAAGTATGGTGGTCGATATTATGCTTGTGGGCACCTATACGGAGCACACCAAAGTCTTGATTGCCTACCGTTATGTGGGGACTCTGCTTACCACAAAGTCTAGTGTGACCCTTTAGTTTTATGGCAGGGAGATTCGATAATTAGGCTATTTTCGTTCTTTTTATTGATGATTATGAGAAAGAAAGGGCTACAGAAAGTCCTTCAAGCAGTGGACACCCATTTTACAGAGTCTCCTCAAAGTTAGGGAGGATGGGGAAAGGCCAGTTAAAGCCCTCACTGAGTATGGTCTTATGCCAATCAACCTAGTATATCTTAGCTAATGGGATACTGCAAGCGAGCCTCCCCTTAGGTTCTTTGTATGGGTGCTCCCCTATATGAATTGCAGGTCACCTTTCCTTCACCGTTACTATTTTGTATATCATCTCAACATGCATAAAATGGCACTAGCCTTGTTTGCCCCCAATGGCTACAGCATGTCGACCAACTTGTTTGTTATTTATCATGTTACAAGTCTTATTAACCCCTCAACACTTTTCATCCATTCCATGTATGAGCTTTCATAGCTCACCGGCTATCCAAAGGACTGGTACTATTGTACATAGAGCTGTGTCACTCGAGTAGTGATCTTCGTCGTCATGCACATGGTGGCCAATTACAAAGGCTGCTTCTTCATCCTTCCTTCCAACATTAACCATGTCCTTAGCATGTAGAGGTTTAGAATTCCAGATATATTTTCTCCTTGTCATAAATTTAAACATAAGTCTACGTTTTTCCTTGGTTCTAATCATGTGTTGTTTCTTAATGCAGTTCCCTTGGCGAATTCAGGAGAGGGCCAATCTTTATCTCTGGCTGCGTTGATGCCTTCTTCGAGGTAGAGGACAATCAACAAAATCTGACACTAATCTTGAAATATGCCAGTTTGCATTGGATTGGACTACTGAGGCCTGACCAAACTCTATTAAGGAAGAATATGAGGGGGATGAAACCTAAGAGGAGGAGGGAGGCAACGACCATCATGGCTACATCAGAGTAGAGAGCATCCTAAGACTATTAGAGGGTAGTGTGGAGCTAGCTAAGGCTAACTTGGGCCAAGGCACGAGAAATAGTTTAGTGGCGGACGGTTAAGCTGATGAGGGTGAGTGGCAAACCTACAGTCCATGTTTATATGATTACATGGAGAAGGAAATATAAAGGACTTAGACTTGTCAAGAGGGGTTGTGAACGGGTTTCGAAATTGGCATTTTTATGTTGTGCTAACATCTGTGGATGTAGGGAAAACAGGTTGGAGAGATCCAACTGGATTCCTCAAAAATGTTGAATTTGATTTCATATATAATGATTATGTATGTTCAGATAATTCTGTGATAGATTATCATGTGATTTGGATTGACTAGATGCTATGGCAGGTTTTGACCTATATTTTGGTATTCTTAAATACTAGTAATATGTGGGTTGAATTGAAAAAAAAATTGAAAGGATTTTTGAAATAAAATACTTATCTAGAAATGTGGGTAAAATGATCTGATAAAATAATGGTTTTGAAATTTGTACTTAACAATACCGGGATATTATAAATGGAGATTCTTGGGATAAAAGTATATAAAAGAATTTTTAAATAATAATTCTTAAGTGATACTTGTCTAGATATGAAAGGTTTTAAAATTGAGATTTTTAATAGATTGGAAGGATAGAAGTGAAACTGGGAATAAGTATAAAGTTGGTTATACTGGAGCTCAAAGTAAGATTTTCAAATTTACGAAGTGAAATTAGAATCGAGAAATTGGGCTTATTTAAGAAAGAGGATTTTTAATTATTAACTGGGAAATTTTAAAGGGGTTAAAAATATTCTAGAAACTAGTTATTTGATTATTTTAAATTGTTTAAAGAATATTTAATTATTAGTTAGTTACCTTGTAATGATTGTTAAAGATTCATCATTATCTATTATTTAAGAATTAGTTGGCATTGTTGTTTTAAAAAAATATTAAATATTAATATGGCTTTGCATAATAACTTTTATTGAAGTATATTTTCCTAAATTAAACTTGAAAATTTATTTTAAAAACTTATAAGTATATTTTGAGATAATTTATTAAATAAAGTTTTTGAGTAGTAATGGCATGCCAACATGGCGTAATCGGAGGCAGTGAGTGTCTGCAGTCAAGTCTTGGATTTCTTTAGGATAGATATGTAACCATTAAGCTGTGAATCATGATTTGATACCGCGGTGATACTTTCCATATTATTTTCAAAACGGGTTTCAAATATTTTTGAAGGATAGTTTGTTAATTTACTTAATTCGATAAGATAAGAACACATATTTTGGATAAAGAGATTTAATTTATTAAAATTAAATTAAAAAGAGATTTGGGGTTTTTTTAGTGGAAAATGGAATATTTGGTTGAATGATTATTTATTTGCTAGTTAAATAACCGACTATCAAAATATGGACCATAAATATAACTTTGGAAAATCTAGAAGGAATACGGGAATTATATGGTAGGGTTACTGTTCGAGGTCCTATACTATACGCATAAACTCGTTTCGTTCTTCTAGGACGTTGATAAGGAAATCCATCCTTTAACAATTAGGAGGTGATCTCCAACCTTATTTCGTCTGTTTATTTCATAAAGAACAGGGGTTGAGTTTACCGAAAGATATCGAACGTTTTTTCAAAGCGACCGGGATCAGGTAAGTTATCCGATATGTTTTTCGAAAGGAAAACAAGAGCATGGAGTTGAAGATGGAGCAGTGAAGTGCAAGGGCTAATCGCTACTAATCCTAAGGATTATTCCAAAATGGGTGCAGTAGGAATAGTGCCTTCGGTTCTGTTCAGACCCAGAATGGACTTGTATGGATGAATGCTTTCAATACATTGTCATTGGAGGGCAATGAGCATTCTAAATGAAAATTCCTTAAAAGGTAATCCTAGCCTCTAGCCTCATCAACCAGGAATGACTGAAAATCAAGGGGGATGAAGCAAGACTAAGTGGGTCACACCTAATTAGGGTATGTTTATCACCTTTCTAGATAACCTCGGATATTATTATTACTACAATATATGGAAGGAGCACGAGAGAGGGTGGGAACACCCAGGGTGATAGCATAATCGGTCTATCCAGGTTAGGGATAGTCCAGTCTTGTGTAGCAGGGGATCCTGGCATGGTCCTCGCTATGTTGTTCTAGACGTGTACTATAACAGGTGGTACCCTTGTGCCTAGTCATTCATATGGAATCCATTCTCCAATACGTGCCTTTACTATTTTGATTGTAGAGCCTAGCATGCTAGAATTTAATTAATGTAACAATTTCAGCTATTTGAATAAGTATTTGTACTTAGACACTATTATAATATCAAAGGATTTGATATTAAATGTTTTAGTTATCGTAAGATAAAAACCTGACGTGTTTATGTATGGCGTGGTCTTACGAGATACCTTTCATTTTCAAAGGATTTTGGAAACTTAATAATTCAAATTGAGTGTGTTATCTCATGCTGGTTTTCAGACTGACTCGAGTATTATTCTATTATAATACTCGGGTCAGACCGAGTATTAAAACTTTGGGTTAGGATGTTATGGACCTCAGGAGACGAGCCGGATGACGAAGACATATTACTCATATTTGATTTTATTCTACTGTAGAGGTTTATTGAAATTGCCAGCAAATTGTGAGGGTAGGTTGTTATAACTATCCGGGCTGATAATTATTGATTTGTGTACTTTATGTGAGATATGTATATTACAGTTTTGATTTAAGTAAAGAACTATTTATATTATATATTATTCAGTCCGCCGTGAAACTCTGTTTTGTTTTTTAGTTTCTCCTTTCTTCTACCTACTTTCTTTCCCCTCAATAATCTGTCTTTCCGACACTCGATCATTCGACATGTTATATAATGAGCGTAAGTGTGTCGATCTTCGAGGGACGAAAGGGTATGCCTTTATAAATAAGAATAGAAGAAATGATGAGTAAGGATTCGCTCTAAGTTAAGCTCCCTTCACTGATGAGATCTTGGATGATCGGTATCCAAAAAAGATCACTATGCTAACTATTTTGTCTTTTGACAGAACAAGAGACCCAAAACCCCATCTGTAGAAGTATAGGTGGTACATGGACTGAGCAAATGCTTCGGACATTGTTCAATGTTAATATTTCGTAATTTTTCAATAGGGAGTTGCCTCCATCTGGTTCACTAGGCTTTCGCCGAGATCGATCTCCACTTTTGGTCAACTAGCAACAAGATTCCTCGATCAATTTAGACTTTACAGAGCATAGCCTAAAGATGTATTGTCCTTGTTTGGTCTATTCTAGGGACGAAATGAATCTCTGAAGTCTTTTATAAACTAGTTCAACATCACGGTGATGGAAGCAAGCAATCTAAAGGAGGATATGGTTTTTATGGCCTTGGTCTACACCATCCACCCCGAATTTGAGTTTGAAAAATGGATCAAAATGAAACAACCAACCACAAGGAAGGACTTTAATCTTAAGGCAAGTCAATATTTGAGATTGAAAGAGGCGCAGGAGTTATAAAGGAAGTCTACCAGCTTGCAACTGATGAATGTTGGGCTGAGTGGCATGGCGATGAACCAGGACATAAATGCCTCCGAGACCACTGAAAGAAGTGCAAGAAAATATGGAAACCAGAAAAGTAAAAATCAGAATTCCAATAAAAAAATGGTAACAGTGAGTGACTTAAAGGCTTCAAGCCCGAAGATTACACCACGCTCAATGATACTCCAGAAAATATCTATCTTGAAACACAGGGGACAAAGGAGTACAAGAAATCCCCTAAAATGGAAGCAACTGAACTACAAAGTCGCTTTGGGAAGTATTGCCGCTTCCATAAGATGCATGGCTACAACACGAATGAGGGCCATCACCAAAAGAACTTGATTGAAGAGCTAATTTGGGAAAATAAGCTTCAGCAACACATGAGAAAACCGTAAAATCCTGACCAATCCATGGCTCTTCAAGCTCCTAGGGACCGAAGAAACCAAGCTGGAACCAGCAAAGAGGGATCTAAACGAACTGACTAGATCCTCATCATTGGAACGATATCTGGAGAAACTCATCCTGCACAAAGGAGTAGGGAAGAAATGGAGCGGTATGCGAGCTTATTAAAACATGCATCGAAGTCATGCCTCGTGATCGAAGACGGAGCCCCTACCAAGCAGCAGAAAAATCTGAACGATGATATAAAATTCTGAAATCGGGATACTGAAGGGATTGAAGCTCCAACTCTTGATCCCATGGTAGTGACGGTAAGGATCGAACCCATCGTGGTCTGAAAAGTATTGATTGACGATAGTAGTTCGGTGAATATTCTTTTCAAATGCACCTTTGACCCGATGAAGATCGGCATGAAAGACATATCTGCCTCCTAAAAAATCAAGAATTCACCGATGAAACCAATCAACTCATCGGGACGATTGATTTTCCTATAGAATTTAAGGAAGGCGACCGAAGAGTCACCCACATCCAAACTTTCATGAGTGTCGATGAAACTTTCGCTTACAATGCCTTCTTGGGATAGCCCGTGCTGGCGGATTTAGGACCACTTTAACCTAGTGGTGCCTTACCATAAAATTCCCAATTGCGAGCGGAACTAGGGTGGTCAAAGGAGATCAATGCGCCACTAGACAATGTTATATCGCAGAATTGCATGAATCTAAAAGAAAGGAAAAAGGGAAGAATGTGGGGAGTACTCTTCACATACACGAATTTGCAAAATAAAAACTATAGAATCGTCCCTGACTTGGGGACCATAGCCGATTCGACAAGGTTTTGGACCCTAGAAAGAAGATTTCAGGGAAGGATCGAGCAGTACCGGCAGAATTGATGGTGTCTATTCTAGTTGACATGAATGACCCAACGTAGGTCTTAAAATTTGAATCGCACCTTGGAAACTAGATGCAATTACAACTCACTAAATTTCTTCATGCCAAATTGGATGTGTTCGCTTGGACACATTCCGATATGTGTGGGGTATCATCGGAAATTGCATGCCACGCACTCAACATTGATCCCAGGTTTATGCAGTTAAAGCAGAAAAGACACAACCTAGGCCCCGAGCTGTCCAACCGATTGAGAGAAAAGTAAACAAACTGATGGCCAATGGTTTAATCCGTGATGCAACCTCCCCCGAATGGGTATCTAACCTGGTTTTGGTCAAGAAGTCCAATGGTAACTGGCGAACTTGCATTGGCTACTCAAACTTAAACAAAGCCTTCCAGAAAGACAGTATTCCACTGCCCAGAATTGAAGCTTGTGGATGAGACGGCTGGACATGAACTGCTATCATTTATGGACATGTACTAGGGTATATCTAGATCCTGATGCGTGAACATGATCAAGAAAAAACCCGCTTCATCACTGATCTAGGATTATACTGCTATGGGATAATGCCATTTGGTTTAAAGGATGCTGGAGCAACCTACTAAAGATTAGTAAATGCCATGTTCAAGCGTCAGATCAGGAAAACCATGGAAGTCTACGTGGATAAAATGTTGGTTAAATCATGAACAGCTGTCAACCACTTAGATAATCTTGCCAAAATATTTGAAATACTCCAAAAATATAGAGTGAAATTCAATCCACTCAAATGTCACTTCGGGATTGCCTCCAAAAAGTTCTTGGGATTCATAGTGAGCGCCAGAGGCATTAAAGCAAATCTAGAGTGAATAACTGTCCTATGAGAAGTCCAAGCCCCAAAGAACAAGAAGGAGTTACAAAGCTTGAATGGGAAAGTCACAGCGCTAATCTGGTTTATCTCGAAAGCCACCGACAAATGTATACCGTTCTTTGATGCATTAAAGAAAGGAAAGAAGGACTTCGAATGGAATGAGGCTTGTCAAACCGCATTGGAAGAGTTGCTATGATATATGGAAACCCCATCGATCCTATCAAAGCTTATAGATGGAGAGAACTTGTTCATCTACTTAGCAGTCTCACCTCGCACGTTAAGTGCTGCTCGTGTGTGTGAAGAAGCTAGAATTCAATGACCCATATACTACATCAGTAAGCGGTTGACTGGAGCCGAGAAAATTATCCGAAATTGGAAAAGCTAGCATATTGCCTCTTGATCACATCTAGGAAGTTACGATCGTATTTCCAGGCGCACTCAGTCAAAGTATTGGCCGATCAATCCTTAAAGCAAGTATTATACCATCTCGAGACTTCTGGGTAGCTCATTAAATGGAATATCGAATTGAGACAATATAAAATCACTTACCATCTAAGAATTTAACATATGGTATGGGGAAGAAGAAATACTACTGGAAGTGGAAAGACGAGGAAACTCTTCATTGATAGCACGTCTAATAACCTCTGCTCAGGGTAGGGGTAGTGCTTGAAACTCCTAAAGGATGGGCCATTCGCTATGCCCCACGCTTGGAATTCCATGTGAAAAATAATGTAGCGAAGTATGAAGCATTGATAGCAGGACTTTTTCAGTCGTGAAGGAACTCGAAATAAAATCTGTTCACATCTATAGCGACTCTCAACTAGTCATCTCCCGGGTGAAAGGAGAATACCAGGCACGAGGGGAGAACCTTGCCCTATTCTATTTAAATTGTAAGAGCTGTTGAACAACATGTAGCACTACACATAATGCATATTCCAAGGGAGCAAAACATGAAGGCAGACTACTTAGCTAAACTGGCCAGCTCCGAAGAAGTACAATCATTGGGACTATTCTCGGTTAAGACCCTGACCACTCTAAGTATAAGCGAAACAGATATCAACTGGATTTCTGAAACCACCGTTGAATCAGAAATGAAGATGAAGGAAAGACTTCTTGCTTACATGAATTATTCCCACAAATAAGAAGCAATGGAAAAAGCTTCTCCAAAAGGCACCGCGATTTATAATACTTGATGGGATACTCTACCAAGGAGTTCTCTACCCCCTTGCTCAGATGTGTGACCGACAACGAAGCTCGACAGATATTGAAAGAAGTTCATGAAAGCGACTATGGAGACCATACCATGGGGCAAACCCTTGCAAAGAAAATCCTCTAGTAGGAATATTTCTGGCCAATGGTAAAACACAGTGCAGCAGATTATCCTAGACGGTGTGACTAATGCCAGAGATTCAGCAAGATCGAAAGAACTCTCTTAATAGAGCTAACATAGACGGTCAGCCAATGACCGTAAGCAATATGGAGAATCAATCTAATTGGCGTATTTCCAATAGCTAAAGGAGGAGATAAATATACTATAATTGCCATTGACTATTTCATAAAATGGGCCAAAACGAAACTGCTGACCACCGTTACCGTAAAAAAACTCATTAATTTTGTTACTAAAATTTTTTTATGCAGGTTTGGTGTGCCACAGAAAATCATCACTGATAACGGGGCCCAGTTCAAAAGCGCCAATTCAAAGACTTTTGCAAACGATTTAGAATCAAGAAGAGCTTTTCCATGGTCGCCTATCCACAAGCAAACAAGCAAGTGGAAGCAATAAACAAGGTCATCAAGTCCACCATCAAAAAGTGGCTAACTAAAGCCAAGGGGAATTAGGTTGATGAACTTCCAGTCGCACTATGGGCTTACAGAATAACACACAAAGTAGCAACCATGCATATCCCATTCGCCTTGGTGTATGGTTTGGAAGCAATGACCCCTATCGAACTAGAAGTCCCTTCTCATTGAAGGCAAAATTTCAATCAGAGGGAAAACAAGCAGCTCCTACTTGAGTCACTTGATATGATTGACAAGAAGAGGGAAGAAGTTGAATTGAGGACCACTGCGCACCAAAAAAGGGTCGCACGGTACTTAACTCCAAATCACAACCAAACCTTCAAAGTGGGAGACCTTGTTCTCAAATGAGTCTATCCTATACCGAGAATCTTTGGACCAAACTGGGAAGGGCCATATGTGATCAATCAAAAGATAGGGGATGGATCTTTCAAATTGACAACCATTGGCAGAATCAAAATCCCCCGAGCATGGAATATCAAATCGCTGTGTCGTTACTTTATCTGAAACTATCTTATGTACTTCTTATTTTTCAGCAAATAAGCCATCCTAGAATACCAGAGGCATTGTAAATAGGTTGAACTTGACTAACTTTTCTTAATAAAATTGCTTGGCTTTCTGAACCAATAAAGTTGCGTTCATAAAAGTAAATTGTTGAATTGACGAGGTCAAATCAGCTCAAAACCATTCAACTACTGCTTGAGATAGTGGAATCACGCCAAGTACGCCCCACTTACCCGCCGAGTCGGAAGAAAATCGACTCAAACTATTGGATTGGCAGAACCCATCCCCACCTTCTAAGAACTGGTGTTGCTCCGACGGTACTGAGAAGGCCAAAATCAAAGCCATGCACTTCTTCTTAAGCAGTGGAATCACGCTCTTGAAGCATAAACTCCTCATGCTGCCCTAGGATTGGTAACGTTGAGAAGTTCCGAACCGTTCTGAATCAATGGGTCATATCGATCCCCAAAGCCGCGCATCCCACTAGCCATGCATCACCTTTTAATCCATGGAATCACGCTCTCATAGCATGAACTCCTCATGTTGCCCGAAGATTGGTAACGTCGAGAAGTTTCGAACCATCTCGAATCCCATCGATCCCAAAAGCCGCGCATTTCATAAGCCTTGCATACTCTTAAGTACCGGTGTTGCCTTGGTAATGCCAGGAAACTCGTCCATTGTAAGAATAATAAGAATCAACTCGCTACCGATAGCTATCGGGAGCAACGAGTATGAATCCAATAATGTCAAACAACTACGAGTCGGCAGAGAATTCCAATTGTTGACCAACAAAATATTTGAAATCAAGCCATTCAAATCATAAGGTTCTCGAAGATAGGAACCACAAAATAGGGCTGATTATAGACATTCAAAAGGTAAAAAACACTTGGATCAACCGGTCATTTGTCTAGTGTTTGAAGTAACCAACCCCGTAAACTGGGAGGCACACACCGATCCTCGAGTAAAAAATATACTCAAAAATAAAATCAAACAACTTCACAATTCTATTACTCCAAACAGAGAATTTTGGCAGTAATTATAGGACTAGATAAAATAATAGCAAGTAAAATTGACATAAATACATGAAAAGCAGAAAAGTAGACCGGTAAATTTACAATCAAAATTTCTACATTGTATTAATTATAACTTTTTCTGTATAAAATCAAAATATGGGGGCCATACCTACATAATATCAGTCAATAAAAAGAAAAAATATGGTTTCTACAATAATCAGAGCAGTAAATGTTGACTTTGCACTTGAACAAAACACACATCAAACGAAAAAAATGTCCTAAAAGCTGTCTCCACTGCTATCCAGTCTTGTTAATGCTTCTTTTCACTGCTTCCTTTCCTACTTATAGTTGGAAGTTTATGCTTCTCCTCAAAATCCCGACCATGGGTGGTGTCACTGCCTGTGATACCAACTATCTCCTCGGCACCGACATCTCCTACCCGCTTTCCGACCTTCTTGAAAGATCCACCCTAGGCTTTGTATTTTCGGGATTTGCAGGACCTAGAGAACTATATCTTCTTAACCTTTTCCTTCTTAACAATGATCAATTGCTGTTGGGATCTATGTAGTTGGACCGTCTGTTCTCGAGCTTCAGCTGCCGTGAAGTCACCCTCCAACCATACAGAAGGGTCGTTTAGACTACGCAATGCAGTAATCTTCTCAGATTCCGGTCCCAGCTGCGAACTATACACAGACGCAACAATCGGAGCAGCCATGGAGACAAGCACTGAGGCAGTTAAATTAGCGGCAAGTCCGGGCGTCGAAGAAATCAGCGGATCAGTGGGTAAAGAAGACATACCTATAAGATCAAAAATAAAAGCATTAAGCTCATCTTTTTCTTGCGGCGTGAGCTAACAATTCTCAAACTCGGGGGAAATAAGAGGATTACCTACATCAGAGGAATGGCCGAGAATGTCAATCTCATATTCCCCGCTTTCTTCTTCTATTGATGGTTGCACGATTTTCGAAGAAGTTTCGGGGCCACCCGAAGTTTCAGAAACAGCTGTCGAAGGAACAAACAATAGAGCAGCATCAAAAACTCATCAACTGATCGCGAGGCTATCCCGATTATTCGCCAATCCCAGAAATGAAAGGCTTCGACAATGTTTTGGCTGTTGCAGTCATAGCAGCATCGGCAGCCTCTTGTTCCTTCCCAATTTGTAGGATCTCTTGGCCCTTTGTCATTGCTTTTTTCAGTACCTTGTTAAGGTAGGCATCCTCCAACTCTAGCTTAGTATAGACATCCCCAATATCTCAAAAGCAGACATGAACTTCATGCCAAACCACGGTAAGAGTGCGTTGGAACTTAGGGCCCAAATGGCTAAGACTCCCCTGATGCAACAAAGAATTAACATATAAATTTAGGATGGTGTCACCCATCTTCTCCATCTTCTTCTCAAAAGTGTACTGCAGCTCCAAATAATCCATTGTAACGATGGCCTTATCTACTTCAACATGAGTTTCTTGGCGCCAAGCTGCGCAACTTTTTCTCGGAGCGAGGCAATCGTCTGGGCTTAATCAGAAATGGTCTTGCAATGAGATTTCACAATTTCCTTATATTCACAATTTTTTTGTTATTCCCTTCAACGATTTTATCGTGATCAATAATAGTCTTTATTAGTGCTTTGATAATCATATCGCGAGCATCGAGTTCCACTTTCAACTTAACTTCATTTGCATGGGCCTTCTTAATTTCATCTTGAAATACAAACTTTATTTTCGCATGGGCCTTTTTCAACTCTTTTAGCAAGCTGGCATTATTCTTTCTCTCCTGGAGTGTCGCGTCCCTCTCTTGTATTAGTCGTTCAATTATGGTGTCATGTTCCGATAACGCCCTCTCAAAATCATCCTTCTTCGATTCAAAGGAGAGGATATCTTGATAGTTGTTGCGGTTCGTGTCGGCCAGTTGCTTGCATAGCTTTTCCCATCCCTCAGCGTGATCTAAACATTTTGAACCGCATGAAGGTAGGGCATATAGGTATCTTTGTGGATCGAGCGAAGGTCGCAGTTAAACTTAACTCCCTTTAAGAACCACCTGAGGAATGCAGCTTCGAGTCTAGAAGGACCACACATTAGAATGCAAGCTGGTCTCCAGTGGGGATCTAAGGAATCGAAAGCGGGCACCTCATGAGTCAAGGGACTTGAGATGAAAATAGAGCCTGAATAGAAGAAACTGGAACTTCAAAACCGACATAAACTAGGGCTGGTGCAAAAGCCCGATGCTCTGAGGGATAAGGACCACGGTTAACCTTTTGCTTCTTAGATGATTCCTCTCAATCATCTGGGCTTCTCCTATTCTTGAAGCCGCTTTTATATGCTTGACCCCATTCTTTATCATCCCGACAATGAGCTTCGGACTCCAAGTCTTTTCACCTTCTCCATTCCTCCTCGGTCTCATGGGGCTGGCGGTGGCTTGTGGACCATCTCAACCAACGTTGCGAATTGGTAAATTACTCGAGATCGTCATAAAGTCTGCGGCCTCTCATGGTACCTGATATGAAGAATAAATAAAGAGCCTTACCAACAAAGGATAGGCTTAAAAATGCATGTGTGAGTGAGTACGGCCCTAGTGAAGTTTGTAATATATCTTAAGCGGCCTAAAAGAAAGTACAAACTTAGTCGGAAAGCCACCGTAGTAGAAATCAAATCAACTTTAGGCACGATAAGACCAAAATGAGGAGACGTGGCTTCGAACTCGAAATCTTCTCTCATGATCATCGATATCCATGTAAATTTTGCTCAAATCCCCAAGATCAACACCGGTTTCCTTAATTGAAGAATCATGAAGTCGTCGGGCTGTCGGGGAATCATCTTTATCGTGAATCTCTCAGGAAGGCAAATCCAAAAGAATGGGATTCATCCTTGGAGTTTCATCACATGATTCAAAGTCTCCGCCTTTGGAGCCTGCATCAAAATCATCGTCATGAGAGGAGGAATCAGGATCGTTACTACCCTCAACTTCACCCTCTTCCTTTTCTATTGCCATTATAGCCTTGCCATCATATTGCTTAAACTCATCCTCCCCTTCTTTCGAAATCGGAGGCATTCTGGCCGAACAGCTGGTTTCAGTCGTCATGACATCCCATCCTTCATGAGTTTCTTTAGTTGACTCGCCAAATCAGCCTTCCTTCTCTTGAAAACACCCTCTTCAGAATCATGTGAAGAAGAAGTGGAGTGCATTCGTATTTTGAAACGGGAAGGAGACGAAACTTCAATCGCTGCGGTGGATCTCCCAGGATGCAATAGTCCATACCGGAGTAAATATTTGTCCGTTAGCAAAAATTTAACCAATCTCCCTGACCTCTATGGCCTTTAGGTATAGAAAATTTGGTTAAGTGATAGGTCTTTATTTGGTCTCGGAATAATTGCAAGAAGTATTTGACCTACTAGAAATCCCATAGCGATGTATCGAAATTCAATAAAGGAGAGAACTTACCTCCCATTTTACAACGGCGGTTAAAACCTATAGGACATTTAATAAAGAAGTATTGAGTCTTGAATTGAGACAGATTGCTTTGAAGTTGTAGTAAGATCTTACGATCCCTTTGGGCCTCGGTGTCGACAAGGGATGGGCACTCCTCTCTCCTCTTAAATGAGAGAAAATATCTCAACTCATCGAAACTCAGGCATGATTAAATGTCTGCATAAAAAACGTGAAGGAAAGTCAAGATTGCATATCCATTAGGATGAATTTGGAATGGAGAAATTCCCAAGTTCGAAAGAGTTCCTTTCAAGAAGTCATTGAAGGGAGGCGCTGCTCTGTTTGAGCTTATGTATCGGTGGCAAGCAGTGTATCCCGAAGGCAGCATATAGGTAAACTCATTCTTCTTCGAAAGGCGCACATCATCCTCTAGAATGCCGTCTTGCAAGCAAATATTACGCAGAATCTTAGCAGAAATTACGAAGGAAGCTCTCTCCGATGGATTAAGTAGAACTCTGAAATTCAGAGAAGTTCGATCTACAACCGGGCCAACCGAAAGTAGTTGACCGTTACAGCTCACGAAACATAAGAGGAGGAGAAGACGGATGACGATTTAGCTTCTGAAAGTGCTAGACTTCCTCTACTGGGCTTACGGAAAGAAGACAGATACATCATTCTATATAACAGAACTTGCATCCAACGCAGTTAGATAATTCTATCTTTAACCAAAAATTCCCCTACAACACTTGAATACCAAAGGAATATCAATTTAGATCGACACGTCGGATTTTAAGTATATACCGGGGCAAGTGTAGTGTGTTATCTATGTAGGGTGAGCTCGGTGTCCTGGAAACTAAAAGCGCGTTATCCTATATAGATAGTTCGCTCATAGTAAAGAATGAAAAGGGCATTTCGTATCATTTTTTGAAATTATTTCTACACTTACCCATTATCGATCAACAATCGATAATGGATCCATTGTCCAAACCGATGAGGAAAGCTCTTCCCAATTCAAGTACACCGAGTATGCAATAATGGAACCAATCCGAACTCTACGGAAGGCGATAACAACATAAGCTGCATAGGAGATGCTATCCTACGCCATCATTCCCCCTCAAAAGGATTAAAACCAACTTGTGATATGTCATGTTGTATCAATAATGTAACTTAGTACAAGTCAATTTTGATTCTATGGACAAAGACAGCAAAACATGTCAAGCACTAGGGTAAAGCCCAAGTGTCGTTCCGTGAAGAACTCAAGGCTTGATTTACCATCTTCTTCAACAAAATCACAATCAACTTGAATTTTCCATGACAATAATCGCTAATATAAACCCATAACCGAATCGCTAAAACAAATGCCAAAATCAACATTACCCACCTACAATCAAGAATAAAAAGAAGACGCAAATGGACTCAAAATGATTGGCGGCCTATGGTAAGAAGGATCAGCAGTGATCCAAAGGAAGTTCGGTAGCGATCCAAGGAAGGCAGATCGGTGATGATTCAAAAGATGAGGTTTCAGGAGCTAGGGTTGAAGTCAAAGTGACGGCGAACTTTAGAATGGTCAACGGTGATAGGCTTCGGTGGTAGATGGTCGGCGACGGCGATAGAATGGTTGGACTCATGGTTTTTTCTAGTTTGGATCGATTCGCAAGGAGTTAGCTCAGGCTGCAAGAGGAAAGTAAGAGTATAGGATAGGTCAGCTCGAGTGAGTTAAATAGGAGATTGGGCTTTTAAAAAATGCTAAGTCTTTGGATCGCTAGCGAACCAGGGAATATGGATCGCTAGCAATCCATCAAATTGCATCCGATCTCTCTCAAATTTTCCAAGCATGATTAATTTATTATTAGCAAGCATCTTAAAGGTTGTGGAATCAGAATTGGTTTATTATAACGAGCAATGTCGATTCACGTCAAAACTCAAAGAGTTGCTAAATAGCCAAAGCCAAATTTGTGTGATGGCCTTAACCCAATCACTTAAACCTCACCAAGAAGGAACTCAAAAGCAGTTACTTCCATAGCACGCCTTGTTTCAAAATAAGGCATACTCTAGGGGGAAAATGTTATCCGGGTTTTTAACCCAGCAGAATTCAAAGGAATTCGGAATAGCTTTGTCGAGTCAGAGCGGCTTAAGAGCCAACTAAGAGGACTAAAAAAACCAACCAAGAAGGATCGATGAAAAAGAAAGCAAAAACATGCTAAGGTGATGGATCGCTAACGATCCATCTCCTATGGATCACTAGAGATCCATAAAGTTCACTTATAGGTCCACCAATCCTCCTGCATCACGATCCAATAGCTATTCTAGGATTGATGGCTAAGTTTGATGGGATACCAAGCTAGTTAGATCGAGAAGTGAATGTTCGACTAATTCAATCACCAGTCCAATGCAATCATTGTATGGATCATCATCAAAACAAGACAACAAGCTACGAAATTACATGGAGAACACCAACACGAGACAACAAATGAAATCCAAAAGACAAAGTCTAAAAATTCACTAAGTACTCTATGGATCGCTAGCGATCCATATGATTATGCCAAATTGCCATGAAGTTTAAAGAAGAGGATGATGGAAAGCATCACAAGTAGTTGAATCGTCAGTGACCCAAAAGCCATGGATCACTAGTGATCCATAACCAATGGATCGCTAACGATCCATCAAATTGACTGGCTCGCTATGAAACCATCAATGCACCTTCGTAGTTCATTTGCAAGCATCTGGTAAGGCGGCCTAGCCCAATAGCTCTCCAACCCCTATAAATACAATCCTACCTGCAACATAAATGGGATCTTCTGGACTGGCTGCTAAAACTATTCTTCATTCTTCTTCCACACAACGGTCATCTATAGGGTTCACAGCGATTCTCCAGTGAACTCTTACATTGGTAACTTGATCAAACTTACATAATTCAGTTGCGTTGTAATCAAATTCAACTTGCAATAGCAATCAGTCGATAAGAAAAGCTATAAAGTGGACGTAAGCTTCGTTAACAGCCGAACCACTATAAAAATCTCTTGTCTTTTCTACTTTATCCATGAGTTATTACTTCTTGTATATATTATATTTTCCTTGATAAACAAGGTTTATGCTTACACACTCAATCTAGGATGTTGAAAAACCATTTATTCAACAATAAAATGATTTTATACTTGAGAGGATAATGGATGTATATATATTATTTACATGGTGGTAGAAGGTGCGACTACTTATTGGTTGTAATACATATATTTAGTGTTTGAAGACGATATTGCATTTTGATGAGTATGCGGTATTCTACCATTATTGCTACTATACAATGTATAGTTAATTATAGTTATTGGATAATTGACGTTGTGTTACTAATAATGGGTTAGTACACATTTGATGATTAATGTTTTGTTGCTAATGATGATTGGATCAATACACATTTGATGATTGATGTTGTGTTGTTAATGTTGATAAGATTAGTGCACATTTGATGACTTATACTTACATTAATGATGCATTACTATAGTTGATTATTAGTATGTATGTAAGTATATTTGTTTTTTTTTCTTATTTGTTGAATTGGGGTTATCATTGAGTATTGTTGATGCTTGATAACTGTGTACTATTATTGTTGTTACCTTATAATATTATTTATTGTGATAGATAAGTAAGAGTACTATTTTTTGCTTATACTGTTTACATTGGTTGCATGGATGATGTGGTTTTTATGTACTAACAAGTATTTAGTTTCAAGAGAAAAGCAGGAAATATAACTACGGGGGTTTGATACCACAAAAGGGATACGTATGCAGTCTTTTTTTATGCAGTAACTCTCGAGCCTTTGGTCGAAATGTATAGGGTTAGGCGTAGTTCAAACATAGCTAACACCTTTTCCCTTTATTCCATGTATATGTGTATTTGTAAGTTTGTAGGTGGAAGCAAAGAAGGGAGCAATGGGTCTAGAAGTTGCCGTATTCACAGGATGGTTCAATATACCTCTTGCATCATAGTTGTACAGTTGTTGCTTAATAATTGATGTATTAGAATGTGTATATTATGTGATGCATGTGATTAGAGTAATATTTAATTGTTAAAAAGGCGCACACACACACACACACACACACACACACACACACATATATATATATGTGTGTGTGTGTGTGTGTGTGTGCGCGCGCGCGCGCGCACTGATGGTTAAATTCCTTTAAGAGGTTTTCCATTTTTGTTCATTGTTTTTTTGGAATTTTTAATTTTGTATACACCTACCATCCACTGACTTTAACATTTGAAATTAGTTGTAAGTGTATTTTTTTTAGTGTTTATAATTATTTATAGATGTTAAGAATAGTGGGTTGTCTCACTTGGTTTCAGCGTTTATAATTATATATATTCGAATTTCTTTATATTTGTATCATAACTAATCAATTACTATTTAACTCGAATAATAATATTCCACTATAAATCCCAAAATTCTTTTTATTGCTATTTATCAAAATAATAACGACTTAACCCGAACAATCCATAATACTCCTAAAAACACGTTGTTTTTATTATCTTCCTAAAATAACTCTTTTTTTATTTCTTAAATAATAAAAACAACAATATTTTTCCTTAAACTTCACAAAAATAATCATATTGTTATTTACTCAAAAAAATATAGATTTTATAAAAATCATATTTATTATTTATTAAATCTTACTTTACTTAATAAATAAATTCCTCAACAAAATAGATTTTTCGTCCTTATTTCTGATTTTTCCTAAGAATTCGTAAATAATAACCTTATTAATTTTCCAACATTAATTTCTATACAGTTTGTTAAATCATTATTAATTACAAATATCATTCAAAATTTGTAAGTAATTGTATGTCCCATTTATTAACTCATTTTACCCCTAAATTATACATTCACCTATTTCCATTAACTAATTATTTTCCTCAAATCAACAATTAGTCACTGTAAAATATCATCGTTCAATAGTGCAGCCATTTAAATAGATAAGCAATTAATTTCATATGAAAATATCCCAACAATCAAACTATCACCAAATAGAGAAAAAAATATCGACTAAGGTATCTCATTAAGGGGTATTTATTTATAATTTTTAAAACACAAATAATTGAAATAGTTTGATCGTACCAAGGCACTTTCGCCTATAGCTCCAAAACCCAGCAAACCACATAAAAAATTATCCGAAAATTTTCCACTAGTTCGACAAACAAATCGCATGTGAATAGGAGTTCGTATGCGAAAGGTATGGGGGCTAGAAAAATTATAGTTTGAAATACAAATAAATAAATTTCGATGGCCTTTGTGTAAAAATATCTTCTCCCGTACAATAACCCATCCCCAATACCCAATATCACCACTGTTGACCTCTTCCCACTCCTTATCAATGCTGCGTATGACCAAACAAACACCAACATCACCTTGCCCATGCCAGTTGTCGTCCATCGAACAGCCTCCGGCTTCCCTAAACACCATCACCGTTGTTGAAATTAGGTTTTATTAACCCTAGTTCATGAAATTCTCCCACCATAGGCCAAAATGGCCAGTACCACATGGTTAATCGCCTCCTCTTCCCAAGCCCAACCAAATGTCTCTAGTATTGTTGCCCAATTCGTCGTGAATTGACAATGCCCAAATCTTCAATTAGGGTTTTGTCTAGTTTGACATTAACAAGAATTCTCATTGACGTGGGCACTTTTACAACAAATGACAATTTACTATTGATTCGCTTCATCGATATGATCTATTTGATATATAACTCGATGGGTATTGGACATTTTAGATTTGGAACACATTTGAATTAGAGATAATCATCTTCCACTAACAACTGATTAGGATTTCAGGATTCGGATAGAAAATTGGAGATGAAGCTGACAACTAGGGTTTCATATATTCATTCAAATAGATATTAAGCTAAGTTACAGGTCTTGTATCCAGTTTGGCCAAAATAGCCAACTCTTTCGTTTTTAACTAGTAAAACTCATATCTCCAAAATTGTAACTCCAACATTAACAAATTTATAGTCGAAGCTGATCAACTCGAAAAGATCCATGCAACAATTATAAATTGAATACCAGAATCACCCTTTAAGTAAAATCATTTTTTAAATACTTTAATATTAACAAAGACAAATTTGTGGGTCGTTATACATGCACTGGGCTTGCATGGGATTGATGAAAGAGTTATGAGTGAAGCGACTTGTTTACCTTACACAAAAGAGAAGTATTACAGTTATTGGCTACCTTATAGTTTGGCGTACTTGTTTCTCTCCGCCTTATAGTTTTGGCTTACAAGGAGTAATTAAATATAACAAGCCCCTAGGTGCTCTTGGTTCAAAGTTTCAAGGCGTTGGTGTTGTCTGGATGGGCAAGGCGCATATGACATGAGAGAGTATGATGTTGATTGTGTATGACTCCTCTTAGATAGGTCCTAGGACTCCATTTATTGGGTTATTATTATTGGTGAAGACTCATCATAGAATAATATTTTCGATGATGAAGTTATTTTACTTGACCAATAAGTTATATTACTTCACTACTTTTTTTTGATAGGATTTCTTCCGAAGATTGGATTCTTTTCTCTGCTCATTAATAGCGTCGTGACCTAGTTACATCAATTCTTTATTTTTTCGGCATTACGGTGAGGTGCCTTGGCAATGGAAATTTACTTCCATAAGAAACATTGCTTTGTATCTATAGGTTAAGGAGAAAAGTGAGTGTCCCATCAATGTTTGACTTGAGGTCCTATATAACTATAGCACAAGCGGTAGGTCTTTGGCCCAATTCTCTTTGGCTTTAGTCAGATGCTTCCATAACGTTGATTTGCTTATTTTGTTGACCACCTACACTTATCCATTTTCTTGAGCGTGGGTGGTGAAGGAGAGGCATTTCTCGATCCTATTTCTACTAAAAATTCAAGAAATGGGTAGTTATGTAGTTGGATGCCATTGTCAGCGATTGTTTTATTAGGGAGTATGAATCGATAAATAATATTATTTGTGGCAAAGTTGAAGACCTTGGGTGTAGTGGCATCAGCTAGGGGTTCCACCTCAACCCATTTAGTGAAATAGTTGATGGTGACTATGACATGATTGTACCCTCCCTTTACACTTGGAGGCTTCTCTATCAAATCAATCCCTCATGTGTCGAATAGCCATGGGAAAGTCGCTCAGGTTAGCAGGTTTAAGGAAGCTCTGGGGATCATGTGAACCATTGATAGCAATCACATTTATAGACATAGTCCATGGAGTATTTTATCATGGTTAACCAATAGTATTCCCGTCGAGTAGTCTTTCTGGCAAGACTTTTCCCCCAGTATGGTCTCTACAGAAGCATTCATGTAATTCTTCAAGTAATTGATTGGCCTTTTCTTTATTTATGCAGTGTTGAAGCAGGAAGGAGTAACCTCTCATGTACAGTCGAGTAACCTCTCTAGCATAGTTTATTGTCTATGATTATATAGTTCAGTGCTCGATAGAGAATTTTGTGTAGCCTTCTAACATTCGCTAGAATTTCCCTAGTCTCCTTGCATTTGTCAGGTAGTTCCCCACTCACCAAATATTTCAAGAATGGCGTCACCTAACTATTTGGATATTTATCACTGAGTTCCATGGCAATTTTTCCCTTGTCATAGAACGGGCGCTCTGAATATCCAACGGGACCTAGGGATTAGTCAATTCTAGATTACTTTCCTGTTTTGTCAATTGGTAGGCCTCGGCACTCTAGCTTGAAATCAAAAAAAGTGTCGACGAGTTTCTTATCCTCAGCGACATAAAGGCTAGCTTTTTTCCCTTTAATCACTTGAAATTGCTTGATGAATTTACTAACTATGAGTGAGGATTCACTATACACTTAGGTTGCTTTAATTTTTAGCTCTTTTGCCATCTACAAACCAACCAAAATGGCTTTGTATTTTTCCTTATTGTTAGTTGCTTTGAAGTCCAATCTTACAACAAAGAAAATATCATGTCTTTATGGTGTAAGGATGACCGTGTTGGCTCTGCTTCTTCTCGTTAGATGCTCAGTTAACGTATATTTTCCAGGAACGATAATTGATGGATGTTTCTTCCTTGCCGATGTCCGACTAGAGCTTTCTACTATAAAAGCGGCCAACGCCTAGCCCTTAATGGAAGTGTGAGGATGGAAGGTGATATGGTGTTGGCTAAGTAACACTGCCTACTTTAGGAGATAGCACATTATGTTGGGTTGGTTGAATTTATGCTTCAGGGGTTGATTTATGAGGACTTTGAAGGAATGATCTCGAAATTATTAGTATAGTTTGTGGACGCCCATAAGTAAGCGGTATGCCAATTTCACTAATATGGAACATCTTGTTTTCAGGCCAAATAGCCTTTCGCTAACATAACATACTAGTCGTTGGATACTTCTACCATCTTGTACCAAGGTAGCATTGATCGTGGTCAATGAATACAAGGTAGAGGTAGAGATCTTCCACATCTATAAGCTTAGAGAGGACAAGAGTGTCACCAAATGATTTTTTAGTTCCTTAAAAGTTTTGGTACATTCTTCGATCCAAGTGAAAGACTTCCCCTTCTTTATTATGTCAAAAATGGGGATGCATAGGTTTGTTGCTTAAGAAATGAAGAGGCTGAGCAAAACAGTCATCCTATTAAGACTTTGTACTTATTTGATAGTGTGGGGGATCTACATGTCTCGTAGAGCTTAAATTCATTAGGGTCTACTTCGATCCTTTTGGCACTTGCTACATACCACAAGAATTTGTTGGAGCAAACTGCTAACTTTATATTGTATTTAAAGATAATTCCAAAGGTCTCGGCAAGGTTATGTACACCCCCACCCCTATTCCCCCAGCGTTTTAAATTTCAACAGCATGTCCTTAACATAAATTTCCATTGACTTCAAAGTTTTCTTGCCAAACATTTTATTCATGAACCTATGATAGGTTGCCCTGATGTTCCAAAGGCAAAAGGGCATCACCTTACAATAATATAACTTCACATTGGTTATGCATGAAGTATGTTCCTGATTGGTACCATTCATAACAATTACATTGTACCTGGAATAGGCATCCATGAATGTCAGCAACACGTGTCCACTAGTTGCATCCATAAGCAAGTCAATGTGTGGTGGAGATAATCTATCTTTACTTTTAGGCAGGCTTTATTGAGGCTAGAGAAATCGGTGCATGTTCTCTAAGTTTCATTAGCCTTTCGCACTAGCATTGGGTTGGCTACCTATACTAGCTTCTTAAATTTTTTTGATGAACTTGTTATTGAGAAGCTTCTAAACTTCTTCTTTCAAAGCTTTGTATCTCTCAGAGTTAAGTGCGAACATGGTGATGGTGATTGATTCAAGCTTAATAGCTGGACCTCCATTAGGTTTGATATCTCCTATGCAAAGATCTAAGGGAATGCCATTATTAATCGTTGTACCAAGCTATAATTCATGCCGGACTAATACATAAACCATACGCTCTAGAAAGTCCTTAGTCGAGATGAAGTCTATGCGCGAACATGGGGTTGGGGGAGGGTCTAGCCTCTCCTAGAGTCTCCTTTAGTTAAGAGAGAAGGTGTTGTTGTATTGCTTTTTTCAACCTACCAATGAGGGTGGAATTGTTTATTCCAAGTGGCAATGAGTTATTTGGTTTTGGCTTGACTAGCTAGGGAGACCCAATTTCGATATTTTTATCCTTGGCACGAATGAGGAGCAACGTGCTACTCTTATATCCTCTTAGGATTGCTATGTTGACTTGATCCATCTCGAGCGAGAAACTCAAGGCGTTCATGCGCTCTCTCAGATGTGTTGTATAATTGATGCATCCGACATGGATGGGACCGTTGAATCTCGCCTCATCTCGAAATCACTAAGTTGTGGTGGTCCGTCTTGAGCGAAAACTACGAAGGGTTCACGTACTCTTTTGGATGCTTTAATAAGATTGATGTCTCTAACATAAGTGGGAGCTTTGTGAAGCTCTTGCACTCTCTCAGAGGAGGTTAACATATTGGGCTCATGGCATGGGCATGAGCAGTTAGATGCTCTTGTACCCTCTCGGATTGGAAATTGTTGAGGGTTTCGACCTCATGTTCGAGCGTGAATACTCCTTTCTTAGCTTGTTATACTGAGATGTTGTAGTAGTCTTTGGTGGCTTGCTGATTATTGTGGATGAAGCCGACTCCATCTTGATTGGGACTTCATGGTAAGTCGGTGATATGCCATGATTGCATCCAGATCAGCCAAAGCTAGTCTTCCATATGAATGTTATAAGCGGACATGTAGTCCATTACAGCAAAGATCACCTATACTTTAGCAAAGCATTGTTCCTCGCTAAAGGTGACCACATGTGAGGTAGAGCCCAAAGGAACAATCCTAATGCCATCAAAGCCATAAATAAAAAAGGTGCAAGGAGTGGGACTTAAGGATGGTGCTTCATATGGTCAAACACATTCTTTAACATGATATTTATGGAGCTATCTCCATCAATAAGGCTTGATGCACTTTGGTATTGGTGATGTTGATGGAGATGACCACAGGGTCACGATGATGACAGTCGATACCTCTTTTGTCTTCAGACATGAAGGTGATGTCAGCTTTATCCTCTTTCACTCTTAATGCTTTCCAAGCCTGGAGCTCCACTAATTATGGGAGTGTGCTCCCTCTTGTATTGGGCTTAGGCCCCTTTGTTGCTCCTGGCTACATATTGGCCATCACATATTGACAAAATTTCTATGTTAATGGTGGACACGTTATTTCACCCTCCTATTAAGGCAATGTAGGGTGATTTTTTCATTTAGCTCTTAGGTCTACCAATTGCCTGACATTGCACAAGTATAACTTCACGGATCGACTGCTTTATCCCATCCTTTAGGCGATGATTCTCATTGGTGGCATAGTAGTAAAATTTATGGAACTCGTAATATTTTCCATTACTTTAGGGATACCCCTTTCACCCTAAGCAGTTGGAAGAAGGCCTTTGGTATGAAGGTTATCCTTAGTGGCAAGATAGATGGTTTCATTATCATAATTCAGTGAGGCATAATTTGCAGACTTGAATTTGAATTAGGGATCATCCTTAAAGCCTCTTTTGTTGTCCTCATGATGACCATTTCTTCTATGGCTACCCTCGCCGCACGAGTTGTGCTTATCGCCTTATATATCCTCCTCGTCTCTATTTGACAACTTTGCTTCTACCACCGACATAATGGCATTGGCTTATTGAAAGAACTCTTTTAAAGATGAAGTGAGTAGTTTATACGATTCCTTCCACATCTTGGAATGGTATTTCACACTAGAGCAAAGGAGACTATTGGACTATTCTTGTCTGTCTCTGTCCCTATTTGACTCTTTATTGAAGGGTTGATGTAGGAGTAGAGAAAACCTGTTTGTAACGGTCTGCCTTTTCGACCATCGAATGTTGGCACTAATACATCAATGGTATTCACGTGCCGAACGTCGATGTGGTAGTAAGGTAGAACGTAAAAGGGTTAAAGAAAAAGAAAATGGAAAGGAAACAGAACAAGAAGGAAAAGCACAATATCAGAATCCCATATGCAGAACGATAAAATATAATATCTCAAAAGGACTTTACCAAAAAGAAACTTTGATATACAGACATCAATAAGAGAAGATTAACCTATCATCAGCTTGGACCGTTATGGCAACATGTCCTCATAAATGTTGATGGATACAAATCAATTAGAGCAACGAAAATAAGTATGGTAAGAAATCATACAGTTCCTCTCCAAGAGCTCCAATGAACACAGCTAAATCTGGAAACATAATTGAGCTGACCCAAGCATTATAAGAGAATAACACTCGGATCGGTCTAGTAAACCAGCGTGAGAAACTCAAATCATATGGGTTGTTATATTTATAAAACCCTTCAAAGTAAGGGCATCTTACGGGAGCATGCTGCCAATAAATATGGACGAGCTTTTACATTATGATAACCAAATCATTTCTATTATAAAATCCAGTGATAGTATAATAATGTCTAACGTGTGAAATATAAATAATTACATAGTTGTGATGCATGTGAGTGTACATCACAATAATGATAGGTATATAGTCACAATTGCTAAGGTGCATTTACTAACTGTATAGGATTCCACGGAGGTGCCCTTAATATCTCGAGAATGGTGCTCCTGCACAAGGATCAGAGATATCCTTCAGAGCATCATATATCTCTAGATAAAATATAATATAAGAAAACATAGTTAGTCCACACCCAAACAATGACATTCCCGCATGCATATCCATAAGTATTACTAAAATGGAGTGTCTGCACCTTTTATGTTTGCTAAATCCCATAAGTTATGTCTCCTAGCTCTGGTTTCTGTCACTATCGATGGTAAAGCCACATTCAACATCCCAATACATGAGTCACAACTCGAACAGATCTCGACAAATGAGTCCCTAGCTCGAACATATCCTGGAACCACGTACGAATTCCTATATCTTAACAGATCTCGGAATTACACATGGATTGCTCAAGGATCTCGAAATCACACATGGATTCCCATATCTCAACAGATCTCGGAATCATACAAGGATCCCCACATCCTAAATAGATCATGAACAACTACATGTGTTCGAGCATCTCAATCATATCTCGAATCCCCACATAGATTCCAACATCTAAAACCAATCACGAACCTCATTCAAAGCATATAACAGATATATGGTTTTGGAGTAGTTACAGTTTTATGTCATCTCATATAAATATACTCCCCCACTCACCGGGTGCTCCAAAACCAATCGACGGATTTTTGACAAACTCAACTCCGGTTCTGTGGGAAATAAACTGACAATACATAAGATCAAAAATCACCTCCTAACCATTTAAGCAGACGAATTCCCTTATTATTTGTCCTAGAAGAGCAAAACAAGTTTATATGTACAATATAGCATCACCGGAGATAATTGTACCATATAATTATTGTGTTTCTTCAAGATATTTCCAGAGTTATTTTTGGTCAATTCCGATAACAATGAGAATGATCACATTTGAGAAACTAAGTCTTATACACTACCCATAAACAAGTAACACATAAAGCACGATTCGCAAGCACGATCAAAACACACAAGCACGATCAAGTCATATAAACGACTTCTAATCCCCTTCTTAATTAATTTTACTTTATTAATTAAAAACCTATTTTATTAGTAAAACTTGTTCTTACTCAATAAACTTCTTTATAAATGAAACTCCATTTTATTAATCAAACTTTGCTATTTAATTAAAAATTCCATATTCATTTCTACATATTTCAATATTTCTGAACAGTATTTATACACTTATCTCAACCATACAAGTATATTAACAATCAATTTCAAAGGGCTTAAGACAAACGTTACTCAAACATTGTCATTACAAAGCCAAAACCATTTCACTTATTATAAGCATGAAAAATGAATAGAAGGTATTGAAATAGAGAATAACACTTGGATCAGTCCGATAAACCAGTGTGAGAAACTTAAATCATACAGATTGCTACATTTCTAAAACCCTTCAAAGTAAGAGCATCTCGTAAGACCACATTCACTAATAAACACGGACGAGCTTTTACCTTACGATAACCAAACCATTTCAATTATGAAATCCAGTGATAATATAATAATATATAAGGTGTGAAATATAAATAATCACCTATCTCTAATGCATGCGAGTGTATATTACAATAGTAATATATATACAATCACAACCGCTAAGGCGCATTTGCTAATTGTGTTGGATTCCACAGATGTGTCCTCGGTATCTCGAGAATGGTCATCCTACACAGAGATCGGAGATATCCTTCTAGGTATCATATATCTCCAGATAAATATACTATAGGAAAATATAGCTGGTCCATGTCTAAACACGTGGCACCGGGTCACATCACTCCCGCATGCATATCATTAAGTATCACTAGAATGGAGCGCCTGCACCCTTTAAGTTAGTAAAACCCCATAGGCTATATCCCTTATCTCTGGTTTTTGTCATTACCGATGGGAAGTCACATTCACCATTCCAGCACATGAGTCACAACTCGAACAGCTCTTGACACATAAGTCCCAACTCGAAAAGATCTGAGAACCACACATAGATTCCTGTATCTCAATAGATCTCGGAATTATACAAGGATTCCTCAATAGATCTTTAAATTACACATTGATTCCCATATCTCAACAGATCTCAGAATCATAAATGGATCCCTACATCCTGAATAGATCACAAGTAACTACATATGTTTGAGCATCTTAATCAGATCGCGAATCTCTACACAAATTCCAACATCTCGAACCAATCATGAACCTCTTCCAAAGCATATAACATGTATATGGTTTCAAAGTGCTTACAATTTCAAGTTATCTCATATAAGTGTACTCCTCCACTTACTAGGTGCTCTAATACCAGTCGATGGGGGTAAACTCAACTTCAGTTTGTGGGAAATAAACAGACAATACATAAGATCGAAGATCAACTTCTAACTGTTTAAGCAGATGGATTTTCTTTTCCTTTGTCCTAGAATAGCAAAACAAGTTTGTATTTATAGTATAGCATCATTGGAGATAACTATACCATATAATTTCCATGTTTCTTCAAGATATTTCCAAAGTTATATTTGGTCAATTCTAATAACAATGAGAATGATCACATACAAGAAACTAAGTCTCGTACACTATCCACAAACAAGTAACACACAAAGCATGTTCTCAAGAACAATCAAAACACACAAGCATAATCAAGTCATATAAACGACTTCTAATTCTTTTTTTAACAAACCTTACTTTATTAATTAAAAACCTCTTTTATTACGAAAATTTGTTTTTACTCAATAAACTTCTTTATAAATGAAAATCCACTTTATTAATCAAACTTTGCTATTTAATTAAAACTTCAATATTCATTTCTACACATTTCAATACTTCTGAAAAATATTTATTTACTTATCTCAACTATATAAGTATATTCACAAATCAATTTTAAAGGGCTTAAGACAAATGTACTCAAACATTGTCACTACAAACCCAAAACCATTTTACTTATGATTATCTTCAAAACATTCTTTCAAAGATATATTTACATTCATATGTATAATCAAAATGGGTTAAAAACGAATGTTATTAAGACATTGTCAATCCAAACCCAAAACCAATTCATATTTGCTATTTTCTTTAAAATTCCACTATTAAAGATCTAAGTATTTTCCAAACTCATTTAATAATATTTTACCATTTAAAATATTATTTAAGAGTTTAAAGACAAATGTTACAAAAACATTGTTTACAACAAACCCTAAACACTTCACTTAATCGATCGTTATCTTTAAAACTCCAGTTCTAAAGATCTAATTAATTTTCCAAAAGTATAGTTAAATAAATTAAAACAAATTTTGTCCAAACATCATTTCTATAAGCCCAAAATCACTTTTAAACTTGCTGTTAACTTTGAAACATTCATTTAAAGCTCTAAGTACATCTTCGCTTATTAAACAAGACAGTATACTTTTTTAATCAATTTAAAAAACGATCCACTATAATATAAGTGTTATAATCCAAAAAATCTTTTATATTCTTTTACTATAACTACTCTTCTATTGTAAAACTTGTAAATATACTAAAATCCTTTAAAAAGATACTTACATACACACACACAAACGCACGCTCTTACATCCATACATATACTAATTTATTTATAAAACTAAGATATTTAATAAATTACTGTAAATAATTTAGAAGATATTATAATACAAAAGCCTTTTATTTCTCAAATAAAATCTTAATTTTTTTTTTCTAAAACTTATATGCTAAAAAAATAATTTTAAAATATTTATACTATATTTTAAAACCTTTATTTAAAACACCACTTAAAGATACTTATATTACAATTTGTTTAAAAACCATAAAAATTGTTTTATAATTTAAAACCATTACTTTAAAAATCCATAAGTGATTTTCAATAATATATTTAAATCTTGTTATTCCTCGATAATTATATGCTTTAGCACTTATTAAAATATGAAGAAGCCTTAGGATGTCGTTTAAAGTCAACTTTAAAATCGCTGATCACAGCGATTTCAAAGTGCATCCATAGCGACCTTTTGCTTCTAACATTTATGACTTCTATATCAATTTTCCACAAATGTCCAAAACAATTCCTCTATGTCAAACACACCAAAACGTGTTAGCTAAATGTATATACACATATATATTTCCTCGATATATCACAATTTATCTAATTTAACGTATGTCAAACATCAAGGATTTCAAAGCACCTTTATAATGATTATATCGCCTCAAATATTCACAACATAATTTCCAACTTAATCAAATAGTAACGTAAACAAGCAGTCTGGATCACTATACATTTTTTAGATGACTACAAGGGAAATTATACTATATAATAATGTTGTGACTTGTTTTACAAACAAGGCGACGTCCAAAGGTAATAACTTGCAATATTGTTTGTTACATAATTTATATTTTTAACACAGCAACAATTATACACACAACAATATATAATCAACTAGTGAGTAACCTTATCCAAGTTCCAACTAATGCTTACACGTTTCCGAATAGTCCAAAATCGAACGTCATTCGATTTTAGCTAAAAATCCCACTAGATCCAACTCAAAAATACAACTCCGTTGCATAGATATCATTGATACGAGCACAATGGTGAAAACGACGCCTTGATTGGACGTATGCAAAAGTTACGCATTATACAAGAATTTGGTTTGATTATTTAATTAATTAACTTTAAATAAACTAATTAACTTAATCACCTCTTTTAAAACCTTCTTCCCTCCTTTCCATGTCACTGTGCATGAAGATATGCACTAGAACCATAGCCGCAACTTCCCTATTCCAATTCTTGCTCAATTCTCATCAATTCGACGAACCAATTCCTCCAATGAGTCGCACATCGTGGTCTCCATGCCTTGGTCACCACCACGTCCAAATCGACCCTCCAAATCAAAAAGTGATCGAAAACTCCCATTGTCCTATGTGAACGTCGCAATTGGCCATCCTTAACCAGAAATTACCAAACCATCGCTAAACTACTCCCCTTCGCTTCCTGAGTCCAACGACACAACAAGTTCAACCTCCGACCTTCCCGCTTCATCGCGGAACCACTCCGGTATACGACAAGGTACAAGTTGCATTCCACAAACTAGCACCGCACCATCCAATCCAGCCTCCACACACTCGCCTTCGCCTAACTAACACGATGCCACCATCAACTTTGCCAAAAATGCCACTTATTAACGACCAATCGAAGTCCTATCATGGTTGCTCCATGACGAGCACACCCAAACTCGTTTGCATCCAACAACACAAACCAAAACGAAGCTCGCCTGTACAAAGCCAACGGATCAAACGTCGTTAAATACCATTGCCTAAATCTCCTTAAAAAATTGATTGAAGGAATGAAAGAGGGGCAGCCGCTGGAAATTGATGAACAAAAAATAAAATGAGAGTGGGAAGAGAGTTAAGGTTTATTTATAAGAAGATAAATAATATATTTTATTCTTTTGATTTAAACGCTACGCGTTTCAAGCACGCACGACTACACAACACGTTCGATCGTCACGAAACTCGTCGACATACGATAATTCATTATTTCGTATCCAATGACACTAGTTTCGTCAAAATCCGAGACGGTGCCCCAAAATGACAATTTCACCCGTAGTAAACCGAATAAATTATTAAAACAAGTTTAACATCTTAATTATAGATTAAAGTTTACAATACCCATTTATTATTAAAAAGAATTTAAATAAGCTTTCGAAATCATTTTTGTTCATATTAAATCCAAGATTTAATTATTTAGATAATTCTGATATTTAAATATAAATATTTGATATTCGGGTCGTTACATTGTTGGTCCTTATGATACGTTGCACATCACTAAGCATCATGGTTTGAGTTTGTAAGGCAAAGAAACGGGTTTTGAAGTTAATGTACAATTGGGCCTGGGAGTGTGTACTGCCAGCCTATAGGTGCAAGAATCAGTAGAAGGCTGGTCTTGTCAGGGTGGAGAGGAATATGAGGCTTTTGGAATTGACGAAGAGTTGACAGACTTGGGTGATGAGGCTAACGTTAAACATTTGTCTTTCAATACATTTGCCTGACAATTATCTTCCATGTAATCTTTTGCCAAGTAAATGTTTTCCTAAAATACTAGCAAATAAGGAAATGTTATGCAGATTCTTTACATGGAATTTTATTTGTCATTGTTAGGTATTTTTCTGTAGTTTATCTTTAGACCTAATATTATTTCATATAACACAATAGAAATTTTTTGTCGAACATCTTTATCCATACTTGCAATCTACTAAAATTTAAGTAAAGTTCTATATTATAATGCTTGGGAATATTTTGCCCGCTCTTTTTCTGGATTTGAACTTTTATTTTGATTTTGACTTTGTTGTACTACTAGTTGATTGCAGAGTTCTCCATTTGTAGCAATTTTGTTGTAAGCTTTGTCTTCGTGAACGAATTTACAAGTGGTCTTCATTGCAATAATTTTATATTTTACTTTCAATTAGGTGTCTAATTTCGATTTTGAATCTAAATATGAATTTTGATGGTTTTTGATGCAATATATGCCAGCAAATCGATTTGGGTTTTCAAGAGATGGGTTGGGATAATATGTTGTTCGAAATTATCTGTGTAATTTTCTTAGAGTTTGGACGGTTATTATAGTGTGATGAAAAATGCATTAGCTAGAGGCGGTGGTGAAAATCTTAAAAGTTATTTTAAAAAGGGTGATGTATTTTAAACACTAAAATTTAGAGGGATCAAGACCTTAAGTTTTTCAATAACAAAGATGTTGACCAAAATCAATTTTTTTTTTATATCCACACAATTTGGTTGATCAACGTCAGATTAAATATTGGTCATATGTATTTGCACTGCGACTTCATATTAATTGTTGTAATGGTGCTATTCGCAAATACAACACATCTCTGCCAGCAAATCAATGATGGATTTGTCTGTGTTTTTCGAAGCACTGTACGTCAATTAATATATTCCTAATGCAAGTAACCTTTAATTCAACATATTTCCATCACATATTTAATTGAAACTAACGAAAAGTTATAAAAATATCTTTCTCTCATAAACAATCGATTCCTTGACCACTGTGACCAATTATATCAATACAATATACATGTCTCGTTACTCGTTCTATGTGTATTTTGGTAATTTTGTATATTTTAGGGTTTATACCCTACCTTAATTTAACTTTCTTGCAACATTTTAAAATGCAAATTTTATAATCATTCGCTATCCATGAGGCAATAACAAACCAATAAAATATCATCCCCGAAACAAAATGATCGAAATGTTTGATAGATCACATTGACCTTTGTGTTATTATTGAATATTAATCAGCCCAGCTATAAATCTGTCTGTATCTTGTCATATAAGAGATTCAAAAAAACACAAGGCAAACAGGATTTAAGTTCAGACACTATTCATACAAACCAGATAACGGAGGACAATACACATGCAATACAAAATTCATCGAACAATTTGAAAGGATGCAATACTTCATACATTTTTTATATTTTAATTAATATCCAAAATAAAAATCGTACGAAGATAAATGGACGTTTTTCAACTCAAATTGAATCAGACAACTCGACATACTTACAAAATTAAATATGTATAATAGTAGTAAACATTCAATTAAAATAAGCAAACCAATCAACTTGCTTGAAAGCTACATATGTTTGTTATGTCCAAACAAGTTAGTGCCTATCCAAATAACGTTTAGACTTTGCTACTATTCATTTCAATTATTATTTGATGGGTGAAAAACAAGGGCAAGCAACAGGTTTTTGAGTTATACATCAATATTTGGGCCTTAGCATCAATAATAGGGCCTCAGAATGAATATTTTAACATTTCTTTAATTCCAGCCCATTAACTTTCCATATATAAACGCGTTTATAAGCCCTTCGTTTTCCCATGATTACATTTCCCTCCAATAAATTTAAAGACGAAATCCCTCCAAAAATAAAAGTAAAAAAGCAGAAATGCGACGAAGAGCTGGTAGAAATCGACTGGCTCGATCGAACCGGCCATTTTGGTTAGTTTTTCGTGATAGAATGTTCCGCAGGAGGGCGATAATGGTTATCTTTATCTTGATGTTAATCGCTTTTACAATTTGGCCCCTCATAGTTGCAATAAATCGTAAGAATCCCTTCTTTTTCTTGCATTTACGCTGTACCCTGTATTTTTTCCACAGTTTTCCGCTTTTTAATGTTTCTTTATTTCTTTATTCAGCTGTGAAACTGGTTCTTGCTAATGGCAACGTTGTTGGGGTATGTTTTTATTTTTGCGTTTTCTGTTAATTTTATCTTTAGTTCTTGATGATTAATCTCCAGTATTTATATTACTGCAGAAATTGCCTAATAATGCTACTACAGGGCTTAATGTGGAAAATGATAATTCTCTAGAAGGTAATTTCATGACGCTAATTTGTACGAATTTTAAGAAATGTATAGCGTGATTTTGAAACTTAGAAGGGAATTTTTTATTAACTTGCTAAAATTTTGAAGGAATGGGTTAACGCCCTTTTTGAAACCGAGGAAGCAATCTCGTAATTGATTGTTAAGTCTTTTGTACTCTGTTCTCTTGGAGGATATATCTTTATTTTTACTGCTAAAAAAGTCAAGAATTGGGGTTTCATGCCATTTATATCGGATTTATCTGATATCGGAATATAATCAGGATTCAGAAGAACAAATTAGTGGTAAACATGAGCAATTAGTCATATTGCAATTATATATTAACTAGAGTTCTTCCAATGTTAGTTACATTTCGCATTCTAGTTAACATTATTATGATATCTATTTGGATACAGGCTTGATTGTTAAAGCACTGAGTAACAACAAAACGTCAGAAATCAGATATGCTAACAAGGTAATTTAGTGAATGATGATTGTCATATTGTGCATTTTTATGCTAGTACTACATGCTCAGTATATAGACCTTTTTTTCTTCTTCTTAATTTTCTTCTCATTGCCTCTATTTTGGAAAAGAGTTAGTTGGATGCTAAAATTTGTATTTTGGTTTATGGAACTTATAATCCAATAGGATAAATTGTGCATGCAGTGATGCTCAGAACCCTTAAGTAATAGTGGATGATCCATAATAGTTTTTGTTGTATTTCTCCTTGTTCTTGTTGATGCTTGCTATCATATATTATTGTTTCTACGTTGCCTTGTATTTTGCAAATAAATTGTTGTGATACTAGATGTTATTTGTGGATTAATGGAGCTTATTATCCATTAAATCCATTGGAGCGGGACAACTAGATGCTCTTGTATCATCGAGGCTACGTTTGTTTTTAACAAGAAGTTCCGAATCCAAGTTTTGATTTAAAAATTAGAACTTTCTACGTTGTTTGTTTTTTACCAGTGTTTCGAATAAAGCCATCTATTCAGACAAAATAATTCAGAACTTTTTTAGTGTTTATTTTTTATTCTCAATGCTGAATGTTGTTTTTTATTTTGAACGCTGAATGCAAACAAACAAGTAGTACGTGATTTTTTAGATTTCAGCATTCAGACTTCAGAGTTCAACAATCAGAATTTAGAATTCAACATTTTAAACAAACGGAACATAAGTATTAAATATTTATCTAATTGCTTAAAATTGTTTTGTCATAGTTGTACGTTTACATCGTAATGGAAACTTGCAGAAAACATACTGCCATAGCCTAAAGTTACTAGATTCGAGATATTGATTATTCTTGTATGTTAGCTTCAGTATTCATAATTGTTTGCAATGTTTCTTGACTTTCAAATAACATAACACAATACATATCCAAAATCTTTAAGTGGTTTTTTTAATTCCTTCATTCCTAGTTGATCATTTAGCTCTTAGTGGCTTAGTGCTGACGACACATCGAGCGTTCAAAATGTCCTTTTGAAGCTGTTTATTCCATTTAGGACAAAATTTTAAAACAGGCTTTCAAATAAAAACATATTCCACTTAAAACGTTTTCTTGAAAGCTAATTGTAAAACTAGGTTTTGTTTTAATATAACTGGCACATTTATGGAATGCACAAGCTATGTATTTTTCTTTTTACAAAAAAATTAAAGCTTGCGCATTTCATAAATGCGCAAATTTAAAAAAAAATAAATTGTAACTGTTTATTGCACAGCTGAAATTGCATTTGCGCATTCCATAAATGTGCAAATGCATGAATGCACAAGGTTTATTTTTTATTTTTTATTTTTTATTTTAATATAGCTTGCGTATTCCATAAATGCGCAAGCTATATAAAAACAAGTTCATTTCTGTAATATGTTTTCATTCAAGCCTACAGTTGCCATGTGTTCTTTTGCAAGTCTATCTAAAAAATTTGTCGTTTTGTTTATAATTGCATTGTTGCAAATACAGTACAGCTGCTATATGTTAGGATGATTGTCATACTCAGCGGATGACTGCATATGTCATATTGAATTAGAAACTTTAGTTAATTTCCTCTTAACCGCATGTTACTTAACTAAAGTTTACTTTGTTTTCTAGTGGGGCGATGAACTAAGCTACCTGGAAAGTCAGATAGCAATAGCAAAAGTGTATCTAGAACTTGGACCAATAAAGCAGAATACCAAGTTCTTAGATGAGTTACGCAATCAACTCCTGGATATTCAGAATTTAGTGAGCAGGGGAAAAAACGACTTAGATCTTCCCCGCAAGTAAGACCTTACTGCAATTTCAATGATAATCAACTTTTCATTTACATCTTTATGATAATCAACTTACTCTTTTAATTCTAGTGCTCATGAAAAACGAGTGTACATGGATGAAACTTTGTCCAAGGCAAAGAAGATCATATATGATTTTGAACATAATTTTCGCGTGTTGAAAGATCAATTCACTGTTGAGAAAAGATCAAATGAGTTTCTAAATCAACTTTTATCCAAGACCATTCCAAAAAATCTACATTGTCTCTCCATGAAGCTATCAAATGATTATTATTCTTCAGCATCCATGCAAAATGCTCAGTTTCCTAACAAAGAGAAGCTTGAAGACCCAATGCTTCATCATTATGTGTTCTTCTCTGATAATGTTTTAGCAGCTGCTGCTGTTGTAAACTCCACTCTATATAACTCCAAAGTAATTCCTTTATCCCCCATTTCAACCTTTTCTTTTCTTTTCTGTATAATGTAAATGTAGGACTATATTACAAGTTTACAACATATTCCTCACATATCCTTTGTATTGTTCAAGTTTTAGATTAAATGCATCCAAAATCATGCTAAACAATGTAAAAAAAGAAAGAAAAAAGATATCATTGTGATATACACTATTTTTTATTATAAATACATTTACAACTCAAATCAACAATGTCAGAGGGCTGTAGATAATAATTTATTCTTTTACTCAGTCCGACTTGCAAGCTACTTATATGAATTGTAGTATTTGGGAACTCCTTATACAAAGCTTGCAAAAGCAGCTTAGAAGTAAATATTAAAGAAGCGATTATTTGTTGCTTATGACTTATAAGTCATAGTAGCCAAACACCAATTTAACTTAAAAGTCATATTACATCCACAATTTTACTTAGAATGTTATGCAAAGCTACGTAGAAGTTACTATTGAAAACACCATTTTAGGAGATTCAAACAAAATAAGTTGTTTGCAAAACGGATTCTAACATTTTCTGTATATTTTCAATGCAGTACCCTGAAAATGAAGTTTTCCACATTGTAACTGATGAACTTGCATACGCTGCTATGAGAATGTGGTTCTTGACAAATCCTCCTCGGCAAGCCACTATTGAAATCCAAAAGGCCGAAGATCATACATGGTTAAACTCAAGCTACAGTCCAGTTCTCAGAATGCTCGAGTCTACTACAACTCTTAACTACTACTTCAATACTCGTGGTGCTAAACCTGATGGACAATTGAAGTACAGAAACCCTAAATACTCCTCAATTCTAAATCATTTGAGATTCTATTTGCCACAACTTTTCCCCAAACTGGAAAAAGTGGTTTTTCTTGATGACGACGTCGTTGTGCAAAAGGATTTGAGTGGATTGTGGGACATTGACCTTAAAGGAAATGTTAATGGTGCTGTCGAGACTTGTGTTGGCAAAACTTTTCACAGACTAAAAGAATATTTGAACTTTTCACAGCCTCTTATTGCCAGTAATTTTGATCCTAATGCTTGTGCATGGGCTTTTGGAATGAATATATTTGATCTGGTACAGTGGAGGAAGCACAATCTTACAGAAACATATCATTACTGGCAAGGAACGGTAAGCTTTATTTTCGCTGTGTTTACATCTTGCCTCATTGTAGTTGATATTAAACTGGTTAAAAAATATGTACATTCATATTCTTTCTTCATTATTGTTGATGAATCATATATAGAAATAGATTTGTAAAATGGAACTTTTGTAAAACACCCGCTTTAAGTATCAAAGTGCACAACCGTTATTTGTCAAAAACAGATTTAAACTGCAAATATTTGCACTTTTGTAATAAATAAATAATAATAATAATACTCAAAAGAAGGAAATTTTTGTTTTTGGTCATATTAACCTGCGATCAAGTGCAGACTTGATTTTTGAAATTTGATAATTCTTGATTCATTTTTTTTAGCACAACCTTGATAGGCCATTAGGAAACTTTTGTAAAATTAATAATTCTTGATTTTTGCGTACATTCATATTCTTTCTTCAACATTGTTGATGAATAATATACAGAACTAGATTTATAAAAAGGAACTTTTGTAAAACACCCATTTTAAGTTTCAAATTACATAGCCCTTACAACCCAAAAGCAGGTTTCGATGAACTAACCAAACTTATTTGCACTTCTGCAAAAAAAAAAAAAAAAAAAAAAAAAAACTATTTTTTTCAACTACGTTCGTGTTAATGCCTTCAATTAGGTGCAGATTTGATTTTTGACTTAATAATTATTGACTTATTTTTTGTAGCACAACCTTGAAAGACCATTATGGAAACTAGGATCACTTCCACCTGGGCTAGTTACATTTTACAACCGAACGCTCCCTATTGATCGAAACTGGCACTTGCTTAAGCTTGGATATGATGATAAAAATTTGGAGCAGAAGGATATAGAAAATGCAGCAGTGATACATTATAATGGGAACAAGAAGCCATGGCTAGACATTGCAATCCTTAAATACTACAAGAACTGGTCCAAATACATTGATTTTAATCACACGTATATACGGAGGTGTAAGATTTTGCCTTAGAGCAGGTGATAGTTGATTTTCCTTTCTGTATAGATTACTGATTCTTTGATTCATTGCTATTCACTGAGCTTGTATAGCGATATTTGACTCATAATTTTGTTGAAGGCATTTGTGGTAGTTGTACAGCCACTACTGATTGGAATATTGAACAAAACTACAAATCTAGTCAAAATTTGGTTGTTCATGTTTGTTTGCTTTTTTCTTTTCTGTTTTCTTTCTTCTTCCTTTTTTTTCATTTGTGTTGTGGAATATTGAACAAAACTAGTCAAAATTTGATTGTTTGTTTTTATTCTTTTCATTCTTCTTCTTCCATTTTTTATTTTATTTTTTTCATTTAAGGTAATTGTACAGCCAATAGTGATTGGAATATTGAACAAAACTACAAATCTAGTCAAAATTTGATTGTTCATGTTTGTTTGTCTTTTTTTTCCCTTCTTCCTTTTTTTTTTTTTCATTTGAGGTAATTGCACAGCCATTACTGTTTTGGAATATTGAACAAAACTAAGAATCTAGTCAAAAATTGAATGTTCATGTTTGTTTGTTTTCTTTCTTCTTATTCTTCTTCTTCTTCTTCTTCTTCTTTTATTTATTTTTTAATTTTTGGTTACTTGTTTACAGCTTTTGTGTAGTATAATTCCTTTGCAGTGAATTTCTATTCACATCACAAATACATTCATTTGTATTTACATGAATCTGTTTTTATTCTTCTTTTTCTTGTTTACTCTGTCCATGGTGTATCCATTTGTTATGGTGTCTTCTGTACCATAATATTACTATGATTCAAAAATCTTAGTATTGTGGGTACTGTATAAAGGTAAAATAATGATTTACAGCTGTCAATAGTATGTTATCAGAGTAAAAAATTGATTTTTCACACTTATTTCCATTTTTGAAAACCATAAATAAGATAATAGAACTCAACATGCCTGTTTAAATGTCAAATTCATTTCGTACATCAAATTTTGAACAGACTAATATACATCATAAATAATTTAACATACAAAATTTTGTTAAAAAATTACTCCGACATTCATTTTTGGTTTCTTGTGCCTTTTATACTTTTAATCCGTTCACAATAGATCTATTTTAGTAATTTTATTTATTCTATGTCAAGCTTA
The DNA here is from genome assembly GCA_030765085.1 of Allium cepa. Taxonomy (NCBI): domain Eukaryota; kingdom Viridiplantae; phylum Streptophyta; class Magnoliopsida; order Asparagales; family Amaryllidaceae; genus Allium; species Allium cepa. The sequence goes on from CM060942.1 coordinate 190,321,560, forward strand.
TTCATTTTCGATAAAAATGATCATAATTTTTAAAAAGGCTAACTTAGTTTGAAACCGTAATTATTAAATTTGAAAATGATTATAATTTACAACTGTCAGTAGTATGTTATTTAGGATGTGTTATTTTTATTTTTAATGTTTTTTTTTGGTAGTATTTTTATCATTCACTAAATCTTCAATTATATGAGCAGCAAGATTAGTAAAAAAAAAAAAAAAAAAGGCTTCCTACCCTAACAAAGAGGATATACCCCACAGCCCACCTGCAATACTTGGTATCTATATAAAGTAAGCTGTTAAAATTATTTGTGTATTACTCATTTTACATATTTGGAAGCAAATGATATAAGGTTGTAGGCCAGAATATTGATTATTCTTTGATTATAACAGTCTATTTTTTAATTTAATTTTTGTACATGAGTGTCACAAATAACAATTATGCTGCTGTCTGAATATTGATTTTTTTTTTTTAAACCTAACTCCATGAAAGAATTCATGGAATGAATTGCTGAAAATGTCTAAGCAGCCGACCCACAAAAATGACACATTTAATAAAATGTGACACTTTGAACTTTTCCTTTGTTTGATTAATTGAATGAAAACATATTATTAATAATTTGCAGTTATCACATATATCTAACTATGGTCTATAAAGCAAACAAATGTAGGTAGCAGACAGTCTAATCCTTTATTTATATTCACATTACTATTATCATCAACTATTAGAAGGACCATTTTTCTACTAATGAAAAAGACACATTTTGTGCACATAACTTTTTTTAATATGATTCCTATTATTAAAAACACTATGTTTTCCTCATATTTAATCATGTTTATACTACTAACTATCTGTTAAATATGCTATAAGTTGTTAGCAGAACATCATAATTAATGAATATGAAACAGTGCAGTAATTTTGAGACACATTTTGAGTTCTGTTCTTATCTCCGCTTTCCTTCTTTCGCACCCCACTGCTTTGCCAATCTACAAATGTTCCGAAATTGCATTTATCTTCAAAACATAACATATCATGTTCAAGCGAAACAATCATGGAAATAAATTTTTACAGAGCGAGGTTCATGTAAAATTCTCGCTCTGTCTAAACGAGAATAACCTTAGGACCGGGCGAGGTTCGTATAGTAACCAGTTCGGGTCAAATCAGATTTGTATAATAATCTAGTTCGGACTCAGCATGGTTCATAAGCAAAACCACATCATATTTGGATGTGGTTTAAGAATACCGAGAATATTGTAGAAGAAAAAAGCGAGAAGCGAAAATTATTTTTGATCGAAAAAACCAGCTTTCACTAGAACATACTTTGAATAAATCAAAGAGCTGGTGATATTATGTCAGTAGAACATTGCAACCTTTTCAGTTCCCATCCATTCATAGTTTAGTACATTGTAACTTCAAAATAATCATAGCCATTAATTGACCAAATAAAAAACAGTTCAATTATACCTCAATCTAACTATGTCAGCATTAAATCCTAATTGATAGTCACGATGGATAAGTCTCAACCACTTATTTATTATTTTACAAGTGAAGGTCACCTAATGGAACAAATAAATTGTTCTAGCATCACCATACTTTTTTTTTAAATTCATATGTTAAATTAAAACCCATTACTTTTAGAATCTGAACTAAAAATCACATTGTCAACAAAATACCAAAATGAATAAAATGAAAGAAAAAGAAAAAAGAAAGAAAAAGACATGGATAGATTAGAGGTTTTGTAAATCAACAAAACTCTAAACAAATTTGTCATTCTTTCATATATTAAAATAGTAAGTTTTGCATAATTATGTTCATAGTTTGCTTCTTTCAATGATTTTTCAAGATGTTCATAACATATATGTATTCAAATTTCAAAACAAGGCTGCAATTTTATACTGCAAATGTTGCTTATAAGAATAATAATTAAAGTGCACATAGTTAGAACAAAATCAATAATTAGCAACAGACAGTGCAAAAGATAAGCATAACACATATGTTAACAATTTTATTCCTTTGAGAAGTACTCTGTACAAACTGTAAACTTCAAACTCATACATATATTGCTCCCTTCATAAACTTATTTAAAAGAGAGAGAGAGAAAAGAAGAAGATGAGAAACAAAGCAGAAAGCTTTGTAGGTGAACTAAGAGAGGTAAGTGTCACATACACCAAAGCCATCAGCACAGCCACCACAAGGGCAGCCCTTGCCCCCCACAAAGAGAGGCCCATTCCCTTTCTTATTAGCCCGGCCCGAATCGCTGAATGAAGCAAATATGATCATGGAGATGACTGAGAGCCACATGATGACTATGTAGAACATTACATCACCACTGTTTATAATGGAAGCATATTCATCTATCATGTTTGCCATTGTTTGTTTGCTTCTTTTCTTTCTGTTTTGCTTTTGTAGTATTAGAATGGGTCACTGTCCTTATATAGAAGTGAGGTAGGTGCATCAAGGTCAATGCACAATTAAAATCAAATAAAATGCTCAAATTTCAATAAAAATAATAATGCTACTACTTCTTTGTCCACTGAATGTGAATTATTTGACATATTACTTCACTTGTTTGACAAGTTTAAATTATATATGTGGTCAAAGATTGTTATATGATTATAGGACCTTAGCTTTATTTTATATATGCATAAGCTTAAGGTGCATTTATGTTAAATGCCTTATTATTTATAATGTATGCATGTATTGTATAATAACACAAGAACTTCACACCAATTTCACTCAATTATTTAGATAACACAGGCAATGTATATTAGAGGGAAAAAGTGGTTGAATGAGTAAAACTTTTATGGGATTTTGTCCTTTGTTCACTTTGAACAAATACCTATATGAGTGGACTATGATTAATTAGCGGCTAGTGAATGTGACCATGTATATATGTGTATATACACATAAACACGCACATATATGTATTAGAGGGAATTAGGAAAAATGTCAAACTTTGAAGAATAAAAATTAGACTGAAGGATATGAAGTTTTATTTTTAGATCGAAGGACAAATGCTAGTTATATTTTAACTTTATATTCAACTTTTACCCTATACAAAACGTTAGTTTTATCTAGCATTATACTCAATTTACACTATACAAAATGTTAGTTATAACTAGCATTGTTCTTTAACCTCAAAAACAAACTTGTTGTCCTTCAGTCTAATTATTTTCTATGTTCGTCCTTGACTTGGCAAAGCAGTATAGATTTTCAGTATATGTGGGTCACATTTTACGCCAACAGACATGGTGCATGTGTCTATTTATTTATTATTTATATATTATATTGCATTTCTAAACTCATGTATGAATAGTATAATCTGTTCAAATATGGAGGGAATACAATAAGATATTTAGAGAACATACAGTATGCATAGAGTACTCGGTACATAAGCAACATGCAGGGGTTACCTTATCCAACTTTGATTCTGACCTCTGCCTAACCTGTTACCTAAGAGTCACTGTCAAAAATGCTGCAAACTGTTTTATAAAGAAATTATCATTAACAAACTTTCTTTTACACACCTGATCTAAAAGTCAGTAGGTTAAACTCTTTAAACATTTTGAATTTGATATTAAACAGTTATGCATAACAGTAATTTTTTATTGTGGAAATTAGCCACAAGGGTCTATTTAGCAAGTGCAATTAGTTTCTAGGACACACAATTGAAATAATTACTTTTAAGGACAAAATGCAAAATAATTAGTTTTTAAGGCCTAAAAACTTATGAAATTATGTCTTTGAAAGTAATTGGATTGTTGACTTTGTCCTTAGAAGTAATTATTTTGCGGACTTTGACATTGAAATTAATTTCTATGGATGTGTGTCCTAAAAACTAATTATACTGCAAAATTTGTCCTTCTAGTGAAATGCCCCAATTTGAAAAAAATTTAGACTGAAAGACAACAAATTTCATTTTTAAGCTGAATGACAAACTTTGAAAAAAAAACCAAGCTGAAGACAATATTAGTTATAGTTAGCATTTTGTACAGTGTAAAACTGAATATAATGCTAGTTATAACTAGCATTTATATAGTGTAGAATATTAACTAGCATTATCCTTCAGTTTAATTTTTCTTCTTCCAAGTTTGTCATGAAACTTTTGGTCTAATTTTTTTCTTCTAAGTTTTTCCTTCTAACTAATTCGGTCTTTAAAAAATGTCAAATTAATACATCATTACACACACATATAGATACACATTATACATATACAACACTAAGTTGATATAACATTCGTTTTCACTGATCATATAATATCTATTTTATCTGAAACATTGAGTCCTGCTAAGATTTAAAGCTTGTGTCCTTGTATAAAAATCTGATTAAAGTTTTTCTTATTTGGATTTTTGTGTTTCTTTTGTATAACTGTTCTAAAATTAATTGTGTGCTTTAGTTGTGCGGCGCGCTTGCTTGTGTCGGTTGCCAATTCCAATTTATACAAATCACAAGAACCTCCGGATATTGTACGATATTTTAACTGACTGGATTTTGCTGGCCTTCACAAAAAGTAATAATAAACTTGTTCTTTTGATTTGTTCAACTTTATGTTACCACCTCGTTTTCTTTATTGTATACATATGACTAAGCCACTTCATGGATGAGTTTTGGCCTGGTATTTAAAACTTAGATCTTAATCCGCTGGGTATTTTAAAACCAGTTACCGAGTTCAATCCGTTGGGATTTGTGCTTTTCAAACCTGTTGGGTGATACCCGTATATTTAACACAAAATATTTAAATTAACGTATACCGTAAAAGTATATTTTTTATAGAACTTATGAATAAATGATTGTTAACGTACAAATTGGATGGTGACGTATCCAAATTTACAACAATATTATGCAAAAACTTTCAAATGAAAAAAAATAGTAAAAAATAACATATATATCAATATTTAGATAGCACGAAAAACAAATATTCGAATCAGGTCCGAACCGAACTGGATTTTGACTTAATCGTACCTGACCCTGATAGTAACCTAGTCGGATTCGGGTCGGGCCAGATTGGTTGGAGTCAAAACCCATATTTGTATTTACAGAGTAGGCTCAAGTCAGGCTCGGATCAAAACGCATACCAAACATTTGATAGTCAAGAGTAAATATTTAAATCTACTCCATTTCGCTGCTTTGGTCCATTTTTTTCCCACGGCATGATCAAATTGTCTAAGCAAAGCAAAACAATGTATTCGTGGAGATTTAAATCCATAGTGGAATAATACGGGGTAGATAATATGTCAGACGTAGCCTGCAAGCTCCACTTTCACCTTCCTAGTGCACAAGTTTTCAACATGGAATCCATAATTGTAAACCATTGAACATAATTTTCAATTTATTTATCGACGCGTCGTGTCGACGTCGATCTTCCGATATCCTGCGAATGTCGTATATTTGTTGATGCATTCCCTACGCTTTTGTCACTCATTTCTAAATTAAACAAAACAGACTTTACCTACATCATGTCAATGCTGACCTACAATAATTTAACACAATTTTCAAACTATTTATCTACGCCACGTAGACGCCAATTTTTCGATGTCGATCTGGATATGTAGAAAGAAATAAGATAGAAGAAGAGAATGAGCAAATTAAGGGTTTGCAACGCTTTTCAGTCGTCTTTGTTTTAGGAAGAAGAAGTGATTGTGAAACAGTTTTTAGGCGTTGCAAATTTCAGGAAAAAGATTAAACTGAAACAGTTTTCAGGTGTTGTTATTCATAGATGTGAGGAGATATCTTTTCATTTGTAATGGTCGTTTCTTCTGCCAAACGATGCTTCCTTTCATTTGAATTTTCAAATGTTCCGACAATTCAAACAACCGCGTCTGTATTCCACTGTTTGTAACCCTGCATGGCAAAACATGGTTTCACACTTAAAATCAAAAGGTAAAAAATGAAATGTTGTAAGTCAAACTTGAGCGCTCCTTCTCATATAGAATTAGAGAGCAACCTCACCGGTTTGACTTAATGAATATGCTAGTGTGGAATGTTAGGGGACTAAATTCTATGCTAAACAACTAGATGTTGCACTAGACAAGCATCCATAGTATGTAGGTCTATTGGAAAATAAATTGGTAGAAGACAAAACTTTTCAAGTAGCTTATATATAAATAAAGATTGGGACTATACATATTGTTGGAGCTGGCAAGTCCAGAGTGGAGTAATGGAGTAAATTTCAAAAATTTTACCTTTTGGATCTTTATTGGGGCATATGGTCTAAATTATTTAGAATTTTTCTAATTTTTCTGTTAAATAAAATCAATATTTTATTTGAATTTATAAACAAATTTTTACTTTATATATAATTTGTATTATGTGTGTGTGTGTGTGTCATATACGCATATGTGTGTACGTGCACATGCAACAACAGAACAATGCGTACATGGTTTGACATGTCCATATATAGATGTTGGAATTTACATCATAATGGACATATCTGCTCCACTTGTATCTGTCCAAATGTATATATGTGTCTGTATATTTGCATAATAATAATGTATATATGTAAATATTTAATATATATATATATATATATTTATTGTTTATTATAAACAATTTATAAATAAAACAGTTATAAAATTATGTGCGTAGATATATAATAATAATTAAATAAAAAAATTAATTAAAGTTTATAAAATAATTTTAACACATACACATATTCATAAGGGGCATTTCACTAGAAGGACAAACTTTGTAGTCCAATTAGTTTCTAGGACACACATCCACAAATATTAATTTCAAGGCCAAAATCAACAGAATAATTACTTTTAAGGACAAAGTCAGCAGTCCAATTACTTTCAAGGACATAATTTCATAGGTTTTTGGCCTTAGAAATTAATTATTTTGCATTTCGTCCTTAAAAGTAATTATTTCAATTGTGTGTCCTATAAACTAATTGCACTTGCTAAAGAGGCCTTTGTGGCTTTCCACTATTTCTTCTCTTCTTCATAATATAACATGAAAGCCATGAATAATTTAATAAAATAATATTTTATTTTATTTTAAATTGATTCATAGAATACATGGGTGTGTGTATTGTAAAATTAATTTTTCTCAATATATATCCCTACAAATTTTGCTCTTGCCCAAAAATATATAATTTTTTATTAATTTCTTTTTCGGTTTTTGCATTTTAAAATAAAAAACCATGTAAAAATATAAAATTAAAATAAATATTATTCTTGAAAGTTTAATATGTAATAAATGTTATACAATTTTTTACAAAATATATATTATTTTTAATATATATATATATATATATAAACATTTTAAATTACGTAACCAATTTTAGGTTAAATAATTAACCAAATATATTGATTACAAAAAAAACTTTTTTCTTATTCTAGCCGCTGAATGTATATTTTACGTAAATAAAGTTTTATAAATTTAAAACATGTAATATATGATTTATAGTCTTTAGAAATAATTATCGGTTTAACAAAATCAATATTAATAATATTTGATTATATAAATAAACCTTTATATTTTTCTTCCCATGAGAACTAAGTACAATAAACATTCACAAAAATATTTTTTTAATATATTTAATTATATAGATAAAATAATATACACAACCAACCATTTGCGATAGCATTTCAATATACAAGTTTCATAATATAATCTAACATCCTATTACATAAATAATATAGCATATAAATGTGATACAACAAAGATAAAACAAAGATTTACCATTCATCAAAGCCCTTGCGTACAGGTTGGAACATTGAACTGAGCTCCTTGAATCTGTTCATAAATCAAAAGTTTCTTGCTCCCGACCTGCCTTACTATCGACGATTGAATCAAAGAGCTTTAATGTAAGTTAATACTTGGATACTTGGGGTTTAGAGAGGATGATTACTGGCTGAAATTATCAAATACGAAGGAGAGACAAAATCTAAAAATAAATGGCGTAAAAGATGGCATATAAATAGGAAGTCAAGGGAGAGAAAAGTGGATCACATCCTTTTTTCTCTCTCTTATCAATTCCACTATTTTTGACCATTCAAATCATCTACAATTGCCACTGTATGGCCCAATCCATGCATCCTATATACAAAAATATCATGCCCATATGTGCCTCAAATATGGTCCAAGTCCAAATAATATTCAATGCAATTTTAAATCTTATTTAACCGCATACCGATATCGTATATCGAAAATATATCTATAACTGTTATAAACACACTGTTTAATATTATTTAAAATACATCAAAAATTTATAATTGATATTTCATAAATATTAATTAATTTATAACAATTTATAAATTAGTTAAATCATAAGGTAAAAGGATTACTCAACGTTTTAGTTGTGTAACTCTTAGATGTAAATTTGGTCAGGGTTAATATTAAACATTTCAAATATTAACGTTCACACGTCACATAATAGGTGATGTGACATTATGGTCTAATTTATCGCTTACTTGGTTTCGGTAAAATCAAATTTTACTTTGTTAAGCATTACCCATAGTGGCAATTATTTACATCAATTCTCTTTGTCAAAACTATATTACTTTGAACTTATGGAATTCGATAATGGTTAAAATTCTAATATCTTCCATATTCAACTCTACAATCCAAACACAAAGTCCTTGGTTTAATACTAACTATTATTATTAACCGAAGTGCTTTGGCTAGAGACTTTGACTTTGAGTTGACTTTAATTGACCATGATAATAGCCTTATATAGTTGAGGAGATGGATCCTCTTTTGAATAGTGTTTCACTTCCAATGCTTCCAGTTAGCCCAACTATAGTCGTTCGATTCACACCATGCCACAATTTAACTATAATTAAAGCGAAGCTTCCACATTAAAGGTCAATGGTATTCTCAAGTCAAGAGAACCGCATAATTTTGTCGCATTGATATTTTCTATTTGACCTTGGATATTTTAACCAACAGAAAACTATCGAGTGAGTCATTCCATAGTTATCCAATAACTATTAGTATGTAACCCCTTGGTGCACCTGGCAGTCATGAGTAATACACTACACAACATTTGAAGAGCGTTGTGTACTCTGGTCTTAGTGGATATACTGATATCTAGGTTCGATACATCTTGACTAGGAATATTTAAAATGGTATGTTTAATTTCATTGTGATAAATTACTCATCGCTACAAACTTTGTAACTACTATGACAAAACATACCATTTATGGATTTTTGATTAAATATAATTTTAATCAAATTAATTAATTAATATAACACATTATCGAGTATAATAGAAAGACAACATTTATTATTTTGAACAAAATTGGTTATCTAGTTAGATATATGCAACAAATTACACGATTGTCCTTAGGGCATACCATTGACTTTATTATCTCCCACTTGCACTTGGAGCCAATTATGGAATATCTATCCCATCCTTTCAACCAATTTGATGAGAACTAATTGAGTTAGATCCATCATAAATGGATCTGCTATATTATTTTAATTACCTACTTTGTTAATCAACTTCTCCATTGCTGATAAAATAACTTTATCATGTGGAACTAGTCGGACTATGTTTATCGATTTTTAGCAAGCCCTTATGATTACATTGTTATCATATAACATTTATGTAATATTCTTAATACTTTGGAATCATCATAGCTCAGTTATAAATTTTTCCATTTGTATTTATACATTGCTTTTATCGTGGCATTATTCAAAGCAATGTACTTATCCTTTTTCTTAAATCAACCACGATGTTTCATTTGGAACATTTCCAACTTAAAGTTTCTTATTTAATGTTTGAATATGAATTTAATATTGACATTTTATACTCAATATCACTCATGAAGTTTGAGTTCGAACACTCCTCCATAAGGAGTTCGTTGTTTCTATAGGCAATTTTTTAGTATTTCATAAATGCTCGAGAATACTCTAAACTACCATATAGTGATCTTAATTTGGACTTAATATTTGCTTCATGCATCAAATAAATATGCAAAATATATGATATTATAGACATCACAACATGTATGTAATTCCTATTGCTAAAGCATAAGAAGTTAATCTTACATGTTCCTTGTTAAACATTTTAACAATGTGTCTTTAAATATCGTTTGGGACATTTCCAACATCCTTTATACTTAATATAAAAGATATAATTTACAAATCCAATGTCAAGTATTAAACAACCATATTATTACCGATTTTAACATAAGTATATCATTAACAATTAGTAATATGTTATTTACTTATAGTCTAGAAATATGTATGTATTCTTTAGTATTATTTTTTATGGACATATGCTTCCTCTGCATTTTGACTGAAAATCAAACTATTCGATATTTCTGTCAAAATGCCTTTTCAATTCTAATGCTTATAGGATTATAGTTTCATATCGTTTTTTGGATCATATTCAAAACAAACTTAATATCGCTCTCACTAACTTCGAGATACTATGGTTATTTGTGCAAAAAGTCTATTCTAAATCATTGTTTAGAATTTTCTACTTCAACGCATATGTACCAAAACACAAAGTCACACCAAACAACAATTTTGTGGGTAAATACAAATTCACTTGAGCAAGTTGAATACCGAATCAATTACGCTAATTTCAATAACTGAAATTTACGATGTTATTCTTATTAATTTTGCTCATTAAATTCCAACCGCATTAGTCTTGCTCTTGATGACACAATCGCGGCCGATGGATCATATCTCTTCAGGTACAACTACCAAAATCATATTTTTATAACGTACTTGAAATCCACTTTGGATTTGCGCGTCATACCATGTCGTGGAGTCAATGCTCTTACTAATTTAATTAACAACTGAGGATTATCTTTCTCGATTTGATAAGAAACTCGTATTTTCTCTTCAATATGCGAGAATATTTATTAAACATTCTAATGCATTGTGTTCATTTAGGTTTAGTTAATTTCATTTCATCCACCTAGTTAATTTTATCCTTGGATCGTATCCAAATACATTTTACTACTAAATAATTTCTAAAAGAAATTCCTTCACTACGAAGTAGTATTTCTTGAAACAGACTGTTTCTCAGTGCAACAGAATAGGTATTCACAAATATTTAATGAATTGTCTTATACAAAATTGATTTGGTTTAGTTTACAAAACTTATGTTCGAAACATAAATTAGTCATCTAATGACCATCGTTCCTAAACTTCTTTTAGGGTGAATCGTACAAGATCCCTTATATAAAATTATTACGTGCGGTCTTTCGACTCACACAATCTATCAACTGCTTGGCCTAGGATATGTTGGTGTTTTTATAAACCCTTATCTTATATGATTTTTTAAACCAATCTTTAAATAAAATTAATTTTAATCTTGTGTACTACTCTTAAGCACATGACCTTACAAAAGGAAGCTAACTCAACTTCACTCATAATCAATAGTATTTCTTTCAACAAAGTTCAATTACTCCTTATTGATACATCATTATCTATCATAGGAAGGAGCGACTTTTGAGATTGAATCTTTATTCATTTTTAGGTACTTTCAGAACTCTTTCCAATATACTCACATATTCGATCAAATCAAATCATTTTACTTTCTTTTGCATGTTATTTTATTTATTCCTGTTTTATACTTTATGAGCATATCATAGACATACTATATATGTATCAAATACACATTCCATGTCAGTGATAACTCATCGGTGAATACAACGAAGTACGTGGAACCGTTTTGGTATTGATTGACTTGCAATTGCATATCTATATGTATCAATCCAAAGAGTTCATTGGCTTTTATGTTGCTCCCACTTATTAGGTGTTTTACTCTTTATTGTTTGAGATATAATTGACTGCTACTATATGATTCATAATCAGATAATCAAACAATTATTTCCCTAGACTTTGGCTTAGTCCATATTCCAAAATAATTGTAAATAAGTTTAGATACTTTTGTATTTTCCAATGCATTAGAAATACCGGTAATATAGTTTATTTTATAATGAATATTCATAATATTCTCAATAAAATAAAACTATGTACATTTTTTTCAACTAATATTGAAAAATACTTATTATTTCATAAATGATGTTTGGTACTTTACGAGAAAATTTTCGTAACATGATGCGACCAATAAGTGTTATATGGTGTGCTTCCACTATTTCTGCTATTACTGTAATAGCGTATGAAATACGAAGTTTTATTCAACCACTTAATATCGGCTATCTATTTTATTTACTGTAACTGGTTTACGGTCAAGAAATCGTAGATCAGGTATCTTAAATCCAAAGAAATAAATATCATAGAAAATAATCTTCTAAGTGAAAATACTTTTGGAATAGAGATCATATTTCTCATACCAATTTTAAGTATCGATTATTATTTCATAATTCTTGTTTCTAATGTTTCTTTATGAAGTAGAAGTAATTATTCACTTTCCTCATCCCAACTGTGCCTTAAGATATATCCACTCTTATAAATTTGATTTCCTTTCTAAACGGTCGAACCATTCAAAGAATCCTTTGTAACGACCCTTAAATCCATCACTTTAGATTATTTTTTAAAATAGTCAAATATTAGATTTTTTAACATAAATGATAATGTTTTGAACAATAAATAATATTGATAATCTTATTTTTGAATAAATATTTACGAAAATATATACTTTGGAAGATATATCGATAAAATGACAAAAAACCATTTTATCAATAAACATCTATTTGACCATCCGACATCGTGCACGGAGCTGGATACACACTCATTATATCTACGAATGAGAATATGTAATAAAATTATTTATTTTATTTTTGAAAATAAAATCTCTTTATGTCATCATCAATAATATCGCTATTTTGGAATAAATGATTTCTTTGAATTTAGTTTAAGTTTAAATGGTTTAATAATTATTTTTTTATTAAATAGGCCATTTTAATTATTATATAATGGTAGAATATTATTTTCAAACTTTTTTATAAATACGTATATTAAATACGAAGTAAAAATATGACCAGAAATCAAAATTGGAATCCGAATCCGTAATGATTCAAGGTAGAAAAGTTGTGCCTAGTTGTGAATCATTTGAGGTATACATATGCACATATACATGTGCATATACATGAACAATTCAATTGCACATGAACATGTATACACATACAAATATACTTGTGCATACACACACACACACACACACACACACATGTTACAAAATATCAAGATATTTTCGATATACTTCACCTTTAAGAAAAAACAAAGTCAGCCCCATGCATGCCAAGTGCAAGCACATGGCCATGCACATGAAGAGGAGGCATGTTCGGCCGAATCATGATGATAGGAGGGGGAAGTGGCGGTGATGAAATTGTGATGCATTTGTGTATAAATATCATGATATTTCCACTCTCATTTTTGCCTATAAATAGCACCCACCTCTCTTCATGTCATTCAGACCTTTCTTCATAAATTTCTAAGCTATTTCGTTTTCTTCCTATCAACATTAGTGACTTCCATATCCTAAGAAAGAAAAATTACAAAAATCAAAATAAAGTTATGCCAAAATCCATCAAAATCTATACCATTGCAAACCAAAGTTAAAGTTAGTAATCTCTTCTTTCTCCTCAACCAAGGATGTGTGCAACCAAGCTCTCCACTACCATTTTCCAAGCAAGGCCGAGCCTTTCAAGCCTCCAAGACTAAGGCCGAGCCCCTAGGAGCAGTTGAGCGAGTAGTCGTGAGCTCTGATTTCGAGATAGCGGAGCCATTGCCATTTTAAAATTAGCCTATCGAAATTCGAGTGAGAAACTATATATATGATGATGTGATATGATTGCTATCGATGTTTACTATGCTTTGATCATTAAGTTTTGTTGTTTACTATAGTTGTTTAATGATGTTAATAAGTCATGTTAATTACACATCAAATATCACAAAGAAATCATTTTCTTTTGATAAATGAAATGGTGTATATGTGATTGTTAAACCACTTGAAAATGATTTAAAAATGTTTTATAAATGCTAGAATCATATTTTGTCAAGTTTGAGAAATTATGAAAATTGAGTCAATAATAGGCGCGTTGTGTAACGGTAGTTCGCGATTTCGCGCCATAGAGAGTTAACCCATTTATACAATAGATTCAGAATTCTTTATAATAAGAATTTTATGAACTCTTATAATCATAGTTTTCAAAAAAAGAAAAGGATTGAGATTTCATTTAGTAGATTGAGCAAAACAAGTTTTCAAAACAGTCTCAGTTTGGCGGTTCGAAAACCAAAACGATAAATTCTTTATAAATGATATTTTTAATTATTTAAAAATATGACATAAAATCTATAAATCTTTTAAAATTTTTTAAAAGGAGTTTTGAGTTATAAATGTCACTTTTTAAATCGTAGAAAAGTTATTTTGATCAAATAAGTTTAAAAGCACTATTCACAACACTTTTTGCAGCACTTTTAATAACTTTTAAAATATGGCTTTAAATTAAGTATTCTTTTTCAAATATTTTAAAAATATTTTCAAATAAATAATTAAGTATTTTAAGGATGATTTAAAGGTTTATAATTTATTTTTAAAGAGTTTAAATAAATAATTTAAAAAAACTGTTATAATCAAGTGATTTAATCTTGGCTTTAAAAATTGATGAGTAGACTTGATTTTTCTATTCGTGATAATCAGATGTGAGTTGCTTAAACTATGGAGAAGTTTAGGAGCAACCAGTGCCTTGGCTCACCTATTTTTCTCTGATGAGGAATAGATAAGGTCGAAGAATTGGAACGAGGCAAATATAAAATATTTAATTTTTAAATTTAATACAACTTGGATCATATAGAAATAATCATTTTATACTTGGTATTGAATTCCAAGGAGGGAACACGTGTCGTCATGTGAATTTAAAAGGGGATTTTGCCGCTATTCGACGAATAGTAAGAATATGGAAATTAATGTTGAATAGAATTAGTATAATTCCTACAACCCTTTTTAACTCAATAATGTTTTCAAAAGTGAATTATGAAAATGATTTGATATTTTCAAAGTTAAAGAGAGGTTTAATGATACAACACATACCAAAAATAAATGTTTTAAAGATATATATATATATATATATATAAGATATTTTTGATAAAGAGAAAAGTAATAAGTCAAATGATAAGCACCAATTTACTTAAATATCTTTTTATCAAGGATTGGCTCGAAGGAACCGAGGTCAGATTGAGTGATTCTTATCCAAAAACCACTTCGAACCAATTTACGAGTTCGAAAGTGAGGACATGATAAATACAATGAAGTTGAAGGTGAGGATCTTCATAACGAAAGGACTGCTTGTTGATAATTTTAGAGTAGCTGCCGAGATAAATAAATAGCAGTAGTCCGTTCATTCTGGATCTTCGTATGCAAGGACTACTTGCTACTAATCCTAACAGATGTGGCAGTAGAGTGCCTTCGGTTTGTCTTGTTCTTGGACAACTTGTATGGATAAATGTTTGACATTACGTGTCTAAGATCACGGTGCATTGTTCTCTACAAATGTACATCTATTTGGTGGTGTAGGAGGTAACCCCTCTTATACTTAACACCCTTCTCTAAGATATGCGAGCTCAGAGATTATACTTTTGTGGAAATCAATAGTGTGTTGTTGGAAATGGCAATGTGACATTTTAAGTGAAAATGTTCTAAGAAAGTAAACGTTGTCTCAAGCTTCACACCTGGAGAATCGTAAAACATGGGTTGCTTTAGGGATAAATGGTTTGCTAGCACTAGGGTATGATATCATTCTTTCTAGATTTATTTATTTCTACCTGCTATGATGTCGGGTTTAAATTATGTAGTGTATGCTTTGGGATCCTAGATAGGTCGGTAAAGGCCGGGGTGATATCATATTCAATTATGTCCGTCACCACAGGGATCTGCGGGTAGGATGGTCTTAATTCGTAGAGTTTTCGAAGATGTCGATCCTTGGTGAATCCCTCTAGAGATGCACTGTACGAGAGGTAGACCCTTACCTCGCTATTCATTGCATAGCGACCTAAAATTTCAGTCATTTGAATTTGGAATATTTTATTGTTTTTAAATATTAAAATAAGTTAATTTTATAAGTTAAACAATTTATATTTCAAATTCAGCAATTTATTTGATAATTGAATTGTTAAATTGAATATTTAGAATTGTTAAAAATTATTAAATCTTGAATTTTATGTAAATGAAAATGATTTCGAATGTTGATCTAAAATTCTATTTGAATAAGAATGAAGACAGTAAACTTTTGAATTTGAAATTAAAAGTGAATAAACGGGTTTTTTTATAGTAACTTGTTTCAATTAACGTGTGAAAATGGCCTTTTGAGGCACTATCTCGGAAGTGGATGAAACTAGTTTCATTAGATCCGTAACAGTAAATTATTGTATGCCATCGAATTTCATGGCTATTGGACTTATCTTTTGCTCATGAGAGCTTGAAACATGTAGAAATTATTTAAAGGAATTTAAGTTAATATAATTTAATTTTGAAGCTGATTTCTGTATATGATTGAATTGGGTTCCGATACTAGTTCCATTGTGTTTGAAATATGGGTGATAGCATAGAATGCTTAGCGGCTCGCCTTGGTTGGAGTTTGGAAATTTAGCATGTGAAATATATTTGAGAATTTACTATAAATGACTTGAAGTCCTCACATTTGCAAAGCCTTAAACAATTCGCAGCTACCATTATCTGTCCCCTTCATCCAATGGCCAAGATTTCACGTGACGATAGGGATAAAATTAGAGGAAGCGTTCAACATGAAAAGTATAGAGCTCGATTCCATGAACTTGTCTATGTCAACCAATCGTTGATCGGTGATCGGACTTAGTCAAAATATCAGTTCTTTGACGCGTGTTCTTTTGGGTCTTAACGATAATCGACAACATTATAGCGACAATGGTCGATGATGATTGAGAGATCTTAGCGTGGGCGAGCTAGGGTGATGGGACGGTGCTGCTTGGTGACATGGTGGTGGAGCAGATCGAAGATAAAGTCATGCTTTTGTCGCGTGCCTTGGTTCATAATCGCGAATGAGAGAGAGGGAAAGGGATTAGTTTAAATGATGGTAATTAATTAAACTAATGATGTAATTAATAATTATATAAAACCAAATGTTTATAAATGCTATTTTTTTTCATACGAGGTCCAATTTGAACGAACAAGTTGCATTGCGCTCGTTACATCGAAATCTACGATGTGGAGTTGGATTGGTTGGATTCAGAGCTAGTAGGAATTTGGGCTAAACTTGAACACCGGTTCAATTTTAATTAAAAATGGAATGCTTCAACCATAAGTGGAATCAATGTGGTTAACTCACCTCTCTGGCCCACTTATATTTGCACATAAGTGTGGATAATTTATTTATTGTTTTTTTATTGACTATTTGAATGATTTACTATTTTATTAGTTGGGTTGGATATATTCCTGCCTCTGGAGTAGATGAGATCCTATTACGTTCCCGTGTAAGAGCGGATGACATTTTGCATACGATCCCACCTCGTAGCGGTTGATTTATGTTTTATAATTATATACTGTATGTAATGCACATGAAAGGTTGGAGGGATCCAACTGGATTCCTCACACTGTTGATTTTATTTTTCATATATTTTGATATATGATGTGTTGGATGCAATATTTGATAATACGAATGATTTTTCCCTATTTAGTGCTATAGTAACACTCACCATATTATTAGTACTTTAAAATACTATAAACTGAAGATTAGTTTTCAAAAGGATTTTAAGTGATTTCAAAAATTTATTTGTTAATAATTATTCTTGAATTACTAAAAGAATGAATTTCTTTTAAATTAAATAAAAGGTATAATATTTTTGGATTTTATAAATTAACAATTTTATAAAATATTTTAAATAGAAATTTTTGAACTGTAAAATTAAGATTTTTAAAATCCTAAAAATAAGTCCGTCTTTATACTAAAGGAATACAGTTTGAAAAGAAGATAGAAATATTTTAGTATTAATATTTATTAACCGTTTTATATAAAGTGATATATACACACATACATATATTAAGATTTATTTATAAATATGGGAAATTTATAAATGTGATAAATTTATAAATGCTGCATTTTCAAATAAAGTGAAGATTTGTAAAATTATTTTTTATTAATAAAACATAGATTTATAAACGATGTTTATAAATAAAGAGAAACTTTTATCATTGGATATATTGGGAAACGAATCATAATTGTGGATCTATAATAAGAGTTTTAGAAAAATAATTGACTCTATTTTGGAAATTAAAAGTAAGATAAGATATGGAGATGTTAAACGGTATGTTATAAAATAGAATAGATTTATATACAATTTTATAAATATGGAAATGATTATGTTGAAGTTTAAGTATTGATTTTTATCAAGGAAGTATATTTTTATGTTTAAAGTTTGTTTATTTATATTAGTACTGTTTTAAAGTTGTTTATCAATATTTTAATACTTTGAAAAGTTCATTATTTAAATTATTAATATGGTTTGAAACTAATTATAATTAGTTATCAATAAAGTTTTGGAAATTACTTATTATTTTTTATAATAACGTTGAAGATGAATTATTATTATTTTATTAAGAATGTTTTGTAATTATTAATTATTATTTTTAAGATGCTTTGAAGTTAATTATTATTTACTTATAATTTTTATTATTATGTAATAGCGTTTTAAAACAAATGATTGGACCTTATTTATAAATGTTTTTCGAGATTTATAAATAGGGCTTTATAAACAGATGTGAGTTTTATAAGAGGAATTTTATAACATGGTTTGGAAATTTGTAGGAAGACTAGTTAAAGGATAAGCATAATTTTATAAACGGTCTTAGATATTTATAAGAGAGTTTTAGAAATGGGTTTATAGATTTATACAGTAGTATATAAATGGTTTTACGGATTTATAAAGGGTTTATAAATGATTTTTGGAATGTATAAAGGGTGTTTACAAATAATTTGAGATAATAATGAATGGGTTATAAAAGGGTTTAGAGATTTATAAAGGAATTTATAAACTATTCTAGAATTATGTGAAAAGAAAATATTTGTTCATTCTGTGAATATACTTATAACGTTGAGATAAGTATATAGATATTTTCCAAGTATAAAAAGTATTGGGGTTTGTGGATATACCTTCATAAAGACATTTTGAGATAAATATTTGGAAAATATTTTAAATAATGAAAATATAAATTAAAGAGGCTTAGTGTTGCTAGGTGCTTAACCAGTGTTGCTTCCTTTGGAAATTTGATCTCTAGTTGGATTGTTTATTTATATGATAAGTAAATAACTAACAATCAAATGTTGACCTGTTTATAAACCAATGTTGTTAGTTTGGAGAGACCGGATCAGATATGTTATCCGAAAACCACCTTGAATCAGCATAAGCATTTTGAATTGGAATATCTTATAGATAATGAAAATGGAGCTTTTGAAGTGCAAGGGTTACTTGCTACTAATCTTGAAGGTGATTCCCAAAATGGATGTAGAAGAAGTGGCGCCTCTAGTTTCGTTCAGTCCTAAAACGAAGTTTTATGGATGAATGCTATCATCGTATTGTTGCTTCGAGGGCACTGTTAGCATTCCAAGTGGGAAGTGCTATATAAAGGTAAAACATAGCCTTGAGCCCCATCAACTAGGAAATGACAAAAAAGGGGAATGCAGCAGAGCCAAGTAGGTCGCCCCCATCAGGTTATGGTCATTCCAAAATCTTGATCGATTACTATCTACTCATGTATACTTCGAGGCCCGTTAATGAAAGTAGTGATCATATTCAGTATATTAGTCAAGTGGTAGGCCAGTCCTATGTGGCAGGGGTACAAGATGTTCTTGTCGAACCACGATGCATTTTGTCTAGAGATATACCTTCGGAAGGTAGTTCTTTACCATGTTATGGTATCGAATCCAATCTCCAATACGTATCCTTAAGGTTTTGGTTGCAGAATCTAGTATGCTGTAATTTAATTAATGTAACAATTTTGGTTATGATTAATATGTATTTGTACCTTAGACACTATCATAATATCAGAGAATTTCATATGAAATGGTTTGGTTATCGTAAGGTAAAAGCCCATCCGTGTTTACCTGCGACCTGGTGTCACAAGATATCTTTATTTTGAAAGAGTTTGATAACTTTAAAAATCCAACTGGGTGTGTTTCTCACATTTGTTTACCAGACAGATTCGGGTGTTATTTTATTATAATGCTCGGGTTACTCCGAGCATATTTGCAGATTTAGATTTAGATGCTTTGGAGCTTCGACAGGCGAGATGAAGATCTTCATGATGTATTCTCGTATTTATTTATTTATTATTCTGCTGCATTGTTCTTGAAATTATCAGTATTTGTGAGGGCAGGTTGTTATAATTGTCCAGGATGATAATTGTGATTTTTTGTTGTACACTGATGGATGTATGTATATTACAGTTTCTCTTTGTAAGATCATTGATATTATATTATACATTGTTCCGCTATAATTGTGAGATTCTGTGTTGTTTCAGTTTCTTTTCCTCTTCTTCTTTTCCCTTCTTCTTTCTTTTTTATTTTCCATAACTATCCATCTTTACGTTCAATTTGGTTTGGACATGTGTGGTTATTGTGAGCTTGAATTATGTGGATTTTTGGGTCGTTACAGTTGGTATAAAAGCGTCAGGTGAAGCGAGAACCTTGGCTTTGACGGGGTAGTTCATTAAGAGATAAGGTAATTGAATGCCTTATCATGAGTTTGAGTGTAGTAAATATATGAGCGCGTACTTGCTAGTGAAATTTTTTATGTTGTGTTAATTTATCTGTTAGGCGGTTTATGAATTCTAGTCGGTACGTGGGACGCCACGACATCAATAGGGGTTTCTAAACACTTAAACAAAGCAAACCGACATGGTATTGTTTTAAGAATTGATAAATGAAATAATTTTACCTAAATTATATTTTATATATAAAATAATTTTCTAGAAATTATTATAGTTATATATAGTGAATTTAGTTGTTAGCAAATGATAATATTTGATTATTATCGTTTGCTATTATAATAAAAATTATTATCATTATAATTTAAGCAAAGATAAAAAATTGTAAAATGAGTTATATAATAAAGAGAAATTATAAATATGAATTGTAGAGTATGGATTATAATTAAAATAATAAACATTGTGAAATGATATTACATAAGAAGTGAGATTATATAACTATGACTTATAAATGTGATATATAAATGGAAAGGAATGAAATTGTATAAGTATATTTACAAACATGGTTAGAAAATAAAAATGGATTTAAAACAAGAAATTCAAGAATTTAAAT
The DNA here is from genome assembly GCA_030765085.1 of Allium cepa. Taxonomy (NCBI): domain Eukaryota; kingdom Viridiplantae; phylum Streptophyta; class Magnoliopsida; order Asparagales; family Amaryllidaceae; genus Allium; species Allium cepa. The sequence continues at coordinate 190,342,770 of CM060942.1, forward strand.
CCCATTTATTTTGGAAATTGTTTTTCATAGGTTTGGAAAATAATAATAGTAGTAATATTTTGAAAATTCTTTGACTAGAAATATTTTAAAAATGGATTTAAAAGAGATGGATCGTTCAAGGGAAGGCGAGGTGGATCGTTCTGGGACGACGGGTGGAAGTCCGGGCCCCCTTCCTCCCCTTGACCCACATACCCAGGAAGAGAAGCCAATCGTTTTCCCAGTTGGGACGATCATGATCCGGAATCATCTAGGCCTCCGAAAGAAGGATTGAACCCGAAATTTCTACGTAGAAATTGTAGCCTTTAAGGAGCCCAGAAGCACGTGGAAGTCGAGGTGGATCGTTCCGCGACGACCGGGTGGGAATCTAGGCCCAGAGGGTCCCAGATCTCGATCGCCCCAACTAGAAATATGTTTTGAGCACGGTGTTAAATAAGTGTTTGGTTGCTAAAGAGACCGAGATCGGATATTGTCATACTCTCTGCCAATACCGAAAACCACTTTAAAAACTGTGTACGTGGTGGAGAATCCAGAATAAAGTAGGATGGTTTGGAGAACGATGCTATATGAGTTATTAAGCAGCCCTAATTCCCACGAGTCAGCTTGATGTGACTAAAACATGAGCTATACCTGGGCCAAGTGAGGTTGCATCTCCAATCGAGCATGCTTCTTCGATACCATTCTATTACTTTGTGATTTGATTTGGTACATCTTTGATTTGGGAGTGTGTCTCAAGGTGGGTGGTAATAGAAGCTATGCATTACCAGCAACTCGGTTCTACAAAACGGTAGAATCCTACCTAGGCATTGTCTCGCATCGCTTGTGACATGCCTTATCGTGCACTCTACGTGTTTGGTTTGTACCGTACCTATGGTGTGCTCCTTGAGTAATCCACCGGTTTGGTAGACTATGAGAATATATAAAATGTGTTAAAGGGGATATGGGTAACACCTTAATGCTATTTTAATAGTTTACTTTACTATAGATATTATCTATGTAGCATATTGTACTATGTATGTAGATAGTTTAACGGATCCTTAAAGTACGGGAATCCCAAACATCCTTTAAGTTATTTGCATTTCACTTGGACATTTTATTTGAGTTGATTTACTTGCATAAGAATGTTAATCCTGACTCAAGTGTTTGTGTTTTGCTTTATGCTCAAGTCAGATTAAGTGTCACGGCATTTGAGACTCACCTTTGGAGCTTGGAGCTTTGCTTGAAGATCTGTCTTTTATCTATTCAGCTTTTGATTATTTTCAGTTTTATGTTTAGACTTGTCAGTTGCTTTTGTAGTAGTGACTTCTATGTATTTGGGATTTTTGTTGTATTTATTCCAGACTATAATATTATATAGTAGCTTCATGAACTACTATTTATCCATTTCCACTGCTTATTGTTATATTACTCAGTGTCTATGATTCTATGACTGATATATTTACTGTATATGCTAATTTTTGCCAAATATAAATTAACAATATGTTATTTTGAGCAATTCAAGTCTGACGTGTGTAGATGATTGTCGATTTGAATAGTTCGAAATAGCAGATCGTTATAGTTGATATCGGAGCTCTGGTCTAGGCAAAACTTAGCGTATGGAGTAAAAAATAATTAGAGATAGGGTAGTAATACCTTAGAATGAACGGAAATGATTTTAGAACCACATTCATTCGAGCTTGAAATTCTTCATTAGGATCCTCCAAGATTAGTATTTCTTTTGAATTTTGGAACCTTCCTTTGTTTCTAAAGTCCATTCTTGTCTTTTCCTGTTCATGTTCTTCTTGATAATGGAGCATCCCTTAAATCTATTTTTGTTGATCTCTGTAATAAATCTGAACACATCTTGCAACCTAAATTGGCAACTTCATTCTTATGGGTGACTAATCTTATCGACGATCCTGCTAACCTTAGTATGATTTGTGAAGGGGTGAAACTCCTTTACAATAGGTGTCGATTCATCAAAAGTTTCTATTTCTTCGGTTTTGATGCTATTATCTCTTGCAAAGCCCGAACTGTTTCTTTTGTAAATGACCAGGGTACTTCTCTTGCGATCGAATGTCGATTGCCTTAAGATTATCCAACCAATTTCATCTTTCCACTTGATTTTCAACCTAGTGATCTTGACTCCACCCTGATAGTCAGAGATTATCCTTATATCTTTGGTGAAGTCACTTCTCTACCTCCCAAACGGATAAATGAATTCCACATCGATCTTATTCCTAGAGCTCGATCTTGCTACCGGTTTCCACCACCTTCGTGTAGCCGAGGAGAGCAATCCCTAGACAACTTTCCGAACGAGAATGGTTTCTATGAATGGTTAGTCTTTCCCTTTAGATTAACTAGTGCTCCTGCATACTTTGTTGATCTCATGAACCGCGTTTTCCGTAATGTTCTCAACAAGTTGTCCTGGTTTGCGTTGATGATATTCTCGTCTTTTCTAAGTCTAAGAAGGAACATGAACTCATTTGAGCTATGTTCTCCAAACTCTTAGGAGTCATCAGTTGAAAGCCAAATGATCTAAATGCCATTTTTGGAAGGATGAAGTCTAATTTCTTGGGCACATTGTTTCTGAAAATGGAATCTTGGTTAACTCGATTAAGGTAGCCTCGATTAATATAAGTCTATCCATCTTTCCTTTTTGTAATTTAATTCTCTTATCTTCCTTTCAAGTCTATCTTCTTAGCTAGAATTCTATTTGATTTGGGTCCCTTTGAATTTTAATCTCTATCTTTGTTCTAAAATCCATTCTTGAATCAACCTATGAGGGAGCGTATTTGTAACTGATATAAAATGTTTATATTGTGTTGCTTGAGTTGTTAAGTTTGAATTTTGGTTTCAATCGATTCGCCTGGCCAATGCTATTGAGAGGAATTCCTAAATACTTGAACAGAGCAAACTGACACAACATTGTTTTTGAAATTGCTAAATGAAATAATCTTATGTACGATTATATTTTATATATAAATGTATAATTTTATGATTAGAATAGTTAAATGAATTGGTTATTAGAAATGATAGTACTATACTATCATTTATTATTTTATCAACATTTCTAAACCGTTAACTATTTTTGTATGAGATTTTCTAAACATGGTTCATAAATCTAATTTGTAAATGAAACGAATTTAAATTAAGAAATTGAGAATTTAATTTTCGGTGCTTTTTAAATTCTGGTTTTCAAAGTTTTGGAAAAATATATTATCTGAAAGTATTTTCGAACGGAATATTATTTTCAAAGAATTTTGAAAGAAGTCTGTACTCTCCACTTTTGTCACTGGAAAATAATTTCAATGGTGACTGCAGTATCATCGACATTTATTCTCATATCCCAAAGTGGAGAGACCACTTAGTAGCTTTGCTATACTTTTGTTTTGGAAAATGGATTTTATTTGAATTTCTTGATAAGATTTGGTGTATAATATATACATATATATATATATATATATATATATATATATATATATATATATATATATATATATATATATTCAAAATGGTTTGAAGTGAAACCGGGAATTTAACTCTTAAGTTTTATGTTCAGTGATGGTTTTCAATTATTGAAATGTAGAAAAAGTTTTAAATATTTAGAGTGTCTAAAATGAGAAATAGAGTTGAAACAACTTGAAACAGTTGAAATGAGATAAAATTTATTTGTATAATACTCAATTGCATTCTAAAATATATATAACTTAGCTGAAATATTCAAAAAGTTAAAATGAAAATGTGAATTTGTAATTGAAGGTTATACAAGAGATACTTAAGTAATAAAAAAGTTCAAACTAAATTTTTTTGCTTAATAAAAATGTTGTAAATAAAAGTAAATTTGTATGGTGCTCAATTACATTCAGAAACATTAATAAAACTTACTTAGGAAAAAGGTTTGAATGTATTAAGAATATGTAACTGAATAATATACAATAAATGTAAATTAAAAAAGGTCCAAAAATGAAATTTTATGGTTTTAAATTAATTTTTGTATCTGGTACTATGTATTTCGAATCTATCTTTCCTTTCCATTGCTTCTATTTTCCTATCTCGTTCCTTTTCGGAGACAAAAGCTTTGAGTGAGGAGAGCGTAACGACCCTATAAATTTAGCAATTTTAGTAATGTAATTAATTATTATTTTTTATGAAAATAAATAATTAAAATTTTGTAATGAAAATTTGATATTTAGAATAAGTCTATTTAAGCATAGCTATTGGCAGATTTCATTGGAAAATTTGAAAGTTAGTTCTGTTGTGTAATTTTCAATTTCAATTTAAAATCAGTTAATATTTGATAGAAATAAAATATTTTCTAAATCTGAATATTTTTATATAATAAAAATGTAAACTATTTTCTGAGTGAGACATCATATTACGTTTCGTCAAATTTGGACCGTTATAGTTCCGTTTATCTTATTTCGACGTTTTAGCAGCATTTTCGGCAACGAAAATTCAAATTTTGATAGTTTGGTCATGTCGCTCATATCTGTATGTCATTCTGTTCGTTTTTTTACGTTGATCTTCATAGTATATTCATTTGTGCATTTCGGCATCCAGTGCATGGTAAAACCAATAAAACGGTTAGCCGTATCAGTACCCGTTTGAGTCTCTTGTGTGTTCTGTTCCATTCAATTGTCTATCGGCTGAAAGCAAATTTACATTAAATTTTAATATTCCTTGAATTCACCCTTGCCTTTTCTATTCCCTTATTTTATTTATATATTTTTGTTCACTGATAGTGCTGGCTCTTCCTTTCATATTCTTCTGTTCATTTGGAAATCTTCCCTTCCTCTGTATTTTTCCTTTCGTTTTTTCCATTTTGTTAATAATACACACACACTTCTCTGCTTTCGTTTGAAAATAAAATATATTGCTTATTATATATATATATGAAATCTGAACCCACCTTGCGTTGCCGAGACCTTCCTTTTTCTTTAATGCATGCTCGCCTATTTCCCACTGCCTCGTCTTCCTTCCCAACCACAGCCGCCTACACGCATTAGCCAACTTTGACCCCTCCTTGCTTGCTCCTTCCTCTTACCGATCACGCTGCAGCCATTCGGCCCCCATCCACCCACCTCATCTCCTTCGACCTCTGTCCCCAGTTCGGTTTTCATCTACCCCATAGCCTTGGCCGCATCCCTTCCTGACCCATCTTCTCCCCCCAGACCACTGCCAACGATCCCCTCAAAACTTCCTTGGCCGAAACCCACACCAAACAACCCTCCAACAACCCATGCTCTCTCCTTTCTTGCCGCCAAGCACCTATAGCCACCCACCGCCCCTAACAACTGCCATTCCTACAGCTAACCACCTCTGCATGACCTCGTTCCACCTCAGAACCAACTTCCACCACTGCCCAGACTCCTTCTCCCCTCCATCGCCAACCACCGCTTGCTACCACCCTCCCTCTCCTCACCTTCATCCACACACGATAGCGCCTTCCCCTCCACTACTGCGCCTCCTACACCACGCCTTTCCCACCATTCCAGCTACTACGATCCAAACACCTCCATGCACCCTTAGCAGTCGAGCAGCCACCTCGCGATACACAGCCTCGTGCAGCCTCTCTTATAATTTTTTTATATACATGTATACATATATATACATATATAATCATAGTTTGCATATATTTTACAATCTAAAAGTTGCTGGTTCTCCTTCTTTTGCTCGTGAATTGATATTTGTTTCGGAAAGGTATATATGTATATAATATGTTTAAAGCATTTCTTTAAATTTATGTTAATATTTTGAAATATATTTTGTAATAACTTTAATATATATATATATATATATATATATATATATATATATATATATATATATATATATTATGTTTAAATAGTTATTTGAAGAATTTTGGAAAATATTGGTTTTTAAAATATAATGTATAGATATTTATTTTAATATGTGTTTTAATAAATGTTGATTTTTTAAATATAATATGAAGATTTTATTTTAAATAGGTGTTTTAAATTGAATATTAATTTTAAAAATATAATATATAAATTTTTTATTTTAAATATGTGAGCAAATTTTAGATTTAAAAAAAATTATGTATTTTGTTTTCATGGCTTCAAGTCCATCGTGCTTTGCTTTGAGATTTGTGCTTGGATTCATAGTTCATTTCATTGTCAAATTTCTCTAGCCTCGAAAGGTGAGCAATCACTCGCGATTAATAATTTTATGTTTGAGTAAATAAACATCACTTGAATTGACCCTTGAAATGTTTGTTATAGCTAGGATTTTGATTAGTTAATATACATATGATTTTATATGTTACCATGCTCACTTTGACATATATATGATGAAATGATGTGAAATTCATTTTGATGTATAGGATGATATGTAGCATTGTATAAAATTTACATTGACATGTTTGATATGTTGATATGCGATTCACAATTGCGAGTTCCTTATATGTCATGCTGTTAATTATTTGTTTTCAATCACTCTGCAAGTTCCCTATTAGTTTAGAAAAATCTCTATGGGTTGTAATGATACACACTCGAATGGTATTAATTGGAAAAATGATTATGGGTTGCAATGATAAACCCAAACGATTTTTTTGAATTTTTTGAATTTTGGGATTGCAGGTTGAAATGATACATACCCGAAAATATTAAATTGTTGCAGATTAAAACGATAAATATCCATATCACTTGACCATAGGATAGAAAGTTATACACAGACATCGTTGGTCTATTTTTAAATGGTTTCTCGATTTTTGAAAAGAAACCACATGTGTTTTAATAAATATTGATTTTTAAAATATAATAGATATTTTAATTTTAATACGTGTGTAAAATTTAGATTTTAAAAATTATATGTTTTGAAAATTTTAAAATTAAAAGTTAAGTTTTAAAATGCAAATTATGAAAATTTTTACATGTAACTTTATTATTTTTAAAATATATAAAATAAGATTTGAAATAGATTTAATAATAAGATTTAATTTAATAATAATTAACATAATGAAATTTAATAAGAATTTAATTTACCAAACATATATAATATGTTTCAAATATTTATTTACAATTTATATTATTATTTTAAATAGGTTTTGTAATAACTTATATATATATATAATATGTTTAAATATTTATTTGAATTTATTTATTATTTTAAAAATGGATTTTGTAATAACTTTAATAAAATTAAGGTTGGAAAGATAAATTAAGTTGACTTATAAATTAATTGATTTAAGAGTTGAATTTAATAAGTATTGATCTAAAATTTATTGGTTTTGAAAATTTTAAGGATATGATTTTACAACTGAATAACTTAATTTGGATAATGAATATTAAATTTTGATTTAAATTTGTAACTTGAGATTTAAATATTTATAAAAAGGTGATTAAGTGAATAATTTCAAATTAAATATAATTGAAGTTAGGTATTTAATTTTGATTTGTAATTTGAGATAATATTTAAATATTATTAAAAATGCTTAAGTGAATATTTTCAACTTCAAATAAAATTAAAGTTGAATTTTGAAATATAAAATGAAATCTATTAAATTGAGTTATTATAAATTGTTTGAATATTTAAACTTTGAAACCTATTGAATTAGAAGTAGTTTAAATTTCAAACCTGGATTTGAAATTGACATAAATTAAAAAATGATTTTAATGGGAATTTGTATTAAGCCCTTAACCTTTTTAATTGAAATTGTTGAAGTAAGATTGCTTTAGAATTGATTTTTTGGAACTAAAGTTTATTTGAATTGATTTGTGAATTTGGATCTTAAATTTGGAACTATTTTCGACATAAATTCTTTTTAAATCTATAAACTATTTTAATATATATTATTTTAAATTTATAAACAATTATATAAATATAAACTATTTTTAATATATAAACTATTTTAATCTATAACCTATTTTTAAATATAAATTATTTTTAATGTATAACTATTCCAACATACAAACTGCTTTTAATATTCAAACTGTTAACTTGGAACTGTTATGATTTGATTTAATGGATTTAAATGCTAATACTTTGATATGATGGTTTAACTTATTTTGTTATTATGATTTTGGAAATGAATTATAATTTAAACTGAATAATGATTTCGAAAGTGAATATGATTTTGAAAGCGATATGATTTGAATATAATTTCGAAAATGGTATAATCTTGAAATGAATATGATATATTGATATGAAGTATAAACCGTTTGAAATGAAAATGACCACGGTGTGAAATAAGCTTTTGGTTGTTAAAGAGACTGGTATCGGATATTTTCATACTCTCTGCCAATGTCGAAAACCACTTTAACAACTATGTGCGTGGTGGAGAATCCAGAATGAAGTAGGATGGTTTGGCGAACAATTTTGTATGAGGTATTAACGCAGCCCTTACTCCTGCGGGTTATCTTGGTGTGACTAAAACAGGAGATATGCCTGGGCCAAGTGAGGTCGTACTTCCAATAGAGCATGCTTTTTCGATACCATTCTATTACTTTATGATTTGATTGGGTGCACCTTTGATTTGGTAGTGTGTCTCGAGATGGGACATAGTAGCTGCAATGCGTTACCACCAGCCCAGTTCTGCAAACCCATAGAATCATACCCTAGGCATTGTCTCGTGTTCCTTGTCACATGTCTTATCGCGCCCTCCACGAGTTTGGTTTGTACCGTACCGATGGAGTGCTCCTTGAGTAAACCACCTATTTGGTGGAGCTTACAGTATTTGTATAGACTACGAGAATATATAAAATGTGTTAAGGGGATATGGGTAATGCCCTATGCTATTTTAATAGTTTACTTTACTATAGACATTATCTATATTTAGTATTGTACTATGTATGTAGGATCTTAAAGAATGGAAATCCCAAACATCCTTTAAGTTATTTGCATTTCACTTGGACATTTCACTTGAATTGAGTTACTTGCATAAGAATGTTAATCCTGACTCGAGTGTTTGTGTTTTACTTTATGCTTGGGTCAAACTGAGTGTCATAACATTTGCGACTCACATTTGGAGCTTTGAACTTTGCTTGAAGACCTGTCTTTATCTATTCAGCTTTCAGTTATTTCCAATTTTATGTCCAGACTTGTCAGTTGCTTTTGTATTAGCGACTTCTATGTATTTAGGATTTTTTTTGTATTTGTTTCAGGCTCTAATATACTATAGTAGCTTCATGAACTATTGTTTATTCATTTTCGCTGCTTATTGTTGCATTACTCTATATCTGTGATCTGAGATTGATTTATTTACTGTACATGCCAAGTTTTTCCAAATATAAATTAACAAACTGTTGTTTTAAGCAATTCATGTCTGACATGTGTGGATGATTGTCAATTTGAATGGTTCGAAATAGCAGGTCGTTATAATAAATACATATAGTTATCTTATCTTGTCTAGTCAATATATTAATAAACTACACATAAATCTCTAACTTGATTTTTTTACCAGTGAGTTGCAAGTAATTTATTAATATACAAATGGCAGTGAATAACATTTATATTAAAGATTCATAATCTTCGATATATTTAATTGAGTGATATTGATGATAGAGTTAGGAGTATGCCCTTGGGGCAATTTCGTAAATTATTGTAAATTAATTCACTATGTTGTGAATTCTCGTTCATAATAATGGTGTTTTTTTCTTTTTTTTTATATTTGTTATAATGTGCTATGAATAACTAAATATTTAATTAAAATATATTTGATAGGAAATCCATAAATGGTGTGCTCGTGATAGTAACTAATAATACTTGTAATCATGAGTACTGTATCACAATATAATAAACATATCCTTTTAAATGTTCCTAGTCATGATGCATCGAGACTTAATATCGATATATTCATTGGGACTAAAGTACGTAACACTCTATAATTTTGGACAGTGTATTACTCACGACTACTGGGTACACCTAGGGGTTAGGTACTAATAGATATTAGATAACTATGGAACAACCCACTCGATTGTTTTAAATTTGTTAATATAACTAAAGTCAAATAGGAAATATCGATATGACTAATTTATACAGTTCTCTCGACTTGAGAATACTATCGATCTTTAGGATGAAAGCTCCGCTTTGAACATAGTTAAATCATGGTATGATGACCATCGAGTGACTATAGTTGGGATAAATGGAAGTATTGGAAGTGAAGCATTATTCAAGAGAGGATTCGTTTCCTCAACTATATAGGGTTACTAGCATGGTCAACTCAAGTCAACTCAAAGTAAAAATCTCTGGTCAGAGTAGTTCGGTTAATAATTATTATTATTGTTGAACCAAGGATTTTGTATTTGGTCTATAGAGTTGAATATGGATGATATTGGAATTTTGACCATTACCAAATTCTATAAATCCAAAGTAATATAGTTTTTGAAAATCTTGTGGATCGTATGTTATCTAACTTGTGTATAATATGCAAGTGTATAAGTTAATGTAATAATAGACAATGAATAGTAAAGTATAAAAAGCGTGCAAACAGAGTTTTTATACTGGTTCAGACCTCCCGTCCTATGTCCAGTCCCGAAGCTCCCCTTCAGTATTTCCTTTAAACAAATTACCCTCACTTCGCCCAGAGGAATAAGAAAATAAAAAAATATCTCTTGCATTCTTATGTTCCATTTTTGACTTATAGTACAAATCTTCGTATAATCTCCTTTGAATATATGAATATGAATGTTTTGAGTTGTAGGAAGTGATTTAACCAAAATTATATTTTGGTTATAGTAGATTGAGAGTATGTGAACAACGTATATGCAAGAGAGTTTTTAGAAATCAAGAGAGTAAAGAATAGATTAATTCAATTTAGATGATCTCTACTTCTTAATCAAAGTGGTATTTATAGATTCAAAAAGGTGCAGATGAAGAGATGATACTATTTGAGAAAGTCTATTCATTTTAATGGCTGCAACCTTTGTTGAAAGGTGATTTCCTTTTGTTTCAAAACAAAATTGTTTGCTCAGATTTAACAGTTTTAGCCCAGACGTTGTGACTTGTTTAATTTTAACTCAAGAATTATTACGAACGTCTGTGGTTTTATCTTAGACGTTTGTAAGGTGTGAAAATAGTTTTGCACTTAAGTTTGATGTATATGAATTTGTGTGTGATCGTGTATGTGTATATACTCAAGGAGGCCCTAACAATATTTTATCTAGGACTCTTATATAGTAAAATAACCTTACTAACGATAGTATGGTCAATGAATCTCCATTTCTCTTTGAGTCTCAATGTCTTCAAGCATGGTGTCTTCTTGTAGCTTATACTTGCAATCTTGATAAGATCTATATATGTATACGATTGTATAGTTGTTATCATTGAAACATAAATTGAAGGATCTGACAATCTCTTCCTTTTTGATGATGACAACTATACAATCAAAAATCAACTGTACAGTCAGATATTAACTACATAATCAAACATCAACTATAGAATGGAAGTATTGTTATGTTGGGCGCCCCCTATGTATTTGTGTCTACCTCTATGTATATGCATAGATTTCTCCCCCTTTGTCATTATCAAAATGGTGGGAAATGGTATAAGATACAGAGATATTAAACAGTCATAGCATGTTACACCTCAGACCATGGAAAATCAAATATAAGAGTTCAAAATAAAATTAGAAACAAAAGTTGTAAACAGGAAAAAAAACAAGCATAAATGTTTCAAAATAAAAGAAAACTAAGCTGTGATGCCCCACCCTGAGACCCATATTAACAAAGAGTATTACCGAACTCGAGCCTATATTTAGCTAAGGACTTGTGATCGGTAGAGGGAATGAAATTCCCTCCAAATCTTCAACGCAAGACAATGGAAAGCACTTCATTCTCTATACCGATCACAAGTCCTTATCCGAATATGGGCTCGAGTTTAGTAATACTCTTTGTTAATGTGGGTCTCGGGGTAGGGCATCACAGCTTGGGTAGATATGATTAATTAAATAAGGAATGCTACGGAATTAAGATGCATTTCTAAACATTTTCCCAAACTTTAATTGTACTGATTTTGAGAATAAGATAAGCCTCAGTAGTTCTCGTAATACTCATAGTAAGAGGATGGATCCTGCTCATATGTACCCGGCCATTGCGTTTGGTCGTTGTACTCCTCATCTTCGTGAATTGAAAGGCCTTGAAATGCCATGTATGATGGTTGTTGAAAATATGGAGTATGAGACATGTACATTTCATCACTGTCTTCTTCTTCTTCCTCAGGTTGTACGTTAATAGAAGTCTTCCATAAGTCACCTCTATCATATGACGTACCTTCGAGCGAGGCTTGAGAGCGATAAACTGGTGTTTGAACCCAAAGTGGAGGCGTTAGGGAAGGCGAAGATGATAAGCATGAGGAAGATTGACCACGTAATTTGTGCATCACTTTGTCTAAAGTGAAGACCACTTTGTCCAAAGTCTTCTCCATCTTTATCATCCTAGTGGAGAAAGAACGTTCAAATCCAGTCATCTTTATGTTTAAAGCTCGCTGATTAGCCTTGATTATTTTTTGGATTTTAATTGCCAAATCACGAAGAGATTCGTTTCGCGTTGATTCAATGCGAGCTTCTTGTACTTCAAAGTCCAAATAATATTCGGTACCATGGTTGGAAGAAGGTGGTTGTCGGGAAGGATGAGGGGAGTAGGTTTGCTGAGGAGCACTATTTGGAGAAGGACCATGATGCTCTTGTTCTTGTTTTTGAGTCCATCGGTTGAATGGGATGATACGAGGAGGAATTCTAGGAAGATGCATCAGTGATTGATATCATGACCCACTATCTTTTGTTGGAATGATATGTACAAAGGAAATCTAAGATTTTGCAAGATGCACATTATATACAGAGCATATACATTGGAACTTCGATGCTGAGACCGAAAACCTTTAATTTGGTCATGAATAATTTTTTTCCAATTAATTGGTAGGTGACCAAACATTGCATACGAAGCTTTATGGTCATTGGGATAAATTTGCTCGTGACTACTTAAACGAGGAATTATTTTGATAACTATCATTCGATTTAGTAGTCTAGCATGCGGTCGAAGGTAAATGGATTTCCATTGTTGCATTATATCTTCTCATACTTGATGGGTAACTTCATCCCTAGGTAGAAGACTATGATCCGGTATATCGGTTAAGTCAATCCCCTCATAAGAACGTCCTAAATATGACCACCATATATACATCAATTTTTACTTCTTTTTCGTATACACTTGACCACAACCAACCATCATCATTCTTCAGATTCCAAATCTCCATACAACATAGATTGGAGTAAAAGAGGTAAATAGCTAGAGGATCAATGATTACCTTATTTGCATCATAGCTAATTAAGTTGCAATAGCTAGCATCCGTAGTAATTCCTAGAATTTCATATTCCATCACATTTCCAAGGCGATAAAAAGGGCCAGAGTGGATCGTCTTTTGGGAAAGCGCCTCGAATCATTTGATTGCATAGGGATTATTATGGAGCCATTAGTTAATATGAGCTTGCGTAACTGAGGCTTGAGAGGAGGAGGAAGATTGGCCTTGCTTTTTCTTTTTTGAGAAGTAACCTTCTCGGAAGCTATTGATTTAAGAATTTGAATGGTCTGAAAGCTAGGGTTTTAGAAATTAGGAGTGGAATTGTTGGTAATGTGAAGAGAGGGGTAAAGTTTCTTATATATGGCTGTTGGAAAGTTTTCGCCAGAGCAGTGATAGATGTCTGTGAGGAAGTCATAGACGTATGTGACTTCAACAAAAATGAAGCAGAGAGATTTAACAAACGTCCGTGATGGTTCCACAGACATCCATGGCCATAGAAGATTTAAATAAAGAGTCTTGACAGACGTCTATCGCTACGGGGAAAATTTACTCATAACTGTTGACAGATGTTTGTGGTATATTAATAGATGTCTGTGATATGTAATTTCTAACATATAGAGTTTTTTTTAATATCAATGAAAATTTTATTAACATTTTAATATAATAAACAGTATATATACCAAAAACTAATAAATAAACATAATCTATATGATGTGTTACATAAGTTTTAGTTTTTGTCGAAGGATTCAAGATTATTGATTTATTTTATATCCCACGTATTTGGTTCAACTTTTGTATCATTAATTAATGGCTTTTGTGGACACTAACTTGGATGAGCTGGAGATTAATGCAAGCTTGGTTTGATGGTCCCAGTTTGCACTAATTTCTCGAAATAATGTTATGCGCTTTTGTAGGAGTTTCTTGTAATCGAGAAGACTTTTGATGTATGCAATTTTTTGTTGGCAAATGACCACAAATTGCTAGAATACATTTTTTGAGAAAATTTAGATGAGATCTTTGACGTTGTTGCTCATAATACATTTCAGATTGAACGCCGATCATTTCTTATTAACAGTGATATATCTCATCGACTTTGTTGGCGTGAGATTTTGATTTCAAATCAATTGATCATTTAGCTTTTTTCCTTTAGGAGAAAAGCCAGTGCGGTATATTGGTGATGCAATAATGTTTAGAGAGACTGAAGGAGTTGATGTAGTGTGGATTTAGTTGGTGATACATAATTGCTATCTGGCAAGGGGGTTTATCGTCGATAGTTGAATAGGTGGAGTCGTGATCGGAAGATATTGTATTATTTGTTTTTAAAAAATTTATTTGTGTTTATTTATTATTAAGTAGAATATAATCTTAATTTATAAGAGAAGATTTTTTCATATTTAGAAAATAAATTGAGAAAATGAGTCAAGTCGTAAGAATTTAACAGATACTAGTTTTTTTTAAATGGTAGGTATTAAAAAAATTTATGTGGTTGTTGTTAATTCTAGGTTATAAAATTAATTGCTCAGTTGTTTATTACAAATTTAAGTGAATAAAACATTACTTCTATAACTTTAGCTAACCAATTCATTGTATGAACAAATTCCTAGAATCCCGTCTTAACTTAATAAAAGTTAGTTCACTTAATGGTTTGTAAAATATCTGCCACTTGGTTTTTGGTGTTAACAAATTCAAGAGTTATTATTTCTTTTTCAGCATTATCTCTCAGAAAATGGTGACGAATATCTATATGTTTTGTTCGTGAATGATTAGTTGGATTTGTAGATAAATTTATAGCACTAGTATTATCATAATATACTAGAGATTTGTTTATTATTTTTCCATAGTCTTTAAGTGTTTGTTGCATATATATTACTTGAGCACAAGCTAAGGCAGCAGAAATATATTCGGCTTCACATGTAGAAAGAGAAACACTATTTTGTTTTTTTACTAAACCGTGATACTAACGATTAACCAATAAAGTGAAATGTGCCATTTGTACCTTTTTATCCGATTTACATCCACCAAAATCTGAATCACTGTAAGATACAAGTTCAAACGTACTGCCTTTTGGATAAAATACACCATAATCTTTAATGTTAGTTAAATATCATAAAATTTGTTTAACCACGTGATGATGTGATTCTTTAGGTTATGCTTGAAATCTGGCACATAAACAAAAACTCATCATAATATTTGGTCCACTAGCGATTTAGTATAGTAAGGAGCGTATCATGCTTTGGTATAGTTTTTTAACGAACTCTTTTCCATGTTCATCTTTGTCTAGATGAGTAGTAATACTTATTAGAGTGGTTTTACTTGATGTATTATCCGTTCCAAAACGTTTTAGTAATTATTTAAAGTATTTTTCTTAATTTGTAAAAATTCCATTATATAATTGTTTTATTTGTAATCCTAAAAAGAAATTCATTTCACCCATGTGAGACATTTCAAATTCGTTTGTCATTATTATAGAAAATTCATTACATAATTTTTCATTAGTAGATCAAAATATAATATAATTAACATAAATTTGAACAATTAATATATCATAATGTTCTCTTTTAATAAATAATATCATATCTATTTTACCAATTTGAAAAGCAAAAATAATTAAATGGGATTTTAATTGATCATACCAAGTTCGAGGTGCTTGTTTTTAAACCATATAATTTTTTTTAAGTTTTAAAACATGATCTGGATATTTTTCATGAACCAATAGTTGTGGTTGATCTACGTAAATATTTTCTTTTATAAAACCGTTTAAAAAATCACTTTTAACGTCCATTTGAAATAACTTAAAGTTATTATGACATGCAAAAGCAAGTAATATTCTTATGGCTTCAAGATGTGCCGCAGGTGCAAAAGTCTCTATATAAACAATTTCTTCTTCTTGATTATCCCTGTGCCATTAATATTGCTTTATAATGTATTATATTTTCATTTTTGTCGAACTTTGTTTCTAAAAACCCATTTTGTTCAAATTACTGATTAATTGTTTGGCCTTGGTACTAATTCCCAAATGTTATTTCATTCAAACTGATCAAGTTCTTCTTGCATTGCTAAAATCCAGAAATCATTATTTGATGCTTCCTTGTAATTTTTTTGTTCAAAATTAGATATAATGCTACATTGCTCATTTGATTTATTTTTCTTCTAGTCGAAACATTGTTATCTCGATTTCTAGATATGTTATCAACAAGATGATCTTTTAAAATACGGGGTGGTGATGTCAAATCACTGTTACTTTGATTATCATTATTATTTTCAATCATAATTTCAATGGCTTTATTTTGATTAGCGTCAAAAAATTATTCGTCATCATTATTTATATTTTTAAATCTTTCATCAAATGAGACATGAAGACTTTCCTCTATAGCATCTGTTCTTTTGTTAAAAATTCTATAAGCTTTACTTTGATTAGAATATCCAACAAAAATTCCTTCGTCTGCTTTTGAATCGAATTTACCAAGATTATCTTTTGTATTTGGAATAAAACATTTTGACTCAAATATTCGAAAATATGATACTTTTGGTTTCTTTTTGTAGAACATTTCATAACATGTATTTTTGGTCATAGGTATAAGTGTTACACGATTTAATACGTAACAATCAGTAGCAAGTGATTCGGCCCGAAAATTCTTTGTTAAGCCACTGCCATTTAGGAGAGTTCGAGCACATTCTTGCATAGTGCGATTTTTTCTTTCAACTACTTCGTTTTGTTGTAGTGTTCGTGGAAATGAAAAATTACTAGAAATTCCCTTTTTATTGCAATAGTTTGTAAATAATTCATTTTCAAATTCTCTACCATGATCACTTCTTGTACTTTTTATTTTTAAATCCATTAGAATCTTAATTCATTTAGCAAAAATTTTAAACATTTCGAATGTATCACTTTTATGTTTTAAAAATAGCCTCCAACTATATCTTGAAAAATCATCTACAATTACAAAAACATATTTATTATGCTTTATCAAATGTAATTGGGTTAGACCAAATAAATCCATATGAAATGATTCAAGAGGTTGTTTTGTAGAGATTTCCTTTTCAGATTTAAACGAGCTTTTCTTTAATTTTCCAAGTTGACATGCATTGGATAGTTTTTAACTTTGAAATTTATTTTGGGTAATCCTCTTACTAAATTGTTTTTAGCTAATTTGTTTATATATTTGAAATTTATGTGACAAAATCTTTTATGCCATATTCATGGATCATCATGATTTGCGGTTAAGAACAAATCATTATTATGATTAATATTCATGTTTAGAATATAAATATTTCGATTTCTTATTGCTTCAAAAATTAAAGTTTTATTTTGATCAAAGATAATGCATTTATCCTTTTCAAATTCTATTCTAAATCCCTTATCGCATAATTGGCTTATACTAAATAAATTACGCTTTAAGTTTCTAACTAATAGACATTTGAAATAATAGGAGAAGTAGATATATCGACATTGATGATGTTTCCAATTCCAATAATACATCCTTTGGAATTATCCCCAAAAGTGACTGTGCCACCGCCCATGTAAATGAGTTTGATAACATGTGTGCATTTCCCGTCATATGTTTGAAGCATCCACTATTGAGTATCCATTTCTCCTTATTATTAATTTTGTTTTTTGGCACCTGCAAAATAATAAAAAGTTTTAATTAGTACCCAATTTCTCTGTTAGGGTCCTATGTGTTAGTAGGAGAAGGTATCCATACCATAAGAGTTGGGAACCTTTAGAGATGTAATTTTTATTATGAACTGTATATTTTAGATATATATCTATGTGTTTTTGTCTAATTAATTTGTTATTTGTTTTAGGAATCCACATTTTAATCATTTTTGTTTCCTTATTTTCATATTCAGATTTTGTTTTTCTAAAATTTGTATGTACTGTACTATACTTCTTAAATATTTGATTATTATTAGAAACCGGTTTATTTTTGTTATCCCGCCTTTTGGCAAGTCGTGATATCATCAATTCGACCAGGAACGGATGCTCAATAGCTTAAAGAGTCAATTATATATAGTACTTTAGACAATAGTCAAACAGACTCGAACCAGGACCAAATTGAAGTCTAACAAACATGAACTTGGCCTGGTGAAGTTATATCTCCAGTTTGGAGTTGATTGAAGTTCATATGCGCAATCTACGAATGAGAACATGATTTGCTTGGATCGACCAGAGAACGATCAAGGAAACAATTTAGGTCGTCAGAGAATGTTCAATACCTTAAGATCCATGAAGCTAATCCATGTGAGACGCATACCATGACGACTGTGCATCCCAAAGTGGTAGGGGAAGGAAGGTCGATTGTTATTCATTGATCATTATTGAATGGTTCGACATAATGATCGGCGAACTTTAGTTTGCCTTCTAGCATCGACCAGGATCGATCCATATTTCCCTATCTATAATATGGAATGATCCCATATTCTAGAGGCGACATTTAAAAGCACGTGGGATCCTCCATCATCGATCGCACTTTGATTGGGGCTAAGAAAAAGGATCGGCTATATGTATACCGATCGTTCTTGATCATCGAGTTATTGTGGCCGACCGATATGGTGGACTCTACTTAACCTAAGGAGCCTTCTTGCAAAGTTTCAACCCAATCCATGCACATCTCATACCACAAAAATATAGCAAGCATAGCTTTAGAAAAGGGGGCTTCTTCTTCTTTTGCCTGCTCTGAAGGCTCTGCCATATTTATTCTCCAATTTTGTAGATCTGAATATTCTTGTAATTGTAATCCAGTGAATGATTAATAAAAGCGTGAAGTGGATGTAGGCCAAGATTGTCGAACCACTATAAAAATCTATGTGTTCATTTACTTTTATGCTTTGTTTTCAATTTCACTCACTTTTCAATCTCCATGAGATTCTACGAGTGTTGGTGCCCATTTTTGGTGTCAACATTTTGGTGCTTTTAATGAGAGATGAATTGTCAGAACGATTAGATCTCATTTTCTACTGCTAAATTTCTATGTTCGTGAGGTCCAGGTTTTGATTAATAAATTAACTATTCTACTCAGATTTAAAAGAAATCTAATGGAAAACTATTTCGCAAGGATACGAAACAATGTCTACTACCCTTGCAGAGGAAGGAAATGATGAGATCGATGACCAAGTAGCCATATGATTCCTGAATGTTAATACATTTGCAAGTTTTAGAGCTAGTGGTAATGATCGGTAATAGGCTATGGACCATACACACTAGGTGAAAAGTCGTTCACTACGAATTCATGCGCTCCACCACCCTACCCGATCATTCTTTACGATGGTCTACATCGGTCGTTCCACCAACATGAGTGAGGCTACTCGCATTTTTGCACGATCTCTTATCTCCGATCGTCCCTACACGATTGTCCTTCATCTGATCATTCCAGCTCCATCTTTAGAACCGAAAGTTTTGATTTGTGTATAACCAGTCGTACTTTACTGATACTCCTGCCTACTGAATGCAACCCATCATCCTTATATGATCGTTTTTACATGATCGTTTTAGTGAGTCCCCTTACGAATTGATCCTGCATGATCATTCCAATAGCCAACCTAGCACGATCATTCCACATCTTCCGTATAACCAATCATTTTCTATTAGCCTATCAAACCAGTCCACGATGGATTATTGTCGCTCCTATACGGTCAACCTAGTACGATCGTTCTGTGGTCATGAAGCACAACAGGTCGTTTTATGTACATATCCATCTACAAACTTTTGCCCATGGTCTTAGGCTTCGAGGCCGATCCAGCAACAATTGAAACTTCTTTCACTTTTCTAAACTGACAGTTTTAGCATCTTCCTAGATAAAATAGTTCAAGTTTTTTAGTGCTGGGAATGGTATGTTTGATCCTTGTAGGGAGGCATGCATGAATATGTGGTGTGAATTTTGACAAGTATAAAGGTAAGTGAGATTTTACAACCCTGGCTCTACCATAAAGCAGGGCTCGGGTAAGACAGAGTGTTTCACGAAGCAAATCCTAAAGAAAACACAAGCGCCAATTATTAGGTCTTCGAATTTGCTGACTCCAAGTAATCCAGCGGTCGACTCTAAGCTATTATCAGATTTTCTTGAGTCGCCTCCAAGTGATTTATCGCTACCTTGTCAATTCTAGTCCATCTCACTTTGCACGTATCTTGGACATGCATATATTATTCATAAGCATGACAAGTATTTGTGGCCTAAGTATGCACCGGATCGACGATGACTGAAACATCCAAATCCTATCAATAAAGAAACTCTGATTATCAACTGGACCATTGACGGTATCCCGCTTAAAGGAGCTATGGACAAAGTGGAATAACGAGAACATGACGCTGCTTCACTTATCAATGAGATTTATACTGATTTTTTCTCTAATTATTTAATTTTAATCTCAATTATCTTGTGAACTACGGCCAACTAGAATTAAACTACATGCATACGATGTAGGTAACCAAGTGCCTAAAGTTGGGTGTCGACCAATCTCCATAGATCGTAACAGAAACTGTTCAGCTTTTATCCAGACGAGCATGATTCGACCATTCATCAGCTACGATATGCCCCTGACATGGGATACCTAGGCATAGAATGGAAAACCTAATAAAGTCAGAATCCAATAGAATGCAGACATGACTGACTGTCCATTCAGTAACCTTCATATTAGACTTGAAATAGCCGCAATTGGCTGCCTACTTTTCAACCATAGATTTCTACAAATGGATACAATTGCTGCCTAAACGGGTGCGATTTAATTGACAGCTCAATGACTCACTATCTTTGTTTGCTAGAATGAATACGAAGAAAATTGTGCACGACTTGATTATTCAACCCCAGCACAGATTCAATCATCCATCACTTACCTCCTTCCTCGACTTGATTGGAAGAGCTACAATTACCAAGTGGACGAGAATCAACTGTTCGTTTGCCAATTTTCATTCTAAATGCTAGGGATAGAATGACATTCCATGGATGAACGTAGTTCGACCGTTCATTCGATAACTTTCACCTCGACGTGGCAAATGAAGTACAAATCAAATGGGCGGAAACATGACTACCCACGAGGAAACTTTAAGTCCCTCGACTGCTGGCTAGAGTATAATCCATTTGGTAAAAAATGACTGCCACGGGCGGAAACATGACTGCCCATAAAAACAACTCCAAGTCCCCTGACCGTGGGCTAGAGTATAAATCATTTAGTGGAAAAACGACAGCCACGGGCGGAAACATAACCGCCCACGACCAAAACTTTATGTCCCGTGACTATGGTCTAGAGTATAAATCATTTGGTGGAAAAATAACTGCCACGGGGGGAAACAAGACTGCCAATGACAAAAAATCTAAGTCCCCGACTGCGGGCCAAAGTTTAAACCGTTTGGCAGAAAAACAACTGCCATGGTCGGAAACATGACTACCCACGAAAAACTCTAAGCCCCTAGACCGTGGGCTAAAGTATAAACCATTTGGCCAAAAAACTATTACCATAGGTGAAAACACGACTGTCCACGACAAAAAACTCTTAGTCCCCTAACTACAG
Organism: Allium cepa; assembly: GCA_030765085.1. Lineage (NCBI taxonomy): Eukaryota > Viridiplantae > Streptophyta > Magnoliopsida > Asparagales > Amaryllidaceae > Allium > Allium cepa. The sequence goes on from CM060942.1 coordinate 190,364,508, forward strand.
GCTAGAGTATAAACCATTTGGCGAAAAAACGACTGCCATGGGCAGAAACACGACTGCCCACGATAAAAACTCTAAGTTCTCCGATTGCGGTCTAAGGTACAAACCATTTGGTGGAAAATGTCTGCCATGGGCGGAAATACAACTGCCCATGACATAAACTCTAAGTCCTCCAACTGCGGGCTAGAGTATAAATCATTTGGCAGAAAAACGACTGCAATAGACGAAAACACGACTGCCCACGACAAAAACTCTAAGTCCACCGGCCGCGGGCTAGAGTACAAATCATTTGGCGGAAAAACGACTACCATAGGCGGAAACATGACTGCCCATGAAAAAACTCTAAGTCCCCGGACTACGGGCTAGAGTATAAACCGATCGGAGGAAAAACGACTGCCCACAACAAAACTCTAAGTCCCCTGACCGCGGGATAGAGTATAAACCATTTGGTGAAAAATCAAATGCCATAGGCGAAAACACGACTGCCCATGAGAAAAACTTTAAGTTCAGAGTGTGGACCGGAATATTAACAATTTGGCCGAAACGCGACCGCCCATGAGGGAGCTCTAAGTCTCCGAAGTACGGACTAAAATATGGGCACAAATCGAGCATGAACCAGCCACTCAGAGAATGACTCTAAGTCCCCAGAGTGAAGTCTAGAATGCAAACTCCATGAATAGGTGAGTGGGTTCGACCATTCACAATTCTAGTAATTCCAACCTAAAGTCAACATGAGGAATATAGACCGCTAAAGACTAAAATATGCGCAACTTGGTTTTCTATCCATAAGCCTGATCCCACGATTTGACGGGACAGAGCATAAAGCTGAAGCAAACATAACCTGTCTTCTTACTTATTAATGTAAGCCCTGGACTTAGGAGAATGAGAGATAAACATGATGAATGTGAATCGACCATTTATTAATTGGCTTTAAGTCTTTTGGAGATTATGTCAGGGTATTAACACCATTGGGATGAGACTTGACCATCCACGCAATACATTTATCAACCCGAAATCGAGGGTAGAAACGTGATTGTCCAAGGAATGACTGTGATAACTTAACATTGCAACTCATATCAAGTGTTTACAATGACTCAAGGCCACGACCGTAGAGAGGCCTTGAGATGGATTAATCAAATCAGTGTTTGATTCAATAAACAGCAAGTCACAAGTACATAAAGTGAGGAATGTTACAGTTCGGACATATAAACAAATAAATGCAGAAATCATATATAAGAACAAATTTCTTTTATTCGCATGAAACCGGTTGTGCAAAATACAAGACAAAACTGAAGGGCCTTGCCTAGACGAATACAACCAACAAAAAGAGAAATAATTATTGAATTATTTTCATGTCTGAAGATAACTCTTTGGATTTATTATCCTTTTTTCACTTCTTTGGAGTGGCTCCCTCTAAACTACTGCTCGCCCTATTCTTCGATCCTTTGCCGCCTCGACTTTTCTTCGAAGGACTTTCCCCAACTGTATGGACCAAGGAATTATTGTCTTTGGAAGTAGGAGGGATGGGGGCATCTTTAGCACCAGAATTGTGAGGAACATCTTCTGAAGGAATTGCCCCTTAAGGAGGGATCGCTTGAAGTGGGGAAGGTATCGGTTCATCTAGGACCAGTTCAACTGGCTCGCTCTTTACCTTTCTTTTTTTGAGCTCCTCTTGCTCAATCTTCACTTTCATACTGGGCCCACTAATAGGATCGAAGTAGCCTATGATCATAACTTCTACGTTGAAAGGGATTTCATGGTGCAGATCGCCTCCTTTCTTGAACAACGCTTCCATAAGTTGATCGTCTAAGGCGAAGGCTTCATCGTGAGCACCCTGAGAGGCGGCTGAAATTATAATTGTAACAAACTCTGTTGCAGCCGTTTGCAACTCCAGATGAGGCTCTTGTGGAGGGAGAGAAGAGATGCCTCAAGGATCCAAAACTAAGAAAAAATAAGTGAAAAGATTAGAAATGCAATCGATAGCACCCCAATTTTATGAGAGAAAGGAAAAGTCTACGAAATACCTCCTTCGGTGTGAATTCCAGGTTGAGTTGGAGCGCCTTCAGAACTATGCTCAAGAATTGGAAATAGGCGTGGTCTGTCCGGATCACACCCAGGAATAGTTGATGAATTCGTCGCACAACTAGTCATGACTTAAAACATAGGGGCCAATTCAGTTGCGAGGCTAAAGTGTGCCAATCTGGATCCCTTACCTACCTCATGTAAAGGAACAACCATGAATTCTTTTAGAAGAGAAGTTTGAATACGATGTAATATTTTGTGTTCATCGTCCAACAACACTTCACTTTTGAGTTTGGTTACATCGACATTCTCTGAGCCATGAAATCTTTTCCCCGTTATGGCGAGAAATTCCTAAGCATGATGAAGCTGGTAGGAGTAGTCTTCGCCAAGCCATGCCAAATTCCTATGTTTGAGAACATTGGCATTGTAGAGAATGAGAATCAGGTCAAGCTCATTCATTACATCTTCTCTCACCTTGTCTTTGGTCGTTTCTGTCTCGCATTGAATGAGTGTGTCGACGCCTTTAGCTTTTTCAATAGCCGCATCTCTCTCAAGTCTGACACGAACCTACTCTTCATAGGAATCTTGAGCGATCTTTTAAGCATTGTCTTTTTCTTTAATTGCATCTTCTAGCTTGGCCTTGAGCTTAGCTAATTCCTTTAATGGCACAGACTATGTTTCGGGCCGCGTCTCGTTCGAGCGTTATTTCCTAGTTCCGATAATGCATTATGACCACATCGTGATGGATAGTTTTCATCTCCTCCACAGATTTTAAGGCGGCATCAGATTTTCCTTTGGCTTTAGTTAGGCCAGTTCTAGAGGCCTCTGGTTCATTTGTCAGAGCTTCAATGATTCTCTTGTCTTGGGCCTCTTGTCGTTTTCTCAATTTCCGCTATGCGCTTGAAGGAAACTTTGACATTTTTTCCGCAGCATTCATCCATTCTCGATATTGCATATGGATGTCGGTGATGTAATCAATGGTTATTTTCTGAATGTCATCCGTAACCCTCTTCAGATTGGGAGGAAGTTGAATTCGTCAAAGCATAAGTTCGAGAATTCATCTCGAAGTTGCGCCATACGAACATTTGGATTGATTGGGAGACCTTCAAAAATATTTTCAACCCAAACACTTTCCTTGCCAGGCCTATGAACTGCAGTATGTTTTCCATGGCGGCGGCGATTGCTCGACCACTGAGACTGAGATGGGACCAAGGATCTTGGAGGCATTGGAACTATTAGAGGGTCGCAAGGGGGATCA